>JAJEKV010000075.1:1284260-2568521 GCA_021234155.1 Isoetes taiwanensis | reverse complement strand
ATCAGTGTACTTTGTTCCGGTTACGTGGCTATACCCAGGGGTGGCGCGACCTAAAAGTCTGGCTTCTTTAAGTCTTACCACTCCACGCTGTTTATCGCTCTCTCTGCTGGGTGCGACTCAACATACTCTTCCTCTCTTGGTTCACAAATTCGCCAAGGAGTCTTCTTTATTCCTTCACCGCTCCCTGTTCATCTTGTGGCGAGGAGTTCATTCTCTTTACTTTCAACTAATGGTCCAAATCCGCTGGGGGGTGAGGTTTCCCCACAATGTTCGGCTTGATGGGTAGAAAGATTGCAGGCGGTGGTGAAAGTACTTGAATCCTGTTGTGATTAGGACCATTGGCTCAGGTGTCGATTAGCTTTTTTGTTTGTGGTGTTGTTGGCGATGTTGGACGTAATCTAATCTGCTGCGGGGTTGTCTAGGAGAACAAAATATGTCATAGGGAGTTGCACTGCATGTTGGTTCTACCCTAGCTTGAAACTCGGTCGAGACTCTACTACTCGAAATTTCCAGGTGAAATTGCAAGGTTGCTTCAGGCGTCTACACCTCTATCACGAAGATCTGGAAGATTTGGTGGGCCGTGTTCGTACTCTAGTGACATGGCCTTCTTCCTCTGAGTAGGAGTTGCCATTGATTAATTGGGAAGAAGGTATGGAATGGTTGCCAGGCGCCTCAGGAGTTAGGAAATCGGCTGAAGAGGCGGGAGGCCGGTTGTAGGGTTACTTCCCCGAAGTGAGATTCTGTTTATAGAAAGGAAAAACCCTAATTTTTGGATGACTTGAAAATTTCCTAGGGGTTTAATTAATTCCTAGCCTGTCGGGTCAAAAGTGGGGTTTGGGGACTATAGGAGATGCTTGAACAAGGCTAGGTTACCTAAAAGATGCTATGCAGTAGGTTGAAGGTGACTGCTGGTCTGGTGAAGAAGAGAGGTGGTAAGAGGTCTCGCGACTTAGCCTCGCTTCAATCCCCTAACTTTTGTTTTGCGGCGGTAGCGGTGTGAGACATCAGTCCATTCGATTAAGGTGTCAATTTGGGTAAACTAATTATGAGGGTGATGGGCTCATCAAATTCGTAGAATCGGCCCCTTATTTGGTGATTTGGGTATTTTGTCAAGTTGGGCGAGTCTCCTGACTTGCGCCTCCTTCAAATCCTAACTTTTTTGTTTTAATGACGGTAGCGGTACATGCATTTCCATCATGTCTCGGCTCCAAATGTCCTATTTACTGGAAATAAAGCTAAAACATTAATTTGCTCCTAATTGGTAAGTTTAATAATCCTTCAAAATGAACAAATTACTCTATATTTACAAAATTTTTGATTATTAAAAAGAGGTTTCTAAGGCGTTCTTTCCACATAATGCGGGTCCATGAGACTCTGTCATCATGATAAGGTTACCGCTGGCGTGGATAGTGCGGTGTTGGAATCTTCAAAATGTTGCGCTATCTTTTTCAATAGCCTCTTGCATTGCCGAGCCTCCGTCCTTGACTCAATTACCTTCCTGTGTTTGTAACTGCGCACCAAGCCGGCGAAGGGGCGGGGAGTTGGGAGACCCTGATGTGTCTAATCTCTTGGCAGCTCTTCTCTCCACCTCCTTCCTATCAACTTTTCTTCACAGGTGGCGGCTTGGGAACAGGCCAGTGGTGGCCTTAGGGTTTTATTTGCTTGGGTGGTGCGCCCTCCCTCTCGATAGACTTAACCACTGTTTTCCTCATAATATTTGTTGTATGATACTCTTTCTTTCGTACAGGCCGTGCTCTCCTCTTTCCTCATCTAAATCTTCACTTGGTGGCCATGTGGGCTTCCAGGCGGGGTGGGGAGTGGTTCTGTCCCATCGAGATTATTCGGGGGCTTCTGCACTTGGTCTTGGTGGGGTTGCTTTCGGTCTTGTTGCTCGGTGCCTGCCTTCCTTTTGGGTGCTTGGAAGGCTTCCACTATGATGGTTAAGTCTTTATGAAGAGTAATCAAGGAAGGAGGTTTAGGGTTAGTGAGTTCTTGCTCATAATGATAATATTTGGGTTTGGCCTCTTCCCTCGTGGAAGCGATCCATGGATTCTCCTTATACGTGCAGAACTGCCTGCTTTTTTCTCCTTTTCTTGCTGCAGCACATTTCCTCTTCCTCCCTTTCCTCTTTTTTGTCTTCCCTTCTCTTCTGCTCGTGCTGATGATCTTCTAAGTCCTCAGGACCTGTCACACATCATCTCTTATAAGTTTCCAGTGATCGCGTCTGAGATGATGCCCTTGTTCCTATTTGCTGGATCTCCCGTCTATTTCTTAGCCTCACCGTCTCTGCGTCCATGGGTTTGATCTTGTTCCGTCCTCCTCCCTGGTTGAGACATCGATCCGTCGGAGGTGTCTTCCTCTTCATCACAGGCCAGGCCCCCTCTGGGGCCTCTCCACAGGCATCTTAGAATGATCCTCGCGCAAATTGGTATTTGGTAGTTTCGCACAGTAGCCCTTCTGATCTGTTTAGTTCGAGATTATGTTTTCACGGATCGTCAATCGGATAAAATAGAAGATGCGCCCTGCGGTTTGGAAAATGGATTTAAGGGCTTGGGCGAAAAAAATGAGGGGTTCTACATCTGACCTGGCTTGGAATTTTAGGATTCAAACTCAAGTTGCCCGGTTTAACGTACAAAACTTCAACATCTAAAACTTGTGCCCAACTGGACTTTTTCTACCTATTAGCAGTCTCAAACTGCGCCTCGTTTCAATACACTAATGTTTGGTTCTGTTGGTAGCGGTGTCGGATCTCACTCATTCTAGGGTTTTAGGTAATTTAAAACATGCTATTCTAACTAATTCCCTACCTTAGAATTAGCCTTACCACATTATTTATCTCAAATTCATCATGTTTTGGTGTTTCTTGGCTCGATGTCTCATAGCTTTAGCTGGCACAAAGCGAGATTAGTTTTCGACCCAGTACTTTGTTTGTGAGACCACCTCTATGGAAAATTTTAGCTCATTCTTTTAATCTTTAACAAATTCAATTCACTTAATTGTTACTAGCTTAGCACTTAACTACAAGGTGAGAGAAAAAAAAAATTTTCCCCACTTTTAAAACGGGATCCCTATAAAGTTCAATCTACTGGGAACATGGTGGGTGGCACTCTTGTTCTCCAGAACATTTGCTGCGACCCCTTTATGTACGTCCCCTACTACGTATCTCACGGTGCACTCACGTATACAAGCAGTTCTTCCCCACCCCGGCTCCATGCGTACAGGAGCCCTCCACATATCACTTTGTGAGTCTCGAGTGGGGAGGTAGTGTCATTCCCCGTCTCCTCGGGGCCCTACCTGGCTGAGCGTAAGCAGCACTCATCGATGCTTTGCTTGTCAACATCACATGACCATCTAGAAGGATGGTCCCTCATACTCTGCATAGACAAAGATCAGCACATCACATAGGATCCCTACCCAAGGCTGAGACTCAAGGATGGTAGCCCAGCTTGGTCTCAGGAGGATAGATTGCGGCGAATTCATGCTTATTCAAGTTTGGGCAGCATAGAACATGTGGCATAGGAGTTATCCCTCCATCCGCCCCTCTGTACACACTTTACGAGTAAGTGAAAAGTGTTGGGACTGGCGCACTTGGGATGCATGGCCAGGAGGGGCTGTTGCAGATCTCATCCTCCCGATTGGAATCGTGGGGATCCTCCCTCAGGAGATACGCATGCTAACTCAGCAGGTGACTGGGGGCCCTTTGCAGGTATTAGTGAACCCGGAAGTGTGCACCCTTCACCCGGGTGTCAGGCCCATGCCTTACCACTTTTCGGTGATGGCCCGTATGAACTGGTCCTGATGATGATCCGGTGGGCTTTACACACAGGATCGTTCGAGGTCGAGGGACATAGACCTCCTTTTTAGCCGGTCGGCCTTCCACCCCACAACCCGGTGTGGCTCTTGCCCACCACCAGGCAGATCTGATGTGCTGAGGGCTTCTCTAGGAAACATCAACTGGCTGGGGCCTCCTTGCCCAATACAAGGAGTTCCATGAGGAAAATACACACATCATCCAAATATCACGGAAGAACTGAGCTAGGTCGATCCTTGCATGAGTTACGGTTGCAGATTTGGTGTCCGAGATCTAAGATCCCCAGATAACTTCACCATGGGCAATTTAATAGTCCCAAACCTCTGAGTTCTATGACTAGAAGGCGGTTTTATTAAATTGACCAAACTCTGATCCTTGGTGGCTCCTCCACGACACAGGTTCAACCATCCTGCTTGGTAGTCAATTGAGGCCAGTAAATATAATTCGGCAAATGACGTCTGAGGCGGTTGCAGCTCCTGAGGCAGCCAAAAGCTGACTCTCTAAACCCCTAAGGAGACGAAAAAACTAGCTGACTAGGGTTTTCTACCCTAAATAGACAGGGTTTGGGCTAGGGTTTCCAATTACCCAATTTATGTGGGATAATTGGAAGGCCCCACTTGCCTTTAGTGGCTAGGTGGCAAAATATACCAACATGGAAGGTGTGCCCTCATTAATGTGCATGTGCACATTAATAATATATGAACACTCGAGGTTGCCCCTGGGGCTACTTACACACAACTATGGTTGGCGTACCGTCGATCGGGTGGCGTGTCACGGTAATGATAGCGTTACAATGTCGTCACAAGGGCGTATCTTTTGTCTTTTGGAGCGTCACATCCCTCTCCTCCTCTTCCACACTATGGGACCATCCCAGCTCCTGTAGCTCTTGGGGCCTTGTCTGATCATTTCAATACCTGTTGCCTCTTCTTGCAAACCACGCTCAACGGGCATTCCATCTGAGTGCCCATAGACTCGCATTGCACATCGCCAGTGGAAGTGTGAGAAGGATCAAAGCGGTAGCAACCGATACCTTTCCTGATTTACGGCAGTTATTACGCCATAAAAGATCCACTGGCGGCTACTCATTTTGCAGGAGTTGGTTGCACATAAAATTATATAGGATGCAACCCTTTCAATTGATGGGTGGACATTTTCTTGGGCAGGCGTGAATTCCATAAGTTTATCCCTTGTCATCTGTTTACATTGCTCGGATCCAAGGATATTGAGTATCATATATAGTTGATCCATGACAATGAAAGCATAAATTGTTCACCAGCGATCTACTTCCCGTTGGTTTAGACACACCAAAAGCAGGTAAAATCAACAATATCTTGGTATATTAAGTAAGCTAGCAATTCTGGTTTTGCAGTAGGATCTCCCCACTTCTGGTTTTACACTCTCTTTTCCGGTGTTTTGGCATCGGCACGGCCTAAATTTTTTGTTGCCTTGGTACGCAATCTCCAAGGCTTCTTGACATCACTCGGCTCCATTGAATCGTCACCAAGTCTCTAATCAAAGTGCTTCATTTAATGTTTTGAAAGCAAGACAAAAAACACGTACACATAAAAACCAAGACTTTCCTCAGCAGACTTCAACAGTGACTTCACCATTTGTTTCAATGATATACGTACTAACATGTTCGTTATTTTTATCGCAAACACGTCAGTAACTTCAAGTTTCAAGCTAAAAAAAAAAAAAAAAAGAAACCACGAAAGGAGAAAGAATTGCTTTTACGGGCTTTGACTTATTTGCTAATAATGCTTATTCGGCTTCAACGGTGGGATGTCTTTTGGAAAACAACCTGCTGCAAAATATTGTGAACATTAGTGAACTCTAACTATGAATGTAATCTTAATGTAATCGATTTAATCACCTACCTTCACAATTTACAAGTTTATCCAAGTACCCCTCGGTCTCCAAATCTGCGGTGCTTATGAGTTGTTGCAATTCTCAGTGATATAGATGTGGATGGACTTCCAACATTGTGATAGCAGCGTGACATCTTTTGTGCGAGTTGACCGTTGGGATGTCTAAGAATAGTAAGTAGCCTTCCAAACATTTCTTCTTTCACTGCAACATAAGATTTTGCTATTCAATTAAACATAATTACCTGAAACATAGATTATTTGAACACCAGGTTTTAGTTCTTTTCTTCATACTACCCATATACGCATTGACACAATTAAACAAGCAAATAAAATGTAAACACTTGATTTAGAATCAAGGGAGATGTAAGTACATAAAATAATCTGCCCGAGGAAAAAAGAGCAAAATAGTACAAATCAAAAGCAGACAAATGTTAATTCATTAGGGGATTTTTGAGATCATAAAGGGCCTTCTAGGCTGGCGGCTAAGCTATAGACACCAATCGAGAAAGCGAGGCCAATCCGATCCGGCCAACGATTACTCTTCACTCATTTGGATACATTTTCCTAGCACTCTAAGTGTTGATAGAAAGGTCAAATGAGCTCTTGTTTAGTGCAATAGATAGATCTCATTGAGATCTTTCCAATCTTGGATGGTTTGCATATCTTGTACAGCAGGATGGTAGTGAGTAGAAAACCATATTTTGGGTTTGACAATCCTGAAAGTGGATTTAAAATATGTGCAAGAAAGCACCTAAAGAGTTGGAATCTCATGAGGATCCTGTCTCACCACCGCAAAGCGAAACTCATTTGGACACATCAATAGTTATGCTTCAAGAAAATAATGATCGAAGAGATGGATGCTCGGGCCCTATTGTTGGACTGCATCCGAACTCGTTCCGTTGGTAGTTCATTATCTTTCATTGGCTTAGTTGGCATGTTTTTGAAGAGGCCTTTTTGTCTCAAAAACCTAATGAAGATACCAAGTAGGTTTTATTACGAGCGAGCTTTGCGATGATATTATAGCAGCCGAAATGAGAGTGCATTGGTGCATAGCTATCGAATGTAGGAAAACCAAATCCCAAGTTCAAATACATTTGAGAACATATGCTAAAATGTAAAGAACAAAATATTTTATCAATACACACACATCAAATACGTATTCGTGTTGAATACCAAAAAAGGAAAAGTCAAATACTAAATTCATATACATTTGAGATCACATATAAATGCAAAGTGCAGTCATATACATGCACCTATCAATACACCTGTAAAGGAATTCCGAGCACTTCATGGCACATGTAAGTAAAAACGAGAAGCAAATATATTTTGTCTTTACAGTGAGGCAAACCATAAATCAAATCTTAGCTCTGATTATGTACATGATGAAACTAACTACATCTAAGTACATCAAACTAATTATGTAGCTAGAAATAGAAATAGATGTACCTTAAGGAAGAGTTCCTAAGTCTGCTTGGTCCCTCTGATTACCATTCATCCCATGTACACACATGTATTCATCGTTGAAACCCCCGAATACAAGACAAAATGAATAATATGTGTGACCACAAAGTGGAGATGTACCATGGTAAGTCAAGGCCAATCATTGCAAGCTACGCAAGTATTGGTGATATGTGAGGGATGGGCTTCGAATCTTACAACTGCGAGTATGAGATGATTTCGCGAGACCCTATCGGTTGAAATCTTTCCAAATGTAGTCATCTCCTTTATTCCTTCTCTGGTGGATTAACTTCCAGTCATACTTTGAGATTTTTTCGATGGCCTAATTCTTGCAAATCGTGCTAAGCAATCGATATGAATCATTAGAGCATCACAATTGATATAACTTGGTTCTCCTCCTCTAAGTGGGATGCAAAGCCATTTTGCACATCGGGTTGGCTTCAAGCTTGCTTTTACACCTGCCATAATGCTGAGAGCTGCTCACAGCCTGTGCATCTTTATTCCCGGGGGGTTCACATCATAGGTGGATATGCACCATCTAGATTACTCATGTGGCAAGAAACCTATTGCCCTTGACACATTTATATCAAAAACCCCTTGTAATACGACTAGTCAATGGTAAGGAAATGCAGCCCTTATCATACATGCCAAAATGCAGTACAAAATAGTCCTTTTCTTATACATACGTTTTTTTTTTTTCCCAATCTGACCTTCATTATTACTACTATATCATATGTAATAAATATTTATGATCTAACGAACATGAACTTGGTGATAGAGACATATAAATGCATCTAATCAACTATATGCACAATGCAGAAGCACAAACTTCAAGCTTGAGCCTCAAAATATCAAAGCAGTGTATTCTGGTGTGCCCGAATTCCATGTCACTAACTTTAAAAATGTACGAATCACCAAAGCAGCAACTCCTTACAGAGTTTTGGTTTCCCTTTACTTTCTGCAAAAAAGTAAAAGCTGGATTGGGGGTGAAGGTTAGGGGCTATAGGGTGAGGGGTATGAATTTGAGTGCGCGCCTGGTATAATTCTTCCACGTCCTCAAGTACATAAGCATTTTTTAGAGGTGTTACGTAGGTTTCTTATTGTTCGGTGGATACGCCTGGATCTGCTGGTGCCTCACGTCAGTGGGACAAGGAGGTTCCAACATCTAGCAAAGCTCATCAACATTCTAGCAATTTAAAAATGAATCCTCTGCGTCTAGAGCCCTAGTCATATGATACGAAGATCAAACTAGCCTCCCCACAATGCTTGTCGTATCCGTACGACTTTCAAAACCAACTTCCTTATTTTTTTGGTAAGTATACGATACGACTAAACTAATAAAAAACCCATATAGTTCCACATGGGATGGTTCATACGACATATACTTGGTGCACCCCCCTTGCTTTATTCAGCACAAGTCTTGTCAAGAACCTCTTATCACTCTCATGCTTCAACAGTTCAATTTCCATTGTTTTCCTTTTCTCTTTTAAAGTCTGTATTTCATCAAGCATGGAGGCAAAATCTAATGCTCTTCTTTCCCTCCACCTTTTCATCATTTCAAGCTGCACTGCCCCAATTCTCTTTTGAGGCATACATTTAGTAGCTTTAACTTTGGAAGACTTTTCTTGTAGCTAATTACGTCGGTCGATTCTTTTTGAGAGCCTTTTGAATGAAGACTTGCACTTGCTTTCACCTCATCCCAATCAATGCTTACTCCTTTGTAATGAAGTGCATATGCTTTCGGGCAAAATACAATGGAATGTGATGATTTGCAATGTCCTTCCTACAAAGCGTGCTCATCAAAAAAAATCTGCCATCCAAATGAAGCAATCCTGCACTCTTGATAACCCCTAACGGTAGGGGCTTGAGAACCCCAAACATCACACTATTTGCACTAGCCACGAAAACATGCTATCAAAATTGTTGCTCCCGGGCTGCTGATGCTTACCTTGTCAAATTCGGTGCGGCAAGACCTCCCGATCTGAAGAAGACCCACTCTTGAGTTTTAGGCGGCGGTTCAGGTGGGAGACCTTGGCATGGGCTTCTGATTTGTTGCGAGGAGATTTCCTTGGAGATGTCTTTGTTCCAAATTTTGTTTTCGTCATGATCTCTTCCAGGTCGTCGACTCTCGAAAATGCAAGCTTTTGGCTATGGAGGTCGATCTTGGCTATGGAGGTTTGAATATGGATGTCAAGCTTTTCGGCTATGGAGGTTCGGCGGGGGGAGAGGTTGAGCAGGCTGGGGAGGAGAGTTCAAAATTATTTGCCCTAATAATGATTCATTCCAAGAATAATAATTTACGGGGAGGATTTTCTTACACTTTGAATTTGTAAATGTAAAATCTTGGCACTTTTTGCCCACCCTTTCATGCTTCTACCCGGATAGAAAGCTAAAATAAACTCAGGAAGTAGACAATTACCAAGGGTTTCAAAAGGAAAGAGGTAAGCCACAATGAAACTCAAAGTCGAGGAGATCATCTTGAATAAAAACCCCACCCTTTCGGGTTTTCGGGGAACCCATGGAGATAAATAACAGACTAGGAGCCACACAAGTGCATCATCCATCCATCATTTGACAGTTGCCATAGAATCATTGCATTCTTGGGAAGACTCATCTTACAAAATCAACAACAACATATGGCCGAACATAAACCCTAGGTGCAATGGTAGATGGCGAGAAAAACTAGCAAAGAAAGGAAAAGATGAGATGCAAGACAAGACAAATGGAGAAAAAGAAGTCAACAAACGTCAAGAAAGAAAAAGGGAAAGAGAGTGAAAAATAACTATGGAATATAAATGGGATAAAACCTCCAAATGACCCCATTTGTAGCCATGAGGATAGATAGAGTAGGCCAAACATGAACATTATGCAAGGGAAGAACAAGTACTTAGTATTGTCAAAAAACCAAAAGTCTCTTGCATTGCCCCAAAAAAAGAACCAAAAGGAATAGAATAGAATAGAATAGGCCAATATACACATCACTTAAGATGTACGTAAGTACTGCCTTGGCCATAGGCTATAAAGAATGTAACATCAAATGTGTTAGTGCACAAAAGAGCGAAAATTATTGAAATGGGCATGAAAAGTATGCCTGTTGGAAGTGTGAAGCACAAGCAAAAAAAGGATGAAACCAAATCAAACTTACGCCTCAATAAATAATATCTATCAATGCCTATTAGCATTACTTTGAACCTACCTATTGTTTATCTGGGCCTAATGCATGATGTTCAAAAGAATCGAGGAAATTATAATGTATGAATAAAGAAGAGATACCAAGAGTAACATTAAGCAACTTGAGGCAAATTCAAAAGAAAATTGCCTAAAAGACTAGAAAAAACGAAATGATAGTATGAGCTAATTTAAAAATAAAAATCAAACCAAAGACATGGCAAAAAGAAAAGCAAAGAATGAAGACTCAAAGTGATTGTCTATGGTTAAAGGCCGACTTAGGACTACATCTTGCAAGCAAAGAGTGAATTAGATAGTTTAGACAAAGGTCAGCCATGGAACCATTAAAATAAAATAAAATGGAAAACTAAGAATGGTTCTAATAACCATTATGGAAAAAATCGGTGGCTCACCGCGGTTGTTGGAAATAGTGAAGAGTGCGGCGGGAGGCTGCTACAAACTCATCATACTTCTTGCCGATTGAATAGTTGGCACATCTTTTTGAGAGGCGATTGGCGGTGGTGCCTTCTACAAAGAGATGCGGTGGGCAGAACTAGTGGCGATTCGGATGGACACCCTCTGAACCACGAGAGGGAAAAAATAGTGAACACCAAACAAACATAGGGGAGGAGAGAATACATATGATTATGGAGTAATAACAAAATGTTTGAAAGAATGGTGCATGGAAACTATCAAACATAGAGGCAAGCGGTAAAAGGTGTTGAAAGCGAGAAGATATTAAAGAAAAAGCGAGAAGATACCATAGAAAGATCAACTTACGTAGATATCTCGGAGGTTCAAGAGGAGGTTCAAGAGGTCCATCTTGCTCTAAAGATACCTACATGAAGCTTTAAAATGTAATCAGCGTCACCTTGGACCAGATCACATTTAGGTAGAAACAAACTCATTAATAACAACTCTATGACTCACTTTCATTTACCTTTGCTTTATATTAGCAATACATGTCCAACTATTCTTTTTGCATGTCTCCAACAACTTCTTGAAAAATTGACAAATATGATGAACCTTATAGGCTGCGGCTAAAAGATCTAACCAAAGCTAAATCAAGCTTTAAGCGACTAAACTTACGCTATTTTTCGTAAGCCTCTTTTTGGTCAAATCTAGAATGAAAGGCTGAAGGGCGGAAAATCGAAGAAACGGTTGGGAAACACCAAAGAGGATGCATAGAAGACAATGATTCTTGACAAACCTTATGCGGATCACCGTGGTATTGTTAAAGATGCGGCTCTAAATAGTTGCTATTCTTTGCTGGTCTATCTTCATAGATGATCGAACCATAAGTAGAATTATTTTGCTCAACATAATATGATCTTGAATACAAATATGTTAAACAAGCTCACTTGAACACATCATATTCAATATCTGACCCGAGAAAGGGAAGGCCAGTATATATCATCAGGGATGTGGTTAACCGGACACCCGTTATCGGCCATTGTGGTTAATCGGGTCTGCTTGCGGTTTGAAGCCCAAAAACCAAGCTGTTTTTGCCCTTTTTGTCGATTACGCTCTATTTAAGCGCCTTAAATCTCTTCCTCTCTTCATCAATCTAACATAAAAGAGGCATACAAAGCGATTGGCATGCTTTTTAAAGCGGATCAAAGCCGCCGGGCGGCAAAGCGATCGATCAAAATTTACGCCCATGCGCCAGTTCTACGGCTTGGTTTTGTCGGATTAACCACTTTTATGCGGATTAACCATTTGGCTGATATCGGATGGCGGATTAACCACCACGGCTGATATCGGATGTGGGATTAACCACCACAGGCTGATGGGATGTCCGGGATTAACCACTGTTTTGTCGGATTAACCACATCCGGATGATATATCACGGAGTTCCGCCCGAGAAAGCATTATTGCCTTGGCTTGTCGGTCGCATTTCAGATTTATTCCATATGCAAGATACAAGAATAATTTTAGAAGATGGGCATTGTTTGTCCAAAGGCCGAACCGGTCGGGGGACATTAACCGGCTTGTGAAATTTGTTTCTTTGCGGAGGCAATGCATTGGGTGGTGAGTAACAGATTCTGGCCGAGGCATTTAATTGGCGACCAATCACGGTTGACAATAGGGGAGAAATCGTGGAGGAATTGGCGCCCGCCAATATGGGCTCGCGGGAATCGCACCAATCCTCAACTGCGGCCGGTTGCAACGCCGAGCCGCGGATCTTGGAGTGTCGCGACCACTTTCGGCGACTTGGCATCTGTGCCCAACTCAAGCTCACTACCCGGCCGGCGCCCCACCTTCAAGCCTCCATTGCTTTCGCTATTCCTCTTCCCTCGCCCTTCCCAACCGATTGGGTTCAGGTGGGCGTTAAAATTTCTTCCTTCCTTCCTTACCACACCTTCATATTCTCATACCCCCCATATGACCGGCTTTTCTCATCTCACCACGTTCTTCTTTTTCTGCTTTGACTAGTCATAAGCTGGCATGGCCTCGCCCGGTTGTTGAAAATAATGGACTCCCGGCGTTCCCACTTTGATGCCTTTGATTTTTATGCCTTTCTTTTCTTGTCATCATTCCATACACATCTTTGCAAATTATATTCTAAGGCATGGTTCCATTGTCCTTTTCTCAACAAGGCATGGATGCAAGCTACATTATACGCCAATCCATTTTAGCTTATTAGGCTTGTGGATAACAATTACATGTATATGTTAGAATTGTCCAACAATGAGTTTTATCTTCACCCGAGCTTGCATTTGTATGCGCACTTGCTTGGTGAAGCATATTTGGCCGGCGTTGTAAACCCATCTTTGTCCTTTTCGCACTTCTTTGGTTTGCCATGAAGGGACACCGACATTACAATTCTTTGGGCTATAGGGAGGTGATCGATTGTATGGCTCGATGGGGTATTCTCTTATCTCTTTCTTCTTATAGCGGTTGCAAAACACGAGGAGACATTTTGTGAATATTTGGAAGCATTCACATTTATGTCTTGAAAAAGTTTTACAAACCAAGACAAAGATGAAGGCTATTATTTTCTTCAAATCCGTTTCAACCCTACTGCGACATATTTTGTTTTACAAAATAAGATCGACCTATTTTTGGCTTAGTCAAAAAATTTTTGAAAATAATCCGGTTTTGCCAAAGCCCGGTGTGTCCTCAAAGAATATATTTGCAAAGAGCCATTCTTTATTCGTTGCCTTGTATGTTCTTTTCTATTTGTGATCAACAAAAATGATATAGAATGCTTTCTTTGATAAGCGGTCATGTGTCTTCTCAACAACATTTGAATAAAGCTATTGTTTATCCCTAGAGCTTAAGATATAAGTGAAAGCTTAGCTTAGATATTTGTGTTTACGTAGATGCACATGTTGGCGAGCATTTCAATGAAAATTAAGCTAAGGAATAATTCTTAAAACTGGAATTTTTTACGACTCTACTATTTCAAACCAATTATTCATCTACTATTGCAGATTTACACCGTCTGGGGGTAAGTCTCTTATCTATGGGTTCAAGATGTGCCTAGAGTCATTCTTTAATCTGAACATGATAGTTTGCGACTTCATGGCCTAGAACTAGAAGCTTAGACAAATTTCATGGTTTTCATTTGCTTCCATAATAAAATCATGGCAGATGCATGTCAGAGTGGTTACTTGTTCATAATAAGCTATTGATCCATGCTTTTCTCAAAACTAATGATATCCTTTTCCGCAGTTCCAAGCAGCCTTTGTAATGGGGGCAAGTTAGGGCCTCTAAGCTTTTCTCATTTTGTGTTTATTAATCTTTGGGCTTGCGGTGCATCATACCTTCCTAGGGCACATGGCTAATTACGTCTAAGACTAACCATTTTTAAAATTTGGAACATACCAGCGGTCGGATCAAGCTATGAACTATAATGCTAAAGCATCTTGAAGTTAGAAAATACAATTTTCTATTGTAACACCATATGGAGGAAAGCAACAGGAGCATGGTTGAACTAAGCTAGTAAGAATGTTTTGAAAATTGCAACGCTAAATGTTTGCCATTCATGTGAATGTTCATGCCATTTTTACTATGAAAGTGCATTTGATCTAATATCGGCTTCAATCTAGCTTTAGGAAAACACTATGGACTTTATAATGTTGCATGTTTGTGAGTCTGATGGATGGGAACATTTGGATCAATAGTGATGGCCCTCGTAAAAGGACCCTTCAACTAAAGTGAACACTAGCTTATTCCATCCATACAAGCAAGTTGTAGTCAAATGGATTTCACTAGATTCAAAGCCTTTGCTTGTGGATGGCCATAGGTAATACGTGGTTGACGTGTAAGGGACATAGTTTTTGTCTACCTTTTTAGATATCTAAGAACTAGTTCATTCCTTCTTAGTGTAGTGTGAGTGAAATGAAAGAACAATCTCATCTCCTTGCAACCTACAAAACTTAAATATGAATATCAAATCCCACAAGTCACCTTGCTATCCTCCCAACCCGAATTTGCCAAGAAAGCCTCTAATGAGGGTCCCTATCTGAGATCTTGCACTTTCTTTAACACAATTCAATGACGGTCAGGGCTAATAGAAGATAATAGCTTTTAGTAGAACTTAGGTTTTAGAACTCCACCTCCCATCCATGTTGCTAAACCTAATGTTGATGCCAATCTTGATCCTCAACCCCTATACTTTGCACCTAGGAAGAAGAAATCAGGCCATGCAAACCTCAAACTAGACCAAAAAGAAGTCAGCCCAAGATCTTGTTAGAAATGCGGCAAGGGGGGCTTGGGCTGTGAAAGTTATGGAGGAAGCCATTGATGCAATAGATGATGTTCTCATGTCTATTAGAGCTGCTGCTATTCATTATGGCATCCTCAAACCACACTTAGAAACCATCTGTCGGGTTTAACCCAACACAAGCATGGTTGCATTCCTAGGGCCTTGACTATTGATGAGGGAAAATAGTCTTCTTTGCTTGGGCTTTGCAACAAGCTAATAATGGAAGGGCCATCACTTTAGAAATATTTAGGGGAAAGAGGGTGAGCTTGCAATTGCGCAGGGCCTACAACTTTGCGGATGGCTTGCGGAAGCCAAAAATGGTGGAGAGGTTCAAGAAGACACCACGAGATCGGGGCTCGAGATGCCTTGACCAATTGAGGTGCTTAGAACCAGGGCCTTGACAACATCTAATCTGAACAACTTCTATGGCACCCTACAAAACATTTAAGTAGTGTGCGGTTGGACTCGTAGAATTTGGGCTGTGATGAGGCTGGGATCAAAAGCTGGAGATAAATTTGGAATTAAGATGCTTGCCAAGTCCACTAATCGATATGTTGGTGGCACTATTCCCAATAGTAGAGAGTGGGTGACACTCTTATCTTTGTGTCAATCTTTGCGAGGCCAAAAGAATACCTAACCTTTATGTCTTTTTAAGGGAAGAGGATGAGGGGCTGTAATGTGTTGGCGGTTTGTGAACACAGTCGATCGGTCATATAAAAAAGCATGGATTCTTGATGTCTTGTTTGCGGGTTGGCTTGATCACTTCAAAGCTTGAGTTCGGGGGGATTAGTCCACAAAGACCACACTTGTTGGTGTGTGATGGCCATGGCGACCATGTGACCATGGATTTGTCCAAAGCTAGGGATATGGCTGCGATTGTGCTACTCCCTCCACACACTTCTCACAAACTCCGGCCTCTAGATGTGTCTTGCTTCTCCCCATTCAAGCAAGCCTTGAGGAAGATTAAGAGCCAAAGCGATGCATACAACCAATTATATTGAGCCATCCAAGCGGATCTTGCTACTCTTGTTTACAAAGCTTGTGATCGCGACTTACCCTGAAAACATCAAAGCGAGGATTCCAAGCATTTGGAATTTGGCCCTTTCTTGCGATATGGTGCTACGGACCCTCTGGCGATCGGTTATCGTGAGAACATCGGATGAGGGAGGGACTAGTGATGGGATTCGGCGTTGTATATGATAGAGTTGATCCCCAGCCAATGAGGGGCTGAAACTACTTGATGACAATGTTGTTCATTCGATTACGAAGCACACTGCGGATGGCTTGCATGCACTAGGCTAGCGCAATTGAGCAAGATAAAATCTTTGAAATAGCTGCGACAAATGGCGTGGTAGTTGCAACACATGAAGATACAAGCAAGAAGGGAAAAGGTAAGCTTCCTCCTACTCTCAAAAAGCTTTACATTACTAGTGATGAGTTTATGGCTGCAAAGAGATTACTTAAAGCAATTAGAGGCAAAGGAAATTAGAAAGAAGCAAGTTGAAGAAGGCTAGGATAAAGGGAGGAGAAGGCTAAAAGAAGAGGAAGAGAAGTTGAGGAAGGAGAAGGTAAGGTTGGAGAGAGATGAGAAAGGCCAATGGGCCGAGAAGAGAAAGAGAAAGAAGGGTAGGAAATTTCTTTGAAAGTGATGATAGTGAAGCCCGATGAAGAAATTGAGATTGCCAACATAGAGGTTGCCTATCAAATGAGGAGGCGGCAAGCGTGTGAGGAAGTCAAGTTTAAAAGGCCATTGAAATTTCTTTGAGGCCAATGAAAGTTCTAAGGTACACTTAATTTGTGCTTACTATTATCTTTAGGATAATAACAAAGTTTAAATTGAAGCACTTATTTGCTCCAAAGCACTTCAAAAGGAATCTTTGAAAGATTCCCTAAAATTCCTTAAAAAGTCCATTTTAAAGGTTTTTTTAAATGAGATGTGACAATTTAGGTAATTTAGGTACCCTTTTTTGGGGTTGATTGAACATACCATCCATGCAAAAATTTTTAAATAGCAATTTTCATCCCTCCCAATTTAGAACAAAAAATAGTTACTTATATAAAGTGTAGCAAAAAGGGGCAATAAAAAAATAGCAAGGGTAGTAGAGGTGACAAGGAAGTGATATATTCAAGGTTGTGAAAATTGTACAAAATTATGAACAAAATTGTAAAAAATAGTAGGACATTTTGACAAACCCTCATCACCTGCACTTTCTGTTCTTTACATGTTCGAGTCATCGGACAAACTTACATTTTGCAGCAATATCAGGATGCATCTCATCCTCAGACTCATTTAATCCACGATCACTTGAGCCTTCATCCTCGGCTTCACTCTCAAAGCTGGATGTACTTTCGGCGATCTTCTTCCTCACTGTCTACAAGTGAGTCTTCATCATCATCTTTTTTGGCCACCTTTCTAGGTTGTTTGTCTAATCCACATGCCGACCTTATTAAAGTTTGAGTGACCATACGTAACTTATTAGCAGCAGTCAAAACAAAGTCATGTGCAAGAACCTTTACTTTTTTTTTTTTTTTTTTGAAGAAACGGCAGAGATTGTATTAGTATATGAGAAAATTACATGATCATACATACAAAAAAACCATTGTAGGGATCAACCTTGCAATGGAAAAATGGTGATGGCTAGAGGACCACCACAAACCTTTTTTAGGGGAAGGATACCCGCTCAAAACAAAGGAAAAAGCACTTTTAAAAATAGTTCAGAGCATAGAGAAAGTCTGTAAAGCTGGTCAACATTTTACAGAATATCAGGGACCCCTTCGAGATTGATTATAGCAAAGGCCTCCTCTGTATGGACAAGCATCAGGTCGTCAAGTTCATTCGGCCCATAACCTGTTGAATCCAGGAGATACATAACCCAAGCATCACGAGCATCTTCATGAATTTTCAGCTTTGCTTGGAAGTAAGGTTTAATCTCCGGGATGAACCTCCAGAGATCTTCATCATTCGGTAGGGTAAAAGGTAATCACGGTGATAACCTCGATTTTAAGCGAGGAAAAGTGCATCAATGGTTTCCAAAGGCGAGCATTAGGGTTTTTTTGAGATTAAAAAAGGGCCTTCAAAACATGCCAACTAAGCCAAATGAAGATAAATGAACTACCAATCAGAAATCGAGCTGGCGAGGTCGGTCGGCAAAAGCAATACATTATAACTAACTCCTTTGGATCACATTTTTTAGCATAACTATTGATAGAAAAGTCCAAATGAGCTCTCGTTTAGTGCAATAGATAGATCTCGTTGAGATCTTTCTAACCTTAGGTGCTTTGCACATATTTTAACCACTTATGATTGTCAAAGCTCCAAAAAATATGGTTTTTACCATTTTTTACTATCCTATGGGGCTAAGCGATATGCAAACCACTCAAGGTTGGGAAGATCTCAATGAGATCTATCTATTGCATAAGCGAGAACTCATTTGGACTTTTCTATCAACACTTATGCTAGAAAATGTGATCCATTGAGTTAATTATAGCTATTTTACCGGCTGGATACGGTTACGTTTTTGATTGGTAGTCCATATAACTTAGTCGGCGGTTCTTAGAAGGCCTTTTATGATCTCAAAAATCCCTAATAAAGAAACGATAACGAGGATCAACCTCGCGGGCATGTCCTCCCTCATGGTGCCTCCTCGGTGAAGCTCACGTCAAACAAAGAATCCACATCATTAAAGAGCAAAGTGAAAAACTGAGAAGAAACCATTGAAGTTTCCTAAAGGAATCCCGTGTCTGTCATAATTCAAGCCACTGCTTTTGCCTTATGAGCCATGGCAGCTTCAGCTAGGAGGACACGAAAGGAAGCTTTGAGTTTATTGGACTTGGGGCCGATCGGAGATAGCAACTTCATTTCTATGTTTCCATATGGCCCGGCAAAGAAAGGATCCGAATGGTTCCTTTGAAAGAATTCTGATTTAAGTATTGTAGCAAAGGAAGCCTCATCAATAGGAGTATGTTGCACGAGGAGGTTGAATCCCTTTGCCAAAAAAAGCCAAGGGCCAGAGGAAGGCGTGTGAATTTGTTTTACGTGGAGCCCGACCCATTGGACATAAATCAGAATTCGATTGTTGAATTGGGCTCTGAAACCATTTGTTTTTAAACTTTTGTTCAGCAGTAACCATCTAAAGAGCCCGATTTTGCTAGCACATTGAAGTTTCCACCCCTGTCTTATGATTTCAATAGCAAGATCCTGTTGGCAATTCCAAGCTCTGCTCACTTTTAATTGAGACCTATCCAAAAAGCATACTATAAATTTTAGAAACCTTATATGGGCGCCCACCACGGGTCAATTAGAGCTTCATTTGCTTGTCAAGCGGGTTTCGGGTTAGAGTGGCATAGATGTTTTGTTTGTATCAGGTGTCGAGGCGGGGATTGAGGTGAGGTCTCCCCAATCTTTCCATTTGTCACCATTTTTCATGGAACCAATGGTATGCAGATCTGCATAGCACCATTCCTTATACTTAAGAGGATGTTTAAGGGCTAAACATCCCTCCTCTTCCTCGGTCAGGTCCTGATGCCAGAAGAAACTAAAATTATTACTAGAGAAGTCAAAGGCCGGAGCTCACGGCGGGGAGATGCTTGGTTCCATCTGAGGAGAATTCTTCTCAAAATTTTGGATGTGCACGGGGCAGCTTTTAAGTTGAAAGAAATTTGGTCGGGGAAGATGATGAGGAGTGAAGGAGACCCTTCTAGAGATGTAACCCCCGATTGCTTTACCAATTTCAAAGAACTGGAGAGGGCGATGAACATTAAAGATCTCGGACTAGCTTTCTTTTGGGGGGCTTGTGCTTGGACAAAAAGGTCTTTGCGGCCCGGACCTCCTTCTTTCCTAGGCGGTCAGTTACTCCGGGGAGACCATTCGGCACCTTGCGGATATAATCCCTCATGGCTGATTCTAGCTTCCTATAGGAGGATTTATCGGCAATGATGGGCTGAAGAAAAAAAATGTGTGTACTTGCAATCACACTATTAACAATCTCGACTCTTCACGCAAGGGAAAGGGATTTAGGATACATTTGTATTTTTTTCCTCATCCTATTGACTATGGGATCCCATAACCACACTTGATTCATATTAGCGCCAAAGGTAAGCCAAGTAATTTGGTGGCGGTTTTGTGACTGTGACCTTTATTCCATGGATCTCGTCTTCCCTCAGTTGCGGGATAATTGTGCTTTTACTTTTATTCAAATGGACTCGATGCACCCCAAAAGATTTAGCATCTCCGGAAACTTTGTGGCTGGAACCATCATTTTGAAGGAAGGTAAAAAGTATCATCACATCTTGCATTTAAAAAGAACCTTTACGCCAGCTAGATCTATGACGGCGGTGTTTGCTTTGGACTTTGCTCTCTTTCCACTCTTGTTCTTACCGTCTCAAAGTATAACTCCCACTTTGAAAGCATTGGCGGCATTTGTTCTCATCGATTGCACTTTTAATTGGTGGGAATTCCATCCCCTCTTGTTACCTCCGATTACTTTAGCTAGCGAGAATGGCTTCCAGTTCATCATTATCGGTGGGACGCTATGAGCATTCTCCCCGAATCTCGAGGCGAACCCGGATACTCGAGCAACTTGTTGTGCCGTGCGTGCGGGGCGGTGTACATGACTCTGTCATCTTCATCGAGCTAGCCATTATCTCTACATGTTCCTCTTGATTCTCAAACACGGGAGAGTTGGCCTAGATGGCGAGTTGATATGCGGTCTTGACCTTGTAATGAAGCTTGCAACATGTCCGTTGCGAAAAAAAGCGAGGCCACCATAAAGCATCTGCCTCCCCAAAGTGGTTAGAGCATGACTGAAGCAAACCATCTCTTTGACTTGCGATTAAGAGGCCACCAAAAATGAAGATGGGGTCGAGTGCTTGGTCAAAGAAAATATGTCAGCGGCACATGTGGCTATCCTCAAGCAAAAGAATGAGAAGGAATCCTCATGCCCATGTGTAAGCCACTAGTTGTGATGGTAGGCGAAGTCGGTGCAACCAATTAAAAGATTATAGGAAGGCATATTTGAAGATTACACCTATTATGTTCTTGGAGGCACACATAGTTTATAAAGCAAAGAAAAGAACTTTTCACAAGAAGAAAGCCGTAATGAAGTGCGGAAGGCGTGGAAGCACATATCTACGTGGGGGCTGACCCGAAGAAGCTAAAAAGGTCATTAGTAGTGAGTCACAATCGACAATGACTTGGATAAAAATGAGCACGATAGACAAGATCAAAGCTTTATGCACCGGCGTGGAGTTCAAACAAATGCATGGGAGGACTTTAGAAGCAAAAGAACAAGCTCCAAGAGCCGAGAAGCTTGTGTCACATAGTCTTTGCCTTGGATTTCGATTAGATAAAGAAGCCTATAATGGTACGTAAGCGATCGACAATTACTTCGACTTGCCTTCGAGATGGTCAAGTAAGTAAAACTTTTAATTATCTTTTAGTATGTTTAATGCGAATTGAAGCTGTCGCGATGGCCTCAATTTGTATAAACTTATACCAACCTTGAAAGCGGGGCTCGGTATAAATTTATCACCGTGCCTTAACCGAGTATAGACATGGTATAAATTTATACCGATACAAGCATACGGTATAAATTTATCTTGGAGCCCTATCACGAGCCTTGGCTCGGTATAAATTATCTACCGTGCCTTGGATGGGTATAAAATTATCTGAATGCCTTGGCTCGGCATAATTAAAAGCGAAGCCACACTTTCAAAGGTTAGGCTTTCAAGATTCACGCTACTCAACACTAAATTATTTGACCGACCATTACGGGTTTGGGATCTTCAAGATGGTGAGCTTAAAGAACAAGCTGAAAAGCTCCCAGGAAGGAAACCAAAAAAAAAATATTGAAGGAAAATAGAAAAACATGAGCATTGTGCCCGGACTCATTCACGGGGATCTAAAAAGCAAAAAGAAATTTTTAAATGCGTCTCACTGGAGAAGGTTATGGCCAAGGAATTTACTGCGGATGAAATGGCCAAGGAAGCTAAAAGCGTAAGCCTTTTGTACTATGTTCTTTATTCCTCACTTAGATCTTACAACCTCTTTCCTTTTGCGGTCGAAAAGACATTGTCACTGCCGGTCGGAACTAATGAAAACAACTAAACTTAGAAGGCGGGAGGGTGCAAGCTTCTTTACCAGTTTATGCGACCGAGGCGGTACAATCGGGGACCACCTTGATTAACCGATTGGGTGGGTAAGTTTCGCGAGAAAACATGTTTTGTCTTTGTGCCTTTGTCTCTTGTTCTCTTCTGAGAACAAGAAGAAAGGGCTACCGGCCGAGCTTTTGAACTGGTTCGTAGGGCCAAGAGGAAAGCGGAGACTTAAGGCCATTGAGGGGAAAAAAAGTTGGCCCGGCCGGTTTTGACACTAGCTATGAAAGATTTACAATGTTTGATCGGAATTTGCTTGTACAAGGTGGTTCGGGTGATTGCACTAAACAAGGTTTAAAATGAAAGCGCACTTATTTAAGAAGCGTTTGAAAAATCCCTTTATAAAAATTGGAAACTTGAAAAAAAAAGCAGAGACAAAATAGGGAGCAAAATAGATTATTAAGCAATTAGCATTGAAATACCCCAAAAAGCAACATTTTTGAAGCCTTTTCATTTTTAAAAGGAGGAAAAAAAAAAAGCTTGTTTTGAGGGAGGGAGACATTAAATTTAAAATTTGAATAAGTATTTATTCTTTGAAAATAGAAGGAAGTATAGTTTGTCTTTTTGCAAGCTTAATATAAGTACTAAGAAAATTAAACATAGGGAGAGACAAAGAGTGTGAAATCATGGAGCAAGAAAAAGAGTTGCTCTAATTAAGCCTTGTTGAAGAGACAAAGCTTTTGATTAAAATCATCATCAAAATATGTTATATTTCTTAGCACATAGTTTACAATGAAAGTTAGTTTGTAATCTTGGTGTATAAATTTATACAAGCCGGTGGAGGAGGTGGTTCTTCGGTCCACGGGACTCGTACCCCTTAGGATCGACTCTTGTGAGGGTATGATAGCGAGGCCTGCTTCTGATTCCAATAGCGCAGTGCGAGTTTGTTTCTGCGGCTCGGGCACCCGCAGGGCTCTAAGTCGGCGAACTCCACCTCCTCATCTTTTCTTTCTGTAAGTGGGGCTGGATTTACGTGTAAGTGCCCTTAGCATCGCTAGCACCGTTCTTGCTCGGTTCCTCGTTTTCATCGGAAAGGATTCACAAGAGCTTATCACGGTCTGATGAAACTTACTTTATCACGGGTCTATGTCGGTGAGGCGACATTGCGGCCCTGCTTAAAAGCTGGCTGTGGTGCACGATCGGAAAAGGCATCTAAGATCAATCTCGAGGAGAAAACCCTTTGTATCAAATTATTAATAAGCATTTGTGGCCCCGATAATGGGACACCACGCCTTGCCATTTGTGGGTCTCTTAACTTAGAACGGTTGGGGCGAAATGCATTGCGGGGGAGGTCTTCTCATTCTGGCGTGTTGAAATGAACCATGGTTTTTGGTGTCCGTATTTGTAAAACCTATATGAAAATGCTCAAAACAACTCACTAGCGCGGACCACCACCATGACCCTTGGCGTTTGTTTTAAGCACGCCAAGCAAAGCGACAATAAAAATTAGTAGAAAAGAAAACAAGGAAAATAAGTTACCCGGTGGTATGGTGGTATAAACTTATACCCGCGGTTTCCTTCTTTGTATAAATTTATACGGTGACAATTTGTATAAATTTATCTGAACATTACTATTTGTATAAATTTATACCATGGTTGTTCGGCCTTTAAAATTCAAACCTTAAAAGGCGGATGTGGTATAAATTTATACCTAGGGTTAATGTAAAAAAAAAAGCGTTAAATGTAAAAAAGCTTACCAAGCTTGATTTTGAAGCCCGGCGTTACTTGAGGCGGCTCCCATAGGTTTAAGCAGGCATGCGTCTGCGGTCGGAATGAAAAATAATGACCCTCGGTTTTCGGATGTCGTGACTTCTTTTAGGCCATCAAGAAAAGCGGACTTGCGCGGTGAAAGCCTCCTCGTCAAAAGCGCTATCCTTGATTTTGAAGCCATAAGGAATATCGCAATGCATAATGTAAAATTTTGTTTTGTCTAAAAGAGTCCCCAATCTTGTGCGGTCACCTGAACAACCACTGTCTTTGGGCGTCTGATTAAATGTAGTAAATCTCTCGTAAGTAGTGTCAAAACTGGAAGTGGCAACCTCTTTACCCTGTTCAATTGCCTTAAGCCTTTGCCTCTCCTCCTTGGCCCCTCTGAACCAGGTTTAGGAATCGGTTGGTAGCCCCTTCTTCTTGTTCTGTAAGAATAATGTGAGACAAAGGCACATAGGCGAGAACATATTTTATGCAAAACCTACCCGACCAGAAGTTACGGCGTGCTCTCGATGATACTATCTGTGGTGCAACTTGGGTACAAAAGCTTGCACTCCTCGGTCCTCTAGGCTGTTTGAAGATATCTTGTCTTGTCGAAGGACCAAGTTACATCTTCAAACTCTCACGAGATTAGGTAATTATATCCGGTTTGGCCGCCATACAGATTGAGTGCGGTTAGACTCTTAAGCGGACCTTATCTCCTTTTACTTATCTAGTATGGGTAAGCACATGGTGTATGGGCTCGTGTTCGGCGGCATCTTCTTGTGTTTACACAACTAGATGAAAATATTCATTTTGTACTTATTCTTGCTCATTAATAAACTTTTGTTAGTCCTTCAAAAAAAAATAAAAATAAATAAAAAAAAATTGGCATTTCCTTTTTTTTTTTTTTTTTTTTCAGCGTCTTGAAAATAAGCTATTTAAAACTGTGAAGAAGATTTAACTTCTGTGAAAAAAAATTCGAAAAAAAAAAAAAAGATTTGAATTTGGCGTAAGCGAAAAACTTAAAAACTTTTTGGCGTAAGCAAATGAAGGTTTTGCTTATCGCGATTTTTAAGTTAAGTTCAGCGTCTTCTGCGAAAAAAGTTTGCGTAAAAGCGAAAGCTGAAGGTTTAAACTACGCAAAAAAATTTTTTTCCGGCCGGTAGGTTAAAAATACAAAAAATACATATTTAACCTAAAATACATATTTTTGGACTTTATACATCGGAAAAATAATTTTTATGCGTCTGAGAACCTATCCACAGTCACGATATCGACAAAATTTGGAGGTTATCGTTTTTCATTCCGACCTGCTTGGGCGATGTCGGTGCTTAAACCTATGGGGCGATGCATGCGGCAAACCCAGCTAGCGTTTGGTAAGCTTTAAATTTATTAGCATTACTGCGGGGATGGAGCATCTTCTCTGCTTGGCCCATTTATTATTCGCGATCTCTTCGCCATTGTGTGGCGTTCGAGAAGCCGTCTGTGCATGTGGAGTTGCCTTGGGCCTTTGTTGTATGGTCTCGGCCTTTCCCACATGCATCCCTTTTCTCCACAGGAGTGTTGCGGGCTTGGGATCATGTGTGTGTGCTCTTCTAGCTAGATTATGCCTCGGTTTATCACCACTCTTCTCCTTTCTTGTGGGTTCCTCTACCCCTAGCGCACTTGCCCTTCTTTGCCCCTTGTGCATGCTGCTCGGCCTTGAGGGCCGTTGGAGGCGAGCTTTGTGCTCACCTTGGAGGATTGGTATTGGGGTGGTCAGCTAGCTTACCCGTGGGAGTTCTTTTGAGCTCGCTTTCGCTGGCGTTGTGTAGGGCTATCACGGGAACACGTGGCGAGGGTATTCCGCTACACATACCTATAGTCCCTCGGGATGATGTGGTGGTGCGGGTTTGGAAGGTTCATCGGATGTTGTGTCTTCTTGCTTTGTGCGGTCTTCTTACTAGGGTCTTTGGCCATTCATGACACCTTTGCCCCGCCGAACAGCGGTCTGCGGCTTAGGGTTCTCGATGGCTTCGGTTTGGGCGTGGACATGGAGCTCACTTCCCCCGAAAGTTAGGGTGCTTACGTGGCGGGTGATGCACATTTGTGTCAGGGTGAATGCCCTTGTGAGTCGGTTTAGGCGGGTGTGAGCCCTCTGCGCCCTTGTTGTGGCCTTCATCATGAGGCTGTGGAGCATTATGCGGTTTTATGCCCTCACTTGCTTGAGGCTGCACAGGATTGGGTTGGGACATTTGGTGAGATTGACTAGCCGGTGATTGCTACTTCATGTGTATCTGGTGGTGCGGCTCTTGCGGCGACAAGCCTTGCATCTGTCGCGTGGCTTGGTTGGTGTAGCTGATTTGGAAGGCGGTTGTGGATCTTTTAGGGGATTGACTGCGCGGCCTCTCGATTCCTCGACTCATGTACAAGCTATTTCAAAGCTTTTACGGTGTTCCGGGGAGTAGTAGGCGGAAGTTTGCCATTTGGCGGGACTTCTTAGGTGTTGTAGATGGTGATGGTCGGTTTGTCTGACAATAGAGTTGCAGTTTTTACGTGAGTTTGTTGTGGAGTGTCGAGGTATATTTGTCTCTTTTGGGGAGTTCTCCTTCCTCCTCACTTGCTTTGTAACATTACCATTCTTTTAATATATTGATGACACAGTTCTTCAAAAAAAAATTATTGCTTTTCTATTTACTGTAACTCCATGGTATAAATTTATACCACAGTTGCCTTAAGGTTTAAATTCATACGGATGGATCAATCGTGGTATAAGTTTACCAACAAAAAGCAACCTTCGTATAAATTCATCTGACGACATGGCCGTGGTATAAATTTATCTGACAAGGCAAATGGTATAAATTTATACCTCCACACCCTTTGGGCTAACTTATTTTTATTGTTTTTCTTCCTACTAATTTTTTTAATTGATGTATTGTTTGGCGGGGGCTAAAAGCGAGCGTCAAAGGGTCATGGTGGTGGTCAGCGCTTGTGAGCTGTTTTGAGCATTTCCATATAGGTTTTACTATTACGGGCGTAAAAGACCATGGCTCATTTCAATATCTGAGAATGAGAAGATCCCTCCACCGCAATGCTTTTCGGTGCCGGGCTGTTACGCAAAAGTTAAGAGACCACAGAGACAAAGGCGTTGTGGTGTCCCATTATCGAGAAACCCGCAGGCTTATTAATAACTTAATCACGGTGGTTTTCGCCCGGTATTTGGATTTTGGATGCTTTTCTGGAGCGAGGCACCACAGCAATTTGCCCCTTAAGCGGCGCAATGTTGTCTCTGTCGACATAGACCCTAATAAAATAAGTTTCATCGGGGACCGGGGATAAGCTCTTGTGAATCCTTTCTGATGAAAGCGAGCGGGAGAACAAAAGCGGTCTTTGGCAATGTTAAAGGCACTTATATAGAAATCTAGCCTCCTATTCACGGGGAGAAAAAGCGAGGAGGTGGAGTTTGTCGACACGGAGCTGTCTTGGGGCTGTCTGCGCCAATAGGATTGGAATCAGTGGCGTCTCAGCTATTGTGTCCTCAAAACCAGGATCCTAAGAGTGCGAGAGTCACGTATTAATTTGGGAAGAGCCACCTCAAGTATCGTTTATCTGAGACGAATTATAAACTTCTTTCATTGTAAACTATGTGCTAAAATTATAATATATTTTGATGAAAATTTTTTAAAAAGAAAGCTTTGTCTCTTCAACAATGCTTAATTAGAACAACTCTTTCTTGCTCCATGATTTCACACTCTTTGTCTTTCATATGTTTGATTTTATTAGTACTTATATTAAGCTTGCAAAAGACAAACTATATTTCCTTCTATTTTCAACAATAAGTACTTATTGGGTTTTCAAAACTAATGTCTCTCTCCTTAAAACAAGCATTTTTTTTTTTTTGCCCTCTTTTAAAAATGAAAAGGCTTCAAAAATGTTACTTTTTGGGGGTTTTGAGCGCTAATTCTTAACAATCTATTTTGCTCCCTATTTTGTATGTTTTTTTTTCAAGTTTTCAATTTTTATAAAGGAATCTTTCAAATGCACTTCTTAAATAAGTGTGTTTCATTTTAAACCTTGTTTAATCTTCAAGTGCTAACATGCTCTAGATTTGGCGAGAATAGTACAAGTAGTCTTGTGACTACACCTCATGTAGCGACCAATGATGTGCATCGAGGAAATGAAGTCCATGCCAATCATGTGCCTCAACTTGATGAGGTTGCAGCAAAGATGTAGATGAAGGTGATGAAGACAAGTTTGAAGATACACAAGAACACCTCTTCCAAGGCTGACCAACTTTGTGGATGAAGATGTGGTTGTTTGGTTTGTAGCTATGAGGGTACACATGAGTGCTCATGGGATGAGCATTGCAGAAATCAGAAGAAGGTGCAAGGGTCTGAATTTCCAGAGCCTTGGGAGTTGTGGAGTGATGCCGATAGGTACCCTGTTGCATCTGAAACACAAGGTGCACCCAAGAGAATTAGTAAGCACTTTTTGAAAATGATGAGTAGTCTGTAACTACTTCTCTATTTTTTGTGTTGTACCACTGGATCCATAATGCTAAAGTTGCAACATGTTCCTAAATTTTAAGTTTGTTGTGATGTGAAGAATATTCAAAACATTACCTATACCTTGTCTAATTGTACTTTGTTCTCTGTATGTAGTTATTTCAAAAGTGGAGTAACTACTTTCTGAATGCTTCTGATGTTGGCGTGTGGCTAATCCCAGATAACCTAAACCTTAAACTCTTTCCTATAACCCGCCATTGAACAATGGCAGGTAAGTAGTTAGGTTATTTGAGGTTCAATTCCTCTGATACTTGCATATGTAGTGTAGTTAACTAGGTCTGATTGCAACCATTCATGGTTATATTAGTGCTCTATGGTGGTAGGATTGGTTAGCAATTGAGGTGTGGCGACTGCGTTATCATGGGCTGTAATCACACAAATGAGGACCTTCCATGACTCCTTTGAGGCCATGCAGGATGCAATGTAGGTACATCTGCTGCACCACCAAGGTGCATCCACTGCACCAACTATGCATCACCATCAGGGTACATGCTATCACCAACAGTATCTCCAATAGGGTACATGTGCTCACATAATAGGGTACATGTGCTCACATACAGGGTCTCTGACCCCCTCTCTTTTAACAGCTTGTATCTCACAAGATATGTGCCTCTTTTTTTTTTCACATGCATGATGTTGTAGGGTAGGATCTGGAGCACATGTTGGAGCATCTTGGCATCAGGTATGGTTGCTGCAAGCATCTTCAAATTTGACTTTCTTCTTAAGTTCACCATTGATGGGCAGGTCCCCTTAGTTATCATGCAATAGCAATTGCACTTTCATTAATGGAGGCATATTCTCTTAACGTCCAACACACTAACACCTGATGATTTGCTGCATGGAGAAGAAGGAAGCATACAGGTTCAAAAATGCAGAGTTGGAAATCCATGCTATTGAATTTGTTAATAAGGACAATGATATAAGGAATGAACTTGAACCACTCCGAGCTAGAGTTCTCATCTTGGAAACCAACAAATCTGATTTAGAAGAAAGATGCAGGGTCTATAATGAGTCAAAAAGAAGTTTGATAGAGATAAAAGACGGAAGATGAAGCCATGAGGACATCTTGAAAGCGTAAAAGCATTAGTAGGCCACATTAAAGACCTGCAAATAACAGAGAATAAACTTAAGAACCAGTTGCAAATCATCAATTTGAAACATTCATCATCAGTATCATCTGTTGCTTAAGTTGAAAGTGAGGTTTCAAGGTTAAAAATGGAACTTGACAAGAGACATGAGGAATACAACAAAGGACACATGAACATATGTCTGAATGAGGCAATAGAGAAAGCTGCAAAGTTTGAACAGTTCCATGAGCAGACATGTGTCGAAAACCTGGCTGTAATAAGCCAATTAGAAATAAAATACAGCATCTAATGCAACAAATTACTCTCATGCATGATGAAAAGGAAAGGCTATACTCAGAGGCACAGGCAAAAGCTATGGAATGGTAAACTTATCAACATGGAACAAAGGGTTGAGGAAGCAGACTTACTGGTGAGATCCGTTGAGAAAAAGAGCAAAGCTAAAAACGGCTTGATATGAAGCGAAATAATGTCTCATAGCCGAAGCGATCAAAGTCTAGGCATAATAATAGAAATCCAATGCCTGAATTCCCGATCTACAGGCTGAGTTTGCTAAATATGGTCCGGATCTATAGGCCAAATCTGCTAAATTATGCTCTAAGGCGGAGATTCCACTGGCGTCAATTGATGCCTGGAAGATGGGCCAATCTAGTTCGGGCGTCCAAAATTTATCTTCTTCTCTGTGATTCCACTAACGGAGGTATTGAGCATCGAATTTTGCTTCGGATAAGGATGTGGACGCTATAAATAGCTGCTTAACTGTCAGGGGATTCCTCTCGTCTTTTTGCAGCAGCAACAATTGCCACTCTCTGGATCTTGACACGAATCAAAACAACGGAGTAGATCTTGTTGTGGAAGAACTATTACCTTTGTCATAGTGGAATCATAGATCATGTTAGTGTAGATATTTCTTTAAGACATTTGATGCCACAGAGGTAACTGTGACTGAGCCTTTTGCTTGGATATGGAGGCATTACCTGAAAGTGGCATGAGAGCTCTATGAACCACCCATTCTAGGGGAAATGCATGCAGAAACGATTTGGGTCTGGATTGGAAGGAAGATTAGCCTAACAAATTGGCCGATTTTAGGAAGAGGATAGCCGGATCTGTGAGGCAGAGAAATCGATATGGCAGAGAGCTTCCTAGGTTATGGCCCGTAGACGGATTAGGTATTCGCAGATCCGCACGTGGACATGAAGGGGGAAAATCAACCCAGTAACTTAATAATTTTTAGCCACTTAACAAGATAGATAAAATTTTAACGACCTCTAGCTTGAACCACAGCCGGACACCAACTATACGTTGTTACCATTGTAGCACAGGGCTCGGCAAAAGAAAATTTGTATATACAAATATAAAATATAAAAAGCCAAGAGACACAGTTAATGAAAAATTTGACAAGATTATGCAACAAAACAGCAACAGAATCTAGCAAGACATCATGTTTTTGGGATTTAGAATGAGTAAGAAAAAGCAATGTCCAGGAAACTATCCATAAACTCTATTAGCATTACAATGGATAAATGGATCTAAGTAAAATTCATGATGTTTATGAGAAAGTCTCGTGAGCAGTAGATGATAACCACTAGGCTAAACGACATGGTACAAGAAGAAACAAAAACCCAGAGAGAAACAGAGAACAGAAGCAAGAGCAAAAAGAGAACAATCTTTTAGAAACAAACATGAAAAAGCAAAGGACCATCTTCTAGAAGCAGAATGAAAAAGCAACCCATCTTCAAAGTACAAACTGCTAGATAAAAAGAAGCCTACGATTTAAGCAACCCATCTACAAACTACAAACACAAAAAGTAGGAAGATAAAACACAAAAAAAAAAAAAACTAGTCAAAAGCACGTTTGATTACTTTGCATAGCAAATTGTAGGATCGGGTGTGGGTCCTATCATCAAAAGTATCATTGTAAATCGTAAGAGAAGGCTAGTTTTGCTAACAGGAGTCACCAATTAAAATAAGATCTTAAATAAATGATCAAATTCGATGGTTCTTGTGGATGAGGCTTGGGGCAAAGGGTAGGCAACACAAATTGATGAGAATGACCCTAATCAAGTAGAAGAACTATGTATATAAATGTTATATTTGTGCCCTAATTATGATGTTTATTTTGTTTTAAGTTTTTAGATTCATCATATAATGTAAGTTTTACAAGAAAAAGGGTTTCTAGGTCTATCACGTAACCTAAGTTTTACAAAGCAAAAGGCCAATAAGCATAATGTTCATGGCAATACAATGCTTCTTTATATAGGTAGGTCAACATAATGCTTCTTTTCGTGTCGGTGTTTACATTTGGAAACAATAATTAGCATTGCCTTCTACAAAAGCGGAGTCTGTACAAAGACTAACCGGTTTATCATTGGATTTTCAAACACATTGAGAACAATGGAGTTTATATTTGACTTAAATTCTCATAATTCTTGGCCTAATCTAAAGAACCACCACAGCGGTAAAAAATATGCAAACTTTACTGCGTCCACAAAACACGCAAAGTTGAGAAACGGGCATCATGTGACACATATTTAATAAGCGGTTTACGCCATCATAAGTCTTGGAAGATGAAATAAAATCTAAAGAAAACCGATTAGGAAGAACAAAATTTTGCTATGATCGAGGGGAGATCTCATCCTACAAAAAATCTCCTCTATGCCTAAGCTAAAGGCTGTGGATTAAGCTTTTATCATTACCGGATGGCGGATTCGTATTGATGTGTTTCTATGACACATCATGAATATCAACCATATACCAAAGGGAAGGAGGAGTCAAATTGTTTTTCTAGCATACTTATTAGCAAAATTGGTGCTTGAAGAACATAGAGCGAAAGGAGAATCACAAAGCGGCCACGGTTTATCTTTTGCACAATACAACCATACTTGGGACTTACAAAGAAAAATGCCATGGAATGCAAATGGATTTAGTACCAAAATCATAGTTCAGCAAATATAAAGCCGCGGGATCATGGGAATGAAAGCGACCAAAGTCACATGCATCGTCTTCACATAGGTCTCTAACTCTTGATCTCCTTTGAAAAAAGAACAATGATGCGTAGCTATATCGCGGCGATCCATTGACACAAGGATAGCATCAAAAACACTTCCGGCATGGGTGGTTTTGTCATTCAGTTGCACCACAATCGGATATCACTATATATCGGTGAAATATGCACAAGACATTCTTCAAAATTTCCGCGACATCTTTGCCATGCGAGAATCATCTCCTTGTACTATGCACATTGAAGCTAGCTTTTAGATTAAAGGAAGTCTCCTGCGGCAGTATTGCATCTCATAATATTTGGAAGGAATGACATAAAAGATTCTTCAAAACTATTACTATTGCATATCTTTGCCAAAAGATCCCTTCATGGAAACAAAACATGAAGGACTAATAAGCGAGCTAGGCTTTTTGTTCTTGTGGCCCTCCTATGAGGCACCATGATGTAGTGGTCAAAGAGGATAGATCATTATCAAGTATTCTAAAGACCACCTTCCAACCTTCTTGCACATCTTCTCTTGCGAGAATGTAAACCAATGACGATAAACATTCACCACCAACAAATGAATAATAGATCAATGTGGGCGGGCCAAGCGAACACCATCCTTTGCGGAAAAGCGCAATACTCTTTGTCTCAAAGCCCGAACATGCTGCTAGCCCCATCTTTGTAAACCTTCACTTTGTATAGTCAAGCAACAAGACCTTCCTTGATCATATTTCCATGGTAGCCCTAAGCGTTGCTCACATTGTTTTGCAAGTTTGCAAGAAATCCACTTGAGGTCTTGTTCTTGATTGCAAATCAAATGCGACCTCTTTGTGTTTGTCAATTAATTTATCTATCTCCTTCAAATAAGAGTCATCCCAAGCTTGGGCTCTATGCACCAAATGATATAAAGTAATGCGTAACTCTTGCCATAAGCGTCTGACAAGTTTACATTGCTCTTTTCTACAAATCCCGAAGTGTTTATGGCCGACCATGTTTTTTCGTAGGCTAAAACCGGGCTGGTCTTTGCTTCTTTTGTAGCCCGCGTCGCATATCGAGAATACTACCAAATTAACTTCATGTTTATGTTGAGAAAAGCATATCTATAATCTATAACAATAAAGAAATCGAAATTGATCGGACCAATGTAGTGCGGAGCCGAGCCCATAAAAAGCACTCTCGGGGAAGACCTTAATTGAGGATGTTAGTATTTTCGAGATGCATCGGGGGCTACCAAGTTTCCACTCCATCGCATACCAACATCCGACAAACAATAGCTAAAAAATTTTATATGCTCTGAAAACTTACATGAGCCTTAACGAAATACCTTATTGTTGGGCTGCCGCGATCGAATGCCCAACTCTCCGTCAAAGCAAAAAGCAAGGACTATAACCGCATTGAAGGGACTGAAAAACATCTAAAAGCGAACATTGAGCAAATGCCATCTTCTTTGCAAGAGCTTGTCTCGACAAAAAGCTTAAGATCTTGACCCTGGCACCATCGACATCGAGGAAAAAGTCGCCATTAGGCATGTGGGCGGGCAAGCATTCTCCCCTAGCGCCAATACATTTGGAATTTCCCTTAATTTTTACGTGGACCGTCGATTAAAATCTAGCGATGGAAAGTGCATCCGCGTGGAAAAAAGTCCTAGTTGGCAGCAACGTGGACACTCTAGAAGCGCTACTTTCTAGTTACAAAATAAAAAATGTAGTTTTCGTCTTCCAAATGCTTGGAAAGACATTAGAATCTCGAGAAACATGGCAATAATATATTATCTATTGCAATATTATATGATATTTGGAAAAATTGCCTAGCGTTGCTTCTTTGGGCTTTTAAATTCGAGCATGTATTTAAATCTAAAGGTAAAAAACTTGTGCGCATAGAGATGTATGGATGGTCATAATGCTTGCATGCATACACATATTGACAAAGCGCATTTTCCACAATGATATCCTTGTAGTTAGATAAATTGATGCACAATGTTTTAGTTGGTGCATGTTCCAGTTTGTGCATGTTTCAGTTCCCCAAAGGTAGGCATGTGAATAGAGTGGCATATTTAGCAAAAAATCCTATTTTTTGCGGTTAATTTAATTCTATTAGAATTTGCCCTAATGAGGTAAATTTTATGTTTGCAAGTGAGTACCGGGCTTTTTATGTTAGAATTCCTTAGATTCTATGAAAATTCCTCTAGGTTTCCTAAGATTTTTATAAATATTTCCTTAGATTCTTCTAGATTCCCTTAGAATGTCCAAGAATTTATGAATTCCCTTAGATTTCCCTAGATTCTTTAAGGTATTATGTAGATTCCCCTGGATTCCCTTAGGTTTTATTTATGAGATCTCGCAAGATTCCATGAAGGCGCAAATGGAGGCAATTGAGTAGCAAGGTTTCTTATGTTAAAATTACAAAAACTCCTATTATGCAAGTTAGATGCGGTGCTTCTAAAATGCAGCTAGTTCTATAGTGTAAGTCAGGACAAATTTTGCTAGAGCGTTTCTTGGCAAACTAGTTGCTTTTGGGAAATTGCTATTTTTATCTTTCTATTGTCTGCGTGCAAAAAAAAGTGACCATCTTTGGGGATTGAATGTTGTGAGTTGCAATTTGATGGGATTTAGGGCAGCAAAAAAGAAGCAGGTGAGTGGATAAGCATTTTTACGATAGTTACGCCAATCCTATGGAGCAAGTTTGCATTGTCATAAAATTTGATTGGGTTTTCCTATGTTAGTTATGCCATTTCTATGATGCAAGTGCCTTGGGGGGATGTGTCTAGAATATGGGGTCGGCATCAGGGTAAATTTTAACATCCCTAAATGTTTTTCTATTCAAATTAAGGTTGGCTAAACCTATGAAAAACAAAAGTTCTTGGATTTTTTTCTTGGCGGAATTTGATAAAATAAAGCCCTTTAATTATCTTCCCACTTGGCTAAAATGTAAAATTTATATGACATGAAATTCTAATGTTGGCGAATTTTTCTTGGTCCCTAGCTAAAGTGCAACTATTTAACTTCAAACTTTGAGCACTGATTAGTACATGAATGACATTGATTCAATATGCTTCTTTTACAAAACGATAATAAAGTTGTTCAAATACAATTCATAAGGAACAAACAATATCGTTTGAAGGAACATGCATGTTTACGTTGGGGTCAAATGCATCCAAATGGTGAATTTGGTGATAAAGCCCTTTAGGGTCAACAATTGCAAGAAGAGAGCACTACTATTTAAAGCTTAAAATGCACATCATGTAACATTCTTCATAGCATTTAACCTAAACAACTTATAGATACAAATTCAAAATATGATTGAGGTAGCTAATGGCAATTCCTAAATGAAAGAGGTCCCTGAATAGAATTGGCATGGCTATTTGAATTGATCAGGGTTCTCCTAATCAACTTTAGAGAAGGCGATTCAGTATACCATGCAGCAAACAATCCCGGCTAAACTCTAAGCGTTCAGAATTTACCCCCTTTTGGAGTGGCTAAATTATACTTTTTCTAAAAAAATTGCCTTTATAAACTTTAGCCATGAAATCTGACTAAAGGTCTAAAAAATCGCCATTTGGCGAATTTTAACCACTCTTTATTACCACAATTCGGCATAAAGGGGATTTCAAGTTTTTTCTTCTATTAGGTGCATGTTTGATCAATGTGCCTACTCAGAACTTCTTATTCTAAAAGTTTGTGTTTTAGGATTTTTCTCTTGTTGGGACATTTAAAGCATTCTAAAGCATAGCACAAATGCAAATAAGGGATTGTTTGGAGATTATTCATAAATAGAAAGATCCAATCGCCTAGAAATAAATGTCAAGTTGTCTTGACAATTGAGTATTTGCAAATTGGCATATGCAGAATCAAGTCAAAATGATTTGTATGCACTTATGATTGCAAACTAGAAGGCCAGAGCATGCACAGTAAATGGGCCTCAGTAAATGGATTTCAGACAAAAAGTGCAGTCAACATAAATAGCTTTCAAAACCTCCATAGCAACCTTAATGCCAGGCTGCAACATTTTTCATTTCAAATGCTTTCAAAGTAAGCACCATCTACATGCATGCATAAACAGAGGCAAACAGACTTAAGTGGCTTGCATCATTTCTACAATGGAGTTGAGCCTCCTCTCTTGACGTTAAAGAATATCGAAGGCAAATTTTTGCAAACAAACTTCATACTGTATAATCTACATTGTCCTTTCTTACTTCTAATTGAGGTTTAGCCATTCAAAGCATTCCTCTTGCCATTTCCATAACGATCATATCCAAACTAAGTCCACTAGATCATGCAACTATTTACCTTAGTCGAAACCACATATTCAGAAAATATTCTAAAAAATATAATCTTACTTGGTCTCACACCTTGCAACTCGATATGTGCAAATGCAGTAACACGGAAGGTGATGGACATGCCATGAATTGTAAGCATTATTCTGGCGGGTTTCTAAGCTGTGGCTAAATTGTCGTTAAATCTAAGTCTGTGTCATGGGTTTCTATATAACCCAAAATGCAAGATTGGGATGGGCATTTCGCTGTCTACTCTGTTTGTAATGCTGCATTACACTCAAAGTCCCGTGCAATCAATCTCATATGTGCTAACAATGGTGACAGGAACACCAAAGTGATCTCAACCAATATGTTAAAAGGGAATACCGACGTGCAAAATTTGATTACTATGCAACTCTTTCATCATATGGCAAAACTTCTGTGCTTTATTCATGCTTTATTCATGAGTACTTCTTAGAAAGCCTAATAAGCATCCTACAAAAAGACTTAGGTGCATTTTTCTGAAATTGATAGTTTAAATGGGCCAAATAAAACAAAACGTATGAATCAGAGTGCGATTGCATGAAATAAGGCCATCTTTCAATTTCGGCCGTAATTTACAAACCGGCTCCGTTTCAGTAGCAAGGGCATCCATTGGAAAGCATGCAAAAAAATCTAAAAATAATGCTAGGCATAAAGTTTTCAAATTCCTGCCCTAGATATGTCAAAAATGCCAAAATGGGCTGGCTATGCTAGTTTCACAGCAGAGCATGTAAGAGGCATTACATAAAGAGGTTTAACATTCTATTTATCTGATTCTTCCATGAACTTCTTTGTTAATCGGACTTACAAATAGAGGTGTGAGTTTAAGCAATTCTAACATAAATCACATTTAGGAAATAAGGATTGTAAGCTTACTTCAATTGATTCAGCCTATAGCAAAGCCAAGTTATCGTTGTCCCAACTTCACAACAAGAAATGTGAAGGACATAACTTCAAGAAGGAAGCCCTATGCATGAGCATTTATTAGAAAAAGACAGATGCATGTTTCTGAAATTTATGGTTTGAATGGCCCAAATAAAACAAACTATATCAAAATACGACTGCATGAAATAAAACCACCAGTCAATTTCGGCCATAACTTGCAAACCAAAGCTCTGTTTCACTAGCAAGGGCATCCGTTGGAAAGCGTGCAAAATAATCTAAAAATAATGCTAGGCATAAAGTTTTCAAATTTCTACTCTACATATGTCAAAAATGCCAAAATGCACTGGATGTGCTAGTTTTACAACAGAACATGTAAGAGGCATTACATAGAGAGGTTTAATATTGTGACAGTAAGATATTCTCTGATTCCTGCATGGATTTCTTTGCTAGGGAGTTACAAATAGAGATGCAATTGCATTGTAGATTGAAGTATGTCTGAGTGGGAAGGAGATCAATATATTTAGTAATGCCGGAAGACTTCTGTGCCCATCATTTATAGTCAACAAAGATCAGCTTTGCATAATAAAGCAACACTTTTCAGAGTTGAGAAGCAAGAAACCCCGAAATGGAATTGATTACTTCGTTAATGAATGTGCTGTGGAATTTTTTGCAGCTAAAGAGCAATACAAAGCTTCAATAGCGAGATCTATTTCAGATTTGAAGAAACCTTGCTCACATGATGTTCAATATAAATATATGGAACTGCATGCTGCTTCCTTTTTAGCAATTGCAGGATTTGTGATTGCATTTCTTAATCATAACCGGAGTTCAAAACTTATCCAAGAGTCTCGCAAGCATCGCAAGCAGGCCATTGGACTCAACTGTCTGATACGAAAGCGAGAACTACACAGTCATGCCAATCCTTGTTCCTGAAGCAAAGAATCGGCTAAAGCAGGTTCGTGGCTATGGCATGGCAGGTTCGTGGCTATGGCAGGATCGAACAGGTAAGCATATATCGAATCTGGAGCTATTTATACCTGAATCTAAGCAAAAATTGTACCTCTTAATATGGCTCCTCCAAGAACTGCTCAGCTCTAGCCGGTTAATGGAGTCCTAAGCTCCTAAGCCGATTGATGGATAAATCTAGTCTAAAAGATTCTGAAAAATGAAACAGACCGTATTAGATAGACCATAAAACATATGCCCAAAATATTAACCCATATGCCCAGAATAATGGGCGAGGACCTGTGTGCATCCATAAAACAGGGTTACATAAGCAAACTTGCCTTAGGCACAAAAACAGGGGCTTCTGCGAAAATCATACCAAATCACTGCAAAGTTTCCCTTCATCCGAAAACAGGATATGGCAAATCTATCTCGGATGGCAAACACTTCACCCGGATACGGAGACGACAAAGAAAGATCAAAGCCAGCTTCGTGGCTATGGCAGGCCCAGAGTTGGTATACAGATTTTTATTTGCTCCTTCCTCGAGCAAGGAAAAGCTCTGAAGGATGTGTAGTTAGAAAGAAGGAAATGAAAACCAAACCGGGAAAGCTCCGACAGTCCTCAGAATAAATTGAGTGGGTAAACTTACACCTCCCCACAAGTTCCTCAAGAGGGCCATTTTAACTGCCTGAAAGCTCGCCCTTATTATGGAACACAAAGAAACATCCATTTTGGCTTGAATAGAAACGACAGAGCCGGCGAAAGCAATTTCGGCCAAACATTTTGCCATGGCTCAACACTTGGATTGCTTCATATCCAATGACGAGGAAAAGCCCTACGTGCATAGTGCTCTGTTCCAAATAGGAGATCCGTCAAGCGTATCGTTGCTCGCAGGAAGGGTGGCTGTGCCATACCTATCGACACCAAGCTTGCCTCTGCTTCATCGTCTTCACTAGTAAATCCAGGGTCTATTTTGTTCGGATTTGGAGCAATCGTCACGGCCTTCTGCTAACCGACATCCCACTTGGAATTTTCTTGAATTTTCACAGCCGTAGATGAAATCGAAGGCTTGTAGCTGCATCCACGTGAACAAAAATCTTACCTGTAGCTGCATCCACGTGAACAAAAATCTTACCTGGCAGCAACGTGGACACTCTAAAATTGCTTCAAAGTGTCCACTTGCATTTGTGCAAACGTGCTAAAAAAACAAGGTGCTGCGCACGGAGGGTTGCCCTCCATGGCCTGAGGGTGAAGTGGCTTAAATGATGCTTCAGTTTCATCACAATCAATCTTAATTATTACTCCACAATACAATACTTGATACCATGACATTATGAAGATTGACATTATGAATAGTAACTGTAGTTCAGTTAATGACAAGATTGCATGCATCATAAGTAAGCCATAACTAAGCAATACTCATGATTTCTAGAAGAAAATTGCTCATAAATCCTTTGTAAGCAGACTATAGTTAATGAACATTGAAGAAAGATTGCTTATATCTCATGTCCAAAATCTTATCTGAATTGATGAATAAAAGTTCGGAACTGCTTAGCCAAAGGTAAATATAATATGCATGCCCTGCAGAATAAGTTTTTGCGAGCTTTTAAAAACATGTCTTTAGAACTACAAGAAATTTATCATTGGCGACCAAAGGGCGCCACTTAACATTTCTCTTTCGAAACTCCCTTCCGTGAATATTTTACTTTCGACTTTAGATAGTCGAACCGCGTGTCATTTGATCAAAGGCTATTTTTACACCCACCGTTTTTCAATCTAAGCCACATATAATGTATATATCTCTTCCATCGGCAATCATTGAAACGAAGTCTATCTCGACAATTGACATATGTCATTGCATTCCTTCTGCCATGTGTTTGCATTTTAAGCCACATGTAAGTAATATCAAATATCATTAATATAATCACGATATATGCCTTTTTCATTTATAATATCTATTTTGAATGATTATGTGCAATAATAATGAGTGTGCAAAATTGACATGTGTCCTTTTCGTCGTTCGAGATAGACATGTCCCGTTTTCATTTATGACATTGATTTTGAATGATTATGTGCAATGATGAGTGTGCAAAATTGACATAATGCCTTTTTTTCGTAGTTTGAGATAGTGTGAATTATCGTGACATATGCCTTTTCATTTATGACATCGATTTTGAAGGATTGTGTGCAATAATGATGAGTGTCTTAATTTGAGATTTTTTCGTCGTTCGAGATGGCGTGAATTATCATGACATGTGCCTTTTTCATTTATGACATTCAACACACGTGGCTTGAGAAGCGAAGTTCTGACAGCAGAATCAGACCTGGGCACGAATTTCATTTCGACCATTGCAAAATGCTGAAATCTGCATACATGTCACTTCCATGTAATAAGTAAAAAAGAAAAAAATGAGAACAGAAAAGGCAATACAATTAAATAGGAAGGTTATCATTGGATTAGTAAGCTTGCTTTGTTTGGCTCCTGACAACATATGAAATTCTTATAGGATCAGAATGGGATAAACTTGAAGGCATTTTGCCATCTTGCATATTTGGGGTTTTATAGGGTAAGGTAGATACTTGCACTAGATTTTTCTAGTTCAATCAAATTTTTATAACATAAAAATTGAAATGGAGTTAAATGATGACATGTATAGTGAACTTTGGTCCTAGGCAATAGTCAAACCTCGTTTGATGTCATTTGATGCACTCAATTTGGTCATGGCCAATAGTCAAACCTCATTTGATGCACTCAATGTGAAGAATTTGTTGCTATATAAAGTGTGTGCAAGCATTAGGCTTGCATCATATTGTGAAGTAATTACGGGTAGATACAAGTTTCGTACAATTTTATGAACAAAGATGGACAATTCATTGTCTATCATTGACCACCAATTCAATGGAGTCATGCGCAGATTTGGTGGTGGTTTTATAGAAGTAGGACCAAGCAAGTGGCAAATAAAAGAGAAGGTTGATGGCAGTGACAAGGACGAGAACCCAGTAGTAGTAGTCCAGGTGGCCCTTGTCAATATCGTTTCGAAGCCACGGAGGATTTGAATTGTCAACCATATACACAATGGCACTACTCAAAGAGAAGGTTGATGGCAGTGACAAGGACGAGAACCCAGTAGTAGTAGTCCAGGTGGCCCTTGTCAATATCGTTTCGAAGCCACGGAGGATTTGAATTGTCAACCATATACACAATGGCACTACTCAAGAAAAAACTAACCCCACTATTCACAAAGGCCATGCTCACACCCAGACTGTGCATAGAATCAGGCATCTGTTCATGAAAAAACTCCGTAATGCGGGGAGGAGAAGCTCTCAAACAAACCAAGCGGAGGCCGTCTGCGGCACCAACCAAAATATACTCAACTTTACCTTTGCTTTTTTCTTTTCATTTCCACTACTTCACGCAACCATCATGTCCAACACATACAACACAAATCCAATGCCTATCCTTTGTAGCAGACTAAAGCCTCTTTCATTTCTTGTGTGGCTTCTCATAAATGGCACCACCAGCTTGTCGTATATTGGTAGAAAAGTGAGATTTACTATGAAAGAAAATAAGAACATTAAAAGCTGGTGGAACACTAAAGCTTCGATTCGTTGTCCATGTTCATGCCTTGAGTTACAAAAAGTTCCAACTTTGTCGCGGGGGCTACTCCTAACCATAGCACAACTAACCGGATAGGGATTACTCACGAGCACCAATTTTACCTCTTCAACTTGAGTCGGGGTGCATGGCCACGAAAACTCTTCTTTTCCTCCTTGTTTTAGAGCTGCCTTGTCGAGAAATCTGTGATAAAATTAACAGAGGACAAATCATTGAAGAGGCCTTCTTTGCTTTTGAAGAGAAAGAAGCAAAATATACTAGGGCAAACAAGTGTAACTTTGAATTGGTTTTGTATGAGGGAGCACTATTTTGCCATGCTTAATATCATACTCCTCATAGAAATCATTAAGTAGTTTCCATGGCCTTTTGAATGATAATGAGAACATGTGCAATCTGAGCTAAAGGGCTTCCTTGAGGTTTTTATATCTATAATGTCTTGCCATACCAAAGTACACATTGCAACCGCCCGGAAATAACGAGGTAAAGCCCTATCCCCATCTCGATTGTAATCTATCCTCAATATACACAATAACTTGATCCGAGAAATAATTCCTCCTAAGCCGACACACCGAAATTCCGGTTGAAGAAAGAAACCATGCCCCTCTTCTCCATCATATCCTCTTCATCAAACTGATCAGCTCAAAAGATCCGATGCAAGGTGCCAAGCTTCCAAACCCAAGGGCAAACAAGTACAATGCAAGAAAAAAAATACCCGGTTGGGCGAGCGAAGCTCGCCGAGGCGATCTCCATTCGCATGGCAAGGGCACGAGAGATTTTCGAGAAATGAGAGATGGTCAAGAGGATTATTCCCTACAATAAGCAAAACAATCAAATGAGAAAGTTGACATGGTAACATAAAATATCATAGTACTTACAAAGAAATAAATCCCAAAGGAAGGAAGGAAGAAATTTTTAACGTCCACGGAACCCAATCGGGTTATGGGACGAGAACAAACAAAGGCGAGAAGCCCTAATGAACAGAGAGGGCGAAGCCCAAAGAAACGAGAACATGGGGTCAAAGCCCCGTTACAACACACTGTCTGGGGCATGAGCCCTACCAAAACTTCGGGAGCTATGCCCCTAACAAGTCTCAAGTAGCAAATATAAAACAAGCGGGCATAGCCGGGGACAAAACTCGGGGGCTATGCCCCACATCAAAGCGAGCAATAAAAGGAAATCCAAAGCAAAATGGAGTCAGGATGCCCAGGGCTATACAAGAACTGTCCATGGATCAGTCGGCCAATGATCCCGGATAATAGCCTGGCCTCCCCTGTACACAGCCCACTTCCGTTGCAGTGGCAAGAGAGATAGTCTTGTAGCGCCCCAAATATGTGTCAGAAATGAAGGCGTCTACCAGACTTATGACAAACGATGATAATTGTCGCTAATTCAGATTTCTCAGATCCGCCTCTCATTTCTTCTGCTCTTTTTCTTTTTTGCTCTCCTTCCATTTCTTCAATGCTCTTCTTCCTTCCAAACGAACTGCGTATCATTCGATCATCGGCTTTACATGACTCCTAGACTCGTATACCGACACAGACGCTTCTTCTGCGACGAGCCAAATCACCATAACGATTTCTGATTTTCAAAGATATTATGGCGTAAGAAGCAAGTAAGCCATATTTAGTTAGTTTGTAGAATCTTAGCTTTGTATTGATACTCTGGCTAGTCATCTTACTTCCATTATGATTCTATAGTTATTAGAGGGTCTCAATATCGCCTTATCCCATTCCTCGTCCGACAAACTCATATTCGAGATTTGCTGGTGCTAATTCGTACAGGAAATCAGAAATGGAGCTGGCTTCTTCCTCTAAGTCTTCTAACCGGTATGTCATCAAGAAATCTTGTTTAGATATATTCTGTTTAGAACCTCTATTTAGATGTAATCTGTTAAATTTTTAGATAACCCAAAAGCCTAACCCCTGCTCACAAACTAATAAATGAAAAATAGCTTTATACTTTTCTAGTTTCAAACCTACACCAATTAGACTAGTTTGTTATATTCCTTATATGGGTCCCATAGGCCAATTGGTCTCCGGAATGATAAAAATCAATCAATTCAATGTAATTCTCTAGAAATATCAAACCATGACCAATATGTCTAGAGTTATTCACATCACTGGCAGATGTAGCATTTCTTCTGTGCAACACTGTGGTCATGTAAGTGATAATGTTGGTAGTTATGGCAAAGAGAATGGCGGTATAAGCCTGATGCATCTTGAAAAGCATCATAAAATCGAGTAAAAGCATGAAAAACAAGATTTTATTGAAATCAATATGAGCGGGATCCTTTTTTCTTTTTTTAAGCCTTACCAAGTATTGGCCAGCATGATTCCAACTTCCTGTTCTGCTAGCAGCTATTCTGTCCTTGTCATTCTCGCTTCCATCTTGAACCAGCTCTTGATCCATGTCTAATGCGCGCAAGACATTTGAGACAACAGGAAAGCTTCTTAAATACTAAATGGGAAAAGCTTACCATAGCGGATGCTTATGTGGAAAAAAATGTACGTGCTTTTAATTCCATGGACATTTGTAAAACCTGAACTACGACTTTATAAACTTTCCACTGCATTAAAAGATAGTATGAGCAAAGAAACTTCTTGAATAAGATAAAAACTCCACAAATGACGACACGACCATCTAAGCATGGACTGAGACTAGGCCCAATAGTAACAGCAACAGCTGATAAGTCTGACTCTTGTATGCGAGCTTCAGCAAGTGCTTCATACACTATCTGCAGTAATACGCTCCAAGTAAGAAATACATATTTGTCTATTGATTCTACTGCTGTCAGTTGGGAAGCGGCATCTGGTTGCTAAAATACCTCCCTAATGCAATGCCTTTATGCATTTATTGCAATCATCTGAGGTATTTTTAATATCATGGACAAATTCTTTGCTAGTAGGAATAAATGCTATGATCCGAATAACCGAAATTTACATTCTTTTCCGGGAAGAGTTATTGTAAACCTCCATCAGCGTGAAGGTATTTGGTCAAACATTTGTGGCAAGCAAATCTCTTATAAGGATGTCAAAATGAGATAATCCATGCAACATGTGGGGCTGAAACATCTTTCGAGATACGGAAAGGTGATATATTTTGCTTCCACCGACTAAAACCATCCTTTGCCACTTTTCAATCTTACTAAATTCAAAACAGGAGAAAGTAAGAGGAAATTACTCACCTTATCAATCATCTTTGCATGACGTTCTCAAGCCATTTTAGGAACTACTCCCCATATTGTCCCACTATATCTTCCTTGAAAGGTAAATCAAATTAGTTAACTTGAGCTACTTAACAATCCTTACATAAATAAAACTACCTGGGATGAAAGTGCTTCCCCCATATCGGCTCTTACCGCGATTGAATGTGGGCGACTAATTAGCATTAGGAAGACATTAAAAGTATGAGATTTCTTTTAAAAAGGCTAATAAGGCAACTGCAGCACCAAAGTATCGTCACATACTCGTTTCCACACCAAGAATCGAGCATCTTCAAGACTGGTTTTGTATGATTGCGGTAGTGTTTGAGCATGATATTCGTTGATTTCCATATGGATAATTGTGTGTAATGGGCATGCAAGTAATGAAGCGGGGGGGCGCTGCCTCGAAAGCACCGAAGATGCCAATGCCAATCCATTTGCATACATGTTAAATGTTTTTACGATACATGCTCGAATCACACCATGGAAATTGATTTCGCCGGGGAACTAGGAGCCTTGGGGGCGGGCTCGGTTAGCCCGCTTTCGAGTGGTCGTCTAGAAGCGAGGGGCAAACCAGAGTTTCTGACCTATTATGGGTTTGGAGCGGTCATTGACATATTCTAGGCATATCTTCGCATATGCCTAGAATATGCCACAAACCCTCCCTCAATCAAGGGCTTGCCCCTTAGGGGCAACCAAAAAAAAAAAAAGAACGCTCAAGAGGAACGCCGATGATGAAAACCTAGAACTAATTAAATATATAACCTGTAGAAAAAGGTCTCATGGAAAAAATGGATGTTCCAAAAAGGCCCGTCTTCTCCAAGAATGATGGCTTTATGTTGCCATAGAACCATTGCATTCTACATGAATGTCCTCTATTCTGCTATGCTTCTTGTGGTTTCTTCTATGACAAATTTATTAAGGGGCATAGTGTGTATTGCAAACGAAGATCTAGAAAACAGCCATAGACATCAGAAATTTAAGGCTTGACACCAACCATAATTTAAGGTTAGATCATACAATGAAAGAAAGAGAAGTCCCCATAACAATTTTCCTAAGCATAGCACTCAAAACAAGAGGCAGTATGATAAAGAGTGAACTTGAAAAGGCATATTGTCTTCCATATCAGTCTTCTCTAAAAGTAAAAACTAATTTTTATATTTGAACCTACTATTCTATATTCTTAACCATTGATTGGCTCATTCCTAGGAATATTCCTTTCTAATAGCTTGGCGACATGAAAACCCTCGTGTGCATATTCACAAGGAGATCGAGAAAATTGGAACTCTCTAGCAGTTGTAAATGCCCTTAATGTATAGTAATGACAATTCAAAGTGTCCCAAGAAGGAAAAACTTATGCACAAACATGACATGTATCCTATGATATTATGTGGTTTTTTTACAGCGTAGCTAAAGAATAAAATTAGTTTCTTCCATCCACGAAGACCAAAAAGGCATGTGGGACCCAACCAAAGAGCATAACAGATCTATTACTATCTAGGATTTAAAAGACCTGCCCCGAAGGGTTGTCGAGGATTAAACCTTAGCAGTAATAGGCTTGCTGATAAACTGTACATTGGTACATTTTAATGTAGCGACAAAGGGCACAACTAAGTTCACATACCCATGTCCATTACCTCCTAGAGATATGATGTTGGTGCCCCTACTGATATTGTTTCCAACATCACATGCAACGACTAGTGATAACGTGCCCAAATAGACCCAAATGCTAGGCAATTCTGAAGGGTGTGGTATTCATCTTCAATAACTCAAGAAGCCTAATTTGAAAAATCACCTTCAACATGAATGTCTGCTTTCTGCAGTGCTTCTTGTGCTTCTGCCTGTTTGTCTGGTTGCCTGCCTGCCTGCATGCATGATGCATGCATGCATGCCTGCCTGTCTGTCTGTTTGTCTGTTTGTATGTCTGCTTGTCTACCTGTCTACATGCCTGTCTGTTTGTCTGCCTGCCTGCCTGTCTGTCTGTTTGTCGCTTGGATGATGATTGGGATCACAAACTAGATGCGAGGTGCCTAGCATGACGAACATATAAGATCTAGCACGACGAGCAATAGAGGTTCGTTGCCCAGCATTACAAGCACGTAAGATGTAACATGCGAGCAATTGAGGGGTGTCTAGCACATAACATCTAGTTGTTTCTTATTAATATAAGGTCTAGTTGTTTCTTATTGCAGAGCTGCCTAAAATGATATAGGTCAAAGGGCGTAATTGTAAACTCATAGTGCCCATACTGGTTCTCAGATCGGTCTTATGAATGTCTTCTTCCTTAATGCGAATTTGGTGATAGCCCGACCTCAATTTTGGAGAAGACTCTTGCCCTTGGAGCTGATCCATTAGGTCATGTGCCCTTCGCCATGCATACTTGTTCTTTATCGTTTTATTATTCAGTTGACGATAATCAATGTACTTTCTTAGACTTTTGCCTTTCTTCTTTGCAAGAAGAATGGGAGCTCCAAAGGGCGATACACTTGGCCGAATGAACCCAAGGTCTAGCAATTCCTACAATTGCTTCTTTAGCTTTTCCAGCTCTGGAGTGTTCATTCTTTATGGAGCCTAGCATTGGTGCGAGAGTAATCTCACACTCCACGCCTCTATAGGGCAGTAATTCACAATTTCATCCAAAAAGAGGGCATGGAATTCCTTAATCAGCTTAGCAATTTCCTTACGTATTATCCTCCTCCTTGTGCTTAAAGTTTGGGCAACAGCTTCTAGCCTAAGGATATAGTCAACCTCATCCTTTATAATGCATCTACGCAACAACTTTAATGATTTGCACTCCATTATTGAAGCACCATTCATGTGATGTGCTCTTTTTGTCGAAGATATTTTGATTGTCCTCCTCCTTAATATTGATGTGGACTTTCTTTATTAAAAGGTATCCATACTTGTGGACTTGATGACGTAGTGTACAATGTAAGGTCTTGGTATCTCATCCTAAAAAGCTTGAAGGTAATGTTTTTTACTCTCTAGGATCTTCCATGTTGACTCATCCTATCATGCAGGTTACGAGATTTGAGGAAATTCCTTCTAACTCTTGATTCGATGTTGTTGGGTCGCCCCTAGAGGTCGATTCATTTCTCCGCCTTAGCCGTCTCATGTTGCCGCTATAAGATTGAGACAACGTTGAGTGCTTTACCACTTTGGAATGTGCAACCTCTCTTCTTGGGAGCTGAGTCTATTCACATCCATGTGCAGGAACTATAGTCTCCAATAATCGGTTATTATTAATGTTGGTATTTGACCCCCATGTTGTCTCTTCTCGATGGTGCTTGATCTCCAAACTCTAAGGTAGAAGGTCATCATGGTCTTGAGATGGTGTTGTCAAGGCCAATATAGCTATTCTGAAGAATCAGAGCTGATGAGGAAGAAGTCAATTGCAGTTTGGCCATACTATTATCCTTGGATAGTTTGGCCTTGATGGCTTGTAATTCTTTCGTATTCAAAGCACCTACGTGTGTGAAGTCTAGATCCGACATTGCCATGGCATGTATGTCGAGATAATTGCCCTCCTAGGAAATTTGTTTGGTCTCATCTCTGAAACTCATGATGTGAATAGTCAATAAAGTCATCTACTTGTTGGTGGTGGAGCTGTGACAATAATCTGTCAATGTGGAGAATATGGCACTAGGAGGATATCCTTGGCTGGACAATGTTTCTCCCAAGTTTCTTCCCTATTGTGATCAAGGCATAAGTGCCCTGATGCCTTTTAGCTATTGAGTAGCCCTTCTTGGCAACTCATGTGATTGTTCTTGATGTTTCAATTGTCCTTTGTAGTCAAGCTTCCCCTGTTTCTTGACTTGATCTTTGATTTGTCGAAGTTTCCTCCATAAGGTTGTTTTCATAGTTTCGAATTGCTTGATGTGGTCGAGTGGTTCATGTGTTGAGGGATCAAGGATCTGCAATAAGGTTCACCTGGCCTATTTGACTGCCCTAAAGTGCACAAAGCAGCTAATACCACAGACAACAATTATTTATCTCTATTGATTCTACAATTTCTATATTTATGCTTTTATCTACTCTAACCCAATGACCCTCTTGGCATTTGGCACTTTACTAAGAGCTGAGAAAGGTACTTATTTGTTGTCATGGGGTGGTAAGGAGACTTATCGTAGGGGTATACTTGGTGTATTAGGCTAAAATGCCTTGGTAGAATGAATTCCTGGACAATTATCTATGATATCAAAGGTGTGGTGGAAGACACCTGATGATGGTGCATCTATGGCATGTGTTCATGTGTCATACCAATGTGTGGCAACAATTTCTAAGCCCTTGGCAACTAACTGGGTTGCTAAGAAAAAAGTTTGGCAAAATTACAGCTGTGTAGACAAGAAGATGCTTAGTTAGTTAAGAGCGGCAACTAAGATAAGAAGAATGCAAAGTATTGTCTATTATCTAGCTTAAGGGGTCTTGTGTTCTAACCCTAAACATCTTGGACATTACTATTTTCTAATATGTTTAACTTAAATATAATTAAGGATCATAGTTCAAACACAAATGATGCTCGCCCTCAGTGGTTGGCACGTGGTTTTTTTGGGGGTTCCACCACACAAAAGGTGTGGTGGAAGACACCATGTGTTCATGTGTCATACCAACGTGTGGCAACAATTTCTAAGCCCTTGGCAACTAGCTGGGTTGCTAAGAAAAAAGTTTGGCTATATTACAGCTGTGTAGACAAGAAGATGCTTAGTTAGTTAAGAGCGGCAACTAAGCTAAGAAGAATGCAAAGTATTGTCTATTATCTAGCTTAAGGGGTCTTGTGTTCTAACCCTAAACATCTTGGACATTACTATTTTCTAATATGTTGAACTTAAATATAATTAAGGTTCATAGTTCAAACACAAATGATGCTCGCCCTCAGTGGTTGGCACGTGGTTTTTTTGGGGGTTTCACCTTTGGGTGGGAGGTTAGATTCTTGTCATTGTGGAAATTCTTTTAAGTTGAGGTCCAAATAGATTGAAAAACTAATATGAAGTGCTACAAGCTAATAGAATGTATGGAAAATAGCTAGAATGTACATGCCAAACATTTTGTGGCTTATTTTGGAAAATTTTAACTAAAAAATGCATGACCTGGGTCATTCCGCGCATTTTGAGGTTTCAAAACTCTCACAATGTCCATTGTACATAGGTTGGCCTCCTCGAATAGCTGGATCAGCTCTACTTCGACTTCTTCCGGGCAACACTGCACCATCATTGGTATGACCAGATAGTCCGTCTTGAATTCTTGCATAGCTTCTCGAAGTAGGCGTTCGAACAGTGCTCTTTGGATCGGAAGATTGGTGTACTCTTGGAAGTGCTCGGTCTCTTCAAATTTTGACTGAGTTGAATCTCGTGGCGTTTAGGTCGCGGAGGGAGGGAGGCTTCTTGATGTTCATAAGGCGTTCGCCTTTTCCAAATCTTGTATATTCAGTTGACTATCCCAAGAATTGTATGCTCTCCACCGTTTGAGGTATTCGTAGTAGGCGTCCCTCTTCTTCTCCTGGGCTCCTCTTGGGTCACTCTTCTGCTTCCTTTGGCTTATTCTTCTCTGGTTTGTCTGGCTATAGTTCTTGGATCACTACGTTTTTTCTTTCCCGGTTAGTAAATTGCCCACCTTTGGTGGGCAGTCAATGTGTTTATAGACGAATATTTTAATAAGTTATTATGTGTGTTACTCAAGGTATCCTATCTTTTAAAATGGGATTGTGTTGGTTACCGTGCCGAGAACGCTGCAAGTTATGCCGCATGCGGCGTTCCCTTCCCGTAAAAATTGGGTGGGGCATTTTCTGCCCCATCCGCCAATGTCTGTGAGCCACCTGGCTGGGATTCTTTTCCGTAATCAACGATTCTTAAAGTTCATTTGTTAAGAATCACTGTTATAACAAACATTCATACACAGTTTTATCCAAAATATTCAATCAAATTTTACACAGATTTAGAAGTCTTTTGCATTGAAAAAAACGTGATACAAAGACTCTTCGGATCCACGGAACTGCACAAAGCAAGAAATCTATGTTGCATTGAAAAAAACGTGATACAGAGACTCTTCAGATCCACTGAACTGCACAAAGCAAGAAATCTATGAAGCAGCATCCTCCAAGGAAGTGAACTCTCCAAGCAAAACCATAAATTAAAAGTAAAAATACATTGCAGAAGAAAAATCAAAGACAAAGAACTAAATAAGAGAGGGTTGTTCCGCCATGCGAAGGTCCTCCACAAACCCATCTCTTAACCTATCACACAAAGAATGGATCCGGGGGCTGAAACCATATAAACTAGATCACTCGAAGATCCAAAGCTCTATGCATGTGGATCTACCCTGAAAGGTTTGACCATTTGGCCAAGAAAGCAGCAGAAGCAGGCAATAGCTCTAACCCTGGGGATCCGCCCAAAGCTATCATCTTTATGAAGGACAACGAACAATAAAATGCCTCTCTATCGCCTCTCAACAGCTTCCGTTTTCTATTTTTGATCATTTGACCCTCAATACTAGCAGATCTTGAACCTTATAGCCGGATTGAACCTGAAACCTGCAAGGCAGATTTAACAAAAAACAAAAGAATGAAAACCAGAATAGCAAAAGAACGTGGAAAAATAAAATATTAAACCAGCATTCAAATAAATTGGGATTATGTCTTAATTTTGGGATAAATTTCATATTGCATGTTTTTAATAGCATATTTAAATTCATACATTTCGTGTCGAAAGTATGAAAATGTAATGCCATATTAATTAGAGAATATACAATATTTCACAATATAGCACGATAAGGGACTCAAGCTTTTCCTTTTAGAAGAAGAAACTGCAATTGCAATTCCATTCTGATTTCAAAAGTAAATTAAAAAAAAAAAGGTATTGAGTTATATAATGTTGAGCATACAAGAAACATGCAAAGCTAGAAACATGCAAATGGAATAGAATAAAAAAAAACAAACAAACGAAGCAGCATAATGCAAAAAGTATATCTAGTTCAAGTTCACAAGAAAGGGATTCATTTATAAATTATATGTCTTATAGAATCACAGTGTTAATCCACCTATTATCCCAACAACATTCATATATAGTTCCTAACATTGGGCTTTCTAGTCCAAACTAGAAGGCATTCCACCTTGCCAAACTCATTCTAGCATTTATATAATAGCGCAAAGTTATTGTCACGGAGCTAGAAATATGCAAAAGGAACAGAATTAAAAAGAAAAAGCAAACTTAGCCTATGTCTAGTTCGCCTTAAAAAAGGTGAACTAATAAGCTCGATTTCATGTTTAGCTTAGCCTAATGCGAAAAACATGCCCAGGTTCAAAAAAAAAAAAAGGTTCACCCAAAAAGATAATTCCGAAAAGCTCAGTTTAACTGAATGAAAAACTTTTTTTCTTATAAAATGTATCATCTTTGAAAATCTTTGAAAATGATCCAAAAAGCTAAGTTTAAGGGCAAAATCACATTATGGCTGAACTAAAAAAATGATATTAATTGCACAAATAATATAATGCCAAGTGGATACTTTTGGCACCCTACCTATTACACCAGCGTGCCTAAATGGTGACGTGGGGATTTGGCACCCTACGGATTTTGGACGGGCGAGAGCGCCAGTCCCAACTTTCGGCAGGTAGCCAGGTCACCTATTCTTTCTACGTACGCCTATTCTTTCCACGTATGCCTACGTTCTTACAAACTTGGCGCCATAGACAGAAATTGAATCGCCCCAATTTCCATTTCTATCAGAGGCAAACAGGCTTCAAAACTCCAAGAACTTCCTGCAAATTCTTCTGCAACTTTGCCAGGTATGGCTTTTCAAATATGAATTGATAAGTAAAAATCTCAATTCACTAGCACTTTAATGCTTCTATTCTGGGAAGGGACTCGCGAGAGACACAAAATCGGCCGATAGATAGATAGATAGATAGGCTTGTCATTCATCACAGCAGCAGTATACAATGTGTGGAAAACTAGGGAGAGAGAGGGGATAGCCGACCATAGGAACAATATCGGACTACCCCCTAAAAAGAAATTTGCCAAGGCAAAATAAAAGGGTAATGGCGACAACTTCTCATCGGGATAAAAAACCCCGCCCTTTCGGGTTTTCGAGGAAAACCCTAATGAGAAATGGTCCCAACAACCTTGAATGTGTTGCCTGGAGAACGGAGAGAAACGAGTTGATGGCGAACGCAAAATAGAGCACGACCCCAGCAAATCGGCTAAAGCCTCCCGAATGTGTCCATGGAGAACCGAAGGAGAGGGGTGATGGCGAAACGAAATAGAGCAGACAACAGACGGCTTAAAAACGGCAGAATCCTGCAAGCAATACCAAAAAACTTCCAAAAAGAACACCCGTAAATGGTCAGAGAAAACAAACAGCACAAGCTACACCAAGAAGGTCCGAAAATGAAAACAGAGAGAGAGAGAGAAAAAAAAAAAAAAAAAAAAAAAAAAAAAAAAAAAAGAAAAAGATAGCATCACCCGTAGGGTGGAAAAAGCATCACCCAGCAGGTAGAGAACCATTATGTAAAAACATGCATCACCCCCGAGGTGGAAATAAACAACATAAAGCATCACCCAGCGGGTGGAGAACCATTATGTAAAAATATGCATCACCCTCGAGGTGGAAATAAATAGCATCACCTGCAGGTAGAGAACAACACAACAAGAGAGCAATGGAACAGAAACATAAGAATAGCAGGGCGATAGAACGGAAACATAAGAATAGCCACACTCACAGGTGGAGAACAACAAAGAGGCATGAACAACAAAAAATACAAAATGAAAAAGACTCATGCGCCAAATCCCATGCCAAAGGCGGGAAGGGAGGGAAGCCCACGAGAGGAGAAGAAGAGCTGCGGAGAAGACGCCCGATAAGGAGCCAAAATGAAAATGGCCTAATATAGGATTTCGTCCCTTCCTTCAGAATGGCGATCCGATGGCCCTGATCGATGGGATTCGGGAAGGGACTCGCGAGAGACACAAAACCGCCGACTACCAAAGGACTTCCTCAACTATAAATCTAGTCGCTCGCGAAACCTCCGTGTGAAGCCGATAGCAAGAAGATACTCCCGCCACCACCCTCGAAAGCAAATGGATAGGATAAAGGACGCCAGAGAGAAAGGATAGGAGCCGAAAAAAGGGGCTGCGGACGGAGGATCGAAGAGATGATAGGAACCGGTAGAAATTAGGCGCTGAAGGATAGTGATGGGGCATGCGAATGAAGGCAAGCGAGCTAAAGAAATCGTATGACCACGGGCAAATTGGTCTCATTTGGAGTGGCAGGAGGAGAAAGGAAACCAGGGTCCGAAAAGTCTGGAAGCTACACGTTGACAAGAACCAAAGAAGCCAGCGAAAGCGAAGTCGTGGGGAGAAAACGGGGTGAAGAAGAAGAGCCGGGTTACCGCTATGGGCCAGATCATCAGCTCAATGACCTGAAAAAAGGAAAGGACATTAGAGAAAAACCAATGAAAAGAAAAGCACGCCGCCATGATGACGAAGCGCCCCGGCAACAAGGCGATGAAAAAACAAACCACGTTAACGCGTACAATGCACATATGATATGAATGCAGATCACGGACTGTCAATATTCGGGAAAAGAGGTCAAACCATAAACCAGATAAAGGAAGATGAATATCAAGAGTGGTAAGATGAACCTAAAAAGCAACGCCTCAAAGCTTACCAATACCGGACAAACACCAACAGAATGAGCCAGCTCAGAGGAATGTCAATAAGAAAAAAGAGGTTGACAACAAGAAGTCTAAAGCAAAGAAGTTCATAATGAGGAGAGTGAAAATGCCAAGGTCCGGTTCAGGGTAGCATAGGAGAAATGTGTAGTGATGTCAGAAGACAAATACCATATGCAAAAAGCCATGAATAAAGGCCCCAATAGGAAAACAAACTTTGGCAAATGAGGGTTGAGATTTAAGAAGAGAATGTAGACATACTAGCACCGAGCAAAAAAGGAAGATCAAGAAGGAAACTAAAGGTAATTCGGAGCACAACGTAAAAGAAAAAATGAGGCGTAACTTCATAAACTATAAGCCCAGCCCACCATGAAACCGCCCAGTGTGTCGAGTCAAATAACGGGCTAACGAGTAGCGAGGGTGAGACAAAGAGGAGTGCCAACGGCCAGAGGCCTTGAGAAGAATGGGAACATGTAGAAGGCACCCATTAACGATTAAGGAGAACAAGAATGTGCATAATGGTGAAGCGGCAAACGCTGAAAACTACAAGCACCCAAATTGATGTGAGCGATTAGAAATGAGAAAAAATCAACAATTCATGAAAAAGAGGGGATAGCATCACCGGGGGTGGGAAAAGCATCACCAGCGGGTGGAAGAAAACACATGATAAAGCGAAATTTGTATCCAAATATAGCTAAATAGCAAATATGATGTATAAAGGGTAGCACAATGCATAATGATAGCGAAGCTACAAATGAAGTCCCAAAAAAAGACAATAAAGTTATGGTTTAAGCCCAAGGATAAATCTGAGAAAAAGGAATGCAAGCCAATGAACAAATCAACAAGAAAATAACCCGTGGATAAGAGCCCTTGGCGAGAAAAAGTGTAAAACACGATCGCCTTTAATAACAACATGAATAATGCTATAATCCCAAAACCACATCGGTTACATACCGACTGTAAAAGCGGGGATACGAAAAATGATCGAAAGTGAGCATGGCAAAATAATGGACGAATCTCCCATAACTAAAAAATCAAGGAAAGAATATACAATATGAAAATACGACATGAAGTTGAATCCAATGAGGTGAATAGGCTGCAAAGGATAAATATGGTGCAAAGGAGCTCGCAAATGCAAAAACATGACAAAGTGCAAAAAACATGGCAAAGAGAAGAATGTGAAAGGTTGAATGAGTATAAGGAAGTGCCAAACGCAACATGCGACGTATCCAGAAAAAGCTAAATAGCACAAATACAAATGACGTGTAATACTAAGGCCAGAAAACCGAAAGCTGAAAAGAACAATTGCAAGAATACAACGCCAAACGACAAGGTGCCAAATAGGACTCGGTAGCCCCCAGCAACGAGGGTCATAAGATCACTAAGGGACATCGACATTATCTCTACATTGTCTCTACAGTGGCTCTACATTGTTTCTATCAGGGACAAATGTACACAGTCCAAAAGAGTCGATTCATGATAAATAACCAATCCCCCTATAGAAATGGAAAATACCCACATTCATGTATCTAGATAAAATTGAGTAAGCCACCACGTGATGAAAAAGCGGCAGAGATATCGGTCCACCAACCTAAAGCCCATAAAGAACCAATAGAAGAAAAATCATCGAACACATAAAATGCATATATCTAAGCAAAACGGAGGAACCATAGCCCATAAAAAAATCAATAGAATAAAAATCATCTAGCACATAGAAAAAATGCATGTATCTAAGCAAAATGAAGGAACCACCATATGATACAAAAAATGTTGCCATTGATCGTATTCCAAGACAAGAAACCGTCAAAGAGTAGGTCCCATTATGTCTAGTCAAAGGCAACTCTAGATGCGAAAACAAGAAGAGAACCCGGTATAGTACTCATAAGAACCATCAAAAATCAATAATCGTAAAAGAATACTACGAAGGAACTTACCATAGTAAATATGTGAACAACAAGCATCGACATGACCCTAAGCAAAAAACCCCCAACATATGGAATACTTGGAACACAAGCCATGTAGCAATATTGAAAATAACTAAGATGGCATACACGAAGGGTAACAATATTTAAACAATTGGCAACAGACATAAAAAGACAAAGTGCAACCTGGCAAATGTGGTGAATAAATCTCGGGCAATCAAAAGAATGAAACCATGAGAATCAAAGATATAAAATAGAAAAACAACAAAGAACCTGACCGAGGAAGCAACACATAGGCTCTGAAAAGAAACTAAAGTATAAATGCGGGCGAGAACATAAACAAGAAAATCAACCAGGAATAACCTGGACAAGCTGTTGAAGAGTCGCGTGCATCAAAAACAAGATAAACCACAAGTGCAGAAAATAAAACCCAACAACTAGGGGAAACCTAGAATGTAGAAGATAATACCACCCGAATAACGTATACCACCTGAGCCAAGTGTAGTGCATCACCCATAAGACACAAACACAAGTGCAAAAGATAAAACCCAAACCACCATGGGGAAAATCCTAAACACAGAAAAGAATGCCACATATAACCACATGGGAACCACAATATAAAAAATAACATACAAAAGAGATACATGTCGGAGAAGTAACACACAACGGAGGCCATACTGCAACCTACCATGGAAATGGAATGCATCAATGTAAAAAGGACAAATGCAACCCGGAAGATGGTGGCCACAAATCCATAGGCAATAAAAAGATAATAAACCAAGAGACTGTAGCGTAGAATTATGAAAACAAGACAACATCCCAAGTAAACGACCACAAGACGAAAACGAGGTAAAAAGTGAGCCAGAACATAAACAAGAGAAAAACAGCGCGAGGAGAGCATAGACCCATTTAAATAGTATGGTGCATCGAATCCACGATAAAAACACAAGTGCAAAGAAGAAAAATCCGAAAACAACCATGAAAAAGCCTCAAATTCAAAGGATAATGTCACATATAGAAAAACTAGATGTCCATCAACTTGTAAAAGGTAACATACGAAAGAGATAACATGGGAGGGAAAAACCACCCCCTAAAACAAAAGCCCCTAGATGCCTCATATTCTAATGCAATTATGAATAAGACATGAGAAAAACATAACAATCGAAAACCTCGCATAGGAAAAAGAAAAGGGACACCCAAATGATAGAAAATATAGTGTAAATGTGACTCGTAATTCCCTCCGAGGGTATATGTAAAGGGGGCATAAGATAACCTATATATGCCACAAAAACCAAGTAACATGCCTCTTCTAAACTATAAAATCCGCAATAAGCCTGAGAAAGAAAATACACAACTAAACTTAACCTGATTCAATGCACAATGTGAGTGTTTGCAAAACCCAAACTTAGATAGTAATATGGTAAGAAACCCCAGAGGAAAAAATGCGGATATTCGGATATCATAATTCACCCTATGCCACAAAAACCAAGTAACATGGTAGAGCCCCTTCTAAACTATAAACTCATAATAAAGCTTGACAAAGAAAAATGCACAACTAAACTTAAACGATTCAATGCACAACCCAAAGAAAATGTGGAATTCGAAAAACTTATCTCGAAGATTATCCGCCATAGAATGCTAGGGAGTTGAGAGATTATCCGGGCCTTAACCAACATTGAATGCTTGAAGGAGGTCTAAAATAAAATCGAGGATCTGAGAGATAATGTAACCTTGTAATGGTGGAAAATCTTGGCTTAGGTAATAGGGTAGGAAATAAAAGAAATATGGGGATACCAGGATAAGGTAACCCCGACATGGGTTGCACAGTTGATCGAAAGGGGAATCGAATGGGGAATCGAATGGCAAAGAGTTTGAGGATCAGATGCTTGTGAAGCAAATGCAGTGAGGATAGGCCGAAATCAGATTATGTAAGAAGGAGGATTCGTTGGAGAAGCTCCATAATTGATTTGCAAAGGAATCCGATGGCCGATGCTTAGAGTGCTTCGGCAAATTGTCCACCTGGCTCCAATCGGCTGCCTAACTCCAATTTCGAAATTCATGGGCCTGTTGCAGGCAGGTACAGCAGGCTAGATTCTGAGAAGCTGGTGTGGTGAATCGCAACATAAGTATAGCACAAGGGAAAACCAAGCAGCACAGGAGCAAATTCGACCAGACTAGGAAGGCAGATTGTCAGAAAATAGAGCAGCATGCAGAGCTGGCCAGATCTGAAGATAGCAGTGACCCATGTAAAGCAATAAAAAAGCCAAAATGGCAAAAGGCGATAAGGAACGAAAAACGTGGAGATGCTAGAGGAAAGGCTGGTCCAGAGTCAAGGATCAACGGTTCTTGGGCCAGGATGGGTTGCAGGTCACAGGTGAAGCCTGAGGAAGGACGTCTCAAAAGAAGAAGGTCAACCGCTCCACGCAGGTGCCAGACGAATCCAACTGTTTGAAAAGATCTGCTCCTGACGAATCAATGATGAGGCAAATCTCTGGAGAGAACCGATCCCTGCTCTGCCTGCACTCAATACTATAAAAGAAAATAGCTGTTGCATGCTCCTTTGCATGTTCCAAAGATCAAATTGAGAGAAGTATAAAACCAATCCATCAGAGGATGCATGCAGATAGATAAACTGTAAATGTAAGAAAAGCTCAACTGTAAAAGGAATCATCCAACCAGAGCCCAACTACGGTCTAAATCGCATGGAAGTACATCAATAATTCATGATAGTGCATGACGGATCTCCATGTAGAGCAATCCTCCTATAGACTCCTGATAACATAAACGGCAACGCAAAGACAGAAATGCATGAGCATAAAAGAACTAGCAAGCAAAGCCACGGAAGCCAAACCATAGCGTACAAATCCGCCAAAACAATCGGGAGTGTGGCAAATCCGCCTGTGTGTGGAAGAACCTCGGCATAGGGAGAGAAATCCATACCTCATAAGCGATACTTGTATACATCATAAGTTGAAACAAAACAACAAGAACAACCTATCAAATGGCCAAATCCAGAAGATGACGAGCCAAAAAGAAATGTGAAACAAATGCAGGTTGAAGAGCAGGAAAAATTCAGAATCTGTGATGGGGAAAGCGAGGGAAGCAAAGATGATAAGGCGGATGGGAAGCAATGGACAAGGAAAGACGGAGGGAAGCCACGAGAGGAGAAGAAGAGCTGCTGTGAGAAGACGCCGATAACCGAGCCAAAATGAAAATGGCCTAATATAGGCGCTCGTCCCTTCCCAGAATGGCGATCCGATGGCTCGGATCGATGGGATTAATTTCGTCTGCATTGTATTCTTTCACGTTTTCTTCACATGTACTGCATTATGCAATCTAGTTTATTGACAATAGTATGCAAACTGTACCTTTCATTTATGCATTTTATGATGGATTTACATGATTATAGCTGGAGCAAAGATGCATGACGTAATGGTTGATTTAGTTTACAAGTAGAATTATATGACCAGGCTTGGCAAATATTTTCTTGCTACAAAAAGACTTACATGGTACAACAGAACTTAAGTAACCTATTTGATAAGAGTAAAACATAAACAACGACTACAATTCATGGATCACACGGAGATACACAGACTTTTTTCAGTAGTAGGCTCTAATGTATACACCAATGGCATTTGTAGTATGATTTGATTCACATTATAAAGTCAATGATACATGCAAGAATGGACCATGGCATTTATGATGGTACAAATGCATTTATGATGGGTCAATGGCACATGCAAGAATGTACAATGGCATTTATGATGGGTCAATGGGAAAAGGAGTATCAGTATATATTCCTATATATTTAAAGCATGGTGGTGCAGGAAAAGGTATTGGAGCAACGTATTAGGCCTATATATGTGCTAAACATTTAAAGCTGAGCACCATGCCTGTACCTTGTACTTGCTATTGCTTCTATTGGTGCTGTTACTTGCACTTTATGAGGGATTTGCATTGTGCATACAGGGTAGTCAATGGCATATTTTGCATGTGTGGTAATTGGCCATGGTTTGTTGCAAGAAGACTTAAATACACGTGCTCTTTTTGAAAGAACTGTGATGTTTCAGTCATATGCATCTCCTTTCTATAGTTCATTTACAGTATTACATAACCAAATTTCTAGTTATGAATATGAGCCAGTTCTCTGAATGTTATGCTCAATGTTTCATATCCATCAGCTTTTCAGCATACCACAAGCATTTATCATATTGCCATTTAGTTGCTCCTTGCATAAAAAAGTCTGAAAACAGTGGTAGTAATGTGTAGGCTCTTGTTCTTAAAGCAAGCCACATGTATAAGAATAAAACAGGGTGTCAAAAATCTGCAGACTGCATTCTGAATAATCTGCATTGTAGGCGAGAAGGCTCATGTAACAGATATCTAATGTTTTGTAGTCTAATTATGAGTTACTTTGCCACAGCCTGTGACACGCATACCTCAAGAAACATGGCGTCAATTTCTTACACAAATGTATACATCATCAAACCTGGAAATCTGCTTTACAGATTATATAAATTGAATTCATTATTTTAAAGTCATGATTGTCTCATTGTTTAGTTTAGTAGATGAAAAATTTCAAAACTTAGAATTTATGGTGCTTTTATGAATGATTTTTATGGGGTGTGCTTACAGAGATTTACATCCAAGGAAATTTTCTCATGCAGGTAGAAATATGGTATCTGATTCTGATTATTGTCGATGTTGAAAGCAATTTAATTGCAATAAATAGCATGACTTGTGGTGGATTTTTTGGTGACATAACTAGTCATAAGTGAACAAGCCAACGGATAAAATCCCATAGCTGATCTCATCTCACCATACTGCAATAACTTAAGAAATCCAATTAAAGAAGAAACAATATTTTATTCAACCTGGAACTAAATGTTTCACAATCAATACAATTCTAATGATGAAATGGAAATATACAGCAAACAGACCATGCTTGGCATTTATGCCTCAGCAATTTCTTCATTTTTTGCATAAGGATGATCCTTCTGCTCAGCTCAATTGCAAGTTTCAAAGACCTCATCCTCGATATTGACATCATGTTTAAAAATACAATCCTCTTCCATAGCTTACAGAACTAGTTCAATCTAATTACTTGTACAATGAAGGAGTCATGCAAAAATATTTTCAAATCTTTTCAGTGAAATGCTTAAAAAAACAAAGGTGAAGAATGGGTACCTATTACAAGAGTATTGTAAGAGTACTATTGTGTTGTCATGTTGGAGCAGTGAGATACCAGAGATGGTTGCCAATCCATGGAGATGCTGCCGTGAAGAGAGCGGAGCCCCGTTTCTAATCGCTGATGTGGAGGCTGATGTGTCGCTTTAGGCAGCCATAGGTGTGATATAGTATCGGGATAAAAATGAAAATAGGGTCTGGCGGGTGGCTGAATGTGCCACGCATTTTTCTTGGGTCGGCCCTAGTGTGATTTCGCCCTAACTAAAAAACAAGAAATTTTTTTTTTCTAAATGTATCAACTCGAAAATAGACCAGAAACATGCTTAGCGTGACAAAAAGCTAAGAATCGGATTAGACTGCAATGCTCCGATGGCTCATCCGTGAAGCTGAGTTTTGAAAACTCTTTGGATCATTTCTACTCCACAATTAGAATGCATTCTTTGAACCATTTTTTGAATAAAAGACCAGCTTGCTTCCATTTTTTACCTCCTTTTGTGCTTCCTTTTGTAGCTTTGTGCTTGATCCCTAACTTTGGCTTTTAGCTTTTCATGCTGCAAATTTGCTTTTTGGATTCGTATTGACTGGTTTGATGCATATTCAAAAATTAGATAAAAGACTCCTGAGCAAATTCAAATTCCATCTTACGATGTGCTTTCTCTTGCGATTTCTTCTCCCGGGGATGTCACATAGTTTAAGGCGTATATACCATGTGAGTGAAAGGGGTGGGTTTTTTTTACCCTAAAACGTGGGGCTTGGCTAGGGGGTTTTCTAGGGGCATTTAGAAGGTTGGACAAGGCGTATACGGAGGGTTTTTTGCTGACCCCATTAATGCACGTGGCGTATCCCCTTTATAGTAGGTGAAACCCCCGGGTTTCTTCTTCGATCCAGGGCTTTTTCTTTCGTCCTTCTATGCTGCAGATGTGCTCGTTGAATTCGTTATGAAGACTTTGATTCATATTTTCAGCTTGTTTCTCGAAGAAACTAGATTCAAAGTGCATTGAGAAGATTTAAACTCACGGAATATGCAAAGCGCCAAGATCGCCCATTTTGTGCTACTGCTCCAACTTCTTGCTCGATCCTTTGTTGTTTCTTGCTCGACCCCTTGTTGGGCTTGATGCCAAATACCATAGAAGAGCCAAAAAGGCAGATTGCAGAAGACAGAATGCAGGCTCACCATATTGAGGAATGCAGACACCAATACATAAGGCAGAATGCAGGCTCCGATGCCATAGAAGAGCCGAAAAGGCAGATTGCCATAGAAGAGCCGAAAGACAGAAGGTAGAAGGCAGAAGAGAGAATGCATGCTCATCATATTTCATAGACCAAACGACCTGCAACGATAAGCTTAGTTTCCTGTAATCTGCTTCCAATGACCAAACTTCCAAGAATAAGCTTAGTATCCTGTAATGGATGTAAGGAAGGGAAATAAAATAGACAAAAAATGTGATTCTGCAGACGCATCCAGTTCTGTTGCAAACTCTAATGACTGGAGACAAATTTTTTGTTTTGGGGATGTTCCAGATAACAATGGTGATATATCTGTTGCTATCAGAAATGGGATACAAATACGACCCATCAAAAGGGCTCCGTCAATCTTGCAGAGGGCTCATTGAAACGTCAAGGATTTCGAAACCTGTTTTGGATATGAGAACAAAAATGGCAGATCAAGTGACGGAAGCTTGGGAACTGTATGGCGGTCGAGGCGAATACTCCTGCTTTGGGCGCAAAAAATGCCTCAGAAAACTTTCAAATCCCTCAAGCAGATATGAGGCGCCAGAGTGCGCCAGAGCTCTTTTTGCCTTCGATCTTCCATTGTGAAAGCCGCATGCCGCATCTTCCATTGTGAAAGCCACGAAGGGTTCGACATGCAGAGATGAGCAAAATCCGTCCCTGCCTAATGGTATCAATTTTCTTAATGGTAACACTTTTAATAGCTTTAGATGGTCTTTAAGTATTCTCTCTGAACTAATGGGTTGGGTTGCATAGGAGGGTGCTAGCTTGATTTGCATTCAAAAATATTAGTGAAGGATAATCTAAAAGACCCTAAGCATGATCTAGAATCAATGGGTTGGGTTGCATTGCATAGGAGGGACCTAGCCTGATTTGCACCCAAAAAAGTCAAAGCAGAGAAAGAGAAACACACTAAGCGTGATTTACAAACTAGTGAATCCTTGCATTTGATTGGCCACGTGCTCCTTTAGCTACTCATTCTTAGTCTATTTCATCCCTTTGTCTAGCTTTAGTATGTTTCGAATCCTTGAAATGGAGGATATTTTGTTTTAAATATCTTGTCTAACTTAAATATGTTGTTCAATAATAAGTAATTTATTTTCATGGGTGCATTAAGATTAGATTTCAAATCGCTTGGCGGTGCATTGTTGTGGTTTTATATACCAATTAAATCACGCTTGGCGTGGTTTGATGTGGCTTTATATACCAATTTTTTTGCAATCCTTTACATTTGTAGGTTCAAAAGGGCTGCCATAAGGCAGCAGGATAAGCTCCACAATAATTGTGTGAGTATGCACCAAGTAAAATTGGCTTCCATGTATCTTTGGGGCTGGTATCTTTGGTTGTTGCCCTAAATCATTCTGAACCAAAATTTTAGTACCAAAAATTTCGATTTGTATTCACATCAAACCATCAGAGTACAAATCGAAATTTTTGGTACTAAAATTTTGGTTCGTAACAGTTCCCATACCAGTGATGAGCTTCACCTCACCAACGCCAATGGTTCTTATCAAGATAAGCTTCGCTCATCCCTATACATGCTATGCATAAACTCCCTGGGGTAAGCGCTCAACGTGCTCACCCTAGTATCATTAAGATACTCTAACAGTGGAGCATCGCTCCACAATGGATGCTCTGCTTTCACTGGCCTGTCGGTAGGCATACTATTCTATTCTATTCTATATATTTAATCCTAGTGAAACACCTTTAAAACTTCTTGTTACTTTTATTTGGCTTTTATATACAACATAATGACCATTTTATTTTATTTCTTACTCTTATATAGCTACACCCCTTCACAAAAAATTATTTTGAATCCATGTATACCATTGACATATGTACAAATATGAGGCATTATTCAAGGAAGTTAATCAGTGACAATTATTTTAGGGATTATTGTTTTTAATCATCATTCTTATTTTTGTTGTTGCATCAAATTATATATTATCTGTTGTTGTGCAGTTCTATAATCCGAAAGATACCACAGGCAAGGCTATCTTCATCAAACACTTGAATCACATGATAGACGAACTTGGCTTTGACAATCAAACTCAGGCCCTAAATCACCATCTTATGATCCAAAAAAATTGTGACAGATAATTTTCTGGTCTAGTTTATACCTATTATGAATAATATGGCTATGGGGATGACAGTTGGTGAAGTGTTAGAATCACATCCAGAACTAGACAATAGCTGACATGGAACCACACCTTGCTATGTATGTGAAAAAACATGGATTGGTCCCTTAATATTTTATTGGAATATATGATTGTTTTTAATGCTATTCGTTTCATGTATCCATAATTTTGGGGTTGTTCTTGCCTGGAAAATAATGTAATATGTTATCAGATTATACATTATTTTCATCTTAATGTTCCAGGATTCTGATGTCATGAATTTAAAGAACTTGCCCTTCTGTTTTGCATGTCTAAAAGACACATGGGAATTGCAATGTTTATGTGATTTATCAAGTCCAAAAAAAAAAAGATTAAAAAAAAAACAAAAGCCCCCTAGGAAACTAGAAAATTACTGCAGGTTGGTGTAATTTTGGAATTGACATAATCCCAATTTAATTGAATGATGGTTATTATTATAAGGAGAGAGGGGCACCGCTTGAAAACGCTACAAGAATCTCCGAAAACACACAGGAAACCAAAGATCCTCCAAGAATTTCGACAAAACTCTGGCGCTCGACTTAAAAATGGTATCAAACAAAAAAGACAGCGAAGACGATTCAGAAAATGTAAACAAAGAGCCGATCGATGCAGCCTAGCCCCTTGGCGTCAAGTCGACGCCATAGCTGGAGCTCGGCCAGATGGAAAAAGAAATGAATAGTGAAATGCCACGTCAGCCAAAAATGCCCCACACCAATTTTCACGTTACAGCAATGTTTAGGTGTCGCAAATTCCGGCCAGAAAATTGGCCTCCGCACATCTGCGCGTCGGCCAATTTTCTAGGCCGGAAATTGCGACACCTAAACATTCCTTATACTAAATCTTATGTAATACATGAATATCCGCGCGGAGGCCAATTTTCTAGGCCGAAAATTGCGACACCTAAACATTCCTATATACTAAATCTTATGTAATACATGAAATCAAGAGCTTCTAGGAAATTTTCTAGGCCAGAAATTGCGACACCTAAACATTCCTATATACTAAATCTTATGTAATACATGAAATCAAGAGCTTCTAGGAACATGAAATTGGCTTCTTGGAAGCATGAAACTTAAGTAACAAAAATGTTCTATTCCAACTTTCCTTGTTCATGATTCTTATTAAGTCGGCGATACTCGCATCAATTGGCTCCAAAATGGTATGGCGGATTGGGCAGCCACCCACGTAACTCATTGGTTTCGTGACGTTAAAATACCTATCTATCTATCTATCTATCTCTCTATCTCTCTCTCTCTCTCTCTCAAAATCTGTCCCAAAATTCGAAATGAGGCTGGTTTAATTCCATGTTTAATTCCTAAGACGCAAGAATGGGATAAATAATGCTAGCGGGGCGCATAGAAAAGGCCCTCGCTTCCGCTTCCTCCCCCAGGTATATGTTTTCACTCTATTTTCATCTGAACGTTGGTCCATATTGTCCTTGCTCCTCCTGTGCAGGGTTTTGGACTACCTGAGCAGTCTATGCAAGACAGGACGTTTAGATGAAGCGCTTGAGCTTTTGGAGCTGGAGCATATCCCCATATCCCGAGACAATGCATTTTGCCTTCTTCAGCAGTGTAGCAGAAATAAGGACCTGGATAGAGGCAAGCAAGTGCAGTCCCTTATGGTCTTTGCCAAAATTGATTCTGTTGAAATTCTGGGCAACCACCTTATTCGTCTATTTGCTTCCTGTGGATGTTTGGATGAAGCTAATCAAGCATTTTATAAAATTTTGCACCCAAGTGTGTACTCATGGAGTGCAATTATCTCAGCTCATGCTAATCTTGGGAGTGGTGCAGATGCCCTTCTTCTATATAGCAAAATGCAACTTTCAGGCATCAAAGCTGATAAATGTGTTTATCTTGCTATTCTTAAAGGATGTGGCATGATAGGTGCTCTCCAACAAGGAAGGGAAATCCATCATCAGGTTCTTGGAAGTGGAATTGATTTTGATGTTGCCATTGGAAGCACCCTTATCAATATGTACGCAAAATGCAGAAGCTTAGAAGAATCACGTGATGTCTTGGAAGGTTTACAAACTCTGAATGTGGTATGCTGGGGGGCCATGATTTCAGGGTGTGCAGAATATGGCGGAGATTCTCTTGCCCTAGATTGTTTTCAGAAGATGCAAAAGGATGGCGTTAGGGCAGACAAAGTTATATTTCTAAGCACATTAAAAGCATGTGGTCATATTGAATGCATTGAACAAGGCAGACTTATTCATGGACAGATATTACTGCATATCGTCGGATCTGATGCGGTTCTGGAAAGTACCCTTGTTGATATGTATGCAAAATGTGGCAGTTTGCAGGAATCACACAAAGTATTCAGAAACATGACTGTTAGGGACGTTGTAGCTTGGGATGCAGTTATTACAGGTTATGTACAGCACGATGAAGGGGTTCTTGCCCTGGAATCATTTCATAGGATGCAAAAAGAGGGCATAAAGCCAGATAAAGTTACATTTCCAAGTATCTTGAAAGCATGTATCAAGAGTAAAGCAATTCAGCAAGGCAGACTTATTCATGGTAGTCTTATTAGCCTTGGGCTTTAAGCAGATACCATTGTGGGAAACACTCTTGTTGACATGTATGCCAAGTGCAATAGTTCAGAACAGTCCTGTAAAGTGTTTGACAACTTGTGGAGTCGAGATGTGCTGTCCTGGGATGTAATGATTGCAGGATACGCACAGAATGATAGTCTTTTGGCTTTTGACTGCTTTGAGAAAATGCAATTAGAGGGCATAGAGCCAGATAACTTCACATTTTCAATCATCTTAAAAGTGTTTGGTAGTTTAGGAGCTACAGGGAATGGTAGACTTATGCATGACCAGATCTTAAAACGTGGACTTGACTCTGATGTTGTTGGAAATGCACTTGTTGACATGTATGCAAAATGTGGTTGCCTAGATGAGTCAAGGAGAATCTTCAACAAATTGCTAAATCGAAACATAATTTCTTGGTGTGCAATGATTGCAGGGTATGCACAAAATGGTGAAGGCCTGCTTGCACTTGAGTGTTTTGAGATGATGGAAGAAGATGGCATTAAGCCAAATGAAGTGGCAATCTCGAGCATCTTGACAGCGTGTGGTAATATAGGAGCCATAACACAGGGTAGACTAATCCATGAGCAAGCCCTAGAACTTGGACTTAATTCAGATACCATTTTGGGCAGTATCCTTGTTGATATGTATGCTAAATGTGGTGTTCTAAAGGAATCTGAAACGGTTTTGACAAATTAGAGAGAAGAAATGTGGTGATCTGGAATTCAATGATTGCTGGATATGCCCAACATGGAGAGGCTTTTTCTGCAATAAATTGCTCTAAAAAGATGCAAGAAGAGGGATTGAGACCAGATGATGTCACCTTTCTGTTGATCCTTGTTGCATGTGGTCGGGCAGGCTCAACAGATGCAGCTTGCTGGCAATTAGGAAATATGATTGAACACCATCGCCTGTTGCCAGATTCAGAGCACTATAACTGCTTGATAGATCTTCTAGGGCATACAGGATGGCTGAAGGAAGCAGAAGATTTACTGCAACAGTGTCTGATCGAAACACCAGGTATCTCTGGTTGGATTTCACTACTTAGTGCTTGCAGAACGTTCTATAAGATGGAGTTAGGTAGGCGTTGCTTTGACGAAGCTACCTATTTAGATCCCAATTGTGCTCCGGCGTATGTGCTTATGTCGAACATTTATGCAGATGCTCACATGCAAAAGGATGTTGACAAGATAGAAAATCTAAGAAGACGTGCAGGTGTATTTCATGACCTTGCTGAGTAGAAGAATCTTAGGAAAGCAACACACAAATGATAAACTTAGATCTACTGATGGCTTTAAAGCAATATTGAGATGGAAGATGAGGACAACGGTGAGAGAAGGCAAGACCCATTAAAGTCGCACATGGCATTGTGTCTTTGCGTTCACCTATTTCAAGGTCTCTACGCTTTAGTGGCAAGACTCACAAATGACAAACATGACATTGTCTGAACTCTCATCATTAGACATCTGCTTTGAAGCATTTAGTTGAGCAATGCATGTATCATAGATGTTGGGACTGCAAAGAGACAGTCTGCAATGTCTACAAGAGGAGCTTGCTTCTGCTAGACAATTTTCATCCTCAAAAATTTTGAATGCGGGGATGAGAAAATTCAATAAATTAGATTCCATTCATAGAAGAATATCCCCTTGGGGAATTCTTAAGGTTTAAATTATAGTTGACTAAATGTGCAGCAGCCCCAAGAGAAGCTCATAATGGTAGCTGTGGTTTAAAGGCCCCGCTTAATTAAAACTGGCATCCCTGCTAGAACAGATGGACTCCACAACATCCAATATAAGATTGTCTACCGCATTGTGATTCGTCAAATCTAGTCAATTCTTAACACATACATTAGGGTAGGTATCATCCTTACACATTGTCGTGTTCATAACACCATGAGAATATATGCATGATTTCAATATCAACAAGGTATTCCAATGTAATCATATTATGGCCCATAAGTTGCCAAAGCAGTACCTAGACCTCTGCTTTTATACTGAATTTGATGGGCATAACATGCATATATGACCTAGACCTCTGCTTTTATACTGAATTTGATGGGCATAACATGCATATATGAATATGAACAGTAGTTTAACCATCCAAAAAGTTTGCATAGATATAAAAAGTGTGCAGATGGAGCAGCACATACATATAAACATTTAACACCACATTCATTCTTACTAGATATCATCTTCTTGATGAAAGACATCCTCGCTTTCTCTTATCCTGAGACATTTTCTAGCATCATCTTGTCGATATAGTTTCCTTGAGAGTCAGCGTAGATGTTTGACATTAAAACGTACACGGGAACATATTGTGGATCTAGGTAGACAGCTTTATCGAAGCAATATCTTCCAATTTCCACATTGGCATGCATTTTGCAGGAGTTAACTAAAGACACGCATCCTGTTGTATTTTGCTGACCAGTTGCTTGAAGGAGGTCTTCTGCTTCTTTGAGGTATCCGGCACGACCCAATAGATTAATCATGCAATTGTAAATGTCAATGTCAGGCATCATGTCTAAGCATGCATGCATATATTCAAAATACCAACGGCCTTCATCTACCAGGCCAGCATGATTACATGCAACTAAAACTGAGAGAAATGCAGTTTTGTCAGGCTGTATATTCTTTTGCATTTCCTCAAAGCACTTCATGGCAAGAAGACCCTCGCCATGCTGTGCATATCCTGTGATCATACTGGCCCATGAAACTATATCCTTTTCTTCCATTTTATCAAACAATTTCCATGCTTCCTCCAAACACCCACATTTGAAATACATATCAATAAGAGAATTCCTCACAACAATGTCTGAATCAATCCCACATTTCAAGATCTGATCATGAATGAACCTGCCTTGCTCTATGTCTCCTGTGTCACTGCAAGCTCTTACAACAGTTGCAAATGTGATTTCATTTGGCATTAACCCTTCTGATTGCATCTTTCTAAAGCAATCTATAGAAGATTTAGCTTCCCCATATTCTATATACGCCATAATCATTGTTCCCCAGGACACCACAGTTTGGTATGATAATGTTTCAAAGACTTTGCAGCATTGTTTCAGGCTATAGCATTTAGCATACATATCCATTAGAGTGTTTCCTAAAACAATGTCTGATTCTAACTTACATTTTAAAGCATGGCCATGAATAAGTTTTCCATACTCTAAGTTTCCCATGATGGCACATGCTTTTAAGACGCTAGAGAATGTGAGTTTGTCTGGTGATACTTTCTCCAATTGCATTTTTTGGAAATATTCTAATGCCAGACAACCTTCATCGTGTTGTACAAAGCCTGCGATAATTGCATTCCAAGATACAACATCCCGGTGCTGCAATTCATGAAACACTTTCTGTGACTCCATTAAGCTACCACATTTGGCATACATATCAAGAAGAGTATTTCCCACCAGAACATCTGATCTAAGACCTTGTTGCAAAATGTGGAGATGAGTGAGCCTGCCCTTCTGTATGGCTCCAAGGATAGAACATGCTTTTAAGACGTTTGGAAACGTAACCTTATCTGGGTTTGTTCCCTCTTCCTGCATCTTAGCAAAGCAATCCAGAGCAAGGAAACCTTCACCATGCTGTGTATACCCTGCCATCATTGAATTCCATGTTACCACATTTTTGGTTGGCAGATTATTGAATATATTGCATGATTCCTTCAAGCTACCACACTTGGCATAGAGGTCAATAAGGGAATTCCCAATAATAACCTCTGGTTCTAGGCTGCTTTCAATGATCTTCAAGTGGATATGCCTTCCTTGATGAAGAGCAGAAACTGTGGCACATGCTTTTAAAGTGGAAAGATAAGTATGTTTGTCACATTTTAAACCTAATTGTTGCATTGTAGTATACAAATGAATTCCATCTCCTGCTTGTCCAGCATTCCCATATGCTGAAATAACTGCACTCCATGTATACACACTTGGCTGTGTGATTTTTCCAAACGCTTGACTGGCTTCAACCAAACATTTACATGACATAAACAACCGAATGAGATGGTTGCCCAAAACTTCCACGGTATCAAGCCCATATTGGGCAATAAGGTATTGTGCCGATCTAGTATATTCCACATTTTTCTTACCAGCGGACTGCAAAAGATTGTAAGCGTCATCTCTGGTTAAAAGCGATCCTTGTTGTCCGAAAATGCTGGTTTCCTGCCCTTCCTTGCAGAATATGCTTAAGTTACCCAATGTCCTGTTATACACGTAGAGCGTAAGGGATCAACCTATGAAACGAAAACGAACAAGTGGGCTCATACCTGCCCACTACCTTCTCCGTCCTTCGACCGTCTCTGAACATTACCCACTACCACTCCCCACCATCGATGCTGCAAATCAAATGAAGAGAATTGTATTGTCAGCTAAGAGGATGTCAACTAGTCGTTGGTACCAGGAGGATGTCTGGCATTCTGTTTTGCCACTACAAGCATTTAAAGGGCCCGTTATCAGCCTCGCTGGATCAGCCAAAGGCGGGTATAGACGGCTTTCATGCTTGTTTTTTGCATTTTTGCCCGTAGAAACGTAGAAAACGGGTAAATATTATGAAAGGCAGCCTATTGGCCAATGCCCGTCATCTGAAAAGGTCATTAGATAGTTTTACTTTCGATTGGATCCCATCCTCGGAAATCCCCTCCTCCAGGATCCCATAATCAATAGGATCCCCTCCTCTGGGATCCCACAGTTAACTCACAGTTAAAGGGTAACTGCGCAGTTTAGGGCTATTTTTGGCCAGATCGTTGATCTCCGATAGTAGCGGCGTGCGGTGCACTTCCTCCTTGGCTCCTACCTGCTGATCTTCTCCAGCCCATTCCGATCGTCCCTGAAGTGATCCCACCCGATTTCGCCTTGAATCGAGGGAGAAAACCCCACTACAAAAACAGTCTGATTTCCCTTGTAAAAGGCAGATTTTTTGTGCAGTAAGGTGTGGTTTTGTCCTCCGAGATCACACCTCCGGGATCCCCCAATCTAGGGTAAGACTATAAGGTCAAGACTATGGATTTGTTTGGGCTCCTTTAGGATTGAAAGTAAGTATGACTATTTGATGCAATACTTTTTCAACATATATAAACAAGATACTGCGCTCGAGGGGTTGCCCTTCGGTTGTGTTTTCATGATTTTGGTTTCATCGTTTTGTGTTGGAATTTTTTGTTTTGTGTGGAGACGTGTAAATGTTATGAAACTAGGTGTCGTTTTGTTGGCGCGGAAGTTTTGAGTTTTGTTTGTTGTTCAAGTTTATTTGAAAATGGTTTAGTCTGTATGCTTTGTAGACTAGTATGTGGAAATGCTATGGGGACATGAAGGAGCGGCGACAATCAGAGGCAGAGAAAAAGATAAGGGTATTACCAATGCACTTGAGGATGAGCAATTTGTGTTGTAGATGTGTTTATGCTCTAAATGCACGATGATTCCAGATTTAAAGGAGCAACATATACATGTAGATATGAAGCAGAACATCATCACAAATATCTTTTTTGCAGAATGAGAGGGAATGTACTGTTATTTTTATATTGTTTAGGCTGAGCCCATTGAGCTTTTGTGAGGTTTACACAATGCACATCATGGAATAATTTAAGGGCTAAACTTAGGGGTCAAAGCATATAGGTGGGGGTCACTTTTGCGCCAGCCAAGCACCCCTTAAGCACCCTTTATACGATTTTTTAAAGACTTTTTTAAAAGTATTTTGCCCGTCGTCGCACTTCACGTTTTTTGCGCAGCTTCCTCTGTTGCATTTCTAGATGCATGTGCATCGATAATGATCAATCGATGTCCAATGAGAGTTTCAAACCTTTTGAGGATAAAATTCGGAGGAAGGAAAGGATGTATTCAACTCGTGTTTTTTTCTCTGATTTTATTTGCTTTGCTCTTCCTCATCCGTTCCTTAAAATACTTTCTTATTTTGCTTTAGAAAATGACGTTGCAAGCACTGCTCCATGCTTATAGAAAACTACCCGATAAAGGAAAATCTAGAACCTCTTAAGTTTGGTGTGGTCCTTGAGCTCTTAACAGATAAAGACAATAGATAGAACTTTTCCTTATCATGCTGAAGATGAAAGAAAGATAAAAAAAAATACTAGAGTAGAAATGAAATATCAGAATGGAAAGTTTCATAATTACAACCTTGATTCAACTCTTGTTGAATATTGCAGACACGTATTTGGACTTGAGATGTTTAAATTCTGTGTCAAACGATGTTGATATCAGGGATAGTATGGAGGCCTCCGTAGATAATAAGAATGAAATGCAACTTATAGTAGAGTCCCCAAAAATCTGCAAATGAAAAGGCAGCCTCAAGCTCACTCCCTATTCAGTCCAAAAGCAAGTAATTGTGATAACTTTTATAAAACTCAGTAGAATGATACAAGAAGGTGATACCACAAAACATGCAATGCGCTCAAAAGCATCCAATTGTATCATTCTAAATAAGCACAAAAGATCCCATTAATAATAATGCCAACTACACATGAAAAAGCATTATGACTTACCTCTATTCCATTAAAAAGGTCCCAATCCATTTGGTCTTATGTCATTGGCAAATTCCCTTTCCATAAAAAAATGAAAGGATGGTTACTAATTGTGACCCTTTAAATGCAAAAGGAGAAATTGCAGGTTATCGTCAATTTTACCTGTCAATAATTCTGAATGTTGTCGGCAAAGGTATCCTCAGTATTGAGATAAATTCATCTCATTCAGCTTCAAAGACGATCCCTTGCTTCTAGTTAAGATTACAAATTATTCCCAATTTATCATCATTCCTCATAGATCAAATGCAACCTTGTAACATGTTTCAAAAGAGTCGATTTACTTGATCGAGACAATACGAGTTTCCATTCTTCAATTCAATAACAATACTTCTGAATGATTTCTTCATAATGTTTATTGTTTTAATGCTCAGTGTTTGGCTGGTAACAACTAGAAGTACAAAGGATAACATCTAATTATCACACATCATTTTGTTGTATACAAGAATGCAGATGTACTTACATAGCTTAAAGAAACTCTTAAGAAAGGCATAGACTCCCTTTTTCACATTCAGTGCAACAAGAAGCAGGATAGCCATATCCTCCAACACTGATAGCCTGCTCTAAGATGACTCCTTCTAGCAAGTGCTCAAAAGTACCTACCAAAGTCAAAATGAAAATGTGGTCAAGATAGATGAAAACCCAATCCAAAAAGCTAAAGTCATTCCAAAACCTCCAGACTCCTTTTTTTGTTTTTAAAACCTCCTGGCTATTTGCTTGTTTATCGTTAACAAGATTAATAAATGTCTTTGCTGCCGCCCATATTGTTGCTCAGTGTACTAACATTGTCAAAATTGCTTTCTCATGAGATCTATAATTCAATATTCTATGTGTTCTATGAACTCTTAACCATAGAAGCTCACTGCAACAGTCTAAAATATATCTTGTTTCTTCCATCTGCTCGTGAGTCCAATATGTCATGTAGAAATATAACAAAACATATAGCTACACATGAGCAATACTTTTCCATTTCTTCATGCACCAATGCAGAATGTAGAAAACATTATAAATCTTGATGATACAATGACAAAGTTTTGTTCCAACAATAAAAAATAGATGGAAGTTTATTAGTGCGATCACTTACTGGTCTAATAAGCTCCACAACCTCTTGAGCAACTTCATTAGCTTCAAGCTATTTCAAGGACAAAAGTCTCAATTGCTGATGCCTCTCGTGCCACTTGATAAGGTATTGAATTTTCTTTATATGTTCCAAAGACTAGCATGGTTGGAAAACTTTGACAGACGTACTTGTTCAAGATAGGATTTTCAAAACAATTCAGCAAGCAAGATACAACACTCTATTGCCCTTCTATAAATAAAAAGTAGACATAAAAAATATCCTTTCTACTGGCACAAAGACTATAGAAGGATAAAAATGGTTGCCAATTAAGCCTGATTTGTCTTTTGGGTCTCTATTTCTACATAAAAAGTAGCATATGCAAAATCGGGATGTACTATATTAAATCAGCGAGCTCTATTTGCAAATGAATAATTCAGACTAGGAGAAATGCAAGGGTTTGGATACAGATGCAAAATAGAGAGATAAATTTGAGCATAAAAAAAAAAGAACTCAAGATAAGCTTGAGCATAGAAACGAGCCCAAAATAAACTATCACAAATACCATGGGGCAAAGAATTCCACAAGCTAGATCTCATTGCTATGCAGCACAGCTTCATCAAAAGTTTTGAATAGCTCCACAAATGCAGTCGTCTCCTTTTTACTTCCCTTTTTATCACCTCCATGCTTAGTCTTTCTTGTCAACCTATTGGTTGCAAGTAGCTTAGCCTGAAATTGTCATTGTTTTCAACAGTTGTAATAATAACATTTTGCACACATCAATAGTCTTATCTTATCTTATAATGAAATATGTACAATTTTAGAGTAAAAAATGCACGAGAACAATGAGACAAGATTAGCAAGATCCAAACGATTTACATTGAATCACAAATAATCTGCCTTTCCATGACCAAATGTGGAGACATCACCTTTTCAGCATCACAATCAACATTGTCCAAGATTCACTTCTGCCTTTTTCTATTCAGAAGCCAGTTTTTTGCAGTCATTACACCTGTAAGAGAGGGATCAATAGTCTGTAAGACAAAATAATTTAGCAAGCAACATACGCCACCCAAAAACATGCTTACAACGACTGTATACAAACCAAGCTAAAATTCCTGGAAACTTCTGAACAAGAACTTGAGATAAAAGTACATCAGGAGTGTTCACATCGTATTGCAGTTTGAACTTGGATGAGTCGCCTCCAAATGGGCATACTGCAAGCAGATCGATTGAATCCCATTCAATGGAAAAATGGCCATAGAGCTAGAGACCCAGCCCCTAGTGCAGAATTCTAAGCTTGATTCTGAATTAAAATTGGTAGAATCTACCAAAGAGTGGGAGAACCCAGTTCCTGGTGCCAGATTATAAAATTTGCGTGCCATGAACACCCATCACGCATTATTCGCATTATTCGTGATGGGCCCAAAATTTTAATCACCATGTATAAAGCACCCTACAAGCACCAAGTGTCGTTGACACTAAAAGTGTCCCCCAGCTATATGCGTTTACCCTTAGCTATTTGGCGATTTTTTAGCATATTTTTGAAAAAAATTGGCTAAAGTAAATGGAAAAAATTGGGAAAATAATAATAATTTTAGCTTAACATTTTTAGGGACTACACCAATCCTGGAGATCTTTAGCCAAACGCTAGAAAGTAAGAGAGTGAAATTTCGTATTGTTTAGCTAAACCATAGAAACTTTTAGAATGAATTTCGGGCTAGTTTAGCTAATATCATTCTAGTTTATAAGAAATATATGATTAGTAGTTTAATTTCTAGCATGGTAAATTAATTTGAGTCATAGATTTTGCTAGTTAGCATTATTTAGAATATTTTCCAAAGAAAATGACTAAAATAATTGAAAACAGTTGAAAAAAAGTATAGTAATTTGGCTTAATATTTTCTGTTGGCCACACCATAGAAAATCTTGGGATGATGCTAGTTTAGCTAAACGCTAGAAAGTATGAGAGGAAAAATATGTAGAGTTTAGCTAAACCACAGAATGCTTTGGGATTAGCTAAAGCCATTCTGGCTAATAAGAAATATGCGATTAGTAATTTATTCCCTGATGCACATATAGTGATCTCTTGTTGGTATGATACCATACTCTTCTTATCATTGGCATTATCTTATCTTATTCGGGTAGCCTTTTAATATTTAGTTATTGTGTTTGGTGATGAGGCCTAGTCCCCAGGTTTTAGATGGGTTGTTGCCCTTGCATGTGTCGTCCCATAACCCGTTGGGTTCCCGTGGACGTAAAAATTTATCTTATCTTATCTTATCTTATCTATCATTGCATTAAAAAGAACTAGCCCCTCCAATACCAGGTTGAAGGTCTTAAACTGTTCGATAAAATGTGAGACCTTTATGTCACAAAGAATGACTTCTATGCTCCATAAAGTGTTGATAAAAATGTCATGAGCTCAAATATTGTGGAGTTCAATGTGAAGTATCTTCCGAATAAAACCTTTTCCATTGCATGTTTGGCAATATTAAACATGCAGCAAAGCCCCAGCAATTGTAACATGATCATGGAACTGTAATAAGCATGCACAGGGCTCTATACAAGATGTTCTAATTATGAAGACATAGCCCACAGAATGAACAGGCTCATGGCCTTCGTTATCAAGCTTTGATGTTAAGATATAGGTCTACGTTTAGGTCACGTTAGTCGGTCATCTGGATTACCTATAACATAAAGAATAGTTTAAAATTCTCTAAGGGGAGAACTTGCTATTACATGAGAAGCCCATGGGAAGTCTGGTTTGAATAAATGCATTATGCACTCTGAACTGTTGGGCATCAAATCTCACAGATGCAATGTAAAGTGGTTGGGGGCAGGGCCCCATTAAGCAATGTAGTGTGTTGTGTGGTCACATGCCCAGTTAGATGGTGCCTAGTGGCGTGACTTTAAAACAACTATCTATCTATCTATCTATCTATCTATCTATCTATCTATCTATCTATCTATCTATCTATCTATCTATCTTTCCATTCATAGCATAAATATCTGCCAAAATCACAAATGCTTGCAGCTCCTGCTTGATCCAAGTTACAAAGATGGGAAATAATATTCTATGCTTGCTTGATAATATTATAGATTCGACATGCATTAAGCAATGATATCCATGCCTCAGTTTTCATTAATAATAATGGAAATGTATGCAAAACATCCTCTGCAACATCTATAAGACCAGTTCTACAAAAAATGTTAACCATACAAGCATAATGATCCTCCACTGTAGTCACTCCATATGTAGAGTGCATCAAAACAAAATGATGGTAGCCATAACCCACTAAGTCTCTGTGCCTCCAAGCATAAAGAATACCATTGAATGTTTTTAGCAACTTTTTAAAATTTGGTATTTTCATATACTTTCTATTTCAGGTTGACATGCTTATCCATGCTTGTGGACCATTCAAAGCTCATTAGCTCACTTCTACGACATTCCAAAACATCCGCCAAAAATTATTACTTTTAGCAACTTTTTGTTTTGAGTTGAGGTGTTTGTCCTGCTAGTGAGCAGTAGCTAAACTCCAGGACATTCCAGAACAGCTACAAAAATTACTGTGTATAGCAACATTCTACTTTAGGTTCAGGTGCTTGTCCATGCTAGTTGATTAGAAGCTAATCCACGCGACATTTCAAAATTTCTACCAAAAATAACTATTTTTAGCTAATTTTTAATTTGAGTTGAGGAGCTTATTCATGGTATTTGACCAATCAAATCTCACTAGTTAACCTGACTTTCTGAAGCATCCGGCTATAATTTTTTTTAGGTAAAAATTAAAATTTTTAGCAACTTCTGTTTTAGATTGAGCTGCCTATTCATGCTAATTAATCAGTCAATGCTCACTAGCTTAACTTCATGACATTTTGGAAGAACTAGTTAAAATTACCTCTAGATACTTTCTATTTTAGATCGAAGTGCTTATCCAGCTATTGTCCGATCTAAGCTCATTAATTGGCAATATTGGCAGCCAATATTTGGCCTTGCCTTTATGTCAAAAGACCGACACCCATTCCCCCCCTCCCCCTCCCTTTTTTCTTGCATTTGTGGTTTGCCAATGGCATGCAAAAAGAATTACCCCTCTTTTTTTAATTAATTTTTTCATTTCGGCCAAAGCTTTATAAAAAACATTTGCAAACCCTCGAGCGACTTTCATGATTTGATGAATGACATCTTCAGGGATTTCTTAGACGAATTCATCATTATTATTATTTTTCGATGACATTCTAATCTACAGCAATTCTATGGAAGAGCATGTGATGCACTTAAGGATAGTTCTAGAAAAGCTAAGACGACATCGTTTATACGCTCAATTCTCCAAATGTCATTTTCCAACAGGTAGAGTGGAGTATTTGGGACATCTGGCCACGGGGGAGGGAATCTCCACCAACCTGGCAAAAATAGAAGCCATAGTAGATTGGCCAGCATCAAGAACGTCCCCGAAGTGAGAAGCTTTCTTGGCTCAGCGGGCTACTACCGAAAGTCTGTTAAGAACTTTGCCAAGTGTGCATCCCTCTTGTCAAACCTCACTAAAAATAAGAAAATAAAGGATTGGGTGGCATATTTCCTTCGAAAAGCTCAAAGAATCCTTGACAACAGCGCCAGTGCTCACCTAAAGGATTCAAGCAAGGATAAGCTAGTAGCAATAGATGCAAGTAAACTAGCAACAGGTGGAGTTAACAGTGATCGTCTCCCAGAGACAAAAAGAGGTTGATTGATTTGCCAATAGAGAAGAAATTATATTGTTAGATGAGATTTTGAAGAATTTACAGATGATCTTTTTACGAAAGAGTTGAATAAGAAGAAAGTGGAAACAAGAATACAAAAAGGAAGAGTCTATAGAAAGTAAAGATAGAGACAAAGGTATCTTGCTACAATGTGATTCACTAAAGGAAGGACTATGGCGATAAATTCAACTGCAAATTTGCAGGACAATCAGAAACAATTTCACTACCAGCATTAACAAACCATCTTGAAACCACCTCAAACTCGCTTCTTGCTTCGGCAACTATCAAATCTACCAGGCTCCTTTAGTGCAAAGCTTCTAGATCTTATTTCTATTATGATATAAGCCATATTCTTTGTTTGCAGGTAGCCCAAATTCCTAAGCCAATTACTGAAGCCTAACATTAAATTCAGATTGTTGCTAGACTTAACAATCTAGTAGTTTTGTTAAATTGCCCTTTTTCTAAGCCTTTCCCAGATTTGGTTGTTGCTGGAGAGTGTTCTCCAGTACATTATTTTCCTTAATCCGACACTTTCCTTCCAAACTGAAAGCCAAATTTTGAATAGTTGTGTTAAGTTACCTTAGAAGATTCTAAGGTGTTAACCTCCTAATTCCTTCCATTTTCTAAAACTAAAACTCTGCCATTAAGAATTGCCTTTTGTTTTGTTCATTTAGATCTTTACGTTAATACATGTTGAGACACGCAGCATAATAGTTGGTCTTTGCAAATTTTTACCCTTCAAGGTTTGGACTTGAATATTTTCAGCCTAAAGGGCTGAACGTGAATATTATTGTGGACTCAATCAAATGGACTTGGTTGTGTTAATTTGCCATATAATTCCTTGATCGAGGATGATCAATCTTGGGAAGGGGAGGAATTGATATGGTGGTGCTCGAGGGAGTGCCTATGGAGAGCAAGAGAATGAGAAAGAAAGTTAAATTGTTGAAACCAAAATCTTATATATAATATCTAAGCCATTGTGTTATATTATTAAGGACCTTTTAAAAAGAGATTTAAAATAGTCTATGGACTATAGAATAAAGGCACGATCTTTTCTAAAAAGGCAACAGCACCTATATAGAGGCCAGGACGTATGTTAAACGAATTCTTCAAACAAGACAAAGAAAGGGGGACGTCTGCACTTCAAGGAACCTGAGCGGCCAGTTTCTGCGACACTAGATATCAATGGTACAACTGCTACAATGCTTATGGGACCGAAGTACAACATCTTGGTTCATTAGTTCAAAGACGTGCCTTTGCAACTAGTTCCTAATTAATGGAACTAAAATCTACTGCCGATCCAGCCTCAACGAATTTCAATGTTTTTAATTCTTAGTCAGCAACAACTTTAGAAAAATAACTTATATGAGGATTGATTGATTCATTGGAATAATCGTTAATACCTCTGGTGAATTCCCAAATTCCTGCCTAATCCCATTCTTAAGCCTAGATCTTTCCTTAAACTTGTGATTTTGCTAGACATGGATTTCTCTAGTGGTTAAATTGATCACCCGTTTTTTTTTTTTTTTTTTTTTTTTTTTGAGGGTAAGATATATATGTATATTAAAAATTAGGAAATATGTACAATAGAGCCCGTCTACAAGGGAGATACAGATGATGTGGGAGTCCAAGTACAAGTACTACAGAGGGCATCTACTCGTCTTCCCCACTAAAAGGGTACCACCAGGAAAAGCTCCATTCCAGTACAGGATCCACCGATTAACTTCTCCGGATTAAATGCTATCTGTTACTCATTATCAATCCAATGGCACCTGAAGTATGAATAGAACCCGACCAAGGTCCCTATTTTATCAAGTCCTTTGTTGTATTTCGTGCCTTTCTTCTTATGGTGAGATAGAGCCATCAAAGCAACCTCCATATTGAAAGAGTTTTTTAGCTTCTCCATAGAGATCCCCTGACTACCTAAAGCCACATCACAACGATGCTTCAAGATAACCCAAAGTGTCAGATTCACCAGGGAGGCATCAATGCAGCAGCGATCCGTGATGAAGAGCAACTCTGGCCAGACCAGTTGGCGTAACATGATACCAATAATAGGACAGACCCACTGCCAAAATTCAACAATCCGGGGACAGAAAAAGAGGTGTGCTATGGATTCAGTAACCTGACAGCCCAATGGACATCTGTCATCAATTGTAATGCCCTTATTAAATAACCTTTCCATAGTACTTAATCCCCCTTGAAGAGCTAACCATCTAAAGAACTGAATCTTCCTAGAACAGATAGACTTCCAGGAGTTAGACAATAAGGTTTTGGTGTCTGTCATACTAACCCCAAGCCTTACCTCAGCTAACAGGGGGGTATCCTGGCATAGATCCCTATATATCCTCTTCACACTATACTGATTTTGCCCATCATATAGCCAATTCTCCAGTGACCCCACAATACCTGTCAGATTAGTGGCATTCCATAGGATTTCCCTTAAGACTTTACGGTCTCCTTCCCCTGGGTTCGAGATTGCCCTCTTGAATGCAGTCCAGTTAACCCATCTGCCATTAACCCAAAGGTGTTGCAACAGAGTTATTCTGCAACCCTTCCACTTGACAAAGATACGAGGGTGTGAGAGTGCCAAGGGAAGCCCGTTCCTCTCCCAGATCCCAGTGTTCCAAAATAAACTAAATCCACCTGCATCCCTAGGGGGATCCATAGGAGAGAAGAGATGCTGCACTTGTAACCAAGCATGAAGAATTTTACGCATAACAGGAGATGTTCCAGGGGCCACCTTGAAGTTGTAGAACAAAGCACCCAGCTCATCCCTAGGGAGAGATGGCTTACCAAGGAGCTTGCCTTGCTTCAACCAATAAGAGACAAATCTCAGAGCAGGGGATGACTCACCTTGTAGAGCACGCCAGACAAATTTGGCTGCCGGAGCCTGCGCTTGTAAGAAGGGATCCTTACAGCCCAAACCACCATCTTTTTTGTCACGACAGAGTTCACCCCAGGCCACCTTCGCCATACCCCCTAGATAAATTTCCAAATGATAATTTGTATTTGGTTATATACTCCTTTCTGAGCAACCATAACTGATGAGTAATAAATATGAGAGGCAGCAAGAACAGCATTTGCAAGTGTCACGCGTCCGGCTGTAGAAAGGGACTTTGTAGACCACAGACCAACCTTCTTTCTTAGTTTATCGAGTATAGGGGCCCAGAGTCCTTTGAGACTATCTGACAGCACCAAGGGAAGTCCAAAAAGTTTAACTGATTCCCTGGCAGTGACTACTGGGAAACCCAAACCCCTGGCTCGAGGATCAATGTTGCTTTCTATAGGCCATAGAACAGAGCATTTATTGGCATTGAGACCAATACCAGAAATAACCTCAAAGGACAGCAGGATCTCTCGGAATGAGAGAAAGATACTGTCATCATATCTGAGAAACATAAAAGTGTCATCAGCATACTGCATGATCGTCAGCTTATCCACACCTTCTGGGAAGGTTAGACCTTCCAAGTTCCCCTTTGACACTTTGAGGTGGACCATTCTTGTTAAAAGGTTTGCCATGATGAGAAACAGATAGGGAGCAAGGGGGCAGCCTTGCCTTATACCTTTTTTGAGATTAAATAGACCAGAGGGTTGCCCATTAACCAGCACCGAGGTTGAGGCTAGGTTGTTCATCCCTAGCGTTAGTCGGATGAATTGAGCGTCAAATCCCATGCTACACATAACTGCACGTAATCCTGCCCATCTTAGGGAATTATACGCCTTTCTAAAATCCATCTTAATCAATACGCACTTTTGTTTTGAGGCCTGACACCAGTGCAACCCTTTCCTGGCTGCAAGATAGTTATCCAGGATATATCTGCCAGGCAAGAAGGCTGATTGCTCCATCCCAATGACCATATTGAGTATGGGTTTCAAGCGATTGGCAATAATCTTCATAATCACTTTGCAGATGGCATTGGTAAGAGCAATAGGCCTCCACTCACTTAAGGTTAGAGGCCAGCGTGATAAAACCTGCTGCAAGAGTAGGGTGTAGAGAACATGAGGCCCATGCACCACAAACAGCACTAGTAAAATCATCCCCAAGAACAAAATTCGACGAAGAATTCAGCGGGGAAACCATCTGGACCAGGAGATTTTCCAGCAGTAAGAGAGCATAGAATCTTATAGATCTCATCCTTCTCTACATTATGGAGTAGATGCCTATTTTCAACAGCATTAACCCTCTCCCCCCAATCAACACTGGTCAACCATGAGTTTAGTCGAAGATGGAACGAGGAGGGTAAGGGATCTTCCTCAAATTGTTTTTCAAAACTTCCTCGTATGAAGGACCTGATTTCCTGTGGGTCTTCCAGTGTATTGAGGTTATCATCCTTCACCATTAGAATACTATTTTCTGCTAATCTAGCCCCCCACCTTTTAAGCCTTTCTTGTTCAAAAACTTAGTCTTTCTTAGGATTTCTCTTGCTGAGGATAGCCCAAAAATGGGTGACGAGCTTTGCCCTTGAGGAGTGGTATTGTGTTTATTTTCTTTAATTCCTGATGATTGGTTTGCAGATAAAGCTTGGAGTTTACACATTCGTATCGATGTTCATGCAGTCTTCTTATTAATCAGGCCACCATTCCAATCCATATATGATTACTACATATTAAAAACAAGAATGCACACTCAAAGAATGTAAAGTAAATCTATTTGTCGAGCATAAAAACACGCCAAAAAGTACGACATAATCTAATTAAAGTACAATAACTTAAAGAAGTATTGGATTCAATATCTGAGGCACTTGTTTAGCAGCGAGCCAATGAACTCTTACCCTATTGGTGAAAGAAATGCCACCAGAACCTCACATATGCCTTTTAATCAAATATAGTTTCATCTTAATCCAATTTGTCTTGACTTAAAAACCATATTATCATTTAAGCTGCACTCATGATGTAGCATGCACAAATTATATGGGACCTTATTTTATGATCTAAAGAAAAAAAGACCCTGATAGATCTATTATTTCCTAAATTTTAATATGTAGCATAATAACAGGGGGTTTCCTTTTGTATTTTTATACTTTTTTTCCTAAGGTTTTTATATGATTTGATGATGGTATTCTATGAGACGTACTAATTGGTACATCTAGAGTGCGCATACTATCAGGATAATTTTTGTGGCCTTTTTCAATAGTTACACCTCTATAATTTCACAAACTATCCTAAATGGAACATGCAAGCATCGAACATGGTATTTTAGGGTTTCGATTGTCCATGGTTTTGCTTCTATGTTTTCTTTGGAGGTAAGGCAGGGGCCGCAAGGGCAGGTCTCAGGCCGCCTGTAGGTTCTAGGCATGCGTCTCGACTGGTTTTGCAAGCCTGGTAGAGAAACTGGTTTTGGCACAGGGAATATCTAGCAAACCGTGTGTGTTCCGGGACAAGCTTACAGAAAAGGGAATGCCCATTTTTTCCCTTCATGATTTAGGGCAAAGCATAAACACATTATACTAGTAACAGATGCAGACATGTCATATGAGAAAGCATATTTAAAAAGACATGGCTATATGGTGCAGCAAATGGAGTTGTATCCAGCTTATATATTCTCTTGCCATAACCTGAAGAACTGAGATTGATATTAGCTCGTTCGCTGAATGAGCTTGTCCTTAAGATATTGTGACCTCTTAACTTAGGTAAGGGCATCATCTCCTCGATCACAAGATGCTCCAACTCACAGTCTTATAAATGTTGAGGGCCCTTCTGGGACAATGATGCATGATTTATAAAACTTTGATGCATAAGGTTCTAAAATTGCAAATATCTGCATCAACCAGGTCTCATATCAATCATAAAGACATTATTCTATCAGAATTATGCGCAAACTCACCTCATTTTTCTCTATAGTCAAGGCCTCGTAAAATTTCTTCCCATGATTTAGCAACGATGGCAGTGAGACCACATAGTAGCACTTTTGCGCTTTGTTACCTTCGATCTGATCAAGTGTTGAAATTGCACAATGAACCAGCAAGATGCTACTTCTTTGTAAAGTGGGACACGACTGCCTTGGACCAAATGAAACGGAGGCATCAGGAATAGATACAGGGAAATAAGATGGGGGCAGCCGGCCCACATCCTAATGGCAAGAGGGGACACAATAAAAGAACTAGCAGATGCGATTAGGGATATAACAGCCAAACATCGGGAGGCTCAAGAAGAAAGAGGGCTTCTATTATGAACCTCCTGAAAGGTGGGACATTATGGCCCAAAAAGAGCTCACCTGAAACCTGATGATAGCGATGCACTGCCGCACGGTCATGAGGCCGATTTTAAGCAGGGTGCTGGTATCAAAAGAAACAAGATAATCCTCAGAAAGGGCTACATTGTATCAGCGTGTTGCGCTAGTAGCACCCTATGGGAGCTCGCCCACGCTACATCAGTCCAGAGGCCTCAGGGGGCACTAGGGACAATAATTCTAATTCTAATTCTAATTCTAATATTTCCTTTAATATTTCCTTTTGTTCCCTGCCACCCAGAATGAGACAACCGTTCTTATTGAAGTGAGGGAAAAAGGAGCATCTAAGCCTCTAGTTGGTGTTTAATATGACAATACACAATTTTCAAACGTCAGTCTAAGCTGAATGTGAAAGCTTTGTAGTATGCAAATCACAAATTGAATATACGGGATTTATGGTGGGGAACTCCATACACGACTCCCTAACCATCACATTTTTTTGTAAGGTTCAGAACTCTGAAATCCTCTGAAATCGTTGCTTTGGAATTTTGGCATATATCTTCCTCATTTTTATAGCTAATATCCTTTTGTCTCTTCACATTTCCAGTTAGCCCAATCTGCACTAACTTCTAATTCATATGATGATGTATTCCTGCCTTTACATAGAATGTACAAAAAATGCATCCAGCAAAGCTAGATTGCACATCAATATTATGCAGTCATTTTCCAGACGTCCACCTTAGATGTGAAATTTTTCATCCTGGGTCTAAGCCAATATCTAGCATTATAACAGGGGGTTTTTTTGTGTTTTTGTACTGTTTTCTCTAAGGTTTTCATATGATTTGGTGGCCGTATTCATCCAGGTGTACTAAATAGTATTTCTAGAGTGCACCCTTTTTGTAAGCCGTTGATTTTAGAAAAGGGGCAAATCACGTGGTGAATATCCTCCCATTAGTTTAGGGTTTTTTAGGGTTGTGTGGATTAGGGCATGACCATTTTAACTTGACTTTTTTAAATCCCCATGTGTTAACTCCATTTAACTATTTCGAACTAACTGTTTTATTTTTTTTTTTTTCTTTTAAACCTAACGATGCGGATTCTGAGGCGACTGCGACTCCACTTAATCGGCTTCCACGCCATAGAATCCAGCCCAAATCATAAAGGCACATCCCGATTTTGCCTTCTTAGGGATTCTTAGATCATTTCACTCCAGTAACTTGCGAATTTCAGAGTGTACAGGCACCAACAAGTTTGCAGCCAGTTTTCTTCATCAGGTATAGCAGCATTCCGTTTGGCCATAGATCATTTCTAGCAGCCCTTAGTTTTCTAAAGATTTGCAATATGAGTTTCATGCAACAGTAACAGAGTTTCGCCAGGCTTTGGTTCTCCAACATGTTTATTTCTTAAGTAGTTGCAAGACATTTCTTTTTCTGGCATTTTGTACAGGTCTAGGTTATTTCAAGACTATTTCAAGCTGGATCCAAGTTTTGCCATCATCAAGAACAAGAATGTAGAATGTGCTAACGGCTACATCAGAGACTTTGAAGACTTGGGGATGTTTCTTCTTTTTGCCATCAAACTTGCTTAGTTATGGATGTATAAGGTGGTTGCTGGATGTTATGGAAACAATTGTTACTAGTTGCAGGAGCCCATCAACATTTCATTGCTTGGTGAATAAGATAAAGGAGGTTAATTAACATCTTGGAATTGTTGCATGTGTGATGCAGTATTTCATGTCACTGATCAGTTAGGAAACAAGCTTACAGATCCAGGAATCATTAGCTATATTCAACAGGTAAACCAAATTGTACCCTTTGCTCCCTTTCTTTCAATTTTGCATGCATGGATTAGTTTCTGGACTAAGGGTCTAGTGCTGTATTAGGCTCTGGGTGCAACACAAGATTTAAAGTGTTCGCCAGCATCTCAAGTTCAGACCTGTTTAGGCCGAACTGTAGGAGCACATTCAAATGCTCATCATACAGCTATTGAAGTTACTGCAGCTGGAGACAGACCTGGTCTGCTTTCGGAAATTTCAGGTGTCTTAACAGATACCAAGTGTGTTTTTTAGGTGGGCCACCTGGCTGAGAAGTACCAAGAATGGGTTTATAAGCCTATACTAAGCAAAGAGACTCCTCGTTTCTTTGAAAATAAAATTTGTGAGGCAATACATCTGACATCCTTATAGTCATTCTATCAACTACTAGAGATTGTGCAAAGTTTTATCTCTCAGAAAAAAGGTTAACTTCATTATGAACAAACTTGAAGTTATTGTCCTGTACGAAACAGTGATGAACATAGAAGACTTTGTGTCTTGGTTCATTCAATTGTCTCTTCTCCGATGTGGCTTGATCATTGACACGCATTACGATGGTGGGTAGTACCATTGGTATGGCTTCCGTTATTTTTCGGACACAAGTTATTCAAGATACAAAGGGGCACGCCAACACAAGAATTGGCATTTCCACTAATTGGAGGCATCTTTATCGGACACTAATTGCATATGTTATGCATGGTTCCTCTTTCATGTGAATACAAGAAGCTATTGGTCGAGTTATCTATCTTTTTATTACTTTAAACGAAATTGTTACGGAGGATGTTATTCTAATGGCCCCGACATGGAGGGAAATGCCATGTTCTTTGTGAGTCTAGTCGCCCACCTCCACGTCATTTTGGCCATTTTCAAGTTCATCCACGGGCATGTTAGACAATAGAACCCGTTCAAAGATTATGATTATTAAAAAGAGAGGCGGCTCAAGGACACGAGCAAAAAGCTCTAACACTTGAACATAAACATGCACAAAATCAGTGTGCAACATAGCCACACATCCCCAAAACAAATTGAGGATAAAGTATAACCTTTATTTGCTTATTATAATTTTTTTTTTTATTACGGCATGATGGCTAATGTGCTTAGTTAGTATATGTTAGTGCTCAATTTTGGCATCCGTCATGTAAACACTTGTAATTTGTCTGCCTTATTATGTTCATGGGAGTGTTATTATTCTAGATCTTTTTCTCTTTCTTTTACGATATGTACAATATCTTTTTAAGGCCCCGAAGGGGCCAAATTTTTTTTTTTCCACACCACAAACCATTACCTCTTACAACCTATAATTAAATCCCCCTTAAACCCCCTTTGGTTTGGGTGCATATTCACACGGGGGGTGACGTAGGGCAGCGAGAGCTGTTGGATAAGCATATATGCTCTTTATTCCTCGATCTAGACCGTACATAGAAATCCTCATTTGTGGGGTATCCCAATACAAGTTTTGATATACTGTATAACACAATTTGCAAAATACAAAAGGCCATTGGACTCCATACAAAAGGCTTTTTCCAAAGACGTGGCGATCTTAAACCCTTTTTTTTTTTTAGGTTAAGGCAGATATTACATTATATGCAGCAATGCAAAGGAAAAAATAAACCTTTGCAAATGCTTTCTCATTCCAAAAGGGAATAAGAAAAAAACAACATAGGATTTGCCATAGGATTATGAAGTACAACCGATAGTTTTGAAAGTGTTCAGAAGAAAAAGAGCAGAATCAGCTAATTATCCATAGCCAAGCGCAAACTCCAGTAGATCAATCTGCACTATATGAAAGACTATTTCCAGCTCATCCAGGTCGAGAGGAGTATGGACCATGAGCAGCAAAAAATATCTTCAAATCATTCCACTACCATAGATCTTCATAATCCAAAATGATTCCAATGGCTGTTTGGGCAAGGATGTGCTTCTTCAGAGTCATCATTTTTTCCTTAATCTGACTTCTTGTCCATTGTACAAAGGTCGGCTTTGAATCATATCTCCCCCTCCCAGGAGGGATGACCATGTCATAATGCTCCGTCACAAAATCTGACATTATCAACATCAGCATCAGTTAGAGACAATTTAAAAAGGGCATAGAAACCATGATAATTCTCTAAGGAATCCCAATTTCTATCATAAGCTGAACTCTTGCATCTCCTGTGAGCTATAGCAGTTTCAACCAGCAAGGATTGGAAACAAGCTTTAAGCCAACTAAGGCTGAAAGATTTCTGATCATGTAGAATTCTATTCCGATGTTTCCATATAGACCAAAGGGCTAATGTTCTCAAAGTGCCATAGACGGCATTTGGGAAATTTAAGAAGGCTAAGAACTCCTGAGATGTAGAACCTGTAATAGCAGCACAAATATTTCTAGCCCAAGACCAAAAAGGGAGAAGCCTAGGACATTGAAAAACATGCAGGTTCAACTTAGGGCATTGACAACCCAATGAACAAGCATTATAGAGTGTTGTCTTGTATTTAGCCAGTCTGTCATTGATGGACACAACCGCCTAAATAAAAGGATCTTCTTAGCACAGTAAGCTTGCCATCCATCAACAATAAGCTTGACTGCCTCCTGGTCTGGACAACTCCATTTTGTAGTGACTTTAAGTTCAAAATAGTGAATGATCATTCGATATATTCTTGATACACTATAGTGTTTTTTTACCTTCACAACCCCATGAGATGGAGTCAAGTGACTCCTCCCAGTTGCGCAAAGCCTGAGAAAGTGAAGTGAATATTTTCTTGTTTGTCTGGGAATCACTGACCTTTGTCACCATTTGCTGCCAGGTAAGCCACCTCCCATTGCATCTGAGATCAGAGATTGTTTCAAGACCAGCATCACTCCATTCTTTGTATTTCCTTGGATACTTAAGAGCCAAGCAGCCTGCCTCTGTAGGATGTAGATTATGATGCCAAAAGAAATGAAATCTCGAACTTACACATTTGAGATCATCTGCATGAAAACAATGGGAAGCTTCATTCCAGGCTTCCAACAGATGCTTCATGATAGGGGATGTGTGAGGACCAGTTGTGAGCTGATAAAAAGCCGATTCTGGTAGCTGATGGTGTATAGACTGCTCAATCCAATATTTGATAAAATATATAGCAGGAGAGTCATGGGAGGTACAAAGGGCACGCCAAACTAGCTTTGCAACTCGAGCTTGCTTGAAGAGACTCTTACAGCCTAGGCCACTAGAATCCTTGGGGGTATTAAGATTTTGCCAAGCAACTTTATAATCCAGTTTCAATCTCCCCATATGTTGCCTTATCAGCCACTATTGCAGATGAAAAGTAAATGTATGTCTTTTGGCTATCCTTTGTATTAGCAATCTCCACTCTACCCGCCAAAGAAAGAGAAGCTGGGCACATCATGAATTTCCTCTTAATTTTGTTTGTGATTGAAGCCCAAAGACTATGCGAACCCATATCCGAGGAGGCAAAGAAAGCCCGGCAATTTGATGGCCATATTTTTCTCTAGAAAGGGGATGTCCAAAAGGATCACACATTTAGACATGTTCAAGTGAAGTCCCGATACTTTACCAAACAACTCCATGGCTGACAGAATGATAAAGATATTTTTCCCATCATCCTCTAAGAATATAAGTGTGTCATCCGCATATTGCATCAAAGAGAGAGACTTACAATCATTAGGCATTTGAAGAACTTAACTTGCCCAGTTTGCTGGAGTTTAATGGTAATTCTGGTCACCATTTCAGCCACAATGAGAAACAGATATGGGGCAAGAGGGCATCCTTATCTGACTCCTCTTTTGCAGGGGGGTAAAAAAGGAAGGAGAGCCATTGACAAAAAAAAAAAAAAAAAAAAAAAAAAAAAAAAAAAAAAAAAAAAAAAAAAAAAAAAAAAAAAAAAAAAAAAAAAAAAAAAAAAAAGCTGCGCAGATCTAGCCTCTTTGTTGAAAGCATAGACCAAATTGATTATCTGCTATGAAAAGCTGAGGAACTCCACTGCCCTATATAAAAAGTCTCAGTTAATAGTATCAAAAGCCCTTTTGAAATCAAGCTTTAGTAACATGCAATTTTACTTGGAAAGTTTGTTCCAATGCAGACCTTCATATGCTCCAATGAAATTGTCAAGAATATTCCTGGAGGGAAGGAAAGCAGTTTGCAGGGGACTGATAGACCTTTCCAACATAGGCTTGAGCCTATTTGCTAACAATTTAGCCAAGATTTTATAGCTTGTATTAGTCAAAGATATAGGTCTCCAGTCAGAGAAACCAATAGGTTGATCCACCTTTGGAACTAAAGCTTTAAGCCCAGCATTGATTGCAGGGTGTAAACTATCAGCAGTCCAAGCCCCTTGGATAAAAGTTGTGATGTCATCTTGCATAGCATCCCAGAATTCCTTGAAAAATTCTGGGGGAAAGCCATCAGGACCTGGGCTTTTACCAGAAGCCATAGAGTTCAAAGTGAGGAAGATTTCCTGCTTCTGTGGGACAGCTATAAGAAGCTCATTGTTAATTGACATGGGATCAGAATCAATAGAATTGAAAAATTCTTTGAGATCAAGCTGAGAAGAAGGCTGCATATCAAACAACTCTTGGCATTTCTAGGCAAAGAAGGATTGGATCGCTTGCTGATCCTGGATGATATTGCTTTGCTCATCTTGGACTGATATGATATTGTTATTGATAATTACTTTTGGCAGCTCGAAAGAAGAAAGAAGAGCTACTTTTGTCCATCAAATTAACATCTTCGACATTTGCCGATGGCCAAGGATTGAGCCTCTAGTTCCTCAATGTGTTTGACATTGATTTACATCCTTTCCTCCTGCCTCCGCAGGGACTGATTATCTTTATCAAGAAATAAGAGTTTCCTCACCTTTTTTATCTGAGCATAAACTTTATTTTTTTTATGCCTTTTCTTTTCTGCCCAATCTTTTTCCCACTTCTTGATCCAATCTTTCAGCTTTTTTAGCTTCTGCACAAAACATGCCATTGATCTGCTATTTCCAAGCTTGGGAAAGGACAAATAGTATTCCCCTAATTGTGAGCAGAATTGCTTGATATCACGATATTTGAACATTAAATTTGAAGGAAGTATTTACCTTGGCAAAGACGTGAGGCATGTGAGAGGGACTCCAAAACACATGGGAAAATGGTCGAAATGGAGTTACTCTGATCCGATTTAGTGAGAACTTGATCCTAAATATTCAGATCAGTTAATGAGGTATAGAATCTGTCTAACAAACAAAAGGTTCTCTCAGGTCCTTTTTTATTGCGCCAAGAATAAGAGGCCGAGGAGGAAGGGCGATGATAAACAAAAGTTCCAATAAGCTTATCCCATTCTCTCCTTTCATTTTTAGTCATATTTAATTTCTTGCCCAGCTTCTGATCCCATTGGGGAGTATTATTAAAATCCCTTGCTAAGAGCCAATTATGAACCTGTTTTTTTCTTTCAATCCAAATCCTCATTTCACTCCACTACCTTTCTCTTTCATGAGGCTCTGTTGAAGCATGGACATTAATGATGTGCCTAAAAGCTGGCCTTTAATGTCCAAAAAACTGATAGATCATCGACCTAAAGGAGCTACATAAGAGCCTGAGGAAGAAAATCCTTTTCAGATCATGCAAATACCTCCGTTTGTACCATTAGCAGCAGCCCAAGTGGAGCCACTCCCTGGACATATCCAATCTCCTAATTTAGAAGATTCAAAAGAAGGAAGCCTATGCTCCTACAGTAAAATGATGTCTGCTTTCATTTCTTGAATAGCTATCAGAGCCGGTTTTCTTGTTAAAGGACTTTTATGCCTCTAAGATTCCAACAAACAGTCTTCATGAAGATTTATTTCTGGTATTAGAAGTAGGCCCATCCAAATTAAAGAAGACCATTGTGTTTTTTCTTAGATGTTTGTGGGGTATAGAATCATCAAGTCTAGATTCTACAGGAGATGACGTGCCTGTCATTGGTTGGGTACACCTCTTCCAAACTGTCATCTACAGCAGCCCCTATACTTTGATCAACATAAATAGCTTGAACAAACTGAGGATCTACGACTGGATTTTTGAGCCCTCTCTAATGGCAGAAGGCTCAGCACAATTTGGTAATTTTGGCTGTTGCTTTAAGAGCTCATCAGTATCTTCCTGATTTCCAATCTCAGAGTTATGGATCAAAGGCACTGGCTGTTGCTTGTGAAGCTCACCAATGGTTAGGACTAGAAAAAAGGTTCTGAACTAGAAAATCAGTGGCCATTATTTTAGATGCATGAGAGCATTCACCTTTCTCCACCGCAGGAGAGGGGGAGGTAGACAAAGCTCCACTCTCCTGTATTGGCCCCTTAATTGTAATACCATGATTTAAAACCTTTACACTCTCGGGAAGGTCATCTGACTTCCGAATACAGGTCATCTTTCCTTTCTTCTGAGCCAATTGTGCTTGTTCTGCCCTTTCACGCTCTTCTCTGATCCTCTGCTTACGGGCCTTTCTCTTGACACTACCATTGACATTCTGCCTCCTAGATGCAGGGGAAGGTTTTTTATATGGTATAATCCATGGATTTGGAGGCTCCAAATTTGGATTTTTGTTTTCAATGAAGCCTTTGCAGACTCTGCCACCATGTAGCCGAATTCCACAAGTACCACAAGGAGTGGGGATCCCTCTCCACTGCAGAAGAAGGCATTTCTAAAGGCCAAAGTAATCACAGTAATCAATTCTCTCAGGAATTGGCTTGAGGAGATCTAATTGGACCCAAACACACAGGGTTTGTCCGGCATGGCTTCCATTCCAATGAAATCCCCCAATTCCTGGAAGAGATTCCTCAGGATTTCTTCACTCCAATAGATTGGACTGAGGCCCTGCACCGAGATCTATGATGGAAGATCTGCTTAATATCCTGAGGATCAAAGGCTGGGTACCATCTTTGAAAGAAGATTTGGATATTGGCTCTCGTAATTGTGCCTTGTTTAAGGAGCATTTTAACAGAGATCTCATTCCCACATTCCACAATGAAGAAAGGAAAATCAAGTCAATAAATGTTAGAAATAGAGATACTTTCAATTAGCTTTTCGAGCTCGGCTCTTATCATCAGGAGTTTCACTCCTTCATGGCTAACACAGCCAATCACTGCTCGATTCACCATCTGTTTTAATCTTGCTTCCACAGACGGGTTTTTCAGAATTTTACCATGGAATACATGCTTGGTCCTTTGCACAACTATCCCGCCCTCCTCCTCTTGCAGAGCGCTCAGCAAAAAACTGGAACGCCACCGCCTCAAAGGAATCGAACTTTTTATACCATCTTAAAATAATGCAATCTTTACCTGGATGAAGATCATAGAACTTCACATTTTTATCCAGATTGAGAGCAGGAACCAGATTATGTTTAACATCTTACACCGAAGGATAAAAAAGTCAAGTTTTAAGACAAATTTTGAGGTGAGGTTTCTGAATCTGTCGATGGGTTCGAATCTAGCCATGCAAACATTGGAAGTTTCCAAGTAGCTGGGGGAGGTTATTAATATAAAATACCAAAGCACTTTCAATTTTTGTAAGGGATATGGTCACAATGAGGATAATTGTATTGGAAGGCTATGTCTGAGTTGCATAAAAAGAGGTCAGTAAAGAAAGGAATGCCATGTTTGTCGTTTCTGCCAAGCAATGGGCCATACTGAATTTCGATGAAGTGTCAAAGAGTATATGATGAAGCAAGAAGTAGCAAGAATAGGTAAGGAATCTGAACAGATAGGTAGTGCTTCTATGTCCTACTTACTTCAATGGGAAGAAGGGGAGTGTATTGGCTATCGACACTGATTTGCAACAATATGGCTTTTCCAATAGAGTTCCTACAAACTCATCTCATGCAACTAAGGTGGCAGTTCCATGTACAAGCAATAAGAGTAGCCTAACGAGTTCGAATCACCAATGAAGACATCAAAGTTAACATTAGATATCTATACCTTGCTAAAAATTGCATCTACTTACAGGGAATACTTGTTCAAGATGTTGGAGCATGAAAATTTGGTACAAGATACATCTACCAACATTGTGATTCCTCAAGAAGAAGAAGATCCTGGAACATTTTTGTCCAAAGCTACCCTTAGAGAACTTTTTAAACGTGATTTCGGGTGGTGGTTCTGGTTTCAATGTTATATTGTATCACATAATGTGCCAAGTTCAGAAATATACTTCATATTGATAAAAATACTTCTTTAATTCTGAACTACTAAAGTTCAGAATGGGAAAGTATGTCCCATAAGATTGGTTACTAAAGTGTTTGTCAATGTTCAGAGATGAGGATAAAATTAGCTACAAATTTCATAGTGGTCTCTCTTGAAAATCTAGCTAATGATCCTGATATATATGATCTATTATTTGGGAGGGTTGTGCTAAAAAAGATGGATGTTGGCCCTTTATATCTCAAGGCAGTCAAATGTGATACCCTATACAATAAAGAAAGCAATACAATTGTCATCCCACAAAAGATATTAACAAATACAAGAAAATTAGGGCGGCTAGCCGGCGCAGGGGGGATTGTGTGCCAGTATAGAAGTGTGATGTGGAATAGAGTTCTAAGATTTAAGCTTTTATATGAGGAGCTAAAAAAAAGTCATAGATTAATAGTTGTGGTACCATTTGAATGTATAACACATTCATTCAAACTGGATACTAATTGACTACATATTTGTTAACAATAATGAAAAGTCTAAAAACTAACTATTGCCTTTTATTCATATGGAAATTGTAGAGGTACGTTAAAAAATAGAAAAAACAAAAAGAGCAAGGCATGATTTGGAATGGAAGTTATCGGATTGCTCCGGATTGGCTGGAGTTGTGAATTGTTGAAGCTCCCCATTGTTGGGTTTGCCAGAAGATTATTGGGTCTGCCAAACTTATTGTGGCAGAGCTCATGGCTTAGCTTAATTGAAGGAAAGTTTCGGGTTTGTTGGTCTGTGTTCTATGGGTTTATAATAGCGGAAAGTCGCTAGGTATGGGTAAACATCTAACGTTCGCAATAACAACCAAATCATGCTAATAAATCATTGTTGATAGGGCTACATGAGGTACAAAATGGGCTTAACGAGGTGGTTTATGAACATCAAATATCTCATCTTGCGCATTCCAAAATCTAACTTCACCATGAAGCGATAAGCCGCTGAAAGCGTGAAAAGGATGTAGAGTCGGGCCGGACTTGCGAGATATTGAAGGTTCTCACCAAATATTTGTGGCCTAAAGATCTAAAGATGGTGATACAGTTCAATGGATTTTAATGTCACTTCTTTTCAAACTGCTCTATCCAGTTGATGCGCAAAAAGCAAATAGGTAGATTTTCGTAACGTAATGCAATAGAATAAGGAAATAGAAGATGGGTCACCGAGGGTGTAAAAGGTGGATTTGGTATTCCGCCACATGAAACATAATGCTTCGCTTCTCCTAAACTTCACAACAACAGCCAAATAGATCTTGTTTTATACCATATTACATCCAATCGATTGCTGGCATTTGCCATGGTAAATGTAATTTCGCCGGATAATTAAAAGCCGCAGATATTATGAGCATCGGATTTTTCTTGAGATTTGCATTTCTAATGGACTCTTGGTATAATTTGAGACAAAAAAAATGTGTTTAATTTTCCTCCACAATATTGAAGGTCGAAGAAGTGACAACTCAAACCTCGTGTGTTTTACGGCAACAACAAGATGATGACGAGCACATTCTACTATATGCATTTCGGAATCGACACCTAGGAATTGTCCCGTTCACAACCGCCACAAAGACAAAGATACCCGGTCTCTTCAAATTACATATGCAATCCTCTCCACAATTTTCGGACATCTCGCAAATTTGCCAGCGTCTAACCCACACACGATTTTGCTACCAAATGGATTTTGCTACATCTGTTAAGATCCTGAGATTCAAATTCTGGCTACTGGCTATCGGTTAGCAGTCTGGGAAATGGCGTGAAGCTACACTATCCTCTTTTTATAGTCTGATATCTGAAACGTGTCAAAAAAATTTACGAAGGAGTGTTACGCACAAGATATGCTAACGTGTCAAGATATTAAGGTAAGAATCTCTAAGTAATATTCCAGAAGAATCAATTATATATGTTAAGAAAATTAAAATTTATTTACAACCCAAGATGTGTAGGATTTATACCATTGCGAATGCCATGGTAGACTTCGATTGCCCAGATAAGATTATGAACAAAATAACATCTACCTTATGGTTTGACTAGGACTGCCCACCTTTGATTGTACATCAAGGCGGAGTAAACACTTGTTTTAAGCTATGGGATGAAGAGGAACATAAGCAATAATTCTAGAATGAGAAAAGGAATTTTTTAAATGAGAATGCACAATGAACCACGTGAATGTTAAGGTATGATTCAAACCGAAAGAGAGGAGGGATCCAATAAAAGAATGATGATAAATGTCATTGTTGATTTCCCTGTGAATTCCCACACTACGAACCTATATTAGGCGTTAAATATTAGCCCTTCCAAATCCTCCCTTCAATCTGGAATCTTGACTCTTGTAAAATCTCCCCGTCAATCTAGACCCTACATACACATGCCTCTTATAATAAAGAGTGGATATGCCATCCTAAGAAATATCATAGTTGAAACATAAGGACAAAGTTACATGATATCCTCATTTCCGCCCATTGGTCTAGTAGTATTAATAATTAATCTGATGGAAAGCCCACCATTAGAAGATTATGTTGTACATAAGATACAATCTTTGACTCTATATTACATTGGTTATTGGTTATGGTGAAGTACTAGTCAAATAATCAAGGATGAAAAAGAGAAGCGCTTTTAGTACATTGCATTGGAGAATAATACAAAGACAAAGGACAAAATGAAGACATCACTATTTGAGAGATATATTGATCTCCTACCTTTGCTTGTGTAGATGCATCATACGAAGCTGGACAAGGAATCAATAAAGGAGATAACCCACCATCATCTTTGATATTTACACGTAAGATACACATGCTTTATAATGGAAAATGTAAGAAGAATTTAAATGTATATTAATTATTTCAAACAAGTCAAACTTACATTCAATTTAACTGATGACACCTGGCAAAATATACCACTCAAGGCATTTAACTTTTGGACGGATTGAATGTACACATAAAATTATTCATCACGTACATGCTTAGATGCAAAACAACTTTAAATCAAGCTCGCAAGCCTTCACAACCGAAGCAAACTGCCCAAGAGCATTACAAAACGGATATGAGGAGTGAAGCGCATATATTTTTTCGTAGAAGGTAGATGAACAGTCTTAAAACCTTTTGAAAAACTCTTAGCAACAACATCATGATCCAGTTCAGGATGAATCATGCAATCATCTTCGACTTGCTAATCAGCAGGAGTTGCAACATCAAAGTCGGCAGTGAGTTGTACGGAATCCAATACCCGAATTATTTCCTCCATATTTCTGTCAGTGGTAGCATGGTAAGGAAGAGAAAGCTTGAGCCTTTTGTTGGGCCCTATGATGAAAACTGCCCGTGCTGTTAATGCCTCTCCTTTTGTATCTTTCATTGAAGAATCTATCATCCCAAACTTGCATGCCATTATGGAATAGTTAACTTTGACCCCTGGCATGTAGGCTTCTATGTCTGGTATCCATGCCTTGTGTGATTCTACTAAATTGCAACTCAGTGCCAACACCTTCACCCCTCTCTTCTCAAACTCTGGCATGTGCTTTGTCACTGCCGCAAGCTCGGTTGTGCATACTGATGTGAAATCATCTAGATGTGAGAATATTATCACCCAGCTTTTGTAGACGTAGTCATAGAAATCTAGCATCCCTTGTGTTGTTTCTGCTATGAAATCTGGAACTTTATCACCCAATTGTAGAACCACTATGCTAAAAAATATAAGAAGACTTAACAATTGCTTCTACACAAAATCAAATTGAGCTATGAGAGATAAGATAAGATAAGATAAGATAAGATAAGATAAGATAAGATAAGATAAGATAAGATAAGATAAGATAAGATAAGATAAGATAAGATAAGATAAGATAAGATAAGATGAGATAAGATAAGAATTTTTACGTCCACGGGAACCCAACGGGTTATGGGACGGCACATGCAAGGGCAACAGCCCATGTAAAACCTGGGGACTAGGCCCCATCACCAAATACAATAACCAAATATTAAAAGGCTACCAAGAATAAAAGAAGATAATGCTAATGCTAGTGATAAATTTATGCTTCTTCTAAAATTATCTAGACATAGCCAATCCAAGGATTGGAAGGCCATTGATCTAGAATAATTGTTGCGCCCCCACAGACTGCTTTGCCCATTTCTTTTTGGCGTGGCTGCCCTCACCTTGAAAGAGCTCCTCCTTACGGTTACACAATTGAAGAGGGGAGAGGTCCTCCTGTACTGAGAAACTAGTCCCTCTGAGATGGTTTCCATGCTGAAGAACATGTAAGCGGCTAAGAGGGTCTTGAAACCGAACCAAAAGATGGCGGGGACGATCAGGTCTTGCCGCTCCCACCCTAGTAGCGGAGACAACTCCACCCACCTTCACATGCATGACATCGGTGAAAAATGCAAAGCAAAGATCCATATCGAAAGGGCATCATCTTCGCCTCTGCAACCCCTATAATACGCAGTTCGGGCTCCTAGTAACGAGAAGATACCGAGGTAGCCTGCCCCGCTAAGCTAGCGGCACTGCGACTCCTGGTCCCCTTGGGATTGTGGAGATGTCTGTACGCCCACCTCAACATGTTCCCTTTCCAATGTCTGCACTTCTGCTTCAACACAATGTTTCTTCTGTGGCTGTAATTCTGTATCTAGTGTCTGTACTGAGGCATCACTTGTGCACATATACTGGGCTTTAGGGTCTCGAACGAAGGCATGTATTAATCGCGTAATAAGTGTGTCCATCTCAATAGACACAATCATAGATGTGGCCGCCATTCCTCCCCTAGAATGAATGAGTCGCACTGGTCAGTGAGGCGGCAAACACCGAACTTGCGTGTCTAGAGCACTTTGGAGATCCTCCCGATCTTGGAAGGTAAATGTACCAGGCCCTTGTGCTTGGATATGAGAGAGAACCCAACTAAAACAACTCTCTAGAAAAAACTAATTTATTGATGATCAATCTGGCAAAAGTATATGCTACAAAAAATGTGAACTCTATATTGGGATAATCTTAGTCTTGACCAACTGAGACTATTTATATGCATCAAGAGCAGCCGCAATTGTTGCTAACACTGCCGCAATTGTTGCTAACACTGCCAGAGTTCGAGAAGAGAGGGATGAAGTTGTTGGAACTATCTTGCAATTGAATACGCGCAATTTGAATACTTACAAGAGCTCCTTATTAAAGTGTAAGTATGATGTAACCAATCCGAGTACTAGGGGATTCTTGTGCCACTCGAGCATCCATGCCTTGCATGTGTTGCCAATGGAGGTGCATATTTATAGTGCGTAAATAACATCAACAACTACTCTTAGGGATTTTTTATAAACATTTGTCCACATATATTTACCCCAAAAATATGCAAATATCGAATTAGTTGCATGAAAAATACACTAAGAGATATAGAATACATATAAAAATATGTAAAAATGTTGAATATGGGCAGAGAATACATATATAATGTAATGGTTTTCTCGTAGAAATATTTTATGGGGTATACATGCAGCAGATGGATAAAAGTAGGAAAAGGGATTTTCTGTTAGAACATTGATAAATAAGGAGTGAGTTTTTACCTGAACCCATCTTCGCAGATGGCATATCCAATATACATACAGGTGAATCCCCCAGGTGCATTGCATGCATGCTCAACCATACATTTCTGAGATGTTCTGCTTTTGAGCTGATCAGGAATCGTGATTTAACATCAGCATTACATTCCACACTCCCACAACTTCTCATAGCACCGCCTGCGTGCATGGCTTGGCATTATACATAATTGAGGTTCTAGATGTATCTTCAAATGTTGAGACATCAGTAGTCACCATGATCTTCTTTGCACAAACTTATTTTTTACTGATTATCTAGTATTATCATTACTGCAAAGATTTGTCCCTTCAAAAGCTTTCGAGGCAGGGGTTTTTAAATCCTAGTAGTAATGGTTGTACTAGCCTAGTGTATGGGTCCCATGGCCTTTTGATCCTCGTGGATGTTAAAGAAAATCTATTCTGTTTTACTCTATTCTATTCTATTCAACATGGTAGTCATTGTTCATGGAATCGACTAGACAAGCAAACTTCAAAATCAAGCTAGAGGATCCTTACCGGGTGGTGTTGGTCCTTGGTTGACATGCATTTAGGCTCAGCGAGGCTCTAGTGTGCGACTAAACCTTTTAAGCGTGAACACGGCCAAAAGTTAAGGATGATTAATCGCAAATGAGCTATTTTATTTTTTATTTTTAGATTACAATTTGATAGATTAATAGACTCGATCTTTTATTTTGCAGAGGTGCAATCGCCTATGTATCATTCTTGTCATTGTAGAAGCTGGAAGTAGCAATGTCATGATTCTTGTATGATTTTTATAAAAAGGAATTAGCCCATACATGATCGTTAGATGCGAATTTGGATACAACAATAACATCTTATATGATCAGATAGGCATTTGAATTATGGAGATATGCATGCACAAGGATAATACAAGAAGGTGGTTTACACGACATCATCGTGATTTTTTTTCCTTAAAAAATGATGGTCAAATCTGTTACACGCAACATCCTAAGTAGAATTGAAAAACGATTGTGCATATCAACCCATTTATGCCCATTGGTCTAGTAGTAATAATAATTAAATTTGATGGAAAGCCCAACCATTGGAAGATTATTTTGTACCTATTATACTTCTTTAGCTCTGTATATTGCATTGGTTATGGTGCATTACTAGCCAAATCAACAAAGATGAATAAAGAGAAGCACGTTTAGCACATTGTATTTCATAATAATACAAAGGTAAAAGACAAAATGAAGACATCTAATATTTTGAGATATATTTTGGTCTCCTACTTTTGCTTGTCTTGATGCATCATAGCTGAAGAGTTTTAGACAAGGAATCAATAAAGGAGGCATCCACTATCATCTTTGAAGAAAGCAATACTTACATGTAAAATATGCAAAAAGAGCTATTAGCCTTTATAATATATATAGATTGATAAATAGATACATTTCTTTAACTCCACGAGAATGTATGATGAGTATAATTGTATATTAATTAGTTCAAAAAAGTCAAATTTACAGTCAATTTGTCAGACAACACCTGGCAAAATATACCACTCAAGGCATGTAGCTCTTGGAAAGGCACACAGAACATTATTCATCATGTACATGCTTAAATGCGAAACAACCCTAAACCAAGCTCGCAAGCCTTTAACACAGAAGCAAACTGCCCAAGAGCATTACGAACAGACCCCTCAACAGGATGAGGAGTGAAACGCATATATTTCTTCATAGAAGGTAGACGGACAGTCTTAAAACCTTTTGGAAAACTCTTAGCAGCAACCTCGTGATCCAGTTCAGGATGAATCATGCAATCGTCTCCGACTTGCCAATCAGCAGGAGTTGCAACATCAAATGCGGCAGTGAGTTGTAGGGAATCCAACACCCGAATTATTTCCTCCATATTTCTGCCTGTAGTAGCAGGATAAAGAAGAGAAAGCTTGAGCTTTTTATTGGGGCCTATGATAAAAACTGCCCTTGCTGTTAATGCCTCTCCTTTTGTATCTTTCATTGAAGGATCTATCATCCCAAACTTGCTTGCTAGCTCCCTGCCTTCATCTGCTATTATAGGATAGTTTACTTTAATCCCTGGCATGTAGGCCTCTATGTCTGGTATCCATGCCTTGTGTGATTCTATTGAATTGCAGCTCAGTGCCAACACTTTCACCCCTCTCTTCTCAAACTCTGGCATATGCTTTGCCATTGCTGCAAGCTCAGTTGTGCATACTGGTGTGAAATCATCTGGATGTGAGAATATTATCACCCAGCTTTTGTAGATGTAGTCATAGAAATCTAGCATCCCTTGTGTTGTTTCTGCTATGAAATCTGGAACTTTGTCACCCAATTGTAGAACCATTATGCAAAAGAATATAAGAAGACTTGGCAGTTGCTTCTACACAAAATCAGCTATGAGAGAGAAGCCAACTAAAACAAGTCCTTAGAGAAAACTAGTTACTTGATGGTCAATCTAGCAAAAGTGTGTATTACAAGAAATGCGACCTCTGTATTGGGATTATGCTAGCCTTGATCAACCCAGACTGTCTCAGTTTTTCATCTGGGGCTATTTATATGCATCAAGAGCAGCCGCAATTGTTGCGACCACCGCCGCATTATTTAAGAAGCCGCCATTTGGTTGATTACTTGTTTGCTCCAAACATAAACTTCTAAAGCTTCTTATTATAGTGTAGTATGATTTCTACGTTTTCTTATTGAAGTAAGTAAACTATGTATAAAAACCATCAAGCTCGCATAAATTTAACATGGTGCATGGGTCCACTAGTCTTGTTCCCAATTTGGCGAATTCTACAATTAAATTTTCTAATATAAAATGCCTACACTTCAATATGCATGATCACCCCTTAGATTTTTTTTTATTAAAACAGACATACTTTTCTGCAATAAATGAAACATGGATTAGGTCTATGTTGGATATTTTATTCCAAAATTGCAAGAACCCTCGAACTTCGGACATTAGTTCCCTCTCTTCAAGCATTTCTATAGCTAGAATGGATATGCTTTATACATCTTGGTAGTGGTTGTTCATGGAGTCGAGTATGATCCTGGGGGAACCTTATTGGGTGGCGTTGATCCTTAATTGGCATGCATTTTGGCTCAATGGGAACCTGGCGTTTGACTAACCCTTTTAAGCACGACCATGTCAAACACTGATGCTCGTCTCAATGACTACTTGGGATGGCCGCCTGTTAGGTTAGTAACCAGTTGGCAGATTTCCTTTTCGAGTTTGCAAGATAGGGAGTTAGAATGGGTTGCTTGCCTTGGTCATTTTGGCTAACCATATTGGGCCTATTTTACGGACTCATCTTTGGTTTTCGGGCTTTGTGTATATTCAGATACTGAGTTGGAAGGGGTGGAGGTCCATTTCACTTTGTTGTCGCGTGCTACAATGCGAAGTTGTGGTGTTCGCCCCATTTTCATTCTCCGGGTTGTATGCCACGCCGGGCTTGATACCCTCTCGGTGTTACCCTTTGGTTGGCTTTGGCATGTCAATTCCTCCGTGTTGGAAATTGACCTTGTCATTTGACTCGCCTCCCCCGCACCGAGGTCGGGAATGTTATCAAAGCCTATTGGGAATGTCGTCTTTGGTTTGTATTTATCGCATTGATCCTCCCTCTTGGTCGATCCATTTAGGTTGTGCTTGAGGTGATGCCTTGCTTATGTTCTATCCCGCATTTAAATACTTATGATGAAGCATCTTTATCAATATTAATTTTTCTTTTGCACATAGGTGCACCATAGAATTCAATTTTCACATAATTATCTCCGTGATTAGATCGGGACATTGTCTCCAAAGATTTGGCAAATGTGCATCTATGGTAGGCCCAACTATTTTGGTAGAAGGCAAGCTCATGATTCAAGCCCTGGTTTTGTTGTATTCTAAAATTATGGACGGCTATAAATCACAACCACATTCACCACCTGGTAAAGTATTATGCATCGATGTCATCACTCAAACCCGGATTATGTTTCATATATTGATGCCATGTTCCACTAAGTATACTCTGAACGTGTTCCACCGGTTTCACCTGTTCCACTGCAGAAATATGCTAGAGCCCTTAGCTTCGACTCTCTGCAGACTCGATGTACAAGTGTGAGAAGGGGTTGGGTATAGTGCATAGGAGCCAGAAACAAGAGATTCAGATACCACACAATACAGGATTAGATTATCCTGAGCAGGACCAGAACTTGAACTTATCATATAGTAGGGGTTCAAGGAACATGCTCTTGTTCAGATACGAAGGCAGTTGCATATTTTTTCACATATTCAATACACATACAGAGCTCGGGAAACTTTTACAACACAAAGAGTTGGTGATCAGAGATCAAACCAACCATGCCATCTTCTAGTGTATTTTTCTATATCACAAGACAGGCTACAACATGGGAGTCATCTCAAAGGTACTAACTTTTCTTTGCAACAGGATCTCTCTGCAATTTAGTTAACTCGACGATGGAGAGGTTGTGCAAGGTGCAAACGGTGAGGCTCCAAAAAAAGTGGGCAGTGTACAGGGGAGGCACATCACTTATTTCTAACCAAAGGGCCTCTAACTCTTGGTCGAGTTACCTTTAGTTGCTTCCACTTTGTACTCTTTGATTCCCTTGGTGTTTTGTAATGAGGCTTAGCCCTTAGCTTTATTTGGGCTTATGCCCTTTGTCGATATGTTCCATGGCCTACTTTAGGGTCCCTATGGACATAAAAAATCTTATCTATCTATCTAGCTATAGTGCTGCAATTGATAAATGCTCTTCTTTGTAGAATACAAGCATAAAAAAAAGAGCTTGAAAGGACTGCGAAATTGTGAATTTCAATCAAAGAAACACTGTGAAAGGTTAATGCAAATACCTATTTTTAGAAGACTTCGCGATGGTTAATATGTTACAGCCATCAAGTTGTTAGATTCCGTTTGGCATCCATGTTACTATGGGAGCTGAGATAGGAGGAGATCATTAAGGGTTTGGAGAAGCACTTGTTCTGGTGGTCCATCGCAAAGTTGTCTCTTGCGGGCCGCATTACAGTGGCCAAGTCAGTCCTTAGTAGTACCCATGTTTATATGGCATCCATACTGCTAGCCCCACAGAATAAAGTACGTGAGCTCATTGCAATAGTTCGAACTTTATATGGGGGTACCGAGGAAGGTGCCGTGATTAAGGTGGCGCGGTCGGTGCATCCTTCTCAAATGGGCGTGGTCGGGTATGATGGACTTCTTATCGCAAAGCAAAGTCCTTATTTCAAAGTTCATTTGGAGACTCTTGAATGGTGAAGATGATTCTCCCGGTTTACTTCTTAAACAAGCTCTTAGTCACCTGTATCCCTCTAGGTAAAAAGCACAAACCAGTCCTATCTTGGGCATTATTTCAGACTCGCATCCTTTCCAAGTGCTTCTCCATTTTGCACGGCTTGTTGACGCATGAGAGGCAATCAAACACGCCGGCCATGCCCCTCCATTCACACCCATATTGAGACTCCATGGTGGTGGGCAACTTGCCTCGCACCCCCTCAAGACCTCCACCGGCATCATCGGGTTCATCCCCTTTACACGTAGACGATGGGTTCGGGCGCTTGTCTCTATTCAAGCATGGTATGAAGAGGGTCGCGCTACTATCTTGGCTCGCACTTCAGGCAAAGTTCTTTCTGTTGGGTGATGTGTTCTATGGGTGAAGGTGAGTGCCATGAGCAGAAAATATTCACAAAGGCAAGCACTTTGTCGGTCGCGATATCGCCTTCTTTTCACCACGCTCCCCTCAGGTTGCGGATGGGTGGCACCTTCAGGTTCCACAACACACTTTATGTCGACGACATGGCGATGGCTTTGGGATAAGTTGTTCCACCCTAAAGTCTACGTACTCACGATGATTGTGTTAAAAAGATGCACGTCGCTGTTAACGCTTCTTCCGACATCGCTATGATCCCCGCATTCGCAGTATGCGAATGTCCTCGCCTTTTCAGCCATTGAGACTTTTGAGCACCCGCCTCTTTGATTGTCCGCAGGTTCAACCAGCTGGGTCCTAGCTACAAGGCTTTGTTTAACGCAGTACATTGGACCTAATTGCACTTTGAGAAGTTGTTATATTGCATTCTTTTGACATCTGAAAAAATGCTTACCCGAGCTTCTTTAAAGGCTGATGTGAAATCTTGTCCACACCCATTTCCTCTTAAAAAAATTGTGGATCATTTGTAAAATCACTTTTGTGTGAAATATGCAAAAGTGCAACATTGAAATACTTTCCTCGCACCCCTCTTCATCAACCGATCTTTTGTGAGGCATACTCTCAAAGATGATAGTTAATAAACTTCACCGAATAAATTCACGGAAGCCAAGCACCCCGGGGTTGTCGCCTTTCCGGATTACCATGCCAATCTAGTGATATACCTAGTATGGTTGTCAGCTGTGATCTTTGCATATCCATTTCCCACCAATCGAATCTCACGTTCACGACATCCGGATGATGGCTTAAATGCATGTTCTATGATATTGTAAATATAAGTTTTTCTAGCGCCATGAGTTTTCTCCTTGTAGATTGATCGGCTTCCACAAGTTCTTTCCTTTGTGAATCTACCAAAGTAGTTGTTGGGGTCAGCCACAATCCCCCTCCCCCCTCCTCTAATGGCTTGCATGGTCTCTTCAATGCAGTTGTTAGTATCTTTCTGATCTCGAACCTTTTCCTTCCTCTTCTTCTCGTCAAGAAGTTGAAGGCCCTCTTTCTGATATGGATACATCCATAGGAGGTATGGAAGGAATGTCATTTTCATCCACCACCACATTATTTTCTCCAACACGCTCAGTTCTTTGAAGCAACCCTTTTCCTATTATCTCGATGGAGTCTACTGGCCAGAGCAACAAGGCTGGCAACTCTAAACCACTATTGATATTATTGCAAGCATAGCAGTATTTGTCCTTCAGCTCAACACTGAAGTTATGAAGCTGTATTGAAGAAATGGAGACTCCCACAAAGTCATCACCAATGAGCCTGTCCATTATAGTAGTGCATGTAATCCCATAGTATAAGCACACCTTCACCAACAATTCCTCTATTGTAATCGATGATGCAAATTCACTTTCTCATCCTTTCATATTAACTGAAACCACTATTCTTCTTTTATCATTAGCACGGTGGGTTTTAATAGTTTCGCATTTTGGTTGGTGGGTTGCTCATTCTTAATTGCATTAATCTCTTCCCACATTCATGTAATCAAAGATCATTCTTTCTGCTCGAGATTCTTGGTTCTGAGGTTCAAAGACTAGCTTCATGAGAAATTTGAAATTTAGAAGAAAGGTTGAGGGAAAACATAGTATTGTATGCAATAACAATAAATGAAATATTTAGACAATGCCTACACCATACATACGGGCAGTGCAGAATAACCGATATATGGATAATAATTGTATGAAATACACATAAGAAAAACATAATAATTTACCAAATATCCACGGATATGTTGTGCTAGGCGCGACTCATACAAAAAGTATCAATATTTTTTTGTTTGTAATATAACAGTTGAGTCGGATACATCGGCACATATCCCATTTTACTATTATTTCATTTTTGCTCAATGGGTTACCAAACCATCATTTACTACCATGGAGTTCGTCCACGAGCCAGGTTTTTTGCTCAATGCGCACAATTATTTATCCCCCGTTCAACTCTGCGGTTCCATTTTTGCTCAATGGTATGCATGTAAAGTGTAGCACATGTAAAGATGACGGGGCGAGTTATCTTTATAATGGGGCTACAATAAAAGAGCAACAATGCTTCTTGTTAAAATTTTTAGTACATACCAGGGATTCTCAAAATGAATAGTATTTGTTAGCCAAGTTTTGAAAGAAACTCCCTCTTGATTCTCCAAGTGTTTACGCTCACGCATGTGGTCTTCGTAATAGATGAGTGGCAGCTTTTAAAAGCAATCCTATCAATCTAATTCTAATATAATCAGGTCAAAAGGGCACTCCATGGCATCGCGTAGTTGGTGCCATATTATCAACAATCCCTTGTCAATTACATCTTTCTAGTGAGTTTTTTAGATAAAGGAAGCGTGCTTCTCTTAAGGAAAATTTCATTTCTAGAAAACTTGATTGCTCATTTCCTCGATCGTTAAAATTCTTTCTTGAATTATGTTGCACTAGTCATAAAACCTGAAATCCACTCAATGATAGAAGAACTACGAGATATGGCAACTGATATATATACCCGGCAAGCTTCCTTCTTGGCGACATCCAGGGCTTCGAATTAAAACATTGATGTAATGAAAGTTTATAGTTCTTGTGTTTCTGGAAAAACCAGGTGCGGGAAAAACAGGAATTCCACATGATCCAATCTTGTGACCAAAGAATGCAAATAGCGGGCATTTTTAAAATAGAAAGTTAGTACCGGCCAATGATTGGCGGTTGGGGAAAGTGGATATTAGGTAGGCGAAAGTTTTAAATTTTTAAATTGCGAGGCGGGATTTTAATTTTTCTTTATTTTCTTGAAAAGTAATAAGTGGTACTATCACGGTTTTAATGGCGAGAGCATCTATTCATTAATTTTGTATGCGAGGTGTTGTTTTTAATTTCAATAAATTTGAATCTCATTTTCTTCATTCCTAATTTCTTCAGCGGCGTTTTGCTTGGCCTTACTTTTCAATGCCTTTGTGTTGGCGATCTCTCAATCAATGAAATTTCTCTCAATTACTTTATTCAAAGGTATCCTACTTCATTTTTGGCCCATTTACAAAATACGAGTTCAATTTGAGCTTTTCTTGAAATGTCGTAATAAAAGGCACTTTTCCAGCTTCTAAAGATTTATTTGAGGCTCAATTTAGGTTTCATAGAGCTTCACCCACTTCGATGTAGCAGCTAAAGGTTAGTATGTTCAAGTTTTTTAATATATTAGAAACTCTGTGTTCTGTTTTTTAATAGGTTTTAGAAACTTTTTTGATTGCGTATTTAACTTTATTAATAGATTTAGAAACTCTGCGATTTCTGTGATCCAACTTCTGTGAACTTCTGTGACTCTGCAACTCGTATTTTATTAGATTATACCTTAACTTTTGTCTTTATTGAAATATCTCTATTGCCCCGTAAGCTGCTTCTTTTAGCCTATCTTTGTTTTGGAGCCGAGTCATGTAAATCGCATTTCAATTCCAAGTTCTTGTTTGATTACGTATTTTGGTTTTCAGTCTCTTGCTAAGAATTGAATGTCACGCAATGCTCTGTGATTATAATTCCTAGTATCTTAATCTTCAATTTTAATCATCAGTCGTGAGTGGGCTATGCTTCCCAGTATTTATGTTTTTCTTGTTTTAGGAAGCATACTCTCTTTTAATATTTTTCTCATGGTAAGCCTTCTATGGAGTGCCCTCGGTCATGGGCTTTAGGTGTAGCGAGAAGTCCCATATTCTATCACTCTTAGTAGCATAAGTGTAGGGTTGTCCTTCGAGTCGCTACACATGAATCGAGGAAAGATTCGCAGTGCTAATAAACATATAGACCATTTAAATATTTCATATGGTTCGACTTTTGGTATAATAAGCTACATATGTTTGAAATGTAGATTCATGTGTGATATGGATGGAAGGTTCACTGCTTTTTGTGTATTGTTATGTTACTCTTTTTGGGATTTGGCGTGCTGAAGTCCAGAATGAGTCATAGTCGAGGTCAACGACAGGGCACTAAGAGAGATGGAATGTCACTTCACGTGCTAGGTCACATTATATCGTAGCTCGAGAAGTCACATTCCATCTCTTTAGTGTCTAAATCTATTGCGACTCGCTTCTGGCTGGAAAATTGTTTGATAAATCTTTTTATAGACTTGTCACCACCGCTAGATGTTAGTGCAAGTTGCGCATTTAACACAAAATATTGGCCCCGACCAATGGCTAAGTTGGATATTTGTTTTACGGCTTCAAGAGATCACTAGTTACATCAACTACTACACCTAAAAGAAACTCAAGAAGGACCCCAAGGTAGTACAAGAAGAAACTAAGGAGATAGATCTGACTCTGGTATCGTTAATCGATGATGGCAGAGTCATAACATGTGAGCTAAGTCAAGACTGGGCAAAGATGCTTTTACCCGAGGTGTGGGTCCGAATGATATGTTACTATGAGTTGCATGTGCTCAAAGTATGATGAGTCCCACATCTGGCGGAGAACAAGACGCGGCCCCTCAAAAAGTAGGGCTGGTCCTTTCATGCGAGGAGCTTGATGATTTGTGATTCAGGTTCTCAATAGAGAAGACCAGAAAGAAGAATCTCAAAGATTTCCAAATACAATGTGATAGGACGGGATTCAGACTAGATAAGACAAATGCACGATGTTACAAAGTATGGCTAGTTTCCTTCAAGGCTTCCATACCATACAATCTGCTATGTATGTGGAAAGAGTGTTCGCAACCGACGAAGTTTGCGTATGAAACCATCTTCAAGCTTCCAAGCATATTTGGTTTTGCAAGTGGCGGTGCACTTGAACTGTAGAAACTTGGTCTTAGTATCTTTGCCAGCCAAGGTGAAACGACATTGAAAAGAAATCGAAGTTGATGTCAGACAAGCTCGGTTCAAGCAATGGTATCCACTATTTTGACATACCAAAGATAGCCATTGATGTTGACAAGATCTCCCAGAGCATCTTCTTCATATCTAGGATCTGATCCCCAAACATGCCCTCGAGGATACGTAAGTCCATGGTTGAATTTTCCAAACACAGCATCAAATCTAGTTGATGTTATACCATGGACTACTAATGATGCCACCCATGGAAGACACCCAAGGAAGAGCGACACTAAGACACTGTTAGCCAGCCATGATGCATCAGACTAGCTTGAGGCAAGCAAAATATTTTATAGAGAAAATGGATACCATGGAGTACATGAGCACTCTCGTACAGGCAATGAATCTCAATCATTACATGACCTCAACTTGCACCGACTACATTGCGCATTTGAACACAATTGCAAGGGTGGTACAATAAGTGACTTGGCTCTTATTCTCATCAATCAAGGCCACGCGGCGAGACCGGCAAATTCAACATTGGTTTCCGGCACCGCATAGCACGGCGCTAAGTTTTATTATCTTGTTTCAGCATTCCTCGCACGCCAAAATGGATATTACCCGCCACGGTACCAACTTATGGTTTTATATTCTTATCCCACCATATCCCATGCAAATGAGGCAAAGCCAGAAATCAATAGATTGAGCAAGAAGAAAGACACTTCATACGAGGAAAAGATGATCAGTAAGTCATCATATAAAAGAAAATGATGTTATGAGGGAGGAAGAGGAAACTTGCACCAAGAACAAAAAGTCCAAGGAAGGCCCCTCTAATTCCTACACACATAGTCTCTACCCCCGACTAATGGGAACAAATGGAATGAGGTGTGGAAACAAGTGGGACAGCAGGAGAGCTTTAGGAAAAGTAGGGAAACCCGAGGAAAGGATCCCTTGATGATTTTACAACAATGCACTCTGAGGAGCACAAAAATGGAAGAAGAAATCGGCTATGCTCCAATTGCTATAGAAGGATGTGTCTTGTGAAGGTCTAAAATCAATGATGTACCATCCTCAAGAGGGCCTGCAAAGTCCACAGAAAGACCACCAAACAGAGGCCGGCTATCCTAAAGGAACCTTTGAGATGCCCGGAATAGAAACCTATCCGTGGAAAGGCATCTGGACATGCATAAAATAACTGGCGAAGACCTCGGCTGTACCAGTGTTGCCCGATTTATTCAAAAGGCTATAAATCCGTGAACAAGGTGAAACTACCCATCTACCATCATCATTTGAGTCAAGTGTGTAGTCGGGCTAGACTGGATATTCTAGACCTGCTCCAAGAAACCCATATGGTGAAGTCTTGTCGTGTTCTCTGGTCAAGGTTAACGACCAAAAGATGTATTGTCTGGGTGGTGGACCCGTCAACATACCGTGATAGCACTACTACATCTCCATGTTTCCAAATTGTCTTAAGGCATCAAACAAGAGTACATCACACTCAGGTTCCTCGTCCGAACCTGGCTTTCAGAGGAACATCCAAAGATCTCTGGGCACATCACTCCTGTGCAGAGGCCAACACAGTGCACGCCCACTGGTGCTGAGATGTCATCCATGTCACGCCATGAAATGTGCCTCACCACCACGACTGGGCCAAAGCAGCAGCACGGGCCTGCGGCACAAGAGTGGCCCCTCAAAAGCTCCCGCTGTTTCCAGCCACCTCCGGATTTGCTGTAAAGGAGTAGGATTGATATCACTTGAATGGACCGATGAGCTTACCTTCAACCCGATCACCGAGGACTTATAGCGAATTGGCCAGCAATGAATAAGCATGCATCACAACATGGATAAAAGCCAAGTAGAAAGTCAAGTCTGCCTAATCATACTGATGTCAAAAATATACATGAGAGACCTTAGGAGGTGATAGCTGATTTTAAGAGCTGACATGTTTGCAGGATGACGACCTGCCATGCTGCTTGAACTAGGACAGCAAAGATAAACCCCACATGGCACCAAAATAATGTAGGATGAAGAGAATCGGTGTCAACAAATATAGATGTTTGACTCCCTCACATCACCTCATGTGCCCGCCTCCGTAGTAGACCAGATTTGTATGAAAACCGCAGACTATGATCCCAGTTTGTAAAATTACTCATAACGGAAAATGTACTCGATTGTAAAATACTAGTGTACATAATTTATATGAATATAAAAGATGCTTTTCACGTGTTTAGTTTGGCCTTGGCTCTTCCAAGATACACACCTACTTTGCTCCAGTTTTGTTGTCACCACCCTAACACCAATAACAGTATTGCCACCAATCCATTTTCAAAATAAGACGCACCAAAACATGAAAACCTGTAAATAATTTAAAATAATCTGAACGTGTTAGAAGGCACCCAACAACTTAATAAGTTAAGGTATATAGTACACTAATTTATATTCAATTATTAGTCACTATAACAATGCAATGAATCTTGCTCCTAGCCATTTGTTGGTTTCCTAGACTCTTTCCTTTAAGCTTAGATCTTGAAGCTATCCTCAGAGTCCTAAAGTGTGGATTATATTCCAATCCACATGGATGATCACGCTTGGTCGTTGGTTAAGTTTGTTCAGCTTTTTTTCTTTGACAAGCTTGTGTTTCATTTTGTGTTTTTTTTTTGTTCTTATTCGTGGTACTTGTTAGGTAACTTTGTTTAACAAGTTATGATGGAGTGAGCACGAAGACGACAAGGAATGTTAATCATCTAAGTCTTGGAGCTTAACACCATCTCTTATAAGCTTCAGAGATTGATGCCTCCCACCCCGATTCAATGTTTATCCTTTCCAACTAGAGCAAAGTATTCAAGAATTTGCTTCAAAATGTGATAAATTGGTATGGGGTCTATAGGATAGCCATTTTGCATGATGAGAGGACACCCAACGGTTCTTCCATGACATATTCTCAATATGTCTAACATGGAATAGGAATAGATGGCGCTTCTAACTCTATACTTTGAGGTCCCATGAGCTCTTAAAAGTTTTTATTGATCCAAGAAATCCCAAGAAGTTGACTATGGGGATTAGACATGCGCAATGGGCTCCGCCTATTGTAAATCAATGTTTGATCTTGTTGATTTTGTGAACCTTAAGTTGATTTGAAGGAATTCGTTTCAGTTGCTTGTCAACTAAGAAGGTGATTCTTTTTCCGATTTGTTGAATGTGAATAAGACTATCGATTCTTCCGCTTGTAGATTATATGCTTATCGTATGTACATTTGTGGTTTATACTAATGATCTGAACTTTCAGCTTGCCATTTAGCCCCTCGGATATAGTATTATCCTCGTTGGATTGTGGAATTTACTATGTCTTGACATCATGGGTATCGCGGCCGTAGTTCAACCCCAAGTTCATCGATGCAGTTTGTTAAAGTTTTGCGGTTGGTCAGCGCGCCTTTGCTATATCCTCGGCGTCACGTAAAGGAAGCGGTGTTTTATCACATGAGAGTTGCTACTGTATCGCTCAAGCTCTCATCGACACGTGAGATATCCCCTAGGTAAGTCCCGAGTTGGAGTTCTAGTTGGAGTCTGGACTCCTAAGTTTTGATTGATGCAGCGTAACGTTATATAGATGTTCAATTAGATTTGAAATATTGTATTGTATCAGTTATATCAGTGTAAGTTAAATGCCCTTTGCAAGAAATCCTTGGTCAGTTTAAACACTGGGTCAACTGGAGCAACTGCCCCATCTGACCACAAGGATGAATCCAGAGGGTAAATTTTATAGACTATTCGAGAGAAATATTACATGATCCGATGGCCACAAATCTTGTAGGAATATATAGTCCACTTATAATACACATGTGCATGTATTGCTGCTATAAATAGCCTGTGATGAGCACTGACCTTAGTCAGAAAGTACATTTATAATAGTGGTTACAGTATGAGGCCCCAGCCCGAAATATATCAAAAATTGGCACTGGCTGATAGCAGGAGGTCCATCTGTTGACTGTGGCCTGGCATTTCGGTTTCTACCTCCATCAATGGTGAATGGAAATATTTCTCGATCTATTCTATCACATTGATATCTATCCCATAGCCCAACTGTGATAAATCATGGTATATGGGGATTAATACTACTTTTTTCCATTCCCTGTTTTATTTATCTTTGTATCATAGCTCTCAAAATAGCCCCAACCATTGTCTTAGTGTAATTTATACCTGCATGGAATTCCCAAGCAACAAAGTAAGATAAAAGGATTTTTCTAGATTTGAGTTCACTGGAAGTGAAAGTCCTTGTTTAACTTATGATTGATTTTTAGTATTTTCTACCCCATCTTTCTACTAAAGAGTTTAGAGTATTTGGTTAATTGTAGTATTCCTTATAAAAAGAACCCGAGTGTTCTATGTGTTTTTAGTCTCAACTTCATATACGCTTTGAATCTATTAATATTCTTTGAAGGAATATCCTATATATCTAGACCTATTATATGACTAATATTTCGCATGATGTCCAACCGAGATGGGCCTCTGACTAATCCAAGGTAGCATTCCCGAATGGATCATATGCTCCATAAAACCTTAAAAGAATGGACATTCATCTCAAAGCCTCCCCACAAAAGCACCGATAAAGACCTGCCTTGTATGGCTCCTCAGACGATCCGTCTCTGTCTATCTCGTAGACATTATGTACTTATGCAAATTGAGGCAATGATATGCTATTCTCAAGGAAATGGGCACATAGGCGCGGTTGTATGCTCCATTTCAGCATGGGCTTGAGTGTGGTGCCGGGTAATATGTGTCTTGAGTTGTTTAAGGGCGTTGCATCCCAACGCCATAAGGAAGCAAGTGTCTAGATAACGCCTCAAGCTACGATGATCCTCTTCCTGCTTGCACCTATATGCACATGTGCTCCTCGATATTCCAACCGGGCCAGCCACTGCTTCCAAAGAGGGCCTTGAGATCATCCATACTAATCATCAAAATAGACGATGGCCATCAAGGACTACTTTTGAAGAGCAAAACATGTCTCCTCAGAAGAATTTGATATTGACCACAGATTTCACTCCCTAACGCCCGGCAGCAGAAGGCATTTGCCGCACCCGCCTAAGTCGCTTAGGTAGTGGGCGGACCACCATCGGGCCCCCGACCGAATTTCGATAAAAGAACGAACTCCATCAAGAACCTAAATAAGGCGATCGATGGGCCAAGTCATACAACTGCTTTCAGGACTATTGTCCCCAAGATTGCATACATCGCTTCCAAAGACGATGTCACTTGTAACCAAGTGGAAGTATCTTAGTACATGGTAGAAAAGGAACTCCACTTCCAAGTAATCAGAGGTGAGGCATCATCTCCATTATTTATCTTTTTATGAACGAGGAGTTCTTGGTTGACCCGAGATGAGATTAGCACGACAATTACCTGTCATTGTCCGTCATGATGTCTTAGTGTAAGCTAGAGGTCCACATCATCTCAGACATATGACTCCGCCTAGCATCTCTAATGCAAAAGAAAGTTCACTACCTCATCGTCAAGAAGCCACCTTTCCAATTGGATCAATGAGCCCAAATAATAAAGAGAGAAAGGCTATTCCTAGAGGACCCCAACACCATTGTCAAAATGGTTGGCTCACTTCCCCAGCCTACCGAGCATGCCTCATATAGCCTATATATCCCATCTCGCATCCAAAGTGACCTCAACTGCCGCAATCTTTCCCAAGTAGCTTTTCCCGAGGGCACACGTCAAGTCTTGCTTAAGTCGATAAAGCAATACAAGTCTTGTCAATGGTTTACAACTTCAATCGTAGTACCAGTGCAAAAGATATGATCAATGATTATGGCGGCGGCCTGAAATCATGCGTGTAAGAGCTCGCGACTTTTCCGGGTCATTATCTTGTCAACCGCCGCCGAAAGAATGTCGGTAGAGCTTTGGTAAACACCGAACCCACCATACTTTCTTAGAATTTGCCGTGCAATATGGCTTCCGCCTTGTAGATGGAAACAAATTACTAATGGTCCATTATGGCGGGAACGCCTTCCCTCAGAATGTTCTGCTGAACAAGATGCTTAAGATCGATGCCATGAAAGGTCTACCCATTTTAGCAACCCTCGCTCGGATACCGCCCTAAGTCTGGCTGCTTCCATTGGCAAGACATTGTTTCGGACGACAACCTTTTGTGATTTTTAGAGTCAAGCCTTCCGAGACTCCGGGGGTATTGCCGCAAAACCCCCCGGAATATAGAGTTGCCGCAACTATTGCCCCCATCGCCAGTTATATCCCCTATAGGCTATATTGATTTTGTGAGCACCTTGGTCAAAAGGGATGATGGTCTAGAGAGAAGATATTCTTGATGCCCTCATGGAAGTACATGGCTTTTTATCCCAGAGGAAAGCGCCGGTATTGTCGGGCTTCTATGTGGGTATAAAGTAGAATCCATGACTTGAAGGGGGCGATTGAGTTCCTTTACACCCAAGATCAAACCATCGATTATATGGGAAGATTATGGCCTCTAGACTGCCGCCGCGAGCAAATTTTCTCTCAAAGCATCAGGCAAAGATTCCCAAGCACTTCAATCAATCGGTCCGCTGCTTCTCGCTTAGGGACCGCAAAATCATGCCGTCAGTCATCGTGAGCGCCCGGAGTTCTCTCGCATGCTCGTGTAATCCAAGCGAGTTGAGGCATGCAAGAGTCGCAACACATGGGATTTGAAACAACTTAAGCTTAGATGTAGATAGTAGATGATCCGAAGTCGAACTTCACATCTCTATTTCGGCCCATCTAAAATGATTCTAAGTACACCACACTTGACGCTCACATCATTTTGAAGCCCGATTTTTAAAGAAGGAAAAATGTTCGCAAAGTTATTGTCATAATAAATGAGATTAGTGTTATATCCAAATTGCTTCGCCTTGTCCCATGAGCCGCAACTGATCAAGAAACCGTAGAACATGGGCACGACCGTGGTTTTGAAGATGGTGCGCAACACAACCGTGGTTAGCCGTGGCCACGCCATTTTTTTTAGAAAACATGGTCGCTTTTTGTTTCTTATTTATCCTTGCAACTTTAACAAGAGTTTTTATTTATCCTTGCAATTGTAAAAAGAGTTTTTCCACATCGAACCTATTTGTTTCCAATTGCCGTTCGATAAGTTGGCTTACAAGAAGAAGACCCATCTCCAAGACTGTGCTTAATTCTTGTTTAGCAAAATATCAAATTCGGGAACTTTAGGAACAAAGATGCCCTATGTCCTGAAGAAACTGATCAGACTTCTTTACCACTTTAGGGGGCTTAACCTAGCACTTCCGATTACATCATGATCCCGGGAGAATACCGCGGTCGTAAAGGAACTATTAATGGGATTTACTTACCTTGTGAGAAGAATAGAATGGGTATGCCATGATAAAACCGTAACACTATGTATTGTTCCTTGGCCTATTTTGCCATTACGCCCACGACAATATTCTAATGTGTTGGTCGTCCACGTAGATCTCGTGGCTGTAGGAAGGCTAACAATTAATTTTTTTTTTCATAACCATTGTTGATTTTACATAATATTTTCTGATTCTATTTTTTATTTTTCTAGGAGTTTAAAGTATCTTTTTGAGAATATTCCGCGGTTATCCGCTTCCATGTTCCCAATGGCTTCCGCTTGTTGTCAAAAACTTGGGGACCCCGCGCTTCCCATGGACATGTTTTGTAACTATGGTTATATCTAATAATTTATATGTCTTTCAAACTTCCGTGAATGTTTTTTGAATTTGATTTTTTTAAATAAAAAAATAATATCTCATTACACACCCAAAAAAAAATATTCAACCTTTTTCTTTTCCCATAAAACACAAATCGCCAAAGAATAAATATTCAATTTTTTTTTTTTCCATGAAAAAGACAACCGCCAACAACTAGCTTTCCTTTTGCCAAAACAAATTTGAGTTTCCTATATAGGGTAGGAGCTCCAATTGCGCCACCGCTTGCCAATCTTTTCCTCGCTTACAATTCTTTTTTTTGTCAAGTAGCCTATCTTAGTGGCATCGCTTGTAATGGATGAGTGGTAGATGGATGTATTTTGAAGCCACCAAACGAATCATCCACCATATCTTCAAACACAATCATAGAGCATGCATTGATGGAAATTGATGTACAAAAACTAGAACAAAGAAAACCTCAAACATGGAATGGTCATGTAAATCATATCTATTCATTTGTCCCAAATTTATGCCCCATGTAAGGATTTCGAGAGCTTTAGCCCCGATTATGGAATTAACCATGAAATATGAATCAGTATTACATCAAATTGCATGTCCGTTTGCGCTTTTAGTGATGAACTTTGTTATTTTTTTTTTTTGTTTTTATGATGAACCCGGATTGCAAGGCCATGTTTTATTCACATGGACATAACTGATTTTCATCGGCCGTTGCCTTCACTCCACATCTTCTCTCTCGACAGAAAATAGCCTGTTGATCCATCTATAGCTAGATCTAAACTATACTTTTGCATGTGGACTAAAGCCAAAATAGCTTACTTAAATTGCCCCTTGTGTTGTTCGTTGTTGTGCTTTTTTGTTTGGTGCCATCATGATCAGGCATGCAACCATGTTCTTTTTTTGCAGTGTTAGCATTTTGGTGATGGCGCTTCATGTTGGCGCTGCTGGCTATTTCTTGTTTTACCCGCTTTGAACGACATCCGGGCTATGGAGGGGCTCTAAGAGCCCTACTTGAACTAGTCTCGCTATGGAGGCTTTTGTTGGTGCTTCCGAATCTTGTTTATGTTTTTCTTCAATCTGTAGCATGAGCTCCATGAAGAACCGAGATGAGCTTCTTGCTGACCCATAGTACAATATCCACCAGAATCGCACTCATATAACCCATTAATAAAAACAATAGGAAAACATGCTTATTTCAAGCTTTTATTTACCTTTTGTTTTCCTTTTTATTTTTGTGGCTTTGTGATTTGGCAAATGAACAAGCATCTTTGTGCAACAAAACATGGTCAAGTAAAAAAAGTTTGGCCCTTAAAATCATATGTTTTATTACAAACTCTTTGTTATAAACAAGATGCTAACCATCAATGGATTGCCCATTAAACCACTCATTGATGTATGCACAACTACACACTATTGTGATTACCATGTAAGTGACAAGAATCGATATTATGTGTTTATTGACTCTTATTCAATATTTTGTGTTTATCGATCGTTGTCATCTTGCAAATGACAAAAGCCAATGCCTTTTGTAGTTCTAATTAAAGAGGAGCATATAATGCTTTTGTTTTCGTGGATTATATATGCATAAAGTATAGAGGCAACTAATAGTTTAGTGTCGTTTAGTGGAGTCAATACTTATGGGTTGCTCTATGGATTGCTTCTTTGATAAAGGAGATAAAGATTGAATTCATATAATTAAAACTCTAGTTATCGGAGATTTGAATATTTGTTATTTATAGAACATTAACTTCTAGTTGTTTTTATTTCTACTACTACGCCCCTCTCTTTGTAGTTGTGTCTTTGAATAACAAGCACGTAGAGAACTAGTGTTGTCCTAGCCATTGCCTTCAATTTGTTATTGCAATGACATGTTTTTGAGGAATGATAAACTTTCTCTTTGATTAGAATTTTTAGGCTTACCGTCCACATAATTTTAAAGTTGATTCTTGTTCAAGAAATCCTCAGCCTAAGCATCAACCAAAAAGGATACATTTGAGCATGTGTAAACACACTTAGAAATGCTTCCTCTTTTTACGTGATAAGATTGTGACGTAGACAATTTTAATTCTATATCCATTGGCGGTTGCACATTAGATCAATTGCTGTGGAACGCAGTAAAATGTACACTCTCTCGTGACTTATAATGGATCCCGGCCCGCCGAGATATGTCCGATGACATAAACCCAATAAAGACCTTCTCTCATTAACTATGTTGATCCACCTAACGATTTCAATCCAAAATAATGCCATAAGTGTTGCTCTTTGTATCTTAATGCAATGTAATGTGGGCTTTGTATCTATTGCTCATTTACATACTTCGCTTATGTACTTTAATCTAATGTAACTGCTTGGCCAAAAAATTTGCAAAACCATAAGCTAAAGATGTATATAGTCGATATTTAAGTATTACTTAAAATTTGTAATCCATATCTAATGCATCTCGCTATTACTATTATTGGCGATAGGTCAGACTTCTTCAACGGTTATTTAGTCCGAACTTAAATGTGCATTAAAAATGCAATTTCCATGGCAAGAGTAGCCCATGCCATGCTCAATTACGCCTCCATACTTCCCCGCACTCGCTTTTAAAGGAGACGACACAACCTCGATCTTCGGCATTTTACCTCTCCAATTCCTAAAGTGTTCAATTTTTCTTGTGGAGAACACTTGAAACTTAGAACCGCTTATTTCATATACACAAGTTAATGAACATGAAAATAGCATGTTTAGATGCAACCTTAAGATTCTCTAATGCAACAACCTAGAAGGTTTACATCAAATGCCCATTGCGCTCAACAGCTTCATGAATTATGGTATCATGCCCATCTCTCTTCCGATAAATATGTGGTTGTGTTTTATTTACCTAATGCGTGATGCTTTGAAGGTTCAGTCCGCTTTTACAAGGTTCAAAGGTAGATCCGAACACGTAGCTTGATTTTCCATCCGTTGTTGCTTGATTAGGCACCATGTTGCAATAGCATCTTCAACCTATCCAAGGCCATAATGAAGCCGTGGAATTTAAACGAGCAAGATCCTCCTAATTGCATTAAAGTAAGTGTCTATATGAATGAATATTTATGTGCCAAATAATGTTTTTAAGTGTAAGGCTGATTTCTAATTACCCATGTGATGTTGTCTTCCTTCTAGGTTTACATCAAATGTTCATTGCGCTCAATGCTTTCATGAATTATGGTATCAGGCCCATCTCTCTCTCCGATAAATATGTGGTTGTGTTTTATTTACCTAATGCAGATGCTTTGAAGGTTCACAAATTCAGTTTACAAGGTTCAAAGTAAGAGATCTGAACACGAGCTTGATTTTTCTCCATCATGTTGCTTGATTAGGGCACCATGTTGCAATAGCATCTTCAATCCTAGGCAAAGCGCATAATAATGAAGCCGTGAATTTAAACGAGCAAGATCCTCCTAATTGCATTAAAGTAAGTGTCTATATGAATGAATATTTATGCCAAATAATGTTTTAAGTGTAAGGCCGATTTCCCTAATTACCTACAGGATGTTGTCTTCCCAAGACACAATGGATAGGTATTTCTTCACTTAATACATTGTCAATTATTTTACCTTCGCCATTATTTGATTGTTATACTATGTTGGTAGTGAACTAATTTTTATTGTTAGATTTCTACATCGTGAAAATTAATATACTTCCTATGCTTACTTAATCTTGTTTGGTCTCAAAGACAAGTGATCGCATGTCAAGCCTTATCTTAGAAGAAGTGGAGCATTACAGTGGTAAAACGCTTTGGATATACTTTGAAGATAATGACATGGATGACATTTGCTAGAATGTGCATGTGAAAGCTCACCTAACGCTTACTGGATAAGACAGATAGAGACGATTCAGTTCCCTGGGCATTGGTGGTTGCATGAGATCAATTAGGGAACATGTAAACGGAGCACTTTCCGTACGCAGAAGGACCCGCTTAGTTTCGAGATATGTTGCACGATTACAATTCAATAAAGACCCTTCTCTCATAACTATGCCCGATCCATCACTGATTTCAATCCAAAATAACGTTCGTGGATGCATCCTTTAACTTAATGCAACATAATATCGCTTTCATCTATTGTTCATTCATATATGTACTTTATCTACTTTGATCTAGGGTAACTGCTTGATAGTAAATTTGCAAACCATGGGCCAAATATATATAATAGAATAGAATAGAATAGAATAGGAATATACATTATTGTCCCTGTGCCCCGAGGCCCCGGACTTATGTAGCATGGGCGAGCTCCCCGATGGGTGCTACTAACACATCACCGGGCTTTATTGTAGCCCTTCAAGGTTCTTTCTATTATCGGCAATCACGGATCAGCCCAAGGCCGCAGTAGGTGCGTCATATCAACTGCTTCTTGTCGGCATTTTACAAATACCGATCTGGCTTCCATACCATCGTCCTTCCATACTTCCTGCTTTGTCGCTATTTCAGACAGGCCTGCTAAATCTCCTATTGTTTCGCCCCCACATTTTGGCGTATATGGCTGGCCTTATCTTATGTTTTTGTATTTGTTCCTCAGTTGCCCATATATTGGGCACTCATTGAGCAGTGATTTCGGCTCACCTCACATGATAACTGACTGCCTTTTCACCTCCATCCTGTCTCCTTTCTGTACCCTAGGCCGCGGCTCCCCATCCTAGGATATCCCTCTTTGGTTTTTCCAGTAAATTATCCCGGTACATCCGGGCCGCCCCTATCCGATGTTCGCTGAAGACCGCTGGCGTCAAACTGCCCTGGCCCCGTGGTGTTTTTGCAGCCATGCTTATGTGAGTCTTGTTTGTCCAATCTCATTCCCATCTTCGCCTGCTTATAAGGCAGTCGCCAAACCATCCCATTTCCTGTCCACACCGGCTACATCCCGAACCATCCGCTGTTCTCAAGCGATAATGCATTTTGTCGACCAATCTGCGATATCTAGTTTATCTCGGTTTCTCACTCTGCATTATTCTTATGAGGTATCCATAGTCTCCCATGCCCTCACCTACTGGCTCTCAACTCATCTCTACATATACCATGACCCAAGCCAGGTGTATTTGTTCCTTGACCCCTGCTTATGCCACGTTCGAGATTCCTTCCTCGCTTTTCCCATTTCTTTCCTCAAGTATAGCCCGGTCCCTAAAGCTCGCCTCGTATAGCTGCGGTCGCCACCACCTAATGTATAGCATTTGATTTCCTCATGACAGAAATTTTTCATATTATAGTAACTCCCAATGGTCGTTTGGAATCTTGTATCTCGCCTTTAGCCCATTTCCACTCATGTGTGTATCGTACCCCATGCATTCATACTGCTGACTCTTCTAAGCCTGCTCCCAAATACTTGAAACAATTTGTGTCTATTCCTGTCAAGACTATTTTGGTTTTTGCAAGATTTATCGTCAACCTCGACAAGGTTCTGCGAAGCAGCTTCAAGAATCTTATATTCTTGTTTTGCACATCATGCTCAGGTCATCGATATATAACATAATGGGTAATCCTTGGTTTCTAGCGAGCGCTTCATGTCCTCACTGCTCGCTATGAAATCTGTAATGCATCTATGCATATTCAATAAAGGTCAGATAGCAAGTAACTCGCTTGACTTGTGTCGCAATCTATTGCTTTTCCCTCTTCTTCCATTTTGCATATACACTATAGCATAATCTTGCAATTGCCCCTACTCGTCTCTTGGTGCCCGTGATATCTATGAGCTCTCAGGGATATTTCGATCGTGTCAGTGCCTTCCTAAAGCCATAAAGATATTATTTTTCCGATTATTTGGTTTATTATTATCCTCAGGGGCGGCATGGGGTGGTCCTGGTTGAGTGCTCCGGCCCAAACCCTTGCGTTTCCTAGTTCTATCTCTCTACTGTTTCAACTTATCATTTAGACCTTTCTAAACCATTTCAAAGATGGAGCCAACTATTATGGTTCTCAGACTTCAAAGTTCATGTTTGCTCCCTCGTGACCATTACCATCTGGGTTCGAGTCCCGTGTATTATGTCATGAATATATTCCGTCACTCTATTTCCTAAAGTAAGTGGTTCCTGACATTTTAGTGTTCACAAGGTCCATACAGATTCGAGCTTTGTTGTTGGCCATCCTATTTAGCGCTATCATCACTGGGAGGTCAAACAGCGGTGTCCATCTCCACTGGTATTGGGTGTCAAGCCCCTGGCCTTATAAATTTTCACAGTATCTCTCCCATCCCAATATCACCGGTGTGTTTCTTCTTATTCCCTTTGTCCTCCCTTTGAAACCTTTTCGTAATTTCGTGGTTGCTTTTGAGTAGTTTTAGCCAATCCCCATTGGTGTTGCAAGTTTTGTTTCTCTTTGCCTCAACATCCCTCAGATATACCATCACTTTTTCACCTTGATATGTCTCCTCCTCTCTCCCGCCTCCTTTGCTCTCTCGCACTCATCATTGCGCCCAGCTGAGGCCCTGGCATCATCTCCTTTTCTTCTCCTCTTCCCCAAAACTGCTGCTACTTTCACCGTTATATCATTAAGCATGTTCCCATTTTTGTCGCCTGTGTTCCCCATTTTCCCATTTCTTTCATTAGACCGCCATTTGAAACCCTATTTCCTCATAACCTATGGGTCTATGACTCTCCTTTTCCCGATCGCCATTTTAGGAGCATAAACCTTAGACTATCACTGCGGTTATCTTATTATCACATGAATCTTACTATACTCCTGCACGCTCGCCCGTGGAAATTGACCCTTCCCATCTCCTCGTGTCTACTGGCAATGACCCCCGTATTGCATACTCGAAAGCGCAGGCTCCCTCAGTACTGACTTCCCACCGCCCTCCCAGATGTCTCCACCTGATCTTGCCGCAGGGTCCATTGTCCACTTGTTTCCATGCTTGAGCTTTTGTGCTTGTTCCCTGCCCCTGCTCGCATTCAGACGCTATTAATTATCATCAAATTGCTCCATTTCATCAAAGGGCCTCTAATAATTCTAGCTTATCGGTGGGTAATATGCCACACGTAATTAAACCTTTTTGCTTTCAGGTAATTGTATACTCTTAAATACCCATATATCCTTATTGACATCCGAGTGTAAAATAAGCATGCAATCGGCTACTACATTTTGACAGCAAAGGACTCGCACTCCTCTTTCTATCTTTAAAACCTTTGTCCTTCCAGCACGGAATAGCTGGCACCCCTCCTCCTCCGCGTACTGCTTTATGTTGTGTTCCCATGTCTCACAAGACATATTATGCCAGCCATGTGCTCCTCCACCTCCGCTATCCCAAGGGTATCCAAGACAATTCCAAGACTATATCGCCGGGCTGGCCCTCTCGGGAGGTTGCTCCTGGCATCATCCGTGGTTTTCTCTCGCCTCCTGGCTTTCCATTCTTTCCTTGGCTGCCCTCGTCTTTGTGATCGCAGGCTGATCCATGCTCGACTTGACCATCTCGGCCTCAGGTCGTCCCATTTTCTTCCTCAGGTCGACTCATGCCTGTTATTGTCCCCCCAAAGGCTATATATTTTCCTCGCCCTTGTGACAGACCCCAAAGGTTGATGTTCTCCTTCCCCACATCCTGGGTCTCCCACCCCGCCTTTCCTCGTCTTGACCAACTCCGTGAGTTCTGGCCCCTTTGTGCGTAAACACCTTGCCATTCTTGACCAAAAATATGCAATATCGAATTAGTTGCATGAAAATACACTAAGAGATATAGAATACATATAAAAATATGTAAAATGTTGAATATGGGCGAGAATACATATAATGGGTTTCTCCAGAGAAATATTTTATGGGGTATACATGCGCCAGATGGATAAAAGTAGGAAAAGGGATTTCTCGTTAGAACATTGATAAATAAGGAGTGAGTTTTTACTCCGAACCCATCTTCGCAGATGGCATATCCAATATACATACAGTGAATCCCCTGTGTGCATTGCATGCATGCTCAACCATACATTTGGAGATGTTCTCGCTTTTGAGCTGATCAGAATCGGATTTAACATCAAAGATTACATTCCACACTCCCACAACTTTCATAGCACCGCCTCGTGCATGGCTTGGCATTATACATAATTGAGGTTCTAGATGCGTGATCTTCAAATGTTGAGACATCAAGAGTCACCATGATCTTCTTTGCACAAACTTATTTTTTATCGATTATCTAGTATTATCATTACCGCAAAGATTTGTCCCTTCAAAAGCTTTCGAAAAAGGTGGGTTTTAAATCCTAGTAGTAATGGTTGTACTAGCTCTAGTGTATGGGTCCCATGGCCTTTTGATCCTCGTGGATGTTAAAGAAAATCTATTCTCGCTTTTACTCTATTCTATTCTATTCAACATGGTAGTCATTGTTCATGGAATCGACTAGACAAGCAAACTTCAAAATCAAGCTAGAGGATCCTTACCGTGGTGTTGGTCCTTGGTTGACATGCATTTAGGCTCGGGCCGAGGCTCTAGTGTGCGATTAAACCTTTGTGAACACGGCCAAAAGTTAAGGATGATTAATCGCGAAATGAGCTATTTTATTTTTTATTTTTAGATTACAATTTGATAGATTAATAGACTGATCTTTTATTTTGCGTAGGTGCAATCGCCTTTATGTATCATTCTTGTCATTGTAGAAGCCGGAAGTAGTAAATGTCATGATTTTGTATGATTTTTATAAAAGGAATTAGCCCATACATGATCGTTAGATGCGAATTTGGATACAACAATAACATCTTATATGATCAGATAGGCATTTGAATTATGGAGATATGCATGCACAAGGATAATACAAGAAGGTGGTTTACACGACATCATCGTGATTTTTTTTTCCTTAAAAATGATGGTCAAATCTGTTACACGCAACATCCTAAGTAGAATTGAAAAACGATTGTGCATATCAACCCATTTATGCCCATTGGTCTAGTAGTAATAATAATTAAATTTGATGGAAAGCCCAACCATTGGAAGATTATTTTGTACCTATTATACTTCTTTAGCTCTGTATATTGCATTGGTTATGGTATTACTAGCCAAATCAACAAAGATGAATAAAGAGAAGCACGTTTAGCACATTGTATTTCATAATAATACAAAGGTAAAAGACAAAATGAAGACATCTAATATTTTGAGATATATTTTGGTCTCCTACTTTTGCTTGTCTTGATGCATCATAGCTGAAGAGTTTTAGACAAGGAATCAATAAAGGAGGCATCCACTATCATCTTTGAAGAAAGCAATACTTACATGTAAAATATGCAAAAGAGCTATTAGCCTTTATAATATATATAGATTGATAAATAGATACATTTCTTTTAACTCCACGAGAATGTATGATGAGTATAATTGTATATTAATTAGTTCAAAAAAGTCAAATTTACAAATAATTTGTCGACAACACCGGCAAAATATACCACTCAAGGCATGTAGCTCTTGGAAAGGCAATACGTAACATTATTCATCATGTACATGCTTAAATGCTAAACAACCCTAAACCAAGCTCGCAAGCCTTTAACACGTAAGCAAACCGCCCAAGAGCATTATTTAATGTACCCTCAACAAGTGATGAGGAGGAACGATATATTTCTTCATAGAAGGTAGACGGACGCCTTAAAACCTTTTGGAAAACTCTTAGCAAAGAACCTCGTGATCCGATTCTCAGATGAATCATGCAATCGTCTCCCGACTTGCCAATCGCCAGGAGTTGTAAACATCAAATGCGGCAGTTGAGTTGTAGGGAATCCAACACCCGAATTATTTCCTCCATATTTCTACCGTAGTAGCAGGATAAAGAAGAGAAAGCTTGAGCTTTTTATTGGGGCCTATGATAAAAACTGCCCTTGCTGTTAATGCCTCTCCTTTTGTATCTTTCATTGAAGGATCTATCATCCCAAACTTGCTTGCTAGCTCCCTGCCTTCATCTGCTATTATAGGATAGTTTACTTTAATCCCTGGCATGTAGGCCTCTATGTCTCGTATCCATGCCTTGTGTGATTCTATTGAATTGCAGCTCAGTGCCAACACTTTCACCCTCTCTTCTCAAACTCCGCATATGCTTTGCCATTGCTGCAAGCTCAGTTGTGCATACTGGTGTGAAATCATCTGGATGTGAGAATATTATCACCCAGCTTTTGTAGATGTAGTCATAGAAATCTAGCATCCCTTGTGTTGTTTCTGCTATGAAATCTGGAACTTTGTCACCCAATTGTAGAACCATTATGCAAAAGAATATAAGAAGACTTGGCAGTTGCTTCTACACAAAATCAGCTATGAGAGAGAAGCCAACTAAAACAAGTCCTTAGAGAAAACTAGTTACTTGATGGTCAATCTAGCAAAAGTGTGTATTACAAGAAATGCGACCTCTGTATTGGGATTATGCTAGCCTTGATCAACCCAGACTGTCTCAGTTTTTCATCTGGGGCTATTTATATGCATCAAGAGCAGCCGCAATTGTTGCGACCACCGCCGCATTATTTAAGAAGCCGCCATTTGGTTGATTACTTGTTTGCTCCAAACATAAACTTCTAAAGCTTCTTATTATAGTGTAGTATGATTTCTACGTTTTCTTATTGAAGTAAGTAAACTATGTATAAAAACCATCAAGCTCGCATAAATTTAACATGGTGCATGGGTCCACTAGTCTTGTTCCCAACCTATGAATTCTACAATTAAATTTTCTAATATAAAATGCCTACACTTCAATATGCATGATCACCCCTTAGATTTTTTTTTTATTAAAACAGACATACTTTTTCTGCAATAAATGAAACATGGATTAGGTCTATGTTGGATATTTTATTCCAAAATTGCAAGAACCCTCGAACTTCGGACATTAGTTCCTCTCTTCAAGCATTTCTATAGCTAGAATGGATATGCTTTATACATCTTGGTAGTGGTTGTTCATGGAGTCGAGTATGATCCCAGGGGAACCTTATTGGGTGGCGTTGATCCTTAATTGGCATGCATTTTGGCTCAATGGGAACCCGGGCGTTTGACTAACCCTTTTAAGCACCGACCATGTCAAACACCGATGCTCGCCTCAATGACTACTTGGGATGGTCTTTGTTAGGTTAGTAACCAGTTGGCGATTTTTTTCGAGTTTGCAAGATAGGGAGTTAGAATGGGTTGTTTGCCTTGGTCATTTTGGCTAACCATATTGGGCCTATTTTACGGACTCATCTTTGGTTTTCGGGCTTTGTGTATATTCAGACATCGAGTTGGAAGGGGTGGAGGTCCATTTCACTTTGTTGTCGCGTGCTACAATGCGGAAGTTGTGGTGTTCGGTCCCATTTTCATTCTCGGGTTGTATGCCACTTCGCTTGATACCCTCCTCGGTGTTACCCTTTGGTTGGCTTTGGCATGTCAATTCCTCCGTGTTGGAAATTGACCTTGTCATTTGACCCGCCTCCCCGCACCGAGGTCATGGGAATGTTATCAAAGCCTATTGGGAATGTCGCGCTTTGGTTTGTATTTATCGCATTGGATCCTCCCTCTTGGTCGCATCCATTTAGGTTGTGCTTGAGGTGATGCCTTGCTTATGTTCTATTCCCGCATTTAAATACTTATGATGAAGCATCTTTATCAATATTAATTTTTCTTTTTGCACATAGGTGCACCATAGAATTCAATTTTCACGCAATTATCTCCGCATTAGATCAGGACATTGTCTCCAGTATTTGGCAACAGGCATCTATGGTAGGCCCAACTATTTTGGTAGAAGGCAAGCTCATGATTCAAGCCCTGGTTTTGTTGTATTCTAAAATTATGGACGGCTATAAATCACAACCACATTCACCACCTGGTAAAGTATTATGCATCGATGTCATCACTCAAACCCGGGATTATGTTTCATATATTGATGCCATGTTCCACTAAGTATACGGAACGTGTTCCACCGGTTTCACCTGTTCCACCTGCAGAAATATGCTAGAGCCCTTAGCTTCGACTCTCTGCAGACTGGATGTACAAGTGTGAGAAGGGGTTGGGTATAGTGCATAGGAGCCAGAAACAAGAGATTCAGATACCACACAATACAGGATTAGATTATCCTGAGCAGGACCAGAACTTGAACTTATCATATAGTAGGGGTTCAAGGAACATGCTCTTGTTCAGATACGAAGGCAGTTGCATATTTTTTCACATATTCAATACACATACAGAGCTCGGGAAACTTTTACAACACAAAGAGTTGGTGATCAGAGATCAAACCAACCATGCCATCTTCTAGTGTATTTTTCTATATCACAAGACAGGCTACAACATGGGAGTCATCTCAAAGGTACTAACTTTTCTTTGCAACAGGATCTCTCTGCAATTTAGTTAACTCGACGATGGAGAGGTTGTGCAAGGTGCAAACGGTGAGGCTCCAAAAAAAGTGGGCAGTGTACAGGGGAGGCACATCACTTATTTCTAACCAGTGGCCTCAGAACTCTTGCTGGAGTTACCTTTAGTTGCTTCCACTTTGTACTCTTGATTCCCTTGGTGTTTTGTAATGAGGCTTAGCCCTTAGCTTTATTTGGGCTTATGCCCTTTGCTGTATATGTTCCATGGCCTACTTTAGGGTCCCTATGGACATAAAAAATCTTATCTATCTATCTAGCTATAGTGCTGCAATTGATAAATGCTCTTCTTTGTAGAATACAAGCATAAAAAAAAGAGCTTGAAAGGACTGCGAAATTGTGAATTTCAATCAAAGAAACACTGTGAAAGGTTAATGCAAATACCTATTTTTAGAAGACTTCGCATGGTTAATATGTTACAGGCCATCAAGTTGTTAGGGATTCCAGTTGGCATCCATGTTACTATGGGAGCTGCATAGGAGGAGATCATTAAGGGTTTGGAGAAGCACTTGTTATGCGTGGTCCATCTAAAGTTGTCTCTTGCGGGCGCGACATAAAGGGCCAAGTCGGTCCTTAGTAGTACCCATGTTTATATGGCATCCATACTGCTAGCCCCACAGAATAAAGTACGTGAGCTCATTGCAATAGTTCGGAACTTTATATGGGGGGGTACTGAGGAAGGTGCCGTGATTAAGGTGGCGTGGTCGAAGTGCATCCTTCTCAAATGGGCAGGTGGTCTGGGTATGATGGACTTCTTACTGCAAAGCAAAGTCCTTATTTCAAAGTTCATTTGGAGACTCTTGAATGGTGAAGATGATTCTCCTGGTTTACGCCTTCTTAAACAAGCTCTTAGTCACTGTATCCCTCTAGGTAAAAAAGCTGTCAAACCAGTCCTATCTTGGGCATTATTTCAGACTCTGCATCCTTTTCCAAGTGCTTCTCCATTTTTGCATGGCTTGTTGACAGCATGAGAGGCAATCAAACATCGTTTCTGGCCATGCCCCTCCATTCACACCCATATTGGAGACTCCATGGTGGTGGGCACCACTGCCTCCAGACCCCTCAGCACCTCCACTGGCATCATCAGTTCATCCCTTTACACAGAGACGATGGGTTCTGGCAGGCGTTGTCTCTATTCAAGCATGGTATGAAGCGGGTCGCCTACTATCTTGGCCTGAATTTCAGGCAAAGTTCTTGCTCTCTCGTTGGGATGTGTCTCTATGGGTGAAGGTCGCAGAAAATATTCACAAAGGCAAGCACTTTGTCAGATCAGTATATCGCCTTCTTTCACCACAGCCCCTCCAGTTGCCAGATGGGTGGCACCTTCAGGTTCCACAACACACTTTATGTCGTACATGGCGATGGCTTTGGGATAAGTTGCTCCACCCTAAAGTCTCTGTACTACGATGACAGGTTATCTACAGATGCCTGCGCGTTAACGCCTTCCGACATCGCTATGATCCTCGCATGTCTGCAGTATGCCCGCTCTGCCTTTCAGCCGTTGAGACTCTTGAGCACTGCCTCTTTGATTGTCCAGAGGTTCAACCAGCGTGGTCCTAGCTACAAGGCTTGTTTAACAGTACATTGGACTGAATTGCACTTTGAGAAGTTGTTATATTGCATTCTTTTGACATCTGAAAAATGCTTACTCCAGAGCTTGCTAAAGGCTGATGTGAAATCTTGTCCACACCCATTTCCTCTAAAAAATTGTGGATCATTTGTAAAATCACTTTTTGTGTGAAATATGCAGGCAACATTCGAAATACTTTCCTGCACCCCTCTTCATCAACCGCACTTTTGTGAGGCATACTCTCAGCATGATAGTTAATAAACTTCTCGAATAAATTCTCTGAGCTGCAAGCACCCTGGGGTTGTCCTCGCCTTTCCCCGATTACCATGCCAATCTAGAGCTGATATACCTAGTATGGTTGTCCTTTGCGGTCTTTGCATATCCATTTCCCACCAATCGGAAATCTCATTCCCGACATCAGATGATGGCTTAAATGCATGTTCTATGATATTGTAAATATAAGTTTTTCTAGCGTCATGAGTTTTCTCCTTGTAGATTGATCTGGCTTCCACAAGTTCTTTCACTGTGAATCTACCAAAGTAGTTGTTGGGGCCGCCACAATCCCCCCTCCCCCCCTCCTCTAATGGCTTGCATGGTCTCTTCAATGCGGTTGTTAGTATCTTTTCAGATCGAACCTTTTCCTTCCTCTTCTTCCTCGTCAAGAAGTTGAAGGCCCTCTTTCGATATGGATACATCCATAGGAGGTATGGAAGGAATGTCATTTTCATCCACCACCACATTATTTTCTCCAACACATTTCGGTTCTTTGAAGCAACCTTTTTCCTATTATCTCGATGGAGTCCATCGCCCGAGCAACAAGGCGGGCAACTCTAAACCACTATTGATATTATTGCAAGCATAGCAAAAGATTTGTCCTTCAGCTCAACACTGAAGTTATGAAGCTGTATTGAAGAAATGGAGACTCCCACAAAGTCATCACCAATGAGCCTGTCCATTATAGTAGTGCATGTAATCCCATAGTATAAGCACACCTTCACCAACAATTCCTCTATTGCAATCGATGATGCAAATTCACTTTCTCATCCTTTCATATTAACTGAAACCACTATTCTTCTTTTATCATTAGCACCAGCTGGGTTTTTAATAGTTTCTGCATTTGGTTCAGGTGGCTGCTCATTCTTAATTGCATTAATCTCTTCCACATTCATGTAATCAGCATCATTCTTCTCTGCTCGAGATTCTTGGTTACAGGGTTCCTCAGCACTAGCTTCATGAGAAATTTGAAATTTAGAAGAAAGGTTGAGGAAAACATAGTATTGTATGCAATAACAATAAATGAAATATTTAGACAATGCCTACACCACGCTACGCGCGACAGTGCGCGCAACACGTATATGGATAATAATTGTATGAAATACACATAAGAAAAAACATAATAATTTACCAAATACAGATATGTTGTGCTAGGCGCGACTCATACAAAAGTATCCAATATTTTTGTTTGTAATATAACAGGTCCAGATACATCAGCACATATCCCATTTCGTATTTGCTGAATCAGTACATCATTTCGCCATTCCAGCTCTGCAGTATTTTTTGCTCAATGCAGTATTTCGCCATTCCAGCTCTGCAGTATTTTTTGCTCAATGAGTATGCATGTGAGTAGCACATGTAAAGATGACACGAGAAGTATGCTATAATAGCTACAATAAAGAGCAACAATGCTACAGTAAAATTTTAGTACATACCTCTCTGAATAGTGTTGTTAGCCAAGCCAAGAAACTCCCTACTGATTCTCCAAGTGTTTCTGCTCCTGCATGTGGTCTTCGTAATAGATGAGTGGCAGCAAAGCAATCTATCAATCTAATTCTAATATAATCAGGTCCAAAGGGCACTCCATGGCATGCTGTAGTTGGTGCCATATTATCAACAATCCCTTGTCAATTACATCTTTCCTGTTTTTTTCTAACAAGAAGCATGCTTCTCCAATGGAAAATTTCATTTCTCCTACTTGATTGCTCATTTCCTCGATCTGCAAAGCTTTCTTAATTATGTTGCACTAGTCATGGCGCCACAATCCACTCACTTGATAGAAGAACTACCTGAGATATGGCAACCTGATCCAGCGCTTCAGCAAGCTTCCTTCTTGGCGACATCCCGAACTCGAATTAAAACACTGTAATGAAAACATAGTTCTTGTGTTTCTCTAGGTGCAGGAGAGAAACACAAATTCCATGATCCAATGCGCAGCCAAGAATGCAAATAGCGGGCATTTTTAAAATAGAAAGTTAGTACCGGCCAATGATTGAAAAGCAGTTGGGGAAAGGGATATTCGTGGGCGAAAGTTTTTAAATTTTAAATTGCGGGCAGGATTAATTTTCTTATTTTCTTGAAAAGTAATAAGGGTACTATACGGTTTTAATGGCGAGCATCTATTCATTAATTTTGTACGACCCGTGTTGTTTTTTAATTTCAATCGAATTTGAATCTCATTTTCTTCATTCCTAATTTCTTCCGCGACGTTTTGCTTCGAGCGCCTTACTTTCCAATGCCTTTGTGTTGAGCGATCTCTCAATCAAGCGAAATTTCTCGACCACTACTTTCAGTTCAAGGTATCCTACTTCATTTTTGGCCTGTTTACAAAAATACCAGTTCAATTTGAGCTTTTCTTAGTAATAAGCTGCACTCGAGCTTCTAAAGTTGTAACAGAGCTCAATTGCAGTTTCTAGAGCTTCACCCACTTCGATGTGGCAACTAAAGGTTAGTATGTTCAAGTTTTTAATATATTAGAAACTCTGTGACTCTGTTTTTAATAGGTTTTAGAAACTTTTTGATTGCAGTGCTTAACTTTATTAATAGATTTAGAAACTCTGTGACTCTGTGATCAACTCTGTAACTCTGTGACTCTGCAACTCTGATTTTATTAGATTATCTCCTTAACTTTGTCTTTATTGAAATATCTCTATTGCCCTGCATCTCTGCTTCTTGGCCTATCTTTGTTTGCAGCTTAGTCATGTAATCTACTGCAATTTCAATTCCAAGTTCTTTGTTTGATTCTCGTGTTCGTGGTTTTTCGCTTAGTCTTGCTAAGTGAATCTGCAATGCTCTGTGATTATAATTCCTAGTATCTTAATCTTCAATTTTAATCATCAGAGTCAGGGAAGTGGGCTATGCTTCCCTGTGTTATGTTTTTCTTGTTTTAGGAAGCATACTCTCTTTAATATTTTTCTATGTTAAGCCTTCTATGGAGTGCCCTCGGTCTATAGACTTCTCGTGCTTAGCGCGAGAAGTCCATATTCTATCACTCTTAGTAGCATAAGTGTAGGGTTGTCCTTCGAGTCAAGGCTTACACATGAATCAGAAAGATTGCAAGTGCTAATAAATCCTTATAGACCATTTAAATATTTCATATGGTTCGACTTTTGGTATAATAAGCTACATATGTTTGAAATGTAGATTCATGTGTGATATGGATGGAAGGTTCACTGGCTTTTTGTGTATTGTTATGTTACTCTTTTTTCGGATTCGCGCGTAGCGCAAGTCGAGGTCATAGTCGAGGTCAACCCTACGACAGGGCACTAAGAGAGATGGAATGTCACTTCTCGTGCTAAGTCACATTCTATCTGTAGCTCGAGAAGTCACATTCCATCTCTCTTAGTGTCCTAAATTCTCATTTGCCACGCCACGCGAATCCGAAAAAAATTGCTCTCACAATAAATCTTTATAGACTTGCTACCACGCTAGATGTTGGTGCAAGTTGCTTACTTAACACAAAAATATTTCAGCAATGGCTAAGTTGGATATTTGTTTTACAGCTTCCAAGAGATCACTAGTTACATCAACTACTACACCCACAAAGAAACTCAAGAAGGACCCCAAGGTAGTACAAGAAGAAACTAAGGAGATAGATCGGACTCTTGGTATCAAGCTAATTGATGATGGCAGAGTCATAACATGTGAGCTAAGTCAAGACTTGGCAAAGACAGTTTTACCTGAGGGGTCTGAATGATATGTTACTATGAGCAGGGCAGGCTCAAAGTATGACGTAGTCCTACATTCAAGGGAGAACAAAGACGCGGCCCTCAAAAAAGTAGGGTTGGTCCTTTCATGCGAGGAGCTTGATGATTTAGATCCGTGGTCTTCATAATAGAGAAGACTCAGAAGAAGAATCTCAAAGCATTTCCAAATACAATGCAGGTATAGACGGATTCAGACTAGATAAGACAACTGACGATGTTACAAAGTATGGCTAGCCCCTTCAAGGCTCACACCATACAATTCGTTATGTATGTGAAAGAGTGTTCGCAGTCCGACGAAGTTTGCAGAAGAAACCATCTTCAAGCTTCTACATATTTGGTTTTGGTAGTAGTGGCGGTGCACTTGAATCAGAAACTTTGGCCTTAGTATCTTTGCCAAAGCCAGTGTGAAACGTATATTGAAAAGAAATCGAGGGTTGATGCTGTAGACAAGCTTCTGAAGTTCAAGCAATGGTATCCACTTGGTTTGGACATAACAAAAAGGATAGCCATTGACAAGTTGATAAGATCTCCTAGAGCATCTTTCATATCTAGGATCTTTGATCCCAAACATGCCCTGAGGATACAGAAGTCCATGGTTGAATTTTCCACCACAGCACCAAATCTAGTTGATGTTATACCATGGGACTCAGTCAATGACAAGCCACGCCCATGGAAGACATGGGATGACCTAAGGAAGAGCGACACGGTACACTACATAGTCATTGACAGACAACACTCAGTTGAGGCAGCGAAGGCGCTTATAGAGAAAATGGATAACAAGGAGTACATGGAGCACTTCAGTTATAGGCAATGTCGAATCCTTAATCATTACACACCTCAACTTGCACTGACTACAATAAGTGCAGACTTGAACATAATTGCAAGGGTGGTACAATACAATAAGTGACTTTATTTCTTATTCTGCAATAATCAACTCGCGCCACGCGCGAGACTGCAGTCCAACATTGGCCTGCAGTCTCGTGCATAGCACGAGTAAGTTTTTTATTATCTTGCTTCAGCATTCTCGCGCTACGCGCGAAATGGATATCTACATGGTACTAACTTATGGTTTTATATTCTTATCTCAGACCATATCCCATGCAGTTGAGGCAAGCTAGAAATCAATAGATTGAGCAAGAAGAAAGACACCTACGAGGAAAAGATGATCAGCAAGTCATCATACAAAAGAAAAATGATGTTGCGGAGGAGGAAGAGGAAACTTGCACCAAGAACAAAAGTCCAAGGAAGGCCCCTCTAATTCCTACCACATAGTCTTCAGTCCTGATCATGTGTGGGACAAATGGAATGAGGTGTGGAACAAGTGGACAGCAGGAGAGCTTGTAGGAAAAGTAGGGAAACCTGAGAAAGGATCCCTTGATGATTTTACAGTCACAGACTTGAGGAGTGCACAGGGGTTAAGGGAAGAAGAAATTCTCAAGGTGCTCCAATCTGTTATAGAAGGACAGGTCTTTGTGAAGGTCTAAAAAATCAATGATGTACCATCCTTTCCAGAGGCCTGCAAGTCCATGAAAGACCACCCGTGTCATGAGGCCGGCCATCTCAAAGGAACTCTTTGAGATGCCTGGAATAGAAAACCTATCTGAGCAAGGCATCTTGGACATGATAAAAATAACTGATGAAGACCTGCTCAGGTACTCAAAGTGGTTGCCTGGATTTATTCAGGCATATAAATCCAGGAACAAGGAAAAACCAGCCCATCTACCATCATTTGGAGCTGAAGTGCAGAGTCAGTTGGGACTTGGACATTCCTGAGACTGTCTCAAGAAACCTACATGGTGAAGTCTTGTCAGGGTTCTCTGGTTGTTGCCACCCAGACCCAAAGACAGCTTTATTGTTCGTGGTGGACTGTCGAACATACCCTCAGGATATAGACTACTACATCTCCATGCTCTCAAATTGTCTCAAGCAGACCACCGAAGAGTACATCACACTTGTGTTCTTGTCTGAACCTACAGAGGAATATCCAAAGATCTTGCAGGCCACTACTCAGGTAGAGGCCAATATTAGTGTACGCCACGGGGTGCTAGTAGATGGGATGCCTGCTAAGAACAATTATGTCACTCATGGCATAACAATGATCACTTACGTGATCATAAATAAAGTAGCAGACGTGGTTTACGAGGCACACAAGAGTGGCCCCCAAAAGCTTCCTGAGCCGATACTCAGATTTACAGAGAAGGAGAGATTGGATAATTACCACTGGACCGATGAGCTTACCTTCAACCTGACCGCTGAGGAATGTGAGAAGGAATTCAAGGCAAGTGCAATGAACAAGTACAGACCACAACATGGAGCAAAAAGCCAAGTAGAAAGCCAAGTTCGTCGACCATAACATGGAGCAAAAAATATCTTCATAAAAAATATACATGAGACCTTAGAGGTGATAGAAGGATTTCCAGAAGAGCGGATATGTTTGGTAGATGATGACCCCGTTAAGTGTTGCTTGAACGTAGACAGCAGCATAAATCCTCCGACATGGCACCCAAAATAATGTAGATGAAGAGAATTGGGTGTCAACAGAAATACTATAGATGTTTGACTCCCTCATATCAGCCCCTACAGTGCCTGCTTTCCTGAGTAGTAGACCAGATTTGCAAGGAAAAGTAAACCCTGCAGACTATGATCTGGTTGTAAAAAATTACTGTTAATGAAAATGTACTCAGATTTGTAAAAATACTTGTATGTGTACATAACTTATATGAATATAAAAGATGTTTTTTGATGCAAGCTTAGTTTGGCCTTGGCTCTTTCCAGCATACACTCTACTTTTTGCCTTGGTTTTGTTGTCACTAATTTCTAACACACTCAATAAATGGTGCAATATTGCCACCAATTCATTTTCAAAAAAAAATACAGGACGCAATTTCTTGCTCAAAACATACGGAAAAAAACCCAGGTAAAAAAATGAACAGTGGAATAATTTCAAAATAACGGAATCGTGGTTAATACATAATGCACTCAACAACTTCAATAAGCTAAGGTATAAGTAGTACACTCAATTTATATTCAATTATTGAATACCATTACCCAAGGTATTGACCTTGCTCCTATTCATTTGTTGGTTTCGAGACTCTTCCTTTAGCTTTGATCTTGTTATCCTGGAGTCCGGTGTGGATTATATTCCAATCCACATGGATGATCACAGTTTGGCTGTTGGTTAAGTTTGTCTAGCTTTATTTTTCTTGTACAGTTTGTGTTTCATTTTGTGAGTTTTTTTGTTCTTATTCAGGGTACTTGTTAGTAACTTCTTGTTTAACAGGTTATGATGGAGAGTAATGAAGACGCACAAGGAATGTTAATCATCTAGTCTTGAGCTTAACACCATCTCTTATAAGCTTAGAGATTGATGCCTCCCACCCCGATTCACGTGTTTATCCTTCTGAACTAGAGCAAGTATTCAAGAATTTGCTTCAAATGTGATACAAATTGGTACTGAAGCCCATAGGATAGCTGCCTCTCTTTGCATGATGAGAGGACAATCTACTGGTTTCTTTTATGACATAGATTCTGTCATGTCTAACATGGAATAGGAATAGATGGGTATGCCAGTTTCTGAACTCTATACTTTGAGGTCCCACATGAGCCTTGCAAGGCTTTATTGATCCAAGAAATCCGGCAGGTTGACTATGTGATTAGACATGCGCAGTCGGGCCCGCCCATGAATTAATGTTTGATCTTGTTGATTTTGTGAACCTTAAGTTGATTGAAGGAATTGTTTCAGTGCTTGTCAACTACATGATTCTTTTTCTGATTTGTTGAATGTGAATAAGACGATTTCTGATTCTTCTGCTTGTAGATTATATGCTTATCGTATGTACATTTGTATTTATACTAACAGATCTGAACTTTCAGCCGGCTACGAGCCCTGGATATAGCAGTTATCCCTTGGATTGGGAATTCTACTATGCCCGGATGATCATGGGTATCGTGCTGTAGTTCAACTCCCCAAGTTCACTGATGGTTTGTTAAAGTTTTGTTGAGTCATGCCTTTGCTATATCTGATGTCGCTGAAAGCATGGGTGTTTTATCACATGAGAGTTGCTAACAGAATGCTCAAGCTCTCATCGACATCAGAGATATCCTCGAGGTAAGTCCCGAGCGTTGAGTTCTAGTTGGAGTTCAATTTCCCAACCTCGCTTAGTTTTGGATTGATGCGGTGCATCAGGTTATATGATGTTCAATTAGATTTTGGAATATTGTATTGTATCAGGTTATATCATGTGTGTTGTATCAGCCTTGCAAGATAATCCTTGGGTTTGGGTTTTTAAACAATTGGGTCAACTTGGAGCAATCTGACCCCATCTTGACTCACAAGGGATGAACTAGAGGGTAATTTATAGACTATTCTGAGAAATATTACATGATCTGATGGCCACAAAAATTCCTAATATATAGTCCACGATAATACACACATGTGCAAGCATGTTTAAGTTATAAATGGGTAGTTCGCATGGTTAATTTAATCTTAGTCAGAAAGTACATTTATAATAAGTGGCTAAGAAAGGAGGCCCGTCCATTATATCAAAATTATGGATTTGGTTGATATAGGAGGTCCATCTGTTACATCAAAATTGCAGATTTGGTTTCACTCCATCAATGGGATAGATGAAATATTTCTGATTCATTCTATCGCGCCGATATCTATCCGGAAGGTCTGATCTGCATAAATTATATGGATTAACATGCGCCTTTTTTCCATTCCTGTTCTTATTGATTCTTGTATCATGGGCCTTTGCATAGTCTAAACCATTGTCTTAGTGTAATTTATAATTTGTGGTTAATTCCTGGTTAACAAAGTAAGATAAAGATTTTTTTCTAGATTTGAGCCCAGTTGGGTGAAACGAGCTAATCCTAAGGATTGATTTTAGTTTTCTTATCTACCTTTCTTACTAAAGAGCTTAGAGTATTTGCTTAATTGTAGTACTCTCATAAAAAAGAACCCGAGCGTGTTCTATGTTTTTTAGCTCCGTAACTTCATACGTTTTGAATCTAGCTAATATTCTTGAAGGAATATCCCTGATATATCTAGACCTATTATATGACTAATATTTCGCATGTGTCCAACTGAGATGGGCCTGACCAATCCAAGGTAGCATTCCGGGAATGGATCATATGTCGGACAAAACTCCAAAGAATGTGACATTCATCCTCAACAGCTCCCACTTGGCAGCACTGACAAAGACTGTCTTTGTATGGCTCTCGTATCGATCTGTCTGTCTCGATTCAGAGACATTATGTACTTATGCAAATTGAGGCAATGAGTATGCATTATTTCATGGGAAAATGGGTACATAGGCAGTGTTGTATGCTCCATTTCAGTATGGGCTTTATGTGGTGCTGGTAATATGTGTCTTGAGTTGTTCAAGGGCGTTGCATCCCAACGCTTGCTAAGGAAGCAAGTGTCTAGATACTGCCTCAAGCTACGATGATCCTCTTCTGTTTGCACCTATATGCACATGTGCTCCTGCATATTCCAACTGGCCAGCCACTAAGCCTCCAGTAGGCCTTGAGATCATCCATACTAACCATCTTCTGAAAATAGACGATGTGGCCATCAAGGACTACTTTTTGAAGAGGCAAGAAACATGTCTCCTGTAGAAGAATTTGATATTGGACCATGATTTCACTCCCACTGCCCGTGCTAAGAAGGATTGTTGCACCTGCTCTAAGTCGTTTAGGTAGCAAGGGACACCATCGGGCCCCAGACTTCGACCTGTATAAAAGAACGAACTCCATCAAGAACCTAAATAAGTGCGACTGATGGGCCAAGTCATACAACTTCGCTTTGTGACTATTGTCCTGCATTGCATACATCGCTTTCCAGCACGATGTCACTTGTAACCAAGTGGAAGTATCTTAGTACATGGTAGAAAGGAACTCCACTTCCAAGTACTTGTAGGTGAGGCATCATCTCCATTATTTATCTTCTTTAAGTGAACGAGGGAGTTCTTGGTTGACCCGAGGATGAGATTAGCACGATAAATTAATGCGCGCGTCAGTTGTCTGGCTGCATGTCTTCTGCAGTGTAAGCTAGGAGGTCCACATCATCTGCATATATGACTCGCCTAGCATTCTAATGCAAAAGTTAAGTTCCGCCGCCCCCATTGTCAGTAAGCCAGCTTTCCAATTGATCAATGTAGAGCCCAAATAATGTTAGAGAGAAAGGCTATTCCTAGAGGACCCCAACACTATTGTCAAATGGTTGGCTCAGTTCTAGCCGGCCTGAGCATGCCTCATATAGCCTATATATCCCATTCTGCAGATCCAAAGGGACCCTCAACTGTCGCAATCTTTCCCATAGCTTTTCTCGAGGCACAATGTCAAAAGTCTTGGCGAAGTCGACAAAGCAATACAAGTCTTGTCAATGGTTTATGTTGTCTTCAATCAGAGTACCTAGTGCAAAGATATGATCAATGATTAAGTGGCAGGGCCTGAATCATGCGGTGTAAGAGCTCGCACCTCTTCTCGCCTCGCTCATCTTGTCAACCGGCCGCCGAGAATGTCGAGAGCAGTTTTGCAAACACTGAACTGACCATAATTTCTCGGTAATTTGCCAGGCAATATGGGTCGCCTGCCTTGTAGATGGAAACAACATTACTAATGGTCCATTATGGAGGGAACCTTCTGTAATGCCCCGTTGAACAAGACAGTTAAGATCGATGCCATGAAAGGCCCTACCCACTTTAGCAACCCTGCCTGCATACTGTCCAAGTCTGCTGCTTTTCCATTGGCAAGACATTGTATGCTCTGGACGACAACCGCCTTTTGTGATTTTTTAGAGTCAAGCCTTCCCCGAGACCCAAGGGGAGGGGGAGGGGGGTATTGCTGCTCAAAACCCTGGGAATATAGAGTTGCTGCAACTATTGCCCCCACTGCTTGGAAGTTATATCCCCTATAGGCTATATTGATTTTGTGAGCACCTTTGGTCAAAAGGCCCTGGGATGATGGTCTAGGAGATAAGATATTTCCCTTTGATGCCTCATGAAGTACATGGCTTTCTTATCCTAGAGGAAAGTGCGGTATTGTCGGGCCGCATGTGGGTATAAAGTAGAATCCATGACTTGGCAGGGGCAGCATTTGAGTTCCTTACACCCAGCATCAAACCACTGATTATATGGGAAGATTATGGCCTCCGAGACTCGCCGCGAGCAGCTTCTCTCAAAGCACATTTGTGCAGCATTCCCAAGCACTTCAATCAACTGGTCCGTCTGTTGCTCTGGCTTAGGGACTGCAAAATTCATGTCAGGTCATCTGTAAGCGTCCGAGGGTAAGCCTCTTGCATGCTCGTAATCCAAGCGTAGTTGAGGCATGCAAGGAGCTGCAACACATGGGATTTGAACAGCCTGCCAAGCGAGATGTAGATAGTAGATGATCTGAGTCGACCTCTACTACATCTCTACTTTCTGTGCCCATCAGAAATGATTCAGTAAGTACACCACACTTGACGTTCACATCATTTTGAAGCCCAGATTTAAAGAAGGAAAATGTTCGCAATAAAGTTATTGTCATAATAAAATGAGATTAGTGTTATATCCAGCCGTTTCGGCCTTGTCCCATGGCTGCAACGGATTTCTGAAGAAATCCGTGGTGAACATGGGCACGACCGTGGTTTTGAAGATGGTGCGCAACACAACCGTGGTTAGCCGTGGCCACGCCATTTTTTTTAGAAAACATGGTCGTTTTTGTTTCTTATTTATCCTTGCAACTTTAACAAGAGTTTTTATTTATCCTTGCAATTGTAACAAGAGTTTTTCCACATCGAACCTATTTGTTTCCACTCTCGCCTGTTCCGATGTTGGCGCTACAAGAAGAAGACCCATCTCCAAGATCAGTCTAATTTCTTGTTTAGCAAAATATCAAATTCTGGGGAACTTTAGAATCAGCATGCTCCTATGTCTCGGGAAGAAACTGATCAGACTTCTTTTACCACTTTAGGGGGCGAACTCTAGCACTTCTGATTCTTGTTGCATTGCCAGATCCTGGGAGAATACTGTGTCAGGTAAAGGAACTATTAATGGGATTTACTTACTCCGGTAGAAGAATAGAATGGGTATGCGATATAAAACCAGAACACTATGTATTGTTCCTTGGCCTATTTTGCTATTGGCGTCCATCAGGACACATTCTAATGTGTTGGTCGTCCGACAGAGATCTCAGGGCTAGGAAGTTAGGCTAACAATTAATTTTTTTTCATAACCATTGTTGATTTTTACATAATATTTTCTGATTCTATTTTTTATTTTTCTAGGAGTTTAAAGTATCTTTGGAGAATATTCCCGTGTTATCCGTTTCCATGTTCCGTTGCCGTTTCCGTTGTCTAAAACTTGGGGACCCGTTGCGTTTCCCATGGACATGTTTTGTAACTATGGTTATATCTAATAATTTATATGTCTTTCATAAACTTGCGAATGTTTTTTGAATTTTGATTTTTTTTTTAAATAAAAAAAATAATATCTCTCATTACACACCAAAACAAAAATATTCAACCTTTTTCTTTCTTCCCATAAAAAAACAACTGCCAGCAACAGAAATATTCAATTTTTTTTCTTTCCATGAAAAAGACAACTGCCAACAATCCAGTTCCTCTTTTTTGCCAAAAAAATTTGAGTTTCCCTATATAGGTAGGAGCTCCAATTGCAGCGCCCTGTTTGCCAATCTTTTCCTGTTTGCCAATTCTTTTTTTTTAAGCTGGGGCAGCTATCTTAGTGGCATCGCCTTGTAATGGATGAGTGGTAGATGGATGTATTTTGAAGCCACCAAACGTAATCATCCACCATATCTTCAAACACAATCATAGAGCATGCATTGATGGAAATTGATGTACAAAAAACTAGAACAAAGAAAACCTCGAAACATGGAATGGTCATGTAAATCATATCTATTCATTTGTCCCAATCCTTATGCCCCATGTAAGGATTGGAGCTTTAGCCCGACTATGGAATTAACCATGAAATATGAATCTGTAGTATTACATCAAATTGCATGTCTGTTCTTGCGCTTTTAGTGATGAACTTTGTTATTTTTTTTTTTTGTTTTTTATGATGAACTCGGATTGCAAGGCCATGTTTTATTCACATGGACACAACTGGATTTTCATCGGCTGTTGCCTTCACCTCCACATCCTTCTCTGATTGCAAAACAGCCTGATCCATCTATAGCTAGATCTAAAACTATACTTCTTGCATGTGGATGCAAAAGCCAAAATAGCCATTTAAATTGCCCCTTGTGTTGTTTGTTGTTGTGCTTTTTTGTTTGGTGCCATCAAGACTCTGTGGGCATGCAAATCCGGCGGTTCTTTTTTTGCAGGTTAGCATTTTGGGTGATGGCGCTTCATGCCGCCTCAGTTGGCGCATCATTTCTTGTTTTTTACCTGCGTTTTCTTGAACGATATCTGGCTATGGAGGCTTCAAGAGCCCTACTTCTTGAACTATGTCTCGCTATGGAGGCTTTTGTTGGTGCTTCTGTAACCTTGCCTATGCTTTCAACTGTTGTAGCATGAGCTCCACAGCAACCAGAGATGAGCTTCTCGGCGTTGACCCATAGCATAATATCCAGCCGTAACCAGACCAGACAACCCACAATAAACAATAGGAAAAAACATGCTTAGTTTAAGCTTTATTTACCTTCTTGTTTTCCTTTTTTATTTTTTGTGGCTTTGCATTTGCAGTCGAACAAGCATCGGTTGTGCAACAAAACTCATGGGCTGTTAAAAAGTTTGGCCCTTAAAATCATATAAGCTTATTACAAACTCTTTGTTATAAAACAAGATGCTAACGCATCAATGGATTGCCCATTAAACGACTCATTGATGTATGCACAACTACACACTATTGTGATTACCAAGTAAGTGACAAGAATCGATATTATGTGTTTATTGACTCTTATTCAATATTTTGTGTTTATCGACTGTTGTCATCTTGCAAATGACAAAAGCCAATGCTGTTGTAGTTCTAATTAAAGAGGAGCATATAATGCTTTTGTTTTCGTGATTATATATGCATAAAGTATAGAGGCAAATTCAATAGTTTAGTGTCGTTTAGTGGAGTCAATACCTATGGGTTGCTCTATGGATTGCTTCTGCATGCTAAAGGAGATAAAGATTGGAATTCCATATAATTAAAACTCTAGTTATCGGCATGAATATTTGTTATTTATAGAACATTAACTTTCTAGTTGTTTTTATTTCTACTACTACGTCCTCTCTTGTAGTTGTGTCTTTGAATAACAAGCACGTAGAGAACTAGTGTTGTCCTAGCCATTGCCTTCAATTTTGCTATTGCAATGACATAAGTTTTTGGAGGGAATGATAAACTTCTCTCTCTCTCTTTGATTAGAATTTTTAGGCTTACTGTCCGACATAATTTTTTAAAGTTGATTCTTGTTCAAGAAATCCCTGCAGTTCTAGCATCAACCAAAAGGATACATTTGAGCATGTGTAAACACACTCTAGAAATGCTTCCTCTTTTACGTGATAAGATTGTGACAGAGACAGACTCAATTCCCATATCCATTGGCGGTTGCACATTAGATCAATTGCCAGGGAACGCAGAAACAGACACACTCTCTGCACTTATAATGGATCCTGTCCAGTTTCGAGATATGCTGCTCGATTACAACCCAATAAAGACCTTCTCTGTCAACTATGTTGGATCCACCACTGATTTCAATCCAAAATAATGCCATAAGTGTTGCTCTTTGTATCTTAATGCAATGTAATGTGGGCTTTGTATCTATTGCTCATTTACATACGGTTTATGTACTTTAATCTAATGTAATCTGTTTGGCCAAAAATTTGCAAAACCATAAGCTAAAGACAGACATAGTCAGATATTTAAGTATTACGAAAATTTGTAATCCATATCTAATGCATCTGCTACGTTATTGGACAGAGGCGACAGGTGTAGACTTCTTCAACGGTTATCGTAGTCTGAACTTAAAATGTGCATTAAAAATGCAATTTCCATGGCAGTAGTAGCCCATGCCATGCTCAATTACGCTCTCCATACTTCCTGCACCAGTTTAAAGGAGACGACACAACCTGATCTTCGTGCATTTTACCTCTCCAATTCCTAAAGTGTTCAATTTTTCTACAGGGAGAACACTTGAAACTTAGAACTGTCATTTCATATACACAAGTTAATGAACATGAAAATAGCATGTTTAGATGCAACCCAGAAGATTCTCTAATGCAACAACCTAGAAGGTTTACATCAAATGTTCATTGCAGTTCAACAGTTTCATGAATTATGGTATCAGGCCCATCTCTCTCTTCTGATAAATATGTGGTTGTGTTTTATTTACCTAATGCAGATGCTTTGAAGGTTCAGTCCAGTTTACAAGGTTCAAAGCAGAGATCTGAACACGAGCTTGATTTTCTCCATCCGTTGTTGCTTGATTAGGGCACCATGTTGCAATAGCATCTTCAATCCTAGGCAGTGCCATAATGAAGCCGTGAATTTAAACGAGCAAGATCCTCCTAATTGCATTAAAGTAAGTGTCTATATGAATGAATATTTATGTGCCAAATAATGTTTTTAAGTGTAAGGCTGATTTCCCTAATTACCTACAGGATGTTGTCTTCCTTCTAGGTTTACATCAAATGTTCATTGCAGTTCAACAGTTTCATGAATTATGGTATCAGGCCCATCTCTCTCTTCTGATAAATATGTGGTTGTGTTTTATTTACCTAATGCAGATGCTTTGAAGGTTCAGTCCAGTTTACAAGGTTCAAAGCAGAGATCTGAACACGAGCTTGATTTTCTCCATCCGTTGTTGCTTGATTAGGGCACCATGTTGCAATAGCATCTTCAATCCTAGGCAGTGCCATAATGAAGCCGTGAATTTAAACGAGCAAGATCCTCCTAATTGCATTAAAGTAAGTGTCTATATGAATGAATATTTATGTGCCAAATAATGTTTTTAAGTGTAAGGCTGATTTCCCTAATTACCTACAGGATGTTGTCTTCCTAAGACACAATGGATAGGTATTTCTTCACTTAATACATTGTCAATTATTTTACCTTCGCCATTATTTGATTGTTATACTATGTTGGTAGTGAACTAATTTTTTATTGTTAGATTTACATCGTGAAAATTAATATACTTCCTATGCTTACTTAATCTTGTTTGGTCTCAAACATTACAGATCACATGCAAGCTGCATCTTAGAAGCGGTGGAGCAGACAGGGTAAAAACAGTTTGCAGTACATACTTTGAAGACAATGACATGGATGACATTTGCTAGAATTGTGGCATGTGAAAGCTCACCTAACGCTACGGGATAAGATTGTGATAGAGACAGATTCAGTTCCCGTATGCATTGGTGGTTGCACATGAGATCAATTGCTAGGGAACACAGAAACGGAGCACTTTCTGTACTTATGAAGGACCCTGTTTAGTTTCGAGATATGTTGCATGATTACAATTCAATAAAGACCTTCTCTGTTAACTATGCTGGATCCATCACTGATTTCAATCCAAAATAATGTTCGTGAGCGTTGCACTTTCTAACTTAATGCAACATAATATCGTTTCTCTATCTATTGTTCATTCATATATGTACTTTATCTACTTTGATCTAGGGTAATCTGTTTGATAGTAAATTTGCAAACCATGGGCTAAATATATAATAGAATAGAATAGAATAGAATAGAATATACATTATTGTCCCTTGTGCCCTGAGGCCCCTGGACTTATGTAGCATGGGCGAGCTCCCTGATGGGTGCTACTAACACATCACGCTGGCTTTATTGTAGCCTTTTCTGAAGGCTCCCTTTTTTCTATTAATATCGGCACTCCGCTTTGGATCGGCTTCAAGGCCGTGCAGAGGTGCGTCGTTATCAATCAGCTTTAAGCTGAGCATTTTTGGGCAGTTACGATTCGCCTCCCGGGCGGCTCATATCAGAAGTCCTTTTTCCTTATGTACTTCCCCGTGCTTTGTCGTCATTTCCTGTATTGCGTCTGCTAAATCTCTCATTGTTTCTGTCCTTGCCATCATGGCGTATATGGGCTGGCCCCATCTTATGTTTTTGTATTTGTTCCTGATGTCTCCATATATTGGGCACTCATTGAGCATGCGATTTTCGTCTTCCACTTCCCCTCTGTCACAGATTCTGCATATCCGATCGTCTTTCTCTACTCTCCTCCATCTGTCCTTTTCAATTCTTAGGTCATGGCTCCCCATCCTAAATCTTGCTAGGATATCCCTCTTGGTTTTTCCTAGTAAATTATCCTGGTACATCTGCTGCCCTATCCGATGTTCTGGGTTGAAGACTGTCATAAGCCAAATTGTCTTGGGCCCTGTGTGTTTTTGCAGCCATGCTTGCGTAGCCTTGTTTGTCCAATCCTCATTCCATTCGCCTTCGTTTATAAGGTCGCTCAGGTTCATCCCCATTTCTCTGGTCCACACTGCTACATCCCTGAACCATCCGTTGCTCGCGATAATGTGTGATTTTGCTGACTCGCTAATCGCGATATTCGCTAGTTTATTCGGTTTCTCACTTGCATTATTTCTTATGAGGTATCTGATAGTCTTCTCCCATGCCCTTACCTCCATTGGTTTCTGTCCCGTCTCATATACTATGACTGTTTGTGGTGTATTTGTTCTCAGCTTGAATTCCTGTTTATGCCATTGCCTGAGGATTCCTTCCTGTTTTTCCCATTTCTTTTCTGTTAGCCCCGGTCCCCAAGCCTCGGCCCCGTATAGTTGCGTGGTCGCGACCACTGCACTGAACAGATAGCATTTGATTTCCCAGTCTATTATTCTGCTTTTATTGCAGAAATTTTTCATATTATAGTAACTCCCAATGGCTGTTTGGAATCTTGTATCTGCCCCTTTAGCCCATTTCCCTGTACCATGTGTATCGTACCCCATGTATCTATACTCTGTTGACTCTTCTAGTTCTGTTCCCAAATACTTGAACAATTTGTGTCTATTCACATTGCAAAGACTATTTTGTTTTTTTGCAAGATTTATCAACCAACCCTTTTAGCGAGAAGGTCTCCCCAGTTTTCAAGAACTGCGTGCATTCCCTTGTTTTTTGTGGCCATCATGCTCAGGTCATCGACATATAACATAATGGGTACCTTGGTTTCCCCTAGCGTAGGAGCGTCTATGTCCCCCTGCTGTTCTGCTATGAAATCTTGTAATGCATCTATGTATATTCCGAACAGTGTTGGGGATAGCGGGCACCCCTGTTTGACTCCCGTGTCGCAATCTATTGCTTTTCCCTCTTCTTCCATTTTTGCATATACACTATAGTACAATCTTGCAATTGCCCCTACCATGTCTCTTGGTGCCTGCATATCTATGAGCCTCAGATAGCTTCTCCCGGGGATTTGTGTCAAAAGCCTTCCTAAAGCCCACAAAGCAGCATATTACTTTCTTCCCCTGATTTCTGTTCTGTTCTATTAATATCCTGAGGGTTACTAGGTGGTCCGTGGTTGAGTGCTCCGGCCTGAAACCTGCCTGCCCCTGTGCTCTCAGGTTCTCTATCTCTGCCCATTGTTTCAACTTATTGTCTAGGACCTTTCTAAACCATTTTGCAAAGATGGAGCTAACCATTATGGTTCTGTAATTTCCAGGTTCATGTTTGCTCCCTCCCTTGTGTAGGGGTATGACCCTATTGTACGCCCATCTGTCTGGGAGTCCCGTGTGTATTATGCTGTTGAATATATCTGTCACCTATTTCCCTAACGCGGTGTCTGCACATTTTAGTAGTTCCACAGTTAGTCCATACAGATCTGGAGCTTTGTTGTTGGCCATCCTATTTAGCGCTATCATCACTTCCTGTATGCTGAAACATGGTGTGTCCATCTCCTGTAATTCTGGTATTGGTGCTGGGGAAGCCCCGGTCTTATACAAATTTTCAAGGTATCTCTCCCATCCGGCTGCCCCAATATCGCCTTGTGTGTTTCGATTCTTCTTATTCCCTTGTCCTTTTCCTTTAAATCCTTTTCAGAATTTTCGGGGTTGCTTTTTGAGTAGTTTAGCCAATCCCCATTGGTGTTGTACCAAGTTTTTGTTTCTCTTTGCCTTCAACATCCTCAGATATACCACTTTTTCAGCTTGATATGTCTCTCTTCCTCTCTGCTCTCTGACCCTTCTTTTTTGCTCTCTGCACTCATCATTATACCAGGTTGAGGCCTTGAAGGCATCATTCCCCCTTTTTCTTCTCCTCTTCCCAAAAACTTCTGTTGCCACTTTCACTGTTATATCATTAAGCATGTTCCCATTTTTGTCGCCCTGTGTTCCCCCCAGTTCCATTTTCCCATTTCTTCTTTAATAGACTGTCATTTGAAACCTGCTTATTTCCTGTAAGTGTTAACTGTATGGGTCTATGACTCTCCCTTTTCTCGATCGGCCATTTTAGGAGCATAAATCCCGAGACTATCTCCGCTGCTGTGTCATTCATTATCACATAATCTACTATACTTCTCCCGTGTACGTTCTGGCTCGTGAAATTCCCTGACCCTTCCCATCTCTGTGCTCCATTGGCTATAATGACCCCCGTAGCTGTGCATACTTCGAGCAGTAGCTCCCCTTTAGCATTGACTTCTGCCCTGTCCTCTGTATGTCTCTCCCACTCCCGTGATCTTGCCGTGTGGGTCCATTGTCCACTTGTTTCCTCTATGCTTGAGTTTTGTGCTTGTTCCTGTCCTGTTCTGGCATTCAGATCGCCTATTAATATCATTGGCCCCTGTTCCTTCCATTTCATCATAGTCTCCCCCAGTTCTAATAATTCTAGCTTATCGCTGCTCGGTGGGTAATATGCTATTATCAGAATTAAATCCTTTTTGCTTTGTAATTGTATACTTAACATCATATATCTCTTATTGACATCTGAGTGTAAAATACATGCACTGTTTACTACATTTTCTTTGACATAGCAGGCTAGACCTGCACTCCCTCTTTCTATCTTAAAACCTTTGTCCTTCCAGCACGTGAATAGCTGGTACCCCTCCTCCTCTGGCAGCCGTTTTATGTTGTGTTCCCATGTCTCTACAAGACATATTATGTCACAGCTATGTGCTCCCTCCAGCCTCCCTCCGTCATCCCAAGGGTATCCAGTACAATTCCAGTACCATATCGTCAGCGTCTCTTTCCTCGAGGTTGCTCCCTCGGGGTATCCGTGTTTTCTGCTCCGTTTTCCATTCTTCTCGGTCGTCCTCTGGTCTTTGTGATCGGGGTTGGATCCATGTTTCCGACTTGGACTATTCGGTCTGTGTCGTCCCCTTTTCCCCCTCTTTCTTCCTCTCTGTGCTGACTCGTTTCGGGGGCTACTGCTGTTATTGTCCCCCCCAGTGCCATATTTTCCTGTCCTTGTATCAGGACCCTCAGTGGGTTGATGTTCTCCTTCCCCATATCCGTTGGCCTCCCTAATTCGATTACTCATACGTCCTTGACGAACACGTGGAGTTCGTCCCCTTTTGTGCAGAAACACCTTGCCATTCTTGACCCCTGCCTGTATTCCTGCCTGATTCAGTTCCCTGGCCTTGGCCAACTCCTTGTGTAGCCCTTGGCGTTGCATGACTGTTAGGGCTTCCTGCACCTTGATCCCGTTCCTCAACCTGGACCCCATGCGCAGTATTCTCTCCTTGGTTGGCAGGTCCCTGAGTGTCAGGTTTATGTGTCTCGACCGCCCCCTCCATTGGCCTGACCGTGCGGCCTTGACAATGATGCTCCGATGTTCTTTGAAGACCACCTCCATTACTTCTGCAGTCACTCGATATGTGTCCTCGTTAGGTTTCTCTGCTACCCCTATCAGCCTAACGTCATGCTTAATTCTATTCTGTTCCTCATATTCCATGATATGCGATTTTATTTTATCAAATGATTCCCATGCATCCAAATCAACATTTCTTTTTTCTAATTCAACCAACCTCTTCAAGATTTTGGCTTTCTCCTCCTCAATCTCGTCCATTCTGCGCTGCATATCCTCGCTTGTCTTCTCCACTCCCTCTATCCTCATGTCCATGCTGGAGATGGCTATCTTGTTACGATTGACTATTTCTGCCAGCGTGTTGAGTGCATCCATGCTGGGTATCCTGGACTCCAACTGCTTGTTCATCTGCGCTAGAAAATCGTTGAGGTCCTGTTGGCTTGCTGGTGCCCTTGCCGCATCTGCTTTCTTTAGCTGGCTGAGGCTGGTGCTTTCCGCCATTGCTTTGAAAATATAGCGTGCCGCTGTACTCTTCGTCCGGGTAACCACTACAAGCTCTGCGAGGCGATATTGTCATACTTCCTCTATTAAGCATATATATTGTATCACTAAACGGTCCCTTAATTCAAAAGGCATCGTTAATCCTAATTTTGAATTTTGAATTTTAGGATAGCCATTAATTATTCTGCCCCTACTACTTATTATTCGTTCTGCCCTGTGGATCTCTTCGTATCCCATTTCCTCTAATGACTGGCTAGCGGTGACCTCCCTTCCTTACTGATATGGGTTCGGTACTTGCCATCCTGCGTTTATTTATGCTCTAATGTATATTCAATCATTTCGGCGGAACCGCGAATCACTTCGAGGGTCGTATACTGTGCTGAGTTTATAGTGGTACGGATACCAGTTGGTGGGTCTAGCCCTCGCTATCCTGGTGTACGGCGGAGGCTGAGCCTCTCCGTCCCGTAACTTACCCCCGTCCGCTTTATACTCTTATGTTCTCGCAGTTTGCAATTTATGCAATTTTGCGATGTTTCGAGTTTATAGTGGTCCAGATTTACCAGTTGGTGGGTCTAGCCCTCGCTATCCTGGTGTACGGCGGAGGCTGAGCCTCTCTGTCCCGTAGCTACAACTGTCCACCTTTTACTCTTATGGTCTTGTGACCTTTGTAGTTGTTTGTGTTCTGGATTTGCAGTGGTCCAGTTTACCAGTTGGTGGGTCTAGCCCTCGCTATACTGGTGTGTGGCGGAGGCTGGGCCTCTCTGTCCTGCAACTTATTCTGTCCACTCTTATGATTTACCTTTCCCCTGTAGTTCCAATGTATGTTCCCCTTGCCATTTTGTCATTTTGTCATCTACGCCTCGTCCATTTCCCTTTATCTCTCTGTCTGTATGCCTATATGACATGGCACCGCTTTGTCATCTATTTGCTTACTCCCCTTGTCATGAGTTCCTCCCAAGTCCACCACCTTCGCCACCTTTTGTGCTCAGTGTTGGTTCCCGCCGTGTCATAGTCTATAGCTGTCCGCTGTTTTGTTTTTGCCATATCTAGAGCCTTTGCCACTTCGTTCGACTCTTCTCTGTATCGATATCCTGCGGTTCTTCACCTGTTTACTTATCCTTTTACTTATCCTTTTACTATTGTGTCTGTTGTCCCAAATATCTGCTTTTGATTATTTCTTACTGCTGTTTACAATACCGCTTCATGATTCAGGGGGATATCCTACTATATTTCAAGTGAATCGGAAAATCACTTTTTGAACCAGAAATTCTGTGAAGCGCCTAGAACTGCCATACACTGACCGTATGTAATTGATTCAAATGTGCATTTCTTGACCATGTTCTACTTTTCTGGATGCCATGTGTGATGCAAGTTAGAGTGGAAGCTGCTTTAAATGGTCAAAGCAAGACACGGTTACTAGGACCACATTGTCCTGGCAGTACTAAGCCAGGAGAGTGCAAGATTGGAATTATGCCTGGTTACATTCATAAAGTGGCCCAATTGTGAAATCGTATATTTCTAACTTAAGATTTCTATGGTTATATAGAGGTATTGTATAGAAAAACTGTAGAAGTCTGAGCTGGAGGGCGAGTTTTGACCCCAAATGACTCTAGTCTAGGGTTTTGAGTGCGGGTAAAATAGACTTAGGTTGAATGGTTTAGTTTTGAGGTTATTTTTGGAAAGCGCTGGCGATAGCGGTGGAGCAGCGGAGTGGCGATGGCCTGAAAGCGATGGCGGTGGAGCAGCAGAGTGAAGAGAGGGATGAATGGGCCTGAAAGCGAAAGGGCCTAAAGGGCGGTTCGTTAATTTTTTCCTGACTGTTTTTTTTCAGTTGAAAATGTTCCCGGCTGACTTCCAACTATTCTATTCCTTTGTTGTTTCAGCTTCTCCCACAGACAACACTATATTATTTAGATGACAGATATGTTAGCAAAGAAAGAGCACGTTCTGAGGGATTTTGAGCCTTTTTCTTTGTTCGGTGCGACTTCTTGTTGTGCTTTTGTTCAAGCTTCTGGAACTTCCTACGGCAGGAGCTGTCTAGTGTTCCAATTCAATTCCTAAAGTTTGATTTCCTTTTCTGTCTGTAGAGTGCAGGCTGTATTCTTACTTGCTCTTCATTTTGTTGCTCTTAATTCATGTGCAGGTTCGTCTTAGCATTTGAAGTAGGTGCCAAGCGAGGCCCTTCTACATGGGCTCCAATTATTCCAGGAGACTTGCAGGTTGCAGAAGGCAACAAGTTCTATGTGGTTAGTGGGCTGGGTTGAATTCAGTTGCAGGTTGTTGTTAGCATGTGCAGAATAGCTTCAATTGCCATGAAGCTTAATGTGAGGCAAATCAGGGATTTAAAACAATTGAAGAGCGAGGCCCTTGCACGTGGGCTGCAATTACTGCAGCAAATTCGAGGCTTCCAGAAGGCGGTAAGTTCTGGTCTGTAATTTCAAGTGTTTGCAGTCATGTGAAATTGAAGTTTCTTATTCCTTTGATAGTCAGATTTAGGAAGCACCACAGTCTAGTTATTTGGGGTCCTTGGCCTATTCCTTACAGAATAAAGTTTCTTCTGTATCAGACTTTTCCACCTATACATAGGCACGCTGAATTCTGAAAGCTATGAGTATGGCATTGAGGTCTTCAAGCTATTCCTTTGCAATTATCCTCCTATTGATGATGGGCTCAGAATCATATTCACACATGTTTCCTCCCAAAGGAAGTAGCAGCACAAACACAGACAGCATGTAGACAGGAGTAAGGTCTGCAGTGAATGGGCGCGAAAATCCAGGGAAATGGGTAAGGAATCTGTGGCTATGATGTAACATTTAAAATGTTTGAGTTGTTTGGTTGGGCAGTTTCGCAGGCACATGTATGGCTTGCTGCCTCATGTTGGGCAGGTTTGCATGCAGAATAAGGTATGATCACATGTAGATACTCCTGCCACCATGATTTCGCCCAAAGTGCTTCTGTTGAAGGTTCCATTTCTAGCTTAAGGGGTTTCTTGCATCTTTGGAAATATTGTGGTTCTTACAAATTCTGTTGTTTTATGTGAGTTCACTTCATTTTGTGCTCAATTCTCTGGCAACTGGGGTTCAAATCCCCTCACGAGCTATTCTGTGAGATGTTTTTATGTTGACTTGTATTTTGACTTATTGCAAAGGTTACAAAATCTTATGCTGAGGTGGAAATGGGGATTTGACCCTATCACGGACTTGGTGGATGGTCTGGAATGCAGCAGAACGAATATCCATGAGAATATTATGTAAATTCTGTGATTGTTTCTCATTCTGGAACTCTTACATATGAAGCAATATATATCTTTGCATCTATGCTTTATGTAGTTCCAGTAAAGTGTAATGTTAACTTCAACCTATTGGTCTTAGGTGTTCCAAACTACAGCAGTTGGTCTTGGACAGTCGACCTATATTGGCATTGGAGGAGACCCTTTTAATGGCAATTGACTATTTTGAAAATTTTGTTCAAGATCCACAGACAGAAGGTGCCAGAATGTAGAGTAAAGATTTGTGTAAATGCAACTGAGACTTCAAAAGATTCAAAGATGTTTATTCAACGCTTTGCAAGTATTGTTTTGATTGGTGAGATAAGTGGCTCAACAAAAGATGATGCAGCAACGTTTATCAAGGGTTAGACTTACTTACAGAAAATTGAATGAGGATTTTTTATTTCTAAGTCCAAATTGTCCTCTGCAGGAAAGCGGCATCCAAAAGCCAGTAGTCTCTTTTATTGCTAGACTTACAACCCTTCCCCAGTCGTTGGATGGGACATGTTGGAGGTCTGTGCTATTTCAGTATTAATTTCATAGTTTTACATTTTAAGGAATGCATTTGTTGGACTAATAAAATATCTTTATCAGGATGGTACTGAGTTGGAATTAATTTCATTGTAGCAATTATTGCTGGAGGTAAAGGAACAACACAAGATAAAATTAAGTCATTAAAAGCTGCTGGAGTTACTATAATTGAATCATCTGCATAGATTGGATCAACGATTCACGAGATGTTTAAGCAACATGGTTTACTGTGAAGTCTAATTTGTGGCACAAGTAAGGTTTTGAGCTGTTATTGTCATTGGGGCCATCATTAGTACAGTAATGTTGTCATTGTGGCATCCATTCTACCCCAAACATTTATAGAGCAGAATAAGCAGCCAATACATTCGAATGACTGAATAAATCTGATAACTTTTTGTAACATTTTTGGAAAACAAATACGCAAAAGCGTATATGCTCCTATAACCACAAAATTTCTCTATGGGATGTGCTAAATTTTCGAGAGCATTAGCCATGATGATTGCACTACTGAGCAGGAAAAAGCAGAAGACAAAGTCTCGTAGCTGCAATAAAGCTTCTTATATTTATATTTGGTTACCATAATATGACATGGAATAAATGCTTTACCGAGAAGGAAAAGGCAGAAGACGAGAAACTAGTAAACGTGTAAGTTGCAAAGTCCTGTAGGTGCAATAAAGCTTCTTATATCTATAATTTGGTTACTACAATGTGACATAGAATGAACAACAGGCATTGATTGATCAACCAATGCTTAGAACAAGCTGGGATGGTTCAACTTACGTCTGCATGTAATATGCTCATATTTGCCCATACCTTATTTAACATGATCTTTTCCAAAAATACGTTGTGCTTTATATTATTTAAGCAAACATCTATTGCAAAGAATATTTCACTAACAAAAAAGGTAGATATCCAAAACTTTACAGTGCCATCGTCGAGGCTTCATATTTCTGGGAGAAACATGCATAGAACTAATAAGGAATCATAGAGATGAATAAATAATTTTGTAGAACAATGTGGCCATCCATAACCTTTTGTAAGTCAAATGTCTCAAGAGAGAAAACCCATCAAAGCATCCACCACCTTTTCTGGCCTGCCAAATAAATAACTGGTGAAAATGGCCCAAATGTATAACATACATGCAACGTAATTTTATAAGCAATGAAAATCGTACCAATCTTCAGTGGCATATGGGCTGTCTCGCTAAGTAATGTTGCTTTTATGAACTCAGTGTTGCTGTTCGCAAAGTCGGTGGCTTCTGTTTGAGGTAGGTATTTGTCATCCTTTCCCCATATCATTGCAACTGGAACATTCCAACTGTGTCCAAGAATCAATTTTATTAAAAAAAGAATCAATTTTATTAGTAATACTAAACTGATCTACAAGATATTAGATTGGCAAAAAATTTAAAGAAAATACTGATAACTACCAGCTTATTCGACCAGTCTGAACAATTCAAAGCTAAATGCAATGTACCTCTTTCCATGGACGTGTTTTCTACCAGTTGAGAAATTACTCCACCTACTTCTGCCTGCAATGGCAAAGAAGAGCTAATATTAACATTTTAGTTATCCTAATCTTGTGACATATCACAGTACACTTGGCATCATGCTTTTTGTCGATAGTTCTATTAAATCCATCATATCCAATGCGACGCTTATGGCCTGATTTAATGCACCTGCATTTGCTTGGAATGGGTACGACATATTAATAATTGAAGCATATTAGCCAAATACTGAGACTTGCATTACGGGGGATAGTCCTATGGCTTTCTAGCCTTGTCCAAGCTTGGCATTTGCTAAAATAAAACCACTCCAAAAGTACATACTTGGTGTTTCAATGAAGAGTTCAAAAACTTAGTTTGTTTCAACTAACATTTCATGGCAAGTAAATAGCTGAATCAGATGATCACCAGAACAGCAATTGTACTCAAGCCCATTATATCAAATCCGATGCAGATCATTGAATCCTGATGCAAGCACTCATTTCAGATGCCTGAAGAAGATCAAGACCAAGCAAAATATAGAAAATAGAATGACCGAACTCAACGAATAGAAACCTGGAGTCTTGAAAGACGCAACTAAAACCTAACCATAGCCATAGATGGTAGCCCCAGCAAGAGCAAATGCAGCTAAAACTCTGCTCTTCAGATGGAGAACATAATAATGCCAGAAATTCGATTGTACGGCACGAAAATCACAGAGGGAAAGCAGCTCACCTCCGAATTGGGTCAATCAATAGAGCTGTGGATTGGATTCATAGCATGCAGTGCAAGACTGGAGGTTGGGGAGCCACGGAAAAGGATAGTCATGGAGCAGCTGCAACTTGTGATCCTCCACCGATTACAGATGTTGCCGCCGCTGCCACTGGTCTCGCCCATGCCACTGTCATCGCTGGAGGGGATTGCATAGCTATCATCCCAAACAATCTCTACCGTCAAAGACATCCCAAACAATTTTTGCCGTCTAAGTATCACAAAGTGTCACAAAAACCCTAACTAATTCCAGACGATCGCAATCGTATATACAAAATATTTTATGGGATATTATATTCAAATTAAACCAAGGCCTTCTATGATGTCACTCAACCCGCCAACAAGAGGGTTGCCCTCTACGGGCAACCCAAAGAAACCCTTATTTTTCAATAAATCTTTTTTTTCCCAACAAAAAAACTTGAAAACCATAAGTAAACCACCAAGGTTGTTTAAAACAGGTAATTTTGGGGTTGTAGGTTTCTGGCGGCGCCGCTTACAGCACCGCCACAAGTAGATTAAAAATTTGTGTCAAAATTGAATGCTTCAATTAAACAACAGATTACAAAATCAATCACTGATAGTGATCAAAATCCATCAAAATCCATCACTGATAGTAATAAACAACAGATTACAAAATCAATCACTGATAGTGATCAAAATCCATCACTGATAGTGATCAAACAAGTGATCAAACAACATAATAAAAAACTCAAAAAACTGTAGCTCCAAAAACTCCAACCTAGGAAACCTCCAGCTTAAAATTTAGACCATGACGATCCACGACGAAATGAACAACTGCAACCTACTGCAACCTTGCAACAGAGGCACAAACTCGACCAATGAAGCCAGAAACTCGACCAATGATGCCAAAAACTCGACCAATCAAGCAAGAAAGTCGAGAATGAAGGTAATACTTCACGATCTCCTATAAGATAAATATTTGGTAGTAACAACCAAATAGGAAAGCAATAACATAAAGGAGGCGGTTCCCTAGCCGAAAACTTGCATGTAAGAAACAAGACTTGATCTTCAAAAAAAAAGCTTGGCACCGGGAAAAAAGTCGACCTAAGGGAAGCGCCAGATACAAGCAGCTCCAAAAAGTCGTCAAATCGTCAAGCGCCTCGACGAATCGACGTAGCGCCATCGCCGAAGCTCTGGCGCTCCGCCATAGCCGAGCAAGAAAGAAGGTAAAAAAAAAAAGGTCCCGGAAAAAAAAAAATTAACATTCGGCCAAGTGGCCAGAATTTTGGCCCCCTTTGGGTTTGAGGGAGCCGTCTGGTTCTCGGGGTTTCCGGCGACGGCGTTCCGGCCGGTTCCCTAGCACGTAATACCCTATTTTCCTTTTCCAGTTGGCATATAATTTGAACAGTTATTAAACCCTTCCTTAGGGTTTAGTCGATTGGAGCAGCAATGGTGACGGAGGTAACCTCATAGATTCTACAGTTTGTAGGTTGACAAGTAATTTGAACATCGCGCATGAATGGCAATATGTAGGTACTCACTCAAGAGATTAGTTCCGTCAGTTTTGCTTTCTATACACCCGATGAAATCAAAAGACTGGCAGTGAAGAAGATTACCAGCCCCATTTTGTTGGACAATGGTAATAACCCTATACCTGATGGCCCTTACGATCCGGCATTGGGTCCGTTGGACCAATATACACCGTGAGTATTTTAATTGCAATTACCTCAGATCTTTCCTGCATGAGTTAGTATTCACTATGGATTTGCAGGTGTGCAACATGTCATGAGAAGTCTTCAAATTGCTCGGGACATTTTGGTTATATTGAGCTTGCAATGCCTGTCTACAACCCGTTGATATTTGACATACTTCTCAAGATTTTAAAGTGCGCTTGCTTATACTGTCATCGTTTTAAATACAACAGGGAGAAGGTACGGCATTTTAGTGTGTTGTATTATACTTAGATTGCAAGATGAAGCGGTTATAGTTCCATGAGCTATGCAGAAACTTCATTCGGGAGAAAGTTGTCTAAATATACAATGTGGTCGGGCTAATATAACCACAGCTTTTTTCATGATATCCTATTGGTGTAAAGTTCTATCCCGAGGCATTGAAGACCTGGATATTGGTTAGAAAACGAAGACTATAAAACTCGTAACACAGCCTATTAGTTTAGTCATCAATAATAATGAGTTCCAAGATCTGAATGTTGAAGATTATAGTTTTTTGAAAATTGTTATCTTGCTTGGAAAGGACTATGGACATGGGAGCAGATTTCACCATTGATCTTCTTCCATTAACAGTGTTGGAAACCTTCCTAGTATAACTCAATATTCTCTCTTGAATTAACACTGTCAGGACCATGTTTTACGATTATCAATCGCCTAAGTGGTTGATTGATAGTAAAAGACTGTTTGGAGTAAAAAGTATCATTTCCCTTGTTATGATAGAAAAGTAACTGCATGAAACCCATCAAGCGTTAAAACATATAAAGACCTAGCTGCACCTTTTACACCATTGATCTTATTTTATTGCTATACAAACAGATACGATCTGGTGGTCACATTTTAATTTACGCCTACATGTTAGAGTAGGTGTCTTCTTATCTCGAGTGAGTTGTAGGATTTCTTTTTGTGTTCAATATTGGCTTCCGTTAACCCTCAAGGTTCCAATTCAGGAAGAATCCAGTATGATTTGGATCTTCCATGATTGGAGTTGGCATTTTGAGCCTCCTTGGAGGTATGCCAGGTATCGTCATGCACCTTGTTCTTGAACTCATGGTTTGGGTATTTTCCCTTGATGCTTTGATTTCCAGCAACTTAGCTTTAGGCTTGAGTAGCCTTTCGATGAGTTACCCATTTTTGAATGTCCAAGGCATGCTTTCATGTCTACATTGGAGTCCTTTGTTAACAGCATTACCATTTTACTTTTGTGCTTTCAGATATGAGAGATGTGCTAGCACACCACCTTTTAGTCGTTAGCAACCATAGAGCACTAGAGTATGAGCTTAGGACCTGTTGAGGCATCTTTTCTGGGTGGTTGAAAATATACCTATTTTTTTAAGTGCATGTCTAATTTCTCAGATTACGGAAATATGTGAAAGTTATATGCACGTGAAAAGTGGCATTCTCTATATGTGCTCTTCTCCAACTTTAGAAAAAGAAGGGGTGCCATCTGATCCTGCAACCGATACTGCATGGCAACATCATGGTGCAACATCTAGGCAATTTGTTGCAGCTCGAGAAATTGTAAAGAGCTTTTACACAAACGTAGGCAGAAAGTGTGAGTCATGCACTGCTCATGTAAATACTATTTCAGCTGATCCTTCTGGAAAGTTGTTTCAGGTACTTTTCTTTTCTATGTAATTCTGTTTCGAGAAAAGCCATGAAACTGTGCTCATTTGGGCACGGATTCTCGCTTAAGCTTTGTAGACAATAGTAGGTTCTATATAGCTAATTTTTTTTTGTTTCAGCATCCTCTAAGCAGCACACATCAAACGGCCAACTTGACAAAGGGGCTCAAGTTACGTGTACCAACAATGTTAGGCTCAGTTGGAGAACTTGATGCTATGTTCAAGGAGAAAAGGTTTTTGCGACCAACTGAGGTAAATGGTATTGTTACTTCTTTGCACATGTTCATGGACATGCATGTAGAAAAATAATTTGAAAACGATAATTCCCTGAGATCATATGACAAATAAGGTAGCATTCTCGGTGGATCAGCTGGAAATTGAGGCGGGTCATGCTAAACGTATTGGCTGGAAAGATAGAAAATGCACCTTGTTAATTTCTATATGGTGGAGTCTGAGGAACATTTCATGTTCACATGCTCTGGCTATTATATCAGAAGAGGGCCTTTTCAGACACCCAGCATCCCTATGCCAGCCTATAAAGTACCATGACCACAAACAAAGGAGCGTCCTTAGAGATAGAAACAGCATTGGCTCAAGAGAACTAAAGTAAACAGAATTTCTTCACTTTTTTTCCGATATCGGTGTCACATCCAATCATGCGAGCAGAATTTCAGCCATTCCTTTGCAACCGGATGCAGCATTCCAGCTAGTGTCTTTTTTGCACATAGCAAGATCACTTTCTCGAGATCAATGAAGATGGTTCCATCCAGCACCCAGGGTATTTGAATATTCACCTAGCACATAAAGTCAGACATGATATTGGTCAGATCAGGGTTGTGCGACTGGACCTAAGGTTGAGTGGATCGAAGAGGATCTGCAGATTGTGTCATTTGATTGTAATTGTGTCTGAGGAGCACTTTATTTTGATGCTGGTCCTCAAACGAAGGCAGGTTCCAATGCCCCTTTCAAGAACCTACCTTCCTTTGAGGACCAGAACGTGTAGCTCTGTTCCTTCACAAAATGACTGATTGTAGAAGAAATATGTAGGAACATGCTGGGGGAAGGACTGGGCACCTGCGTTCCCCACACAAAGGCAGACCACTCTTGACTTTAATATTTTAGTGTTATTCTTCTCATTAGTATTATTAGTTTTAGTGTCTTGGAGGCTTTTGCAGATCCTTGATTCTGTCATATGGGTCTCCTTTCTTTCTTTCTTTCTTACGTAGACGTTAATAAATATTTCTTTCTTTCTTTCCTCTTTGCCTCCTTTCTTTCTCTCTTTCTCATTGGAGGTGATAAAGATAACAAACGGAAGCCATGCTCTCTTTCTGGACCATCTAATTCTGTCCCAAAAGGTGTCAAAGAGAATAAAAAGGGCAGCAAAGAAAAGACATGAGCGGTCCTAAAAGAGAAAACAAGACTTGCATCACCTTGTACTTTGAGCCAATGGATAGGAAAAGGACACAAGTTCCTAGGAATTTCTATTAAAATTTTAATTGATGTTTTTATGATAGATTATGTTAGTGTCTTGAAGGCTATTGCCCATCCTTGCAGATCTACAGTAGGCGCCCCTCTCTCTCTCTCTTTCTCTCTCTCTGTGGAAAAACGTTGGTACGTAGACATTGTGCTTTGGCTCAGAAAATGGGGAATGAATATTGCTGACCCCAAATCAAATAAGGATAATATCAAAGGCTGGGTTAAAAGATGTGCCCTCCATAAAATGTGGAATGTCCCGGAAGTCAAGAAAGAATATTACAGAAGCACATCCAGGTCTCCAGGGGAGGCGCCATATCTAAAAGTTGGTCTATCAACGAAGCTTAGACACATGATTAGCAGGATGAGGCTCAGCTCACATCACCTAGGGTACAGATTGGGCGCTGGGCAAATATACCTCATGAGCTTAGGTGTTGTAAAGTCTGTGGATCACAGGAAATTAAGGACGAAGAACATGTTATTCTACTTTGTTCAGCATATCATTGCCTTCGAACGAAATTTGAGATATGGATCTGGTGAGCTTCTTTGAGCTTTCCCCAGTTACCATTGGGCGTTTTCTGGTAGAGGTCATGCAGACAAGAGATACCAATATCCAGAACATGGAAACGTTGCTAGGGTCTAGTGAGTTTCAATATGAGGAGTAGAGCACTAATATGTTCTTGCCGAAGACATATTAGATGAACTAATCTATGATGTTGATTGTATGTTATGAATGTCTTCTAGACCTGATGGTCTCATAGACGTAATAATAAACATTTCATGTCATTTCATTTCATCTCTCTCTCTCTCTCTCTGTCATTTCATTTCATCTCTCTCTCTCTCTCTCCCCCCCATCTTCTCTCTCATGAGAGACAAAAATCATCTCTGAATAGAGATGTGTTTTGACATCTCTCATGAGAGATAAAAAATGTATAGCTCTAGTCCTTCACCAAATGACTGATTATATATGAAATCAGAATGGATGGGAGAACTGGACAAGAAAATGACCCTACACAAAGGCAAGTCACACTCTTTCTGATTGGAGGTGATAATAATACTAAACGGAAGTCAGAACCAAGAAAGGGAGTGATGGCGATGTTATCTGGTAATCCTACTTGAAGAGGGGTAATTCATTTTTATGCACATATCTAGGAGGCTGCGATGCAACCCTAGCTGTACATGACCTGCTGTAATAATTTGTCCGATAGACACGAGTGGTCCTCCATAGACGTTAATACAATCTTACTTCCATTCTTTCTTGCCTCCTCTAGTTTGTAAGTACGTGAAATGATTTGTTGGAATCAGGATCAGAACATGAATTAGAGTTCCGCTAGGTCTTTTTTGTGCTTTCATAATTGCAAAATATTGCTTTAGCATATTCAGGCTTCTGATGCTGGATTGCTTAAGAACCAGAATAAAAATAGTTTGACTTTCTAAGTTTGTAACTTCAATAGGGAGAATTTGTTGTCAATATAGCACTGTGATTAACACATTCTGTAGCAGGTGAAAGAGCATTTACGGATGTTGTGGGAAAATGAAAACCAGCTGTGTTCATTGTTTTGGGGCTCTGGAGGATCATCGATGTTCTTTTTGGATGTTATAGCAGTTACCCCAAACAAGTTTCGACCAGCGAACAAAGTTCTTGACATGGTAAGATTCACAGCATCATGGATCTTCAGTAGAAAATGAAACTTCCTTAACCTCTAGCTAAATCAGAATGTAGACTCTGTTAGCAATCATTCTGTTCTCAGAATTTTACATTTGAATGGAAAAGCTGAAAAGAAATAATGTACATTACACATGTTATAATGTATAGTCAATGTGTGTTAGTTAATACATATCTAAGCTAATCGGTGTAATTGTTTCTAGCTTGCAGAACATCCACAAAATATTGCATATGGTAGGCTAATCAGGAGCAACATGGGTCTGGCAACTCTTTTGAAAGAAATTGATAGTGCTGATGACAAGAAGTCGACGATATCTTTGTCAAGGCAGTTTGAGATGTTGTGTCAGGAGCTGCAAACGGCTACAAATATGCTTCTCGATAACACAAAAGGCAAGTAAATTGTAGATCCACAGGGTACTGCAAGCTTATTTGACCTCTAGGTTGGAGCTGGAAAGACGCGTGTATAAAGTAGGTTTGGACTTGGGTAAGCCTCATTATAGGAAAGGAGAAAGAAACAAAAAGAAAGAAAGAGAGAAAGTAAGATGCTTCAAATACATTAAACTTTGCTAAAATGACCTGAACGACAGTTGTGTGACAGAAAGAAGAAATACACAGCATGGAATGGAATGGACGGAAATTAACAAAAAAAATGGAAAGTAACTGGAATGGAATAAAATGTTAATACAGGCAACAGAAGGAGTGGAATGGAATTAATCGCCATGATAATATGTTGTGCTCATCCTATTGGTTCCTTATCTTTGTCTCACTAATTTCTTTTTAACAGTTGCCAAGTCTGATGGAGTGCCAGGCGTGAGGCAACTTCTAGAGAAAAAGACAGGTCTCTTCAGGTGGAACATGATGGGCAAGAGAGTTAACCATACCTGCCGTTCCGTTATTTCTCCAGATCCATATATTGCTGTAAACGAGATTGGAATTCCTCCAATCTTTGCAAAGCACTTAACATATCCAGAGGTTGGCTTGCTTGATTTGAATTGGCATATGTTATAATAAATAGTAAAAGGGCCGTTTGGAATCATGCTTCATGCCTTTCTCTAGAGTTACATCCTACACAAGGTGCACCAGCAAATGAACACTTTTACCACTAGGTAAACGTTTTTAGTCATTTTATCTAGCACTTTCAAGTGAAGAAGATTTTATATTGACCCTAAGGGTCTGCCGTACACGACGTTAAGAAACTCTTTCTTTCTCATAAAGCTAGCATCTTGTTAGTTGTCTTGCCACATAAGTCTCTGTGATCATATTAGCTCTGTTCTTTCTTTCTCATCTTATTATTAGGTTCTGTCTTTCTCAATGATAGAAGAGTATCCAATTCACCCTACTTTATTTTGTAAATACCACAGCGAGTGACATCATGGAATGCTCAAAGATTAAGGCAAGCAGTTGAAAATGGCCCTGATGTCCATCCTGGTGCATTGTTTGTGGAAGATGAACAGGGTCGGAAAACGAATCTTAATAGTCTAGACAAGTATAAACGTGCAGCAGTTGCAAAGACACTTCTTTCTACTCCTGGAAGCACTGCAGCTGGAGGTGACAGCACTCAGTCTTCTAGATCAGGTGGGAAAGTTGTATACAGGCACATGCAAGATGGCGATATTTTACTTGTGAATCGTCAGGTATGACTGATATTGAGAGCACTCTAGAAATTCGCTTTAATGATTGTTGTTTCTCTCTTTTTTCACAAACAGCCCACCCTTCATAAGCCTGGTATAATGGCGAAGAAGGCACGCGTGCTTCAAGGGGAGAGGACCTTGAGAATGCACTATGCCAATTGCAAGTATTGATTCTCTTATCTAGGGTAGATTTAGGCTTGTGCCATATATATATATATACGTACATGTATATCACACTTTCATGTTTGTTTGCAGGACATATAATGCTGATTTTGATGGTGATGAGATGAATGTTCATTTTCCTCAAGATGAGCTTGGAAGGGCGGAAGCTTATCAGATAGTAAATGCTAATCAGCAGTTCACTGCACCAACAAGTGGTGAGCCACTACGTGGTCTTATCCAGGTTTATCCATCTCTATGCATGTTTTAGTCTCTATATGCGTATAATAAGCATGAATACAAGTAAACCGAGATCTTTTCTGTAGGACCATATAGTAAGTGCTGTACTTATGACGAAGAAAGATACATTTTATACAAAAGCTGAGTATCAGCAACTCGTTTATTCTGCTTGCGTTACATCGAACCGTACTTATTCTGCGAAAGCCGCCTCTGCATTGGAAATTTGTGAAAGGGAACCATTTTTCTCATCTGTTACTCCGGCTATTTTAAAACCACGGGAATTATGGACAGGAAAGCAAGTAAGAATCCGTTTTCAGTTATATGCTATGGCAAGTACTGGGGCCTTTTACAAATAAAAACACATTTGCAGGTTATCACCACTGTTCTTATGCATGTAACACATGGGAGGGCTCCTTATTCGTTTGAGAAGGCTGGGAAAGTGACGGGAGAATACTGGGGCAAGAAAAGTGATGAACTTATGGTGGTGGTCCGGGACAATCATTTGCTTGCTGGTGTCATTGACAAGGCACAATTTGACAAACTTGGCCTTGTGCATGCATTTCATGAACTATATGGAGCTGAAGATGCCGGGCGACTTCTCTCAATCTTCAGTAGGCTATTCACATTTCATTTGCAGGTTAGAACCTTTACTTGTCACTTAGTCATGTTCCTTTTCAGGTCGGTAAGTCCCTTGCTGTCCACTTTACAGATGTATGGATTCACGTGTGGAATGGATGATCTTCTCCTGGTTCCTAGTGCAGAAGTTGAACGTGATAGCATGCTAAGAAACTCCGATACAGTGGGTGATAAAGTTCATGCTTCCTTTGTGGGTTGTGATGTTACATCTTCTGGTATAAGAAATATGCAGTGCGTTTGGTTCCTTTCCATGAACAGCTCAGCATATTTGTGTTATTTTGCAGAATTCAACCTGGATGATGTGAAAAACAAAGTGGAAAAGCAACTACAAATGAGAGGAGATGCAGCAAGAGCTCAGATAGACACGCAAATGTCAAGCGAACTCAATAAGGGTGTAACTACAAATGTTAATAATTTAGCCATCCCAGCAGGTCTTATGAAACCATTCCCAAGCAACTGCATGTGTCTGATGACTGTGTCGGGTGCAAAAGGTGGTATGGTAATTATCTATGAGTTAACCTCAAGATCTTTGTGTCATTTGATTGCTAATAGAATAGAGAAAACACATGAATATGAAAAGTAACTTTTACCATAGACCCTAAGAGTAATAAAACTGAATAAATACATCAACTCTTCATAATCTAGGAGCATTCTCTGTCTTCAGATACACATAGCAAGTAAAACAAGAACAGAAAACGTCAGGGCCTTCTGTTACGTTCTTATTAGGCTACCTTAATCTTACGAGTCCAGACTCGAAGTAGGGTATATGGGTGTAATTATTCCTTATTGTAGCAGTTGGAAGTTTTAGCCTCTTAAAGGAAAGGTGTTGTAGAATATATCATAGTTGGCACATATGGCTCTAGTATGGACTCAGTAGCTGACTCAGTGGTAGAGCACTTGATTTGCTTGGAATTAGGAGGTCGTTTGTGGTATGCTTCCAGTTTTTGACATGGTATCAGAAACGAATGTGACACAATAGGATAGTAGGAACCTTCTCATCACTTGGCTTGCAAGCAGGAGGCCTTGTGTTTGAGACATAACATGATGTCTGAGCTAAGATCAGCTGAGTGAAATGGGCACTGCAAGAACTTGGGAGTACTTATTGCATAAGAGTATTCGTTGATATTGCAACTAAACGATGAAATTATGAAGTGCTGGTTATGTAAAATAGATGCGATTGCTTATCTTATTAAAGCGAATAGACCTTCATTCATTTTTTGTGAAAATTTCCAGGTTAATTTTACTCAGATTTCAACTCTATTGGGGCAACAAGACCTGGAAGGAAAACGCGTTCCACGTATGATTTCAGGCAAGACTTTGCCGTGCTTTCCACCATGGGACACGAGACCCCGAGCAGGAGGCTTTGTTGCAGATCGTTTCTTAACTGGATTGCGTCCTCAAGAATATTACTTCCATTGTATGGCAGGAAGAGATGGGTATGGAGTTTAGACCACTTACGTTCTCTTGGTAATGTAAAGGTTTAGGATTTCCTGAAGGCTTCTTGACACATATCCTTAAACCTAGTGGATCTTGAGTCTCTATTTGGTCCTTGTTTGTAAGGATGGCTTAGTCTTGTGTTTTCCTTGTGCATTTGCTTGCATTTTGTACTATGGTGTGCCAAGAATGTGAAACAGTTTACTCTTCTGTTTATGTTATTTTCTACCTTCTCAGATACAGACCTTGGAGTGGCTAACAATGTGCAAACTTACAGATTGTCAAAGAATTATAAGAAATGTAGCATTTAGTTGATACCCTTCTTTTTCTGTACAATTTTCTGTTTGGATGTTTGTTTACTAATGCATTTTCTATAGGCTTGTTGATACCTCTGTAAAGACAGCTGTCAGTGGGTACTTACAGAGATGTCTTATTAAAAACTTGGAAGGTTTAAGAATAAACTATGATTTCACAGTACGGGACTCAGATGGCTCTTTAGTCCAGTTCCAATATGGAGAAGATGGCATTAATGTCTCAAAAATATCTTGCTTGACAGAATTTGAGCTGCTAGCAAAGGTGCCTTGTGTAACCTGTTCTCCATGTATTTCGATGATCTCTTATATGCAAGGGCTGAGAGCAATTGATGACTTTTCCTTTCAGAATCGGAATCTTCTATCTCAAAAGCTTGGATATGCGCAACTGAAAAGGGGTGATGTGTCAATGTGTACTTCTTACATTGAACATGTTTCAGAAGCCTTTGAGAGGAGCCTGGAGTCTTACCTTCGACAAACCCCAAGCAGGAAGAGAAATGATTTGAAGATCAAAAAGACGAGACACGTTAAAGAGTTTACCCATCTCATGAACCTGAATTATTTCTCTAGTTTGGCACCACCTGGAGAACCTGTTGGAGTTCTAGCTGGACAGTCCGTTGGGGAACCTTCAACGCAAATGACGTATAATCTCTCTCCCCTCTTAACACGTTAGTATGCTTAACTAATGGTTGAGACTTAGATTGCATGACGATTTAATTAAAATGATGCCATGTCTTGTTGAAACTTGCCTGTAGTCAATGGCCATGTTTATGTTGGAAAAATGCCTTTGAAGTGGCCATGTCTGTGCATTGTTCATAGTTACAGCCCTATAGTCTCTTTTCCGAATTTGCTTACCTGCATTAGAATCTGAACAACCCTTTTAAAGTCATTGTCCTCAGTTTCACATCAACCTCTGTTCAGGATAAAGTGCAATATGGGAAGTAAGGCTTGCCGTGAATTGGGGTGATTGCGAAGTATAAAAAACAGCAGATAATCCTTCATAGATTATTGTCAAGGTATCCACTATGAAATTATTTTGACTTCAAAATATAAGCATTTGTGCATTGCAATCAGTCAATATGATAGCATTTGGCTGCTCTTCTAAGAACTCCTTCCTGCTTCTACGTCAACTCTTGAAGGACCGTCCAAGCAATGCGGAAATTTGTACAAACAGAGATGTGCACCATATCTTAAGATAACTATGTCTTGGTGGATTTTGGTCCAACAAGGCATTAGTGCCTGAGAATGATAAAACATGGTCAGAAGGATAATTCGTACAGGAAGGGGTGCCCTGGCAAACCTAATTGGTTTTACCATCAAGACTATCCAATAGACAATTCATTCGTGCATGCATGTTTATATCATGGTCAGACCTGGTAGAGTAAAATGTCATACCACCATATTGACAACCTCGGCAAAATGTTTCATATGGCAAATCATTATGAACCTCAAGAACACAGTACAAGCAAGTGGTGTTAAGTAAAATAAAAACAAGGAGAAACCAGCAAAAGTCGGAGGAACACAGTCAGGCTCCACCAATCTGTATGAAATTGCTAGATCTTCCCTTGATGGATGCGATTCTCTCAGGTTTTGAATGTAGAGGCTTAATTGGCAGCAGTTGAAGCTTTAAATTAGACTTTTATTCCGATCTCTGTTTCTGCCCAAATATTGGACGTGCTATTTGCATAATTAGGTTGAGCTCACACAGACTTGGGGTCGAGGTTGGCACTGGTTTCATCAGATGCATGTTTGCCTTTACTATTGCCAATGGATTTATGAATCTTGTGAATTTTTATGCTAAATTAGGAACACTTTTTCACCTTCAGTTTGTCTGTTAAGCTAACTCAAAGGAATCTGCCTTGCTTTCATTCTGAGGATGCACTTCATTTTTTTCCTTTGCAGGCTTAATACCTTCCATTTTGCTGGGCGAGGTGAGATGAATGTGACACTTGGGATTCCTAGGTTGCGTGAAATACTTTTGTCATCATCAAAGGACCCGAACAAAAAGGATATTAAGACGCCTATTATGACCTGCCCCTTGAAAAGTGGCAAGACAAGGTGAGAAGGCAGCTCTTTTATTTTTGTGATATAAGATTCCTCACAGGCTTACTATTTCCAGGAAAGATGCCGAACGAATTGCAGCCTTATTAAAGAGAATTAGTCTAGCAGACGTCTTAGAGAAGTCAGACATAAGCATCATACAAGTGGCCAAACATAGTGGTTCCCGTACGAAGCTGTACAGAGTTACTCTAAAATTTTACCCGCTAGAAAGATACCCTGCATATCTTAATCTAACTGTTGGGGAGTTCACAGAAGTTGTCCGCGATAAATTTGACAAGGTATTCAGACAGGAGCTGAAAAATGAAATCAAAGCATTATCGAAGTCCCTGAAGCAGATTGAGATTATGTCTGCAGCATCTGATGTCATAGCAGCCGATGAGCCAATGGAATTGGATGCAGAAGATGGGCATGTGAAAAGGAGAAGCAAGAAGCATCAGGAATTTGGGGAGCAAGAAGACGACGATGATGAAGACGAAGGTGAGGAAGATGGGGCTGATGCAGAGAAACGAAGGGGTCAAAAAACTGATGAAGCAGTATACGAGGATCTGGAGGATGAAATAGCAATTGGTGCTGCAGAACCTGGACAGTTGTTGGTAGAAGAAGATATTACAGATGAAGAAGATGATAAGTCAGATGAAGTGACTAATGATCCAGAAGTACTTGATGAGCCACAAATCAATTATCCAGATGCCAAAAATGAGAAAATTAGGAGAGGTAATCATGGCGAGTCACAAAACAAATCCTCCGATGTGAAAACTAAAATGCGCAAAGCACAGTCAAGTGCTAGTTTTAATGAAGATGCTGCAAACATAAGCAGTTGTAATCTAACATCTAATGGGCTGGAGTTTGTGCTGGACTACTATGTGCCTCAAAGCGCGCCTCATGTCTTCCTTCCTGCTGTAAGATAACTGTAATTTGGGCCTGGTATGTTGCAAGAGCTGACCTTTGTATTATATGGTTATGCAGGTATTTGACAGATCTTTGAAATCAGTCAAAGTGAGATCAACTCCTGGAATTGCCAAGTGTTCCGTAATTGATTACGCAGGGGATGCTGAGAGGCCTGCTATTCAAACTGATGGAATCAATTTTCAGGGACTTTATGCCTTTCCTGAGGACCTTGATCTGAATAAATTGGAAACTAATAGTGTTGTTCACACGCTTAACTGTTATGGAGTAGAAGCGGCACGCTCAACTATAGTAAGAGAAGTTCAAAACGTTTTCAAGGCTTATGGTATCTCAGTAAGCAGACGACACCTGGACCTTATTGCTGATTTCATGACTTTTAACGGGGACTACAGGCAATTCAACAGAGGTGGGATGGCCTCAAGTCCGTCGCCTTTCCTGAAAATGAGCTACGAAACTGCAACTCGTTTTCTTATGGACGCCACTTTGTATAGAGACACTGACGATTTGGCCACCCCTTCATCACGTCTTGTTGTGGGACGCCCACCTCCAGTTGGTACTGGCTGCTTTGATCTTCTTCAACGTGTAAATCCCAAGTGTGAGCTCTAATTTGAAAAGCTACTTCGGATCAACAAAGACGGGTCCAACATTTTACACTATTTTACCAATGTTGATACATGTATCTATATAATAATGGTCGTTTGGCACACCTTTTTTTTTTAACACCATAACACATATCAGGCAGGTTCAGGTATCTATTGAAAAATGAGATGAATGAACCAAGATTTTCCAACTGTGTTTTTGAATTCACTGTCGGGAAAGTCAATTTGTCAAATCTTGAAGCAAAGTGTTAACCTACTAGTAACTGCTAAAACAAGAACTAATTGGCTAGAGTAACAACTAATATAATTAACCTTATCTTTTTGTAAAAAAGGATTTTCTTATACAACACTACTACAAAAATGGGCATAAATGGCACGAAAAAATGGCACAAGGTTTGAATTTGCCATTTATATCGTTCCAATTGGCACGTAAACAAATTGGCACGTAAACAAACGTGACAAGTATGTGCCATGCCAATTGTTAGCCTTATAAATAACACATAGATTAGTGTCATACATTTGCCATTTAAGTGCGGTCAACAGTTTGCCATTTTGAGCTGCGTAAATGGCAAGCTAATAAGTGACATGTTGCGTAAATAGCAAACTAATAAGTGACATGTAAGTGCCCTATAAGTGCCGCCTATTTGTGACGTTTTGTGTACCAACAAACGTCACCTGTCTAAGTGACTTGAATCTGCCATTTAAGTGTGGGCAATGTTTTGTGTGTGGGCAATGTTTTGCCATTTTGAGCGACATAAATGGCAAACTAATAAGTGACATGTAAGTGCGGCTTGCTTGTGCCATTTGCATATGAACAAATAACACTTGTCTAAGTGACTTTCATTTGCCATTAAAGTGTGGCAGCACTTCTGCCATTTGTCCAACACAAATGGCATATATATTATAAGTGTCATGCAATCATAATGCAACTATCTATGCTTGTGATTTAAATGTAACCATAAAACTCTCCATCCATTGGTATAATAGTGCTATAGTGAAAAACAGAAGCACTTGTCTACGAAAAGTACTAGAAACTTTATTGTTAGTTTTATAAGATGATACATTAGGATATTACAATGTCAGAACCATTAAATTGAATTGAATTGCACTTGTGATATCCTTCAAACTACAAAAACTAAAGACAGATATATCACAAGATTTGTGAAATACAGGATGCCATCGTCGCTTTCATCCTAAGTACTAACCCATCTACGCGATGGGTTTTGAAGCACAATAGACCAACCTACGTTATGAGCATCATCAAAGTAGAAAGTAGAAAACCTGCATATATTTAGATGCATAAACATACAATTTCACAAAGAAAATTATTGCAAATAAGAAACCATAATTATAGTTTTACCTGTTGGGCATGTTCTGGAAAGACAAAGGGTTTAGAACTTGAATTAGCTTTATATGCAGCTTTTGTAGTGTCCACTAGTTGAAAGCTATACTTGTCAAATTTTGTTGATGCTCGTTGTCCAATAATATCAGGCCTATACCAATGGCATTGCAAAAGCACCACATGCGATGAACCAAGACATACGTACAAAATCATGAGAAAGGATTAGTGGTATAAATTAAGCGTATTATATAAAAATATTTTTACAAGTACTAATAGAACCTGTAAAATCTGTTGAATTTTGCCAAAATATTCTATTATCAGCTTCAATTGGACGCTTGTTTTTAGCACTATTATGACTCGTAGATTGAAATACTATTGAAATGCCTGAATCTTGTGTCACTTGCTTTGCATCTAAGTCTTGCACTCGTAATGCGAACCATATGCCCACATGCTTTTATAACTTGTAGCATACTCTTCAACTCCAAAAGCAAGATCAAGCAACAATGGATCTACTTGTTCTTTATTTTGAACCATATGTTGGACTTCAATCTTAAGCCACTCTGGAAAGTTCATAACCTGCTCCCTTGGCCGCTTGCACCCAGACAAAATATCATGTTGTGATTGCTCTTACTTTTTGTTATAAACAAATTATACGTTAACTTAGTACATTAAAGCACATCAACATCTAATTTCTAAAACTGAAATACTACAATCTCCATGTGTCAATGATGGTTGAATGTGCTAGAATGCATTCATGTGCTTGTTGTTGCACTGATACATCCAACTTTATCAGAGTCCCTTTACCCTCCAAAACCTCAGATGTGTTACGCTCCAAAACACAATCATATTCACCTAAAAGTTCAATATTTCTATCCTCTTTCATGGTAGTTAAAGTCACTGCTTCATTAATTATGTACCCTTCAGCAATGGATCCCTCTGGATATGCCATGTTGCGAACGTATTTCTTAAGATGTTTTAGGAATCTTCTAGTGGAGTACATCCATTTTTTTTTTTTTTTTTTGAAGGTAAGAAATTTTGTATTAACAGATAGGAAGAATTACAACATATGGCCCCTTATGGACCAGATAGAATTTAAGCACATGGATCCCAAATGGATCAAATTTCATATTCACAACTTCAGTACTAATATGCATTTCTCAACCTCTTCTTCTATCTAACTAGTACTACATGATCAGAACCAATCTTCCCAATTAGATGGAGTACTACAGGAGCCAAGTACACACTTTCCTGTAGCTGCAAATAAGTCTTGATAGCACCATGAGAACCTGTTGCAAGATTGAAGAGGAATCGAGAAAGAAATAAAGAGTAAAATGAGCAGCCTGCCACGCTGCTCAAGGAAGCTGCAAATGCTTCTAATACTTGATCCAAACCTGCAATTTCATCAACCTTTAAGAACTGGCACAGATGTATGATAACATAAGAGATGCTGCATTGTCAGGATATGATGCAGATAACCTGTAATTGGCTAGACACAAAGCCCAGCCATCAGACTTCTCCTCTTCTATACCAGCAGATTAAAAGAAGCTCGGGGCATCGCATTCGAGCAATCACTCACTCAAACAAATATTTGAGCATAACCGTTAAGCATCGAACTTATTTCGATCATGAGGTTCTTGGCATAGCGGTACCAAGAACCGAAAAGGTGAAATTAATCTTTCTACCTGTAATACATCATATTTGAAGTCTGAAAGTAAGCATCATCTGCTCATGAACTCCCTAGCTCGGCATCTCTTATAATTTCATGTGTAAGCAATGAACCTGTGATTTTAGATCAAGATACTCCATTCTTTTTCAGAAATTCTACTACAAACCTTTCTGCTAGCAAGAAAGAGCAACAGGAGAGGGGGGCCAAGGACAAATTCTTCACAAAGAGACAGATGATTTGATTTTCCCCTTTGGAAAAAGAAATACAAAATATCTCCTTTACCTAGTTTTGTAGCTTCCATTCTTCACCTTATAGGCCAGCATCTACCAAGATCTACCATTTCGGTGTGTCTATTCAAAGACATAATAAAGAATGGAACCTCGTTAGAGGATTACCTGCTGCCAAAACTGCCACCGAAAAGGAAAAATTTGTAAACCTCCAGCAGATCTTTTTTCTGCTGCTCATGCCGAATCCATTCCCTGTCTCCGCTAGCACCAAAATACCACGATTCTGACCTCATTTACCATTTGTTCCGGTCATTGAAGAGAGAGGGCGGCCACGCCTCGGTAGGCCAAGAACGGCTTTTAACCGCCATCTGCTCTACACTTCAGTACATCCATTGTGCAGTCACAGATCCACAAATAGCTAGCTCTTCTACTAGATGTATGATGAGATGCATTAAATTGTGAAAAACGATAAAGCACAACACATTCACAGCTTCCATCTTCAAGTTAGTCGTATCACTTAAATGGATTTCTTTTGCTGTGATTTGCTTAAACAAAGCGCAGAGTCTTAATGTTGACATTCTTTCTCCTTCCCCTAGACAGCCAAAGGAAGGAACTGTTGGAGAAGAATATGATAATCATGTAATTTCATCGATTTGAGCTTTCCATTTGCGACACATTTTTTAAAGTTAAAGGACAATCCTATCGGAGGTTTCACAGTTTGTATAACAACAAAGAAAGCTCTTTTTTCTTCTTTTGTAAGAACATATGGAGCATGAGGTAAAACCACTTATATCATTTTGTGATTGAGACCAAAGGGACTCTCGAATTCCAATCTCTCTCATGTCTTCTTGTACCTTTTCATTGTCCTTGTCAGCATCTCCAAGTATTGTCTTAACTATATTTTCTGCAACATTTTTCTCCACGTGCATCGCATCCAGTGTGTTTCGAATAAGAAGATGCTGTAATATATAATATGAAATAATATAATTACACGTAAAGGCATAAATTACAAGCATGACATACCTTCTAATAAGGAAGCTCGTAAAATATAGAAAGACGTATCCACCCCATCCTTTTCACTGGATCATCATCTGCATCATCATCGGCTTTTTTTTTTTTTGTTTCAATGCTTTACGAGACAACTCTTTTTTATTCCATTCTTCTTTTTCTATTATCCAATTTTGGATATCAGTAGGCTTCACAAGATTTGGGGCTGTTCCAACTTCAGTTTTCCCGTCAAATGCTTTCATTCTCCGAAAACTATGATCAACAGGGAGATATCAGCGATGGCCTGCATAAATAAATTTTCTAAGACTACTAGACTTGCGAATATGAATATCAGGTCCACAGTGGGGACATGCTCGATATCCATGGATTACACACCCTGCCAACAAACCATATGCAGGAAAGTCATGTATAGTCCACATGATCATTGTATGCAAGGTGAATTCCCTCTCCAAAATTGGCTTGCTGAAGTCAAATGCTTTTACTTCTTCCCACAACTTATGGAACTCTTCCACAATAAGACTCATGTAAACATCAATTTTTGAAGAAGGTGCTTGTTGTGATCCAAGAATCAACAATATCAGCATAATAAAATGTGGCTTTGTGGCTAGCCATGATTCAATATTATAATTGACCAACATAACAGGCCAAGTACTCCAGTTAGATCTTATTTCACTAAACGAGCTTACACCATCAAATGCCAAACTAAACCTGATATTGCAGGGGGTCTTCAGCAAAGTCAGACTACATGTTATTGATGTGCTGCCATGCTGGTGAATCAGAGACATACCTACAAATGCCATCTTTGCTTACATCGTTAGCATGCCATGTCATGTGTCTCGCCATTGATGGACATTCATAAAATTTTAGTAGTCGAGGTATGACAGGGAAGTAATGCACAACTTTACGTGCACAAGGTCTGCCTTTTTCGCTCCATCGACTTTCTTGACATTTTTCATTAGAGCAAGACTCAAGATTAGCATGCTCCCCTCTATAAAGAATACATTCATTTGGGCAGGATGGATAGATTCATATTCTAGACCAAGGTCCTTCATCAGATGATCGTGGCAATAAGTTTCCCTTGGGTAACAACTGTCCTCCCAAAACTTTTAAAATATCATCAAGACTAGAATTTGACCATCTATGCATAGTCTTCAAATCGAGAATTAGAAGTATGGCAGATAATATGTTCAATGAGCTTCCATCATATAATGGTTTTAATGGATCGCTAGTGCTATCACATAATGGGTCTCCATCACTTGTCTGATCTCCATCACTTAGTGGATTTTCCTTTACATTGCTACTTGGAAAATCATCCCTAGCACCTTCTGACTTTCATAATCATTATCAATTACCATGAAGGTATGCTGAATTGTTTGAGACATTGTACCTTTACATATCTTGGCCAAGTTCACGCGCATGTCGGTTGCCTGGCAAAATATGTCTAGGGACATTGAGATGGCATTGCATATCTACATGAGTGTGAGCCAGGAGGTCCACATCATCAGCTGCCTAGTGATCTGGTGTAGAAGTTGAGCCGCATTGCCTCCATTGTCAGCAAGCCATCTCTCCAACTGATCAATGTACAAGTCAAACAGTATGGGAGAGAGAGGGCATCCCTGGCGGATCCCGATACTGCTCTCGAATGGTTGGTCTGCTGGTTCCAGCCGTCTTGAGCTCATGTTCTAAACGAGGCCTCACCTCATGTTCTTATCCCTGTTCATGAATCTGTTGTGTATTCTAGTTTCTGCTTCTGATTTTGCTCCAATTCCTGCTCCAGCTCCTACTACTACTCATGCTCATATTCCCGTTCCTTGCTCCAATTCTTGTTCCTGCTCCTATCCAGGCTCTTGTTTCTGTGGAGGTTTCGCCGCAGTAATGCCCTCAGCTCCATATCTCAAATATTTCTCTCCAAAGTTTATAAGATCTATAAGGTAAGATCTCAGTTTAACATTTGCAATATAAATTCATCCATCATCTAACTGTTTCAGTGACGTCCGCCCCTATCCTATAAGAAATTTCCCGATGCTTTTGACAAGATCAAAGCTAGCAAGCTTCTGGAGCATCGCCCCGATGATTGCTCTATTGATCTCTAGTCAGGGATGACCCCATCATATAGCCCTATCTATGGCTTGTCACCAAGGAAACTGGAGACTTTGCGGACCTATATCGAGGAGAATCTCGTGCCTCTAATTCCATAGTTACTTAAACGATGTAAGGCGCACGATGCTTCACCAAGATTGATCTTCGAGACGCCTATAATCTTATTTGGATCAGGGAAATGCGATAAGTGGAAGATAACTTTGGCTAAAGATGTCTTTTGGGAGTTTTTGGATCTCTTTGTTATCACCTATTTGGGTGATATTATGATCTATTCAAAGACTCTAGAAGAGCTGAAGAATATGTCAAGAAGGTCTTTCAGAAGCTGAGAGAACATAGACTTTATGCCAAGTTGGAGAAATGCTAGTTCGAGCAGGATAATGTCGAGCTCCTTGCTTATTGAATCACTCGTCATGGAGTCTCTATGGATGCCACAAAGGTTAGCACTATTTTAGAGTGGCAAATACCTTCTTTCATTCGAGATATTTAGTGTTTCCTTGGATTTGCCAACTTCTATCGGTATTTTATTCGAGATTATTTGGAGATTGCCTTTTCTTTGACATGCCTCACTGCAAAGGATGTGTCATTTGAATGGAGTGCGGACGCAAAAAATGCTTCCATTACCTTAAAACATGCTTTTACTACAACACCATTTCTTGCCCATGCAGATCATTCATGCCCATATGTTATCGAAGTGGATGCTTCTGATTTTGCTCTTGATAGTATCCTGTCATGGGAGGGGAGTGGGAGGGGAGGGGAGGGGGGAAGGGAGATGACCATGAACAGCATCCGATTGCCTATCACTTGTGGAAGTTCTAAGCTGTCGAAATCACCTATCCAATTTATGACAAGGAGCTGATAGTAATGGTTAATTCTTTCAAAAAAAAAAAAAAAGTTAATTCTTTCAAAAAGTGGATACGTTTCTTGGAAGGATCTCCTCATAAGGCCACAATCTGTATAGATAATCAGAATCTGGGATATTTGTAGTCTGCTCATGTGCTCAATTGTAGCTTCATTGCTTTGTCGAAGTTTTCATCCGATCTTGTGATATCTGTTGTCGAGCGAAGGTTTCAAGACGTCATTCTCATGGTCTTCTTCAACCACTTCCTGTTCTAAACAGATCTTGAAGAGTCCATCATGATCATCGTTGATCACTTCTCATTTTATTCTTGCAATGTCACCATCATCAGTGAGGGCTTCTTCTTTGTGAAGTAGTCAGACTTATGGATTGCTAGATACTGTTGCTAGTGATTGTGGACCTCAGTTCATCGCAAGTTTTTGGACGCATCTTTGGAGTTATTACATACTGCTTCATTGACCTTCAGTTATCATCCAGAAAGTAATGGGCAAGCAGAGCGCACTGATCAGATTCTCGAACAATATTTGAGGTGCTTCATCAGTTATCAGTAGGATGATTGGGTCGATTATCTAATATTAGCTGAGTTTACTTATAATAACTCAGTAGATGCTTCCATTAGCCAGACTCCATTCTTTTTGAACTATGGCCATCATCCTCATTGGTCTCTTAGTGCCACTGAAAGAGACTTTGTCAATCCTAGTGTCGAGTCTCGACTTGAGAAACTTCAGGCTCTTCAATCGGATCTTCAGCACTATCTTCTCCAAATGCAAGAATGCTATCGGCATTACGTTGATTTACATCGGCAGAAGCTCCTACATTTCATGTTGGTGACCTTGTCTAGCTTCTGCATAGGGATCTTCCTATCTCATGTTCCTGCAACAAGCTTGATTATCGTCGACTTGGCCCTTACCAGATCACGGCTCAAATCAGCGATGTGGCATACCAGCTCGAGCTACCTCCAGCTATTCATCTATATCCCGTATTTCATGTTTCTCTATTGGAGCCCTATACAACTAATCCCTTCCCGGGTTGTGATCCTCTGCCACCTCCGCCAGTGGAAGTTGATGATCATGAGGAGTTCGAGGTTCAAGAGATTTTGGACTTTAAGTTTCTTCGTCGGCGGCTCTATTTCTTTGTTGATTGGAAATGATATTCTCCAAGTGATCGCACCTGGGAACCTACCTAGAATCTGACCGACGCCCCTGACAGGATTACGATGTTCCATCAATGTTACCTGGATAAGCCAAGTCTAAGTGCCCTGGATAAGCTTTGAAGACTCGGCGCCATTGTAGAAGGGTATGGTGTGACGACTATATGGGCATTATACTTGTATAAATATGGTCGTCACACACATGCCAAAAGGGTAGTTACACAAGGTAGGCTCAGTTGTGAGTCACACACATTTGCCAAGTAAACTACCAATACTTGTTGAAAATATTCCCTTGCGTCTTCTTCATATGCGAAGCTGTTTCCAGAACTTACATGCATGCGTGACACCTGGCGCGATCTCGTCTATTAAAGTGACGCAATCTGAATCGTTGGACTATATATATACACAGGAGCCTCATTATTGTCGAACTATTCCAGTTCAACGTCAGTCTTAGCCTTCTAACTCAAGCCTTTGTATTTTGCTCTAACCTATTAAGTATTTCCCATGTTCTAGCGTATTCTTTGCATATTTATTGCTAACCTAAATGACACCCTCTTATTACAAACTCGAAAGTTGACAGCCGGAGGTGATTCTGACGAGGCATCCAGGTCATCCACAAAAATGACAGCTGGAGGTTATGCTGACGAGGCATCCAGATCATCCACAACGAAAGAGAATGGCGGGAAACAAGCTCTCCGGCTCTGCTATAAGCAGCAGGAGTACCCATTTGCATCCTTTGTTCCGTTGAAATGAGTAATAGTACAGCAAGCCGCCACCGGAGGCGCAGATCACAGAGTGTTGAAGCTGCTTCCTCGGGTTATAGCTCCCCTCTGGACTTGGGAACGCCTGGCACTCCAGGTTTTGGATATGGAACGTATCCTTTCTCCAATGGAAACCATCAATGTTTTCTTCTGTTCGTAGTTAAGGCATTTTTCCGTTTTTCTTAGCTTAAACCAAATAGACCAACTTATTTCAACAACCAAGGAGCAAACCTGACTGGTTCAGGTAGACGTCGACAAAATCAGCAGCCTCGCAATTCTACCAGTCCAAGCAGCTTTGGAGATCATGGAGTGAGTTTGATTTCAGAGCTGTTTTCAAATATCATCCCCCCTTTAGCAGGTCTACTCACATGCATTTTCTTACTGATTAGGGACGTCCTTCTTCAGAGGGAGATCCAAACTTGGCACCCCCAACTCTTGTTTGGGGCACAAATATTAGCGTGCAAGAAGTGAGCGAAGCTGTGCATCGTTTTCTAAGAAACTTTAGAGACAATCCAAATAATTTGGAAGGCAAATATATGCAACTTATTGAGCAGGTAAGTTATGCCCATCTAAATGAAGCCAGCTGTTAATGTCTATATAATGGCAACTCTTTGATCTGTTTGAATGCTAGACTATAGAAATGGAGGGAGACTCTTTAAATATAGATGCTCGTAACATACTGGATTACGATGAAGACCTTTATACAAAAATGGTGCGCTACCCATTGGAAGTTCTTGCCTTGTTTGATCTCGTTTTAATGGACATAGCTGTGCAACTCAAGCCGGACTGGGATAAACATATTCAGGTTGAGCTTACGCTTACACTAAATTTCAGAATATATTTGCACTTGGCATTTTTTCTGACTTTGTTATTGTGCTACTCAGTCTAGAATCTTCAACCTTAAAGATACCAAAAACTTAAGAGATCTAAACCCATCAGGTCATGCTGCTTAACTTGCCTACATTCACTGCATCTTTATGGTGCAGTACTAAAAGCTTCGATTGTGTTGCAGACATTGAGAAAATGATATCTGTTAAAGGCATGATTATACGTTGCAGTTCCATAATACCTGAAATTAAAGAAGCCTTTTTCCGTTGTTTGGTCTGTGGCTATTCACCTCCACCATCACCAGTTGACAGAGGTATTCGCACCATATTTCTTAAAATCTGGCTTTAGTATTCTTCATGATTTGTAAAACTTATATTAAGGATCATTTTGCAGGACGAGTAGAGGAGCCAACCCGGTGTGGAAGACTAGAATGTGCCGCAATGAACTCTATGGTTCTAATTCATAATCGCTGCAGGTGAATTGGAATTTGATTTTGCACATTGACACGAATAGATACATTATTTCTTGGCAGCTGATGCTTGCAGTTTTGCTGACAAACAAATTGTGAGACTTCAAGAGACCCCTGATGCTATTCCAGAGGGTGAGACACCACATACAGTGAGCTTGTTAATGCATGACAAGTTAGTCGATGCCGCTAAGCCAGGGGATAGGGTAGAGGTCTGTATTTATCCTTTTTTGCATCACAACATTTCTTGCACAGTTAAGCAACATAAGTTTTTCTAAGGGATATACATTGCCAGGTTACAGGCATTTTTCGGGCTGTAGCAGTTAAATTAGGGCCTACACAACGAACACTGAAGTCCCTCTATAAAGTAAGCTTTCCCACAGATAATCTGTCTAAGGTCCTTTGATACGTTTAAGAAAGCCTCAGCCATGCTGTTCACTTGGTGCAGACATATATTGATTGTCTTCACCTGAAGAAGGCAGACAAATCACGGATGCAATCTGAAGATCCCCTTGAACGTAATCAAGAAAGCGAGACGTTTGCTTCTTTTCCAGAGACTAATACAGCGGATTATGAAGCCAGGGTAGGAAGCTAAAGCTTCTTGCCGTTGCATCATTTATTAAGTCTCACAATTCATCATCTTTACTTTTTAGGTAGAAAAGCTGAAGGAGCTCTCTAAATTACCTGATATCTATGAGAGGCTTACAAGATCATTAGCTCCAAGTATATGGGAGCTTGAGGATATAAAGAAAGGTCTTCTTTGTCAAGTGGGGTTCACATTTCATTTGATGGCATTTCAATAGAATAGGAAAAAATGCATGACTAATGTGAAGTGCTGTTTTCAGTTGTTTGGGGGCTCGGTCAAGAAACTAGCATCAGGTGCCTCCTTCCGTGGCGATATCAATGTTCTTCTTGTTGGAGATCCAGGTACAAGCAAGTCTCAGCTGCTTCAGTACGTGCACAAAATTGCACCACGTGGCATTTACACTAGTGGGCGTGGGAGCTCAGCAGTCGGTCTCACGGCATATGTGACAAAGGATCCTGAGACTCGGGAGACAGTGAGTACCTTGTGCTTAAAAGATTTCAAAATTCTTAGTGTTGTTTTGCATGCTAGTATCTCTGCACAAAGATTAAATTGTTATTGCTGCCTTTTTGATAACTTGAAGGGAGAGTAATCAGCTTGCTAAGTATATGATAATGAACTATGTTTGTAATATTTTCTTAAAGATCTGCATTTTCTCCCTTTATATAATTTATACACCAGCCAAGTCTGCCCTTAAATTCTTGTAATGAGTGGCTTACGTGACCCAAGGTTGATCGTCTAAGCAGAGACTGCAGTGTGCACCAGTTTTTGTAGATAGAAAACTAATTGATATTCAAGTCCCAAATGGTCATGTTTATTACTTTTGGCATATTCCAGGTTCTGGAAAGCGGTGCTCTTGTTTTGAGTGATCGTGGTATATGCTGCATAGATGAGTTTGACAAGATGTCTGACAATGCACGTAGCATGTTACATGAGGTGAAGATTCACTTTTGTATTGGCCCCCTGCAGATTGTTTAGGGTTTCTCATATAAGAGACTAATTCAAGTTTGTAAGCTCAGGTAATGGAGCAACAGACTGTCTCAGTTGCAAAGGCTGGAATTATTGCTTCTCTTAATGCTCGCACATCAGTCTTGGCATGCGCGAATCCTAGTGGTTCACGGTACAATCCTAGGCTTTCAGTGATTGATAATATACAGTTGCCACCAACGCTATTGTCCAGGTATGAGTTCAAGATATCCTATAATGTCTTTGCTTCAAACTTTCTAACTAAAATGTCCAACCAGATTCGATCTCATTTACTTGGTCCTTGATAAACCCAATGAGCAGACTGATCGGCGCCTTGCACGACACTTGGTGGCTTTGCACTATGAAGACCCTGAGGTAAATTCTTTGAGTGGGAATCATTACTTGTTTCTCAAAAGTCTCAGATAAAATTTCTGCATGCAGGTTGAAATGCAAGAGGCATTAGACCTCCCTACTTTGACTGCTTACATTACCTATGCAAGGCAGCATGTACATCCAAAACTCTCAGATCAAGCTGCAGAGTTTGTGATTAATGGCTATGTTGCCATGAGACGCAAAGGGAACTTTCCTGGAAGCAGTAAAAAGGTCTGCATCTTGTTGTAGTCCTATGTAACGTGGACATTTTAAGAACTAGTTTTTATTGTTTGGATAGGTAATCACTGCAACTCCAAGACAGCTAGAGAGTCTGATTCGAATTAGCGAGGCCCTTGCTCGGATGCGGTTTTCTGACACAGTATGTGGGATTTGTTGCAGCTTTATTTTCAAAGAAATTGCAATGTTCATTTCCTTTTTGTTTTGGTGTATGTTCGTATAGGTGGACCAATGTGATGCAGAAGAAGCATTGCGTCTCCTTGAGGTTGCCCTACAGCAGTCTGCTACTGACCATTCCACAGGTGCAATGCATTCATATGAGTTGACGTTCAGGTGTCTTTAGTTTTAACTTGTGCCCCTGGAGGCAAATCTAGGACCAGTGTTAATCTGCATTTGGAAAATGTTAGCTATTGCACAATTGTGGTGCTCACTGCTATGACCAACATCTTTGACGTGATAGACTCTGCCTCTGGAGGACTCTAGTAAACCAGTTCTATCATCTGATTTAATATTTGTGCCCCAGGCATTATTGATATGGATTTAATCACAACTGGAGTTTCTGCAAGCGAGAGGACAAGAAGAGAGAACAGGATGGCTACAATTCGAAATCTTATCATGAACAAACTGCAGTCTGGTGGCCCGGCCATGAAAATTATTCAGGTTTTGCAGAGCATTGGATTATATATTAAGATTTTTTGAAGTGATGATAATCATGGCTTCTTTCTTATACAGCTTCATGAAGAATTAAAGAAGGAAGGGAGTACAGAAATCACGTTACAAGATGTAAGGCCATTGTTTGCTAAATATAGTTTGCTAATGTTCTTTTGCTACATTGGTTTGATTTAGCTTTATTGTGCATTTTCTTTGCTGACAGCACATTTTCCATGTCTTATCAGCTTAGGGCATCGTTAGGAACATTAGCAACTGAATCTTTTATAAATCTTCAAGGAGACAGCATCTCAAGAATTTAAACCGGAACCTTCATAAAGGATTAAAAGTTATTCCATGCTTTTTAGAATTTGTAGAACTAGATCAAAATTATGATCACTCAGTTGTTCTGACATTCGAGAATGGAAGTTAATGAAGTTAGGGTTCCCTTTGACTACTCAGTTCATGTAAATATCCTTTTGTTATTTGCCATGTTCACATGCATCGGCGTTGAGCCATTGATTTGTCCTATGATTTTTTCAAACTTACCGAGATATGCAAATCCAAAATCAACCAAAATTATGCAATATCTCATATCAATGGCAAAGAAGAATAAGAAACCTTTTTTTGAAACAAATACAAACTTATCTGTGAATGAGTATATACAAATAATTGCACTCTAAAGTGCTATTCATGTCCAACTAGACAACCACGTTCCAAAACAATTACCAGGTATCAATTGCGCAATGATGTTCTTGGGACAGTGGGAAAACCATATTCATCTGCGGCCTGCTAAACCAACATCTTCAGTCAAGAACTTACTAAAATTTAAGAACACCCCAATTACAATTTAAACTGTAAGACCTGAGGATTGGCTTGAGGGGTCTGTGCTGCTGCTGCAGGTCCAGCTGGGGCAGGTGGAAGATTTAATTCATCCAGTTCTTTATCTGGTTGTAAGTACGAGGGCATGCCTTCTGATTCCGTTTCCATCTCTGCTTCCAGGGCACTTAATTCTAAACAGGTCATCAGATATAACAAGCTTTAAGGACCTCATATGCGACCGACATGTTGTAACTATACTAGAAAATTTAATGGCATCATATAATCACCCTTGAGACATAATATGTAATTGTGAACATGCATTTTGGTATTTCACAGAGAAGGTCCAAAACCCCTACCTCCCATCAGCTCTTCTTCATCAAGGTCATCAGGCACATTATAGCTCCGGCCTAATGATTCTTGAATCTCTGTGCTGTAATCTACTAGATCCATCATGTCATCTTGCATTTTCTATAAAGCAAGTTAGATTAATGGTGTGAAGACCCATGGACAGAAAGCTGAATAAAAGTGAAGCAATTACATCAATGTCGTCAATCTTCAGTGTTTTCATTGTCCCTTTAAGCTCCTTATTTGCTGCTTTCATAGCTGAGATCTGCAGGCGGAAACTATATAGTGACAAATATGAAGCAGCTACTTAGAACAAGGTGAATACTAACTCTTTATGCCCACCCCTCTAAAATGAATGAACAATACTGAGATGGAAGGTGCCTCAGTTATCTAAGTAGATAAGTGAGCATAGATTTCGTGTGCCATCGATAAAATGTTTCATGACATGGCAAAAGTCAATTGAAAAATCTAGCAACAATTGGGACAACCCAAAAGATTGATCATGCAGGCTAAAGAAGACTTGTTTTTGTGACATAAACTTTTAAATTAGAGGAACTCGTCATATTGGATCACAATTGTGACATAAAGTATAGGTGTCTCTCAGAATTTTCTACCAGTAGATGCCTCTTGGGGTATAACAAAAAGATAAACATGATAACATCTGCACAGAATTACATCAACAAACGCATCTATAGGAGAAATCTTCTACCAAGTAAAGCATTGACCTCATACCGTTTGTTGTGCATCTTTGATGCCTTCAGTGGCGAAGGAAACTTGCTCTAAGTTGAAAGTCTGGTTGTATAGCATATCCCTCTGACCCTCAAACCTGAGATCACAAAAACCTGAAGGATGAATATACAAGACCTCTTGACAAACTTAGTTGACAGCAGTCATAATAAATCAACAACGAAACAAATTTGCAAAGTGAACTTTAAGCATACATTTTCTTTTGCTTCAATATCCTCATTGCGCGTGCTTTGATAGCCTCTTGTGCAGGGCCGGGCCTAGTTCTTTTAATTTGTTCCCGATACTTGATAAGTTCATTATCAAGCTTTTTGATCTTGTCGTCAACGGTATCCCCCCTCTTATTAATCTGCAAGCTTGCAATTCGATGTTAAGCAAAGCGGGCAACTCCATGTTAGTCATAGCCATGAACCAAAAAGTAAACCTACCCGATCTGTTGCTTCTTCTACAGTTGGGGGAGGGACCTTCTCTTTTTTTACTCCAAAAACCTTCTTCATTCTGCAAGCTTATAGCGCCACTGACGTTGTCCAGAGCAAAGACATAATAGTCCCAAAGTTTATTGCAACTTCATAGTATGTAGGAAACTCCCCTTAGCATGTCGGAGACCGGAAACTTCAATCTCTGTTTATACGGTGTACTCTATACGGAGCAATTGAATGGGATACGTCCTATTTTAAAAGGACCTCCTCCTAAGTTTGAAATTCCTTAAAATTCGAGGTATATCTAAAAGCATATGCAATTCGTTCTTAAATTTTTTAATTTTTGGGTTGCCCCAAGGGGGGCTCGCTCAGGTGGGTTTTTGGCATATTCCAGGGATATGCTGGTATATGTCTGGGATATTCGGAAAACTGCTCCAAACTTGCTAGCGCCCTTAAACTGGCGGTCACCCTCTTTAGTGTGCAACGGCCTGTAGGTGCTCTTCTTACCGTGTAACCGGAATAGAACATGCCAGATACTGGGCATGGATACTCGGCTCGGTTCGATTTCTAAACTGGAGCTGCCTTGGAGTTCCTACTTCAAAGTGGAAAGCATCCGGTAAGTCATGACTGGGCAATTATTCAGCTTGCATCTTTCATTTTTATTGATCTAAATGGAACTGGATATGATATTGCATCTTATAATTTGATGGATGATAAACGAAATTGGTGATTAAACGGGGTTTCCTTTCTCAGTCGGTTTTCATGTGCACGGATTTGTCGGAGTTGAGTATGCCTACGGTAGCTATTCCCCTTTGATAAAGGCCAAGCTTTAGCTTAATCAGAGGCAGCTGAATATGCTGAAGCCCATACCAGCCAATCCTAGGCCGTTTGACAGGGAAGCCCTTTATTGTGAAGCTCAAATGGGGCATGGAATACAAAGGTACATCATGCATAAATTCAATCGAGTTCATCTCATAATGTTGTCCTAGATTTTTGTCTTTTGAAAAACTCTGAAATACGTTTTCCTTACTTGTATCAGGGTACTTAGTATCTGTTGACTCATATATGAACCTTCAAGTAAGAAGTTTCTTTCTTTTATATTTTCTAGTTGATTTGTCAGCTTATAATAGTATTTCTGAGAGCAGCTTGCTAGCACTGAAGAGTTCATTGATGGCCAGTATAGTGATAACCTGGATGAGGTCCTCATAAGGTCATGACACTTTACTTATCTGTTTTTTCCATTTCTGTAATGTAAATTGGTAGACCTTTTACCCCATTTGTTTATGGCCCGTTTGTAGATGCAACAACGTTCTCTATTTATGTGGTGTTTTAGAGGATGAGGGTGTTTCAAAATAGATGAACATTTGCACACTTTTCTATGTAGTTCTTTCTATGCAGTTCGATGTATGTGCTAGTTTTTTAAAAGAAACAGTTGATAGTGCTCGGAAGTCTAATTAGTGAAGACACTCACAATGGACCGACTGTCATACCATCTGCCTCAGTCTTCAATCGGTTTGGCATAATTGATGGGACATATAGATATGGCACTCCTTATTAATGCGAGTCTAATTTTAACAGCATGTAAGGCTGTTACCATCATTAGATCAACGACTCCCTACCTTCTTGAATAATATAGGAAGACATGCTTCCTCAAAGAATAGTTCCTCGAAAAGGAGGGTTGCTATTTTTTAATGCAGATGTTGTTTCCATTCTATCGCTGATCCAAAATTAAGCCTTTATATGCTTATAGGCTTAAAACCCATCTCGAACAGATATACAATACAAAATTTTATGAAAGGGGACTAGAGCATTAGCGCTTCATGTCCCGTTGTTCATGTGGTATAATCTGTCATGAAACTGGGATTAACATTTCCAGGCTTTGGATTAGGCTTACTTAATATGTTCTATAGCAAGTGTCGATGAACCGAGCCATTCTGAACGACTTCTGCCAAAAGCAAAGGATACACCCGCCTACATACGAAGCATTCAAACTCGAGACAGACCACAAGCCAACTTTCAAATCCAAGGTCAAAATGAACAATAGGTCCCTCATGAGGGAGTCAGAATTCAAGAAACTGAAGGACACTCATCACGTAGCAGCAGGCATTGCATTTGCTACTTTGTCCCATGCACCCCGAAATCACTAACACCACCTAATGAATTTCACTGCATTAGTAACTCATGTTATACCAAACTAACATGACTTGTAGCGCACTATAGTATCTTTAATCTTTACCATTTCTTTCACAAGTGCAAGTTGTAGCTATAAAACAAATGTCTCTTCATTGAATAGGATTTATCCATGTTGCTATATTGGTTTCAGACTTGTTAGAACGTTTCAACAAGAAATAGGACCATTTATAGCAAATCTTTCATTTAATAATCTCCATAATCAAGGTATATTTGCAAGGTTTCATTGATAATGGAGTAAGTGTTTCAGTTCATTGTATTAATTCCAAATTGCCAATAATGTACAACACTTCAATTCACAGAACAAAAGTCCACAAAAATAAGAGAACATGACATATGCCATCATAATAGTATTTGTTGTCAATTTCATCGTTCACATATCTTTTAGACCAATAGGAAGTCATTTGCTTTGACTTCACCTTCATAAACCTCACCATTCATACTTGATTGTTTTACGTTCTCTTGTTGAGTTTTGAAGATTTTATAAAAGTTATACCATTTGCCCATGGCATTTTGGGGGCAATCCGTAGTGCTTTGCACTTTTTTAGGAGGAGAAAATGGAATAGATGGCCAAATCATGGAGCTTGGAGCTGACCTCGCAGAGGCTGCCGACTCTGTAGACTTGCGAAACTATAGAAACTTGCAAAAATATTGACTAATCGGGAATTTCCATAGTCAGGAAGGAGGAATTCAAGCAAAAGCAGAAGCATTGGGCAGAAGCAGGAGAGAAGCTGTTCGATGGTTTGGAATAGGAATGGGCAGCCACAAGTGAGGTTGCATTTTGAATGAATAATCGTTGGGTTCAGGGCATGCCTTCATAGAATGCAAGAGTTTGTCTAATTCAATGGATCACAAGCTTTGCTTTAAAGAGAAGAAAAGCAAGAAAAAGTAATCTTAGCTACTGAAGAACCGCAGGCTCTTCTTCAGAGCAAAGAAAAGCAAAAAAATTTAAGCTTACTAGATATCGAGGAACGCCTTTCTTATTCAGCCCCCCTTATGATGTGGCATCAAATCTAGCCCTTCAATCAAGAATTCAACAATCAGATATAATGCCACATCAACAGAGGGCTGAATAAGAAAGACTATCTGATATAGGTCCCAAAAATTCCTATCCCTGCCTACAGGGTGGAAGGAATTGAAGCTTTGCTTTAAAGTAGTGTCTTTCACTTGAAGGTCGGGCCGAAAATCCCATCACTGCCTCTCGAAGGTCCGCCAAAAATACAATCGCTGTCTGTAAGGTTGAAAGAATGGAAGCAGGATCCCCTAGAGAAGAGCCGATTTGAGAAAATTTTGAGGAGACGTCGTTTCTTATATATGCAAACTAAACAGTTAATAGCCTCGGCTCTATGCATAGCAGCGCAGACTTCTGCTTCTGCTTTTTCGTCGGAAGTGGCTATCGCACCAGGCTGATTTTGCAAAAAGTAGCGGCCAAAAAAGAGCCAGATTGTTCGACGCCTTACCAGCATGATTTAAATGAGACATGGCACGTAAACGGAGAAAAAGATTGCAGCGCAAAAAATTCAAGGAGACAACGAACAAAAATTAACAAGTGCTGCGCACGAGGTTGCCCTTCAGTGATTCGAGAGTGTGTTTTCACGGTTTTTGTAGAAAATGGGTTTGTTCAGTTTTGATCAATGCTTGGGTTGCTTGTTCCGTATTATAGGGCTTAATAGACGATGTGCTTGCATTGGTTGTATAGTGCTGTGAAAGAGCATGCTGTGTGTAAGATTTTCACACATGTTGCATAACTCTACAGGTGAGCCACCTTTTGTATACATGCTGATCAAGTCCTAACAGAATTCCTGAGAACGTGTTTGAGAAATCTGAGAATGTTTGTCTTAGCCTTCTCTTTGGCTTCATGCTTTCGCATCTTGGAAAATAAAAAGCATGCAGTTTAGCTCAATGAGCTTTAAACTATAATACAAGGGAGATAGCAAAAGTGTCCTTTGTGAGATGTCCAATTTCCATTGCATCGAATTTGCCTATGCAGCCATCTCATTGGTTTCGAGTTAGGGGAATATGAAGAATGTGATAAGCAGACTTGCAGCATGCTTCCCATACCTGAATGTAGAAGCGCCTCCCAGACATAGTGTAAGTAGGTTTAGCCTATTGAATTGCCCATAACAGCCATCTAGACCTCTAGATATCAAGCCATAACTAAAGAACCTAACTTTGTGATTTAGATTAAATCTTATTCTTTAGTTCTTCTATGATATGTATGTGACGATGATCTTTGTGGAATCATTGTATTGGAAAGGGGGGTAGAGGCCTTAAAAGCCTAGTAGTTTGATGCTTCTAGTTAGCCCTCTTTAATGCACTATTAAATTCGGCCTGTGTACAAGAGCCACACCTGGTTGTGGGTGGAGAGGCCAGACTGGCTTACAAGGAGGTTCATGTCCTGACTCATGATCACGTCCCTCTGGTAGTAAAGCCTATCGGGGACTACAGTGCACTAGGCCTAATGCTCGGCCACTGCATGCGAGCTTTGCATGGGTTCGACACTCTTGGGGTGGTGTACACCTTCCATGGAGTTCAGTCGAGTACGGGCAGTGGCCCTCTAGTCACCTTGAGTCAGCATGCTAACCTCTGGTGAGAGTAATCCCTACCTGCCCCATCGGGCGGGAGATGCAACCCAGAATAGCCCCTCGGCTATGCATCCCGGGCTCTGATCAGTCCCAAGACTTTTCAACCTACTCGCGCAAAGTGTGCATGGGGGAGGGGCGGATGGAGTGGACTACCCTAAGCCATGTTCTTATGCCAGCCAAATCCATTTGCCATGAATTTCGCCCGCAATGACTTCGAGGCCCAAAGCCGCCGGGCCATCCCTCTTGAGTCCGAGCCTTGGGTAGGATCTCCATATGTGATGTACTGATTCTCTGTTTATGCAGATATGTGGTGAGCCATCCTTTGTGATGGTCATGTGATATTGATGTTGTATACTGACACGTATGTTACGCTTCCGTAGCTAAGTAGGCCCTGAGGAAGACAGGGTAAAATGACCCCTTCATTCTTCCCACTGGAACTCATCAAGGTTGCAGTGACACGTGGAGGACCTTGTATCGAAGATGGAGCTGGTATGGGGATGAACTCCTGTTTGTATACGGTGAGTGCACCGTATATGAGTAGGGGACGTCACAGTGGTATCAGAGCAATGTTCTTGGAGACCAAGAGCAAAGCACTGGCCATGCTCCCAGTAGTACTAACTTAGTAGAACTCCCAAACCTCGAAAAAAGTGGGAAAAATTTTCTCATTTTTTGTAGTATATGCTAAGCTAGTAACAGTTAGAAGAATTGAAAACCAAGAAAAACTAAAAAGTTGAACTAAATTTCGACCAAGTGTGTGAAAAAAAAAAGAAAAGAAAAAGAAAGAAATTGCTCACGGTATGCGCCAGAGCATCAACCTAAATTTTAGGTCAGGCCCCAGGCGCACACCGTGAGTATTTCGCATCAAAAAGGGTCCTAACCATCTCCAAACTGGGCAAGTAAGGGGTCAATCTTGCATATCTCGATGAGACCATCATGTTTTGACCCTTAGGTCATCCAATTTAGATAAGTTTTGACCAAATAGGGCCAAATTACTCATGGTATGCGCCAGAGCATCAACCTAAATTTTAGGTCAGGCCCCAGGCGCACACCGTGAGTATTTTTGGCATTATCTCCTTTAGAACTTCATAACTTTTGCTAGACTTGTCCAAATCGCATGAAATTTGTTGCGTTTTAACCCTTAGACTGTCTAGAACATACTTTTGGCCTCAAATTACTTAAAAATGTTATATGCTGCCACAAAACGATCAAAACTTCTCAAACCCTGAAATCTGAAAAATAGAGTTTGTCTATAGAAGCACACCCCCATTAGGACCTTATAAGTCTTTTTTTTAGCTCCAAGTTGTTTCCTTAGTCCTTTTTCTACAGTCATATGGACCCTAGAGCCGAGAATGTGGTAGGTGAGCCTTTCAACCAGGCGTTTGGCCCGAGCCCTAAACTCTATGATAGATGAGCGTGTGTCATTGGAGTACGAGGTTAAAGTCACAGAAGAGCAAGAGGCACAACATCTTGAAGACATTGAAGACCCAGCCGACGTACAGACAGACAAAAAGAGGAGGATGCTAGACATCGATGCCTACATTAGCATCGCGAGCTAAGGTCAAAGAGCACAATCTCCCGTCGAAAGGAGAATCATAGTGACACAGGGGTGCATAGAAACTGGAGGAGGACCACCACGATCTTGCAGCCTAGCAGCTCAAGGGGATGTCACGCAACATCAACAAAAGGAGCAACCAAGCTAGACAACTGCAAGCACCCAAGGCCGACCAGGATGAGCTTCCAGATCCCTAGTACCAGTAGGAAAACTTTCACGACTTCACCGGTTCCAGAAAGAGGAGATCATGATGGAGAGGAGACACATATCAAGGGAGGTACATCTCCGACTTGAAGGCCTATGCCAACGCTAGGGCAAGATCAAGAAGGAGAATATTTCGTTCGAACAAGAGTTCAGTTCCAGATTCAACTGGAAATCAAAGGAAGGACGACTTCAGTGCTTCAATCAAGTAGTTCGAGTGGACCAGACTCAAAGGATGGAGGGGACGACCCACCCAGTAGCGATAGATCATTCAAATGCGACCCGCTGAGCGATGATATGTGCAATAGAGATGGCCACACTTCCAAACACATGGGAGGTATCTCGAAGAAAGCCCAAGCAACAAGATCCACGCTTAGTCTACGAGGAAAAGAGACCATGTACCTGCTAGTCACCTTCTCAGAGCTTCGAATGCATGCAAGACTGGCCGCCGCATCTGTGACGTCCCCTACTCATATACGGTGCACTCACCGTATACAAACATGAGTTCATCCCCCATACCAGCTCCATACTGATACATGGCCCTCCACAATCACTGCACCCGTAACGAGTCCCAGTGGGAAGAGTGAAGGGGTCATTTACCCCGTCTCCCTCAGGGCCTACCTAGCTGCGGAAGCGTAAACATACATGTCAGTATACAACATAATCACATATCCATCTCGAAGGGTGGTGCCTCAACATCTGCATAGACAATGATCAGCATCATACATAGGGGTCCTACCCAAGGCTCAGACTCGAAGGAATGACTGACGGCTTGGGTCTCCAGAGTTCATTGCAGACAGAATTCATGGCAATGGATTTGGCTGGCATAAGAACATGGCATAGGGTTGTCCACTCCATCCGCCCCTCCTGTGCACACTTTGCAGAGTAGGCTGAAAAGTGTTGGGACCTGACTGTAGCCCGCCGGATGCATAGCCAAAAGGGCTATTCCTGGGTTGCATCTCCCCAGTTCCGATGGGGCAGGTAGGGATCACTCCCTCCAGAGGTCTACATGCTGACTCAAGGTGACTAGAGGGCCACTGCCCTTATTCGACTGAACCCACTGGAAAGTGTACACCACTTCACGGGTGTCGAGCCCATGCCTTACCCGCACTCAGTGGTAAGCCATTAGACCTAGTCACAATGATCCCCGGTAGGCCTTACACACCAGAGGGATCGTTCAAGAGTCAGAACACGAACCTCCTTCTTAGCCAGTCTGGCCCCTTCACCCACAACCAGGTGTGGTTCTTGTACACTGGTTTCTCCTACCTAAATAGACAAGGGGGTTAGGTTAGGGTTTCCAATTATCCCTTTAGGCATGTGGGATAATTGGGAATGGGCCCACTTGCCTTTAATGGCTAGGTGGCAAAATGTGCCCACATGGAAAGGTGTGCACCTTAATAAATGTGCACATTGGTAAATGTGCACATTAATAATAAATGCACATACCTAGCAAGTTGCCCCCTAGGGGCTACCCACCTGGCTACACGTCGGCGTACACGTCAGTCGGAGTGGCGTGTACGCGTGACGAGGCAGTACAGTATACGTCCTGGGACCGTATACTGTGCTGGAACGTCACATTCTCCCCACCTTGAAATGATGCTGTCCGCAGCATCGTGGGTCTCCCCACCTTGGAATCTTCCTAACCTGCAATCAACCTGATGCATAAGATATACTACTATAATACTTACACATTTATTAAGATTACCTTAAGGTAATATTTTTAAATCATTATTACGCCATTACATTATCAAATAACTTGTCAATTCGTAACTTCTATTAAAACAAGGTACTTATTAGTCTCCGTTATCACAACATTTAGTTTATCACAATTTAACACTTTCATATACAATTATTATTTAAGGTACTCTTCATTCCTTGCAACACATTCCAACAAAATTTGTGTTGCAAGTCTTCGCACCTTAAAACCCTACATTAATTTTACAATATCTATAATTACATACTTACTATCTTAATTATTAGAATTACTCTAAGGTAATGTTTAAGACATTACTGTACTATTTCATTATCCAATTAACTTATCACTTCATAACTTAATCCACGCAAGGTAATTATTAACCTTACTTAATACAACATTTAAGTTTATCAAAGTTTATCAATTTCATACAAAATTTACACTTCTAAGGTACTCTTCATCCCTTGCAACACATTATAACAAAATTTGTGTTGCAAGTCTTCGTAGCTCGACCTCCTTGCCCTCCGGAGCGCTCTATTGGCCTGCAGGTCGACACTACGTTATTACCATTTTAATTATTAATAAAATTTTGGTTATATGGTGACCACCCCACCTATCTACATGAATGCATGGCTAATCTCCCGGCGTAGGAAGAGGGTGAATCTTCCATCGTGGCCGTGGAGACAGCACCTATATGCCTATATGCCGCTCATGCCTACACCTCTAGTTGCCCAACGTGGAGGATATCCTTTCCGTATATGGGGCGTGAAGGATAGATTCCTCCTATCAAAGCATATATGGGGCTAAAGGTGCCTTTCCTATCAATGCATTCCTTAATGACCTCCTCCCGACCTCCTTTCTCTCGAGGTCGTCTACTTCCGTGGGACAGAAGTAGACTTTCTAATCTACCTTCCACTCGTCCAAGCGGAAACGCGGTCATGCCTACATTGACATTACACCACGCCCTAGAGATCACCGTAGTGGTCCCATCATCAGTAAATACGCATGCAACCCATACCTGGCATAGGTTGCATGCGTAGATTAATCTTAACTACACATGAAACTAATCTAAACATAAATCGACATGCCTGAGCCATTTTTTGCTGGCTCCTTTAATGCACGTGATTAGCATAATTACCCTAAGGTAATATTTATGAATTAACATTATCATAGTATCGGATACATTACTTCCGATAGTACAATTATATTTACTCTAAGCTTTGCAATATTTAACGACTTTTAGATCGCGATTATTTAAACAATAACCCTGATTTAGACCTATTGTATCATAGACAAGGTTTTAATTATCATACACAAGAATTAGATGTGCTTCTTATTCTCTTCCTTGGGTCCTGCATTACCCTTGGAAGTATATCCCTAAGATGCACTTAAGTATATCCGAATTCTATTTTCTATTTATATTTATAAGGACCCGAGGTCATATAGCTATCCTTGGAAGGAATTGCATCCTTGCGAATGATTAATTAACATGCTACCTCACATTATCGTCGTTATTTAACTTATTTCCCTATGATACATATACGTACAACAATTTCTATCCAGTTATTAGGATCTATATTTAACTTATCTATAAGACACATTAAAGCTTATAATGCATGCGCACACCTTACCTAAGGCTAGAACGCATCCACCCATTGAGCCGGCGTTGAGTAATTTTGGAGATGACTTGGTCGTTGCATTGCTCCCATAGTTTTGCTCCACTTCATTGGTGTAGTTAGCTATCACGTCAGTCTCGCACGTTAAAGGCCTCCTGTTCATTCGCTTCGGCCATTGCCGGAGTGAACTCTATTCTACGGGTCGGTCAATTCGATGCAAGTACGTTCAATCGTAAGATTGAGCCCTCCCACTTTCTTTGAAAAGAAAATGGTCCTGCACCCCTTCAATGACGTTGTACACAACGTCATATCTATTCTCTCCCCTTAAGAGGTTATACGCTTCTTACTTAGCGCATTAATTTACTAGCCTTAGCTAATATATATAACCATCTAAGATGGATGCACCTATTATGTTATCATTTATTTCAATATAGTTACGGGTTACCTACTTAGTTAGAACGATTCTAAACCACAAGGTTTTGTCATCATGACAATTCCTTTTGTCTCAAAAGACTATTTGATTACTATAATTCTTATTTTAGATGTACCTTACATGTACTATTCTTTTATATTCTAGAGATTCCCCCTTTCTCAGTTATTTAAACTCTTGGAATATTCCTACCAATCGAATTGATGCCATCGTAACAAGTTGGCCGGACTTGTTAGATTACTTCTTTTCTTTCGGTTAGATTATTCTTTTGGAGGTGCTAGATTTATACATGGTCAACAATTATCCTAGTAATGATTCCTTCTTAGCGAGGAGATCAATCTCACCAAATGGTTTCAATACGTTGGATGACTGTTAACAATCGTGTATAATTTTAGTCACTCCTATGCGTTTCCTTCCCAATCCTTGACGCTTAGCTCAATATTGGGGCAATCCTTTCAACGAGAATATTTGGAAATGCCTTCTAATCCCAATATGGATGTTACCGTCCATACATTTAACCTACTAGGCCCCATGGCCTTAGATGCTTGAGCTTGCTAGAAGCTCATCCACTCGTTGCCTGCTTGAAGTAGCAAGGTAACGTTCTTCCGAGTCGCTCGATACTTCAATCTCCTTGACGGTGGATCCTCTTGATGTAGAGGTTGACTTTGTTCGTTAGAAGCCTCTCATTGCTGGTGGCTTGATGGTGTAATTGATCACTTAAAATCTTCCATGCCGCTTTTCAAAAGCCTGAAGGTGGCACCGTTGAAAAAGATATTTCATCTTGAACTCTTTATCTTGGCAGCTAAAGGACGACTATGTATCCGATATTGTTTCTTCGACTCCATCGACGTCTCATACGTCGAGTTCTCTTGTCGTTATCGTGTTGCCCGAAGAGTGTTGAGGATGTTGATTGCTTCACCCCTGCAAATTGCCTGACATCTCTTCCTTTGATCTGTTACGCTATGGGAGGGAAGGAATAACAGGGGAACTATATATGCAAAGCATATAGCTTACATAATTACAATTACTACTAGAGCTATTAGGTCCCCCTTGTGCCTCCCTTCGAGTTGCACACCTACTCCTTGGTAATGTCATCGGTGTTCCTCCCGGTGCAATGGTGTTGACGATCTATATCCTCCTATTTGTACGTCAGCTCGTACTCCGGGGTAACTTGTTGATATACTTGGGCCCTCCGATGTTTGTCAGCTATGGCACAACACGCTTTGCATCACATTCTAACTAAAGGTGTGCTGGTCGTTGATGCTTCGACATTTCAGTCTGCTTCCTGATCCTGTTCTCGGGCAGTAATTGTTCCCCCCTTCATGATACTTGAAGCTATTTGGAGGCGTCTCTTGAGGCTGTGCGCGATTCCTTTGGCTATACTCCTCTGGAGTTGTTCTTTGAATTGTCCATCCTTGGGTTCACCAAGTTGCATGCAAGTCCCCGTGCAAGTCATCGGCTCGCCTCGCCTCACCTAGTTGTTTCTCCATCGAGCTTCCAATCTTCCTTGTTTGATCCCCTCGGTCACATGGCTTGGACATTGTCACGTTCCTCAGTGCTATGCCGTCTTCTTGTTTTGAGGTACCCTCCGGTGGCTTTGATTGTGCTCGTCAGTTTTGATCCTCCTGTTGCCTCTAGGGAGCTCGTGGAAGAAGTCGGTTGCTAGCACTTCTCCAGCTTTCAGTTCCTGACCTTTGTCCCTCTATGCATGTCGGTCTCTCTGGCAAGTAAAGCATCACGGCTCTCCTCCCTGCTGGCTATGTTGTCGGGGTGATGCATCCTTATATCTGCGCAGCTTGACCCTTGAGTTGAAGAAGTACTTGCCTTAGATATACTCTTGTCGTTGAATAGCCTGGCCATTATCTTGAACTCTCTTTTTGCCGAAGGTGCTTCAGTTGCTATCCTTGTCGTTAAGGTGTCGAATGCTTCTACCTTGGGCATTTGATGTGCCCATGTCAGAGATATGATCGGCTTCTTCTCTTCTAATTACTGGTAGGAGTACCTGACGAGCCATCACCTAGTTGTTGGAGGCATATCTCCTTGTCGCGTTGCCTTTCGTAAGTGCATCCCCATCTAATACGCGTGTCATAGCGTATCACCCTATATCACCACAAGGTGGAATTATGGTCGTCGAGATGTTGCCTTCTTAGTTGGCTTGTTGATGTCGGGTCGTCCCGAAGAATTTTCTCGACGTCTACCGGCTTGGGTCGTGGCCGCGGCTTCTGAAGATGTTTGCGCGTTCCTCCTATTGTTGAGGACACTCGTATCATGATGTCGTCAAGTGCTGCCACTGCTACAAGAGGTAGTGTTGCGCCCTGACGATGTCCTGGTGCCGCGTTGATGATCTTGACATGACCGGCGTTGTGTCTTATCCTGACATTGTGCTGGACGAGCGGTCTTCTACTTGAGGGCACTTCCCGAAGCGTTTGGAGTCGAAGGTTTGCTTGGGCTCTGGTCGTTTCTCCCTCGTACTTGCTCTTCCATTTTGATCTTGGGCTATAGTTGTGCTTCCTTGCTTCCTCAATTGGTAGTCGAAGTGAAGGAGCTTCCGGATCTAAGCGTTAAATCCGTAAAACATGACTCTAAACTCATGTTTCTCCACTATATATGTGAATACCCGAGATATACAATAGACATATATGCATTTACATTGGGATTTTAATTCATCCACTTTTCCAAAACAATTACGAAGATCTACTTAAATGTTTATACTCCTTTAGGGTTTCCCCTCCTCCTATCGCGTTTGATCCTTCGTTTTTGTTGCATCTTCTTCGTTCTGGTTGACTTCGGGATTCCTTGAGATGCTGTTACTGTTGTTGAGCTTTATGTCTGATCCGAGCTCGTCACGCCAAGTTGCGAAGAGTGTTCATCGATCTGATCCCTTGAAAAAGATGCTCCTCCTTAATGTGTATGTCCGTCGTAAGGAATGCGGTGACCGCTCAACGTCGCTACATGCGGTGTGTCGTTGCAGGGTTGCCGATGTGCGGTGCCGTTGATCGCTTGAGTAGGATCACCTAGCTGTTGCAGTTGGGCGTTCTTGAATATCTTCGAAGCTCTGAGATCGTGGCCGGTAGGCAGGCATTGTCATTCCTCCGCAGGTTGAATTTCTGAGTGCGACTCCTGTTGCTTGGGCTTTGCTTCATTCCGAGGTGCCTCCCCTGTGCCTGGAAGTGTGGTCATCTCCATTGCCCCTACCATGACTCCTTCTAGTCACCTTTGCGTGATTTGTACCTGTTGGCTAAGTCGTCTCCTCCGTCCCTTGGGTCCTATCCATTCGCGTCTTCGCCCTCCTTCTGACGTAGTAAGGTCGTCCTTCCTTTGGTTTCTAGGTGTTTCTGGGTCCGGAATTCTTGTTCGAGCGGAATATTCTCCTCCTTGATCTTGCCCTTAATGCTGATATAGGCCTTTCAAGTCGGAGATGTTCCTTCCCTGATATGCGTCTCCTCCCCCTCATGGTCTCCTACTTTTTGGAACCGATGAAAGTTCTCCTGCTGGTGCAAGGGAGCTGGAAGCTCGTCCTGGTCATCCTTAGGTGCTTTGTGGTTGCCTAGCTTGGTTGCTCCTTTTGTTGACGTTGCATGATATTCGCTTGAGTTGCTGAGCTGCAAGGTCGGGGTGCTCTACCCTGCGGTTTCTATACGCTCCTGTGTCGCCATGAGTTCTCTCCTCGACGGAAGATTATGCCCTCTGGCCCTAGCTCGTGATGCTAACGCGGCGTCGATGTCTAACGTCTTCCTGCACCTGTAATTTGCTGCCTTGCATTCTTCCATTTGAAACTCGTGGGCGTCGAGAACCTCTTTCTGATGTGAGCTCGTGGACGTGGTAGCCGGGAGGTTGACATCTAGAAGATTCTTGATGCCGTTGGTTACCAAATAGTCTTCCCATTTGATGAAGATTGATGATAGGCCGGTGGTGTTCCGTTCTACTCGTTTGTCGGTTGAGGTGTTTGTCGTTGTGCTTCCCTCTCTTGGGTCTGCCTTTTTGGTCTCCTCTCCTTATCTGTCTGTACGTCTGCTGGGACCTCGATGTCTTCAAGAACCTACGCTTCTAGCTCTTCTGTGGCTCTGGCCCTGTACTTCGAAGCAACGCTCGTATATTCTAGAGTCTAAGGGTCTACTTGAAGGGCTCTCCTACAACATTCTGGGCTCTATAAGCAAGCAAGATGGCTCGAGCAGCATTACTAGAGACATATTTATAATCTACAAGTCTATGGACATTAGGACGTGTGGTATGGCGTGAAATGAGGTTTGTTTTGCAAAACCTCCATGATGTTTGAGGCATACTCTAAGGTCCTAGCAAAGTTGGTTTGGGGAAGTCCAATCTCTACAAATGGAGTGACTTGGGCAGCTCTAGACTCTAGCTCCTTTCTAGGTATCCTGGCAATAGGGAGTGTCAATGTGGCGGCTATATAAGTCAAATTCTATTAGAAGGACACAGAATTAGATCAAGGTTTATGCCTTTGGCATGAGCAGAGGTGATGTACCAACAGTTGGACTTGGGTTGCTATGCTGAGGTCTAGATGACTATAACAAAGGGGTGTTCTTGGGCACTTCTATCTAGGAGTAAAGCATCAGCTTCAAGCCGAGAGCAATACTTGCGAGGTACTAATGGGGTATGCTTCTATTTACAAACAAACCACAGTTTGGAAAAACAATTCAAGGGTTTGAGCAATTTTGGTCATTTTGAGCTGGGGTTTGACATTTCTAGCCTAATTTGAGGTCATAAATGGATTCTAGGCTGTCTAACAGTCTATTGCAACAAATTTCAGGCAATTTGGAGCTCTGTAGCTCAAGTTATGGAGGTTCAAAGTTTGGAGGTCTCACACATTGCGCCCAGACCAATAATGAACTTTTCATTTTCGGTCCTGGAGCAACGTGTGAGACATTGGCTCTAAATGGGTTAAACTTGTCCAATTTGGGTGATATAAGGGTCTAATTCTGCTAGATTCGTCGAGTTAGGCAGAATTGATCCCTTATTTGGTCGATTTGGAGCAGTTTTGGGCACTTTTGGGGCATGGTCTCACAGCATGGTCTCACACGTTGCGCCCAGACCAATAATGAACTTTTCATTTTTTGTCCTGGCGCGACGTGTGAGACATTCTCTCGAATTGGCCTAGGATGTCTGTTTTAATTAAAACAAAAGCCAGAACTGATTAACTCAACTCAATTAAACAAGATTAGACATGTTACTTAGCCCAAAACTCTTTATACTAACAAAAATTTTCCATCACTTACAAAATTTTACTGTGGATCTCCCTTGATGTAGCTGGCAAGCTGCATGTCCTTCTTCCTTAGTGTCACCCTCTTCACTTGAACTGTGCAGGCTGTCGAATCTTCAGGATGCTGCACTAGTTTTTGCTCTGTTGCTTCTTAAACCTTGGTCTCCTGGTCTCGTTCTGCCCTCTCCTCTTCTTGTATCTCCCGCTCTATCTGCTCGTACGCTTCTTGGGTCTCTTCATCCATTGAATCCGGAGATTCAATGTCCTCTTCCTCTAGTGCTTTCGTTGATCCCTGGGATCCCTACTCCTGGGCTGGCTTGGTCGACTGGCCGTTCCTTGATGACTACCTTGACGTTCGGGGTCTTCTTCGTCTCTCGCTTGGGCTCCTCCACGCCTTTGCCCTTCCGCTTCTTGTTTTCTTCGGCCTCCTTGGCCTCTGGCTGTTTCGCCTTGTCGAGGAAGTCGAGCGGTCTGTTTGGTGCGCGCCATGTCGATTGGAGTCTAGGTGTCTATCAAGATGCTGTCTCTATCTAGCTTAAGGGTCTTGGTTCTAAGTCTAAGGCTTGGCCATTAATATTATCTAACATTATTAAAGCTTAAATCTAATTAAGAATCATGTCTTAAACATAAATGATGCCCGCCCTCAGTGGTTTGGAGGGGTTCAACCCTGTGGGTAGGAGGTTCGATTCCCGCTACTGTGGGAATGCTTTTAAGATGAGGTTCAAATAAATTGAAAAGCTAGACTAATCTAGCTAATTCTTAGCTTGGGATTCGAATTACCAAGTTACTTTTTCAAAATTCATAACTTTTTAAAGTCATTTGGGATCAATGTCTCACACGTCTAGATATAAAGCCATAACTAAAGAACCTCTAGATATCAAGCCATAACTAAAGAACCTAACTTTGTGATTTAGATTAAATCTTATTCTTTAGTTCTTCTATGATATGTATGTGACGATGATCTTTGTGGAATCATTGTATTGGAAAGGGGGGTAGAGGCCTTAAAAGCCTAGTAGTTTGATGCTTCTAGCTAGCCCTCTTTAATGCACTATTAAATTCGGCCTGTGTACAAGAGCCACACCTGGTTGTGGGTGGAGAGGCCAGACTGGCTTACAAGGAGGTTCATGTCCTGACTCATGATCACGTCCCTCTGGTAGTAAAGCCTATCGGGGACTACAGTGCACTAGGCCTAATGCTCTGCCACTGCATGCGGGCTTTGCATGGGTTCGACACTCTTGGGGTGGTGTACACCTTCCATGGAGTTCAGTCGAGTACGGGCAGTGGCCCTCTAGTCACCTTGAGTCAGCATGCTAACCTCTGGTGGGAGTAATCCCTACCTGCCCCATCGGAACTGGGGAGATGCAACCCAGGAATAGCCCCTCTGGCTATGCATCCAGCGGGCTACAGTCAGGTCCCAAGACTTTTCAACCTACTCTGCAAAGTGTGCACAGGAGGGGCGGATGGAGTGGACTACCCTAAGCCATGTTCTTATGCCAGCCAAATCCATTTGCCATGAATTCTGTCTGCAATGACTTCTGGAGGCCCAAGCCGTCAGTCATCCCTCTTGAGTCTGAGCCTTGGGTAGGATCTCCATATGTGATGTACTGATTCTCTGTTTATGCAGATATGTGGTGAGCCATCCTTTGTGATGGTCATGTGATATTGATGTTGTATACTGACACGTATGTTACGCTTCCGCAGCTAGGTAGGCCCTGAGGAAGACAGGGTAAAATGACCCCTTCATTCTTCCCACTGGAACTCATCAAGGTTGCAGTGACACGTGGAGGACCTTGTATCAGCATGGAGCTGGTATGGGGGATGAACTCCTGTTTGTATACGGTGAGTGCACCGTATATGAGTAGGGGACGTCACAGTGGTATCAGAGCAATGTTCTTGGAGACCAAGAGCAAAGCACTGGCCATGCTCCCAGTAGTACTAACTTAGTAGAACTCCCAAACCTCGAAAAAAGTGGGAAAAATTTTCTCATTTTTTGTAGTATATGCTAAGCTAGTAACAGTTAGAAGAATTGAAAACCAAGAAAAACTAAAAAGTTGAACTAAATTTCGACCAAGTGTGAAAAAAAAAAAGAAAAGAAAAAGAAAGAAATTGCTCACGGTATGCGCCAGAGCATCAACCTAAATTTTAGGTCAGGCCCCAGGCGCACACCGTGAGTATTTCGCATCAAAAAGGGTCCTAACCATCTCCAAACTGGGCAAGTAAGGGGTCAATCTTGCATATCTCGATGAGACCATCATGTTTTGACCCTTAGGTCATCCAATTTAGGTAAGTTTTGACCAAATAGGGCCAAATTACTCATGGTATGCGGCAGAGCATCAACCTAAATTTTAGGTCAGGCCCCAGGCGCACACCGTGAGCATTTTTGGCATTATCTCCTTTAGAACTTCATAACTTTTGCTAGACTTGTCCAAATCGCATGAAATTTGTTGCGTTTTAACCCTTAGACTGTCTAGAACATACTTTTGGCCTCAAATTACTTAAAAATGTTATACCTCCACAAAACGATCAAAACTTCTCAAACCCTGAAATCTGAAAAATAGAGTTTGTCTATAGAAGCACACCCCCATTAGGACCTTATAAGTCTTTTTTTTAGCTCCAAGTTGTTTCCTTAGTCCTTTTTCTACAGTCATATGGACCCTAGAGCCGAGAATGTGGTAGATGAGCCTTTCAACCAGGCGTTTGGCCTGAGCCCTAAACTCTATGATAGATGAGCGTGTGTCATTGGAGTACGAGGTTAAAGTCACAGAAGAGCAAGAGGCACAACATCTTGAAGACATTGAAGACCCAGCCGACGTACAGACAGACAAAAAGAGGAGGATGCTAGACATCGATGCCTACATTAGCATCGCGAGCTAAGGTCAAAGAGCACAATCTCCCGTCGAAAGGAGAATCATAGTGACACAGGGGTGCATAGAAACTGGAGGAGGACCACCACGATCTTGCAGCCTAGCAGCTCAAGGGGATGTCACGCAACGTCAACAAAAGGAGCAACCAAGCTAGACAACTGCAAGCACCCAAGGCCGACCAGGATGAGCTTCCAACTCCCTAGTACCAGTAGGAAAACTTTCACGACTTCACCGGTTCCAGAAAGAGGAGATCATGATGGAGAGGAGACACATATCAAGGGAGGTACATCTCTGACTTGAAGGCTAGGGCAAGATCAAGAAGGAGAATATTTCGTTCGAACAAGAGTTCAGTTCTAGATTCGACTGGAAATCAAAGGAAGGACGACTTCAGTGCTTCAATCAAGTAGTTCGAGTGGACCAGACTCAAAGGATGGAGGGGACGACCCACCCAGTAGCGATAGATCATTCAAATGCGACCCGCTGAGCGATGATATGTGCAATAGAGATGGCCACACTTCCAAACACATGGGAGGTATCTCGAAGAAAGCCCAAGCAACAAGATCCACGCTTAGTCTACGAGGAAAAGAGACCGTGTACCTGCTAGTCACCTTCTCAGAGCTTCGAATGCATGCAAGACTGGCCGCTGCATCTGTGACGTCCCCTACTCGTATACGGTGCACTCACCGTATACAAACAGGAGTTCATCCCCCATACCAGCTCCATACTAATACAGGGCCCTCCACAATCACTGCACCCGTAATGAGTCCCAGTGGGAAGAGTGAAGGGGTCATTTTACCCTGTCTCCCTCAGGGCCTACCTACCTGCGGAAGCGTAAACATACATGTCAATATACAACATAATCACATATCCACCTCGAAGGGTGGTGCCTCAACATCTGCATAGACAATGATCAGCATCATACATAGGGGTCCTACCCAAGGCTCAGACTCGAAGGAATGACTGACGGCTTGGGTCTCCAGAGTTCATTGCAGACAGAATTCATGGCAATGGATTTGGCTGGCATAAGAACATGGCATAGGGTTGTCCACTCCATCCGCCCCTCCTGTGGACACTTTGCAGAGTAGGCTGAAAAGTGTTGGGACCTGACTGTAGCCCGCCGGATGCATAGCCAAAAGGGCTATTCCTGGGTTGCATCTCCCCAGTTCCGATGGGGCAGGTAGGGATCACTCCCTCCAGAGGTCTACATGCTAACTCAAGGTGACTAGAGGGCCACTGCCCTTATTCGACTGAACCCACTGGAAAGTGTACACCACTTCACGGGTGTCGAGCCCATGCCTTACCCGCACTTAGTGGTAAGCCATTAGACCTAGTCACAATGATCCCCGGTAGGCCTTACACGCCAGAGGGATCGTTCAAGAGTCAGAACACGAACCTCCTTCTTAGCCAGTCTGGCCCCTTCACCCACAACCAGGTGTGGTTCTTGTGCACAGGCCGAATCTACAATGTGCTAGAGAGGCTAATCTAGGAGCATCTACTACCAAGCTTGAGGTCTCTACCCCCCTTCCCAATACAAGGAGTTCACAGATATACATCATCCACATACATCACAGAGAACTAAAGAACTGGATCTAATCTATGTCATAGAATTAGGTTCTTTAGTTAGAGTCTGGTATCTAGAGATCTAGATAGCTGCTAAGGGCGATTTAATAGGCTAAGCCTACTGATACAATGACTAGAAGACGGTTTGGACTATTAAATCGATTACATACCTGATCCTTGAGTTGCTCCTCCTGACCTGAGCTCGACCATCCTGCTGAAACGCTTGAATCAAGGAAAACTAATGGTGCAATTCGCTTAGACAGAGTCTGGGAGGCGGTTTTGACTCCTGGAGCAGCCAAAACAGAGCTCTAGAACCCTATGGACGAAAATGGGCAAGTTAGGGTTTCTCCTCCTAAATAGACAAGGGGTTAGGCTAGGGTTTCCAATTATCCCTTTTGGCATGTGGGATAATTGGGAATGGGCCCACTTGCCTTTAATGGCTAGGTGGCAAAATGTGCCCACATGGAAAGGTGTGCACCTTAATAAATGTGCACATTGGTAAATGTGCACATTAATAATAAATGCACATACCTAGCAAGTTGCCCCCTAGGGGCTACCCACCTGGCTACACGTCGGCGTACACGTCAGTCGGAGTGGCGTGTACGCGTGACGAGGCAGTACAGTATACGTCCTGGAACCGTATACTGTGCTGGAACGTCACATTCTCCCCACCTTGAAATGATGCTGTCCGCAGCATCGTGGTTCTCCCCACCTTGGGATCTTCCTAACCTGCGACCAACCTGATACATACAATATACTACTATAATACTTACACATTTACTAAGATTACGTTAAGGTAATACTTTTAGAGACCCTAAGGTATTACGCTTAGTCTACGAGGAAAAGAGACCGTGTACCTGCTAGTCACCTTCTCAGAGCTTCGAATGCATGCAAGACTGGCCGCCGCATCAATCAGGTGATCCTACACAAGCGATCAACGACGAGGCACATCTTCGATCTTGCAAGTACACACCTCATGCAGAGACGCCGAGCAATCACCACACCCCACACGCTGGGTAATACATTGAAGTAGGAGTAAATTCGATTCAAAGGGGCACATCAGGAAACATTCTTTGCAACTTCAAATGACGAGCTCAAATCAGACATGAACACCACTCCAACTATAGTAGCAGCAATTCAAGGAACCTCGGAATCAACCAGAACAAGGAATATATAGCAAGCAAGAGGAATCAAATGAGAGATGGGGTGGATGAGAACCTAAGGGAGTATATATTTAGGAATTTCTTTTTAAAGGGATGAATTAAATCCCAATGTAAATGTGTCTATTGTATATCTCGAGTGTCACACATATAGTGTAGAAACATGAGTTTAGAGTCATGTTTTATGAGTTTAGCGCTAGATCAGGAAACTCCATCACTTCAAGTGCCAAAGGATGAAGCAAAGAAGCACAGTTATAGCCCAAGATCAAATTTTGAATGGAAGAGAAAGTACGAGGGAGAAACGACACGAGCCCAAGCAAAGCTTCGACTCCAAACACTTCGGGAGGTGCCCTCAAGTAGACGACCGCTCGTCCAACACAATATCAACATGGGAAACAACACCGGTCATATCAAGATCTTGAGTGATGCATCATCTAGGTTTTGCACCAGGACATCTTCGAGACGCAACTCTACCTCTTGTGGCAGCGGCAACACTTGACGACCTTACGCATGAGCGTCCTCAAAAATAGAAGAAGGAATGGCTAGACATCTTCGAAAACCGCGGCTACGGCCTCAAGCCGACAGACATCGAGCCAACTGAGAAGGCAACATCTCGACGACCATAATCCCGCCTTGTGGTGATGTATGGTGATGCTTACGACACAAGTGCTAGGTGGACATGTGCTTACGAATGTACCGCGGTGAGGAGATATGCATTCAACAACTACGTGGTGATGGCTTCATCAGGTACTCCTACCAATAATTAGAAGAGAAGAAGCCCAACGTATCTCCAATGTGGGCGACCTCAACGCCCAAGGTAGAAGCATTCGACACCTTAACGACAAGGATAGCAACCAAAACACCTTCGGCAAGCAGAGAGTTTAAGACAAGGGCCAGGCTATTCAAGAACAAGAGTAGATCTAGGGCAGAAACTTCTTCAACTCAAGGATCAAGCTATGGATCTATCATCCCCGACAGCATAGCCATCAGGGAGGAGCCACAATGCTTCACCCGCCACGGAGACGGTCAAGTATAGAGGGACAAAGGCCAGAAACTAAAAGCCGGAAAAGTGCTAGCCATCGATCACTTCCACAAGCTCCCTAGAGGCAGCAGGAAGCTCGAAATGGAGGAGCGCGATCAAAGTCACCGGAAGGTACCACATGACAAGAAGGCGACATAGCACCATAGAACGCGACAACGTCCAAGCCATGTGACCGAGGGGATCAAACAAGTAAGATCGCAAGCTCGATGAAGAAGCAACTAGGAAAACCGAGCCGAAGAATCGGGGTTCAAATAGAAACCTCATCAGGATACGGCAACTTGTATGCAACTTAGCGAACCCAGGGATCAACGATTCGAAGGGCAACTAAGGAAGAGAACAACTCTTGGGAGTCTAGCCAAAGGAATCCCACACAACTTCAAGATGCACCTCCAAATAGTTTCAAACATCGTGAAGGGAGGACAACTACTGCCCAACAACAAGGTAGGAAGAGGGCCTGAATGCCGAGGCATCAACGTCTGTTACATCTTTAGTTAGAGTGTGAAGCAGAAGCATGCCATGCTGTAGCCAACAAACATTGGAGAACTCAAATATATTAACGAGTCTACCTAGTGTACGAGCTGACGTACAAATAGGAGGATATAGATCTTCACACTATCGCATTAGGAGGAACATCGACAACACTGCCATGGAGTACGTGTGCACTCCAGAGGAGGCACCAAGAGAATCTAATAGCCTTAGCAGTATTTGTAACTGTGCAAGCTATAGACTTTGCACGAATACTCCCCTTGTTATCCCCTCCCTCCCACAGTGTAACAGATCAAAAGGAAGAGATGTCGGGCAATTCGAAGGGATGAAGCGATCAACATTCTCAACACTCTTCTGGCAACACAATATCGATAAGAGAAGGTGGGAGACGTGGATGGAGTGACACAACAATATCGGATCTGGAGCTATCCTTTAACCACCAAGATGAAGAATTCAGCAACGGGAGGATGTTTCTTTTCAACGGCACCATCTTCAAGCTTTTTGGGAAGGGATATAGAAGATTTTAAGTGGCCAACTACGCCATCAAAACCACCAAAAATGGGAGATCCTTAATGAAGAAAGTCAACCTCTACATCGAGGAGAAGCAACCCTTCAAGGAGGTCGAAGTCTCGAGCAACTCGGAAGAATGTTACCTTGCGGAAGCAGGCAAGGGGTGAATGAGCTTCTACCAAGATCTAGGAGCTAGGATCATATAGTCCAGTAGAATAAGCTTATGGATGATAGCATCCATAAGGGGATTTGGAGGCATTGCCGGATATTCTTCGTTGAAAGGATTGCCCTAAGATTGGGCTAAGCGTCAAGGATTGGGAAGGAAATACATAGGAGTGACTAAAATTATACACGATTGTTAACAGATTGGTGAGATTGATCACCTCGCTAAGAAGGAATCATTACGAGGATAATTGTTGACCATGTATAAAGCTAGTATCTCCAAGGAATAATCCAATCAAATGGAAAGAAGTAATCTAACAAGTCCGGCCAACTTGTTATGATGGCATCAATTCAAATGGTAGGAATATTTCAAGAGAGAAGATAACTACGAAAGGGGGAATCTCTAGAAGAAGAAGAAGAAGAAGAAGAAGAAGAAGAGATTTTATCGGACGTGACACTTTACAACACACCCGGATGGGTCCCGCCCCACCACTTTACGGACATGTGACACTTTACAACACACAAAAGGATGGGTCATATAAGGTACATCCCCACCACTTTACATTTCTTTTGAGACAAAAGGAATTGGGTCCTCCCCCACTAAATAATTTACATTGGATGGCCACTTTCACCCAAAGGCAAAAATAAGGGAATAAATACATATAAAGGTACATCTAAGATAAGAAGTACATTAATCGTTGAATCTTTTTTAGGATGCATGATAAGAAAAAGGGTCTCAATCTATGAGTGCATCTTAGGGAAAAATTGTCGTTAAGTTAATCGGCCTCGACATGATAGGCAAGCACCAATGATTCATAGAATTTAACGTCATTCCTCACTCTAGCCATCTGGAGAGAGACCAACAAGTTAATTGTAGGCATTTGAGAAGAGCATAATCGGATCGCCATGATAAGGTAGGCATTTGAAGTCATCGATGAACCATTATGGGAAAAGCATAAATTCCTTACGTCGTGATCAATTGCTAGCATTCATACCTAGGAATGAGATAGTAGCCTAGCTCTTAGATAGATTAATCAAGGATGTGGACCCCTTTAAAACCACATGGATCATATAATCTTAAGTATATTATTGTGGGGTGCATTGGGAGCACTCCACATGAGGGCATGTATTATAAAGTTCTAATAATCTTGTGTAGATATATTGGTTGAGATAAGGAAGAGAATAATCACATAAAATGATAACTAAACCTTTAGGAGGATATAATCCCATCCAAGGACATGTAATTAACCTTCAAGGTCCTTGTAAATATAATAAGAAACTATCTTATTTTAAGTATAGCAACTGTAAAGTATATACATATAAGGTTGATACATCACCAACCAAGAGGCGAGCGAGAGTCACGCATTCAACACTTGGATCTGATGATATAAACCCTAGCTATGTGATTAATAATTGGAATATTTTCTAAATTATAATTATGGTCTCGATAATGGTACGAAGGTATATTTTAAAGGCCTTGAAGTTATCAGAACCGTCAGTTAAATAAAATACTATTGGAACTAATATATCCAATATTACTATAATGTTAACGTGGAAATATTACCTTAAGATAGTTAACCTAAATGCATGCATTAAAGGAGTCAAGAATCATGCAAGATTCCAGGGTAATGCTTATTTAAGATACTGTGGTAAGGATGTAATTCCTTCCAAGGATAGGTGTACAACCTTCAGGGTCCTTGAAAAAAAAATTAATTAATTAATTTCATGTATACGTAAGTGCATCGTAGGTATATACTTCTAAGGGTAATGCAAACCCCGAGGAAGAGAAGCACATGCTTAATTCTTGGGTATCATAATTAAAACCATATATATAATCTTGCCTGATGGTCGTGGTCGACAAGCTGTCGAAGATGGCACACTTTGTGCCTTGCAGGACCACCGACACAGCCTTGGATACAACGGCTCTCTTCACAAAGGAAATCTTCAGGCTCCATGGTATGCCAAGAGAGATCATCTCTGATAGAGACCCGAAGTTCATGAGTGCCTTTTGGCAGGATCTTTTTGCAACGATCCAAACGAAGCTGTCCATGAGCACGGCCTATCATCCTCAGACGGATGGGCAAACAGAACGGACCAACAGAATCTTGGAAGATATGCTAAGAAACTATGTCTGGAACAAGCAGAGTAAGTGGGAAGATTACATTCACTTGGTTGAGTTCGCTTATAATAGCACCAAGCAGGAATCATCCCAGATGTCGCCGTTCATGATCAACTACGGCCACCAATGTCTAACTCCAGACACTTGGCACAATCCTGTATCAAAGGTAGAGGTTTCGCAGCAAATGTTGGCCGACATGCAGCAGCTGGTAGAAGAGGTCCGAGGATATCTTCTCGCAGCAAGGAGTCGACAAAAGAGCGTCGCTGACAAGCACCGGACGGTCAGAGAGTTCCAGGTGGTCAGAGAGTAAAGCAGGCAAAGCTCCGCATCGGAAATTGCAAGAAGCTTGCTCCAAGGTGGGCTGGCCCTTTCAGAATAGCCAAGAGAGTAGGTAACCAATCCTACAAGTTAGAGCTGCCAGCGCACCTGAAAATTCATAAAGTCTTCCATGTGAGTTTGCTAAAGAAGCATACTCCAAACCCAAAAGAAGTCTTGGACACGCCAACATTGTTGGAAATGACAGAAGAGCAGCTAGAGATAGTCCCACACTTGATCCTTGAAAAGGTGATCAAGAAGACAAGGAGATCAGAGTTCCTCCAATATTTGGAGTGGAAACACTTGCCGGTGGAAGACGCGACATGGGTACTTAAGAAGGACCTGATAAGGCAGTACCCGCAGTTCATGGAGCAATGGGACGACAAGGTCATCTCCGAAGTAATCGGCTCAGGCATGTCGATTTATGTCTAGATTAATTGATGTGTAGTTAAGATTAATCTATGCATGCAGCCTATGCTAGGTATGGGTTGCATGCGTAATTACCGATGATGGGACCACTACGGTGATCTCTAGGACGTGATGTAATGTCATTGTAGGCATGACCGCGGTTTTGCTTGAATTAGTTAGGCAAATGGTGAACATGAGCAATGTTGCACCATAATGTAAGCATGTCCATAGGGGAAGGACATGCGATTGAAGGTAGAAGTGAACATGGGCGAGGATGAGATCATCAGGGATGTTCTCTAGCTTAAACCCTTTGGGCCATGATGCACTGGGGTATGCATGATCAGGGAGGTCATGCATAAGGTAGCACCCAATCATGGGCTATGATAGGATTTAAACGACCCTTATGCTTAAACCCTCACGGGCCATGATCGAGTGCGTGGTATAGGCATTATAGGGCGCTGTCTCCACGGCCACGATGGAAGAAGCATCCTCTTCCTACGCCGGGAGATTAGTCATGCATCCGTTTAGTTAATTAGATGGGTGGTTGCCTTATAACCATAATTTTATTAATAATTAAAACGGTAATAACGTAGTCTCGACCTGCAGGCCAATAGAGCGCTCCGGAGGGCAAGGAGGTCGAGCTATGAAGACTTGCAACACAAGTTTTGTTGGAATGTGTTGCAAGGAATGAAGAGTACCTCGAAGGATAATTGTACATGAAATTGTTAAATCTTGATAAACTTAAATGTCGTATTAAGTAAGGCTAATAAGTACCTTGCTTTAATAGAGTTATGAATTGATAAGTTATTGGGATAATGTAATGTCCTAGTAATGTTCTAAAAATATTACCTTAGAGTAATTCTAATAATTGTGTAAGTATAATAATAATAAATTATATGCATCAAGTTCGTTGCAGGACAAGAAGATCCCAAGGTGGGGAGACCCACGATGCTGCGGACTGGGGAGAATGTGACGTTCCAGCACAGTATACGGTCCCATGACGTATACTGTACTGCCTTGTCACGCGTACACGCCATCCCGATTGACATGTACGTCGACGTGTAGCTAAGCAAGTAGCACCCTAGGGGTCAACTTGCAAGTGCACATTTATTCATGTGTACACTTTAGCCCACTTAATTAATATAGGCAAGTGGGCCACATCCAATTATCCCACATGCTCAAGGGTTGATGGAAACCCTAGCCCTAACTTATAGTCTATATAAGGCATATGAAATCCTAACTTTCCATTTTTCGTCCACGGCCTTCTAGAGCTCTGTTTCGCTTGCCCCAAGAGCCAATCTCGACTCCCGAAGTCTGTCTGAGCAGCCTAGCTCATCAGCTTTCCTTTCTAGCTTCATCTTCAAGCAGTTCTGCAGCATGGACGCATTCAGAGCAGGAGGAGCAAGCCAGGGATCAGGTATTTTACCAATTCAATAGTCTAATCCGCCTCCCAGGCATAGTGTAAGTAGGTTTAGCCTATTGAATTGCCCATAACAGCCATCTAGACCTCTAGATATCAAGCCATGACTAAAGAACCTAACTTTGTGATTTAGATTAAATCTTATTCTTTAGTTCTTCTATGATATGTATGTGATGATGATCTCTGTGGAATCATTGTATTGGGAAGGGGGGTAGAGGCCTTAAAAGCCTAGTAGTTTGATGCTCCTAGCTAGCCCTCTTTAATGCACTATTAAATTCGGCCTGTGTACAAGAGCCACACCTGGTTGTGGGTGGAGGGGCCAGACTGGCTTACAAGGAGGTTCATGTCCTGACTCATGATCACGTCCCTCTGGTAGTAAAGCCTATCGGGGACTACAGTGCACTAGGCCTAATGCTCTGCCACTACGTGTGGGCTTTGCATGGGTTCGACACTCTTGGGGTGGTGTACACCTTCCATGGAGTTCAGTCGAGTACGGGCAGTGGCCCTCTAGTCACCTTGAGTCAGCATGCCAACCTCTGGTGGGAGTAATATCCCTACCTGCCTCATCAGAACTGGGGAGATGCAACCCAGGAATAGCCCCTCTGGCTATGCATTCGGCGGGCTACAGTCAGGTCCCAAGACTTTTCAACCTACTCTGCAAAGTGTGCATAGGAGGGGCGGATGGAGTGGACTACCCTAAGCCATGTTCTTATGCCAGCCAAATCCATTTGCCATGAATTCTGTCTGCAATGACTTCTGGAGGCCCAAGCCGTCAGTCATCCCTCTTGAGTCTGAGCCTTGGGTAGGATCTCCATATGTGATGTACTGATCTCTGTTTATGCAGATATGTGGTGAGCCATCCTTCGTGATGGTCATGTGATATTGATGTTATATACTGACATGTATGTTACGCTTCCGCAGCTAGGTAGGCCCTGTGACGTTCCAACACAGTATACGGTCCCAGGACGTATACTGTACTGCCTCGTCACGCGTACACGCCACTCCGACTGACGTGTACGCCAACGTGTAGCCAAGTGGGTAGCCCCTAGGGGGCAACTTGCTAGGTATGTGCATGTATTAATGTGCACATTTACCAATGTGCACATTTATTAAGGTGCACACCTTTCCATGTGGGCACATTTTGCCACCTAGCCATTAATGGCAAGTGGGCCCCTTCCAATTATCCCACATGCCAAAAAGGGCTAATTGGAAACCCTAGCCCTAACCCCATGTCTATTTAGGGTAGGAAAACCCTAACTTGCTAGTTTTCGTCCATAGGGTTTTAGAGCTCTGTTTTGGCTGCCCCAGGAGCCAAAACCGCCTCCCAGACGCTGCCCAAGCGAATCGCACCATCAGTTTTCCTGAATTCGATCGGCTCAGTGGAATGGTTGAACTCAGGTCAGGAGGAGCCACCCAAGGATCAGGTATTTGGTCAATTTAATAGCTTAAATCGTCTTCTAGTCATAGAACCAGTAAGCTTAGACTATTAAATTGCCCATAGCAGCTATCTAGATCTTAGACACTAACTAAAGAACCTAACTCTATGATATAGATTAGATCTAGTTCTTTAGTTCTTCTGTGATATATATGGATGATGTATCTCTGTGAACTCCTTGTATTGGGAAGGGGGGTAGAGGCCCTAAGGCTTTGTAGTTGATGCTCCTAGAGTAGCCTCTCTAGCACACTGTAAATTCGGCCTGTGCACAAGAACCACACCGGGTTGTGGGTGAAGGGGCCAGACTGGCTAAGAAGGAGGTTCATGTTCTGACTCTTGAGCGGTCCCTCTGGTGTGTAAGGCCTACCGGGGATCCTTGTGACTAGGCCCAATAGCTTACCACTGAGTGCGGGTAAGGTATGGGCTCGACACCCGTGAAGTGGTGTTCACTTTCCATTGGGTTCAGTCGAGTACGGGCAGTGGCCCTCTAGTCACCCTGAGTCAGCATGTAGATCTCTGGAGGGAGTGATCCCTACCTGCCCCATCGGAACTGGGGGAGATGAAACCCAGGAATAGCCCTTTTGGCTATGCATCCGGCGGGCTACAGTCAGGTCCCAACACTTTTCAGCCCACTCTGCAAAGTGTGCACAGGAGGGGCGGATGGAGTGGACAACCCTAAGCCATGTTCTTATGCCAGCCAAATCCATTGCCATGAATTCTGTCTGCAATGACCTCTGGAGACCCAAGCTTGTCAGTCCATCCCTGTGTCTGAGCCTTGGGTAGGATTCCCTATGTGATGTGCTGATCTTTGTCTATGCAGATATGTGGAGGACCATCCTTCGTGATGGTCATATGATGTTGATGTATGTACTACTGACATATATGTTTACGCTTCGCAGCCTAGGTAGGCCCCGAGGGAGGCGGGGTAAAGGACCCCTTCATTCTTCCCACTGGAACTCTTCAAGGTTGCAGTGATACGTGGAGGGCCCTATATTAGCATGGAGCTGGTATGGGGGATGAACTCCTGTTTGTATACGGTGAGTGCACCGTATGCGAGTAGGGGACGTCACAGTGGTATCAGAGCAATGTTCTTGGAGACCAAGAGCAAAGCACTGACCATGCTCCCAGTAGTACTAACTTGATAGGACCCTCAAACCTCGAAAAGTGGGAAATTTTTTCCTCATTTTTGTAGTTTGTGCTAAGCTAGTAACAGTTAAGTGAATTGGAACGTTTGTGCTAAGCTAGTAACAGTTAAGTGAATTGGAACTTAATAAGACTAAAAAGAAAGAGCCAACACCTTAGTAACAGTTAAGTGAATTGGAACTTAATAAGACTAAAAAGAAAGAGCCAACACCTCCTCAGGCAAGGTGGTCTCACAACTCGCGCCTGGTCAAAGAACTGCATTTTAGTTATTGAGCAGGGCGCAAGCTGTGAGACATTGATCTCCAAACATCTTGAAAAGTCATAAAATTTTAAAAAGTAACTTGGTAATTCGAATTTTAGCCTAGGAATTAGCTAGATTAGTCTAGTTTTTCAATCTATTTGAACCTCATCTTGAAAGGATTCCCGCGGTAGCGGGAATTGAACCTCCCACCCACAGGGTTGAACCCCTCCAAACCCCCCGTGCCAACCATTGAAGGCGGGCATCGTTTGTGTTTGAATTATAATTCTTAATTAGATTTAAGCTTTAATAATGTTAGATAATATTAATGGCTAAGCCTTAGACTTAGAACCAAGACCCTTAAGCTAGATAGAGACAGCATCTTGATAGACACCAGGACTCCGAACGACATGGCGCGCACCAAACAGACCGCTCGACTTCCTCGACAAGGCGAAACAGCCAGAGGCCAAGGAGGCCGAAGGAGATACAAGAAGAGGAGAGGGCAGAACGAGAGGGGGAGGCCAAGGCTCAAGAAGCAGCAGAGCAGAAGCTGGTCCAACATTTTGAAGACTCAACAACACGCCTTTGTTCATGCGGTTTGAAGTAACCCTCATGAGGGAAGACATGTAATTAGCTAATTTAATTAAGGGAGATCCCTAGTAGATATGTTGTAAATAATCAATAATTTTGTTAATACATGATAATTTTGAGTAGTTTATGTGTCAAATCTTGCTTAATTAGGAAGGAAGGAAGGAAGGAAGTATATTTTACGCCCAGACCACACAAAGGCGGCGTCACACGAAGGACATGCGACCACAAGTACAAAGAAAACAAAAAATACATTGCATGGGCAAGCTCGTGAGCACCATGGCCCGGATAAAAAACCCCAATGGGGAAAACCGTTGCCATGATGACCCAGATCAAAAGCTATCTGCTGCAAAAAGCAACAAGCATACCTCAAACAAACAAAACTGAACTTTAGTTTCTTGACCCTAGGTGCGAGACCTTCATGCCTAAACCTCCATGTCCAAACTAGACCAAAAACCACTAGACCATAAATTGAGTCCCCAAGTAAGGGGCCCATTCTGCCTAAATAGCGAGGGGACTAGCATGATTTGACCCTTAGATCATAATTGGACAAGTTTAATCGCCAGGCCAATTTCGTGGCGCCATCCATCACCGCGGGGGCAGCCAATGTCAGCACCCTCGTTGGCCCCGGGCAATCCGTTGATGCTGCCACAACCCCAAAGCAATCCGTTCGGGCTTCAATTTGATGAGTTACAAGTAGTAGTTTCTATTTTAGTAAAATAGGATATTCTCGACCAAAAGTGTGATGTTCATTTATTTCGGCGCTTTGTCAAGAAACTAAAGTTTAGTTTTTTGAACGAGGCGCAACCTGAGAGACCTTCATACCTAGACCATGTCCAAACTAGACCAAAACACCTCCAAATTGACCAAGTAAAGGGGCCCATTCTGCCGCCTAACTCGAGGGAGACTAGCATGATTTGACCCTTAGATCACCCAATTGGACAAGTTTAATCCAATTTACAGCCAATGTCTGCTTGCAATGGTGGGAGAACTAAACTTTAGTTTTTGAGCAGGGCGCAACCTGTGAGACCTCCAAACTTTGAACTTCCATACTCCAAATCGCCTGAAAATTGTTGCAATAGGACCATTAGACAGCCTAGAATCCATTTACGACCTCAAATTAGGCTAGAAATGTCAAACCCTAGCTCAAAATGACCAAAATTGCTCAAACCCTTGAATTGTTTTTCCAAACTGTAGTTTGTTTGTAGATAGAAGCATACCCCATTAGTAGCTCGCAAGTATTGCTCTCGGCTCGAAGCTGATGCCTTACTCCTAGATAGAAGTGCCCAAGAACATCCCTTTGTTATAGTCATCTAGACCTCAGCATAGCAACCCAAGTCCAACTGTCGGTACATCACCTATGCTCATGCCAAAGGCATAAACCTTGACCTAATTCTATGTCCTCCTAATAGAGTTTGACTTATATAGCCGCCACATTGACACTCCCTATTGCCAGGATACCTAGAAAGGAGCTAGAGTCTAGAGCTGCCCAAGTCACCTCATGTGTAGAGATTGGACTCCCCCAAACCAACTTTGTTAGGACCTTAGAGTATGCCTCAAACATCATGGAGGTCTTGCAAAACAACCCTCATGTCATGCCATACCACACGTCCTAATGTCCATAGACTTGGAGATTATAGATATGTCTCCAGTAATGCTGCTCGAGCCATCTGGCTTGCTTATAGAGCCCAAAATATTGTAGGAGAGCCCTTCAAGTAGACCCTTAGACTCTAGAATATACGAGCGTTGCTTTCAAAGTGCAGGGCCAGAGCCACAGAAGAGCTAGAGGCGCAACTTCTTGAAGACATCAAGGTCCCAGCCGATGTACAGACAGATAAGGAGAGGAGACCGAAAAGGCAGACCCAAGAGAGGGAAGCACAACGACACTAAACCGACAAACGAGTAGAACAGGACACCACCGGCCTAGCATCAATCTTCATCAAATGGGAAGGATATTTGGTAACCAGCGGCATCAAGAATTTTCTAGATGTCAACCTCCCGGCTACCACGTCCACGAGCTCACATCAGGAAGAGGATCTCGACACCTTCACCAACTCGACGCACATGAGTTCAAATGAAAGGACGCAAGGCAGCAAAATACAGGTGCAGGAAGACGTTAGACATCGATGCCACGTTAGCATCACGAGCTAGGGCCAGAGGGCATAATCTTCCGTCGAGGAGAGAGGTAATGGCGACACAGGAGCGTATAAAAACCAGAGGGAAGATCACCATGACCGTGCAGCCCAGCAGCTCAAGTGAATGTCATGCAACGTCAACAAAAGGAGTAACCAAGCTAGGCAACCACGAAGCACCTAAGGCTGACCAAGATGAGCTTCCAGCTCCCTTGCACCAGCAGGAGACCACGAGGGGAGAAGACGCATATCAGGGAACATCTCCAACTTGAAGGCCTATATCAGCATTAGGGGCAAGATCAAGGAGGAGAATATTCTGCTCGAACAAGAATTTGGGACCCAGAGACACCTAGAAACCAAAGGAAGGACGACCTTACTACGTCAGCCAAGGAGTGCGAGACTCGAATGGATAGGACCCAAGGGACGGAGGAGACGACCTAGCCAGCAGGTACAAATCACGCAAAGGCGACCAGAAGGAGCTATGATAGGGCAATGGAGATGACCACACTTCCAGGCACAGGAGAGGCACCTCGGAATGAAGCAAAGCCCAAGCAACAAGAGTCGCACTCAGAAATTCAACCTGCGGAGGAATGACAACGCCTGCGTATCGACAACGATCTCAGAGCTTCGAAGACATTCAAGAATGCCCGACTGCAACAACCAGGTGACCCTTCTCAAGCTTGATCAATGGCACCGCACATCAGCAATCTTGCAACGACACACCGCATGTAGGGACGTGAGCGGTCACCGCATTCCTCACGACGAACATACACATTAAGGAGGAGCATCTTTCTCAAGGGATCACATCGACGAACACTCTTCGCAACTGGCGTGACGAGCTCGGATCAGACATGAAGCTCAACAATAGTAGCAGCATCTCAAAGGAATCACGAGTCAACCGGAACAAAGAAGATGCTTGACAAAACCAAAGGGTCAAACGCGATAGGAGGAGGGGAAACCCTAAAGGAGTATAAACATTTAAGTAGATCTTCGTAGTTGTTTTGAAAAAGTGGATGAATTAAAATCCCAATGTAAATGCGTATATGTCTATTGTATATCTCGGGTGCTCACACATATAGTGGAGAAACATGAGTTTAAAGTCATGTTTTACGGATTTAGCGCTTAGATCAGGAAGCTCCTTCACTTCGACTACCAAAAGAGGAAGCAAGGAAGCACAACTATAGCCCAAGATTAAAATGGAAGAGCAAGTACGAGGGAGAAACGACCGGAGGCCAAGCAAACCGCCGACTCCAAACACTTCCTAAGTGCCCTCAAGTAGAAAACAGCTCGCCCACCCAATGTCTAATAAGAGACAACACCGGTCATGTCAAGATCATCAACGAGGCACGGGACATCGCCGTATGCTAAAGACTACATCTTGTGGCAGCAGCAACACTTGACGACATCATGACACGAGTGGCCTCAATAATAGGAGGAGGAAAGACCCGACATCAACGAGCCAACTAAGAAGGCAACATCTCGACGACCATAATTCCACCTTGTGGTAATATAGGGTGATGCGCTATGACACAGGTATTAGATGGAGAGGCACTTACTTAAAAGCAACTGCGACGAGGAGATATGCCTTCAACAACTAGGTGATGGCTTCGTCAGGTACTCCTACCAGTAATTAGAAGAGAAGAAGCCGATCATATCTCCGACATGTGGCACGTCAAACGCCTAAGGTAGAAGCATTCGACACCTTAATGACAAGGATATAAACCGGAAGCACCTTCGCAAAAAGAGAGTTCAAGATAATAGCCGGGCTATTCAACGACAAGAGTATATCTAAAATGGGTACTTCTTCAACTCAAGGGTCAAGTTATGCAGATATAAGGATCCATCATCCAGAAACAACATAGCCAAGGAGGAGGAGAGCCATGATGCCTTACTTGCGAGAGAGACCGACATGCATAGAGGGACAAAAGTCGAAGGAAGCGGAGAAGTGCTAGCAACCGACTTCTTCCAGCTCCCTAGAGGCAACAGGAGGATCAAACCGACGAGCACAATCAAAGCCACCGGAAGGTACCTCAAGACAAGAAGACAAAGATAGCTTGTGGAACGTGACAACGCCCAAGCCATGTGATCGAGGGATCAAACAAGGAAGTTTGGAAGCTCGATGGAGAAGCAACTAGGCGCAGGCGAAGCCGATGACTTGTGGACTTGCATGCAACTTGGTGAACCCAAGGATGGACGATTCAAAGAATAAATCGTAGAAGAGAACAACTCCAGAGGAGTATAGCCAAAGGAATCGCGCACAGCCTCAAGAGACGTCTTCAAATAGCTTCAAGTATCATGAAGGAGGAACAATTACCGCACGAGAACAGGATCAGGAAGCAGACTGAAATGTCGAAGCATCAACGATCAGCACGCCTTTAATTAGAATGTGATGCAAAGCGTGTTGTGCCATAGCCGACAAACATCGGAGGACCCAAGTATATCACCAAGTTACCCCGGAGTACGAGCCGACGTACAAATAGGAGGATATAGATCGTCAACAACATTGCACCGGGAGGAACACCGATGACATTGCCAAGGAGTAGGTGCTAACTTCGAAGGGAGGCACAAGGGGGACCTAATAGCTCTAGTAGTAATTGTAATTATATAAGCTATATGTTTTGCATGTATAGCTCCCTTGTTATTCCTTCCCTTCCATAGCGTCACAGATCAAAGGAGGAGATGTCAGGCAAATTGCAGGGGTGAAGCAATCAACATCCTCAACACTCTTCGGGCAACACGATAATGACAACAGGACCAGGGATGACTTTAAGGCACGAAATTTCGTGAATTTGCGAATTTTACAAAATTACAAAATTGGCCATTTAATGTTTAATAGGCCACGTAAGCCCATGAAAAATAAAAATCGTCAAAGATTTTATGATTGGGCTTCCCGCTCTTGCCCGTCGGCGAACTCTACGAATGAAGGTGAGATGTTTGTCGCCTTTAGGAGAGGCGATGAAATCCATTGATTTGTGGCCCGATGTTTTCGCCATGGTCATGAACACGGAAAGAAAAATAATTTGTTAATTCGCCTTGCCTTTGGGTTTCTGGTGCGAGATATCGGATTTTAGAGGAAGCCCTAAATCTTTGAAGCCATCACAAGAAAAGATCGGGGAAAGCTTTTATGGTTACCGTGAGCATCTCCGGACGATCGGTTAGTATTTTGGGTGTTAAATTTGTCGGGTCTGAGCTTGATTTCATTTTTCTTGTAAACATGCACATCTACATTAGATCAGGTCGAAATTGCATGACAGAGGCCGATTTGGGGAACTTGAAGAAAAATAGTCTCTAGATCAGGTCGAATTTGCTTGGCGGAGGTCGATTTTGTTCAAGGGATTTATGATCACGCGAAGAACTCAATTTGTTAAGGAGCACGGCTGAATTTACGTAAGCGGTTTTATTTATCCCTTGAGGAAGATTTCCCTTTATAATCTCACCTACGAACTTCTCTCTCACGAGTTTGTTGGCGTCCAAGATCAACATATTCCACTCTCAAAACTTTCTCCGGTCAGGTCATTCGCCGGTATGTGCTTCTTTCTAAGCAATTTTGCATCTCCTTGTTCTTTCTTTTACCAAACAATTAATGTATTGGTATAAAACATTCATTATATCTCTTTTCATGTAATAAATTGTGATGAGCTTTTCAATCTTCGGGCAACTTGAATTTGATACAAGAAAGAGGTTTTGCACTGCAGAAGACTAGTTAATAAGGCCATTGTCCTTCCTTTCCGTTCGTAATATGCTTCCCTCATTTATTTCTTTACCCAAGAAACTTGAAAGAATATCTCAAAAATACACCTTCTGAGACTATATTGAGCAAGAATAGGATGAGTGTTATATCTACATGGAAAAAGAGATCCAATGTTCCAAGGTTTGGCCAACAAACTCCAAGTGAAATGAACTTACTTATATATCTTCATTGAAAGAGGAATGCCGCATTAGTGCTCATGGTCCATTCACATTAATAAATGGTCCGCATGTGAAGCTATTGCTAAGCTTGAACATCGCCATTTGGTTGTTGCGCCACAAAATTTGAATGAGTAATAGCACGATAAAAATGACACGACGTGTATTATGAAATTCATATTCCTTATATCAAACTAGTGGCATCGGGAGAAAGCAGCTTCCCCTGTTTGGCCAAATAAGAACTTAGTCTGCATGCCCCCTGTCTAGCTAGCACTTATTGTTGGTGACCCAGGAATGTTAGCCTGAAATCTTTGGAACACCAACTACAAAATCAAAAATTTGTTTCTTGATATTGTACCTACTTCCATTTTTCATTTCCATACTTAAAAGAAGTAACATAGGTAGACATAGTAGGCGGTGAGTCATTGTTCAGAACTTGACCCACTTCCCTTCCAACATTACGTAAATTTACATGATAAGAACCATAGAACTTTGAAGGACTCCACCTTTGTATGGAAAAAGAGCCATGGTGGCTAGTAATATCTTGTGACTATGTTATTGCCCAATATTATCGTGGACTATGTCAGCCCTAAGCTATCGGAAGGCTTCTGAGAGAGAAGCCAGTATACTTAACTAAGATACCTAATACGCCCGCCAGAGTCAAAACAAAGGGATTGCTTGTACAAAGACCCATCGTAATCATTTTGATTTAGTAGCAAGCTAGTTTACTTTTATGTAATTACATGATGCTTCTTTAATTTAAGAATATTCATTTAATCTTTTTGCTCTATTACATGCTTTGTTCTAACCATGCATTTTGCATCTTGCAAAGATGCATCGACAATGAGAAGAGACTCATTTGCACATTAGCAACATTGAGGAAATTTATGGTATTATTAGTGGAGAAGAATTCCTTGCCCAATCAGAATGTTTTGGCAAAGACGATGTGGGCACAAGGTTGAGAACTTGGAAAAGCCAACTAAATGTGGTGCAATCACTTAAGGCTTTGGATAAAATTGGATATAGTCAAGTGTTATGACAAACACATGCCTATATATTTCAAGCTTGTGGACCTTTGTCAAACCATGATTCTTGGTTACGTAGAGGATGAGAGGACTTTTAGTCTCATGAGTCCTTAGAAAATAAAGGAGAATAAACTCACAAAAATTTACACTTGTGCCTTTGACCATATGCAAGTGAGTATACTATTGAAGAAGTTCCATATGAGAGGGCATTTCTTTGCTTGGAGTTCTTTATGTGTTAAGCATGGCCAAGATAAAAGTTCACAAATAGGAGAGGTTCAATCTACAGGATGGCAAGCTTAGATATGGTAGTAAATAGTAAATCCCTCTCTCTTTATTTTTATAAATACTCGATTCTGATAAGTAGTACTAGTAAACCCCTTGACTCTTTTCTATGTGAAGTAGTTGTTTGTCATCCTTACTAAGGTTAAATGTTTTGTTTACATCATATTTCATAAGTGTAGAGAATTCGCATATACATTGAATTTCATTTATATTATTTTGTTGAGAAAAAGCTCATCCGATAATGAGCGATGGTAGAAGCCGGATCTTTCGCATTGCCATGGATTTGAATCTTTTTGGAAATACATTGATGGGCAAACAGATTATCTCGGCAGATAGCAGGTTGGTGCAAAGAGTTCACATAAGCAAAAGTGACATGTTTGGTTATTCGCACAAGGAGTAATTTGGGGTTTGGTGGGGGTCGAACTCTTTGCCGAGATGTTCACGTTGATGCTTGGGTTAAAATATTTTTTTTAATTTACCATATAAGTTAACATTTGGGTTCTATGATTTTAAATTCTTATACCTAGTCTACTTGCATGTTTGGATCGGGGATCGGGGTGCAATGTAGAGTGGTAGTTTCTTTCTTTATACCCTTCTACAATTAAAGGATCCTCTTTCATGTACATTCTATATGCTTTAGTGTTTGTATTAATTTTTGGGAATCTGCCTAGAAATATTTGCCATTTATTTCAACGTATTTATCTATCTATCTATTATATTATAAAAAAAATTGCCTTGGTTCACTTTATATGCTTTAGTGTTTGTACATTATTTTTTTGTAATATCGCCTAGAAATATTCGCCATTTCTTTGAATGTGGATATCCATATCTTAAAAAAAAATCGCCCTTGTTTTTATAGGAATTATAAAGCAAGAAAAAGATATCGCTTTTAAAAAAAATAGCTACAATAGCATTTATCGCCACAATTTCTACAATGTGGATAAGTTGGGATGACGATAAAGTCATCTCTGAACAGGACTCGACGTATGAGACATCGATGGAGTCGAAGAAACAATATCGGATACAGAGTCGTCCTTTAGCTGCCAAGACAAAAAGTTCAAGATGAAAGATCTTTTTCAACGGCGCCATCTTCAGGCTTTTAAAAAGCGGCATGGAAGATTCAAGTGATCAACTACGCCATCAAAGCCACCAGCAATGAGAGGTTTCTAACGAACAAAGTCAACCTCTACATCAAGGAGGAGCCACCGTCAAGGAGACTGAAGTATCGAGCGACTCGGAAGAACGTTACCTTGCTACTTCAAGCAGGCAACGAGTGGATGAGCTTTTAGCAAGCTCAAGGATCTAAGGCCATGGGGCCCAGTAGGTTAAATGTATGGATGGTAACATCCATATTGAGATTAGAAGGCATTTCCAGATATTCTCGCTGAAAGGATCGCCCCAATATTGAGCTAAGCGTCAAGATTGGAAAGGAAATGCATAGGAGTAACTATAACTATACACGATTGTTAACAGACATCCAACGTATTGAAACCACTTGGTGAGATTGATCTCCTCGCTAAGAAGGAATCATTACTAGGATAATTGTTGACCATGTATAAATCTAGTACCTCCAAAAGAATAATCCAACCGAAAGAAAAGAAGTAATCTAACAAGTCCGGCCAACTTGTTACGATGACATCAATTCGATTGGTAGGAATATTCCAAGAGCTAAATAACTAAGAAAGGGGGAATCTCTAGAAGTACATGCAAAGTACATCTAAAATAAGAATTATAGTAATCAAATAGTCTTTTGAGACAAAAGGAATTGTCATGATGACAAAACCTTGTGGTTTAGAATTGTTCTAACTAAGTAGGTAACCCATAATTATATTGAAATAAATGATAACATAATATGTGCATCCATCTTAGATGGTTATATATGTCAGCTAAGGCTAGTAAATTAATGCGTTAAGTAAGAAGCGTATAACCTCTTAAGGGGAGAGAATAGATATGATGTTGTGTATAACGTCATTGAAGGGGTGCAGGACCATTTTCCTTTCGAAGAAAGTGGGAGGGCTCAATCTTATGATTGAACGTACTGCATCGAATTGACCGACCCGTAGAATAGAGCTCACTCCGGCAATGGCCGAAGCGAATAGAGCGTAAAATAGATAGATACCTTAGTGTTCAGGAGGCCTTCAACGTGCGAGACTGACGTGGTAGCTAACTACACCAATGAAGTGGAGCAAAAGTATGGGAGCAATGCAACGACCAAGTCATCTCCAAATTACTCGACGTCGGCTCAATGGGTGGATGCGTCCTAGCCTTAGGTAAGGTGTATGCATGCATTATAAGCTTTAATGTGTCTTATAGATAAGTTAAATATAGATCCTAATAACTGCATAGAAATTGTTGTACGTATATGTATCAGAGGGAAATAAGTTAAATAACAACGATAATGTGAGGTAGCATGTTAATTAATCCTTCGCAAGGATGCAATTCCTTCAAAGGATAGCTATATGACCTCGGGTCCTTATAAATATAAATAGGAAATAGAATTCAGATATACTTAAGTGCATCTTAGGGATATACTTCCAAGGATAATGCAGGACCCAAGGAAGAGAATAACAAGCACATCTAATTCTTGTGTATGATAATTAAAACCTTGTCTATGATACAATAGGTCTAAATCAGGGTTATTGTTTAAATAATCGCGATCTAAAAATGGATTAAATATTGCAAAGCTTAGAGTAAATATAATTGTACTATCGAAGTAATGTACCCGATACTATGATAATGTTAATTCTTAAACATTACCTTAGGGTAATTATGTTAATCACATGCGTTAAAGGAGCCAGCAAAAATCGGCTCAGGCATGTCGATTTGTGTTTAGATTAGTTTCATGTGTAGTTAAGATTAATCTACGCATGCAACCTATGCTTGGTATGGGTCGCATGCGTTGTTACCGATGATGAGACCACTACGGTGATCTCTAGGAAGGAAGGAAGGAAGGAAGGTACTTTTATCGTCCACGGAGACCAATCGGTCTATGGGACCCAATACAAAAACGCAGCAAGCGGATTACTGCCCGGATTAAAAAACCCCCGCCCCGAAGGGTTTTCGAGGGAAAAACCGTGGCAGCAATCAGCCTGCTGACAAACTGTGCTAATCATATAAAATGCAGAAACATCCCAATATATACAGTCATGCACCACCCCCGTAGTGCCTAGTCACCTGACCAGGCGGGGGGGCAAATGTGACTCAGCAGTCCAATTTACCTCTGGATGTATGACCCCAGGGCACGTACTGACGGTGTGTTCATCAGCAAATGCAAGGGCACGTCCGGCCGTACTAAGGGAGCGTATCTGGCCCGGATCTGACTGAACACTGGGCAACTCTGGAAAGTGTGAGACTCATCCTCAATGGCACCCGTTTGACAGCACTGACAGAGCCTGTCCTGGCGGGGCTCCCCAATCCACCTGCCCGTCTCGATGCGAAGATGGTGGGCACCTGTGCGAATGGAGGCAATGAGTCTGCGCTTTTTCAGGGGCAGCTGGGAACGCAGGTAGAGCTGTGGGCCCCGGGCTAACACGGGGTTGATGTGCTCCTTGTAATGGGCCATTTTGACCTGCTCTAGAGCAATGGGGTCCCAGAGCTTGCCAAGGAAACAAGCATCTAGGTACTCCCGCAGTCGCCACGACGGCATCTGCGCACCGGTACCAGCATCTGTGCTCCTGCACGTTCCATCTGGCGAACCACTGATCTCTCTTACCCCTCCAACAGGCCCTAAGCCGCTGCGGACTCATGGCCACAGTGTAAGCCAGGTGCGGGAGCCGAGCATCACCCATAGTAACCACTTTCTGAAAATAGACGATGTGTCTATCAAGGGCTGCCCGCTGAAGCGGCAAGAATCCAGTTTCCTGCAGCAGAATCTGATAGGGGACTGAAGGTTTCACCCCAAGTGCCCGTGCCAAAAATGCCTTCTGCACCTGCTCCAAGTCATTCCAGGTCGCCAAAGAGACGACCGGGCCCCAAACCTCGACCCCGTACAGAAGGACAGGCTCGACCAGTGCCCGGAACAGATGTGACTGATGGCCCCAATCATATAGCTCTGCCTGGTGACTGTTGTTCTGCATGGCATAAAGCGCTTTCCAGCCTGCTGTCACCCGCAAGCGGATAGACGCCTCCCAGCAGAGCGAGGAGGGGAACTCCACCCCTAGGTACTTGTAGGTGGGCGTGACGTCCACAGGCTGTCCCCGATATGTGAGTGCAGGAGGCATGGGGTGACGTGAAGAGGATATGAGAACCACCCTGGTCTTGGCCAGATTGACGCGCATGTCTGTAGCCTGACAAAATGTGTCTAGGGCATCCAGGTGAGACTGCATAGCTTCTGGGGTGTGGGCCAGCAGGCCAACATCGTCCGCATAGATGAGCTGGCGGATGACCTGGTGCAAAAGCTGTATGCCATCCCCCCCATGCTCAGTAAGCCAGGGCTCTAACTGATCAATGTAGAGGCCAAAAAGTGTTGGCGAGAGGGGGCAACCCTGCCGGACCCCGATACTACTGGTGAATGCTTGGCCCGTCGGCTGCATCCTGCCAAAACAACTCTCATACAACCTGTATATGGCATTCTGCACAGGCAGCGGGAGCCCCAGTTGACGCAGTCTAGCCCACAGCTTTTCCCGGGGGACCGTATCAAAAGCCTTTGCGAAGTCCACAAAGCAGCAATACAAGTCCAGCCGATGATTCCGGCTGTCTTCAATCAGTGCCCGCAGCGTAAAGATATGGTCAATCGTTGAGTGGCGGGGTCGAAAAGCCGCCTGTGAGGGCTCGGGACATCCGCTGCCACGCTTCCGGCCGGGTCAACTGCTGCTCGAGAATGCAGCCAACAGTTTGGCAACATCGAATCGACCATGATCGTCCGTAATTGGTCGATAAAGGTGGGTCGCCAGGAATGGGGAACAACCCTCGTTAGGGTCCATTGTCTGGGAAACCCTCCCCGCAATGCTCGCTGAACGTGGTAGTGAGAGGACCGCAAAGCCGGAAAGCGCCACGCTCACTTGAGTAACTTCGGCACGCATACCATCGAGGTCACCGCCTTCCCATTAGCTAGCCGCAGGGCCCTCCTCAACATCCTCGCCCACGAGAACCAATGGGGGCCATCCGGGTGGGGGTATGGGCGATGCTGCCCCTCGGCGGGTCATAGAGTCTGCCGCAAAACCGCTCCCATCCCCGGGTGTGATGTCCCAGCCAGGGTCGGGCTGGCTTCAAGCACTCTGCGCCAAAAGGTTTGAGGATGAGTGTCCAAAGAAATAACATCTCCCTCGACATGCTGAGGGTACCGCCTTTGTGTCCTTCGGATGGGCTGCATCGCGTGGTGGCCCGCAAGCCGGTACCGATCCGCATCGTGACGGAGCTGCCGCTATGCTTCTTTACAACCATCAAACCATCGGGTTACGCGGGAATGTTGCTCGATCCCGGAGAGGCGACGCTGGGGGTCCGCCAGCACCCGTCGGGCCGCATCCCGCATAATAGCGGGTCACCGGTATGTTCGGCCGCTTCTAGTGTGGAGGTCAGCAGCACTCACGGGAGGGCGCCCATGAGCATTCGGCTACGAAGTCCCTCGGCCGCCATAATCGAAGTCTCAACCGAGGGACGCGAGGGCTGGTATAGTGGGGGTTCCCGCGCTCGCCAAACCAGTCCAAATAAAGTGGGAGGTGATCTCGAGTCGACCTCCTCATCCCGACTGTCGTGCGGCCCACCTGAAACGATCGATGAGATGCATATCTTGCGCGAATCATACAAGCACATAGTCCACCACACTAGACCCTCCCCCCCGATTGTCCCGCTCGCATGTGCACTTGCGGTGAATCGGGCCACCGTGGAAAGGCCATTGCAAATTATCAAGTCAAAAAATGCCACATAGCAGAGCAACCGCTCGCCAAAGCGAAAGTGACCGGGCCGCTATCCCCGCTGCGGCTGGGCCGCTACTTCGGGCGAAGCCGCAAAGACATCGTCACGAGGGGGTCAAGTCGCATGGGCTGCTCTTACCTCCTCGGCCCGCATTGAAATCTCCAAGAAGGACGACCCTACCCAACGGCTGATGCCGCCGCTGATGTCATCATATAGATCGACATACGGGTCCATCCTATCCGCAGACGGGGTGGCTGTGATAGAAGGTGCCGCTGCGTGAGGGAAATAACAGCGCCGTAAAAAAGAGGGTTGCCACCGGGTATTATGCACACGAACCCGTAAGTACCGGCTAGGTGTCTGCTCTGTCTTCCGAGGGTAACCGAATGTGCCAAGGTTGTCCGTAGTAGCAAGCCACTCCCCATGACCCCGCTATCCCCGCATGTGCATTGAAGACCGAGAAATGTTGGTAACCCGGCAAATCGTAGCTGGCTCAAAAGATGCTCCCATGTCTCCATGAGGAAGATGAGATCCATACCGGGCCGCCGGTTGAAAGTTCGGGACCGGCCCTTCTCGCCAAGGGAAGCCTCGATAATTCCATGAGACCACCAGGAGGCACAATTCCTATTTGTCGGCCAGGGATGGCGCGCAACCGAAGTCGCTGGGGAGGACGGGAAGCGTGAGGCCGAGTGAGAAGTAGATGGAGCTGAGGCAAAGATGTGGGCGTAGAGGAGGGCGGGGGCGAGGGAGCAGGAGGGCGGTGTAATGTCAATGTAGGCATGACAGCGTTTCTCGCTTTTGGATGAGTGGAAGGTAGATTAGAAAGTCTACTGTTCCACGGAAGTAGACGACGCTTGAGAGAAAGGAGGTCATTCAGAATGCATTGATAGGAAAAGCACCTCTAGCCCCATATATGCTTTGATAGGGAGGAATCGCCTTCAACGCCATATACCTGAAGGACCTATCCTCCACGCTGGGCAACTAGGGTGTAGGCATGAGCGTGCATATAGGCATATAGGCCGCCTCCACGGCCATAATGGAAGATTCACCCTCTTCCTTGTAGGAGATTAGCCATGCATCCATGTAGATAGGTGGGTGGTCACCATATAACCAAAATTTTATTAATAATTAAAATGGTACTAACGTAGTGTCGACCATGGGCCAACAGAGCCTCCAGGAGGGCAAGGAGGTCGAAACTTAAGACTTGCAACACAAATTTTGTTATAATGTGTTGCAAGGGATGAAGAGTACCTTAGAAGTGTAAATTTTGTATGAAATTGATAAACTTTGATAAACTTAAATGTTGAAGGTTAATAATTACCTTGCGTGGATTAAGTTATGAAGTGATAAGTTAATTGGATAATGAAATAATACAGTAATGTCTTAAACATTACCTTAGAGTAATTCTAATAATTAAGATAGTAAGTATGTAATTATAGATATTGTAAAATTAATGCAGGATTTTAAGGGGCAAAGACTTGCAACACAAATTTTTGTTGGAATGTGTTGCAACGAAAGAAGAGTACATTAAATAATAATTGTATATGAAAGTGTTAAATTGTGATAAACTAAATGTTGTGATAACGGAGTTTAATAAGTACCTTGTTTTATTAGAAGTTACGAATTGACAAGTTATTTGATAATGTGATGGCGTAATAATGATTTAGAAATATTACCTTAAGGTAATCTTAATAAATGTGTAAGTATTATAGTAGTATATCGTATGCATCGGGTTGATTGCGGGTTAGGAAGATTCCAAGGTGGGGAGACCCAACGATGTCGCTGGACAACATCATTTCAAGGTGGGAGAATGTGACGTTCGGCCAAAGACATCAGATCCCGGTCCCGTGATCGATATCGCATCGCCGCCACGCCGACACGCCACTCCGACCGACGCGGTACGCCAACGTGTAGCGCAAGTGGGTAGCCCCTAGGGGGGCAACTTGCTAGGTATGTGCATGTATTAATGTGCACATTTACCAATGTGCACATTTATTAAGGTGCACACCTTTCCATGTGGGCACATTTTGCCACCTAGCCATTAATGGCAAGTGGGCCCCTTCCAATTATCCCACATGCCAAAAGGGCTAATTGGAAACCCTAGCCCTAACCCCATGTCTATTTAGGTAGGGAAACCCTAACTTGCTAGTTTTCGGCCCATAGGGGTTTTAGAGCTCGCTTTGGCTGCCCCAGAGCCAAACCGCCCCCTCCACGCCCAAGCTTAATCGCACCATCGGTTTTCCCGAATTCGATCGCTCGGTGGAATGGTTGAACTCAGTCGAGGAGCCACCCAAGGATGGGGTATTTGGTCAATTTAATAGCTTAAACCGCCTTCTAGTCATAGAACCAAGAAGCTTAGACTATTAAATTGCCCATAGCAGCCTATCTAGATCTTTAGATCTTAGACACTAACTAAAGAACCCTAACTCTATGATATAGATTAGATCTAGTTCTTTAGTTCTTCTCGTGGATATATATGGATGATGTATCTCGCGGAACTTCTTGTATTGGGAAGGGGGGGGTAGAGGCCCTAAGGCTTTGTAGTTGATGCTCCTAGAGTAGCCTCTCTAGCACACCGAAATTCGCCTCAGGTAACAAGAACCACACCGGTTGTGGGTGAAGGGGCCGACCGGCTAAGAAGGAGGTTCATGTTCTCACTCTTGAGCGGTCCCTCCGGTGTGTAAGGCCTCCACGGGGATCCTTGTGACTAGGCCCAATAGCTTACCACCGGAAAGGGGTAAGGTATGGGCTCGACACCCCGTGAAGTGGTGTTCACTTTCCATTGGGTTCCGCCGAGTGCGGGCAAAGGGCCCTCTAGTCACCCCGAAGTCAAGATGTAGATCTCTCGAGGGAGTGATCCCTACCCGCCCCATCGGACCAGGGGGAGATGAAACCCGTGAATAGCCCTTTTGGTTATGCATCCGGGCGGCTACGTTAGGTCCTTAACACTTTTCAGCCCACTCGCAAAGTGTGCAGGAGGGGCGGATGGAGTGGACAACCCTAAGCCATGTTCTTATGCCGCCCAAATCCATTGCCATGAATTACATGCGCAATGACCCTCGAGACCCAAGCTTGTCGGTCATCCATCCCCGCGGTATCGAGCCTTGGGTAGGATTCCCCTATGTGATGTCGATCTTTGTCTATGCAGATATGTGGAGGACCATCCTTCGTGATGGTCATATGATGTTGATGTATGTACTAATGACATATATGTTTACGCGCATAGCTTAGGTAGGCCCCGAGGGAGACAGGTAAAGGACCCTTCATTCTTCCCATCGAACTCTTCAAGGTTGCGGTGATAATACGTGGAGGGCCCTATATTAGCATGGAGCTGGTATGGGGATGAACTCCGTTTGTATACCGGTGAGTGCAATCAGATGCAGTAGGGGGCGTCCACAGCCCACGAGGAAGACATGGTAAAATGACCCTTCATTCTCCCCATTGGAACTCATCAAGGTTGCAGTGACACTGGAGGGCCTTGTATCAGCATGGAGCTAGTATGGGGGATGAACTCCTGTTTGTAAACGGTGAGTGCACCGTATATGAGTAGGGGACGTCACAACAACCAGACTTGGCGTACAAGTTAATAACTGTATTTTCAATATTTATGTCTGACTCAAATCCACTTCTTATGATTTGCACATGTAAATGCTTCCTTTTTGCGAAGATTGCTTCTATAATGCTGAAGAATATTACATCATCGCACCAAAGTGGGCTTCAGGTAAAAGGGCTTCCAATACAAGTGACTTCCAAGCCCTCCATAGCAACTGGGCTCGAATACCTCTGAAATAATAGAAAAAATTATGCCAAACTGTAAATCCTAACTATTAGCAAACAAAGAACGCAATATGCATAATGCACAATCAGCTATTTGCAACCATTCTAGTCAAGTGTGATTTCTAGCTTTCAGAGATTAGGGCAAAAAATGCCTGGTCATATTTTCTTGCAAAGATTTTTAAGGCTATCTTTTTCATGAGAATGTCGATAATCTTTTAAAAAGCTAATTCTGCATACCTCTAAATAAATTGAAGTTTGACATTTTTGCTGCATAATTTTGCTCCAAACTACCTATAAATTTGCCGCATGATTCTGCTCCAAACTACCTATAAAAGAAGTTGCAAGATTGGTTACAATTTTAGTCCATTTTCAAATGCATAAACTGCTATATCAGAATACTGATTATGTAAGGTCTTAAATCCATTTACCATTAACTTAATTTGGAAGTGTTGTGTGCTATAATAAACCCATAGAAATGAAGCAAAGATGCAAGCATTAACATCTTGCTGCATCATACACGACAATCACAAAATTAAACTGATGAAGATGAACAAATACAATATGCAACACAATTTAAATATGCCAGCATCTCTTTGATGCCTTGACACTTGCTCTATTTAGAATGTCAGATCAAAAGAACTCCCTAAAATATAGCAGAGATACAATACAAACAACTAGAGATTAAAAGATCAATCATATATATACAATGAAAAACTGTAAAATAATTTTATGATTTGCTATAAGTGAATTAAAATACCATGCAGTAAGAACATTAATTCACTTGGTGCATAAAAATTAACGAGGTATTCTCCTGCATGGTAATATATCTCAACTTCTTCCAACTGGCAATAGCACTAAAGAATGTGGGAAGCTATCTTTATAGTGTATTGCATTCTACAACTTCCACATACATATAAATATACCTATGCTTGATCATATGTTCGGTATACAGTTTCAGCAGATTATACAAGCATACACAAACTCATAATTCAAGTATCTTTTAGTCTTGAATGCATTTTGCTCTTTTGTTTGTAGTCTGAGTACTTTGGCGATGTGATAACGCTACATGCCAAGCCATGGCCTTACTCGAAGCACCAATATTGCAAGTACCATAGAAGCAATGAAAACCTGCACCCAGCAATCGTGTCAACATGACCCAAATTGCATCAGATGCACCTTATTTGCCTCAGCCAGTTCTTCAGAAGCAAATAATCTTGGTCCCTTCTTAAATAACAGATTTCATTATCTCGAGGGACATCCAGCATACAGTCATCAAGGACACTTATAAATGTGACTTATGAGGCCTTTCACATTCCACCAACATTCATTGGAAGATCTGAACAACTAGATTGAGCTACCATTTCTACATCTTTGTGAAAAATCTTCAAGGCCATTTATGTGTCTTTTGCACATATGAATGTAGTTTAAGACCTTGAATTTCAATTGAGCCGTAAGTTCAAATAAACAAACCTGATCAAACTTCTTACTTTATTATCAATTAAAGCTCAACCACTTTAAGGGTTTCCCAGCTTTTGTTGCGTTTGTCAGAAAGTACCTGCTACATTTCATAATAGTTGCATCAAATATAGAATCCATTAACAACTTCAAATCACATGACGATTCTGGCGAATTTGATTCTCTATAGTTTGATAGCACATGCTCCAAATGTTTAATCAAGGAATACTAGACCAGTTCACGTAAATGAGCTGGAATGATATGCTAACTAAAACATCTGGTAAATTGCAGAAGGTTATGGATGCTATGAAGTTAAGTCTACAAAACAACCTAACGATTACAGGTAGAATAAAGTATCAGGTAAAAAAAAATGCACTACAGATATGAGCTTTGAAATTTTAAGGATTATATTTACCTATCCACAGCCAACAATCGGTCTACTACTACTTCCTAAGCTGTCCATGGGCAAGATAAAAAATTTTGATTTCTTTTCTATAGGTTGTTACTATGTGACTTGATTCTTCTAACTAAAACCGAGGATATGTCGGATCCTATAACCTAGCCTGATGCTCGAATCATTTGATGAGAAGAACCAACTATTGTATATTGAGGTTTCCAGACCTATATTATGCATATCAACATGCATAATATAGCCAAAGGACACATCTCTATGTGCCATGTCCACTGGCACCAAGCCAGACTTTCCTTTCAGATGACTGAGCTCAGGTCGCTCATGCATAAAACGTACACGTCCTAGCATGAGGTGACATTAGAAGCCTTTTCCCTTATCGCGGCACATCATCAACATCATTAATTCCAAATGGATTAACAATCTGGAGCTTTGCGGTTCTAAACTCTAAACTTGATAAAATCCATGAGGATATTATTAGAAGGAGATATCACTAGAAAGCACCATTGGAAGCTTCTATTTTAAAAGTATTAGTGTAAAATGACTTTCCCAGTGGATCCCAAAACTTTTCGGTGTTAAAAAAGCAAAAAACCTTTGGCGATTTCATATTAGGAAAATGCTATAAACTTTTACCACCGGTAAAATGAACGGAGATAATTGTAGTTGTTAGATGATTAGATATGCTTAGAGCCCCCTCCCTTCCCCAAAAAAACACTTAATTGCCTCTTAACACGGGGCAATCCAAAAATTTAACCCCAAATTGCTTTATTAGTTCACAAAGTAAATTACTTATTAGTTCACAAAATCTTCGCTGCAAATTGCTTTATTATTCACCCAAACAATTTTAATTTCTTGAACAAATAGATGTCCATGAATTAACAAAAATCACAATGCATTTTTGGCTTTAAAACTATTCAAGCATGGACCAAAGCCAAAGGAGAAAAGGCTTGGATTTCAGAATACACATATAACCTAAAAAATGTTGAATTGCTTAAAAGTTATGCGAGATAGCAATGTTGGTATAATTTTTTTTGTGTTTTTATAAGTCTTTCCTTACATCATGGTTGGAAATTAATACTTGCTTGCACCTTAAACTATTTAAATACCTTCGACAATTGATAAGAAAGCCATTATTTGACAATTCCTTCGACAATTAATAAGGATGCCATGTAGAAAGCTATGGGGTAAAGACCAGTGTAGTATCGTACTTCTCATACCATACGCATATATTATGTGTATCGTATGTGTATACTACGTATGCAATGTATAGTATGGGGTAACGTATGAGAGCCAGTTTAACCTACAAATCTATGTCAAAAGTTGTTGTTTAACGTATGTGTATGGTACCATAAAATATGTTCGGTACTATAAAATATGCACGGTACGTATGTCAACCCAAAAAAATGTATTTTTTTTTTTTGTAAAATACTTATACTGGCCCTATAAAGTATGTATCGTACACGTACGTAAATATTAAACCAATTGTTTTTTTCCTATTTAAGAAAATGAATAAGTACGTACAATACGTATGGGTATGATACCTTAAGTACAAAAAACATAATGTCGTACGTAACCTATACTAGTAAAGATGTGATGTTTTATCCAGATGCTTTTGGATAACCATTTCACAAATATGTATCAGCAGCAATATAGAGGTTAGAATTCTCCAAGCCTAGACACAATTAGTTAAATTTTTGCATGTCCAAAACATTCGCATGTGCAGAACTGAGATCCTTTTGATTAATATAAAACTTCTCGTAAAAATTCCCGTGGACGTAAAAATTTATCTTATCTTATCTTATCTTATCTTATCTTTTACATCGAGTTGGACAAATGAAATATTTGCGGTTGTCTCGATATTTGTTTTTTTAAATATAAAATTCAATTTAATCCTAAAACCACTATTGAAGTAGGATGTGTCCATTCAAAATTGTAATTTTGAAGTGTCAAGATTTCTGCAGTATTCGCTTATCAGTGTCTTCATGGAATTTAAAATAATATCCATCCATCCATCCTATTTGCCTATCAGTATTTGACATGTGCCAGACATTCTTTCTATGAATGTTGCATTTTGAAGAGATTGTTCAAGGAAACTTCCATTCTTTACATTTTTTCGTTTTCAAATTTCAATTTTGTTATATTCCTTAACATCTTGGAACAAATACATATACTTTTCTCGACAGAGTAGTAAGCTTTAAATTTATATAATCAGCATTTTGTTTCTTGAAAACTCTAGAAAAAAGCAACACAACAACTTCAAGGGAAGATTGAGACTGTGACTCTAAAACAACTATGCAATATCATTTCATAAAATACAGTTGTAATGGCAAAAGATCTATGTATTTGCTCCTCATACTTTTCTTATCGGCAATTGCAACACATGCAACAGATAAACCCCGAAGGTAGGCCGAGGCCCCGATCTGTAGTATCCCACGAAAGACGCCCTATAATCAAAATTCCTTTACTTGTGCTGTTGCCATGGATTTGCCATGCTAATAAGAAAATGCTGCGGTCCAAAAGCTGTAGTCATTCTGCAACAGCAAAAAAAAGGATGTCCCAGTCCTAAACATACATGGCATCAGAATAATATGCATGCCCGAAACTAAGAATAGAAAAATTTCTAGGAAATACTGCAGACTGGAGCATTTGGACCTCCAAAACTGCATACCAAGTAAGAAAACTGGCCAAAACTACCGAAACCACAAAAATGATGATACACCTTGTTGAAAGAAGGAAGTGCTTAAAGAAAGGCATCCTAAACACTAAGACGATTCATTGCGCCAGTAATGAAGAAAACTACTAAATCAGAACTAAGGAAAATATATATACCAAGAAGGCAAAGATAGACGAGAGCCTCGACCGGCTAGGGCCATGGGAGCAAAAAAACTTACCACCAATTTTTTTTTTGAAAGTACGAGATGATTTTTTCATTAATTAAGGAAAACCATAAAAATATTGTTAAGTCCATAACGGGTTTAACAAGAAATAGAAAAAAAGTGACAGGATAATTTATAGAATTCAAAAAGCATTGAAGATATGATGGAATGGAAATCTTACATTAATTCACTTGAAGCTAATAATCAGCCACCATTGACAAAAAAAAATTAGGGGTTGAAAGTTGGAATAGATGACTTGAAACTAGAGTTTTTTTCGAGCCCCATGTACATCCTTTTGCTGAAGATACTAATCAACCAGAGATTCACAAATAAAAAATTACCACGATTCAAAAGAGAGAGGCAATGTCAAAATTTCATGTTATACTAATGTTCTTGTGTCCAGACATTCTAGCTTAGATAATTGGCCTCTACCGACTCACATCGCTAATATTCCAGGAATCTCTTCCATACAAACATTCTTATATACAAAAATGCTAGGACAAAATTTTCAATTTAATAATTTCTATAAAAGTTAAGTAATATTAGAAACTATGACAAAAGTTCAATTTAATAAATTTAAGAAATCTACAATTAAAAACTAGATAAAAGCTGAATTTAATAAATTTAGAAACGGGTGTCAATATATTTCAAATTTAGTTATTAAAGGAAATCTTTTCTGAAATGTCAAAGGCCTTCTATAAAATTAAAAAAAGTAGCAATACGTGTCTGCTATAATTGCACTATCTTCAATCAAGGTCCGGATCAATGGTTGGTTGTCGGGGCCTAAATCCCCACGATCGTGAGGGCCCCACACCGGGCCTCCCTCTGCCACATCGCCACAATTGTTTCTCGAGGTTCAATTCAATTCATCAACTGTTAACTTGACAATGCCGCTAACTAATGGTTGGTCCAATTGGTTAGATATATAGCATGTGCGACCAGCGATAACACATTTTGAGGAGTTCTTAGTAGGGAGCATTCTCCTCGATGGTGCAATATATGTAGAGAATGAAAGCAATATGATAGATCATGCACCCAGGGATGACAAAAGGGTTTAAAGACCTGGTAAAAGGATCTCCAATTCGGTACCCTTTAAAGTGATTGCCATGAAGATGTGCATCCTAGAAATGGCATCACGAAAATGGACCAAGAGGTGTACGCGGTGTTCAACCCAGCTGAGCGAGATATGCCATCCGTCTGTATGTGCATAACCTTGGTAAAAAATAAAACACTATGCCTGGGTTGCTTGAGAACAACCATCATCTCCTCAGGTATCAACGAGGCGTAAGTTGAGGGTTGAGTGTGTGATGATGCGTCAGCCGATGATGATCTGCGGGGCTCATAAGTGGGGATCTGCGGACAAATTCCTTGGTCGAAGTCTATATACAAACATGTCTACCTTATGAAGACTTGCTGAGTCACTATGATGGGCATTGTAGACGTTATTGGCCGGGACACAATCTTGACTTACCAAATCTAGCACTAGCGCAAATGTTGTACCCGGCTTCCCAAAGAGCAAGCCCGAGCGAATGTCACGGTGATAGCCCGGTCAATGGGGCTGGATAGTTTCAATCTTGGCAAGGATTGCTGATGGCGAGCGATGGATATGAGCCAGGTTTATCAAAGGCATGCGTAGAAATTATGCGAAACTCTTTTTTATGCCTAAAATAGGTCGTTGAGGGTCCAAAGAAGAGCGGTGTTGCAAGAAGGTAAGATTCAATTGTAGGATCAAGAAATGTCGGATGAGTTCCTAGCTTTAGAGTCTCCCTTGCCATGGACTTTTTGATTCTTGGCGTCATGGTAAGTGGCTATGACAGCGTTGGAGTTGGGTATGGGTATACCAAATCAAAGGGCAATCAATCAATGCGAATGATGTGATGGACAAAGTCGCCTTTTTAATAAGGGACAAGGGAATAGTGTCCGGGAAGATGCTAACTCGACCAATAATAAACTCCGGATCAGCCACGAAAAAAAAAAACGATTTGTCCTATGGCAAACCTTCCAAACTTTTCTTAAAATTCGGCCCAATTGAGGCCGGTAGATTCATAAATGGAAAATTGCGGGTCTCACATGTATGGCGGGGAAGGGGCAAAAAAAAGCAATCGGATGAACCCGGTACAGCGAGGCGTAAGGTGCAAGTGGCGGAGACGCGGACCATTATTCTGGCTAGAGAAAAGCATTGAAGAAGAAAAGGCAAAGGAAGAAAACAAAAGCGGAACCCGATTTGTGTCCGGCCGATTCAAAGCCTGGTCGGTCGTAATTGACCACGTATTCTTGCTATGCTTTGGGTCTTCTTACTGGCCGGGCGGTTACTTCGCACTTTGTTTGCCTACAACGTCTTTATACATATTGGCTCTCTACCCATCTTTAATACCGATTTAATACATTTGAGATACTCTTAGGCGACAATTTCAACACCATGAATAATTAGATAGATAGATAGACACACATCCACTTTTTAGAAATATCAACCTTTATCACTCACGCAGCGACATCGCACATGATTTGCTCCGAGAACTCACTTGGCATTAAACCCGGATAAAATACACAAGGTTCTACCGTGAATTAGAGCAATGTGGTAACATGTTGCCAATACAAAAAATTTATCTCGTGCGCTTGAACATTTCTTTAGTTCAAGCTTTTCGTGTGGGATGACTTTCTTGTGTCAACATTTGATAATGGTTCCTTGCTTAGTAATGACATTTGTGTCGGTCATACGAGAATATGTTCCTAAGCATAGAGATCAAAGCCTTAAGCATGCCAAAAAAGTTTACGTGGAAGCAACATGAACTTAGAAGAAGAACTAAATGTAGCACGAATTACCAATACAAGAAGAAACCGTAGACAATGAAAGAAAAGGATGTTAAGAGAAGAGAACATGTGATAAATTGTAGTCGTATTATATGGTAGAAGGAAAATGACGCACCTAAAAAACCTTTCCAATTAAAGGGAGGGAAAGTGGTAAACTTTGTTTAATTGAATGGGTTTTTCCATGTCTAAAGGAAAGCAACTTCGTTAATTGATTGGTTTTTCCATGTCTAAAGGGAAATGATAAGTGGCATATTTAGGGCATATTTGTGATTCAATCGACTCTATTTCTTTGGTATATTATGTAACCGGAGTTCTATCCCAATAGCTTCTATAAATGGTAAGAAGGATCATAACCGCCTTTGGTAATGGAATGAAGGATCGAAATGGCGGGCATCGAAGTGCTTTTATTATTTTGACATGGAGCTCATATTTATGCCGATTTTCAGTTGAATATTGCCCCGGATTGATGCTCCCGGCACTAATGAGAAGTTGCGGTTTTATTCTGAGAAAGAAGGGAGAAGCTCGCTAGAGGATATGTTACGACAAGCCCTTTTCGGGATGAAGCTACTCGAAATCTCCATGAAGTACCAATCTGGCGGCTTCGAAAGTTCCATAGCTCACAATCTTTGAAGCCTCAATTGAAAACCTCCGAATCTCTAGGGGAAAGCCTTATCCAGCCAGTTCATGGCTCTATGAACCGGAATAGCTCACAATCTCTAATCTCTCTGAAAAATTCCAACTCAATTATCGCGCCATGTTGAAGGAAACTATCTGAGAATGGATGCCGATATGCTTCGACGCGTCATCCAGCACTTGGATCACAAGAAACTGCGTTCACTTTTTTGAACGATCATCGGGTCAATTGTACGCAAAAGCTATCAAATTTGAATTGGACAGAGTTCAAAGAGAATTCCACCCCCATCCATAGTCACACAAGGTAAAAATGTGCTCATGTTGACTCTCAAGTAAAAACAAAACACCGTATTGCCGCCTCCACATTTTCACTCAAAGACTCCCACAACCTTGCAACAACCCGCTCCCCAAGTTTTAATGCCGCCGAGACGGCCCCACCGTTATTGCAAGAGTGCGTTGCCCGCACTACTACAGATTGTGCTCCATAAACACGTAGTTTATTATTAACAAACACCTAGGTTATGGACACCACCATATAAACCAATACTACAAAAGCACTATAAATTTCTGTGCCCAGTTAGAGCATGATAACAATCTTCAGGAAACGTGTTATGTTCATTATAACAAAATGGCCCCTGGACACTTCTCTTTCCCTCGGCAGAAATCTATGCAAGATTGGGTGAATCCGTTTGCTAGCTCAGCGCGCTGCTGGGCTTCAATTTCGCGTCGCTGCGCTCTATTCTTGTTGTTAGAAGCCACCGCACGGCAGCTTTGGCTTATTGTCAATATTTCGCTAGGTTGCATCAAGGTAGGCAAAGGACTTCGACATCTGGCAAGGCTTACCGGACGTAATACGCTGCAGCTAAGAGAATAAAGGAATTGAATTTTCCGTTGGGTCTTAGTATAGACAGAATAGAATATACTTATCACCAGTTTGCGACCGCATTGCCCAGGACCCAAACAAAAGAGAGCGCCAGCCGCATTACCGCTGACAAAACCGCCTCGGGGCGTTTTCTCTTTAGGAAAATTTTTTTAGCAAAGAATAAGTATGTCAGGCACACGATAATTGTATAAGATGGGGCTCAATAATCGTTCCTGAGGAATACAACCGAGTCTCACAGGCATCCATAACCTCCCCGGAGGTAGCACTTCTAACAGTCCTACCGACGCCGATTCAATAACCTGGCGGGGCATGTGCACTTAATTCAACATACGCGATAAAGGCAAACGCTGGGCGTATTTTCGGTGGAGGGGGTATGACATTAGTTCCTCATGGCGCTCGGTGCAATACATTGCAAACTCTTCTCCCTGTTTTCCTTCGAAAGCCCAACGCCCCGCTCTCAATGCGAGACGAGTGTGCGTACCTGTATAATGGAAGCTATGGGCCTCGCGCTTCTTCTGGCGGCGGCAAATGGGTGTGTACAAGTATCGTGGCCTCTCGTGAGTCGATTGATTTTGGTTACCGAGAGTGTGCCGCTTTAACGCAAGGCTGAGAGCATCTCGAGATCCAAAGCTTGGCGGCGAAGTAGCAAATTCGTGGGTATAGCTTTGAGTGCTCTTTATAGATCTTTTCTTGTCTCTACATGGACGCGACTGCTTAATTGCATACCCTCCCCAACAGCAGAACCATTGAGCTTGGTTTGTCCTTTCAACAGCTTCGAAGCGCCGACCTATCGCCATGGTCAAAGCAAGGTTGGGCAAAACGGACACCGTTCATGGGCTTACCTCACCTTTCCCTTCGAAGTGAAATGATATACGCTCCAATGCGTACCGCTGTAAAAACCTGCCTCAGCGGTAGGATCCGTATGGAACCGTGGACGCATTCTCCTGGGCGTCGCTAAGAGCGCTTCTACACTCTACCAGGTCATTCCAGGTAGATATCGCCCCTCATTACACTTCAGCCTGCATACAGACCGCCTCAACGCTAAGGTCTCAAACAAGGTGATCGGGCGGCCTTAGGGTAAGATACAACTCGCCCAGGGTCATAGAAACATGGTGGCATATAGTGCGCTTTTCCAACCCATCGCGGGACTGCTAACCTCGATGGCAAGATCCCAAAGGTGGTAGCAAGAGAACTCATCCCTAAGTACTTGTGGTAATTGAGCCACCCTGACTTTCAGATCGGTGTTTCTAATGAGGGAGGCCTCGGTCGACGGTGATGATGAATTACAGAGCACCTTAGTTTTGGCCATTGTTAACTCTTACGCCGCTGAATCCCGCAAAGTGTAAAAGTGTCAAGAGTATCCAGTGACGCTGTACGTCCTCAAGTATAGGCTAAGAGGTTGATACATCACAAGATATATATGAGGCTGCCTACTGTGTGTGATGCGTATGAGATGGGCGTCAATTCCCCTTCCACATGCTCGTGAGAGCACCTTCCACCGAATGTATAGGCCAAAGAGGGGAGTAAACTCTACTTCCATTCGCGTTTCACTGGACACGCATTGCCCCGAGATTTATGATAATTTCCAGCACGCCTGTGATAGTCATATACACCGTGATCTAGTCGGCGGGGGTCCCTAAAATGCCTGTCCGGCCCCATAACCCGTCCCCGGCGTAAATCCACAAAACAACAACAAAGAGCATGTGTTTTGCTCTGGATTCCTTATCCCCAAATCAATAATGTGTGCGAAGATGGTGGGAATGCCCGGCCGAAAACGCTTGTGGTGAGGGCCTATTAATCACCAAGTGATGCCAGCCTAACAATGCAAAAAGCGTAGAGTCGACTTTCATGAGGTCGAGCAGTTGGTCGGGCATTGAGGGTCCCCCGCCAGGCATATACCGCGTACCAACCAGTGCGGGTCCACCGCGCGAGGTAAGCTCTCGCAATGTGCATTATTGAATAAGGTCGCAGGATAAAGTACCGCGAGGCCCAACCCATCTTCGTAAGGTTCCGCCATCTAAATTTGCCGGGCCCCATTAGAAATGACGCTGGAAGGTCTTGGCAACCTCTGCGTGATGACTGTAGCCATGCCTATCCGCGGGATCGCGTCCGCCGAAATGGGTCACGAAAGATGGCACCGCACCATTGCTCCCAGTTGATGTTCCATGGCCGTGCGCGTTCTTCAAGATCCTTCTGTAATGTCTTGCACATCCGTATACCGCCAAACATCTGGCTGGCCGATGCTCCTCATGTAGGCACCGCTTTGTTCTTGGTGGAGGAAGGAGCCAGATTGATCGGGCAAATTCTCCTCGGGCGCGGAGAGGGGATCACATCAAGGTTTGAGGTTCAGCAAGGCTTGAGCTCCATACTCATCACCGCTAAACCATCTGCTAAGGGAAGGTGGCGTACAACAGGTTCTCCGCGGTACTCGCCTCCTAAAGACGACCGCCGGGCCGGCGCGGTGTGTGAGCTCTACCGCAATCGATACGTCGCTGAAGTGTGGGGAGTTGCAACAGCCCCCGCCAGATCATGCTCGCTACCGCAGGCATAGGTCCCAGACGATCATAGTCCAGCGCGAATCAGCACCGTGTTGCTGCTGGAGGCGTTAGGCCGCATCTGAGCTTTCGCCAAATGGAGACATGCACACCATCAGGCCGGTGGTCCTGAGTCCACTCGCCCCGGTAGTGTTTTTCTGTTTTCTAATGGAAAAGGTAACTGGCGCAGATCCTCAACCAAAGCGCCAGATACGGCATCATACACTAGAGCCGCCTCTTGCCTCCCCGCCTACAAGGCGTAACGGGATGAAGGCGATGATTCGCTATCACAGCTTAACTCCATTACACACAACTGTGTCAAAGATAGCTACCCGAATAAATAACGCTTCGCCATAGCGCCAAAATATGGTTGTCGCTCCCATATCCTTACCGCTACTTGCAGGCACAGACCGCAGACGCCCCTCTCTCGCTTAGGCTCAAATTTTGGGACCCGCTTTACCCCGCTGTGGCGCAGTATTAAAGCCGCTAAGCAACATAACCTTGCTCACCGTTGCGGCCAGAGTACAATATCATATAACGCATAGAGCTCCAACGCCACACCCTAATGAGTGTTATAAAAGCTGTTTCTATGTGGAAAGTAGCAGCGCCGAAGGATGTCGCTGCTGATCACAAGCAGACGCCGCGACCTGGCTGCAAAGGAATATCGTATTCTCACTGCTTTGTGCGCCGAGATCGAAGCTCAAGGTTGTAATGAGCAGAAGGTGCGTAACCCCTCTCGCTTAAAACGTCGCACTTCCATTAGAACATTCCTAAAAAATAAATTATATATGTTTAGATTTTAATGTTTATTTGATGCACCACGATACATACGCAATAACAATTTTTAATGGAGGTGAGGATATGAATTCTCTTATCCGAGGACAGCCAAAAACGGAGAAAGAAAATATGAAAGAAAAGAAAGTATTTTCAAAACTTATTTAGAAATACCCTAAGAAATGTTTGAGCTGAGCTATGGCGACGACTCGCTGGATGATTTTGAGGCCGGAAGTCCAAAGGGAAGCGAAAACAAACACGTTTCCTCCTCTCTATGCGGTTTCATCCCCTGAATATAGTTCCGAGGACTACGGATGTCCGACAGTGCCATTGGAGATGAAGATATAGGCTCAAATGTTTCACCAGAAAACACCAAGTGCTCTGATACAGTATAAAGATATAGTGAGGAGCAGTAATATGGGTATGATAGTGAAGCATCATATGGAAGTGATTTGTATAAAGATGAAGAGTGAGAAAAGATTGGCTTATTCTGAATTGGATAGAGAGTATGGCTTATTTGTCTGAGATCAGAGTGGATTAGCCACAGAAGAAGAAAAGTGGAGTGCAGGAGTAGCGCCCCGCCTCCCAGGGTCTGACTTTCTCTGCAGAGTAGAAGTCACCAAACATCCCAAAAAAGGAGGCCCTTAATCAGTTAGAAGGTGAAGAAAGCTCAAGACACTGGGCAGCAGAAGAAGAATAGGAGATTTTAGGATGCTGCTCCTACAAGTAAGATCTCTAGGAAAACATCTAGCTCCTATTATTCACTTTCTCATCCCAGAGGAAGAGGAGGAAGAGCAGTAGTAGGGAAGAATTCCACAAAGTATGTGTTCCATCATGACATTGACAGACAGCAATGAAGATTTTCCATTCAATGAGATTAAGGCATATGAATCATTCGCCAGACAGAAACCTCAAACACTATGGTTTCATTCTCGATGAGGTCATCGCTGGTTGCTTTGTAAGGATTGGAATATACCGTCCAATTCAGGTGTGATATATTTTATAGGCTATGTTTGGTAAAGAATGTTGATGCTAAAGATCCCATACAAGGTTTTACAAGTTTGAGAATAGAAACAAATATGGCATCTCCACCTGCACATGGGGAGATTTCTACTGCAGCCTGGCAAAATGGTTATGTCAGATTAACCTCCAAACAGATCAAGAAATAGAGATGCCTGAAAATGAGTATTGAAATCGGGGAAATACGTATCAAGGATGATGTGTATGGTGAAAAATGATGCTTTGACTAGAGCCACCTTATGCGTGTATTCAGCTGCGCGTGGCTAAATGTTGCACAGGTTATAAGATTAGGCGGCCGCAAGTTCTTCATTTTGTAGCTTCTTTAGGTGTGCCGATACAGGGTCGAAAGATTTGCATTAGCTGCTGAAAGTAATGGAGATTCTGCAGAAGTTGAACGGCTGCAAATAAAAATTGAAAGAACTAGAATCTGGCTCAAAGGCAACAAAAGAACAGTGAAAAGGCCGGTTTAGAAAATGAACAGGAAGAATAAATTTGAAAACTTCAAATCTGAACGCCAGTGCCTGCACGCTAAGGCTGGGGAAGCTGGTTACGACCTTTTCTCACATGGACGATCATCAAGGTGAATGGTTACAAAACCAGATGCCTCCTGCATCAAAGATGGCGCAGGGAAAAGGAAGTGAGACGAAGCCCTGCAGCAGGTAGCCCGGCGATCCGTAAATCCGTAAGCCATGTTCGTGCCCCGGCTGTCAAACGTTTTACCTTCATTTTGGTCACCAGCCACGGAGGAGAGGTCCAGAAGGGGAGTTGGGGCTGCTGCAGCCTTTATGGAGCGTAAACAAAGACTGGAGGCAACCTGTGGTGTACAAGTTGAGAAGCAATGATGGTCGCAGGCATAGTCTTACCCTTACAGTAAATGACTACAAACGTCGTCGAGGGATTGTTGTAAAGGTATAAAAGTAATCATCTAAAGCTCATTTTTAGTTTATAATTATTGGTGATGGGATGGTTGTAATTGTATTTTGCTAATAGTTCGTCTTCATATTTGAAAAGGGAATATATTGAATGCTGGCACCAGCCCAACATGTTAAGTTGTTCTGGGAACTAGGAAGTCAGAGATACTCCAGGTCGGCATAAGGCATGGATATACAAGATACTTTTGACAGGAATTTGCTTTAGAGTTTAGACATTCTGCAGAATCCCTTTCATGGGGGTTTCGAATAAATCTGTTTTATCAGAGGTTTAGTCCATCCTAGGAGGAACTTTAGGCAGGGTTTCGACAGGTTTGCAAGTTGTACTTTGCAGGGAATCGGTTGATGCGTAAAGTTTTTCCTTGTTATTGTCTTCAAAACTATCTGTGATATTAAAATGTGATATTAAAAAAACCAAGTCTCTAAGTTGCCTTTTGGTATGAATTCATGGACCAAATTCAATGGGACCCAACTCATAGCAATAACTTATAAGTTCAACAAATCCTTCGAATGCAAAGGCAATAGGAAGGAGGAGTTGCACTTGCCTACTCTAGTTTTTTATGCTAAAATGTCAGCCTGGTCTGTTAGATCAGTTGTCATAAAGAATTGAAGCCTGGTCTGTTGATTGAAATTGATGTAATCTATGAACCGTCATTCGCTTGAATAAATGGATGCCATTAAGGGTGAGAAAAACTCCAAAATACCTTTTATGTTTTGCTAAAATTGCCAAAATACCTCAAGTAAGTTTTAGGATATTTTTATGGGAATGGGCCGTAATATGTATACAACAATATTAAGGCCATATTCTTTTGTTGAGCTACTTTTGTTTGTATAAGGCGGCAGGACTTTTAGAAGAGAATATTTAGGTGGTCGCATGAAACACAAAGTAGACCAAGGGGCAAATTGCTCATACAATCAGATTTCACGCTGGCCTCGACCACATTAATCTCATTCGATGTCCCAACATCTTCTCGCCACATACCTTCCCAAAACCAAGCGTGCTTTTGTGGGGTCAAGGTTACCCGCTTGAAATTTCAACCACGGGTACCAGGCCATCTTTTACGTTGCTACCATAACGCCAAAGCCACCAGACTGTCCAGACGTTCGTCGCTCATCACTACGCCATCCCATTAATATTAGGGGCCTAGTGTCGTGATACTATATTCTACGGCCACTACCAATACGATGCCACCTGCTATCTATAGGCATCAACAACTGCCATCGCTTTAAGAAAGGTAATTTGCATTATAGTGCCTCGACATTTTCTGAAATCCTAACCATCATACGCTAATAGGCGAATGAGATCGAGTACCGCAGATTCCATTCCGCCAAGACCGGAGAGCCGCCGCCGTAGAGGTGCTTCCTAATCGCCCTGATATGTTTTGGTATCAGTCTTCCCATTGATTTCGCGCTTTTCATTGTGGCACAGACGCTGGCGGATCACGCCGAGGAGAACCGGGCCATCCATCGTCCGGCCATAGTGGGACGGGTAAGGTGGCGGGTTCGACTTCAAGAAGAGGTAGGCTCGGCTTCTTCCGGAAGCGCCCACCACCTTCCCCTCATAGCCTCTTCGACAACGACTTGTCAGCTTCTGGGTGTATTAGAATTGTTTATAACCCTACGAGATATTTGCCGCCGTGGGTTCATCCGCCAGGCGTCGGGTTTTACCGACGGTCCTGCTGAGCGCTGGCTAGGTCTCACCGCATCTCGTCCACGCTTTATCGCGGATCACAGGGAGACCCACGCATATTCCGTAGCCCTGCTACGAGTCAGCAGCCCCTTTGTATAGAAAAGCCCGGACGCATCCTTCTTCTTCTTGCAGGTTTATGCAGCAGAAACGCCCTTCTGGCCTATTTGTGCGGCTAATACCTTGTATGATCGAAATGATCTTCCGACACGGCACTATTGCTTCGCTGGCAGGTTGATTTTCTGGAGTTATTTGTTTGATGATAATGATCGCTGCCTGCGCGCCCCCATACCGTACGACTTGGGAAATCATACAAACAGTAGAATTTTTGTACAATAAGTTCACTATTCTTTGTTCTAAATTTTGCGGCCAATAAGGTGTGTCGGAGCCTAGGTTTCATCCAGTCTTTCTAGATACTCCTAGTGAACATTGTCTAATAATGTGAGCTAAATAAAAGGTAAACTTAAAATTAAGAATGCAAGGTGACCAAGCATACCCACTATCACGGGTGTATATGAATGAGGGGTTCCTCCCCAACCTTTTTGAGTTACCGGGTTTCTCGAGCCATGTCAGCCCTCCATATCCTTGCAAAACCTAACATCCATCCCTTTGCACGGCTTACACTGCGTAGTCCAATTCCACTCTGCACTACATCTCCTAATAATCCTTTGCCTGTCTATTATTGCAAAAGATCTTGGTCATACTCTGTCCCTAATCAAGGTAAGATAGTTCACCCATCCCCGGTGTAGCAACATGTCTACCTTATGAACACACCCGGTCACTATGATGGGCATTGTAGGCGTTGTTGGCCGGAACACAATGTGACTTGCCAAATCTAGCACTAACTGCAAATGTTGTACCAGACTTCCCAAAGCAAGCCGAGCAGAGATGTCGTGATAGCGGTGTGGAATTTGGATCGTTTCAATCTTGGCAAAGGATTGCTGATGGCGGGAGCGGTGGATATGAGCCAACGGCTTATCCAAAGGCATGCGTGTAAGCGTTAATGCGAAACTCTTTTTTTATGCAGCCAAAATAGGTCGTTGAGGTCAAAAAGCGGTGTTGCAAGAAGGTAAAGATTCAATTGTAGGATCAAGAAATGTCGATGAGGTTCCTAGCTTTAGAGTCTCCCTTGCCATGGACTTGATTCTGGCGTCATGGTAGTAGCTATGACCTTTGTTAGGTTGGGTATGGGTATACCAAATCAAGAGACAATCAAATCAATCACGAATGATGTGATGGACAAAAGCTGCCTTTTTTAATAAGGGACAAGGGAATAGTGTCGGGGAAGATGCTAAGCTGGACCAATAAACAATCGACTGAAAAAAAAAAACCCGATTTGTCCTATGGCAAACCTTCCTAAACTTTCTTAAAATTTGGCGAAATTTTGGTAGATTCATAAACGTGGAAAATTCGTGTGGCCACATGTGCGGGAAGGAGCAAGGAAAAGCAATCTTTTGGATGAACCCTAGTGCGAGGCGGAGGCGAAGGTGCAAAGTGGCGGAACTTCGTGACTACGGCTAGAGTGCGGATTGAAGAAGAGGCAAAGGGAAGAAACAAAAGCGAGAACACATTTGTTGGCCGGGGCGATTCAAGCCACAGGCTAGCGTTGCTGACCATCGCGATCTGATACTTGCTATGCTTTGGGTCTTCTTACTAGCCTAGCGATTACTACGTACTTTGTTTGCCTACAGCGTCTTTATACATATTGGGCTCTCTACCCATCTTTAATGCAGATTTAATACATTGGGATACTCTTAGGCGACAATTTCAACACCATGAATAATTAGATAGATAGATAGACACACATCCACTTTAGCAAATATCAACCTTTATCACTCTTGACGACAGCACATGATTTGTCAGGGGAGAGAACTCACTTACATTAAAGCCGGATAAAAATACCAAAGGTTCTCTCTAGTAGTGCGACAATGTTGGGCACATGTTTACTAATACAAAGAAATTTATCGTGCCGCGTGAGCATTTCTTTAGTTACGTACTTGTGTGGTGGGATCGCTCTTAATGTCCAACATTTGATAATGGTTCCTTGCTTAGTAATGACATTTGTATATGGGTCATGCGATATGTTCCTAAGCATATGAGATCAAAGCGCTTAAGCATGCCAAATAAAAGTTTACATTGGGCTTAACATGAACTTAGAAGAAGAACTAAATGTAGCACGCAAATTACCACAAGAAGAAACCAGAGACAATGAAAGAAAAAAGGATGTTAAGAGAAGAGAACATGTGATAAATTGTAGTCATTACATAGTAGAAGGAAAATGACGCACCTAAAAACCTTTCAAAGTAAAGAGGGCTAGAAAGTAAACTTTTTGTTTTAATTGAATGGGTTTTCCATGTCTAAAAAGGAAAACAACTTCGTTAATTGATGGGTTTTCCATGTCTAAAGGGAAATGATAAAGTGGCATATTTAGGGCATATTTGTGATTCTTGTGACTCTATTTCTTTGGTATATTATACAGCGGAGTTCTATCAATAGCTTCTATAAATGGTAAGAAGGATCATAACGGCTTTGGTAATGGGGGCGAAGGATCGAAATAGCGGAAGCATCGAAGTGCTTTTACATTATTTTTTGACCGGGGCACAATATTCAACTGAAAAATCGGAGGAAAGACATGAAATTTGGGTATAAAATCACTCGTGGGGTTGAAAAAGTAGTGTCAGGGACGTCACGCTTGCTTTGCTTTGCTTTTGCTTTATCGAATTGCTTTTCGTTCTTCTCGGCCCACCTGTATTGTGAATTCCCCAAACTCGATCACTCCCCTGGATCGATGACATGGCTGTCCGATTATTGGGGAATCGATTCACGGTTGGCTTTGGCGGGGAGGAATGATGGAGTGTAATTGTGGTGAAAATTAAGGAGGCCGGGGTTGGCGGGAGGCGTCTCTTGCCATTCTCGAATTTGGATTCACGGTGGAGAATCAGTGGTTAAGGTTTCTCATATTCATAATTTGAATGGATGAAGATGAAAGAGGGCTTGATTTTAGTGAAATTGATCTTGCCGGAAAGGGGAATCAAGGGAAGCATAAAAGGGGAATTGATGGAAGCGCCTGCTAATTCAAAAGAATTAAGCCTGATGTGAAGAATTGAGGGGAGATTTCAAAGGATATGCATGATTATTTTGAGAGGATCGACAAAACATGCCAATGCTTTAGATAAGGCTGCTATTGTGGACAGATTTGTAAGAAAGATAAAACCAAATGTACCTTTACAAATGGCGTTAGCGGGACAAAAGAGAGACAAAGGTAAAAATGGGGCGATTTTTCGGGTTGAATATTGTTGCCGGATTGATGCTCACGGCACTAATGAGTAGTTGCCTCCCGATTTTTGTTTAAGAGAAAGAAGAAGCTCCTTGCGAGGAGGATATGTTCACGACAAGCCCTTTTTGATGAAGCTACTCGGCCAAATCTCCATAGCTGCAATCTCACAGGCGGCTCTACGAAGTTCCATAGCTCACAATCTTTGAAGCTCACGAATTGAAAAACCTCTGAATCTCTGAGGGAAAACCTTTATCCATGATTCATGGCTCTATGAATGGGAATAGCTCACAATCTCTAATCTCTGAAAAATTCCAACTCAATTATCCTTACGCATGTTGAAGGAAAACTATCTGTGAGAATGGATGCGACCATAGCTTCGTACGTCGCTCCTTTGCTTGGATCACAAGAAACTACGGCCCAATGAATTTTGAGCAGCATCATCGGTCAATTGCATGCAAAGCTATCAAATTTAGAATTGGGATACTGAGCCCAGTAGAATTCCATCTCCATCCATGCCCACATTGGCAAAAATGTGCTCATGTTGACCCTGCAAAACAAACAGAGTTGCCGCTCCACATTTTCACTCAAAGACCTCCCACAACCTTAACAACCTGGCCCTCAAGTTTTAATGCTGAGATCATATCTCAATCGTTGGTTGCAAGAGTGTTACCCACCAATAACACATTAAAAAGCCCATAAACACCTAGTTTATTATGCCAAATGGCCATAAACACCTAGGTTATTATGGACACCACCATAAAACCACTACAAAAGCACCATAAAACTCTCGGGCCCAGGTTGTTAAGGTGGATAACACCCTAGAACTCGGGTGTTATGCCCTATTATAACAAACAGGGCCTCCAACTACATATCTGACTTCCTCTTCCCTGAAGAAACTATAGCATTGGTGAATCCGTCTACAGCAAGCCTTGGCGAAGGCGAAGCTTCAGTTCTTTGTCTATTGCAAGCTCTATTCTTGAAGGTTAGAAGGCCATGCAATCCTCCTCTGCGGTGCTTTTGCTTATTAAGTTCGGCAAAGACGCTCATTTAGGTTGCATCAAGCGTGTAGGGCAAAGGATCCCTGATCTCAAGGCTTTCACCGGATCGAATACAGAGCTAAGAATAAAGGAATTGAATTTTCCTACAATCTTTATATAGAATAGAATAGAATAGATTTCTTATCGTCTACGGAGACCGATTGGCCTATGGGACCCAAACAAAAAGAGAGCAGCAAGCGTATTACTGTCAGGATTAAAAAACCCCTGCCCCGAAGGGTTTTCGAGGGAAAAATCTTAGCGGTAATAAGTATCTTTGGCACACCGCAATTGTATAAGGCGGTTCAATATTTGGGAGGACACTGGCCCGAGTCCGATTGCATCCATAACCTCGGAGGTATGACCCCAACAAACCCACCCGCCGTTATTCAATAACTCATGCAGCGGTTGGCGGACACTAGTAATCGAACATACCGCTCCGGATATGGGCAAAACGGTTTGAAGGCGATTTGGAGGGCATGACATTCATCCTCACCGGCCACGGTGGCAACATTGGCAAAACCTTTCCTCGGGTGCTTCCCGAGCCCAACGCCCCGTCTCAATGCGAGGCGATGTACTTTTGTCTTGAATGGAAGCTATAAGCTGCCCGCGCTTCTTCATGGGCAAATGGGTGTACAAGTACCGGTGTGGGGCCTCGTGAGCCTAGGATTGATTTCTTCACGATAGTGTGCGGTTTAACGTCGTCGGAGCATCGCCATCCCAAAGCTTGGGAAGGAAAGTAGCATCTAGGTATAGCTTGAGTGCCTTGTGATCTTTCTTTGTCCGCCCATGGACGATTTGTTTACTGTACACCCAGGAGAACCATTGAGCTTGCTTGTCCTTTTCAGCCGAGGCGGTGGGGACCTATCGCCATGGTCAAAGCAAGGTTGGGCAAGCGTGTATCACCCATAGCGACCACCTTCACGAAGTAAATGATATGGCGTTCCAATGCATTTCGTTGAAGGGGTAAAAACACGTCTCATGAAGTAGGATCGGTATGGAACCGTGGACTTTACTCCAAGGGCTCGTGCCAAAGAAGGCTTTCTTCTACACCTTTCGAGGTCATTCAGTGTTGAGAGATATCACCCGCCCCCACACGCCCCATACAAGAGGACCATTTCGACCAAGGCGAAACAACAAGTGTATTTGGCGGCCTTAGGCATACAACTCGCCTTTGTGGTTTGTTGTTACGCATGGCATATAGTGCTTTCCAACCCATCGTGACCCCAGAACGATGGCGGCATCGGTGGGTGGTAGCGAGAACTTCGATCCCCCAAGTACTTGTAGGTCTGAGCCACCTCTACATCTTGTATCACGGTGGCGAATGAGGGAGGCCTTGGCTGGCGATGATGATGAAATTAGCGACACCTTAGTTTTGGCCAAGTTAACTTCGCATGCGATTGAATCGGCAAAAGTGTCAAGAGCATTGGTGGCGTTGCATGTCCTTCCAAGTATAGGCCAAGAGGTTGACATCGCCATAGATATATGAGTTCTTGGGATTGTGTGATGCATGAGATGGGCGCTGTCCCTCCATGCTCGAGAGCCAATCTTCCAGTGAATGTATAGGCCAAAGAGTGTGGGGGAGTGGGGGGCAACCTCGGCGCACTCAATACTACCGATTCCGCGGCTGTCGGCTTGATGTGATACGGCCCAGCATGCCTCGTATAGCCTATATATTGATTCTCGCAAGTCAAGGGGGTCCCCAAATGCTGAAATGGTCCCATAACCCGCCCCGGCGCCGTGTGTCAAAAGCTTTGCGAAAATCCACAAAACAACGATCACGGGTTTTGTGGTGATTCTGCTATCCTCAATCAATGTGTGCGAGTGAAGATATGATCGATGGTGGAATGCCTGGGGAAGCCCCGCTTGTGTGAGAGCTCAGACATCTGCCTCCTCTGCCCATATTTGTATTTTGCTCAAGGATGCCGATATGACTTTTGACTTTATCACGACCATGATAGTACGATAGTTGGTGGGCATTGAGGGTCCCCACTTGCCATTATCTTTGGGCACAACTCTATTAGTGGTCCCGCTAGGGAGGTAAGCCTTCTTGCAATGCATTATTGAATAATCTTTGTGAGGCCAGGAGCACTAGTGGGCCCAACCCATTTCGAGGAAGTTCCGCTTTGGATGCCATCTAAATGCTTTGCCTTCCCATTAGCGGGGCGTTGTAGGCCCATGATGACATCCCCTCTGTGATGACGAGCCATGCCTATCTGTGGGGGGTGGTGTCCGCCCCGGCCGGGTCGTAAAGATGTTGCAAATTTTGTATCCATTGCTCGAGGTTGATGTTCCATGTGGGCATGCGGTCTTGCTCAAGATCCTTCTCGAATGTCTTTGGGTGCCGATCCGGAGACCAAACATCATTCTTGATGCTCTGCGAGGTATCGGCTTTCTTGTTCTTGAGGAAGGGGCGGTATTGGTGAAGGCCCACAGGCGGGAGGTGGGATGATGACTTCTTGCCGGAGTTGGCGTTTGAGCTCCGAGCCTCATCATCAAACCATCATTGCGGGGAAGGTGGCGGCGCTGAGGTTCTCGTGGCGGCCTCTCCCAAAGCATCTCGGCCATTTTGTCGAAGCGGGTGAGTCGGTGAGCAATTCTTTGTTGAAGTGTGGGGAGTTCACGATCTGCCCAGATCATGCTCAAGCGGTGTGCATAGGTCCTGCGATCATAGTCGAGGCATGGCCAGGGCACACTTGGGGTGTTGAGGCGATGGGCTGCCGCGGGGAGCTTGCCAATGGAGATGCACGAGCAGGTGGTGGTGCGAGTCCACTTCCTGCGTCCGAGTGTTTGTTTCAATGGAAAAATGGGTAACCAAGTGCGGATCTGTTCCTCAACCGCCAGATAATCCATCACACTAGAGCCGCCCTCTTGGTTCTCCGTCTACAAGTGCAGCGGATGGAAGGCGGCCATTCGCTAACCCATTACAAATAACGGGTCAAAGATACTACCCGCAACAACAAGCGCACGCCATAGTTTGAAATATGGTTGTCGTCGATATCCTTGATCAAGCTACTTACGTGGGATTAGGCGCAAGGCGTCCTACGCTAGGGGCTCAAATTTTGGGACACCTTTCGGCTCTGTCGTGCATTAAAATTCGCTAAGCAACATAACCTTGCCAAATTTGTTTGTCTTCAGCGTATGTCATCATATAGATCGACATAGAGCTCAATCTATCCACACCGAATAGGTGTTATAAAAGTTGCTCGGCATGTGGAAAGTAGCATCTTTGCTATGAAGAGGATGCCCTTTGTCATCTTTGCCAGCGCACCCACAAGTAGCGATTGTGCACTGTCTTTTTTGTGCTGAGGTGAGCGCTGCCCCAAGGTTGCACGATAGTAGCAGGCAACCCCCCGCCCTCGCTTGCCTGTGCACTCATTGAACACCGAAAAATGCAACAATTATATGTTTAGATGACGATTTTTAATGTTTATTTGACACCATCGATACATGCAACAATTTTTAATGGAGGTGAGGAATATGATGTTGAATATTCCTCTATCCGAGGACAATAAAAACGGAGAAAAGAAAAGAAAAGAAAAGAAAGAGACGCAAATCTTATTTAGGAATACCTAAAGAAATTTGCCGGAGCTGAGCTATGGCGGACGATTCGCTGGATGACATGCTCTTGGAGGCCGCAGGGCGTCAAAGGGAAGCGAAAACAAACAGCCCTCTTCGCGGCGTGGTTTCCCATCTCGCGAATATAGTTCCGAGGACGATGATAAGTCCGACAGTGAGCTTGATGGAGATGAAGATGGCAGGTTTCGGAAGGAGCCAGGTTCGAAAATGCCGCTTAAGAAAAGGTTTGATGCTGTAGATAAAGATAGTGAGGAAGGGGACATGGGTATGATAGTGAAGCATCATATGGAAGTGATTTATATAAAGATGAAGAGGATAGGAAAAGATTGGCTGAGATGTCTGAATTGGATAGAGAGTATATTTTGTCTGAGAGATCAGAGAAGCGGGATAGTCATTTGAAGAAGAAAAGGGCTGAAGTTAGGCAAGCTGGGGCGAGTAAGCAGCGGGAGCGTAGAGAAGGGCCCCCCCATCTTCCAGGGTTCGATCTTCTTCAGGCAGAGAAGTCACTAAAACATCCCAAAAGGAGGCCCTTAATCAGTTAGTAGCGAAGAGAAAAGCTCAAGACACTGACCAGCAGCGCAGAAGACGAGATTTAGATGCTCCCCATGACAAGGATTCTAGGAAAAAACATCCTTCTAGCCCTAGTTCATTCTCTTCATCCCAGAGTGAAGAAGAGGAGGAGGATAGTAGTAGGGAAGAATCTAATAGAAGTGATGGTGTTCCATCAGATGATGACAGAGCAGGAATGGATGATTTTCCAGACAGCAATGAGATTAAGGACATAACGATTCGCCGTACGAAACTCTTCAAATGGTTTATGGAGCCATTCTTTGAGGAGGTCATCGTTGGTTGCTTTGTAAGGATTGGAATAGGCACGTCCAATTCAGGTGAGAGTATTTATAGGCTATGCTTGGTAAAGAATGTTGATGCTAAAGATCCCGACAAGGTTTACAAGTTTGAGAATAGAACAACATATAAGTATCTAAATTGCACATGGGGAGATGATTCTACTGCAGCCCGTTGGCAAATGGTTAGAGTGTCAGATCAACCTCCAACAGATCAAGAAATAGATGCCTGGAAAAATGAGGTATTGAAATCAAATGGAAGACGTATCACCAAGGATGATGTACAGGAAAAAAATGATGCTTTGACTAGAGTCAATTCTTATGTGTATTCAGCTGCTGCTGTGAAGCAAATGTTACAAGAAAAGAAGATGGCGACGGCAAGGCCTTCTAATATAGCTTTAGAAAAGGACAGGGTCGTGAAAGAGCTTGCATTAGCTGAAAGTAATGGAGATTCTGCAGAAGTTGAACGGCTGCAACAAAAATTGAAAGAACTAGAATCTTATTCTCAGAAGGTACAACAAAAGAACAGTGAAAAGGCCGAGCGTATAGAAAAAATGAACAGGAAGAATAAATTTGAAAACTTCAAAAATGCATCTGAACTAAAGCCTGTCAATACCAATGCCAAGGCTGGGGAAGCTGGTTACGATCCCTTTTCTCGCCGATGGACCAGATCACAGAATTATTACAAACCAGATGCTCCCAAGACACTCAAAGATGGCGAGGGAAAGGAAGGAGCGAGTCTGCAGCATCTATAGCTTCGAAGATCAACCAAGCTAGCAAATACCCAGGCTCCTGTGGATCAGTCGAACTAAGCTGTTTACTCTTCATGATATTGACTTGCCTATTTCATTGGAGAGGGTCCAGAAGTATGGAGGTGCCCAGGGGGCTGCTGCAGCCTTTATGGAGCGTAAACAAAGACTGGAGGCAACCTGTGGTGTACAAGTTGAGAGCAATGATGGTCGCAGGCATAGTCTTACCCTTACAGTAAATGACTACAAACGTCGTCGAGGATTGTTGTAAAGGTATAAGTAATCATCTAAAGCTCATTTTTAGTTTATAATTATTGGTGGATGGGATGGTTGTAATTGTATTGCTATGGATTCGTCTTCATATTTGAAAGGGAATATATTGAATGCTATACCTGGCCAACATAAGTTGTTCTGGGAACTAGGAAGTCAGAGATGGCTCAGGTCGGCATAAGGCATGGATATACAAGATACTTTTGACAGGAATTTAAGCTAGAGTTTAGACATTCTGCAGAATCCTTTCATGGGGGATTTCTTGAATAAATCTGTTTTATCAGAGGTTTAGTCCATCTTATAGGAGGAACTTTAAGACAGGTTTTCGACAGGTTTGCAAGTTGTACTTTGCAGGAATCGGTTGATGCGTAAAGTTTTCCTTGTTATTGTCTTCAAAAACTATCTGTGATATTAAATGTGATATTAAAAAAACCAAGTCTCTAAAGGCCTTTTTGGCATGAATTCATGGACCAGAATTCTGTGGGACCTTTCATAGCAATAACTCATAAGTTCAACAAGCTCCTTCAGGAATTAAGGCAATAGGAAGGAGGAGTTGCACTTGCCTGCTCTAGCTTTATGCTAGAAGAAAATGTCAGCCTGGTCTGTTAGATCAGTTGTCATAAAGAATTGAAGCCTGGTCTGTTGATTGAAATTGATGTAATCTATGAACCGTCATTCGCTTGAATAAATGGATGCCATTAAAATTGAGGAAAAACTACAAAATACCTTTATGTTTTGCTAAAATTGCCAAAATACCTCAAGTTTTTAGGATATTTTTATGGGAATGGGCCGTAATATGTATACAACAATATTAAGGCCATATTTTGTTGGAGCTACTTTTGTTTATAATATGTGTAGGACTTTTGGTAGAAGAGAATATGGCCTTAGGGTATGGTCGCCATGTTCCGCGCACTTAAGGGGCAAATTGTGCTCATACAATCAGATTTCACGCGTCCCTCGATCTGTCAATTCATTTGGATACCTAATGTTGTCCTTAACATCTTCCTCGAAGACAATTTTCCCAAAATCAATCGGGCTAGAAAGTTATGGTGCTTTAAAGGAAGGGGGGTCAAGCGTCCACCGTCGCGAGGCCCCTAACCACACTGCGTGGTACCCGAGGCCATCTTTAGCGGGGGTTATTGCCTGCGAACGCGCGTCAGGTGCCACCTACCGCGCACTTGAGTGAATCTGCACGCCTGACCGTCTCTCACGGCCGGGCCACATCCCATTAATATTAGGGGGCCTAGGTGTCGTATACGAGGCCTACGGCGCCAGCTACCAATACGTATGCCACCGGCTATCGAGGTACCGCCAACGGTTACCGTTTCGGAAGAAAGGTAATTTGGCTTTAAAAGCCGGATTTTTTGAAATCCGGAACCATCATACAGTTAATAGTTTAAATTGAGAGATCGAGCAGCCGGTATTCCATTCCGCTCAAGCATCCCGGGAGCGTCAGAGGTAAGCTCTAATCGTCTGATATGTTTTTGGTATTGAGTCTTCCCATTGATTTCTTGCGTTTTTTCATTGTGGCACAGACTTCAGTCGCCATGGATCACGCGAGGAGAACCAGCTATCCCGGGTCCGGCGGCAGGTGGGACGTGGTAAGGGGTGGCGGGTCTGATCCCAGCAAGAGGGCTCGCCCTCTTCCGAGCGCTCCACCCTCCCCTGCTAGCTCTTCGACTTCAACGACTCCTAACAGTTTCAGGGTTAGGAATTGTTTAGTAACCCCGGCCGAGATTACTACGGCCGTGGGTTCATCTGTAAGTGTCGAAGTTTCGCCTGAGATCGTGTCCCAAGTTGAGCGGGCTAGATCCGAAACAGATCTCATCCACTGCCAGATCGTGATCACAGAAGGAGACCACGTGCTCTTCCAGAGCCCCGTGGGTTAATGAGCTGCAGCTCCCTTTGTATAGAAAGGCCACTCTGGACGACCCCCCTCCCCCCCTCTCCCTCCTTCTTGGTTTATGTTGTGAAACGGCCCTTCAGCCTTATTTTGTGCAGCCTCAGGGCTAAATTTTGTATGATCATCATTTTGTATAATGAAATGATCTTCTGATTACTGGCACTATTGCTTGTGTTGATTGCTTAAGTTATTTGTTTGGATGATAATGATCGTGTCGGGTCCATGCCCCATACTGGTAATGGATTGGGAAATCAGTTACAAACAGTAGAATTTTGTACAATAAGTTCACTATTTTGTTCTTAAATTTTGTACAATAAGGTGTCGAAAGACTTAATTGTCTTGGGTTTCATCAGGAGTCTTCGGACACTGTGAACATTAATGCATTAATATGAGCCAAATAAAAGGTAAACTTAAAATTAAGAATGCAAGGTGACCAAGCATGCGACTATCGTGGTGTAGCTATGAATGAGTTCCCTCCCAAACCTTGGGTTGTTTGGGTTTCTCGAGCCATGTCAGCCCTCCATATCCTTGCAAACCCAACATCCATCCCCTTTGCACGGCTTACAATTGCAGGGTCCACCCCAATTTCCACCATCTCCCTAATAATCCTTGCCTTGTCTATTGCAGCATCTTGGTCATACTCGGGGGTCGAATTGGCGGCATAGTTCACCATCCACAGGTGTCGGTCTCATTGAGTTGCCGTGACCAATGTCGGCATATTTCGTGGGGTGGCAAGTCCCACCTCTTCAATGGGGAATTGGGTGTGCTGATTGGGTTTTACTCTGAGGCCTAACTAGAGGTATGCAACCCTCTATACTTACATTACGCACATGACCCGGCATCATCCGGCGGATATGTGTGTCATCTAAAGCGCACATGACTTGCTCTTCGCCGGCATCCTCAATGGTTGTGAGTTCAGGTCTCTACGAGGGACTAGCGAGGGAATAGCGAGGCTCAAGAACTTGGTCAATACCTGGGGACGTCTGATTTACTGTAATGGGTGCCCCAAGTGGACTTAACCCTTGTCTCACCCTAAGTCTGTTCCTCACCTGTAATCTTCTTGTCTTCACCTCCTCGCTCAACACCCTTTGAAAACCAAATATGGATGTCACTCTAGACATCCCCCTTGGGTACATAAACTCCCTAAGCCTTGCAGCACTTGCAACTTCCCTTGCATCAGCTAATTTCCTCCTCTCTCTCTCCTCCCTGTTAGCCTGTGCCCTCTTGGCAGCCTCCTCTCTTGCAGCCTTCCTCCTTCCTTCCTTCCTTGCAGTCTCAACCTTCCTTGCTGCCAGCTGCTCCAATTTCAATTTTTTGGCCTCTGCCCTTCTTGCCTGTTGCTCTCAATGCCTCACAGAAACCATCACTTGATATGTGAACTCTCCCCCCTAGATCTGGGGCAAAGCCTCTCTTCCTTGCCCTTATGGTCTGTGATGGCATGCCACATGTTTGAGATGCTTCATGCAGGCTAGCCATAGACCCTCCAACATCATTGACATGCACCTGACTTACTGCAGCAGCACCTTCAATAGGGAATTCATGGGTATGATTCACATGCACAGATTGTGGCACATGCTCACCAGCTGGATTGTGTGGTGTTTGGTCATTTTGCACATCAATTGGGAGTTGTCCAAGTAAGGCCTCCCATAGCTGGTGCACTTCTGCCATGTCAAACCCCTCCACTGGTCCCATATCTGGATGATACTCTTCTCCAGCCTGCTCCTGGCCTCCTGTAATGTCTTCAACATGCACCCTCCCAAACCTGGTACATTCTTGGCTTGGCCTAACCTTCTCCTGGTCAAAGGGCCAGATACCAGTGGCCCTAAAACCTGCCTTGATGTTGTGGGGTGTTAGGCCGCATGCAATTGATTGTGAAATCAATTCTGCTATCTCCTCCCTCTTTGGCTCTGCCCTCCCTTTGCTAACCATGTAGGCAGCTCTAAGCCTCTTGAATGATGCCTTGAAAGGGGCAAAGCATGCCACATCTAGAGGTTGAAGTCTATGAGATGTGTGTGGAGGCAATACTTGCTGCCAATATGACTTCCAGATCTACATGACTGCCATGACCATCCAAAATGATAAGGTGAGGCTGATCTGGGGATACACCACCTGGAACTCTTGCTGCAAAATGTGACAGCCATGATTTAAACAGTTCTGATGTCATCCAAGCCGAAGATTGGACAGCCTGAATGGCACCTTCTTCGCATCTTGCAATGTTGTCATGCCTCATGCGATTACCTTTAAAAATATACATGTTCGGGATCCTATACCCCTCAGCATTAACACAAACCAAAATTGTAACCCACTCCCTGTTGTTCATCACTACCTCACTCACCCCGTTCCCCCCCTTCCTAGCTATGATTTTCAGCCCTTTCACTTTCCCTGCCTGAATTCCAGTCTCATCAGCGTTCCATATCCTTGAGGCTGGGAAGGCAAACTCAGAATAAATCTGCTTAAGCCCGGCATAGAAGTTGTCGAGGTTCTCACGGGTCATATGCGGGCCCTGGCCACATCTAGGGTTTCGGACTCACGGGGGCAACTTGAGGTGTCTTTGCTTAAAGAGCTTCCACCACTTCTTGCACGGTACTCGGATATACCACAAGACCCCCCTGCTCTAGCCATCTCTGCTGCGTTTTCCTTGACAGCAGATAGTGTAACCCCCATTTCTTGCTCTGCCCTGCTAAGGGCCCAATTAACTAGCTCCTCCTCTTGGAGAGTTGTCAATATTTGTGGATGGTTTGTTTGCTTGTGGCTTGTTCGACCATATAGCCAATCCACGATTGTGGACTACGGTATACGGACCTCCTAGATGCCTCTCTAATCGAAATGCCAAGTTCACTTACCTCGCCGAGGATGTCGAGCATTTGCTCCCTCGTCATTGACCTCTCCTACCGGCCTCCTTGGCATTGGGTAGTAGCGACCTTTGCCTTGTGGTGCCCTCCTCTTTAATCTGGCCTTGAGACCCTCTTGGATGATGCCGGTCTCCTGGTACATCTTTCAGCATCGATTTCTCTTCGTGCCCTCGTCGAAACCATGGCTGCCTTCGTGCTCTTTACAGCCTCCTCTCGAGAACATATGAACTATGGAAGGAGGGCAAGATTTTATGTCCATGGAAGCCATAGCGGGAGTTGGAGAATTGAATTTAGAAGAATGCAATCGAGTGCTAGTTTTGGGCGCCAATTCAAATCACCCATATTGAATTCATTTCAAATCGGCATGCTCGGGGTATTTTCTCCAGTACGGACGTGGTCATCCAATGCACGGTATGGTCACCCAGGGCACGGTGCCTGGGACCTTAACTCACGACAAAGGCCACTGCAGGCACGGTTGATGGACGCTGGCGTCTCGGTTGACGGAACCCCAGTTAGTGACACCTGGCCACAATACGACGGCACATAGACGCGGATACCCATGGCAGCATGACGATAAACCGCGAAGGGACGGGGGGCTGACCCATGCTCCGAGGTGGGGTCACGGCAGAGGGCAACCATACCCTACACTGACCGTAAAGTAATGGGAGTGTAATAGCAATATGAAGCAGGAATTTGCACCTTAAATAAGGCATGCAGCGCACATAACCCATGAGGACTTGGTCTTGCAATTCAGGCAAAAAAATACCGCTAGCAGCATTTTAAAATGTGTGTACAATGAGTTTTTATGGCATTAACACGTGTGATGGTTGTTATACAATACAACCTATGTATTGGTTAATATGTAAGTGGTCCAGTTTAAATGGGCAAAGGTTGGGGTTGGGTCGGAGAGTCATAATTACCCACAAGACACAAAAGATTTAGTGTAATCACTAAAGTGCTAGTTCTTTTTACTAATGATTTTAAGTTTTTCACAAGACCATTAATGGAAAAGAAAGACAACAATCATGTTCAGCCTTCTTGTGCATGTGAATGTTTTAGTCATAGATAAAGATAGAAGCTCCTGATTCTAAAGGACTGGACAAAGCTGAGATGCTTGAGGATCTTGGGCCCTAAAGTAGAAGGGTCAAGTGCCTTATGAAGCACTTTATAAAGTGAACTCTAATTCTGTAGATGCTACTGACCCTACATCTATTGATTTGTAACTTGTAATTTTGGGCGATTAAGTTAAAAAGATTTGTGCATTTCAAAACAAGATATAGTCTTTTGATCCTGCAAAGCGGCAACTGTCCTTATTTGGTCTTCTGTCTGAGCATTATTTCCAGGGAAGCTTCAAGGAATGCTCCTAGAATAAAAGGTTATTATGGGATTCTTAGATACGAGAAGGGTTGGTTCGTGGCTTACTTAGAATTCAAGAGGATGGGCATGCCTATGTTCTAGTCCCTTGAGTTCATTTTAATTTTTATCCTTATTATGTTTGAATCTACCTTCACTGTTGTTAACATAGCGGACTTTTCAAGTCATGGATTTACTGGCTAATATTCCCCTCACAGAGTTTTTGGATTGCCAGAAGGGGCAAACCCTTGTTTGATAGTGGGGTTGAGCATATTCCCTTGGTTCTTAGGTCTATGTAGGTCATTTAGGGTACAAATACTTTTGAAGTATTAGTTTTAGGTTTTTCCTTCATATACTCGCAGTTTTTCACCTGTTGTGACTAGGGAAAAAATTAAGCATGTTATTACAACATATATAATGCAGCTTCCTTTTTTGTTTGATTGTCTCTTCTAGGTTTAGTGGAAGGCTTCCGAATTTTTAAAGGCAAGCAGACATCGCCAAAAGTAGAACAAATAGAGAACAGTGTTGATCCCCCAAATGCTCAAGCCAGAGCGTTGGAATAGAAAATTTGTTGTTTGTAGCATATGAACTTATTGGTTTTGATACTGGTTCTTTGTTAAATTAGTTGATGCTTATAAAAGTTCTCAGCAAATGCCAAGACGTGATGTTGTATCATGGAATACGATTACGCTTTTGCCAAGGAAGGATGTTTAAAAGGGGCTTTGGCTTTTTCAACATGTGCCTGAGCTAGATGTGGTTTCATGAAATGCCATGATTGCAAGTTATATTCAGAATGCGCATCTAGAAAAAGCGCTTAATTTCTTTCTCAAAATGCCTCAAGTAGATGTGGTCTCATGGACTATGTTGCTTACATGTTATGCACATGGAGGACACTTTAAGGAAGCCCTTTTTATTTTCCAACAGATGCCTTATAGTGATTTTGTATCCTGGAATGCCATGATTACTGCATATGTACAACATGAATGTCTTGATGAAGACCTCATACTTTTCCAGCAAATGCCACAGAAAAATGGGTCTTCTTGGAATAGCATTTCATTAGAACTAGAAAGAATGATTCTATGTGATATGCTTTTTTTTTATTTAGACTTTTAAGAAAGAATAATTCTCTGCAATATGCTTTGTTTTATTTATAGTCTAAAACTTTTGTTTTTCCTCTGATTCGGCTCTTGTTGCCATGGTGCCATTTATATTTCTAGAGGTGCAATATTTTTTTTTTTTATTTTTATTTTTTTTTTTTTTTTGAAGGCAAAATTATGCGTATTGTATTGGAGGATAAGAGTGTTTACACATTGGTCGAGTCGAACTACTACCACTTCTCGAATCCATGGATAGTAGTCCAGACTCTGAGCCTGGTACTTAGAGCCTCTCTCAACTTCTTCTCCAATGGATACTATAGGAGAGAGGACTCTGTTCCTAGACTAAATTTTTTAACAATGAAGGTCTATGACCTTATTATAGCGGCTCCACAATAGGCCTGATATCAGCTATACGTACATGGTCACGAGAAGAGGACTTTAAACTGTGAGGATCCTGTATGGATCACAAAAGCGCCCGGAGCTCAAGGCGAGTTCAAGCAGCAATCGTCAGGATTATTGGTGGCTAGAAGCCTTAGTGAGAGGGAACCACTTTAAACACCTTCAGAAAGATACCCTAGCATCCAAGGAGTGGCATCTGCGCGTTAACTTGGCCTTATTCCATTACTGCAGTACTATGGGCATAGCCTTCTTCCAAACAATAAGAATAGAGCGGAACTCTTTGAGCCTCGATCCCTTTCTGCACAGAGTATGCAATATGCAAGACTTGAATTTGTTTCATATGTTTAATAGATGTTGGGTTTTTATTGGAAGATTCCTATTACATTACTTAATATTGCACATTTAAAACATGACAAGATTATTGAATATGATGAAACTATCTACGTGATTGTCCCAGATGGAAAGATATGATTTCTTCTTGGAGTCATGCTTGCAGATTGATATGTTTTGCTAACTATGATAGAATTCAAAACCATGAAAAAAGAAAAGCCACGTGGTTACTTACAGATTAGGAAAAATCATAAGGTTATTTCAAAACATCATGGGAAAGCCATGTGATTTGAAATATCATGGAAAAGCCATATGATTTATCAAATTTTTGAAACATCATGGAAAAGCCATGTGATTTATCAAATATTCGGAAGCACCATAGAAATTTCATAAGATTAAATTGAAACATCGTGGCAAAGCCATGTGATTTATCAAATTTTTGAAACATCATGGAAAAACGAGTTTTAAAACATCATGGAAAATCCATGTGATTTATCAAATCTTTTGAGCATAATGGCGTGACATTCTCCATATGCTAATACAAATTTTCTTTATGAAAGCAATGGAGTGACATTTTCCCATATGCTAATACAAGTTTTTATTTATGACAACAATGGGCGATATTCCCCCCATATGCTAATATAAGTTGTTTTTTATTTATATGACAATGGGGCGATATTTTTCCATATATATGTTAATATAAATTTTAATAATCATATATCATATTATGCAAGTGAACATTTTTGAAAGCATGGAGAGATCACCCATATGCAATTATATGCATGACTATTCTTCACCTTTAAAAAGTTGAATTTATTATTCTTTTTAACTACAAATCTAATCTGATTATCTTTGTCATTCTTCATAGAAAAAACGGGTAAGGCAATAACATTACTTTCGGTCGGTCATTTGTATCAATTTTTTATGGAGCTGATTTTCCTTCACCTCGAATACATGCTGATATATTTACAAAAGCACTTACTGCAAGCTATGAATATACTCTCAGAGGAAGCTCGGGTTTTTTTCTTTTGATTCCTACAAAAGATTTTTTTTTTACTCGAGCTAGAGATCAACTCTACAGGGGGGGACATATATCATACATGATGCATTTGATCTCACCCTTGAAGATACATGCTACTTATTTTATTTTACAAAGAGACTAAGATTATAAGAGGGATGTTGGAATGTATCTATAATCGTCCATACGATTTTAGCCTTTGTCTATTCATAGGTCATTGTCTATTGATAGTTCATGGAGCTAAAAGGGTCTTTGCCTATTAGCCCTTCATTATTGTATATAAGAGACTCTTCATGAATTATGCATTCACTTTGGGATTACCTTGTGTTCTTTACTGTCTCATTCTCTTTGTCTTTTTCATTAAGCTTTATTCCTTGCATGTTATATTTCCAACGTTAGGAAGGGTGGCCTTTAGAGGATGATTTCTGCCCAGCAATAATTTCGCCTAGCATCACACATAAAAGCAACGTCTTAGTTTGTGTAGGCTTGCACCATGACCAGATGACCCAATCCGAAATTCAGGTGTTATTATGGTAGACCTCCTAAACAAATTCACGAGCTTCGGGACTAATTGATTCCATAGCACTCATCGAGCTTCGGGACTAATTGATTCCATAGCACTCTCCATCAAATCAAAATATCTTACCGTCTGCCATGGAGCAAAGCGACACTTTCGGCTCAAATGTCTTCTTTGGAAGGTAAGCAATTGCTTCAAGTACAAATTATGTTTTTTCGAGAAAATTGTCCTATATTTTGCCATCCTCAGATAAAGGTGCGGTGCATAGATCTGATTATATGGTGATAAGTCCATGTACACAAATATTGTGGTACAGACTGTTGAACAGATGGCACATCTGTCATGCACCTGAGTTCCCAAGAGTAGGTGGATGGACATACACAGTGCTGAGCAGGGGACAACATTGGATGACCCAGAGCTAGGCAATATCTTCAACTTGCAGATAGTGGGGATGGGGGTAAAAGCTTCTTGCTTAGACAACGATACAACCACCGCAGTTCTTCCTGCCGGACACCATGTGTATCCTTAGATTAGAGATTGTTACAGTCCAACGAGTGGACGCTTTAAGATCGGACCGTTCTAGTGCAGTTTCGCATATTATAAGATAGGCTATATGTCCTCCAACATGCCAGCACCTAAGAACACACATTTTTTGTGAATGTATAGCTGATTCGACGACGTGAAAAACTCTGCAAGGTCTGTAGAAAAGGTGGGCAGTGTATAGAGGAGGCAAACCTATTATCCACGACCAGTGGGCTCTGAATCCCTGCTTTGGTTATGTCTACTTGCCTCCTCCTCCTCCTCCTCCTCCTCCTCCTCCTCCTCCTCCTACTTGGGCAGTATTGGGCTTGGATTAGTTTCCCATTGGGAAAGCATGTACCACACAAGTTATTAGTTGTAGGAATATTTAAAATAGACATCTCTATATTTTAAAACAACTTATAGCTATTAGACTAGCCATTAAATTGAAAGGAATGTGTTAAATTATCTCCATCTCTCCTTGAGAATGTCGGGAGCTCATATATTTGATGTATAGAGAAGGTGTTTGCTAACATATTTTGTGTTACATCTTCTAATAATGAAAATCACCTTGTGTTTGCGGTCTTTATTGCAATATATGGCCTTGTGATGGCATATTGGTCAGTAATTTTTTGTACTACATTGACTGACTTAATAATGCTTATCCCAGTTGTCGAATTTGGTCTTTCATACAATGTTAGGAATTTTTTCACAAAAGGATATTTCTTCAGTACTTCAATAGAGACATCGACAAGCGACAACATTTGAGTGTAAAGATGGGAAGCTCAAAACTTGACGGACATATGTCGAACTAAACGATGAGTTGCTGTTGAATACCCTGGCATTCCTAATGCAAGTCAAGAATACTTTGCAGCCAATCCATTTCTTGTCAAATAGTGGTAGAGGAAAAGATTGCGCATCACATCGTTTCTTAGGGGTTCCCCGTGATCTGACTCAAATATACATGGGTTGTTATATGAAGTATTCCTGCATGCACCACACCACAAACATGTAGGGGATGCGCCATCTTTGTGGTGATTTTATTGCAAGTTTCATGGTGTTTGATTATTTCTATTCTGCATTTATTTCTAGGTTAAAATCACTTGAACTGTGAATACTCTAACATTAATAACTTCTACATTTCCCTTCATGTTAGATTCATTCTTTCTATTCAGGGCAACAAAATTCTACTGTCCTCCTTAACCTGTTCATATCCATATTTGTTGTACTTTTTTCAACTACCTCATCTGCTAGTTTCACACTTTCCAAATCATCCAAGTTTATACCCAGTTTCTCCTGTAATATTACAAACATGTATGCTGGTAGAACCTTAGTAAGAATATCTGCAACTTGCTCTGTGGTGTTCATGTATTCTACTGTAATAATTCCTTCGGCAACCATATCTCTAATAAAGTGCACATGCAATTCTATATGCCTAGTTCTTTCATGAAGAACTGGATTTCTTGTTATTGCCAAATAACTTATACTGTCTATATAAAGCACAATAGGCTTATTTTGTACTCCTCCAAGTTCATTTAATAATCTTCTCATCCAAACTACTTCTCTGGCAGCTAGAGAAGTAGCATTATATTCTGCTTCTGTTGTAGACATGGCTATGCATGCTTGTTTCTTGTTTCTCCAAGATATTATACTGCCTCCAACATACAAGATGTAACCAGAAGTTGATTTTCTTGTGTCTACGTTTCCTCCTCAATCTGCATCTGAGTATGTAGTCAATTTAAAATTGGTGCTTGTGAAGGTTAAACCTTCATCTTGTGTACTTTTCAAAAATCTAAGTACATGCTTAGCAGCCAACCAATGTTGCTTTCCTGGGTTATTTCCAAATCTGCTTAGTAAATTTACACTAAATGCTATATCAGGCCTGCAGCAATTAGCCACATACAAAAGACATCCAACTAGTTCCTTATAAGGGTATTTCTTCATCTCTATCAACTCTTTTTCGAATTAAGGGCTTAAATCAAGTAATAGCTTTTGCCCTTTTGTTGCGCAAGGGGTGACCTCCGCGATTATTCTGATCAATCATTCCAAATAGTGGTTTAAATATTCTATGTCGTCTGCCACTATTATGTTATCAACAATATATAAGGCAACAATACAAAAATGTCCCTTTTCTCTATCCTCGTATATTATAAAACCGCAGCGTCTGTTCCCCCACCCTGATCAATGGCCTACATTGTGCCACGTGGCATAGATCTAGACCGTTAAAATTATCCAATCAAATGATGTCGAGATATACGATATCGAGATCACCATCTTCTTTGCTGAACATGATGACAACAACGGCGGCTTTTCGGCACATAGGTCGCGACTATGTCTTTGAATCAACACTTCATCAGCACCTACACCAGCCCATCCACTTGCCTTCATTAGATACGGCATCCACTTGCCTTAATTAGTTACGGCATAATTAGGTGTGGTTGGTAATGGGAGCAGTTATTATTTACTGCCCCTTTTTATATCTTGTATGCATACTTATGTTTAATACAATTCCATTTTTGCCTTTGTTTTGGGAGCTTGCGCTCTCGGATATTGGTGTGCATCCCCTTCTCTCCCTTTCTTGGTGCAACCTTGACATGGTATCAGAGCACTAGGGTGCTGAGATTGATTCAAGATCAACACAGCAATGGAGAAGGATGCAAGCTACAACCAGATTACCTTCCCTGGCGGTCGTGTGATTCAAATCTTCGATGGCACATGTTTCTAGCAATGGAAGAGAAGAATGACTCTCATTCTTAAGGCTGGAGGAGTTTGGGGAATTGTTAGTGGGCAAGAACCAGCACCCGAGCTTGCATCAGATGGCAAGAATAAATCTGTTCTTGATGCTTGGTAACGCCGGGATGACAAGGCTATGGCTACAATTAGGCTTTCTGTTGCTGAATCTCTTCTTTATGAGGTTCAGAAGGAGAATAGCCATGATTTATGGAATGCTCTCATCCAAGAGCATGAAAAGAAGACCCATACACAAATTGGGCATTTGTGTGCTGAAGTGGTGAATATGCGCTGGGAAGGGACCGAGAGTCTTGACAAATTTGCAGACTGCACGAAGAACACCTTTCGGCAGATTGAAGCCTCTAGAGAAGAAAATAAGTTCTCTCCTTCATTGCAATTATTCTTCTTTCTTAGATCCTTACCCAATTCTTTCCATGCTTTGCGCAACAATCTCATGTAAATTGCCGACATGGATCTCAATCGTGCAATTACTTCGTCAAGGAGGAGATCATGATGAGGAAGGATGCTGGGATTATCAAAGAGCGAGCACAATGCTTTCTTTGCAGGTCATTTTGAGCCTAAATCCTATGCAAAAGGGAATGAAAAAGCTAAGAAAAAAAGAAGAATACTTGATGCTTGACAATGCCTTCAAAGTCTTGGCAGCAAAAGACCACGGCATCCTAGCGGCCGGGTTTGTATTTGTTGCAAGAAAGGCAATCATACCGCAATAGAATGTAGGAAGAAGATGAAGAATCTTGAGCACAAACTGAAAGCTTTGGAGACAAACAAAGCTTGACCAATGTGCCCAAATTGTTGAAGTAAAAAGCGTAGCCAATGTGGTTCCTTGCAGCCGGATTATGTCTATCTTTGTAAACAAGTGGCAACACCTTGTTCTATCAAATTCATCATGGATTACGGTGCTCTGACTCATATTAGTTGGCACAAAGATTGGTTTGAAAATTTCAGACCTACTTCTTCCAATCACATTGTTCAAATTAGCGGCAATCGTGAGCATCAAATCTGCGGAATGGGTAATATCAATACCCACTAGTCTTGATATCTTCACTTTAAAAGGGGTAATGTATGCTCCTACTTTGCGTAAAGATCTGATTTCTGTTGCACGTCTTACTGATATGGACACAATAGTTTCCTTTGATAGTGAAGACTGCATTGTTCGCAACAAAGTTACAGAAAAGAGCCTTGCTCGTGCTATTCGTATGGGTAATCTCTACCATTTGGGCCAAGAATATGCTGACCAAGTTGTTCTTGTAGCTGCGGGTAATGGTACCTGTGATCACAGGTAATGGTACCTGTGATCTGTGACATAAGAGGCTTGGACACATCAGTCTTAAAGCACTCAATCAGCTGCCTCAACTTGTAGATGGGTTTGATCTTCATCAGCACCCTACTCTTGCAAGTTGTGAAGCTTGTGCATTGGGCAAACAACACCGCAGATCTTTTACTCTCATTGGATCTCGTGCTACTGCGCTTCTTGAACTAGTACATATGAATCTTTGTGGTCCAACTTATGTTCCTTCTCTCTCGGGTGCCTATTATTTTCTGACATTCATTGATGATTTGAGCAGGAAAACGTGGGTCTATTTCTTAAAGCGGAAATCTGATGCATTTGCCCATTTCCGAGAATGAAAAGCGCTTGTTGAGAATCAAGTAGTCCATCGGATTAAGAAGCTCAGATCTGATAATGGTGGAGAATTTACCAGTCATGCATTCAATCATTTTTGTGCTGTTCATGGTATTGAGCGCCAACTTACCGAGCCTCATACTCCACACAACATACTTGGCGTTCTTTGAATGGAAGAATCGCAGCATTGTTGACATGGCACGTTGCTTGCTCGCTCAATCCTCAGTACCCATTCAATTTTGGGCTGAAGCAGTAAGGTACTCAGTTTACCTTCTCAATAGATTGCCCACTGTTGCTGTGAAAAATCAGACTCCTGAACAAGCTTTCACTGGTATAAAGCCAAATTTGTCTCCCTTGCGTGTCTTTGGATGTGTTGCCTTTATGCTTATTCCCAAAGCTAATCGCAAGAAATTTGAGCATACTGGCAAGAAAATGATCTTTGTGGGTTTCTCTGACCAGTGCAAGCATGGTTATAGACTGATTGATCCGGATACCAAGAAGCTTTGTGTCAGTCGCGATGTTATTTTTCATGAAGATGTTTCGGCATTTCAGCAAGGTTCAGAAACTCCTAACATGGAATTTATTGATATCTCTGCATGGATAACACATGACGCTGTAGCTTCTAATCATTCGGACTCAGTTTCTGATATTCCAGCACCTGCAGCAGTTCCGGGCACATAGCGGTTCAAAGCATCGGTCCCAACATCTGCGGTGGTTCAAAGCACCCACGTTTTTCCGATCCGGCCTTGATCTTGACACATCCGATCCAGAAAGAGATCTTGACCCATCTGCTCAAGGAGGTGAATTTGATCATCCTGATCAAGGAGTTGAAGAAGAACTTGGTCGAGGAAAAAGGAAGCATTTTCCTCCTCAAAGGTTTGCATTCTATGCTGAAATTATGCCCAACATTATGGAGTTTTGTGGTGCTGCTGTTATCAGTGAACCCACCAGTTATTGTGAAGCCATTTCATATGCTGTTGCACCTCATTGGCAGTAGGCAATGGACCACGAAATGGATTCTATTGTTCAAAATGGCACTTGGAATTTAGTTCCTCTTCCTCATGATCGGAAGGTCCTTGGTAACAAATGGTCTATAAATGCAATCTCCATCCTGATGGCACCATCAGCAGCTATAAAGCATGCTTGATTGCACAGGGTTTCAGCTAGCAATATGGCATTGATTACTTGGAAACATTTTCTCCAGTGATTAAAAGATGAGCATTCGCATTCTTCTTGCATTTGCTGCTCATTATAATCTTGAGGTTCATCAAACAGATGTCAAAACAGCATTTCTTAATGGCAAACTTGATGAAGAAATATATATGAAGCAACCTCAGGGTTAGTACATGTGAAGAAACGAATAGGTTGGCTAATGTACTCAATATTTTAAAATTGAGATAGATACTAATAAGCCATGTGAATTGCAAAATGAGATATCTAATAGATAGATAGATAGATAGATAGATAGATAGATAGATAGATAGATAGATAGATAGATAGATAGATAGATAGATAGATAGATAGAATGAATGAATGAATGAATTTTGATGGACTATATAAGTGCATTATTATGTACAAATAAATAATGTAGAGCTCATCTCTTGAAGCAACAACTGAATTCCTACTTCCAAGGTAAGTTTTAGGATGCTAATACCTTAGGAAATGCTACTCTCAGTTCAAAGAAGAGTGAATCCGACATCGATCTTTGGACAACATGACATATCTATTAGTACATGTAAAGAAACGAATAGGTCGTCTAATGTGCTCACCATTTCAAAATTGAGATAGATACTAATAAGCCATGTGAATTGCAAAATGAGATATCTAGAAGATGAACATTATACACTACAAATATGCCTAGCATTTACAACTATTAGATAGATACATAGATAGATACATAGATAGATAGATAGATAGATAGAATTTTTACGTCATGCCAAGGAAATGCTCATCTCAGTTCAAAGAGAAGTGAATCCAACATCGATCTTCGGACGACATGACATATCTATTAGTACATGTGAAGAAATGAATAGGTCGGCTAATGTGCTCACCATTTCAAAATTGAGATGGACACTAATAAGCCATGTGAATTGCAAAACGAGATATCTAGAAGATGAACATTATACACTACAAATATGCCTAGCATTTACAACTATTAGATAGATAGATAGAATTTTTACGTCATGCCACATTGGCCGCGTCCATGAGGACATATGATGGACCCCGAGAGACTTGAACATAAAATCTCTTAGTTGCTAACCCAATGGACTAGCCACTAAACTGAACAAGGGGGATCAAAGTATAAAAGCTTGCTTACTATTGATAAGTCAGTGCATACACTTCTGTAGACATCTTGGTTAGGTGCATATGAGTTTGGAGGTGCTAGAGCAATAGTCACAAATATAGCAAGGCCAGAGATATTGACACCTACATATTCCTCAATACACTTACCCCTCCAAAACCCTTATGGTTTCAAAATCATGCACAATAAATACATATGTTTGTTGCACTAAACCCCATAGACCATTTGGTCTCAGAGGACAATAAAACTCAACATACTCACAATTCATATATGTAAAGACAGGTTAGATGCAATTCAGGCCACGAAGCCAACCACAATGCGCCACTGGCATCATTTTTTTTAAAGAATGTCGTTTAAAATTTTTGATTAGGCACAAAAGTGGACTATTTTTACTCGATAGCTCTTTTTACTCACGATTCTTGATTAGGCACAAAAGTGGACTCTTTTTACTCCAGCTCGGAATTGCAGGTAAGGAGTCTTTCCCTTATACAAAGAGGATACTGGACTGGAAAGGTTAAAATGTACTTCAAGCATACTTCTTGAAGTTGGAAAATGATAGCATAGAAACTATACAAGGGGCAAAGGTTAAAATCTATCTCAAACGTACTCTTTGTTTGTAGAAGTTGGAAGACGATTGCATACAACTATACAAGGAAATATACGAAGGATAACAAGGGAGATTAAGCAAACCATAAAATAGAACATAAACCCAGTTGAAGAGTGCTCACTTTATCAAAACCATTTAATGATTCAAATGCTTGACTGTTATGATTATGCGGCTGAAGTGGATTTTGCTTTTCTTAGTTTTGTGCCTAATGTTCCGCCTTTTGTTCTAGGAATGAATACAATCATGTCACATATGAAATTTGAGTTGAATTCACTTGGGCACAATTTGCAGGAAGTTAAGCATGTAAAGAAAGAAGGGAAATCTTTCGAAGAATAACTTATTTCACTTACAATGTTCGGACAACATTACCAAAGGCATAATAAAATACAATACAAAAGAAAAATGAATATCAGGAGTAGGAAGGTTCTAGAGCATAGGCTCTAGAGACCTTCCATGAGAAAGAAACAAGAAGAATAAAGGACAAAGAACAAAGCACTGGATTAGAGTGAAGAACTAAGCATGGTTGGACTTAGCAGGCTGAGGAAATGATGGTTGGTTAAAGGATGGCTGAGGAAATGAAGGTTGGTTAAAAGATTGAGGACCAGGTTGAGGAAATGATGGCTGGTTAAAAGCTGGAGAAGCAGGCTGAGCAAATGATGGTTGGTCAAGGGATGGAGAAGCAGATGCTGGCTGGTTAAATGATGGAAAACCAGGTTGAAAAGATGGAGAATTAGGTGGGAAAAAGGATGGCTGGTTTAAGGATGGAGAGCCAGGCTGAGCAAATGATGGCTGGTTAACGGATGGCGCATTAGGTGGAAAAAAGATGGTTGATTTATGAATGGAGAAGAAGGTTGAGGAAATGATGGAGAATTTGGAGGAAACTGAAGTGCAGTGTTTGGATTTGGTGGTGCAGACCCAAGAGGAAATGAAGAAGGAGGAGAATCAAATGTGGCAGAAGGAGATGAACCAAATGGAAATGGAGAAAATGGAGGTAAAAAATGCATCCTTGTTATCAGCCAACACAGCAGCATTTTTGCAGAATGGAAACTGTTGGAGGGGCTTGAAGGCAAAAGGGCTCAACTTTAATTCATGCTGTTCTTCAGTTGCAGATACTGAGACTATAGAATGTAGGAGCATTTTGGGTTCGTTGGTGCCTGTTGTGTTGCATGCCTTGACAGCCTTGCTTACAGAAACACTACATTTAGATAGCTTATCTTTGGAGGCTGCTATGTGAGCAGGAAGCACCAGTTTGAACACGCCATTTTTGTCTGAGATGCCAGAGGTCTTGTAGTTCACATTGTTGTGGTTATCTCTGCATTCCAACTCTGCAGCTACATCTGGATGACATGAAACAAAGTGAGAAAGAATAATATGTTGAAAAGAAAACAAGTGAGTACTTGTAAACCAGAAACCCAAAACAGAGAATAAGTTAGAGGTCATACTTGGGACAGAAACAACATTTGTGGTGAGCTTATTCTCCAAGCATCTGTCACATAAAACTGACCAGAAACAAAAAGCTAAGGGGAAGCCAGGCAGGGAGGCGCAAAGGAAGGAAGCCTTGGAAAGGAGGAAAAGATGAGCCAAAAAGGAGGAAAGCTGCCAAAGGAAAATGGTGGAGAATCACCACCAAAAAAGAACTACCAAATGGTGGAAAACTTCCAAATTTTCTAACACTTCCAGCTGCCACAAAGCTTGAAACAAATAATTGGCTCACCAGTATGAGTATCAGCATCAAACCCTGCTTCAACCCTAACCCTGCACCTTCCATTTCAAGGCTCTGTTTTCTTGGCGCCTCTGTTTTTGCTGCCTTCTTCTTCTGCTCTGCTCTGCTCTGCTCTACCTTCAAAAATGTTTCCGAATGTGGCCTTTCATTCCAAGCCTAAGTATTGAGTTTTTGGCCTCTAATGTATGTTCGCTCGTGAAGATGGTGATGGAAAGGTCTGTACGTCTGGCAGGAGCTTTACAGGTAGTTCTTTTCATTTGATAATGTCCCTTCTTCCCATGCAGCCAGGAATCCGTCATTTTGTCAACCTTTGTCTAGAGCCTCGTCGGAATAAATGTCTCTTCACGTTTCTCTTCTGTCATTATTTAACTTGAAAGATCACGGGTCTGCTTATCGAATGTCAGCAAATTCTTACGTGGCTTTCACGAAGGGCCCTTTTACCAAATGGGTGATGGTCTCATAAATCATGATGGTCAAGTAAATAACCATCAATCTGATTATGCGTTTTCACGAATATTCAAAACATCATTTCAATACCTAAAAAAAACAGATATTCTTCAGCTTATTGGCTTCGGTCTGCTGCTGTAACAGATTAACTGAGCAAGTGTACGAAAATGCCAATGAAATGTATAGGAAACTTGCAAAGCATTTCATTGAAATTATTAGCCAAATTCACCAGTAGAAATTATCCTGAATCTATTCCTCTGATGAATAAGCAAGCACCAGCGTTGGGGAAACTTTCAGACCTTATTAGGAAAATTTCCTGCAAGCCCTAGAGCCAGTCGGAATTTACAAAATGCAGTCGGAAGCTCCCTGCGATTAAAATTCAAACCGGAAATATAAAATTCACAAATTCTTTTTTTTTTACATTATAGCCTCACAAAGCATAATATATTTGTTATAAAGAGATGTACATTGCTCCGAATATCAGATATATTACGAGTAATCTTATACAAGTCAATATATTACAAATATGCACATAACAGACCATACTGATTACTTGATTACAGACCAATGACCTCAATGATAGATTCTGGTGGATTTACCTCTATGACCTCAAAGATTACTGATACATGCTTCTCGTACTAACCATAGATTGCGAGATTACCAAGAGTTACTACTGGCTGCATGTAATACCAAACCCAGAGCTGCATGATGCAGATTAGACCTACTGAAACTTGCACAAGAAGATGGTAAGAAAATCGCGTAGCTGTGATAAGGGTAGCAATACTGTATTATCCATCCTTCCCTTTCATTTACAAAAGTAATCATCCCTTTTCCTTAAAATCCATCTCCATCTTTGCCTATGCTTAAAGTACAGGATATATCCATCTCCATCTTTGCCTATGCTTAACGTACAAGATATTTTTGGTTCCTTTTCTCTTGCTTATCACAGGCACCAGTTTCTGACGTTCTGTTGCAGTTAATAATCTCAAAGAAGCTGCAAAATCAAGCATTAAGAGTTAATCTATGTTGGAAACTCGTTTTCAGAATATGGTTTTGCATGATATTCTTTTCTCACAGTTTTTCTGCTTGCTTTCCAATTTGGCAAAGGCAGGAGGCGCCTTGGATTCTTGATTCTTGACACCGTGATATGAATAAGCTTGCAACTGGTGCAAATGCCTGTATACTTTGCGCCAGTAATAATCTGTCTTTTATTTCTTAGGACCTTGAGGCCCACCTATAAACAAGCGAGGATGAAATTAGAAACCGCCTATATCCATGTCTATGCTGCTCAGCCAAAGTGTTTTTATGCTTCCTTTTACCATTGTGGATCTTGGCGAGAGTATCCCAGTCATTCTTTTCCAAGGCATCCTTGCAATATTTCATCCAATATGCTACTACAGTGTTTTTGCATGCTCAAGCTTCCTGTCTTAACAAAATTTGAATGGTAAGGAGCAGATCTACTTAGAAAACCATAAATATAGAAGGAAAAGAAAGATATATACAGAAAAAAAGATCTAACATACCTGCAATGTAGCCAGGGCACTTGTATTTTTCTGATATTTGAAGGGGACCAATACTTGCACCACCATCCCCATCTGGACAATCGTTTCGATTGCTTGATTCTAATTTTAACTTAGACAGTTCAGAAAAAAGGGCCAGATGCAACATACCGCCATCTATGATTCTGAAAATATTTACAAGAAATACATGAAAGGAAGGAAGAGTCGGATTAAGCAAGAGTCGGATTCGCCTGCTTCCTGGTAGATGAACAGCAAAGGTACAAGTTCCGGCCCTAAGCTTTCTGGGCGGGAAGGATCCGGAAAGATCCAAAATCGGGGCAGGAGGGCTTCCGTAGGTTTGCCACATAGGCCGGATTTTTCGCCAGGCTGGACGGTAGCTCAACGGTCTCCCGGGGAACTTCCCCAACGCAGGCAAGCACACAGAAATATCTTGCTATATCTCTTTATAGATCATGGCTTTGCCCCCTACTTTGTGTCCGAATTAAGAGCTCCAAGTCATTCCTGAAAGCTCCTAAGTAAACTGATCTGCTCGGAAAAAATACAGAGATGCACCAGATGTGTCGGAATGCTGATCCGAACCTTGTGGCTATGAGAAAAGGCTCAGGTTCGGCCATTTTTGGAACATCTGTAGCATGTTGGCATGGCAGAGGAATAGTCACGAATTAAACAATTTTGCCCTAAAAAGGACGTTTTATTTGCCCTAACCACTAAAATACATTTGTTTTTCCTTGGGCATTGTTTGCCATGATTCTTCATATATGGCAACAAATTCGAAAAAATTGTATAATGGTCAACATTCCTGTATATGCGTAAAAACACTAAATTTTATGATGAAATATATTTTAACCACGTAAAAGTCACCTCAGATTACAAGGGCGAGAATTTTTTCAAGACTAGAGCACAGAACTTGAGAATTATTGCTTACATGAAGAAGGAGATACTGCACTTCATCTCAGATCAAGTCAGCATTAAGTACAAAAGCTTCGAAGATTTAAGAATGGAATTTGACGTCTTTCCTGATTATGTCATTCTAGCTTGGGGTTTCATACAACATAAGTGGGTATCAGAAGGAATACTAAAAGAGGGAGTCCATGATAACATGCCCTTCTCCTTGGGCAGAATAATCTAGAAAATCCTTAAGCCGGAAACAGAAAAGGACTTGCCAAGATTTTTTTTGGAGTACGTTCTGACCCGGTGGCATTCTTGAGAACACTATTGTTCTAAATGCACAAGATGATCTATTTAGATGAAGGTGATTACTCGGTTTAGAATAATGAGACCATAGCCAAGCTCTTTGATGCTGCATCACAGATGAGAGATGTAGAGACATAGAAGGGGTCCAAAATAAAATAAGAGGAACATGGTTTCTTGGCGGAGGCGCTGCGCCCTGGGCTAGGGAGGCAGGAGGAGGCCGCCCTCTTTTCTCCGGCCGAACGCTTCGCTACTGACCATCCTTGCAGACTGAACCCCTAATCGATGCTAGTGGGGTTTGCCAATGGCCATGGGGTTTCTTTCTTGAAAGAATTTGCAGATTTGATCGAAGCGGCTTCAAAGGCGGTCTTTACGGTTTGTGTTGGTAAGCCACTAACGTGGCCTTTTGCTTTCAGTCTTTTAACAAGAATGATGTTTTGTTAAGCAAATCCACCGAAAGGGCGTGGAGCCTATAAGGTGAAGCGATTTAGCAGGAATTAGAAAGAAAGCAGGTTCGGGTCTTCTTAGGCGGTCTTTTTAGATGGATCCTCGATGGACGATGGTTTCTTCCCCTCCTCTTGCTCTTTCTTGCTAGCGGGAAGATTTAGGGATGTTTTCTTGGAAAGAGCCGATGTAAGTTCTTGGTCACAATTTTACGATTTTAAAAGCGGGATGTCGATTGTTTGATATTGCCGTCGAGCTAGGGGAGCTTTTTTGGTGTCGGGAAGGCGCTTCCATATCAAGACGGATATCATGAGCCAAACTTTAGGGGAGTTTTGGTATCGGGTGTGTGTCTAGCCTATTGCGGGTTGGCCGACGGGCACTTCCCGACAATGCAAAGATCTCATTTCAATCTCACATTTGGTAGCAAAACTGGGAATGGATCATAGTTCAAGCATATTAGCTTCTCCTCGAAAGTAAAGCGGGAGATTGTTCAAAGTTACCCTTTCTCTCTTTTCTCTTCATTTCTAAATTTGCAAGAGGTTCTTGAAGCATTCAAGATTTGTCTACAACTTGTGGAAAATGGGTTTAACTCTGTAGTATTCTATTTAGCTAAGAAGATGTTCATCTTGTAGTATTAGTTGGATAGAAGAAGAGGTTGAGAGAGCCGTATGAGTACTATAGTCTGCAGACATGATTGAGATCCATGTGGGATCCTTTGTACTTTATTCATATCGATCCATGAGGGATCTTTGTATTGTAATTCTTCCAATATTATCAATACAAAAAATTCTTACCTTCAAAAAAAAAAAAAAATGTAGAGACATACTGGATTCTTTGTTTTATCAGGCTGGAGCATACCACAGTATTTGCTAGTGCCCTTGAAAGACTAGAATCTAGGTCCAAATTGTTCATAGGAATTTATGAAGAGGAAACTCGACCTTCGATGGTCTTTGGAATAAAAAGAACCATGGGCATAAACAGATTGGTACTGCTCCTTCGTCCTACCTCTTTGAGAAGCTTTGCCCTCCAGGTAGCCTCCTCCTAGATTTCTTCTCTTCTAGAGCTTTTTCTAGGGATGCGCTTCATGGCAGCATAATCAGTGTGGCATAAGAGCATGATATGGAAAAGATGAAATGCATAGAAGGCATTCTAGGTAGAATCAACAACATCCTACACCTCTTGCTTGCACCAGTAGCCATTAACACATGCACGCATTTGCGACTAAAAGATGTTGTGGAGCAGACACCTCACATTCTAGGGATGATGTAGAGACAGAGGAATCAGGACCAATAAGGGGACAAGAGAGGCATCTGGTGCAGGTGATAACTCACAAGCTGATTATGATGAACAAATAGTAATTAACCCAGCAGACTTTGCAAATGTCTTTGATGAACATTTTGGTGAATCCTATTAAAAGGCATTGTATCTACATTGCATTAATATACGATTGTAAAAAATGGTGTTACCTATAAGCAAATAGTGTTGGCAACAGAGAGCAATTGCTGCATCTACATGCGAGTAAGTATATGGCTTTGTGAAGTACATGGCTTTGTGCATTTGGCTCAGAATATTGTTACAAGAGATTAATGTGCCACAGTCTAATGCTATTGTCATTTTCAATGATAATTCTGCTGCAGTGTCTTTAGCTAAAAATCCAACTAATTTCTCTAAAGCGAAGCACATTGAGGTGCAGTACCATTTCACACGCGAAAAGATTATAGGTCATATTCTTATTCAACATTGAGAAATGACAGCAGATGTATTTACTAAAGCTCATGGAAGGAAGAAATTTGTTAAATGTATTGCAGAGCTTGGGATGGTGCAAACCTGAAGATATTCTCGAAAGATGACAATTTGACAAAATTGAAGACAGTCATTTGGATGTTTTAAGGAAAGATGCAAAGGACTGTTCATACACAATGATGCAGATCTTCTTTATCTAGTTGGGGATTAAAGAAAATGCTTTTCAAAACCCTGGTCCAGACAGTAGTATTGTATGGTGCTCCCATTTGGGGGCCTTCGCTGCACACAAAAACATGGAATCAGGTAGAACAGGTGTTGAAAATATTGTGCGAAGGCAGATACCATATGCAATCCTATTGGCAGAGACAGGTCTTCTGCCTTTAGAAGCAGAGGCTTTATGTATGACAATGAACTTTGTAAATAGACTCAGAGAAATGGACAATAGCAGATTACCCAAGGTAGTGATGGGTATACCATCAGGTTGGATCAAGGAAGTGCAAGACTGGGCTAGCCGATGGGGGATTATGGCGAGGAAAAATTGGCGGATGCGAAATAGGAGTGAGAGAGAGGTGGTTCAAGACAATTTTGTCAGGAAATTATGGGAGAAAAGAGGCTCGAAGATGACCTTCTATCAGGAGGAGGTAAACCCATTACTTGTCTATGGTAGTTCTGATTACTTGTATGCCCCTATTTCCAAGCAACTGAAAAGAACCATTGCAAGATACAGAACAGGGTCACACTCTTTGAAAATAGAGACAGGGCGATGGAATAAACAGGTCCGGAAAGAGAGGGTTTGTGACATTTGTAAATCTGGCCAACTGGAAGACGAGGAGCATGTTTTCTTGCGTTGCTCGGAATATAAGCACATAAGAGACAAATATGGCATTTGTCAGCCAAATTTCCGCTCTATGTTATCATTAGATCCTAGACAATTAGGCAGTTTTATGAGATCCGTAGAATCTCATAGAGGGTTCTTGCTCAGCCTAAAACAACAATAGGCGCTATTCATTGTACTTGTTGCTTCATGACCCTTAGGGTCCAACGAAGCATGATAATAATAATAATAATATTATTATTATTATTATTATTATTAACAAGGTTGCCTAACCCCCTTGCCCACTTTCTGATTCCCCGAGCTATGCCACGTGTCTTGCCCGTCGGTTATTTTTTTTTTAGCCGTCCAGATTCTTTATTTTTACGATCGTTAGGGTCGAGGAAATTAGAAAAGCAAGTATTTACTGCTTAGGAGATCTATCAAGCTTTTCGTGGTGGCCATAGCCAACTTTTTTCTTTTCTTCACGCCATTTTAGGGCAAGTGCACGATTAGCGGCCAGGTGTTAGGATGCTGTTCCTTTGTGGAAGTTCTTTGCCATGAAACCCAATCCGCTCCTTTGAAGAAGGAATGAATGTAACCATAATCCAGCTCCACTGAGTTCATTCTCGCTCCACCAACCCAATCCGGCTCCAATGAGTCCATTATGCTCCAATCAGACCCATAGCCTCGCCATAGCCATCCTTTGACCTAGATTTTTCATGTTTTTGCTTCTTGCTCTTGATCGGAGATTTGAAACCCAATCCTTCGAGTTTTTATTTCCATTTCTTCCTTTCTTACGCTTAGGCTATGCTAAAAAGGGTACATTTGTCGGACTGGCTGGGATCTTTTCGGTTATGGAGTGGCTTCAATCAAGGTCTGATTCTGATTTCTAATAGGTCGCGATGACCAATAGATGCGCAAGTTCAAAAGCTAGACTTTATTTATCATAGGAGGTCTTGTGTTCATCATAGCCACCTCCTTAGTGTTGAGCTAGGATATCCTAAGCCAAATCCTATGGAAGTTATGAAGGGAACTGTTTATTCCTAAATTAAATGGAAGTGGTTCAATTTGCATTGGCCATCTCTTTGTTGGGTGCAATGATTATATTGTGCGATTTAAACCACAACAAGGAACATATCACAGTCTAACCAAGGAATAAAGGTATGTATTTCGACTAAACCATGCATGTTTGGACACTTTTGCATCAATGATATTATTGTCCTTGTAAGATGTATGGCCGAAGCTAGCCTCCATGTTGTTGTTGACCTCTATTGCCTTCATATAATGCCACGATGGTTAACGGATGTTGTGAAATATTTTGCAATTATTTATCATGCCAATTTGGATAGCTATGATCTTTATGCTCAGCTTGTTAAAACATTTGCTCATCATGTAGGCTTGATGGTCTAACTCTAAGCTTGTAGTGTTAGCTCTTTTTATTTTTAAATGCGGTAAAACTTGCAAATTCAACATGGCTGCAAATTCACGATTTGTTATCAAGGTTCTTCTGTTCTTTGTGCAATTATTGATCAAACCTTTTTTTGTCCTATGTGGACGGGATGGCTCTGAGATACTACTTCACGGAGAGTGCATCATCATTGTTCGTGGCTTTTACGATCAATATGTTTTGTTATTTACGAAAGCAGACAATTTGTACCAAATAATGACCTATCGATGAAGGCGAGAAAAGCGTGTGAAGACTTAGACTTGAATCACACTCCATTTTTATTGCGGGTAAGTTCTTTGTAGCCTTTCACTAGAAAATAACTTGTACATATGAAGACAAGATAAAAAACGAGAGACATATGTGGGATATAGTAAAGCATTTGACAAGAGGTCCCATTTTTTTCAATATGTCTATTTGTTTGGGTGTGTGCCTACCTTATGGGCATGTCTCATATTGTTTTGGCAAAGAATAAAAGTACATTTAGCAAATGGCTATCAGGAAGAGGGTGCACCGGCTTGTATGGTGGTTCTAAAGTATGTAGTATAATCATGTAAGATTTCTTTGAATATAGATGTCAGATGAGTGATGGATTTATAAGGTCTATTCCTTTCCTAGGCTTAGAAATTACGGTGCATTTTGGGTCCTTGCTTATTTGGGAATTTGGAGGTGAAGGATACTAATAATCGGCATGGCTCTTTGTATATAAGATCCAGTTCTAAAAAGAGGAGTGGTCACTAATTTTGTAGGTCTTCTCATTCAATAGCAATTTTAGTTCATTGGGTGAAGACTTGTCTAGCCTTCTCTGCTCCCTCTTGTATATCATTTTCTATTATTGACTATTCTCATCTTACATTTTGTGATGCATATTCTTTTGAGGAAACAAGACTTTCGGCATGACTTAGACGAGATCCATAAAATCATATGTCAAAGTCCCTAATACATCTTCCCACATTCGTTATACACTTCATTATGTTGAATTGCTTCTTCACTTGGGTTATCTTCAAATGCAAATTTCTCTTACAATTTATGCTGACTGATGGTCACAAGATTGAATCCTGACAAAATCTAGTCTTGTAGAATGTATTTACGGACTCTATTGGTAACTAAACACAATATAATTTGCTAATATAATATTGGATATGGTTAGTTGGGTTGGGTGTTAACTATGTTGTTCGGATGGTTCTGGATATCTTGCCCCTATATAACCAACAATTGGCTTCATTTTATGGTGATTATGATGCATTTGAAGACAAAGGGCTATAGGTCTTTGAAGGCACATGAAAGAAGTTTGTCAAATCTATTCCTGTTGCAGCCCTTGTTAGATTTTCGAAACATGATCTATACATGGTAAATAATACACCTGACACCACGTACTGTTGTTGGGTAAGTTTACTTTCCAGATCATAACTTTTAATTTCTTTGTCATATTGTACTAGGTTTGCAAAAAAGCAGCACAAGCTTGAGAAGAAGGCCCAATAAAAATAAAGAAATCAAGCTTGGCTTGGATTGATATTTTGTTTGCGGGCATAGAGCAAATTAAAGAGGAATGTGGTTACAAAGCTTGTCAAAACGGCGGGTTGGTTTATGACAATGAGAAATACTTCTCTCTTCGGCGGTTACTTATTGAAAATTGGCCTAGTTGAACATATCGAATGTGACAAAAACTATTGAGCTTTCTTGGGTAATGCTAAGGAGCACCACGACATAGTCATTTCTTTTTCATAAGAGGCGACCTGATAGTATTTTGCATGACAATCATAAACATCTAGAGACTTCATTTTATCATATTCATATGTGATTTTCTATTATGCTTATAAGCTTGAATAATGTCTATTTGGGGATGTGACTTTCTCCGTTTGGATATGGCCACGAAGCATGAGCAATCTTTGCAAGCCCTAAAGACAAACCATTTTAATAACATTTACAAGACATTTGGCTCATTTTCAATATCTGGTTTGTCATAGTTTCTTGTAAAAGTAAATATATTACATGTAACAAATCTTTATTTGTAGGCTGAATTAAAGGGTGCTCTTTCTTTGCAAGTCCTTTGAGAATGGCGATAAGCCATTCAATGTTATAACTTTTGAGTGATGAAAACCTTTATGGTATGCAAGTGCTCTTGGAAGCGGTTAACCAAATAACAATAAGAATATTACCATGAGCCTCATCTCATGATGAATGCGAGTCGGAAATAAGTTGATCAAGCAAAAGTAGCACGACACTTTAGATTGAAGAGATGGTATTTATTTCTAGGTTGATATGATTGCACATATCAAAGGAAACAAAGGGACATCAATTGCATATTTTACAAGTAAAATTGCACATCCCCGATCTTATACTATCTATCTATCTATCTACAACACGAAACCAATTATTATCTACCAACACCTGATTTGTCAACAAAGGTACACTATTGTGGTGGCTATAAAGGTCCAATACAACCCTCTATAGGACCGTCCATGAAAAGATAAATACAAAGAATCAACAAAACTTAAATCGTTGCTCCGTACCACGTTGCATTTAAAAATAAGCTTAGCCAAAGTAACTTCTCTATCCCCGCCCTAACCTTCACCCCAACCCTGCAGTTCTGCTAGTTATTATTATTATTATTATTATTATTATATTGGCAGAAGTTGTTTTATTGTTTTGCATTGTTTTGTGATGGGTTTATTTTGAGGGGGAGTGTTGGTAATTATATCTTCATTATCAAAATAAACCAATGGCTTGTTAATGGACAGATATAGGATTTAGGGACTGCTAAAATTAGCTCCTACATATGTAGGAGGAGCAGGCTGAAGTTCATGGATCCAAACATATCTGTGATTAGTCACCTTGTTTCAATAAGATTTCCATCAAAGTATTTGTGTTTCTCGGTAGCTGATTCTGTTATTTAATATAGCTGGCTTGAACATGATGCCCCAGGTTGAATATTCTTCAGAAAAATCTCAAGTTACCTTTCATCGTGCAGTTATGCAACTCTTTAGTTATTACTAACCCTGTATTAACTGGAACAAGCTACTGTACATACCATAAACCTGACTTGTTCTGCCAATTATGATACAGAAATTTTAAGGATCTGTTTCACTTGCCACTTGCTCTGAATCCTTCTGAGTAGGCATATCCATTAAATCCGAATATGATTGATTGAATGATCTCACGCTTGTCCCTGGGTATATGCTACTGCATTGGAAAACATTGCTAACTTTGCCCTTCCCAGCACATGGATTGATTGATGTACCATAAAACAGAATGGAGATATATTTTTGCTGTTATTATACGACTCAATGCTCACCTTCCTGAGCCTTCACTCTGAAAATTAATCCTATATTCTTAACAATCATTCTGAATAGTGATCCTATATTTTTTAACCCTGTAACACTTGGCTTTCAGTTTCTTAGCTTTATAAAGTTTTGATGACGATACATCTGTCTATCCTCCGTTGGAATCAGAATCAACAGTATAAAGATAGACATTACAAAGCTAGGTTCCTTTACAGGGAAATTGACCTCACTTTCAAATTGAGCATAGAGCTTGCAGCAGTATCCATACTCCTCGTTAGATTTTGTATGTCATCGAGTAACACCTTCAAATCCAAGGCAATCTGTCAGTTCCGTATCTCTTCATATATATTTTATGCAATGATACAATTTGCCAAGTTGTTTCTGTCTCCATCTCTCTAATGCCTTTTACCTTATTTTTCCAACTTGTAAAAACAACTGCTTCACACCTTGACCACCCTTTGAGAAATCACAAAGCAGTAGCTAGAGATCGCAGACACATAAATAAAAAAAATAAAATTGTTTTGCAAGACTTTGATAAAATTATACGGGACAATCAGGTTATTTTTTGCTCGGATCTGGGCCAACATCTCGAGAGCCTGTATTTAAGTAAGGACCTCGTGCAACTGCTTGTGGGGGTAGAGGTTTACTCGTATCAATAGTAGGTTTTGTCTGCCTTGAGCTGCAATAGAAAATCCACAAAACAGGGTTTGAAAGAGTGTTCTTTGTGTACTAAGCTAATCCTGAATACAAAAACGAAAGAAGATTAAAGGGCTTGCCTGAGGAAAAAAGGGAATGCAACTCCGGCCGCTGCCGTGCTCCCAAGCCACCAGCTAATACCGCATTCGATACCTTTGCCATACTTAGGGTTTGTCGCAGGGAAATGCGTTGCCTTTTCGTCTTTATAGAATATTATATTCTAGAATATTATTTTTGTTAAAGGGACTCACAAAAAGAACACAAAAACAGCACCGGTCTAGCCTACGGTATACAATGTTTGAAGGGAATGAGTGGGAGCTGACTATGGGAACAACCTAGGTACCCTTAAAAAAAAGACTGTCTACCTAGGCAATAACGAGGGCCATCGTGCCAATAATGTGTACGATCAAAATGGTAGTTTTGTTACATATGATTTTCTAAAGGTTAGGGCGGTATTCGTATTCGAATCGTATTTTGGTGATCTTTGGCATCAAAAGGGTGCGTTTGTAAACCTACGTGGATGCGTGGCGGTAGGGGCCTTTGTTTTCTCTGAGGCGAGGCGTGGGGCTGCGGTGTTCGTGACAGAGGAGGATGCTAATTCGGTCGGATGAGGTGTCAATTCCCTTAATTGGTGCATCGGTGTCGAATCGGTTAGTTCAGTGTCGCGGCGGAAGATGTCGTTGGCCGGCTTGAAAGGCGCCATAGCTTCGAGACCAGCAGGCTATGGCGAAACAATGGTGGATCGAAGGTGGCTCTGGAGGAGAGAATAAAGCCGTCGATTTTTTTCCATTGCACGCCTCGAATTGAAGACTTGGATTACGATCTTGAGGTTTGGAAACCTTATGAAACAGCTATTTGTTTTGCGTTTTGTGCTCACGGGATACCAAGCCGGTATTACTAGATTGAATTGGGTTACGTAATTAGGTTAAGAGAGTTGCATCACTCTCTTGCCTTATCTTCTTTGCTATTGTGTTTTATTTGGGCTCTGCAAGAATCGTTGTGTGATGATTGAGTTAGATCGTTGTCTAATTCGGCCGGTGTGCTCTTGAGGTTTTTGTCCAACAGATTATTAATGAAAAAGAATATTTTGCAGCTTCTAACTCTTTCTGCTCTGATCTCTTGTGGTTTGTGCAGGAAAACCACGCTTAGGATCATCGAATGCATGCCATTGAAAGCTGGAGCTTGGAGTCGTAGCCAATGGCATGTGTTCGATAACCTATCATCATCGGCGTATGGGGTCGGGTAACCGCCATGAGCTCTGGATTCATCGTTGGATCGTCGATCCTCTGACCCATATGTATGTTGGAGCCTGCGGGTGCCTCTCGTTTATGCCATGAGTTTCCTATGATTTTGAAATTCAAATCTGAGTTTGCCTAAGGTTTTGATGCCCCGAGATTTCTGCACGACTTTGTATCCCGGTTTAGAAGATGTATTTGGGGTCTTGAACCTACCAAAAACTCCATATCGATAAGTCTACATTAACCAACATTTCTCTATGAGCTCATGTAACTATTTTCTATTTGTTGTTTTTTCTTCATGTTGCCTATGGTTGGCTCATGGAGTTATTATGCTACTTATTTGTTGTGTTCTCATGTTGTTGGCTCATGGAGTGTTGGCATGCAGTAATCTGTCATGTTGTTTTCATACTATACTGTATTAAAGCGAAAATACTGTTTTATCCAATGGTCTCTGCCTTAATAATGCCCCTTGAAAGTCGGGTCAACAAGAGCCAGTTTAACCTGCAAAAGACTCAATTTGGGTGTTCTGGATTTATGGAGAGGAATATGCTGCCAGATGTGCGCCAATCCAATGGCCAAAAAGCCATAATACAAGGTTTAGCCATAATGCAAGGCATAGGAGGAAAAAAAAATGCCCTTTCGAATTTTGACAAAAAAACTAATAAGAAAATGTTGCCAATGACCTCATGTCTTGGTAACCAAAGGTGAAATGGTGATGAACCCAGTGCAAGACACGGGTAACTCTTTGGATGGTAGAACGACCTAAAAATATGGGGAACACATGGAAAGCACCCATTAATGCTGAAGGAGAATAAAAAGGAAGAATCGCAACCGTAAGCATTTCCACCTAAATGATAAGAAAACTGATCGATAGAAAGTACCCGTGAGACATACCAACAACCAATATTCATATGGGAAAAAGGGTCGCGAACCAGTGGAAGAATAAATAGGATCATCCAAGGGGTGGAAATTAACAGCATCCAATGGATACAAACCATTATATCCAACAGTTTTAAATTAAAATCCCCCTAAAACCCCCTTTGGTTTGGGTGCATATTCACACAGGAGGTGATTCCAGGCATCGAGAGCTGTCGCATGGACATATTTGCCAGTTATTCCTCGATCTAGATCGTAGATAGCGATCCTCGTTTGTGGGGTATGCTTGTACAACTTTTGGCATCTGATAGAAGCGAGGTTTTCAAAAACTATAAGATTGAGGCAATGTACTATATGGTTGATTTCGGGCATGTATTATCACGATTTTAGGGAGTACAAATGGACTCTCGCTGCCACACGTCAACCCCGGCGAATATACACCCAAACCAAATGGAATTTCATGGGGATTTTTAATTTAGAAGTGTTCGATATAATGGTTTGTATTGATTAAAAGAAATTTTGGCCTCTTCAGGGCCTTAAGGATGGTGGAGATTGATAAGCAATGTAGAAGACGTCTGTAACGATATTATATACATAACCCAACACTCTAATGATGCATAACAAGTCGAACAAACCATAGTTGTTCAATTATGGAAACAAAGTCATTGCATATAATAGACACACAATATATGCCAATACCAATATCAAAATATAAGCTAGCATGCAATAATAGAATTTATTAATAATAAGCAAATAGTTAAATTCTTCTTCCAACTTGTTGAATTACGGAAACAAAGTCATTGCATATATGCCAATACCAATATCAAAATATATTCTAGCATGCAATAATAGAATTTATTAATAATAAGCAAATAGTTAAATCCTTCTTCTTTTTTTCTCCAACTTGCCTACATTCCTACATGCGTATAGCTTCGAGTTAGAAGCATTTATAATGGCGACTAGCGACCTTAGTGCCTCTGTTTTCTTATATGACTAAGCATGGCGCAACAAAAATAATTTTTTACAAAAATCCGTCGAACAATTCTTGATGGATGTCCTTCATACTTATAACACAACCCCATTAAAGCGTGTAAATGCATGACATAAAAACAATTTCCAAATCGTGCTTACTTTGAACATACGATTTTGAATAAGGTATGTCTTCCTAACGAGATCCAGTTATCATTAGACATCCTTCCTTTATGCTTCATTACGAAGTTGGCTTTGCCTGGACATAACACTTTTCCAGCGTGCCTTAAGTGTTCTTTTTGCAAGGAGCAGCAATGGCAGATTGATGTAGTTGTCATGAACCTAGATTGATAGGTTTCATTGATTACTACTGTAGCATCTTTTAATCTAGTTACTACCTGCAAGAAAAAGACTAGCATGTTCTTTCAGCAAAGAGCTATACATGGAAAAAACAAGGCATATGTGAAAACTAAAAGAAACTCTGTTCTTGATCACTGTCAGGTGTTAATGCGTCTGATGCGTCTACTAAATGGTGGAAATGTTTAATCTTAAGATCTTCATTGCCAGTCTATGTAGGTTGTGCAATGTGAAGGGACCTTGTGCATTCTTGGGCGATGGAATGTCCAGAATTGAGCTATACAATATGCATTTATTGCAGTATTTTGACAATGCACTGCCTGACTCTCAGAAATACATGAAAAGGAGTTAGAGCCCAAAGTTCATGGAAGGGGGAGAAATCATAAGTCTCTTAATGACTTGCACTTTGGTGTTCAAAGCCAGAATGCTATATGCTTAAAAGAATCCAATCTATAGAAGGCAAGTATTCAATATGTATCTGCTGGACCTCTTTTCCAAATAAGGATATTCAAATATCATATTCATGCAACATACAACAAACACACAAATAGCATAAATATTCTTAGATACGATTCAAAAACATCTTGAACGGGCTGGGAAACCACAAGCTAATCAATCTATCTACGGTAGTTGGTAGGCAAAACGAGGATAGGGCAAAAAGGATATCTTTGAATTGTCCAACATGATGCGAGGCCCGATCCAGTTCTTTGCTTTCCTTCCCGTGGTAAGGTGTATTATGTCGATAGGAGTGAGTCGACTCGCTCACTTCTCTTCTGAGGAGCCGTACGACTCGAGAGTGTCACGGCTGCCACAAACTCATGTTCTTGGATGCCTTTCGTCTTAAATGAGCCTGTTTGTTGAAGGTCTGAGATACCATAGACATTGGATTGGATTAAATGCCTGAAATGCCTAAAATATATCCTTTTCGATAAGCAATGGAAATATGTGCAGCCCCTTCATCCTTCTATGCAACTGGCCTAAATCCAATGTGTCATCTGGAATCCTTTTTCCCGTTGCCATACCCTTGTTAACTCAAGTATTCCATGAGTTGGATTGCTGGGAAATTGCTATTTGGAGTGGGATATGCCGAACCACAAAGCAGCAAGCAGGAATGACGAAAATGATCAGCCATGAGAATGCATTGAGGAGGTAATGGATCGCAGCGGACTTCGGTTATGCCCCACTGTCAGGCATTAACCTCGGTGTACTTGTGATTATGTATATAAGCGTGCGGTATGTCGACATCCTTATTGCTACTAAGGTTTTTCCCAGAAAACCCTTGGTGGGGTTTTTAATCACGGTAGTATATCGCTGCTTTGCTCTCTCTTTGTACTTGGGTCCCATAGGCGGTTGGTCTCAAGTGGGCGATAAAATCATATTCTATTCTATTCTATTCTATTGAAAAAATTCTTTCTTTTCCAAATGGGCGACCACGGAACCTTAACATTAGTCTCGACTTTCTCATTAGACGCACAATGCTTCTGCCTCCAGGAGTCACTCTAATAAGGAACCCTAAACTATGTAACCTCATCCAAATAAAGAAAAGAGCCATAACCACATGATTTGCCCTCTTCTCTAAAATCAATGGCTATGAAATGGCGCACTCTAGAAATACTATTTAGTACGTGCACACAAATACATCGACAAAATCATACTAAAACCCTATTGAAAAGCATACAAACTTATAAAGAGGACCACCTGTTATTATATTAGATATCAGTATCACCCAGCAAGAGGAATATAGCATCACCATGCAGGTAGACAATAATTATAGCATCATCCAGCGGATGAAAAGTAATAATAGCGTCACCAATCAAGTGAAAAGAATAAGAGCATCATCAAAGCGATCGAAAGTAACAGCATCACCACTCGGGTGGAAATAAATATATATTCCTATTACATAACTACTAAAGAATCACAAAAGAATACACAAGGGAGGGTAGGGAGGGAACCAAAGGGCAAGGAAGGAATACTGTTGTGAGGAGACACTGATAGCCGGCCAAAAGAAAGAATATTACTTATATAGATGGCTCGTCCCTCTCCAAAATGTCAATCCTATGGCTTGGATAGATTCCACTCTAATAAGGGCCACGTAAAAGAACACAAAAACTGGCCGACTACTAGAGAACTTTCATTCTATAAATCCAGGTGACGAGAAACAGCAAGATGTTGACTTGAGTCATGAACCACGTAGGGGGAGTGAGAAGATGACGACCTTCATCTTTCGTGGGTATGAGCGACATCATATAGAACTCCTATGTTGCATTTGCTAAGGTGTCGTTTGCGACGAGCAAAATGTGTACTCTACTCGGAAGGATCGAGTTTGATAGCCAAAAGACATTATCTCCACCATAAGTGCACAATCGATACGCCAAAGGGTGATGTGACAAAGGATACAAAAAGAGATTATCATCGATAGGGGGATCAAGGAGATGTAAAGCACCTATGAAAACCAAGCGATGAAGAAGAGTGAGGGACATGCAATAGAGGGTGGCGAGCGGGGAAATAGTATAGCCCGTGCGGGCAAGTTGGCTTTTGAATGATGGATAAATATGTCAACATGGGATGTTGAAAAAGAAAGATCACGCCAATTCTGAGCTAAGGCTTTAAAGATGCAAAGAGAAGTGGCAAATGAGAGAAAGAATAAGGATGGTGAGTAAGAGATGGAAAAAAGCGGTAGATGGGCAAAATGGAGAATAATAGAGTGCATATGATGGGAAGAAGGGGTAATAAAAGGCGAGGAGGGCGGGTGCGGCAAGAGTTCGACTAACGAGCCAAAGTAGTAGGTGATAAATAGGGGAGATAAGGTTAAACATTTGATGGAAAAAGTATATAGCAACAGAGGTAGTGCGACTCAAGGAGGATGACATACCGGGATGGTGGAAGAAAGTAAAACAAACAACAATAGCGAAAATTTGGGAGATAACAAAGCGAGTGCTAGCGGCACTAAACAATAAAAGCGACAAGACATAGCAACATAGGCGTTGAAAGTGGAAGAGTCCGTGAAGAAAAGACCAAAGGTAAGAAAAGATAGGAAATATGGTACCTCATGCGAAGGAATCAAACTAAATGAAGTTGTAACAAAAAGAGGTAGTGACATCAGATTCATTGGGTTGTGAAAGGCATCAAATATAATCGGCATGGGGACCAAGGAGCCAATGCAAATTCATCCGATTGTGGAAGATGTGAAATATAATCGGCACATTCATACTAGAAATGAGGAATCCACCACAGGTTCTAAGGAAATGGAAAAATAAAAACAAAGGAGAAAAGAGCTCAAGAACGAAAAAATAAATATTAGTAAAAACAAGAGCTCCGTTTTAGACAAGATAAGATAAGATAAGATAAGAGATTTTATAGTCCCATGTGAGTGACGAAAAACCCAATCGGGTTATGGGACCCAATATAGAAAAAAAGGGGCATAAGCCCGAACCAAAAGGGGAGGGGGGAGGGTGGGAGGATCGGGGGGGACAATTTTAAGCTGTCGGGAATGGCTTATAGGTTCCTCATGAGGGATCTAACTATTTCTATTCATGAAAAATGGCGGTAGGGGCGAGAAAGGTGCATGAGGAATCTAAGGTTCATGTGGTCTAGCCCCATCTACCCCAAAATCAAATCCTTCATGTGGCGGTTATGGCATAAGGCCACGGCAGCGAATTGTAAGAATCTGAGATTCTGGATGGTAGAATCGGATGTTTGCCCTATGTGCTGGGTCAAAAAGAGGATGAATGTCACCTTTTCGGGGAATTGCATCACGGTGAGAATGGGTGTTGGATTTAGCATCAACTTTACGGGCTATGATGTTTTATCTATTAATTCCTTGGACTTTTTCATGTCGACAACCCGAATATTTGGAGGATCTATATTACATTATGGAGGATTTGGAAAGGCGCAATGAATTCATTTTCAATAATGAAATCATTCACCCGAGAAATTTTGTGATCAAGCAGATTAATTATGATATTAAATGGATTAATGCGACCTTGTGATTCTTTCTTATGGGTTCTCTGTCTTTTTCGAGGGGATCATTTTTTTGTATTGATGCGGAAGATCAAATGGAGGAGGACCAGAGCCCTAACACCAACATGGAGTGGATCAAGGTGTTCGACCCCGCCCGAACTTGTATGGTCACGAAGAACCATGTTTATGCAACTCTTGTTGTGACGAGAACTATGACATGGAAAGAAGCCTCTATGTGAAGCCAAAGATATGAGAAAGATTCAATATGGCCAAAGGCGAGAATCTTTGTAATGTCGATTCTGCATTCTCACAATTATGGTTAGGGGAAAGGGACGGGAAGATCTCTAATTTCCACCTTAAATCCTCTTTCTTTCTTTGCTTTTATGCAAACTTGATCGAGTTGGGAAATCTCGGAGATGCAAGGCGGTTCATGAACTAACTATTTTTTATCTTTCATATACTCTTTTTATATGTGTGATAAAGGGTTATACTTCCACTGTAAAAAGTTAAAAGTTAATTTTGTAAACCTTATTTATATATAAATATACATATCGGCCTTCAATCAAAAAAAAAAAAGCGGGGGAGGGCAAAGGCCCATCACGAGAAACATTATAAAAAATGGAACATAAGCAATACAAAAACAATAAGAGCGAGGGCAGAACCGGACAAGCGGGGTGAGGCGACTAAGGCGTAACCCCTAGTGTGATTAGGCGTAACCTAACCGAGGGGTTTTGAGGCCCTTGTTCAAGAATAAGTCGCCACCTTCAGATAATTTGCCCATTTTCTTTGGAGCCTCGCCTCTCGAACCTTACATAACTCATCATGCCGTAGAGTTAATTGAGCTGGGGAGAGGTCTTCTGGACCCGAAAGGGAGTGCCCTTGAGGTGACTCCCATCTTTGTGCACATCGGTCGGTCACAGGATAGAATGGGAACAACATTCAAATTAATAGCGGCGTAGCCAAGCGGGAAGGAAGAAAAAAAAGAATAGAATGGAAGACACGGAAAAGCATAAAGATAACACGCCTAATAGAGGAATGGAAATTTTTAATTAAAAAAGGGGAGGGGCGGGGCGGCAATAAAATCCTTAACATCTTGATCTGGGATGAGCAACCAGCCTCTCCCGAATCAAAAGAATTAGCATCAAATCCCAACCACGGGCAATAGGCCAGTAGGAAAAATGGGGCAAAAATCAAAAGAAGAGACAATGGATTCCCATAGCACAATTTCCATATATGACAAAAGAGGATAAATTGGTAGGGGCATCCTAGCAAAGGATTAACAAGGAGATAGAAAAAAAAAAATCGGGATCGGACAAAGGGAATCAAACACAATATGTAGGGGCGATGTGAGGAAAGAGGAGAGGAGAAGGGAAGAGAGCAAATTCATAAATTTCTCTAACTTCTTGGAAGATAAACAAATGATCTTAGCGGAATGATTAAGAAACCCAAGGAAAATTAAGCGAAGCGAATTTGAGCTAAACAATGAAAAAACCATGAGAGTGAAGGTCGGAAATGGCGTGATATTGAGGGAGACACGATCAAAATTTGAGATCTAGAAAGCTTGCCAATCTTTGCACCAAAGGGACGAGATAAGTTTAGTAATAACAAAGGAATAGACAAAAAGCCGACCCTCAAACTAAGAAATTAAATAAAAAAAAAGGTATGGTGAGGAGGCCATATTGGCATATGATGGTAGCTAGATTTTTATTTCAGGAGTAAAAGGAAATCTCACAGTTGAAGAACAACCAAAAGGCATCAATAGGATCTCATAGCGGAATGTTGAACCAAACAAAAATAGTTAAGATGGCACAAATCAAAATCAAAGCGAAACTTATGGGCACAACACCAACACCTAAAAGGGAGTGGAGAAAATGATAGAAGAGGACTTTCCGCGGCGGCGTCATAGCACAAGAGATTGAGAATGGCCAAGAAAGCAAAAGGAATATGTGAATAAATCCCATCGATCCGAGCCATTGGATCGCCATTCTGGGAAGGGGCGAGCTCCTATATTAGGCCATTTCCATTTTCGGACCGGTTATCGGCGTCTTCTCACAGCAGCTCTTCTTCTCCTCTTGTAGCTTCCCATGGTTCTTCGACCAATGGATTTTCTCTTGAGCTTCTCTTTCGGCTCCTGTCTCCACGTCCTCGCCGCCGGCATCTTCCTCACGAGTTTTCTTACCCTTCTTTGGAAGGTATGCCTTCTTCTTCTCTTGCTCGTTATGCTTGGAATTTCTCACCAGTCCTCTTGTGGATTTCGTTGTTCTATTGTTTTCCTTGTTCGCACGGTGTGGTGAGGTGTTTGCATGGTGAATTATCATGACTCTTGTAGATTTGTTGGTTCTCTTGTTTGATGTATTCGCATGTTGAATCACCATTAATCTTGTAGATTTCTCTTTGTTCTGTTGTTTTCAGCTTGTTGCAGTTTCGCATGTTGAATCACCATGAATCTTGTAAGATTTCTTTGTTCTATTGTTTTATGTATTCGCATGTTGAATCACCATTAATCCTCTACATTTCTTTGTTCTATTGTTTTCTTTGTTCGCACGGCTTGTGGATGTATTTGCAGGTTGAATCCTTGGCATGGGCTGTTTAGTCTTTGCACAACAATTGTGATTTAGTTTGACTTGGGTATGTTGGATTGTTACGATATGATGATTTCGTTTTTCTCTTCGGCTTTATCGGTTGCTCTCTGTTGGGTCTTGCTGCACGGTTTTGGTTCAATCTTCTGTTTTCGCCCTTGTTCACCTCTTTCTGTTCGATTTTCCCTCTATCTAACCAGTGATGACTTTATCATCCTCTAGCTGCTTCTAAACTATAGAAATGGTGGCGATTGTTTTCTATTTTTCCAACATTTTTATAGAGTAGAATTGGATGTTTTACCATAAAATTGAGGTTTTATTGTAAAATGTCCATTAATTTAGCGAATTTACTATAATTGAGATGCAATATTATCAAATTTTGGCGATTTTATGAAGTTCTTTAGTATGCGCATCCTAGTAAACCATCGAATCAGATTTTTAGAAAATGGCAAAATATAGCAACTTCACGAAGTTTCACACCTTAAAGTCATCAACGTATCTAACCTATTTTTTCCGGCTTGAGCCTATCGGCGGATCCGCTATCAGATCCTTACGCCTCACGAGTTTGCATCCTAAGCGTTTGTTCCATTTCTTTGCTCCGGCCTTGCCCGGTGCTTGCTCTCTGGTTGGCTTGGGTTTAAAGCTCTCTTCTCAGAGCTTAAACGTCACCTAACCCTTACCATGTGCTCTTCACGTTTTCCTTTTCACTTCTTCTATTGTCTTTTTGCCCTGACCAATCTCTGTTTTTTCTTGATCCTGGTTTCAGTTCAGCTTAACCCCTCCCTTTTGTCCTGTCGCCTCTTCCCTCTTTTTCGCCGATTTGCTCCCTTGTTGGCCGAATGGGCGTTTCGGCACCGTCCTGGGCAAGTGGGCGCTGTCTGGCCTTCATCAACTCTTGGCATGCTGGTGGACGCAGGTTTTCTTTCCTTCTGTTGCTTGCCAGACACGATCCAATGGCTCTTGTTCTATCTATGCTTCTTTTTCCGTCGATTCCCACCACTCCTCTGCTGTAATTTGGGCTCTTCCTTCTTAGGGCCATCTATTTTTATCGGATTTGGGCTGCCCCTCTTTCTGCTGCATGCTTTTCCATTCACTTGTTGCTTGCATGTGTTTTCTGGCCATTCGTTTGTTCCTCTGGTTCCTCTTCGTTGCTCATATTAATATGTTCTGCCACAATTCCCTTTCCACAGGCTTTTGTTTCCCCTCTCGCTTCATTTTCCGTTCCTCTGTTGGTTCTTAGCTGGCTCCGATTCCGTTCCCTTGCCCCCTTTGTTTCCACCAGATCTTCAGTCTTGGTTTTTTTCCCCCTTTTGCACCTCCGGAGATGGGGATGACTACTCACCACCTTTATACATCACATCTGAACGCATTGCATCCAGCGGCTGGCAATGCCTTATAGGTTACCGCAGGCGGACATTGGTGGCTGCGGGAATTACTTAGGGCTTAGCCTTTATGCCTCCTTTTCTCCTTAAATAAAGTCGAGTATTCCGTTCCTATAAACTTTTCGACCCAGCTCGTGCTCGTTTCTTGGGGGACGTCATTTTGCTATGGGGGTTTTCATCCTTACGCCCCATTCAGTTGCGTGAATTTTTTCTCATCATGATGGAGTATCCCCCACTTTTTATTCCCACTTATCCAGCGATCTCTTTGGGTCTGCTCGCGTGATTGTCCTTGCCTCTTTCTGCTGTCGTCATCCTCTGCTGAATAATATGAAATAAAACATTTGTCTTATGCCTCTTTTCATGTTTTTTGGACCATCAATGTTCTAAGAATGGGGTTTTATTATGGTTCCTAAGTGTTTTTTCTTTTTCCATGAGGGGGTTGCCTCTTTATTTGTTGTTGTTCTCATGTATAGGGCAACTAGGGGATTTTGTAATACGGTGCTTCATCTGGTTATGAATCTCTTTTCCTATGTTCCTTTTTACATTTTCCGTTTGAGTTTCCCATGTGGTTTCTTTATATATAGCATGATCTTATAATTTTATGTTTTTTTATGTTTTTCCCATGGTGGGTTCGGATTTTTTTTCTCCTTTGCAATTGTGTTTTCTATTGGTTTTCGATGCTTAGCACTATTCAATGGTTGTTAGCTATTAGGATTACTTTTTTCTTGTTTATGTTCTAGCGGGTGTTTTGATTCATCTCGTGGCCTCGTTGTTGGGCTTGCTCGCGTGATTGTCCTTGCTCAAGGAAGGTGGTTTTGCTCGTGCCTTGGCATCATATGGTATTGACACCCTACCTTTTGAATAATTTGGATAAAGCATTTGTGTAATGTCTCTTTTATGTTTTACGGATCCTAAATATTTTAATAAGATGATTCTATTTCTTTTTTTCTCTGGGGTTATCTATTTTGTATGTTGTTCTTCGTGTGTATGAGGCAACTAGGGCATTTGTAATAGGGGCGGTTCTTCCCTCAGAGTTGTATATTTTTCATATGGTATTTTTTTTCGGTTAGGTTGACATGTGGTTTTCTATATGTGTCATTCTCTTATAAATTTTAGGCTTTGTTCTTTTTTTTTTTCTATGAGGGTCGTCTATTTATCTCTTGTTAAGTGTGAAGCCATTTGTAATAGGGGGTGGTTCTTCCCTCCGCCAGGTATCTCTTTCATATGTTACTTTTACATTTTGGTTCACATGTGCTTTTTCGAGATGTGGCATTATATGTGGTTGTTGATTTTTACCCTTTGCAGTTATGTTTTATATTGCATTTCGGTACACCACAATATTCAATCGAGTTGTTTTTTCTTGTCTATGTTCTGGCTCACTTTTTTCATTTTACTCTTATGGTCTAGGTTGTAATTTCCTTGGGATGTTGCCATTGTTTCATATTTTATACGCTACCTCATCATGGTTTTATTTCCTTTATTGCATATGTGGTGTCATATGTTGGGTCACACTTTGTCTTTTTTACGTCTATGCCTTTTACACATTACCATGGGTACGTTTTTCCTCTTTCTCTTATTACCGCGGTTATTTGTCATTTTTCCTCATTATTCCTCATTCTTGTTGATCACTTGGGGGATTGCATGCACGTGGGCATCCTTTATGCACTACTGCATTAACTTTCGATTGTTTTTCGCATCTTCAGCGTTGGGTTTCCTTGTTTTTTGACATACGGGTCATTTTAGGGGTCTCATTTTTTCTTTTTGTTATTGTCTATGATGTGTTTTTTGTCGCCATATGCACGATTGCACTTGTTTTTGACAACATATGCGAGTTGCATTTTGTCTTCTTTATGTCTATGCATTTTTCCCATGGATAAGTTTTTTCCTCTTTGCCTATTACCTCAGTTACTTGTCATTCTTTCTTATTATTTATCGTTATTATTTGTTTCCTTTTGGGGATCCATGATGAAGGGTTCCACTTTCCTTTGTTGACTTATCACCATCTAGATGTTGGCCCGCAGTTGAAGGAATACTGACCACATTCACGGACTTCGGTCCGTAGCCACATCCGCGGACTTGGTCCGTAATCTATATTTAAATAAAGAAAACTATCCGCGGACATAAGTCGTGATCGCATTCTATCATGTGTGCATTGTACACATTAACATAGTTTCTTTTTCATCGGCTTTGTTGCGTTCTTGTTGGCATGCGGGCGCCTCGCCGATTAGTCATCGTGGCGGCGTGCTTTTCTTTTCATTGTTTTTGTTCTCTAATGTCCTTCCTTTTTGGTCATTGGTGATGCCATCCATAGCGGCGCTTCGGGATCTTCTCCCCGGCCGGCTTTCTTCCCAGCGGCTTTCGCTTCGCCTCTTTGGTTCTCGTCGTCGTCAGCGAAGCTTCCCTCTCGCAGCGAACGGACTCTTGGACCACGGTTCCCTTTGTCCTCTGCCCGCGCCGGTTTTACGTCACCGTCTACTTTCTCTTTTTGGTCCCCTCGGCCTTTTCTCTTCTCGCCCGGTGCCGCTCCTCCTGTTTCTCCCTTTCGGATGGCTCCTCTTTTCTCTTCTCTGTGCGCCGCATCTTAGCCTCGGCCCGCCCGTTTCTTCAGCGTCGGTTTCTCACGAGTACACCCGATTCTTGCATGAGCTTCAGCGGCGGGCCACACCTCTGAGCACTCGGGCGTCGATGACCGGCGGTTGTCGATTCGGACCCAACAGGCATCTCCAGCGGGACATTCGAGGCGGGCGCTTCGCCCTTCTCCTTCTTTTGACCCGCGACTCCATGCGGCATTACTCACGAGTTTTCGTCATTATGGACACTTTCGGTTTCGATGGATTCATGGCGTCTTGCTATGTTGGGGTTGCCATTAGGACGATGTCTTTGCGGATGGTGGAAGAAGGTAAGCGTTTGGCGGATCAAGAGATGAAATTTGTCCTTATTGGCGATCAACATGGATCACGGCGATCGCTTTGCACTTTAGCGAGTCCCCTAGTTTGAATTTTTCTTCGGACGAGTCTAAACGCCTGCATCAGGCTAAGAAATTCGCCCAGGAGGAGCACCTATCTTATACTCGCCCTTCGCCATACCCTTCCTCTGCTTCTTTTTCTCCTTCTGCTTCTTCCCCTGCCAATCCCTCCGCCCTTCGTTGTACTTTTTGTGGTCGTTTTCGACCTGCTTCTGGAAACAATTGTTTTTGTCGCCCGGTTCCTCCATAACGCCATTCCTCCTTTTTCTTCTCCTTTTCCTCAATCTGTACCTCTCAACCCCACTCCTTTGATGGCTGTTCCTCCGCCACCACATCAGCTGGCCCTTCCTCCTCCTCTCTTGCCTCGGCCTTGGTCTTCTTGAGCCGTTTTAGTTGTTCTGCACTTTTGATCATTAATAAAGGATCGTGTTTTCCTATGAGTCTCTTTTGCGGTTGCCAACTTTTTACCTCTCCTTTACCCCATCTTTCCTTTGATCCGTTGGCTCATCGATTCCTACTATGCGACCTTATGCGTGCGTGGAAGCGTCTCCTTGCATCTTTACCTTTTTGGCGCTCTATTTCTGTTCGCCCTCTTGTATTGTCTTGGATCCAGTATGGTTATGCTCTTCCTTGGGCCGAGACCTCCATCTCAACCATTTTTTAAAGCAGAACCTTTCCTCTATGTCCTCCCATATTCCTTTTGCCCGGATTCGCCATTCAAGATCTTTTGCGTTACGGTCTTTGTTATGCAAGTCCCATCTTGTCCCTTTTTACGCTCACCCCTTGGCGTTGTACCCAAAGGCGACCACAAGTTAAAACGATTGTCGACTTGCGCTATCTTAACTCCTTTTTGTCTGTTCCTTCTTTTCGTTACGAGTCGCTTTCCGATGCTTTGGCTGTCCTTCAACCCCAGGATTTTCTTTTTACTTTGGATCTGAAATCCGGTTACCACTATGTTCCCATCTGGCCTCCTCATCACACCTTTTTGGGTTTTCAGTTTGACTCCCACTTTTTTGTCTTCACTATGTTTCCTTTTGGCCTGGCCTCTGCTCCCTTTGTCTTTACCAAATTGATGCGCCCTTTAGTCTGCCATTGGCGAGCGGCCAGTATTCGTTGCACCCCTTATAAAGATGATTTCCTTCTTAACACTCAGCAGGACCCTAGTTCTCTTCACAATCGCATCATTTTGATTTGCAATCTGCTGATTTTCTCATTGCTTGGCATAATTGTCGTCTGCGTTTGTCACACCGTGCTATTTTCCTCGGCTTTCTCCTTGATGCTTCTGCCATGGTTATTTGCCTTCTTCCAAGAAATTAGCCAAGTTTTTTCACCTCTCCTCTTAAGCTTCTTTCCTCTTCTCATCTTACCTCCGTCACCTCGCCAAATTCTTGGGCTTCATCCGGTCTCTTAGCATTGTTTTCGGCTCCCTTGTCTCCGCTTTAACCTTTTTTCTTATCGCATTATTCAACCTTGGCCTTTGGGATGTTCTTATTTCTTTATCCTCCTTAGCCCCCATGGAAATTGTTTTATGGGAATCCGCGCCTCGTCTTTGAGTTTTAAGCCCTATTTCCCCATCCGGTCCGCGCCGTCCTTGGTTTTGATGCAGTTCATTTGGTGGGGGGGGGAGGTGGCTCCTTCTCGGGGACGAGCGCATGGATTTTGTTGGCCTTTTTCCAGTCGGGCTGTCTCATTCTTCCACTTGGCGTGAACTCTTCGCTTTCTATCAAGTCTTAGCTCGCCTTGCCTTCTCTCCATGCTTTCGCTGGTCCTTTGTTGGGGGATAATTTGAGCGTTGCCACCATTCTCCAAAAGATGGTTCTCCTTAGCCCAGATATTCATTTTCTCACCTTAGAGATCTTCCTACTTTGTTTTCACTTTTACGTCTCCTTGGAGCTGTATGGATTCAGCGTTCTCAAAGCGAGTGGGCGATTATCTTTTCGCCTTCCTCAATCTGCTGAGTTTGCCCTTGCCCGTGGTGTTTTGGCTATATTGATTCTTTGTGGGGCCCGCATCATGTTGATCGTTTTGCCTCTCCCCTTAACCACAAGCTCCCGTTTATAATACTTTCGGTTTCCATATCAAACCGCGCATTCCGCTTTGATGCTTTTACTTATGATTGGGCCTCTTTAACAATTTTGTTTTCCCCACCCTCCTTAGTTCCCCAGCGTTTTACACTATGCGGCCGGCGTGTCATGCTTTCATTATCCTGCTTGGTGGTTCTTCATTGGCCTTCCACCGCCGTGGTGGCCCTTACTCTGGATGGGATCGGCGTGGGTCTTTTTATTAAAAATTTCGTTTTTTGATGCATTTGCATTGGCTTTATTGCCCCATATATCGGCAACCTTAACTGCCGGGGGTGTCGTCATGTAGCTCTTTATGTTTTTCATTGTCAATTCGAATAAAGTTAACATTGTTTTTTATGTTGTTGTGGCAGCTATCTCTCGCTTGCTCACCCCCCAGGAGGTTCCTTTATTCCTTTCGACTTTGCCTTTGGTCTTTTCCTCCTGTGCCCCATCTACTCTCTCGGCTTACATCGCTATGTTCCGCCGCTTTGTTGTTTGGTACCGTCTACATGCTGTGCCCTATCTCCCGGCTTCCCCCTTTGTTGTTGTGGCCTTTTTCGCCTCCCTTCATAATCCTCAGATGTCGCCCTCCTCCATTTCTTCGGCCTCAGCAGCCATATCCTTTTTTCATCAAATTTTCAACCTTCCCTCTCCCGCCATTTTACCTTTACCCTCTTTGGCTCGTCAGTCTACCTCTCGTCGGGCTCGCCCCCCCTTGTACCTTTCTTCCTCTCCTGCCTCAGCATGTACGCTCTATTGTTCTCCACTTCGCGCATCCCGCGGCTCCTTTTCCCTCTTTGGCCCGCGCTGCTCTCGTCGTACTTTCCTTTGCCGCTTTTTTGCGCATCTCCGGGGCCCTTGCCCTCAATTGGCGTGATCTTTCTTTTTCCTTGTCGCACGGTTGATGTTCTTATTCGCCACTCCAAACGAGACCAACTTGCCCGTGGTCATACGATTTCTTTAGCTCGCATGCCCCTCACTATCCTTCAGCGCCTAATTTCTACCGGTTCTTATCATCTCCTCGATCCTCCGTCCGGCGGCCCTCTTTTTCGCTCCTCTCCTTCCTCTCTGCGTCCTTTATCCTATCATTTGCTTTCGGGGGTGGTGGAGGAGTGTCTTCGCTATCGGCTTAAATCCATCCGGTATGGTACACATTACGCTTTCGTCGGCCGGGCCTCGGCGGTGCCGGTTCGGGGTTCCACATGATCTTCTTGTGGCGCTCCGCGGTTCTTTGGCGGCTCCTCTTCTTCTCACTCCGCTATGTATAGCTGGCGACCCAACTCAACACTTGGAGGTTTGGCGGCAAGGCGGGCTTATAGTTGAGGAAGTCCTTTGGTAGTCGGCGGTTTTGTGTCTCTCGCGAGTCCCTTCCCGAATCCCATCGTCGAGTCGCCGGATCACCATTACAGGAAGGGGCGGCCTATATTAGGCCATTTCCGTTTTCGGACCGGTTATCGGCGTCTTCTCCCGGCTGACTCTTCTTCTCCTCGTAGCTTCCCTCCCTTCCAGCCTGGCTTTGTGTAGGCGCATGAGTCTTTTTCATTTGTATTTTTTTGTTGTTCATGCACTCTTTGTTGTTCTCCACGTGGGTGTTGCTATTCTCATGTTTTTACGTTTCATCGGCATCATGGCGTTATTCTCCACCAGCGGGTGATCTTTGTTTATTTCCACCTCGAGGGTGATGCATATTTTTACATAATGGTTCTCCACCCATTTGGGTGATGCTTTTCCACCCTATGGGTGATGCTATCTTTTCTGTTATGTTCTTTTTCATCGTTTTTCATTCCTCATATCTTGGACCTTCTTGATGCGGCTTGTTTTTTCATGGCTATGCTGTTTGTTTTCTCTAACCATTCATGGGTGTTTTTAGGGAGTTTTTTGTGTTGCTTGCGGGGTTAAAAGTAGTCTTACGGGGTCTGTTGTATTTCGTTAAGCCATCACCCATCTCGCCGGTTCTCCATGGATGCATTCGGGGTTTTTAGATCTTACGGGGTCTTGCTCTATTTTGGGTTCGGCATCAATCCGTTTCTCTCGTTCTCCGGGCAACACATTCAAGGTTGTTGGCGACCATTTCTCATTAGGCTTTTCCTCGAAAACCGGAAAGGTTTTTTATCGGGTTTTTATCCCGATGAGAAGTTGTCGCCATTACCCTTCTATATTGCCTCGGCACATTTCTTTTTATGGGGTAGTCGGATATTGTTCCTATGGTGGGCTACCCCCCTCTCTCTCTCTCTCTCTCTCTCTCTCTCTCTCTCTCTCTCTCTCTCTCTCTCTCTCTCTCTCTCTCTCTCTCTCTCTCTCTCTCTCTCTCTCTCTAGTCTTCCACACATTGTATCTTTAAGCTTTGTGATGAATGACAAAGCCTATCTATCTATGGGGTTTTGTGTCTCTCGCGAGTCCCTTCCCAGAATTGAAGAAAGGTTATGTAGCTACCTCCTCTTCAAACTTGTTCAAGAGGATGCCCATCTGCTATCGGGCATTGTAAAAGTGTACTCCTATAAATGAAAATTCTTTATCCTTCCAAAAAAGAAAGGGGGGGGTGTTAGGATTGGAAAAACAAAGTTGAAATGGAGGTCCATGTGCCCAAGGAAGGGCGTAACCATGTTGGATTCAAGAAAAAACAAGGGAATTCGTAGGTATAGATTGCTAAAAGGGTAAAGCGGTCATGAGACAGTTTCAGACATAAGAAGTTGCATACTTTTTATCAATGTTGCATAATGGAGCCGAAAGGAAGATGGGGTAAGGGAGAAGTAAAAGGTTGACAACCTGTAAGGAAAATACCAAATGTAAAACCAATGTTCTTTATTAATAACCATAATGATTTACAAAAGACAAGGAGACATCAAGAGAACCAAGGTGGAGGGACCAAAGTATTGGACGACGACATGGGGGGAAACCAATAAAGGGGAGGGGAGAGAGACATAGCATTAGGTAAAAGGAGAAGAAGAGAGAGGTACAACATTTATGTCAGAAATGGCCATAAAGAGTACAACAAAGGGGAGAAGGGCTAGATGGAGAGGAAGCAAAGGAGGAAAAAGAAGAATGTGAGTTGTAGGTTGAATGGCTTGAACTTGACAAACATTTCTCTTGGGCTAATTTTTTTACTTAATGAAGATGTTTAGACTCCTCAGATGAAAAATCAAACTAAAGGGACTGTAAAACTGTAGCACGACGTTGTAGCCATGCTCAATAAACACAAATTTCATTGCTGATCTACCAAACGCTTACCTTCTTCTACCATTTGAAGCACAACATCTGAAATCGTAATGCCCAACACGGATACTCGGCCATGAATCCATCGAAGCAAGTGTCCATCAAGGAAGCAAACTCATAATAATGACGGAAGGATTCACGCTCAAAGGTAGGGTTAGATCGACTGGCTCGCTCCCGAATCTCCTGCTGAAGGTGTTCGAGTTGTGTTTGTATAGATAATTGAGTCACGGATGCCTGAAGTTTATGAAGAGTCACATATTGATATTAAAGCTCGTGCCTTGGGATGCATTTATATAGGGGTACGCCATCTACATTTGTAGAATAGCAAAAAACACCCCTTGTATACAAATTTTTATAGTTAGATTTGAACCCCCCTATATGCAACGTACCACAAAGACATATGTAAACGCTCCCAAAAGACCCCCTCCCATATGTACATGTAAGAAAATTGGTCAAAACAAACCCCCCTAACTTGCACTTGGGCATAAAATACGTGCACAAAGTGTGAATCCCCCTTGAGCTCGTGGAGATGGCGAGGTATAACCAGGTCTACCAGATCTGAGGGGCATTTGAAAATTGGGGGATGCTTTTGGCATGGAGAAAAAAAGAGGAGCCAGCTGAGGAGAATGAAAAGAATGGGAGGTCGAACCCCCAACTGAGGATGGAAAAAAAAGGATGAAGAAGAGGAGAGACAACTAGAAGAGAAAAAGCGGTGCATGTAGTAGAATGGAATGACATAGTAGAGTAAGAGCCACCCTTTCAATGAAGTACGGATTGGGAAACAAAGCGGCTTTCCATTGACGATGATGTGTGCTTCACGATACCTTATGAGGCGATCGGATGAGGTATCTTTGCCAATAGAAACCAAGCATGAGAAAAAACATAGCACAAACATGAGAAGTATGAAGAAATATATATTTATAAGGAAATTCAAAGGCAAAACAAGCCCAATTGTATAAAAATCCTGAGGGGTGCTGATGACCAATACAATCTTGAATACAACTAATGTGAAACATGTGCATAAAAACTCAATTATTGTGCCTAAGAAAGTGAGCGTAGAAGCAATATCAAAAACCAACCACCCCACGCATAAACCAAGAACAGAACAACTAGTTAAGCGAGCAAGTCCTTCAAGCTAAAGACTTCCAAAAATTGTAAAGAAAATGTCTAACAAATGCCGTGGACAAAGGAAAGAAGCATGAAATCTACAATGGATAACTTGAAAAGACACAACAAACGGTAAGCTCTAAAAAGCACCTAAATGGCAATGCAACTCGTAAAGAAGTACATTAGAAAAAAAAAAAAAAACCGGCTAGGACACTAAAGTGTGAAAGTTTAATTTGCCAAAAATAGTAAACCAAGAACCATCGAACACATCGCAAAAATACCACAACGACCAAAGTAGGAACAATATAAAAGCACAAAAAACAATAATAGCAGAAGAAGGTGAGCTTATAAGCAATTTTTGAAAAACAACAACCTCCAAATACTTAGGCCAAAAATAGAATGCATCAAAAACCCAATCTATTTAAAAAAATCTACTAATATAAAGCCACAATGAGGTGCTTGTAAAATGCAAAAATGATATATTACATATGCCAATGCTGCATTGGTACGGCCAGCCTGCATGTTATAAAGGCACCATAACTGTTATGGCTAGGTCGAGGTTATATAAACAGTGTGGTAAGGAAGACCTAAGAGCAAGATTGTTTGAATGGTTAAACCGTGTAAATAAGCAAATCAATATGTAAAACCAAACATGCATTTAATCTGACCTATTGAGTCCACCAATCAAGGATAAAACAAAATGCAATTGTAGCCTCAACTAAAGAATACCTAAATTTCCATCTTGAATCAATGCCTTGCGATGCAATCAGTGCCACATAAAAAAGTTGTCTTGGGTTTGTGAATAAGGAAGCGGATCAAAAGGGATTCAATGAGCGGATGCAAAATTTAGTGAGTTAGTTTGCTGCTTCTGAACAAGTGCATCATTAAGTGACCTCAAATTTGAATAAATGAAAGAGAAATGACTTCATTTTTTGCTTTAATATGGGACCTACAATGTGTTCCATCTTGACAACTAATTGTTTGGAGGTGAACAAGATATTCCACATTTGGTATAATGGACAAAGCAATCATAGATTCTCTGACCTGCTATTAATAATGATTATGGTTCACGCACATGACCAGCAACGGACGGCTCTTCCATCCCTTTCCTATCACCGCAATCAGTACCCATCATCAAGGTCCTCAAATTCACAAATCCAAGCCCATGATCTTAAGCATACGTGAGTCCAATTCTTTCCAAAGCAGTTGCCATGTTTCCTTCTTAAAAGACATATATATCAACAAGAAAAATACTAGACCCTTTTCTTCTCCAAGATAAACCAACAAGTAGCTATCCTCAGCATTAGCTCAATTCCAGGTAGCTTCTAACGAGACTACATTTTGCCAAGCCAAATGCCAGCCATGGACACCATATGCTAAGTTAATCGTCAACAGACCTGTTTGCTTGATTATGTCCTCATTGCCGTTGCACTAAAATGATTCCAATTGTTCCATCCGAGGGATTTTCATTGAAGCTTATTTTCTTCTGATGAATAAGTTGTGCTTCCGCAGTGTGCACTAGTTAAGGACATGCAATTAAGAAAACAAACCTCTATAACCAGATAGAGATATTTGGTGCCTTTTAATTTGTCTTGAGATGCGAATTGTGAGAAGAAGACAAAGCATTGCTGGGAAAATCTTCCATCATCTCCTAGATTCGACCTAAACCTAAGTGTTTTTTGGGAACGGGAATAAGCCTGACCTATATTCTAGCTAAGAGACAAAGGAGACGAAGGCTGGAACACGTGGATGTCCATGTGGACAGCTTAGATTTGCATGAAATCACGCACCTCAGGTTAGGCAAGCTTGCTAAAAATCATTTCACACTCTACAACAAAGTATTGGACTATAAGGGCTCACAGCAATGCATAATAGAGTAGGAGAAATAAAATTAGGAAACCAACTGTCAAAATTATTGTTCTAACTGGATATGGAGGTTTAGAAGTTAAAAATTCACTCCCTTTACAAGATTGTGGACATTTTGTAGATAGCGGTTAATAAAAATGTTGAAACATGTTGTCCAATGGAATTCTCAAATTCCTAGGGTGATGAATACTCATGTTACATAGGTGTTCTAACTGTTTCTTTATGATGTGTATGTCTCAAAGTTGTGAGTGAACATGGTACATGTAAAGAGGAAGGAAGTTAAAATTGAAGCACCTTGGAATGATCAAAACTTAAACCCATTTATTTCAACAAAAAAAGTCAAAAGTATCATAACTACTTGATGCTTCGTGATTTAATTTTAATTGTTGAATCTCCTTGTTAAAAAAGAGTCATCAATAATTCACACTTCATTTTTGGTCCCCTTGTACGTAAATTATTCATGTAATATTTAGGACGAGGTTATCACCAAGTTTAAAGACAACAACAAATATGTCCGCAAATGCAAAATTAATAGCTGACCTCCCCTCCATGGTGGGTACCAGTGGAATTGCACAATAAACAAGGCCCATTAGGTATAGTGGCTGACGCGAGGATTGTGAAGAGATGGAAAAACTGTGGTATACATTCTTGTGCTCAGTGGTATATGGGAGAGCACCTGGCCAGTTGGGAAGCATTTCAAGTCTGTTTTGGTTTAAAGGAGGCAGACAAGATAATTTGGGAATGTGTGGCTTCCGTACTCCCAAACACAATAAATAGAGGAGATCAAAGTCCATGGGTCGTACATCCTTCGATACAGCCAAACAAGTTTGTGAAGTCATGCTACAGTAGTTTGAAGACTAAGGGATTTCTTCCAGTATCTCCCAAGTGGGAGCTAGTGATCACGGAGGACATCCTTAAAAACATCTGGAGAAACGCTTGGCTGAAATTCCTCCCCCCACGAATCAACGCCTTTCTTTGGCAAGTGATCCACAGGGTCCCAAGGGTCAATCATCTAGTCTCCAAATGGGACAATAACGTGAGCCCACTTTGCCCTATGTGTGAAGAGGAAGAAGAATCCATAGAACATTGTCTGGTGGAATGTGGGATGCTGCATGAAGTATGGGCCTGGAGTCTGGATAGGTTCGAATACCCCTTAGGAACCAAAGAATTGCTGCTAGGAATTCTCCCTCCAGAATGGTGTCCCAAGAAGAAGATTTCTTTTCACATAGCCAGGGCCTGGACGATCTGGTCAATATGGAAAAGGAGGAATGCCCGAGTCTTATTTGAGAATCGGGGGTATTCATATCATCAACTCAACTACTTCACCTAGTACTTGAAAGACTTAAAAATTTAGGCTAGTTTTAAAAAGTGAAGAAGAGATAAAGGAAGAAATATGGGGCACCTATTTTAATCTGGTCTAGGTCGGTAAAGAGAATAGTACAAGCTGGAGCTACGTAGCTACCCCCATCTCATATTCGTGGATGGGTGCACCTCTGCCATGTGGCTTTGTATCATTCTCTCTAAGTAAATAAAATCTTTTTTTTATCCCTCAAAAAAAAAAAAAAAAAAAAAAATTAATAGCTGACCACTTATGCCACACATTGTATAATAAGCAAGATCTTGTCAAAGTCTTCTAGTATGCCTTCCGACCCCTCAATAACACACGTCTGATAACTTAAATGGCCACAATGCATAATAGATTTTGTCCTCAACTTATTTAGAATCAATACATTTGTTTTCGACCTTGTCTTTCACTACTTATCATCCATCCTCACACTTTTGATGGATAAGCATGCCTACTTCCCTCACCCACCCTTTGAGGCTACAAGCAATTTGTAATTAAATTCATTGCTTTCTATGAGGGCTTATCTCTTCCTACTCATCTTCAATTTTTCACTACTACAAAAATAGGTAGAAATGGCACAAAAGTGACATTTATCCTCTGCCTTTTTATGCGGCATAAACGTCACTTTTGTGCCATTTGGGGAGCACAAATGTCATAAATGGCACAAAAGTGACGTTTATGCCCTGTAAAAAGGCAGAGGATAAATGTCACTTTTGTGCCATTTCTACCTATTTTTGTAGTAGTGTTTCAATTGTGATAGACTAAGTCTTTTAGTGCATCCTTGGTTGGGATTCACCTCTTCTTCCCAATTCAAAATATCTTTATTTAGGCCTAGATCCAAAATATCTTCATTTAGCTTTATCATCTGCCCAAAGCCCTTCTTTTTTTCCCCACCCCTTGCCCCGAGCACAACATCTGTATTCAAAATATCTTCATTTAACTTTATCATCTGCCCAAAGCCCTTCTTTTTTTCCCCCACCCCTTGCCCCAAGCACGCCTTCCACAACATCTATATTCAAAATATCTTCGTTTAGCTTCCACTATATTCAAAATATCTTTATTTAGCTTCATCATCTGAGCAAAATATTGTGGTCGAAGCATATTCACTAAAAATCTTAGCAAGCAAACTGAACTATATAAGCGCAGATACCTAGGCCGATGGTAACTTATTACCTAAAAATGCATTGCATTTTAGTTCAGTTTTGGGTTTCATGTTGTTCACTTTTTCACTTTATCCTCCATCATGCGTTGAAGACGTATTTTTATGTGCGCTTTAGATAAATTCAAGGCGTTTGGTAGTGTTAGTGAACAACTAGCAGTCCAATAAATTCTTGCAAAGTCAAACTGCATTCTAGGCTTTATAAAGACAAGGCATTTGCTTTACAGTAGAGGGAATGGAAACAAGGACACAATTCAATGGTTGGTGCAGATGTCAGCAACTTGATTTGCCATCCATAAATAACCTGCCCAACGCATTTATCAAGACAACCACACACACCACCTCTTACGTGCCAAGCAACTACGTACCAATTTGGCAATAGCTCAAGAAAACCATATTCGTCCACAATTATTTCGCATATAAAGTCTAGGCACAACTGCATGCACATTTAAGTCTTAAAATATTTATGTCTATGTACATTCGTCTCTAAACCTCAGTGTTATTGCTTTGCAAATTCCTTCCCAGGCTTATACCATAGAAATTCTAGATGAAGCTCAATTCTGAGCTTATCGTTTCTTTCTGTCTGCTGGAACAGTTCCATCACTGCCAACAAGCATGCTGTATTTATCCTTGCGTGTAAAATTGGTGCATTCATAGCCAAGTGTATCAGCCAGAACCCTCTGAATATAATTTGCAACTTCAATTGAGCTTTTACCTCCTGCAACAGTAAGCTCATGAGGCAATTGCTCTAAAAATGTAACCTCATAAGTGGGAATTGGATTCATAAAGAACATAAAGGGATCCAAACCATTCCATCCCCTAACTGTAGTAGCATGGAACATACTACCCTTTGCAACCAAAGCCACAGGAACAATTCTATCACTCAATTATGCAAACAGTGCACTAAATCTGAGCAAAATGGCTCTCTGCATGTAGTGCCTTCTGGGCAAATTACCAAATCCCCTTTCTGAAGCAGAGCCTTGATATTTGCAGCATCCCTTTCTCTGTCTCTAGTCAATCTGGCAGTTTTGATGGGTGAAATAACTTCAGAAACACGGCTGATACTATAAGTTAATCCTGTTACATCCCTTCCTCCAGCAACCCCAACAAAAATTGGATCACAAAGAGTTCTGTGAGTGCACACAAATAGAATGCCAGAATCACCCTTTTTGCGTGGAGGGATTGAACCCTTGACAATGAGGCGAATTCCCAACATTTTGTAAAGTATTGACACATAATCCCTTGGACATGGGCATGTTAGGAACAGCCTGAATAGTGCCAGAGCTATGCTTACCGGAAACCAGAGAAATGTGATTAATGCCATTAATGGCGTGGGCCTCTGAACAAGCCTCCCATCGTGAAAGATTACAGGCTTTACTAATTGATCTCTAGTTGCCGCTGGCACCTTCTTGTTTGGCACTAGATAAGCTTCCTTCAAAACCAAGGTCAAACACAAAGTTATAAACAGAACCCATCACCAAAATCTACAGAAAATTATAAAACTAATATGCCAAAAACTCAGACGTCAACAACTGTATTTAAGATGCATCTTTAAGCATTAAAAGCACGACTAACATCTACCTTGCAAAGGGACATGTAAGGATAATCTGTTGCCCGATCTCCCACAGCAATGTCTGGTAAATTATCTCCAAATTCTTGCTTAACTGCATTCATTTTGTTTAGACCAACTAAAACCCCAGGTTTTTCAAGAATCCGGTAGCGTATCCACCCTTGGTGACTTCGATTTCAGTTCCCAAAATCTTGTCTGCGCCTAAGCAGGTCTTTGCAAAATGCTCAACCAATATACGAGGATTTGCAGTTACGACATATCTCTTCCCGCAAGATAAGAAAACCCGCAGGGCTTGAGAATGCACATCTTCTGAGTAAAACTTGGGAAGAACAGCCCTTGCAACTTGCTCAATTTGCGAAGCCTTGAGTCCGGCAAATGAAAAGAAGATTAAAATCTGAATACCTGCAGCTTCTGATACGAAATGATAGAGAAACCATGCAACGGGCGCCATGATCATAAGAATCATGCTTCTAAAAGGCCGCCTCCTTCCAGAGCCACCAGCATGAAATATGGAAATGAGCTTCTTCCTCTGATAAGTGTGCCATCAAAATCCGCTACGATGGTATGTTTTTCCCTTCCTTCTGAACTGCAAGATTCGATAAACTCAAATGGGGCTCCTCTGCTCGCCGGCTTCGCCATTTCTGCCATACCCAGAACAAGAAATCAAAGATTAGTTTTATCCAAAACAAATTGCATCCACGATCGAAAAAACAGAGTCTGATATTAGCAAGAAAAGTATCAATACAAAATGTCTAAGTATCCATTGAAAGAACAAAAAAAGTCCACAAAAACGGGTCTGAATAGCTTACAGAAACGAATTTTTTCACAAAACAAGAAGATCAAAAGATGAAAATACTTACCCGCGCCGGAAGAGAGGAGATGCAATGTAGAAATGGAGCGAAGCAAATGGACGGATCGGTTCTTGAGCCTAGCTATGGCGGAGGCGAAAGGCTGGCTGATATAGGCTAAGCAGTAAAATTGGTGGTAAGCTATTAATTACTACGTCTTGAATATGACACCCTGTTAAATGGCCGAATTCACCTACGTTTCTGACACCAAATTCATTTCTCTATTTAAGGTTCATAACCACTAAAAAAAAAAAAAGGGAAACACAGAGTGTACCAATGAATGAAGTTAACAAATCGTACAAAAGGACCACAAAACCATCCCATGTTCAAACTAACCTTGTTTGTTCCAGTTTTCCATTCCAATCCAATTGTTCACTCAAATTGTATCTATATCTTCCAGTACTAAGTTTTGCATTCCAATCCAATTATACATTGCAATTATATCTACATCTTGCAGTGCTAACTGCTGTGTCCATCCTTCTATGTTAGCGTAGCATGCCCAGTACCAATTTATTGCATCTGAGATGGTGTTTAAAGATATGTATGTCTTTTTGTTAACTTCCGGAGAAAATTGTTGAAAAGCCATCTGGCTAAAGAGAGGCAACTCTCATCTCACTACAAGAGAATGCCTATTCTGCGTCAGAAAAATCGTTAGATAGTATTCACAAAACAGACAGCTGCCAAGACCCTACTGGCTGACGATTTTTACCTGACGATCTAGCGTCAGAAAAATCGTCAGAAAGATCGTCAAAAAAATCGTCAGTTTTCTGACGATTAAGCGTCAGAAAAAACGTCAGAAAATTCGTCAGAAAAAACGTCAGAAAAAAACGTCAGAAAAATCGTCAGAAAAATCGTCAGAAAAATTGTCAACAAAATCGTCAAAAAATTCGTCATAACATTTTTCATCAGATTTGTCAGGTTTTAGTCTATTTACATTTTGTTTGCAATTTGAAATTTATATTGATTTGCAGTATGCCTGCATTTGCATTTTCAATTACACAGCTTGTAATGCTGATGAAGTCTAAGATGAATTTAGGCTACAAGTTACGAAGAAATAAAAGCATAAGTAAAACAAAACCTCCTTTATTTAAATCCAGTCACAAGTCACAGTACATTTATATGTAACAATCTTTACAATGCCAACAACAAGAATAATGTGGCAAGGTGCTCACTAACAGCTTCATTTTCTTGTTGCGATATGCTTGTTCTTCAAAAATCTTTGATGATGTTCTATAGTTCTGAACCTGAATTTCAAAAATACACCAAACCCATAGGTTAGTCATAATTGTCAGCCATGTTCAGGTTTATAAGTGAAAGCCTCAAAATCTAGCTGCTCTAAGTACACGTGCATAAGCAGCAAATGGACTATTACTTTGAAATAAAAACAAAGCATATAAGTAGCCCATGTTGCTTCAAATTTTAATTATAAGTTTAAGGATGCTCAAAAAATCCAGATATCTAGAATATTATCCAATCATTTATTCTTGTTTTGTGCATTAATATGAACTTTCCGTGTATATTTCTGATCCTTTACATACTGCACCACAAACTAGATGAAATTTATAAGGTTTTAAGAGGTAATTAAACTGCGTATGTTGTAATCAGAGTCTACCCCCATCAATATATGAATGCCACTTGAGCATAGGATTTCTCATCATCAGATCTAACATTATTCTAGCCAATGCAATAGCTGGAAACCAGGTCTATGCTGCATAATGAATCAGGCTCCGAAAATGTACCCAAATGGATAGAATGATTAAATAAAATATTTATATTTCAGCGGCACCAGATTTACCATCAAATTTTACAAGATCAATACCATCAAAGGCATAAATAAAATATCTATTTTTATTGAGCGAAGCAGTATCATAAGCCAAGCAGCTAGGTGCCCACCAGCATCTTAACTATAAAAATCTGCCTAAACTAGCATCATATCACATCACATAACAAAGGCATCTATCTCTGCCTACATGCATCTGAGCATACTGCTTAAACTATCCAACATATAGACAGCCACTACCTTATCTACCCTGGCAGCCAACATGAAATCTATAGACAACAGCTTCTCTAACTTGCCTATGCATGCAATAAATCTAAGCATGTCTTGTTTCAAAATAAGCAGGCCCCTAACCTGTACTAGCACCCCAGCACAAACTAAGCAACCAGGTCACCACAAAACTCTATGCAAACTACCAGCTAGCATAATCAAGCAGATCGAAAGTAACAGCATCACCACTCGGGTGGAAATAAATATATATTCCTATTACATAACTACTAAAGAATCACAAAAGAATACACAAGGGAGGGTAGGGAGGGAACCAAAGGGCAAGGAAGGAATACTGTTGTGAGGAGACACTGATAGCCGGCCAAAAGAAAGAATATTACTTATATAGATGGCTCGTCCCTCTCCAAAATGTCAGTCCTATGGCTTGGATAGATTCCACTCTAATAAGGGCCACGTAAAAGAACACAAAAACTGGCCGACTACTAGAGAACTTTCATTCTATAAATCCAGGTGATGAGAAACAGCAAGATGTTGACTTGAGTCATGAACCACGTAGGGGGAGTGAGAAGATGACGACCTTCATCTTTCGTGGGTATGAGCGACATCATATAGAACTCCCTATGTTGCCGCTGCTAAGGTGTCGTTGCGACGAGCAAAATGTGTACTCTACTCAGAAGGATCGAGTTTGATAGCCAAAAGACATTATCTCCACCATAAGTGCACAATCTGATACGCCAAAGGGTGATGTGACAAAGGATACAAAAAAGAGATTATCATCGATAGGGGGATCAAGGAGATGTAAAGCACCTATGAAAACCAAGCGATGAAGAAGAGTGAGGGACATGCAATAGAGGGTAGGCGAGCCAGGAAATAGTATAGCCGCGGGCAAGTTGGCTTTTTGAATGATGGATAAATATGTCAACATGGGATGTTGAAAAAGAAAGATCACGCCAATTCTGAGCTAAGGCTTTAAAGATGCAAAGAGAAGTGGCAAATGAGAGAAGAATAAGGATGGCGCGAGTAAGAGATGGAAAAGAGCGGTAGATGGGCAAAATGGAGAATAATCGAGTGCATATGATGGGGAAGAAGGGGTAATAAAGGGCGAGGAGGACGGGTCTGGCAAGAGTTCGACTAACGAGCCAAAGTAGTAGGTGATAAATAGGGGGAGATAAGGTTAAACATTTGATGGAAAAAGTATATAGCAACAGAGGTAGTGCGACTCAAGGAGGATGACATACCAGGATGGTGGAAGAAAGTAAAACAAACAACAATAACGAAAGGGAGCTGGGAGATAACAAGCAGAGTGCTAACGGCACTAAACAATAAAACGACAAGACATAGCAACATAGGCAGTGAAAGTGGAAGGAGTCCGTGAAGAAAAGACCAAAGGTAAGAAAGATAGGAAATATGGTACCTCATGCGAAGGAATCAAACTAAATGAAGTTGTAACAAAAAGAGGTAGTGACATCAGATTCATTGGGTTGTGAAAGGCATCAAATATAATCGGCATGGGGGACCAAGGAGCCAATGCAAATTCATCCGATTGTGGAAGATGTGAAATATAATCGGCACATTCATACTAGAAATGAGGAATCCACACAGGTTCTAAGGAAATGGAAAAATAAAAACAAAGGAGAAAGAGCTCAAGAACGAAAAAATAAATATTAGTAAAAACAAGAGCTCCCGTTTTAGACAAGATAAGATAAGATAAGATAAGAGATTTTATCGTCCACAGAAACCCAATCGGGTTATGGGACCCAATATAGAAAAGAGGGGCATAAGCCCGAACCAAAACGGGAGGGGGGGGGGTGGGAGGGGGAGGGGGGACAATTTTAAGCTGTCGGAATGGCTTATAGGTTCCTCATGAGGGATCTAACTATTTCTATTCATGAAAAATGGCAGACTGGGGCAGAAAGGTGCATGAGGAATCTAAGGTTCATGTGGTCTAGCCCCATCTACCCCAAAATCAAATCCTTCATGTGGCAGTTATGGCATAAGGCCCTGGCAACGAATTGTAAGAGATACAGGTTACAGATGACCGAATCAGATGTTTGCCCTATGTGCCTGGGTCAAAAAGAGGATGAATGTCACCTTTTCAGGAATTGCATCTGGTCAGAATGGGTGTTGGATTTAGCATCCAACTTTCTGGGCTATGATGTTTTATCTATTAATTCCTTGGACTTTTTCATGTCTGACAACCCGAATGACTGGAGGATCTATATTCTGTTATGGAGGATTTGGAAAGGCCGCAATGAATTCATTTTCAATAATGAAATCATTCACCCAGAAGCTGTGATCAAGCAGATTAATTATGATATTAAATGGATTAATGCAGCCTTGTGATTCTTTCTTATGGGTTCTCTGTCTTTTTCAGGGATCATTTTTGTATTGGTACGGAAGATCAAATGGAGGAGGACCGACCCTAACACCAACATGGAGTGGATCAAGGTGTTCGGCCCGCCGAACTTGTATGGTCACGAAGAACCATGTTTATGCAACTACTGTTGTGACCAGAACTATGACATCAGAAGAAGCCTCCTATGTGAAGCCAAAGATAACAGAGAAAGATTCAATATGGCCAAGGCAGAATCTTGCCTGTGTCGATTCTGCATTCTCACAATTATGGTTAGGGGAAAGGGACGGAAGATCTCTAATTTCCACCTTAAATCCTCTTTCTAGCCTGCTGCTTTATGCAAACTTGATCAGAGTTGGGAAATCTCAGGAGTACCGGGCAGTTCATGAACTAACTATTTTTATCTTTCATATACTCTTTTTATATGTGTGATAAGGGTTATACTTCCCTGTAAAAAGTTAAAAGTTAATTTTGTAAACCTTATTTATATATAAATATACATATCGGCCTTCAATAAAAAAAAAAAAGGGGGGGCAAAGGCCCATCACAGAAACATTATAAAAAATGGAACATAAGCAATACAAAAACAATAAGAACAGAGCGAAAGCAGACCCAAGCAGGGCAGAAGCGACTAAGACGTAACCCCTAGTGTGATTAGACGTAACCTAACCAGGGGTTTTGAGGCCACTGTTCAAGAATAAGTGCGCCACCTTCCCGATAGACTGCCCATTTTCTTTGGAGCCTCGCCTCTCGAACCTTACATAACTCATCATGCCGCCGAGTTAATTGAACTGGGGAGAGGTCTTCCTGGACCGAAAAGGGAGTGCCCTTGAGGTGACTCCCATGCTGTAGCACATGCAGTCGGTCCTGGGATAGAATGGGAGCAACATTCAAATTAATAGCCCGAACTGTGGCCAAGCAGGAAGGAAGAAAAGAAAGAATAGAATGGAAGACCTGGAAAAACGCAAAGATAACCTGCCTAATAGAGGAATGGAAATTTTTAATTAAAAAAAGGGGAGGGGGAGGGGACGGCAATAAAATCCTTAACATACTGATCTGGGATGAGCAACCAGCCTCTCCCCGAATCAAAAGAATTAGCATCAAATCCCAACACAGCAGACGGACCGACGAGTAGGAAAAATGGGGCAAAAATCAAAAGAAGAGACAATGGATTCCCATAGCACAATTTCCATATATGACAAAGAGGATAAATTGGTAGGGGCATCCTAGCAAAGGATTAACAAGGAGATAGAAAAAGAAATCAGGATCCAGACAAGGGAATCAAACACAATATGTAGGAACTGATGTGAGGAAAGAGGAGAGGAGAAGGGAAGAGAGCAAATTCATAAATTTCTCTAACTTCTTGGAAGATAAACAAATGATCTTAGCAGAATGATTAAGAAACCCAAGGAAAATTAAACGAAGCCGAATTTGAGCTAAACAATGAAAAAACCATGAGAGTGAAGGTCGGAAATGACGTGATATTGAGGGGAGACACGATCAAGCTGAGATACCGAAAGCCTGCCAATGCTGCACCAAGGGACAGATAAGTTTAGTAATAACAAGGAATAGACAAAAAGCTGACCCTCAAACTAAGAAATTAAATAAAGAAAAAAAGGTATGGTGAGGAGGCCATATTGGCATATGATGGTAGCTAGATTTTTATTTCAGAGTAAAAAGGAAATCTCACAGTTGAAGAACAACCAAAAGGCATCCAATAGGATCTCATAACGGAATGTTGAACCAAACAAAAAATAGTTAAGATGGCACAAATCCAAAATCAAGCGAAACTTATGGGCACAACACCAACACCTAAAGGGGAGTGGAGAAAATGATAGAAGAGGACTTTCACGACAGCGTCATAGCACAAGAGATTGAGAATGGCCAAGAAAGCAAAAGGAATATGTGAATAAATCCCATCGATCCGAGCCATTGGATCGCCATTCTGGGAAGGGGCGAGCTCCTATATTAGGCCATTTCCATTTTCGGACCGGTTATCGGCGTCTTCTCACAAAGACTCTTCTTCTCCTCTTGTAGCTTCCCATGGTTCTTCGACCAATGGATTTTCTCTTGAGCTTCTCTTTCGGCTCCTGTCTCCACGTCCTCGCCGCCGGCATCTTCCTCACGAGTTTTCTTACCCTTCTTTGGAAGGTATGCCTTCTTCTTCTCTTGCTCGTTATGCTTGGAATTTCTCACCAGTCCTCTTGTGGATTTCGTTGTTCTATTGTTTTCCTTGTTCGCACGGTGTGGTGAGGTGTTTGCATGGTGAATTATCATGACTCTTGTAGATTTGTTGGTTCTCTTGTTTGATGTATTCGCATGTTGAATCACCATTAATCTTGTAGATTTCTCTTTGTTCTGTTGTTTTCAGCTTGTTGCAGTTTCGCATGTTGAATCACCATGAATCTTGTAAGATTTCTTTGTTCTATTGTTTTATGTATTCGCATGTTGAATCACCATTAATCCTCTACATTTCTTTGTTCTATTGTTTTCTTTGTTCGCACGGCTTGTGGATGTATTTGCAGGTTGAATCCTTGGCATGGGCTGTTTAGTCTTTGCACAACAATTGTGATTTAGTTTGACTTGGGTATGTTGGATTGTTACGATATGATGATTTCGTTTTTCTCTTCGGCTTTATCGGTTGCTCTCTGTTGGGTCTTGCTGCACGGTTTTGGTTCAATCTTCTGTTTTCGCCCTTGTTCACCTCTTTCTGTTCGATTTTCCCTCTATCTAACCAGTGATGACTTTATCATCCTCTAGCTGCTTCTAAACTATAGAAATGGTGACGATTGTTTTCTATTTTTCCAACATTTTTATAGAGTAGAATTGGATGTTTTACCATAAAATTGAGGTTTTTATTGTAAAATGTCCATTAATTTGGCGAATTTACTATAATTGAGATGCAATATTATCAAATTTTGGCGATTTTATGAAGTTCTTTAGTGTACGCATCCTAGTAAACCATCGAATCCAGATTTTAGAAAATGGCAAAATATAGCAACTTTACGAAGTTTCACACCTTAAAGTCATCACTGTATCTAACCTATTTTTCCGGCTTGAGCCTATCAGCGGATCCCGCTATCCGTCCTTCTGCCTCTGAGTTTGCATCCTAGCGTTTGTTCCATTTGCTGCTCCAGCCTTGCCAGGCTGCTTGCTCTCTGGTTGGCTTGGGTTTCCGCTCTCTTCTCCGAGCTTCGCTTGTCCTGCTAACCCTTACCATGTGCTCTTCACGTTTTCCTTTTCACTTCTTCTATTGTCTTTTTGCCCTGACCAATCTCTGTTTTTTCTTGATCCTGGTTTCAGTTCAGCTTAACCCCTGCCTGTCCCTGTCGCCTCTTCCCTCTTTTTCGCCGATTTGCTCCCTTGTTGGCCGAATGGGCGTTTCGGCACCGTCCTGGGCAAGTGGGCGCTGTCTGGCCTTCATCAACTCTTGGCATGCTGGTGGACGCAGGTTTTCTTTCCTTCTGTTGCTTGCCAGACACGATCCAATGGCTCTTGTTCTATCTATGCTTCTTTTTCCGTCGATTCCCACCACTCCTCTGCTGTAATTTGGGCTCTTCCTTCTTAGGGCCATCTATTTTTATCGGATTTGGGCTGCCCCTCTTTCTGCTGCATGCTTTTCCATTCACTTGTTGCTTGCATGTGTTTTCTGGCCATTCGTTTGTTCCTCTGGTTCCTCTTCGTTGCTCATATTAATATGTTCTGCCACAATTCCCTTTCCACAGGCTTTTGTTTCCCCTCTCGCTTCATTTTCCGTTCCTCTGTTGGTTCTTAGCTGGCTCCGATGCCGTTCCCTTGCCCCCTTTGTTCCACCCAGATCTTCCGTCTTGGTTTTTTTCCCCCTTTTGCACCTCCGGAGATGGGGATGACTACTCACCACCTTTATACATCACATCTGAACGCATTGCATCCAGCGGCTGGCAATGCCTTATAGGTTGCACGGGCAGACATTGACTGGCCTGCGGAGTACTTCCGGGCGCTTCGCCTTTATGCCTCCTTTTCTCCTTCTGTCCGTCGAGTATTCCGTTCCTATAAACTTTTCGACCCAGCTCGTGCTCGTTTCTTGGGGGACGTCATTTTGCTATGGGGGTTTTCATCCTTACGCCCCATTCAGTTGCGTGAATTTTTTCTCATCATGATGGAGTATCCCCCACTTTTTATTCCCACTTATCCAGCGATCTCTTTGGGTCTGCTCGCGTGATTGTCCTTGCCTCTTTCTGCTGTCGTCATCCTCTGCTGAATAATATGAAATAAAACATTTGTCTTATGCCTCTTTTCATGTTTTTTGGACCATCAATGTTCTAAGAATGGGGTTTTATTATGGTTCCTAAGTGTTTTTTCTTTTTCCATGAGGGGGTTGCCTCTTTATTTGTTGTTGTTCTCATGTATAGGGCAACTAGGGGATTTTGTAATACGGTGCTTCATCTGGTTATGAATCTCTTTTCCTATGTTCCTTTTTACATTTTCCGTTTGAGTTTCCCATGTGGTTTCTTTATATATAGCATGATCTTATAATTTTTATGTTTTCCCATGGTGGGTTCGGATTTTTTTCTCCTTTGCAATTGTGTTTTCTATTGGTTTTCGATGCTTCGCACTATTCAATGGTTGTTGCGCTATTAGGATTACTTTTTCTTGTTTATGTTCTAGCCCGTGTTTTGATTCATCTCGTGGCCTCCGTTGTTGGGCTTGCTCACGTGATTGTCCTTGCTCTGGGCGGTTTGCTCTGTGCCTTGGCATCATATGGCTGTTGACACCCTCTGCTGAATAATTTGGATAAAGCATTTGTGTAATGTCTCTTTTATGTTTTCTGGATCCTAAATATTTTAATAAGATGATTCTATTTCTTTTTTCTCTGCGGGGTTATCTATTTGTCATGTTGTTCTTTCGTGTATGAGGCAACTAGGGCATTTGTAATAGGGCGGTTCTTCCCCTAGGAGTTGTATATTTTTCATATGGTATTTTTTTCCGGTTGGGTTGACATGTGGTTTTTCTATATGTGTCATTCTCTTATAAATTTTAGGCTTTGTTCTTTTTTTTTCTATGAGGGGTCGTCTATTTATCTCTTGTTCTGTCTGAAGCCATTTGTAATAGGGGGTGGTTCTTCCCTCCGCCAGGTATCTCTTTCATATGTTACTTTTACATTTTGGTTCACATGTGCTTTTTCGAGATGTGGCATTATATGTGGTTGTTCAGATTTTTACCCTTTGCAGTTATGTTTTATATTGCATTTCGGTACACCACAATATTCAATCGAGTTGTTTTTTCTTGTCTATGTTCTGGCTCACTTTTTTCATTTTACTCTTATGGTCTAGGTTGTAATTTCCTTGGGATGTTGCCATTGTTTCATATTTTATACGCTACCTCATCATGGTTTTATTTCCTTTATTGCATATGTGGTGTCATATGTTGGGTCACACTTTGTCTTTTTTACGTCTATGCCTTTTACACATTACCATGGGTACGTTTTTCCTCTTTCTCTTATTACCGCGGTTATTTGTCATTTTTCCTCATTATTCCTCATTCTTGTTGATCACTTGGGGGATTGCATGCACGTGGGCATCCTTTATGCACTACCTGCATTAACTCGATTGTTTTTCCGCATCTTCCAGCGTTGGGTTTCCTTGTTTTTTGACATACGGGTCATTTTCAGGGTCTCATTTTTCTTTTTGTTATTGTCTATGATGTGTTTTTTGTCCGCCATATGCACGATTGCACTTTGTTTTTGACAACATATGCCGAGTTGCATTTTGTCTTCTTTATGTCTATGCATTTTTCCCATGGGTAAGTTTTTTCCTCTTTGCCTATTACCTCAGTTACTTGTCATTCTTTCTTATTATTTATCGTTATTGTTGTTTCCTTTTGGGGATCCATGATGAAGGGTTCCACTTTCCTTTGTTGACTTATCACCATCTAGATGTTGGCCACAGATTCAGAAGGAATAACAGCCACATTCACGGACTTCAGTCCGTAGCCACATTCACGGACTTCAGTCCGTAATCTGTATTTAAATAAGAAAACTATCCACGGATATAAGTCTGTGATCTGCATTCCTATCATGTGTGCATTGTACACATTAACATGGTTTCTTTTTCATCGCTTTGTTGCCGTTCTTGTTGGCATGCCGGGGCGCCTCCTTCGATTCGTCATCGTGGCGGCGTGCTTTTCTTTTCATTGTTTTTGTTCTCTAATGTCCTTCCTTTTTTCAGGTCATTGAGCTGATGCCATCCATAGCAGGCGCTTCCGGATCTTCTCCTTCAGCTTCGCTTTCTTCCCAACGGCTCGCTCGCACTGCTGGTTCTCGTCGTCAACGCGAAGCTTCCCTCTCGCTTGAACCAGACTCTTCGGACCCTGGTTCCCTTTGTCCTCCTGCCTCGCCGGTTTCTGTCTCGTCTACTTTCTCTTTTTGGTCCCCCTCAGCCTTTCTCTTCTCTCGCCGGTACCGCTCCTCCTGTTTCTCCCACTCAGATGGCTCCTCTTTTCTCTTCTCTGTCGCACGCATCTTCCGCCTCGGCCCCGCCCGTTTCTTCCGCGCCAGTTTCTCCTGAGTACACCCAGTTACTGCATGAGCTTCAACAGCAGCGGGCCACACTACAGGCACTCCAGACGTCGATGACCCAGCAGTTGTCAGTTCAGACCCAACTTGAGCATCTCCAACAGGACATTCGAGAGCGGGCCGCTCGCCCTACTCCTTCTTTTGACCACGACTCCATGCGGCATTACTACGAGTTTGCGTCTGTTATGGACACTCGGTTTCGATGGATTCATGGCCGTCTTGCTATGTTGGGGGTTGCCATTCCGGACGATGTGCTGCAGATGGTGGAAGAAGGTAAGCGTTTGGCGGATCAAGAGATGAAATTTGTCCTTATTGCTGATCAACATGGATACGACGTCGCTTTGCACTTTAGCGAGTCCCCTAGTTTGAATTTTTCTTCGGACGAGTCTAAACGCCTGCATCAGGCTAAGAAATTTGCCCAGGAGGAGCGCCTATCTTATACACGCCCTTCGCCATACCCTTCCTCTGCTTCTTTTTCTCCTTCTGCTTCTTCCCCTGCCAATCCCTCCGCCCTTCGTTGTACTTTTTGTGGTCGTTTTCGACACACTGCCGACAATTGTTTTCGTCGCCAGTTCCTCCATAACGCCATTCCTCCTTTTTCTTCTCCTTTTCCTCAATCTGTACCTCTCAACCCCACTCCTTTGATGGCTGTTCCTCCGCCACCACATCAGCCGGCCCTTCCTCCTCCTCTCTTGCCTCGGCCTTGGTCTTCTTGAGCCGTTTTAGTTGTTCTGCACTTTTGATCATTAATAAAGGATCGTGTTTTCTAACGAGTCTCTTTTTGCAGATTGCCAACTTTTTACCTCTCCTTTACCCCATCTTTCCTTTGATCCGGTGGCTGTCGATTCCTACTATGCGACCTTGTGCAGGCGTAGCGTCTCCTTGCATCTTTACCTTTTTGGCGCTCTATTTCTGCTCGCCCTCTTGTATTGTCTTGGATCCAGTATGGTTATGCTCTTCCTTGGGCCCAGAGACCTCCATCTCAACCATTTTTTCGCCCGAACCTTTCCTCTATGTCCTCCCATATTCCTTTTGCCCGTTCTGCCATTCAAGATCTTTTTTCGTTCAGTGTCTTTGTTATGCAAGTCCCATCTTGTCCCTTTTTTACGCTCACCCCTTGGCGTTGTACCCAAAGGCGACCACAAGTTCCTTTTTGATTGTCGACTTGCGCTATCTTAACTCCTTTTTTATGCATTTCCTTCTTTTAGATTCTGAAAGTCGCTTTCCGATGCTTTGGCTGTCCTTCAACCCCAGGATTTTCTTTTTACTTTGGATCTGAAATCCGGTTACCACTATGTTCCCATCTGGCCTCCTCATCACACCTTTTTGGGTTTTCAGTTTGACTCCCACTTTTTTGTCTTCACTATGTTTCCTTTTGGCCTGGCCTCTGCTCCCTTTGTCTTTACCAAATTGATGCGCCCTTTAGTCTGCCATTGGCGAGCGGCCAGTATTCGTTGCACCCCTTATAAAGATGATTTCCTTCTTAACACTCAGCAGGACCCTAGTTCTCTTCACAATCGCATCATTTTGATTTGCAATCTGCTGATTTTCTCATTGCTTGGCATAATTGTCGTCTGCGTTTGTCACACCGTGCTATTTTCCTCGGCTTTCTCCTTGATGCTTCTGCCATGGTTATTTGCCTTCTTCCAAGAAATTAGCCAAGTTTTTTCACCTCTCCTCTTCGCTTCTTTCCTCTTCTCATCTTACCTCACGTCACCTCGCCAAATTCTTGGGCTTCATCCAGTCTCTTCGCATTGTTTTCGGCTCCCTTGTCTCCGCTTTAACCTTTTTTTCTTATCGCATTATTCAACCTTGGCACTGGGATGTTCTTATTTCTTTATCCTCCTTAGCCCCCATGGAAATTGTTTTATGGGAATCCGCCGCCTCGTCTTTGAGTTTTCGCCCTATTTCCCCATCCCGTCGTCCTTCTGCCGTCCTTGGTTTCGATGCCAGTTCATTTGGTTGGGGGGGAGGGGGGGGAGGTGGCTCCTTCTCTCGGGACAGAACCGCATGGATTTTGTTGGCCTTTTTTCCGAGTCGGAACTGTCTCATTCTTCCACTTGGCGTGAACTCTTCGCTTTCTATCAAGTCTTGCGCTCCGCCTTGCCTTCTCTCCATGCTCGCCTGGTCACTGTTCGGGGGGATAATTTGAACGTTGCCACCATTCTCCAAAAAGATGGTTCTCCTTCGCCCGATATTCATTTTCTCACCTTAGAGATCTTCCTACTTTGTTTTCACTTTTCTGTCTCCTTGGAGCCTGTATGGATTCCGCGTTCTCAAAACGAGTGGGCCGATTATCTTTCTCGCCTTCCTCAATCTGCTGAGTTTGCCCTTGCCCCGTGGTGTTTTCGCTATATTGATTCTTTGTGGGGCCCGCATCATGTTGATCGTTTTGCCTCTCCCCTTAACCACAAGCTCCCCGTTTATAATACTCGGTTTCCATATCCGCACCGCATTCCGCCTGATGCTTTTACTTATGATTGGCGCCTCTTTAACAATTTTTGTTTTCCCCCACCCTCCTTAGTTCCCCGCGTTTTACACTATGCGGCCGCGTGTCATGCTCGTATCACACTGGTGGTTCTTCATTGGCCTTCCACACCGTGGTGGCCCTTACTCTGGATGGGATCGACGTGGGCGTCTTTTATTAAAGAATTTCTGTTTTTTGATGCATTTGCATTGGCTTTATTGCCCCATATATCGGCAACCTTTGCAGGGTGTCGGCGTCATGTAGCTCTTTATGTTTTTCATTGTCAATTCGAATAAAGTTAACATTGGTTTTTTATGTTGTTGTGGCAGCTATCTCTCGCTTGCTCACCCCCCAGGAGGTTCCTTTATTCCTTTCGACTTTGCCTTTGGTCTTTTCCTCCTGTGCCCCATCTACTCTCTCGGCTTACATCGCTATGTTCCGCCGCTTTGTTGTTTGGTACCGTCTACATGCTGTGCCCTATCTCCCGGCTTCCCCCTTTGTTGTTGTGGCCTTTTTCGCCTCCCTTCATAATCCTCAGATGTCGCCCTCCTCCATTTCTTCGGCCTCAGCAGCCATATCCTTTTTTCATCAAATTTTCAACCTTCCCTCTCCCGCCATTTTACCTTTACCCTCTTTGGCTCGTCAGTCTACCTCTCGTCGGGCTCGCCCCCCCTTGTACCTTTCTTCCTCTCACCTGCCTTCGGCATATGCGGCTCTATTGTTTTCCGCCCGGCGCATCCAGCGGCTCCTTTTCCCTCTTTGGCCCTTATTTGCTCTCGTCGTACTTTTCGTTTGCAGCGTTTTTGCGCATCTCCGGGGAGCCCTTGCCCTCAATTGGGCGTGATCTTTCTTTTCCTTGTCGCGGTTGATGTTCTTATACAGCCACTCAAAGCGAGACCAACTTGCGTGGTCATCGATTTCTTTGCTTCGCATGCCCCTCACTATCCTTGACGCCTAATTTCTACGGTTCTTATCATCTCCTCGATCCTCCCGTCAAACCCCCTTTTCGGCTCCTCTCCTTCCTCTCTGCGTCCTTTATCCTATCCATTTGCTTTCGGGGGTGGTGGAGGAGTGTCTTCGCTATCGGCTTAAATCCATCGATTATGGTACACATTACGCTTTCGTCGCTGGCGGGCCTCGGCGGCCGTTCGAGGGGTTCCACATGATCTTTGTTGGCAGCTCCGCGGTTCTTTGGCGGGCTCCTCTTCTTCTCACTCCCGCTATGTGCTTCGCGACCCAACTCAACACTTGGAGGTTTCGCGGCAACTGGGCTTATAGTTGAGGAAGTCCTTTGGTAGTCGGCGGGTTTTTGTGTCTCGCGAGTCCCTTCCCGAGAATCCCATCGATCGAGTCAGCCGGATCACCATTGCAGGAAGGGGGCGAGCTCTATATTAGGCCATTTCCGTTTCGGACCGGTTATCGGCGTCTTCTCACAGCAGCTCTTCTTCTCCTCTCGTAGCTTCCCTCCCTTCCCTTTGTGGTGGGCGCATGAGTCTTTTCATTTGTATTTTTTGTTGTTCATGCACTCTTTGTTGTTCTCCACCTGTGGGTGTTGCTATTCTCATGTTTTCTGTTTCATCGGCATCATGCCGCGTTATTCTCCACCCGCGGGTGATGCTGTTTATTTCCACCTCGAGGGTGATGCATATTTTTACATAATGGTTCTCCACCCGCTGGGTGATGCTTTTCCACCCTATGGGTGATGCTATCTTTTTCTGTTATGTTCTTTTTTCATCTGTTTTCATTCCTCATATCTTCGGACCTTCTTGATGCAGCTTGTTTTTCATGGCTATGCCTGTTTGTTTTCTCTAACCATTCATGGGTGTTTTTTAGGGAGTTTTTTGTGTTGCTTGCAGGATTCCGCCGTCTTCTGGGGTCCTGTTGTATTTCTGTTCGCCATCACCCATCTCCTTCGGTTCTCCATGGATGCATTCAGGGGTTTTTCGCCGTCTTCTGGGGTCTTGCTCTATTTTGGGTTCGGCATCAATCCGTTTCTCTCCGTTCTCCGGGCAACACATTCAAGGTTGTTGGCGACCATTTCTCATTAGGCTTTTCCTCGAAAACCCGAAAGGGCGGGGTTTTTTATCCCGATGAGAAGTTGTCGCCATTACCCTTCTATATTGCCTCGGCACATTTCTTTTTATGGGGTAGTCAGATATTGTTCCTATGGTCGGCTACCCCTCTCTCTCTCTCTCTCTCTCTCTCTCTCTCTCTCTCTCTCTCTCTCTCTCTCTCTCTCTCTCTCTCTCTCTCTCTCTCTCTCTCTCTCTCTCTCTCTCTCTCTAGTCTTCCACACATTGTATACTGCTGCTGTGATGAATGACAAGCCTATCTATGCCGGTTTTTGTGTCTCTCGCGAGTCCCTTCCCAGAATTGAAGAAAGGTTATGTAGCTACCTCCTCTTCAAACTTGTTCAAGAGGATGCCCATCTGCTATCGGGCATTGTAAAAGTGTACTCCTATAAATGAAAATTCTTTATCCTTCCAAAAAAGAAAGGGGGGGGTGTTAGGATTGGAAAAACAAAGTTGAAATGGAGGTCCATGTGCCCAAGGAAGGGCGTAACCATGTTGGATTCAAGAAAAAACAAGGGAATTCGTAGGTATAGATTGCTAAAAGGGTAAAGCGGTCATGAGACAGTTTCAGACATAAGAAGTTGCATACTTTTATCAATGTTGCATAATGGAGCCGAAAGGAAGATGGGGTAAGGGGAAGTAAAAGGTTGACAACCTGTAAGGAAAATACCAAATGTAAAACCAATGTTCTTTATTAATAACCATAATGATTTACAAAAGACAAGGAGACATCAAGAGAACCAAGGTGGAGGGACCAAAGTATTGGACGACGACATGGGGGGAAACCAATAAAGGGGAAGGGGAGAGAGACATAGCATTAGGTAAAAGGAGAAGAAGAGAGAGGTACAACATTTATGTCAGAAATGGCCATAAAGAGTACAACAAAGGGGAGAAGGGCTAGATGGAGAGGAAGCAAAGGAGGAAAAAGAAGAATGTGAGTTGTAGGTTGAATGGCTTGAACTTGACAAACATTTCTCTTGGGCTAATTTTTTTACTTAATGAAGATGTTTAGACTCCTCAGATGAAAAATCAAACTAAAGGGACTCAGAAAACTGTAGCACGACGTTGTAGCTACCATGCTCAATAAACACAAATTTCATTGCTGATCTACCAAACGCTTACCTTCTTCTACCATTTGAAGCACAACATCTGAAATCGTAATGCCCAACACGGATACTCGGCCATGAATCCATCGAAGCAAGTGTCCATCAAGGAAGCAAACTCATAATAATGACGGAAGGATTCACGCTCAAAGGTAGGGTTAGATCGACTGGCTCGCTCCCGAATCTCCTGCTGAAGGTGTTCGAGTTGTGTTTGTATAGATAATTGAGTCACGGATGCCTGAAGTTTATGAAGAGTCACATATTGATATTAAAGCTCGTGCCTTGGGATGCATTTATATAGGGGTACGCCATCTACATTTGTAGAATAGCAAAAAACACCCCTTGTATACAAATTTTTATAGTTAGATTTGAACCCCTATATGCAACGTACCACAAAGACATATGTAAACGCTCCCAAAAGACCCCCTCCCATATGTACATGTAAGAAAATTGGTCAAAACAAACCCCCCTAACTTGCACTTGGGCATAAAATACGTGCACAAAGTGTGAATCCCCCTTGAGCTCGTGGAGTAACTGAGTATAACCCAGGTCTACCAGATCTGAGGGGCATTTGAAAATTGGGGGATGCTTTTGGCATGGAGAAAAAAAGAGGAGCCAGCTGAGGAGAATGAAAAGAATGGGAGGTCGAACCCCCAACTGAGGATGGAAAAAAGGCAGTAAGAGACAGAGACAACTAGAAGAGAAAAACGGTGCATGTAGTAGAATGGAATGACATAGTAGAGTAAGAGCCCTGCTCAATGAAGTACGGATTGGGAAACAAAGCGGCTTTCCATTGACGATGTGTGCTTCCTGATACCTTGCGAGGCGATCAGATGAGGTATGCTGCCAATAGAAACCAAGCATGAGAAAAAACATAGCACAAACATGAGAAGTATGAAGAAATATATATTTATAAGGAAATTCAAAGGCAAAACAAGCCCAATTGTATAAAAATCCTGAGGGGTGCTGATGACCAATACAATCTTGAATACAACTAATGTGAAACATGTGCGCAAAACTCAATTATTGTGCCTAAGAAAGTGAGCGTAGAAGCAATATCAAAAACCAACCACCCCACGCATAAACCAAGAACAGAACAACTAGTTAAGCGAGCAAGTCCTTCAAGCTAAAGACTTCCAAAAATTGTAAAGAAAATGTCTAACAAATGCCGTGGACAAAGGAAAGAAGCATGAAATCTACAATGGATAACTTGAAAAAGACACAACAAACGGTAAGCTCTAAAAAGCACCTAAATGGCAATGCAACTCGTAAAGAAGTACATTAGAAAAAAAAAAAAACCGGCTAGGACACTAAAGTGTGAAAGTTTAATTTGCCAAAAATAGTAAACCAAGAACCATCGAACACATCGCAAAAATACCACAACGACCAAAGTAGGAACAATATAAAAGCACAAAAAACAATAATAGCAGAAGAAGGTGAGCTTATAAGCAATTTTTGAAAAACAACAACCTCCAAATACTTAGGCCAAAAATAGAATGCATCAAAAACCCAATCTATTTAAAAAAATCTACTAATATAAAGCCACAATGAGGTGCTTGTAAAATGCAAAAATGATATGTTACATATGCCAATGATGCATATGTATGGCCAGCCTGCATGTTATAAAGGCACCATAATTGTTATGGCTAGGTCTAGATTATATAAACGGTGTGGTGATGAAGACCTAAGAGCAAAGACTGTTTGAATGGTTAAACCATGTAAATAAGCAAATCAACATGTAAAATCAAACATGCATTCAATCTGACCTATTGAGTCCACTAATCAAGGACAAAAATGCAACCATAACCTCAACTAAAGGATACCTAAATTGCCATCTTGAATCAATGTCTTTCGATGCAATCAGTGCCACATAAAAAAGTTGTCTCAGGTTTGTGAATAAGGAAGCAGATCAAAAGGGATTCAATGAGCAGATGCAAAATTTAGTGAGTTAGTTTGCACTTTCTGCACAAGTGCATCATTAAGTGACCTCAAATTTGATTAAAGAAAAAGAGATGATTTCATTTTTGATTTAATATGGGACCTCAAAGTGTGTTCAATCTTGACAATTAATTGTGTGGAGGTGAATAAGGTATTCCACATTTGGTATAATCGATATGCACAAAGCAATCATAGATTCAATTCGGTGCGCTTTATTAATAATGATTATGGTTCACGCACATGACCAGCAACGGACGGCTCTTCCATCCCTTTCCTATCACCGCAATCAATACCCATCATCAAGGTCCTCACATTCACAAATCCAAGCCCATGATCTTAAGCATACGTGAGTCCAATTCTTTCCAAAGCAGTTGCCATGTTTCCTTCTTAAAAGACATATATATCAACAAGAAAAATACTAGACCCTTTTCTTCTCCAAGATAAACCAACAAGTAGCTATCCTCAGCATTAGCTCAATTCCAGGTAGCTTCTAACGAGACTACATTTTGCCAAGCCAAATGCCAGCCATGGACACCATATGCTAAGTTAATACGTCAACAGACCTGTTTGCTTGATTATGTCCTCATTGCCGTTGCACTAAAATGATTCCAATTGTTCCATCCGAGGGATTTTCATTGAAGCTTATTTTCTTCGATGAATAAGTTGTATGGTGTGCACTAGTTAAGGACATGCAATTAAGAAAACAAACCTCTATAACCAGATAGAGATATTTGGTGCCTTTTAATTTGTCTTGAGATGCGAATTGTGAGAAGAAGACAAAGCATTGCTGGGAAAATCTTCCATCATCTCCTAGATTCGACCTAAACCTAAGTGTTTTTTGGGAACGGGAATAAGCCTGACCTATATTCTAGCTAAGAGACAAAGGAGACGAAGGCTGGAACACGTGGATGTCCATGTGGACAGCTTAGATTTGCATGAAATCACGCACCTCAGGTTAGGCAAGCTTGCTAAAAATCATTTCACACTCTACAACAAAGTATTGGACTATAAGGGCTCCACAAACAATGCATAATAGAGTAGGAGAAATAAAATTAGGAAACCAACTGTCAAAATTATTGTTCTAACTGGATATGGAGGTTTAGAAGTTAAAAATTCACTCCCTTTACAAGATTGTGGACATTTTGTAGATAGCGGTTAATAAAAATGTTGAAACATGTTGTCCAATGGAATTCTCAAATTCCTAGGGTGATGAATACTCATGTTACATAGGTGTTCTAACTGTTTCTTTATGATGTGTATGTCTCAAAGTTGTGAGTGAACATGGTACATGTAAAGAGGAAGGAAGTTAAAATTGAAGCACCTTGGAATGATCAAAACTTAAACCCATTTATTTCAACAAAAAAAGTCAAAAGTATCATAACTACTTGATGCTTCGTGATTTAATTTTAATTGTTGAATCTCCTTGTTAAAAAAGAGTCATCAATAATTCACACTTCATTTTTGGTCCCCTTGTACGTAAATTATTCATGTAATATTTAGGACGAGGTTATCACCAAGTTTAAAGACAACAACAAATATGTCCGCAAATGCAAAATTAATAGCTGACCTCCCCTCCATGGTGGGTACCAGTGGAATTGCACAATAAACAAGGTCCACTAGGTATAGTGGCTGACGCGAGGATTGTGAAGAGATGGAAAAACTGTGGTATACATTCTTGTGCTCAGTGGTATATGGGAGAGCACCTGGCCAGTTGGGAAGCATTTCAAGTCTGTTTTGGTTTAAAGGAGGCAGACAAGATAATTTGGGAATGTGTGGCTTCCGTACTCCCAAACACAATAAATAGAGGAGATCAAAGTCCATGGCTCATACATCCTTCGATACAGCCAAACAAGTTTGTGAAGTCATGCTACAGTAGTTTGAAGACGAAGGGATTTCTTCCAGTATCTCCCAAGTGGGAGCTAGTGATCACGGAGGACATCCTTAAAAACATCTGGAGAAACGCTTGGCTGAAATTTCTCCCCCCACGAATCAATGCCTTTCTTTGGCAAGTGATCCACAGGGTCCCAAGGGTCAATCATCTAGTCTCCAAATGGGACAATAACGTGAGCCCACTTTGCCCTATGTGTGAAGAGGAAGAAGAATCCATAGAACATTGTCTGGTGGAATGTGGGATGCTGCATGAAGTATGGGCCTGGACTCTGGATAGGTTCGAATACCCCTTAGGAACCAAAGAATTGCTGCTAGGAATTCTCCCTCCAGAATGGTGTCCCAAGAAGAAGATTTCTTTTCACATAGCCAGGGCCTGGACGATCTGGTCAATATGGAAAAGGAGGAATGCCCGAGTCTTCGCTGAGAATCAGGAGGTATTCATATCATCAACTCAACTACTTCACCTAGTACTTGAAAGACTTAAAAAATTTAGGCTAGTTTTTAAAAGTGAAGAAGAGATAAAGGAAGAAATATGGGGCACCTATTTTAATCTGGTCTAGGTCGGTAAAGAGAATAGTACAAGCTGGAGCTACGTAGCTACCCCCATCTCATATTCGTGGATGGGTGCACCTCTGCCATGTGGCTTTGTATCATTCTCTCTAAGTAAATAAAATCTTTTTTATCCCTCAAAAAAAAAAAAAAAAAAAAAAAAAAAAATTAATAGCTGACCACTTATGCCACACATTGTATAATAAGCAAGATCTTGTCAAAGTCTTCTAGTATGCCTTCCGACCCCTCAATAACACACGTCTGATAACTTAAATGGCCACAATGCATAATAGATTTTGTCCTCAACTTATTTAGAATCAATACATTTGTTTTCGACCTTGTCTTTCACTACTTATCATCCATCCTCACACTTTTGATGGATAAGCATGCCTACTTCCCTCACCCACCCTTTGAGGCTACAAGCAATTTGTAATTAAATTCATTGCTTTCTATGAGGGCTTATCTCTTCCTACTCATCTTCAATTTTTTCACTACTACAAAATAGGTAGAAATGGCCGACAAAAGTGGCATTTATCCTCCGCCTTTACAGGGGCATAAACGTCACTTTTGTGCCATTTATGACATTTGTGCTCCCCAAAATGGCACAAAAGTGACGTTTAAAAAGATAAAAGCAAAGGAGGATAAATGCCACTTTTTGCCATTTCTACCTATTAAGAAGTTTTGTTTCAATTAATGATAGACTAAGTCTTTTAGTGCATCCTTGGTTTGGGATTCACCTCTTCTTCCCAATTCAAAATATCTTTATTTAGGCCTAGATCCAAAATATCTTCATTTAGCTTTATCATCTGCCCCAAAGCCCTTCTTTTTTCCCCCACCCCTTGCCCCGAGCACAACATCTGTATTCAAAATATCTTCATTTAACTTTATCATCTGCCCAAAAGCCCTTCTTTTTTCCCCACCCCTTGCCCCAAGCACGCCTTCCACAACATCTATATTCAAAATATCTTCGTTTAGCTTCCACTATATTCAAAATATCTTTATTTAGCTTCATCATCTGAGCAAAATATTGTGGTCGAAGCATATTCACTAAAAATCTTAGCAAACAAACTGAACTATATAAGCGCAGATACCTAGGCCGATGGTAACTTATTACCTAAAATGCATTGCATTTTAGTTCAGTTTTGGGTTTCATGTTGTTCACTTTTTTTCACTTTATCCTCCATCATGCGTTGAAGACGTATTTTTTATGTGCGCTTTAGATAAATTCAAGGCGTTTGGTAGTGTTAGTGAACAACTAGCAGTCCAATAAATTCTTGCAAAAGTCAAACTGCATTCTAGGCTTTATAAAGACAAGGCATTTGCTTTACAGTAGAGGAATGGAAACAAGGACACAATTCAATGGTTGGTGCAGATGTCAGCAACTTGATTTGCCATCCATAAATAACCTGCCCAACGCATTTTATCAAGACAACCACACACACCACCTCTTACGTGCCAAGCAACTACGTACCAATTTGGCAATAGCTCAAGAAAACCATATTCGTCCACAATTATTTCGCATATAAAGTCTAGGCACAACTGCATGCACATTTAAGTCTTAAAATATTTATGTCTATGTACATTCGTCTCTAAACCTCAGTGTTATTGCTTTGCAAATTCCCTTCCCAGGCTTATACCATAGAAATTCTAGATGAAGCTCAATTCTGAGCTTATCGTTTCTTTCTGTCTGCTGGAACAGTTCCATCACTGCCAACAAGCATGCTGTATTTATCCTTGCGTGTAAAATTGGTGCATTCATAGCCAAGTGTATCAGCCAGAACCCTCTGAATATAATTTGCAACTTCAATTGAGCTTTTACCTCCTGCAACAGTAAGCTCATGAGGCAATTGCTCTAAAAATGTAACCTCATAAGTGGGAAATGGATTCATAAAGAACATAAAGGGATCCAAACCTTTCCATCCCCTAACTGTAGTAGCATGGAACATACTACCCTTTGCAACCAGAGCCACAGGAACAATTCTATCACTCAATTCTGCAAACAGTGCACTAAATCTGAGCAAAAATGGCTCTCTGCATGTAGTGCCTTCTGGGCAAATTACCAAATCCCCTTTCTGAAGCAGAGCCTTGATATTTGCAGCATCCCTTTCTCTGTCTCTAGTCAATCTGGCAGTTTTGATGGGTGAAATAACTTCAGAAACACGGCTGATACTATAAGTTAATCCTGTTACATCCCTTCCTCCAGCAACACCATCAAAAATTGGATCACAAAGGGTTCTATGAGTGCACATAAATAGAATGCCAGATTCACCCTTTCTGCGTGGAGGGATTGAACCCTTGACAATGAGGCGAATTCTCAATATTTTGTAAACTATTGTCACATAATCCCTTGGACATGGGCATGTAAGGAATAGCCTGAATAGTGCCAGAGCTATGCTTACTGGAAACTAAAGAAATCTGATTAATGCCATTAATGGCGTGGGCCTCTGAACAAGCCTCCCATCGTGAAAGATTACAGGCTTTACTAATTGATCTCTGGTTGCTGCTGGAACCTTCTTGTTTGGCACTAGGTAAGCCTCCTTCAAAACCCAGGTCAAACACAAAGTTATAAACAGAACCCATCACCAAAATCTACAGAAAATTATAAAACTAATATGCCAAAAACTCAGACATCAACAACTGTATCTAAGATGCATCTTTAAGCAAAAAAACACGAACAATATCTACCTTGCAAAGGGACATGTAAGGATAATCTGTCGCCCAATCTCCCACAGCAATGTCTGGTAAATTATCTCCAAATTCTTGCTTGACTGCGTTCATTTTGTTTAGACCAACTAAAACCCCAGGTTTTTTCAAGAATCTGGTAGCGGTTCCACCCTTAGTGACTTCGATTTCAGTTCCTAAAATCTTGTCTGCCCCTAAGTAGGTCTTTGCAAAATGCTCAACCAATATACGAGGGTTTGCAGTTACGACGTATCTCTTCCCGCAAGATAAGAAAACCCGCAGGGCGTGAGAATGCACATCTTCTGAGTAAAACTTGGGAGGAACAGCCCTTGCAACTTGCTCAATTTGCGAAACCTTGAGTCCAGCAAATGAAAAGAAGAGTAAAATCTGAATACCTGCAGCTTCTGATACGAAATGATAGAGAAACCATGCAACGGGCGCCATGATCATAAGAATCATGCTTCTAAAAAGGCCGCCTCCTTCCAGAGCCACCAGCATGAAATATGGAAATGAGCTTCTTCCTCTGATAAGTGTGCCATCAAAATCCGCTACGATGGTATGTTTTTCCCTTCCTTCTGAACTGCAAGATTCGATAAACTCAAATGGGGCTCCTCTGCTCGCCGGCTTCGCCATTTCTGCCATACCCAGAACAAGAAATCAAAGATTAGTTTTATCCAAAACAAATTGCATCCACGATCGAAAAAACAGAGTCTGATATTAGCAAGAAAAGTATCAATACAAAATGTCTAAGTATCCATTGAAAGAACAAAAAAAGTCCACAAAAACGGGTCTGAATAGCTTACAGAAACGAATTTTTTCACAAAACAAGAAGATCAAAAGATGAAAATACTTACCCGCGCCGGAAGAGAGGAGATGCAATGTAGAAATGGAGCGAAGCAAATGGACGGATCGGTTCTTGAGCCTAGCTATGGCGGAGGCGAAAGGCTGGCTGATATAGGCTAAGCAGTAAAAATTGGTGGTAAGCTATTAATTACTACGTCTTGAATATGACACCCTGTTAAATGGCCGAATTCACCTACGTTTCTGACACCAAATTCATTTCTCTATTTAAGGTTCATAACCACTAGGTCAAAAAAAAAAAAAGGGAAACACAGAGTGTACCAATGAATGAAGTTAACAAATCGTACAAAAGGACCACAAAACCATCCCATGTTCAAACTAACCTTGTTTGTTCCAGTTTTCCATTCCAATCCAATTGTTCACTCAAATTGTATCTATATCTTCCAGTACTAAGTTTTGCATTCCAATCCAATTATACATTGCAATTATATCTACATCTTGCAGTGCTAACTGCTGTGTCCATCCTTCTATGTTAGCGTAGCATGCCCAGTACCAATTTATTGCATCTGAGATGGTGTTTAAAGATATGTATGTCTTTTTGTTAACTTCCGGAGAAAATTGTTGAAAAGCCATCTGGCTAAAGAGAGGCAACTCTCATCTCACTACAAGAGAATGCCTATTCTGCGTCAGAAAAATCGTTAGATAGTATTCACAAAAGCAGGGCGGTGCCAAGACCCGGGCCGACGATTTTTACGGCGATCTAGCGTCGAGAAAAATCGTCGAGAAAGATCGTCAAAAATCGTCGGTTTTACGGCGATTAGCGTCGAAAAACGTCGGTAAAATGCCGTCCGGAAAAAGCGTCCGAAAAAACGTCGGAAAAATCGTCCGGAAAAATGCGTCCGGAAAAATTGTCAACAAAATCGTCAAAAAATTCGTCATAACATTTTTCATCAGATTTGTCAGGTTTTAGTCTATTTACATTTTGTTTGCAATTTGAAATTTATATTGATTTGCAGTATGCCTGCATTTGCATTTTCAATTACCGCGACTTGTAATCTTCGATGAAGTCTAAGATGAATTTAGGCTACAAGTTACGAAGAAATAAAAGCATAAGTAAAACAAAACCTCCTTTATTTAAATCCAGTCACAAGTCACAGTACATTTATATGTAACAATCTTTACAATGCCAACAACAAGAATAATGTGGCAAGGTGCTCACTAACAGCTTCATTTTCTTGTTGCGATATGCTTGTTCTTCAAAAATCTTTGATGATGTTCTATAGTTCTGAACCTGAATTTCAAAAATACACCAAACCCATAGGTTAGTCATAATTGTCAGCCATGTTCAGGTTTATAAGTGAAAGCCTCAAAATCTAGCTGCTCTAAGTACACGTGCATAAGCAGCAAATGGACTATTACTTTGAAATAAAAACAAAGCATATAAGTAGCCCATGTTGCTTCAGCTTAATTATAAGCGAAGGATGCTCAAAAAATCCAGATATCTAGAATATTATCCAATCATTTATTCTTGTTTTGTGCATTAATATGAACTTTCCGTGTATATTTCTGATCCTTTACATACTGCACCACAAACTAGATGAAATTTATAAGGTTTTAAGAGGTAATTAAACTGCGTATGTTGTAATCAGAGTCTACCCCCATCAATATATGAATGCCACTTGAGCATAGGATTTCTCATCATCAGATCTAACATTATTCTAGCCAATGCAATTTTTGGAAACCGAAGGTCTATCTTTGCATAATGAGAGGATAACAATACTCGAAAATGTACCCAAATGGATAGAATGATTAAATAAAATATTTATATTTCAGCGGCACCAGATTTACCATCAAATTTTACAAGATCAATACCATCAAAGGCATAAATAAAATATCTATTTTTATTGAGCGAAGCAGTATCATAAGCCAAGCAGCTAGGTGCCCACCAGCAACTTAACTATAAAAATCTGCCTAAACTAGCATCATATCACATCACATAACAAAGGCATCTATCTCTGCCTACATGCATCTGAGCATACTGCTTAAACTATCCAACATATAGACAGCCACTACCTTATCTACCCTGGCAGCCAACATGAAATCTATAGACAACAGCTTCTCTAACTTGCCTATGCATGCAATAAATCTAAGCATGTCTTGTTTCAAAATAAGCAGGCCCCTAACCTGTACTAGCACCCCAGCACAAACTAAGCAACCAGGTCACCACAAAACTCTATGCAAACTACCAGCTAGCACTATCACAAGCAACTAAAGGAAATCCATGTCATAATAACATTTAGGCTTCTGCCCAGAAATCACTGAGAAAGACCATAGTATTAAATCGATTTTTCATAAAAATCATAAGGTTCATAAAGATCAATGCCTTGAAAATCCGACGCATGAATGCTGATCTGAGTAGGTGTAACGACCAACAGGGGCTGGCTATGGTGATTCTGTTGACATCGTCAATTGTCAAACTGGCAAAACATAATTCTGTAATGCTAAATTGGACGTAACCTATTCTAGGGCTAAAATAAGGGAATTCTATTCTGAGTTCCTGAGAAGAAGGAAGCTAATAGCGGTGCCCATAACTTTAGGGGCTGCTAATATATGCATGATAATGTACCTCATTCTGATAATGCAAGCGGTGGTTTTATTCGTCTCTTTAGTTTCATGTTGGCTGTTTCTTAATCCATATTTGCAGATGTTTAATATGGTATCAGAGCAGTAATCGAACCTGCAAAGCATTCCAAGATGAAGATCGAAGCTTTGAACCATAATAATGCATATTACTGGTTCTTGAGAGTACAGACAAAGCTCTGTGAGAAGGGCCTATGGGGAATTGTCAATGGTGATGAACCAAGGCCTGTTGTATCTGGAAGAAGTTCAGAGGCACCAACTGCAGCTCAGATCGTAAAAGGCGAGACCAGCAAAGAGTTGGATGCCAAAGTAAATGAAACAGAAAGGCAGGCCCTGGCAAAATGGATCCAAAAGGATTGGATGGCCAAAAGTAGGATTCTGCGCTACTTGGATGACACGCTGATGCCACAAATAGCTGAAGCAGAATCTGCAAAGACAGCTTGGGAAGAACTCCAAAAGTCTTATAGGAGGAAGCACTTCTCGATCCAAGCAAACTTGTATACTGTGGTGTTTAACACTAAGCTCAAGGATGGGATGGGCATGGAAGAATATATAGGGATCATCAGACAGGCGTCCAAACAGCTACAAGGCATGAACAAGGGAATTGAAGACGATCTCATAGTTGGAGCTCTCCTGCTGGGACTGCCAAGTTCCTATAATAATGTCAAAAATATTATAGGGTCAGTTGAGCAAGTAGAGCTGGAGTGGGCTTGCCAACAACTACTCCTTGAAGAAAGGAATCAAAGAGGTGTAAGGAAAAGCTCATCAAGGGAAATACAGGCCCTGGTCAGTGGCAAAGAAGAAACCAGGAAGTGTTTTAATTGCAATAAAATAGGGCATTTGGCCAGAGATTGCTCTGAACCAGACAGGAGGAAGAGAAAAGCAGGAGAAAAGAAAGATGAGGTCAAGAAAAAGGCTAAAGAGTTCTCAGCACATAAGGCATCAAAGGGAAAATCGTCTGACTCATCCTCTGCAACTGAAATTGAATCTGAAAGCAGTGATTCATTTGTATCAGGAGGCAAAGCATTTGTATGTATAAAAGGAAAAGAGGAGGTTGCTGGCAGCCAAATGTCCCAGAATTTGGAAGAGCTATTGCTCATGATGTTTGCATTACTGGCCCTCATGTGGAAAATCTGCAAAGAAGGAATACAACTCATTGGACGGTGGATACAAGAGTGGAGCATCCAAACTGAGCTCAGCTATCATGCAAAATGCTTCATTGCACAGATACCACAAGGAGTTTGGTACCTGGATTCAGGAGCAACAGACCATATGACCGCTAATAAGGGTCTTTTCTAAGAGTATCAGGAAGTAACTAAGAGATCAGTGAAAATAGGAAAAGGAAGGCTCGATATTGTTGGAAAAGGCACCATTTGTCTGGATCTGCCTACAGGAGGAGTTCAACTCCAACAAGGCCTGCATGTTCCTGAATTAGAGGTAAATTTACTCTCGATCTCAAAGCTGGATGATGCTGGGATGCATGTATACTTTGGAGGGGGGAAATGCCTTATCAAAGATAAAGGCAAGAACTTGCTAGGCAAAGGAGAAAGGGATGGAAATCTCTACAAGCTAAGCTGGTCAAAAGCCGCTGCGCTCACAGCCACCACTTCTGATCAAAGTCAGCTGTGGCATGAACGTTTGGGACATCCAAACTTTCCTCTCCTAAAGGAGATGTCAAAACAGAAATTATTGATCGGTCTGCCACCAATACATTCCCCTGGAAAACTATGTGAGGGGTGCATGCTTGGCAAGATGCATAGACGGAAGTTCCCAACAGGCAAGGCACACAGGGCATCCAAGTGTCTAGAGCTGGTACACATGGATGTTTGGGGAAGAGCCAAGATCACATCGATTGGGGGATCCAGGTACTTCCTTTTGATTGTTGATGACTATAGTAGAAAGATATGGGTGCATTTTTTAAAACATAAGTCTGAAGTCTTTGATAAGTTTGTTGTATGGAAAACATTGGTTGAAAATCAGAGTGATCTTAAGCTTAAACAGATCAGAACTGATCAAGGGGGAGAATTTATAAACAAGAAGTTCCTTGCCTTTACCCAAGCCCATGGCACTCATCATGAGAAATCTGTCTCCCATGAACACCAACAAAATGGTGTTGTAGAACGAAAAAACAGAACCCTGCTGGAATGTGCAAGAGCAATGCTCTTTGGAAATGGAATTGACCCATCATTTTGGGGAGAAGCTGTTCATACAGCATGCTATTTATTGAACAGGGTTCCCACCAAAGCTGTGCCAAATTCTGTACCTGAGGAGCTCTGGAGTGGCAGAAAACCAGACATCAATGAGGTAAAAGTCTTTGGATGCAATGCATTTGCGCATGTAAAGAAGGACAAGCTAACCAACAAAGCGATCCCTTGCATGTTTGTTGGTTACTCGGATGAAATAAAGGGGTACAGATTGTACCTTCCATCCACAAAGAAAATCATCATTCGCAGGAGTGTCACATTTGACGAGATGAATTTTGACTTTGGAAAAGGCCAAGGGTACAAATTTGGGAACATGACTATTGAGTCTGAAAGTGACACTGATGAGGACTCTGATGTAGATGACATGGCAACTATATCCGAAGATGTGGATACATACGAGATGGATCTGCCCTCTGAACCTGAAGAAAGTGACATTGAAATAGATGACTTGGTGGCTGCCCCTCTTGACTCAGCTGTCCCCAGAAGATCCAGCAGGGCAAGGCAGACCACTGCTCGGATGCAAGAGTATCTTGACTCTAAAAGGAATAAGACCTCAGGGTTTATTGCCTCAAATGCTGTTCTCGTCCCTGATGAGCCTACACATTATGCCATGGCCATGCAAAGCCCCAACAGGGACAAATGGCTGACTGCCATGCAGGAGGAATATCAATCTCTGATTGATAATGATACATGGGTACTTGCAGATCTGCCCAAGAAGCGGAAAGTGGTCAACTGTAAATGGTTGTATAAGGTTAAGTACAATGAATACAATGAAGTGAGCAAGTTTAAAGCTAGGTTAGTTGCCAAAGGGTACTCTCAAGTCCCTGGTATTGATTACAATGAGACATTTGCACCAGTGGCCAGACTTACCTCAGTACGAACTGTGTTGGCACTTGCAGCTGAAAAGGGACTCAACCTGCAGCAAATGGATGTCAAAACGACTTTTCTCCATGGAAAGCTGGATGAAGAAGTCTATATGAGACAAGCCCCTGGGTTCACCTCACCAGAAACTGCTCACAAAGTCTACAGGTTGAAGAAGGCTCTTTATGGCCTCAAACAATCACCACGCCAATGGTACTCCACCATAAATGAGTTCTTCACTTCCCAAAGCTTCACAAGGAGCCAGGCAGACTGGAACATCTACTTCAAAAGGTACCATGATTGCATCATTATTATCGTTTTGTATGTCGATGACCTCATACTTGGCAGTGACAGTCCCACTCTGATGCAAGAAACAAAAGAAGCTCTCACTAAAAGATTCCATATGACTGACTTAGGCCCTCTGCACTATTTCCTCGGGATCCAAGTCTGCTATGACACCATGTTGCATACCATTACCATCCATCAGACCAAGTCCATTCAAAATCTCCTTCATGCCTGCGGAATACAAGACAGCAAAGGTGTTTTCACCCCTGCCATACACTCAACCAGCCCCTCCACCAAACCTCATGATCCTTCTGATCTTGGAGGTCTCAAATACAGAAGCATTGTTGGCTCTCTAATGCACTTCATGGTTTGCACACGTCCAGATATTGCTCAATCCACTATCACACTGAGCCAATACCTCGAAAATCCTCTCCCAGAACATTGGATTGCTCTCAAACGCCTTCTGAGATACCTCTATGCTACCTCAACCATGGGCATCTGCTATCATAGGATCCCTACTTCCAAACTAATCATTCAAGGATTTGCAGATGCAGATTATGCAGGTGATCTAACTGACAGGAAGTCTAGGACAGGCTTCTGTTTCCTCCTGCAAGGGGGAGTGGTATCATGGTGCGTGAAAGCAGTAAAACGTATACACCGCGGCGTCAACACGTGAATCGGAGTACATGGCTCTTTGCAGTGCCTCAAAGGAGTGTATTTGGCTGAGGAGACTAATGAAAGAACTTGGCAGCAGGCAAGCAAAACCTACAATCATCTACAATGACAACAGTGCTGCAGTATCTCTAGCCAAGAACCCTACCAATTTCACTAAGGCCAAACACATTGAGGTACAATTTCATTTTACAAGGGAAAAGGTTGCAGAAAATCACATCATGATTCAGCACTTGAGGACTGAACACATGACTGCAGACATCTTTACCAAACCCTTGGCGAAGAAACGATTTCTGGAATGTGTCCTTGAATTAGGCATGGTGCAAGTCTGAATTGTGGTCATCTCTTTCAATTCATGTTGAGTTTCTTCTGTTGAAGTTTAGTAAATGGTTCAGTTCGGTTGGAGTCAAGTTAAGTAGTCATTCACGCATTGAGTCCGTGACACAAAGCTGCAGATCGGATATGAAGCAATTCTGAGAATGGTATATTTTGAGGGGAGTGTTGACATCGTCAATTGTCAAACTGGCAAAACATAATTCTGTAATGCTAAATTGGACGTAACCTATTCTAGGGCTAAAATAAGGGAATTCTATTCTGAGTTCCTGAGAAGAAGGAAGCTAATAGCGGTGCCCATAACTTTAGGGGCTGCTAATATATGCATGATAATGTACCTCATTCTGATAATGCAAGCGGTGGTTTTATTCGTCTCTTTAGTTTCATGTTGGCTGTTTCTTAATCCATATTTGCAGATGTTTAATAGATTCAAGCAAAGCCGTTTAGGGCAAAAGCGTTACTTGGTAATGCCATATTAGGCCTTCACCATGTATTGTGAAGCCGTATCATGCCAAGCAGACCTATTTTTGGCAACAAATCCAGCAGCAAAGTATTACGCATATCAGGAATTGTATTTTTAGCGGGCTTTTGCAAATCCCAAGTAACATATCTTCCATTAAGCGAATAGCTTCATGGCTCAAACCTGTGATCACAGAGTCCCGATTCGGCATTACATTCAAGACCATTTTTTGCTCTAGGACGTTGCTAGGGTTTCGATACCCTAGGTCGATTTCTAAAGACATCATATGGAAAATGATAAAAGTTATCATATTGCAATATCCTATCCATAAAAAGTTGTTTTTTTGTGGACAATGTCAATATGTAGGCGACTTTAAATACCCAAGGATGTTTTGCCTTAGATGAAGTTGGCATCAAGGCTACAATGTTTATTTTAAATATCCTGGGCATGAGCCTTTAACAAGGCAAATTATAGGCTTTGGAAACCTTAAGTAGCTTTGGCGAGGTGGTGCGAGGGGTTAAAACAAGCCAATAATTATGGGCTTTAAAAAATGCAATGGTTTCGACCATGGGAAACAATTTGGTGCAAGGCAAATTTGAGTGAAGTCACCCACCCAAGGTTTTTAATCATGAGAAATGAACTTAAAGGTTTTTCTAGGGAATGGCCATGAAAAAATATTTAAAATAGGGGGCATGGCAACAACAAGGGTACAAAATGGTGAGGAAAGCATAGAGGCACCTACATAGAGCAATCCAGTAGACGCCTACATAATATGGCAAGAGGAATAAGAACGAAAGTAAAAAAACAATGGGAATGATGGTGTAGCTAAAAATTCAAAGGCATTGATCATGGAAAATAGCAACATGGTTTAAAATGAATCTTAGTGAACAAAATAGCAAAGGTGAGAAATTACAACACAAGGGTTGTGGGGTTATGCTTTTCAACCAGATAACTTAATCAAACTGGACTCAATCATATGTCATGGAAGAGGTCTATAAGAGAGCTTTCCAATGCAATAAATTTCATTCAAAACAGACTTTTGGATCAATTGTTATGATTTATTTAAAAAAAAAAAAGGAAAAAAAAAAAAAAAAAACGACGTTTTTGTCGACGTGACGCTCGACTTTTTTTTTGAAAAGTGTGGCCTTCATCGGCGCGATAAATCGGCGATTTTTCGGCGCTTTCTCGACAATCTTGGTGACGTTCAATTTCGGCCCGGTTTTGTCGGCGTTTCCTCCTGACGATATATCGTCAGGAATTTAATCGTCACGACAGTCGTCAGGATATTCGTTAGGACATAACCATCCAATTTGTCTGACGATGCCAAACCCTCATCCTCTTGTAGTGTCAAGCAATGGAACTTCACATGCAGTCGTTTGATGCTCACTTTGGCCTTGCACATTTTGAATGCCACCAGACTAGGTCGGATATGACCAAGCTCCAGACTGATCTTGTCGAACACGCTAGGCACCATGCTCCAGACCATGGAATGCTTTGAGCAGGATATTAGGGAGAATATTGCTCAACTCCATACATGTGCAGCTAGCAAGATCCAATGAGTTGTTCAAATAACTTTCATGGATAGTCAAATGCAGCAGCTTCAAGCCTTGCAAGACAGGATCAATGCCTTGGAAAGGTTAATCTGCAAAGAATACGGGCATAGTCTCCAGGCTTCTAAGATTGGAAGAAAGCTCCTCCAGTTAGGATTCTGTAATGCAAGAACCGAAAAAGATAGTAGCTTTGCAAGGTAAGGACTTCATGCCGATGCACATGAGCAATTGCACCTCTGCTTGCCGGACTTCGAGTAACAAACAACAAAGCACCAAGAGCTAAGTTCTGAGCTTCATGCATTGAAACTAATATTGACCTTGCAGCCAGTTGCCCAGACAAATGTTTCTCGATAGAAGAGAAAATGCACAACAAGCAGAGTTTTACACGCATTTGAGACCATGTAATTTGGTGTTGCTACTAATCCAAATGTTGTTGTTGTTATACCCACCACAGGCAATAGTGTTGGAACCTCTCATGGTGTTGTTACCCCTATTGCGCATATCACCTCTTTCAGTGCAATAGTTGTGACTCCTACCATCAATGCAACTACTACTCCTACCATCAATGCAACTACTATAGCAATTGCATGCATACAAAATGCTGCCAGATCTAAATAGGGAATGCCTAAATATGGCCTCCTAATTTGTAAAGATTTTCCATGGCAAAAAGAGATAACTTGAAGGGGTATGGATTTCTTTTTTCCTTATGGAACATGGAACGTGTTAGCCAATGAATAGGAGACCTACCAGGGTATTAGCACTATTTAAGGTTCATTTCCATTACATCAAAAAAAGGGAACAGAAAATGCTAATGAATGAAGAATAAGGTTGCATATTAAAAGGGAGTGTTATAGCACTCCGGTTTCAAGATTCCTCTTAAACACTTGGCTCTGCTTTCAAAATGGCACATTTTTTTATGTAATTATAGTATTTGTTTTTTTTTAAAACATTTTAGACCCTCAAATGAACCACAAGTGGGTTTGTATGAATTACACACTTAAAAAAAAGAGGTTAAAATTAGCTTTTAAGATTCTGCTATGAAGTAAGCAAAAAAAATAACTTGAGATTTGAGGAGGTAAAGCAACATTGAAGAATCAAGTTGATAAGAGTAACATGAAAAACAATTGTCAAGGACAACCAAGAATAAATAATTTAGAAAATTTCTCTGTTAGAGGTCCAAATCATGATCTTCTGCATGCGACCTGCTTGTCCCTGGTTGATCTTCTGCACTCTTCAGCTGGTTCTCAGGCTGCTCCTCAACAACTACTGCTTGTTTTTCTTTTTCTTGGGAATAAGCATCTTCATCATATAAGCAACTCATGGGAGGAGGTTGTACTTCTGAAAAAGGAACATTGGCATAATCAGACGAGGTTTTGGCTTCAACTCGTCATTTTCATCAGGAAGATAAGGCAGGGCAAACAACCTCGTCTTTATGAAGTTCACAGCCTCCCTATCTATATCCACTGCACACAATTTCGATCCTTTTTAAGTGCACATGTTATTGTTATGCTAGATCATGAGAAAGCATCCAATATCCATTCTCCTTGATGTGAATACATGTTAAGGATGTGGTTGATGAGCTTTTGAGGATTTTGATAATGGTTGACAATTTTGCCTTGTGAGCTAGAATCACCTAGTTTTTGCAACACAGCTTGAAACTCGAGAACATCAGAGCAAGCAACAGTGTTAAAATGTTCCATGGTTCTCTTGTTATCAAAACTCCAGTAGGCTACATGTAAATACTCAACCTTGCTCAGCAGTCTAGGGCCTCCATCATGATGGTTGATGTTGGTTTTGCACCTATGTAACATGGAAAGTGTAAGAGAAATAAGACCTAGAGATATTTTTCTATTCTGGAATAGAAAATTGGGTTAAGTGTCTCATAAACTAAGAAACAGTTATTTCATATTATAGAAAAATGAACTAGCACAATTAAATGGAGCAGGCACACTACTATTCTTGATTGGTTTTATTTAATGCACAAGAAAAAGGTTGTAAATAAAGATAACAAACCAGAAATAAGTCAGTAGACCTAACATACAAGTATGGAAAAGACAAGAGGAAATCACCAAACTAGATTCTCATAACTGGCTTGTGCTTGAGAGCCAAAGTGTTCCTTAAATGTTGCTTCCACAAGACCAACCTACATGTTTGAATGAAGGACCACAAGCCTCCAATGCTTTGTAGTAGTAATCTGCTTCAGCTCAATGACAAAATTGACAAACTCTGAACTTTTAAAGGGTTGATCATCATATCTGCTATCCTGCAATGACTAACATGAAGTCTTAGGTTTAATACATTGAGGCAACTTGATGTAGTCCCCTTGAACAATAAAAAATAAATTGTTCTGGTTGAATAAGCTGAATTGTTCATAATCAGACGGCTCTGTGCTTATGGTTCTCCTTTCCGCCAGATTCGTCTCTTCCTTTGCAATTCTTACCAAATGCGGGAAGCCTTCCGGAAGGACTTTGTTCTTTTTCTTGTTCTGTTAAATAATGCAAGGTTTATAGTAAGACCAAAGGAAAAGTATATGATCATTTCTATATATATCTAGCCCACAAAATTAGGAGCATATTGGATGATCCTCTCATCAGATGTTGCTACTGGATAAAGCTCCTTGCATCGTTTCCATTTATCAACATTGAGTTGCTCCATTAAAGATGTCTGAAACTGGATTGCATTTTTTTGGCTGCATGCAAAATAAGAAACCGCATGAGTATTCCAGAATACAAGTATGCTGAAAAGCAACTCAATGAAACCATTGAACATAGAAACATATGTGAAAGGACAAGGTTACCAGTAAACCTTACAAAAACCAAAATAGTCATTTTCGGTCATAGGAACAGACACAGACCTTTCAGGTATATGGGAACAGAACTAGAGGAATCAATAGAATACAGGTATCTGGGGTATGACGCACACGGCACGGGAAATGGGCTAAAGGTGCAGATGCGAGGTTTCAATCAGCCATTGGGAGTTACTTCAATATGAAAAATTTATGTAATAAAAGCAGAATAATTGACTGGGAGATCAAGTGTTACTTGTTCAATGCAGTGGTCGCGACGACGCAATTATATGGGGCTGAAGCTTGGGGACCGGGTTTAACAGATAAGAAATGGAAAAAACAGGAAGGGATCCTCAGACAGTGGCATAAACAGGAATTTAAGGTGCGGACAAACACACCGCTAACAGTCATGATATACGAGACAGGACAGAAACCAATGGAGGTGAGAGCATGGGAGAAGACTATCAGATACCTAATAAAAGACAATGCAGGGGGGAAACCAGGGAAGCTGTCGAGTATTGCAATCAGCGAATCAACAAAATCACACATCATCATAGGCAGTGGATGATTTAAGGATGTGGCAATATGGACCAGAGAAATGAGAATGAACCTGAGCGATCTAGTAAACGAGGGGAAATGGAATGAAGACTGGGCAGACAAGGCTACGCGAGCATGGCTGCAAAAACACACAGGACCCAAGACACTTTGGCTTATGACAGTTTTCAATCCAGAACAGCAGATAAGACAACAGATGTACCGAGACAATCTGCTAGGAAAGGCAGGGAGAGACACCCTAGCGAAATTGAGGATGGGGAGCCACGATCTAAGAATTGAAAAGGACAGATGGAGGAAAGTAGAAAAGGACAATCGGATATGTAGAATCTGTGGGGAATCTGTGACACTGGGAAAGTGGAGGATGAGAATCACCTGCTCAATGAGTGCCCAATGTATGGAGACGTCAGAAACAAATACAGAAACATAAGATGGGGTCAGCCAGTACACACCCTGATGATAACGACAGAAACAATGAGAGATCTGGCAGACGCAATCCAGGAGATGATGATCAGACACCGGGAAGTGCACAAAGAAAAAGGGCTTGTAATATGAACCGCCCAAGAGGCGGGTCATAGTCGCCCAAGAAATGCTCAGCTTAAAGCTGATTGATAACGACGCACCACAGCACGGCCATGATGCCGATTCAAAGCGGGATGCCAGTACTAATAGAAACCAAGGAAACCTTCAGAAAAGGCTACAATAAACCAGCGTGATGTGCGAGTAGCGCCCTTTAGGGAGCTCGCCCATGCTACATAAGTCCAGGGGCCTCAGGGCACAAGGGACAATAATTTCTATTCTATTCTATTCTATTCTATTCTATTCTATTCTATTCTATTCTATTCTATTCTATTCTATTCTATTCTATTCTATTCTATTCTATTCTATTTTGAAATACAAAAATGTATTCTGAAATAGGAAATAAAACTTACTTGTGCAGCTCTTTGGACATGTGAAGACTTTTCTACGACTTGCCTTTACTTTTAAGCTCACCACATTCGAACATGTCAAAATTTGGTTACGCAAGTCCCAAATCTAAATCAAAAGCAAGAAGTCGGCAGTGCAAACTTTGACAACAATATTCTGGAATAAGAACTAGCTTACCCTGCCTTCCCTGAGTGCAAGTTGGAACCAGTCGTCGTTCCCTATAAGTGTTGCCCTTTTGTTTGCTTCATCACATTTCAAAGAACACACGACAACACATTGTTCTTTCAAGTCCAACCAGTTGGCAGGTGTTCTTAGAGCTTCATCAAACTTCTTTTCAAAGAGCACATATTCTCTATGCATAAATCTAATTTTATCAATAAACCTCTCTTGAGCTTGTATTCATTGTCTGCATTATGAATATTAGCCAGTATTTTGGCTTCATCATCTTCTAAGGCACAATAGACAGTAGAGAGAATGTTTAGATATTGAATGTTTTGCTTCTCCTTGTAGAGCTGTTTCCTAGCTTTGAAACTGTAGTTACCTTCCAGCACATAAAGTGTTTACGTTTCTGCTTGCTTCCTATCATAGTCATGTGGGTCCATACATTGGCACATGTCAACCAGCAGCACAGTGGGTGCTACATGGGCTTGAGGATTACTCCTCATCCTTTCTTTTAAATTTCTTAAGTGATCGGAATAAATCCTTTTCACTTGCAATGGTCTCTCTCCACGCTCGTGTTTGGGAGACAATTTCATGGAAGTGAACGCGAGGTAGATAACACCTTGATCATTTTTAAATCGGGTTTATTTTTTTCAAATTTTCCGCTGGTCTTATCCAGCTACTTTTTTTTAATAGGAACTCCAGGTGCCTTGCCCTTGCCCTTGCCCCTAGTCTTCTTTGGTGCAGGTTCATTTGAAGTAGTGCCAAGGCTTAAAGTTTTCCTCTTCACAGACTTTTTTGACTCCTTTGTAGCTACTTAACAAGCTATTGACTTTTTCCCAGACCTTTTAGAAGGCAAGGTTGTGGCTTCTTTGGATTCACTACTTGACACTTCAGAGATTCAATGTGTTCAAATTCAATCTCTTCTTTTCCAGATGAACTTATATCCATGACCTTATGTTGACTTTTATGCACCTTGTCGAGGCTTAAGAGGCCTTTCTTGTTGATGTAATGCATGAAGGAGTTCCATAAGGATTCTGGCTGCACTTTTGTTGTTTTGAAATATCTCGTCTCAACAACAAATGCTCCTTGTGATGTCTTACATCTTATTCTTTCACCTCTCCAAGTGATGCAACAGCTTTACTCACAGCTCTTAAAGTTTCCACGTAGATAAAATCTTCTTCGGCGTATTGAACCGTGCCCTTCTTGTTGTAGACAAATAAGAAAGTAGTAGTACTGTATTTTTGCTTCATTCCTCTCTGTATGTACCACTGAGTACGTAAGCACTCTCAAACACCTCAGGTTTTGTGGTGTCTTCCCTATTTGTCTGTGGATGTGGGGGCTTTCTTGCAAAAGGTGGTTGTTTGTTTGAGCTGCAAAAATGTCAAACATTGCTCAGAAGAAAAGCCTACATCCACAAAGGAAATGTAGCCGACAATGAACTCGTATTATGCGTTGAGGCAATAGAGCACTACATTGTGGCAGTTATGCTTATGTTCTTATTGCTCTTCATTCCCAGGGGCAAATGGGACAAGGAGTTTTGTTGGAAGAACTTGAGGTCTTAATGCTGATTGACCTGAGTGGGTCTGCCGCTTGGCTGAGCTAGACTGGTCATTAACTTATTTTTTCATTGTCACAGTTGTTTCTTCTCTATTGAGAAACATTTGCGTGAACAACTAGCCATAAGGTCAATATTAGTTTCAATGCATGAAGCTCAAAGTTTAGCTCGTGGTACTTTGCTGTTTGCTTTTTTAACTCTAGCAAGCGGAGGTGCAATTGCTCTTGTGCATCGGCATAAAGTATCTTACCTTGAAAACTAATGTCTTTTCCAGTTCTCGCATTGTAAGATCCTAACTGGAGGAAACTTCTCCCAATCTTAGAAGCCTTGAGAGTATGCCCATATTATTGGTAGAATTAGCCTTGTCCAAGGCATTGATCCTATCTTGCAGAGCTTGAAGCTGATGTTTGTGACCATCTATGGAAGCTATTTGGACCGGTCATTGAATCTTGCTAGCTGCACATGTATGGAGTTGAGCAATATTCTTCCTAATATCATGCTCATCAAAATGTTATGTGATCTGGAGTATAGTATCTAGTATATTAGGTGTCGTAGCAAGATTAGTCTGGAGCTTGGTAACGTTCGATCTAGTCTAGTGGTGTTCAAATTGTGCAAGCTCAAAACGAGCATCAAATTCTCTATGTGAAGTTCCATGCTTGAAATATGTTGCCTCTCTTTAGCTAGCTGGTTTTTTAGCAGAGATTTTTGAACGATACTGAAGATGCGAAGAATTGGTATATGACCATGCTAAGAAACAAATTTTCTCCTAAGAGTAACTAAAAGACATATATATCTCTAAACACTATCTTAGATGAAAGGGATTGATACTGAACATGCCAATGCTAACACAAAAGGATGGAGACAATACTCAGTACTGCAAAATGTATATACAATTTCAATGGATAATTGGATTGGAATAGAAAAACTTAGTGCAAGTTGTAGAAACATTTTGAATGAACAATTGGATTGGAATGGAAAGCTGGAACCTACAAGTTAAGTTTGAACATGGAGATGGGCAGCATTATATGGGTTTGTGGTTTTTTTTTTATTTGTTACCTTCAACACGATTGTGTATTAAACGGGGGATTTTGGCAAACGGATTGGGTTGAATGGAAGGAGCGGCTAGGGTTTGCGGCTAGGGCTTCTGCCCTTGGCGGCGGCCCTGTTTTCGTGCAGAACCACAAACAGATCGATGCTGGAAGGGCCTGCATCTTCGGCCAGATCTGCTGCTGCCCCTCTCTTGATTTGTTTTCTGATCAGTGGCCGTGCTCATCTCTTTTCAGAAGTTCCTGAGAACCAGCAGCAAATCACAGCAAGAGGTAACTCCAACTAGGTCTTCAGCTTATTTAACGCAGGTTAATAGATCAGTAAATCTTTGAGAATCGACTGGGAAAGCCCGCACCCATTACGGGCTGCCAAGCTCATGAAAGGCACTCCAGGTGCTGAGGGGTTTTTTCGTCTGCTTCCTGTGTATATTTTGCTACTAGTAGGTGTTGCTTCTTGGTCTGAACAGTAGAGGCCCTCCCTATCCCAGCAAGGGGAGGATTGTGAGCAGATGATGGCTGCTCCGATCATTCTGGAATAGGCTATAGGTGGTTTGCCATGGGCTGCCCTGGGCGGGAGACTAGGGAGGCCCGGGCATTGTGGGAATGAAGCCCATATCCTTCGTACGATGGGATGGTTCAGCAGGCCTGTCATATTTTCTTACTGCTTGGAAGAAGGTTATACCGTAGTAATTTGAAGTAATGGAATCGTGCCGAAGTTAATGCGCATTATGAGCCTCGCCTTGGTTGCTGGGATATTTTTCGGAGAATGCTTCAAGTGGCTCCTTCTCACTAAGATCTCTTATGGCCATTCTTGAATGGGAAGCAACAGCCTGAACCCTGCTCTTGATCCTGGGCGGTGGAGACAAGATTAACGTATATCTGGTGACCAGGTGCCTAAAATATTCTATCAGGCCTATTGTGGAGCCTCTGTAATAAGGTCTTAGACCGTTTCTTTATAAAATTTAGCCTAGGAACTGAGGCCTTCTCTCCTATAGTATCCTATGGAGAAGAAGTTGAGAGAGGCTCCAAGTACTGGGCTAGAGTCTGGACTGCTTATCATGGATTGGAGAAGTGATAGTAGCTCTGGACTCACTGTATGTGTAAACACTCTTATCTTTTGAATACAATACAGATCATTCTTGCCTTCAAAAAAATAAAAAAAATAAAAAAATAAAAAAATTAAACGGGAGCAAATCATCGAAAGGGGAGCAGAAAGGGTCTTCAAAGATTCCTGTTTTTTGTCAAAAAAGGGGTAAATTAAGGTAGAAAAAAAATAAAAACATAAATTTGCATTTTGCATCCCCCTAAAACCAGTCTTTTTTTTGCACAAAGTGAGAATTGCCTACATCACAATGACACTTTTTCACACAATTAAGATTTCCTTGAAATGTATTTTTAGATTTCCTTGAAATGTATTTTTAGAGAGAACTAATATTTTCAGTGAACATAGCTTTTCATTGAAAATGGAAGTGAAGTATTAATTGAAATAGTAGTAGTTACAAAATTCAAAGATGAAATTTTCATATTTAGATGCAAAATTTACAGTCTTTCCCTAATACTTAGTTATGTGCAAAAGTGAGAGGAGTGATAAGAGAGGGATCAAGCACATCATCATATTCATTTATGCCTTCTTCGTCACCTTCACTTGTTTCACTGTCACTTGAGAAAGTGCTTGAGTTATCTTCCTCATCACTATCAACAGAGGGCGAAGCATTTTCATCCCCGCTCTCTTCTTTCTCCTCGTAATTACAAGCCTTCTTAAGCAAGTTGATCGTTCTCTGGCGTAGACGATTGTCGGACTTTGGTTTGAAGTCATAACACTGTATATGAACTTCTTGTATGTTTAGCTCCTCCCTACAACCCACTTTTTGGTCCTTTATCCCTTTCCTTGAGTTCTCATTTCTAATTTATACCTTCCTTCAAAAGCATTTACTGAACGTATAGCAATCCAGTGACTCTTGAGTTTAGTCACTAAGCCTTCCTCTTTAATTGTGTCAGTAAATTTTGCTATCCAAAAATGTTGACCTTTTTCATCTTCCTCAGTTGAAGAGCAATGAGTATATCTTTTGTAATTTCTGTGATATTGATCAGAGGCTCATTCTTGTATCTTGGTCCGGAGGTACATGACCAAGTCCTCTTCTTCTTCTACTCGAAGGTGCTACTATAGCATTGCTTGGGCCCGCTTGGTTCTCGGATGTCTTCGGAAGATGTGAGGCCACTCAAAGGGTTCCTGCAACTGCCTTAGACTCAGGATTGATCTTTTGTTCTAGAAAGAAACTTCTCCACCACATTTGGTCTTATTCTAAGAAGTAAAAGCCCAAGGAAATTCCATTTTCAATGGCTTGTAAGGATTTCACTAGGGTACTTTTGTTCTCCTTTAACTGTGTTGGATTTTTTAGAGGAAGTTGCTCAGCATATTCTACCAAGCCAGTGTCTGGAATAGATTTGAGGAAGCGCAACCCCTTTGGTAGACTTCCGTCTTTAGTTGTGGTGTACTCCTTCCCTTATTGAGAAAGTGAGGTAGAGTTGTCTTTCTTTGGTCCATACCATCAATCACAATAGACATGTACTGTAGTGGATGCTAAAGAGCTTTTTTTTGTCCCCTTTTTTTTTTTATGTTTAGCAAGTTTTCTTCTCTCGGCTAATTGTTGTTCACAGTGTCTAGCAAGGTTTTATTGAACAATATCTGATAAAGAACCTTGATTACAGTAATTACCTCAGTAGAATGTGAGAAATAGAAACTGTAATTTGCTTCTTTCGATCTCTATCTTTGTAGTTTTTTTTTTTACTCTTTAATTCTACATATCTTGAGCACACAGACATCATATGTTTATGACGAATTTTCACTAGATCGAATTCACTTTTCCAGGTCTAGTGAAGTGCAGTAGGAGATGTCTTAGACCCAAAGCATATCTCCTTGTATTTTCGGAAGATATCTTCTTTTATGATGTTGTCTATTAAATGATACATGTTTTACTGTTAGGCAACATTTCACATGTCTCTTTGAAGTAATTCTCCATCCAAGATATAGCGGTTAGGGCATGCATTGTTATAACTCTTTATAGGCCCACAATGATCATCGATTGTAGGATTTTTATTCAATCTTTTGTGTATTCGAGACATTCTAGTAGCCCCAAACGGGTACAAACATGAAGTATTTTGGCAAACTTGTATGATTAATGTAATATAAAAAGTCCGACGACCTAGTCTTACATGATAAGCCAAGTAGGCATTCTGGTCAACAAATGCCATAGAACTGTAGTTATCTCTAATTTAAATCTGGTAATGCAACCCAATGAACAACATGTAGACCTTAGAATTTTTCTCATCTTTTGCTCGTCCATCAGGTTCTTCTTCCTCATAGAAGAACATGCTCTCAAGCTAATGTCAACCTTGAATTTCCTAGAAGATTGGCTAGAGAACATGTAATCTCTTCTATTATCACCTTCATCCTCCAAGAATAAATCCATTGTATGAGTAACCTCCACTCTAGGAGTAACCTCCTATGTCCTTAGTGGACTACTTGAAGAAGAAAAAAGACCATGTGAAGCTGTTCTCGGATAAGGCGGAGATAAAGTATTAAAGGTTAATGATGGACCGTAAGAGGTTATGGCAGCATCTGTGTGATTAAAAGAATTTTCAAATATATTTCTAAGTGCAGACTGAAATTCGCTATAACTAATAGGTGTTTGAAGTGGTGGTGAGGGGAATCTTTTATTAAATGATGATGTGAAGGAGCTGAAGTCATATTTAAAAAAGTTTTAATGGAGTTCACAAGGTCTTAAGCATGCTCTGACTTTCCCTGGGCATCAGGAGCAAGAGAAGCTATAGCTTCTCGAGGTAGTCTGCCCACACTGGACATCCCTTGAACTGGAGCCTAGGTTGTTTGGGGAAGATTTGCACTAAATTATGTAGTCTTGCGTGAACTTTTTTAGATTGTTTGAGTGACTTTAGCCTTGCTAAATTGGTGAATTGTTGTTGTTTATCTCTCGCGCTTTAGAATTTACCTACGTTTTCTCTTAGATTTTGGCTTATTCTTTGTCTTACTCCAAGTTTTAATTTCTGACACTTGCTTTGCTAATCTCTATTCACATGAGGATCTCGCAAGGAAGATTCAAACAGTGATCCTTACCTAGATGAACTTTCATGCTCATGTGTATATTGTCAAGGCCTTGTGTCCTACACCTCCAATGTCATAACCAGCCATGCTTTTCAAAATTTACAATTCCAAATGTAGCCAAGTTGAAATGGACCTCTTTATATCTTGACCATGACCTTACATCTTTACAGAAAGAATTGCATCGATGAGCACTTGTATGCACGAGGGATATACGACAAATTGGCCGCACAACTGGGCTAGTGCATGGCAAGGTAAGATTTTTTCATCCATCGAACCACACTACTACAGGCACTACTGCGACAGCCTCTCATGGCGATTGCACCCCTACTCCCGGATAATCTTTTCCATCAAGAATACACTTTTGTTATTCCAAGTTGTGTAGAATTTGAAACTCAAGCTTGTGATTTCTGGCTCAAAGAATTTGTGGGAAACAAAGTTGCTCAGTTATGAGAATTTTTTCTTTGAATTGTGACTTGACAGATATGAAGATCATGGTGAAAATGTATTCTAACATTTAATTTGGCCAGGAATGTCTCGAGTAGTAAGTTTCTTGCTTCTTTTGTACTCTATTTTTTTTGTCTATCAGTAGCATAATTATATTGGTTGGTAATTTAAGCTCTTCTTTGGTTCTTGATTGCTTTCCCGCTTTTGGTTGCAACCTTTCACTATAATCCCCTAACCTTACGTCACATAATCCACCATTTTTTGTGCTGTCAAAAAAGTGATCAAGCTGTTCTGCTCTCCAAATTGAAAAAGATTGACTCAGTCTCCTCAGAATTCATTCCTTCTAGAGATTTCTCTGACTTGAATTTGCTAAAAATTATGGATCCTCTCTCTGATTCGACCCCTGTTTGGGACAATCTTTCAAAAGATCCTAGCATTCTTGGCTTTCACTCCTCAATTAGATCTACGAACTAGCATTCCTTTTTTTATGGAGTACCTAATCCAAAATTGCTGTGATTTTGAAGGTTAACAAAACGAGGATCAACCTTGAAAAATATGGTCACACCTTCTTTCACTTCACAAAGGCATCTCAATCAATGCCATGTATTAGTTAAATTACCCGTATATTCTAACTCAATGTGGTAGTGAGAGCTTACCAAATTTTTTCCTTTATAGTGGTATCCTTGTCTTTGAAAATTATCATTTTTCATTTCTTATATGGAGCCTGAAGCATTTTATTGCTGATCTCAACAGTTACTATGTTGCATCCACTTCTCTCCATGGTTTGAACCCCATCTACTGGAACCAAGAATCATTCAAAATGTTATTCAATACCATTGCTATTTATGTTTCCACAATTTACTCTCCTTATAAACCTCTAATTGCCTTTGTTCAACTTGACCTCAGCCAAAATATCCCAGCCTAATTCCCTTCACTGATTGCTTTGGCCAAAAGACTTCCTTGGACCTAAGGTGGATTATTTTACTCCTAAATGCTCTCAATGCTTGGCTAAACATTTTTGATATGTAGAGTGCAAGCAAAAAGATAATTCTCCAAGGACAAATAAACCACTCATGGATAATATGGCTACTCTTGCTCCAACTGCTATCATAAGCAACAAAGGTCCTAGAATTATAAATTCTAGTCATGTTGATATTGCTCAGCATGTTTGGAATATGTAGCATAATAACAGGGGGTTTTCTTTGTGTTTTTGTACGCTTTTCACTAAGGTTTTCCTATGATTTCGTGATGTATTCAAATGGATGTACTATCTAGAGTGCACCATTTCTGAGCCATTGATTTTAGCCTTTTTTTTCAATGGTCAACAACCAATGGCTCACAACAAAAGCCATTTTTTTGTGCGTGTGGTGCATAATGGTCAACAACCAATGGCTCACAACAAAAGCCCTCTTTTTGTGTGTGTGGTGCATAATGGGCACATGAAGGGCTTGAAGGGCGCATGAAGGGCTTGAAGGCGCATGTAGTGCGATTTCCGCCGGGCAACACATTTCTTATCATAACTTTTGATCCAGCTCGTTTCAGATGATTTTTTATTGCGTTGGAAAGCTCTCTCCGAGATCTTTTTGATAGTGTATGATATGGATATGTTTGGTTAAGTTATCTATGCTAAAACATCAATTTTTCGGCCGGGTTGGGCACATGAAGGGCTTGAAGGGCATATAGTGCGTTTCCCACGCGGCAACACATTTTCAGTATCATAACTTTTGATCCGAGCTCTGTTTTAGATGAGTTTTATTGCTTTGGAAAGCTCTCTCCGAGATCTTTTTGATAGTGTATGATGTGGATATGTTTGGTTAAGTTATCTATGCTAAAACATCAATTTTTCGGCCGGGTTTGGTAGGCTTTCACATCCTACCGGTGATTAATCTGAGGATTGCGCTATTGGATATTGTTTTATGGCTCATTCGAATGAAGCTTGCAAAAAATTACTATGCATTTTAGATTTTGAGGCGTTATTAAGCAAATTCCAAGGCTTCTAGATCCTTGTGCTAACAAGCAGAAACGTTTCCCACTTTGGTTTCTCACCACAAGAATCCATGGAGGCCAAAGGCTGCTGTTAAATTCCAGTTGAAAAATGTTTGTGTATGGGTGTTGCAAACTTTATGACTTTCAGAATAATGGGATTAATCTGCTCTATCTTTATGGTAAGTTTTACTTATGTTCTATTTGTTTTATTGTGATGAAATTCAAAAGCTACAGGTGATGAAAGCCTCAAATGAATTCTAGTTTTTTTTCTGGTTTGAATTCTAAAATTTTTATCCAATTAACATCCAACCATTAAATCCCCCAACACATAACAACCAACACATAACAACCATTGACATTAACAACCAACACATAACTACCATTGACATTAATTAACACAACCATTGGGTCCAACACATTTAAATTAAAATCCCCCTCAAACCCCCTTTGGTTTGGGTGCATATTCACACGGGGGGTGACGTAGGGCAGCGAGAGCCCTCATAATTGTATTTTGCACGTACGAAATCAACATCATATAGTATTTCGCTTGAAATCTTATAGTATTTTGTGAATCTTGTTATACAGTATAGCAAATATTGTACTTGCATACCCCACAAACGAGGAACTTTACGTACGGTGTAGATTAAGGAATAAGGGGTGAATATGCCTATCCAACTAGTTAATGGAAGCACCAAAAGAATTTCCAAAAGAAGACTGAAATGGAAAAGAATTCTTTGTAGAAGTTATTAATGTGAGTATTCACAGTTCAAGCGATCTTAACCTAGAAATATTACAGAGATAATGGTTGCTAGTACAGAGTTAATGGTTACTTGAATTGAAGACAGGTTTTTCAATGATTTATAATCAACATAGACCTTAATGGTCATATTACAAGAGAAACCACATTTGGAAATATTATGTGGTCGAATAGGAAAAGACGATTGTAATCTCGTGGAACCTCTTAATGCCGAAACTGAGTCCGAAATCGACTCCAGTCAGTATGGAACTTAGCATAAAAACAAGTAGAACATATGTGATTAGGAATCTGATTACAGTCGATCATGTTTTAAGGGGAATAGCAATTCCTGTGAATGAGGTTCTCTCATATTTGCATTGATAACATTGAACGAATAGTGCATCGATACTATTTGCTACAATATTATTATTGTTACATTTAACAAAAGTCTAGTGTCAAGTTAGTTGCCATTATTCAAATTCAGATATAGACTTGTTAAGTTGATCCAAAAAATACAGATTAGTTGATCTAACAATTTGAGTTGTTTTTTAATATTGATATCATAACAGAGATGGCAACTAGACTTGGTTCATCATTGTTAAATGGAGTTGAGATGTTTCAAGGGAAAGCAGGTTTTCAGGCTTGGAAAGAGAGAATGAAGGATGTACTGCAAGTAGAAGATCTATGGGATTTGGTTGCAGGAGATAAAAATGGAGTAGGAGAGAGCAGTATTGCTCATTCGAGAAAGAGTGGAGCAGTGAAGGTTCTCTTAATGCAGTTACAAGTGCAAGTGTTTCAAAAAGGGTACATCAAGTTAAATGTATAGGGCACATAAAGTTAAATGTATCATTTCCAGTAAGTTAAGTTCCAACATCATGTTCAAATTCAAAAACAAAACACCCAAAGAAATGTGGAATTTTCTAGTCAAGCGTTATGAGGTTAAGAATTCATCTCCGATTGAAATGTTTGATAGAGAGCTGAGAAAATTAAAGTTTAAAGATGAAGACAATATTATTCAGTTCTTTTAAAAGGATGATAATATAGTGACAGACCTATAAGTAGCAGGGGTACCTATTACCAAGGATTTTCATTTCCGTCACTATCTAGGGCCTTTTTAGAATATGACTAGTTATCAAATCTGATGAGAAGTGTCGCATGAAATCGAGAAAGTGCAGAATTGATGATTAGGACAGAGATTGAACAAAGGAAAATACTTAAAGGAGATGAAGAAAATGCTGAAATTCTTTTTGTAGGTAAAAAGAAAGGTCGATTTGGAAATGATAAAAGCAAGTTAGGACTATGCTTTATCTCTAAAGCTTATGGTCATTCAAAAAATAATTGTCCCAAGCTGAAGGAGAATAGGTGCTTTAATTGGGAAAAACTTGGCCATGTGGTTGCAAACCGCCCGGATCTCAAAGATGTGGGAAAAGGGAGATGGGAAACTTCAAAGGTTGAAGAATTTGGATTATTGGAGCTCTATGATTTAGAAGGAAAAATAGTTAATTTGAATGATGTACTAGCTATTCCAAATACTATAAGGGATGCCCCCAGATTCACGGAGTTGATTTTCGTGAGACATTCTCTCCAAGAGCACATCTCTCATCCATAAGAGCGGTTTTAGCCATTCATTTGCTTTCGAAATATGGAATTGGACCAAGTGGATAGTGAAGACTACTTTTCTTCATGGAAAGTTGGAGAAAGAGGTATTTATGTGGCAGCCTCCCGGTTTTGAATCTCGTGGGCAGCAAGCTCAAGAGATCAATCTATAGTGTGATATTTTACTCCAAGAGTATGATATCACACTATAAATTCATTTTTCACAGATAATGGATTTCAGCGAAGTCATTCTGACTGGAATATATATTGCAAAAGGAAGGAATGGTTGATCATTGTTCTTTGTATCGATGACCTTATTCTTGCTGTAACGTTCCTAACCGACATGCCCTTAGCCAACTGGGCAAACCCGTCTAGACGTTTATGAGTAGTCGCTTCTACCCATTTATGCTGGTCTCTCGGGAACGCGACACCTATATCTACTCGAGCGATCTCCCATGGGTCCGTTACAACCTCTCCCACTAGAACTATGCTCGTCCTCGAGCATCACAAATCATAGACCACACCATCCCATGGTGTCCAAGCCCAAGTCATGACCTACCGTCCAACGGTATTCCGAGTCATACTTTTCCCCATGGAGACTCGAACTGGAGCCCTGCTCTGATACTAAGTGTAACATTCCTAACCGACATGCCCTTAGCCAACTGGGTAAAACTGTCTAGACGTTTATGAGTAGTCGCTTATACCCATTTACGCCGGTGTCTCGGGAATGCGACACGTAGATCTACTCGAGCGGTCTCCCATTGGGTCCGTTACACTTGCTAGCACAAAGAGGAAGAGCCTCGATCATCTCAACCAGCTTTTGGCATCCCGTCTTCAAATGATAGATAATGGGAATCTGAGTTTTTTCTTGGGCGAGATCGTGATCACAGAGTCATCAGTCTTAGCCAATCTATATCTATATATAATACTAAAGCCAAAATAAGATGATAGTTTGTGCTTCACAATTTCATTGTAATCCGTTAGATCTAAAAGCAGTTTGAAAGGTCCATGTGGGTTTATTGGGCAGGGCGATTTCTTCCTTTTTGTCTACTATTTCTTCTTTTCTTCCTTTGTGCAATTAATATCTCAGTTTTACTTACTATGCAGGAAGCTTTTGGTTGGGATCTCTATGCATGTTAATGAAATCTGATTACTGCTCCTCGATTTGGCCATGTATTCAAACTCACTCAATCTATGCTGACAAAGGCATAAAAAATATATGCGAAGGCAAATAGGCTTATTTTGGGCTTAGATATTTTCGATGCCTTGATCACCGCCGCCATATTCTTGAACTAAAGTATCCTATGTTTTGTGCTATTCCAATGGCTCCAAGGAATCCAAAAACCTTTGCCGATTCGAGGGTTTTGTGTTTTATTTTCATCACGTTGGATTCACCAGTTTTATTTCGCCCGCACTGTGAAATAGGATTCCTTTAAGAGAGACTCAAAGAGAAGTTGCACTCAATTTTTTGTGTTTTCTCTTTTTTCTTTTTGGTGTATCAACAGCAAATAAAACTCTTAACAATATTTGGCTCGATCCGTCTTCTTTTAGGTCTTCCTATTTGTATATGAAACATTTGAAGTTAATTTTTTTTTCGGCGAAAAGCGGAGGGAACGCATCTGAGTTGATTACGGAGAATGGCACATCATATGATTGTTTCCAAGAGCAGTAGTTTTGGCTGCAATTCTTCATCTTTACCAAAGGTTCCTTTTCTTTCTTTCTATGCAATTTTTCTGTCTACGCAAGAACACCATCGACACTTTTTTTGGTAAAGCTTCTTCCAGCATTCTGACTTTGATTTGAGATGGTGTATTCCGGTGTTGTGGTTTCTATATTTTGCATTGCATCTGAAGTTATGTATAGGGGAATGGAGGACCAACCTCCATTCCCCTACAAAATAGAAATAGGGGAGTTGAGCTTTTGCTAGATTATCAGAGCATTTTTGCCAAGATTATCAGAGCATTTGTTCGAAGAACAACTACCTGCGATCCTGCTAAAATCCTTTGAAGACACTGCTGCTTTCGATGCGTGCAAACCCGATCTGCCCACGCTAAGATCTGCGATCAAGACCATGAAGATCTGGCGACTCACGAAGATCTGCAACTACCTGCGACCTGTAGACCTTGTATGCAAGATCGCGGAAGACACAATGGCCCACGAAGATTTGCTCGCAGACTTGCGAGATGCGGCGGCGTGGAGGAGCTCAAGAACCTAAAAAAATGAAAACCTAAAAACAAAGCCCTAAAGATAAAACACATTATACCGGTGCGGAATTGGTCCACCGACTTCTATTCCCGCCGTAGAAGCTGATGCTGCATTGGCGAAACGAAACTACACGCCAGAGAAAATGAATGACCCTATTTCTATTTTTGTTATTATGTTTGCATTTTGGCTGTGTTGTTCTTCATTTCTCATGATATTATTGGTCCAGATCCAAGATCCATGAATTCAGAATGCAAAATCTGTAGCAAATTGTTCCTTTTTGGTGTTAAACAGGCATTCTCTGCAATGCATGTACAGAAGGTGAATGCTATGAAATAGAGCAATATCTGGGAGACCTTCCTTATCCACCCCCCCCCCCTCCACGTATAGATATAAAATAGCATGTCAGCAGCATTTTTTTCAACAGCGGACGTTTTTAGCATTGGAAATGTTGTTTTTAACAGCCGGAAAGTTTTATAGGACTGTAATAGAAACAGATAACAGAGAACAGAGAACCCAGATAACAGAGAACAGAGAATCGAAGACAATTTTGTATTTCCAATCTAAAAATTATTCATGCCACAACATTTGCCATATCACAAGATGGGATCTTGTTCATTTTCAGGAGCATTCAACACCTCCTTATTGTACATAGCGACATGGGAGCAAAAACATTAAAAAGCGATCTTTTCGATGAACAAAGTACTTCCTCCACATATACTCCATAAAATACGACTCATACAATGCTTTGCATGTGCCATATCGAGGAAGCGATTTCTTTACGGCACCCTAGGTAGATTCTATCCTATTTGTATGCACACCAGTCTCAGGATCCTTGAAATGTAGACTGTGGTTCACAATCTTGATCTTTGGCGCAATTGCTCTAACCATTCTGAATCATAACCTCTCCAACAATCCTTCGTAAATAACAGTTCTAGGTGCTACATACTTGTAAAGCGATAGAAACTAATGTATCGCCTGTCCGATCTTCAAGCGGCACCATGAACATCTTGTTAGAACTTAGGCTCAATGCCTCCAAATACCCCCGACCCTTAACTCTTCTACCTCTATTATATTTCCGCTTACCAAACTTGCTCACATCTATTTCTACGATCTTTCCGGGACCACCAATCACCTCCGTTGTTCTTACAATTGCAATGGCACAAATATCCGACAATAGTTATACTAGTTAACCATTGCGATATAATACGGATGCCACACTTTCGCGCATTGTGGCGTCTTGTGGCATCTTCACACTCCAGCCGATACATCGGTCTCAACATCGTGGGAATGTTAATTTGCTTCCAAAGAACCAAGTACCCTCTGAATAGAACATGTAAAACTGCAACGCTTACCTCTACATTTCCACTTGATTCCATCTCTTGAACCCTTCAAATTTCCACGCAATTTCATTGTCTTGTTGCATCTCTTACACTCTCTCCTCCCTGGCAAGAAACCTATTTCTACACAGAGAGCAATTGGTGACTTGAGGCTGCTAGTCTTCTCTACTAATTGAGCAAGACTGGTGACATTCATGCTTGCATTCTGGAACTCCATTGAATTTTGGAACTTTCACAGAGAACACAAAACAGTAGAATGGATTTCTTGAATGTTGTTCCTCCTTTCATGTTTCTTGAATTTATGGCTTCCGATTATGCAAAACAGTAGAATGGATTTCTTGAATGTTGTTCCTCCTTTCATGTTTCTTGAATTTATGGCTTCCGATTATGGGAGTGGTTCAACGAATCTGCTTATGGGTTAATGGGCAGTGGTAGCAGTTAGTCGGATCCTGGCAGGTAGTCCGTTTAAGATTAATTACGGCAACCGAAAACAGCGTCGTTCACATTTCTTTGGTTCGTCCGTGTAAAATCCGGCAGCAACAGCAGAATAAGGAGCGGCTTACGTGGATAAAAATGGTCTATGAGGAGGGGGGGGGAGCCGAATAAGGAAGGCTACTCCAATATCTTTCTGGTTTTATAAAAGCGGATGCCAACTGTTATTCCTCTTTGAGAGGTATTTTTTTCAACATATATGACAATTGTAGGTAAGTATTTATTTTATTTATATTTTCCTTGAAGCATTAGCTCTAGCATTGTGGTTAGCAGATATACTTTAGAGATCAGTAGATGGCATGCCTTCATCAAATTGGAATTTTCTAAAATGCTCCTCTATTTCTTGCATTTGTTGTATCTGAGCAAAGAATGTATAGTTGGTGATCTTTCTGCACTTTTTAAGCCTATTCTGCTGCCATAAATTCAAACCTATGTTGAGTGCTTTCTCTATTGTCATGCTGCATTGAGCAATCTATATTATCCTTGATCTTCCTTTTATGGAACCATGTTTTTGTATTCAATCTGCCTTCTAGCTTGACCATAGGAAATTTGGATCTTCCTTGGGCAATATCAACTAACAATAGATTTAAGACACTTGGAATAGAATTTAGGACTCTGTGATCTTCTCTACATCATTGATGGCACCACTTGGCCCTATATCAGGAAGGATGAGATCCTAAATTGGTATAGAAACTTGGCATATTTGTCAGTATTTAATGTACTCATAATTTTCGAGCTCTTTCTGAAGAGGAATATGCTCTGATTTGAAGAATGTATTCACATTATCTTTTCTCCAGGTGTTGCATTAGTGAAGGATTCACATGGGAATGTGAAGACCTCCAGACATAATATCAGGATCCTGCAGAGAAATGACTCTGCTAGGGTAAGGTAATGATCAAGGCACCCTCTTCATCTCTTTCATCTTTATGATGATTAGTCTAACAGAAAGACAATAAACTAGAGTTCATGATTGCTTGGGAGTTTTGGGGTTGGCTTTCATGAATTTTAATCATAATATGCCCTGGTTCAAGGAAATCCAGCAAAGAACCAGTCCATACCATAATTGTAGATGACCTGCACTTTGTTATATGCGCATGGTGCCAGTCCAATACTCCAACAATTAACAGTTATATTACTTTAGGTCAGCTTATTGACGGACAATAGTAATAACCTCTAACCTCCAAATTTTCTTATTTGATGGTTGCATCTTTCAATCTGGCTAAATGCCTTATATGAATTGCACAATGCCCTTCCTAAAATAATAATATATGCCTTTGGCAGAAAGCAAAGTTAAAGGGGTCATATCAAGGTGAGTAATTCTTGCCTATATTGCAAAACCACTTCTAGGATGAATCTAATGAACACAGTTTTGAGCACATTGCAAGGATGAAAGGAACTCTTGCAAATTAGATGGATGATGCTGGTTGGCTGCATCTTTATAGTGTCCTATGCAACAACGTTATACAGCTATCATATATATTGAAGCAAATTCAAGGCAATGCAAATTGACCAAGTAATTATAAATACATTAGGTTTTTATGGAGTGCAATTGGTTGGTAAGGCTTTCTTCTCTCAATCTCGAATGCTTTGATTCTTAGCACATATATGTGACATTTTTTAATTTTGTAAATGTTAAGCAGAAGAATAGATTTACCTATAAAGCTATGCCATCATGTCCTAGCTCATGAAGTTCTATTGTGGAGGTGTCGTATGGCAATTGTTGGCTTGTGATAAGAGAAGAAGTTTATGCTATTGTGGGGAAGGTTCTCAAGTACCTTTATATGCATGTGCTGGGTTTTCTTTATGATGTAGGCTCTACCTTTTCGTCTATAATGATCTGCTAAAATTATAAATATCATGGTTACTAATAGGATTGATATACTGCTCCTGCCTATATTTATACAAACAAGAATCCTATCATACAACTACTCATGTTATTGAATAGTTGTATTTAAGAGTCGCATTGTTTGTCTGATGCAATGCAATGAAGGTTTATTTAGTGGTCATGACAATATCATGTGTTCGTCACAAGCAGCATTATTAATTCAATTTGCAAAATTCAATCCTGGAATTCAATAACCATTTACATTAAAGGTTCCATAAGTATTTAACAAGTGTCTTACCAACATCAATATGATGTATATATTATATATATTATATCTAAGGATTCCAACACTAACTTTTATTCCAAGCATCAATTTTTATAAAGCTCAAATGCAACATGGGCTTTACCCTAAATATCTTCTTTTATATCAAAGCCAAATCGTTCACATAAGTAAAATCTTTAGCTTCGTTAGAACTCTTTTAATCACCCTTAGAGAATATTTTAGTCCGTCAATGTGCCAAAGTTAAGGAACTACTATTGCAAGCATTTCATGCATACATTACTCCTAATATGTGTCAAAGTTAAAGGAACTACTATTGCAAGCATTTCACGCATACATTACTCCTAATGCTTAACAAACTTCTGATTGCCCATTAAAATACTCACGTACATGGTGTTTCAAAGGTCATCAAACATTTACGTCTTGTTTTTATAATTAAGCTATTTTAAAATGTTTTTCATGAAATCCCAGCGACGCTGGGCACTTTTTCTAGTCTAAACATATCACAGGAATCCTTTTTAAGTTTGACTTTACAGATTGCAAAAGGCTATCTATTCCTGCAAACCCATCTATACATCTAACCCAGCGAGATGTGTCCTTCAAGCCTAGAGGACGAAGCCTACATGCAAGGTATTTCCTATCAAAGCGCAGTGGGAAGTCTCATGCATCTCATGGTATGCACCAGACCAGATCTAGCTTCTGCTGTAGGTGCTGTTAGTCAGTTCTTAAGCAGCACAGTGGGAAGTCTCATGCATCTCATGGTATGCATCAGACCAGATCTAGCTTCTGCTGTAGGTGCTGTTAGTCAGTTCTTAAGCTGCCCTGGACCAGATCATTGAAAGGCAGTAGGCAGGATTCTTCGATATCTCAACACCACTCAAGATTTTGTGCTTCAATTGGGCAAAGAATCGTCTTCTAAGAATCCTACTCTTCAAGGAATTGCTGATGCAGATTATGGAGGAGATCCCAAAGAACGATACTCACGCACTGGATTTTGCTTCATGCTTTAAGGTATGGTTAGCTGATGCAGCAAGAAGCAAAAGGCAATAGCTGCTTCAAGGTCACTTGCCTTCGAGGCTTTGTGACTTTGGGGATGAGTTTTCTTTCTCTTTGCATCCTCCTTCTCATTTGCTTTGGTTTTTATTTTCCTTCTGTTAGGCTCTGGGCAATCCTTAGCCCATGTTTACCACAATTAAAACACTTCCTAGTTTCTCCACCATCCTAGTTTCTCCACAATCCTGTCTTCCTACGAGTGCTTGCCCTTCTTTGTTTTCCCTTCTCTTGGATCCCAGTTGGTTTGTTTCTTCCATTAATTGGTTGGCACTAACCAATAAGATTCTCGACATTGTTATAGCTAGCAGGTAAACCAAGCAACATTGCTCCAACTACCAGATCATTGTCAATTCCTTTTTCCAAGCCTCGAAGTTGCAATGCAGCAGCCTTTATTTTGGAGATAAATATTTTGGAGATAAAGTCTTCTGCAGATGCACATTCTTTCATCTTAGTGGTAAAGATGATAGAATAAAGGTTAGCCTGCTGTGAGAAACCTTCTTTCTATAAGTTAGCCCAAGCTGCTCCAAGCATCTTTTGCACTATCTGCAGCTTCAACCCGTGAAATCTGATTGTCATCAAGATACTTCACGGTCTTGTTTCGAGCTTCCCAATCTCATTACATCCATTTCAACAGTGCTTGCTTGTCACTCACTTCCTTTGAGATCTACATCTGTTGCTACTGGTTCACCCTTGCTCTCAATCTGCAGTGACGTTCCTCCTTTCACAATTTGAGCAGCTGTTGGGGCTTGGGCTTTCTGAGGATGTGAGAAGAGCACTGGCCTTGGCTCATCTCCAGAGATTATGTGCCATAATCCCTTCTCAGCCAATTTTCCCCTGACCTTTATGAACTACTAAAATGCATTACTGTGGGATAGCTTTTCAATTTTGCCCATTTCGTTCTGCACAAGAGTAGTGTCGATTCACAAAACACTCAGGTGATCGACCTGCTCTGATACCATATTAACATACAAAATCACAGCAAAAATTGAATTCTATTATCAAAGTGCCTCCTTTATACATAAGATGACGGTGCTGCATTAACAATCATGCAACTGCCATACCTAATTCCAGAAATAGCACCGTTCCAAAAGGAGGTTTACTAAAAAGGTGGTTCAGTTAAAAGCAACTTAAAACTTGCTTGCCAAGTCATCTCTTGCTCAGAATACTTCAACATCCAATAGTTGGAAATGGGTGTTGTTGATGGGTTGCTGGTGACAAAAGACTCCACGACATTGATTTCATGAAACACTTTCCCTTGCAAAAGCTACCTCCATTTGAGTAGTTCTTGCACAGATGCTCAAGAAGAATGAACATAATATGGATGTTATTGCGCAGATGCTCAAGAAGAATGAACATAATATGGATGTTAAAATGGCCGCTTTGGTTAAAAAAGGAGGAGGCAGATAGATACAGATCTGGTATCTGGCTATGTCCAAACAGTGTGCCCACCTTAGTATGACGACCACATGATAGATTTTTTTTAGAATGAAGGTCTTAGTTCGAGCAGAGCTATTATAGCCGAAATGTCTGATAGCGAAATGTCTGATACATATGGCGAAATGTCTGATACAGTCTATCTCATGCAATGGGGCTAAGACAGAAGAGCAGAAGATATCTCAACGATATTTGGAGCATGCAATGACGATAGCTTCCATCAGGCTGGACATGGCATCTGCGTTTTGACCAAGAAGCAAGAAGCATTTTGCTGCAGTGAACCAAGCCCAAATGGGATATAGCCCATGTTTGCAGAGGGAGCTATCAGAGCTAAACAGGAACTTCATATCCTACTTCATCTGGGATTATCTTCAGATATTGTCCTCCAGGAAAATCTTTGGAGATGTTATTTACATGAGGCAACAAGGGTTTGAGGTCCAAGAAGGGAAAGTTAATGTTGCAATAACCAGCATTTCGTAAATGTGTGCTGGAGACAAGGCCTCACAACAAGGGTATTGTATCCGTATGGCCGTTACAAATTGTTGTAGTTTATGTGGATGACACGATAATCGTAAGGAAAAGCATTGATCGTAAGGAAAAGCATTGAAGACACACCATCAAACTCTTCTTACTGGAAACTTAAAAGTTTGAAATGATCTAGTGTGCTCCAAGGTGAAACCACCAGCCACAAATGCCAGATATCTAATGCTATAGAGGCAGCAGCCATAGCTAAAGTTCCATATAGAAGTGCAGAAGTGCAGTAGGAGAGCACAAACCATTTCTAATCGTTGAAGAACGCAATCTTGAATTGGCAGAGATCTCTTTGTCTTGATGTGGGATCAAGTCGGTGCGCTTTTTCAAACGATTCAAAAGGTCCCATTTGCTCGCCTTGTTAAAGATAGCCACAGAGAAAAAATACTGAACTCAGGTTTCACACACTGGTTTCATATGAAGCAATGGAAGCTTTGGTGTTTGCAAGCCTTCGAAGACACCAACTTGTGTTGTGCCTCCAACTTCATATGAGACAGAATATAAGACCATTTCTGCAGCAGTGAGGGGTATCGACCACCCATGGACGACTTCATACATGACCTTTACTTGGTAATTTTATCGAAGAACTCGACTGGTAACATCCGTTTTCAAAATTAACATGACCAGTGCAAACTGCATTCCTACAGGAAGACTGCCTCCACATAAATCGTTTTAAGAGTCTCTTGCCACTAAAAAGAAACTCCAAAATAACAAGAATCATCAGATTCGGCATGACTTTGAAAACTTGTATACATCGCGGACATGGCAGACTCCATATGAGCTTCCAATCAAGATGCAATTCTATAAAGATTACTTTCTTGAAATCAATAAAGACGCTTTCATCCAGCATCCAGGTACCTGAATATTCACTTACACCAGGTGAGGCATGCAATTAGTTAGCTCAGGATCTCATCCAACCAGCTGGAGATTGAGGCTGGATGTGCAACCAGACCTACGGTCGAGCCTCCCAAGAGGATCTGCAGACAGTCATATGAATCAGATTGAGTTGTAGGGGCATCTTGTTTTCACATGCCCAATATACTATAAAATATGGAGCAAGCTCCATTGCCTCTTCTGAGAACCTACCCCCCTCCCAAAACTCATTAGATTTCCCAGACCAGAAATGTATAGCTCTATTCCTCCATCAAATGACTGCTCATAAAAGAAATCTGCTGAAGGAACATCATGGGGAGAAGCCTAGTCAGAGAAATGGCACTCTCTTTCACATCGGAGATGATAACAACAAACGAAAGTGAAGCCCATTATTTGAAACGTATAACTCTGTCCTGAAAGGGATATCCATGAAAGTCTCGAGAAGAATAAAGCGGGCAGCAAAGAAAAGGCATAAACAGTCCTTTTATGCGAAGAAGTAAGGCGGATATTACCCCATAACCAGCTAGGGAAAAGACGAGAAACTCTTGAATTTGAATGTTTCAGTTTTTTTCCCCCTTTTCTTCAAGTTTATGCACATATCTAAGGAGGCTGAAGTGCACCCATAGCTGTACATGATCTGATGTAGTAATTGGTTTTCATAGACCCAAGCTGTCTATCCCAGCGTTTAAATAGTCTTTCTTTCTCTACAATTCCCATTTAATAATCACACTTCCCTTTTCAATTAGCTGCACAGTTCTTCTGCATCAACCACCTACCAATCTTATAGATCCACACAGCAGAGCAGTGTATGGGAAGAGTAAGCCTATAATGCCTTCTCTAATATCAAGCTTTTACCTTCTTCAGTATGAATCTGCACATTTCCACCTGTTGGATAGAAGTATCTTTCATTCACATGAGCATCCAAATGCATTTTGGACTGTTAATAGTAGTCCCCACAGGAACAAGAGCCATCCTTAAAGTGGTGCATGCGGTATCCATCAATTATTATAATCTCTCTATGTTCCAGCTTAGATATAATCTTGGTTGCATTATGACAGTCCATGCACACCCGAAGGTTTTTTGTAGCTCGTATGGTTGTACCTGGAGGTGTACTAATGAGTCCAAATGCTATTGCCAATTTTTCGCAGTGTCCACACAAAGCATCTTCCATCTCTTCAACTGATTGTTTTCCGGATGTATAGTCAGCTTTAGGCATGTATCCTCCCTTTCTCATTCGATCAGATAAAGCCTTTAACATGGTGTATATCTCATTGCATTGAGGGTGGCTTTTGTCCCCCACTATGAACTCATGGACTATATTATCAACTTCAATCCAGGCCTTTGCAGGCTTCTTCCATGCGCTACAGCTCTGCCTAATGTGGTCAATTTCAGATGCAAGTTTCCACATGCACGCATCAGAATATATGCCTGACATCACCACATACCCAGAAGCATCATGTGAGTCTAATAGCACAACTTGATGGAAACAGTGTCTCCCAAGTTCCGCATTACCATATGTTCTGCAGGCGGTTAGCAAGGATTTCCACCCAATCATATCTGCCTGTATGACTTGAAGCAGTTCATATGCCTGAATCAAATATCCTGCACGAGCAAGAAGATCAACCATACAGCTATAATGGCGTATATCAGGTATTAAATTATAGTCCATTCTCATAGATTTAAAATATCCCTGGCCTTCATCCACTATACCAGCATGACTGCAAGCTGCAAGAATGCTAATAAACGTAGCATCATCTGGTTTAATACCCTCCAGCATCATCTGTGAAAGACAATCTCGAGCCGTTGATACACTTCCTTGCCTTGCATGTCCTGCAAGCAATGTATTCCATGACACAACATCTCGAGCAGGTAATATTTCAAATACTCTTTGTGCCTCTCTCAGGTTTCCATATCTTGCATACATATCAGTAAGAGCACTTCCAATCATAGGGTCCAAATGAAATCCACACTTAATGACCTCTTCATGGATGCGCCTGCCCTCTTCAATGGCTCCTACGTTGCAGCATGCTTTCAGAATACTTAGAAATGTTAGCTTGTCTAACTTTAAGTCCTCGTGTTTCATTTCATTATACATCTGCATGGCCTGAAGATAATTCCCACATTGAGCATATACATTAATTATGATAGAAAATATCACTGCATTTGCCTTTATGCACTGCTGTTGCATCTTTTTATGGCAATCTAAGGCAAGTGAAACTTCGCCCAATTTCGCATATCCATCAATCATTGCACCCCAAGTCACCACATTCCTTTCTGGCAGATTTTCAAACACTTGACATGCCTCCTGCAGGCACCCACATTTGGCATATGCATTAACAAGGGCGCTCCCAACAATGACATTAGATTGGACACCAACTGTAATAATCTGTTCATGAGCGTACCTAGTCCATTCAATGTCTCTTTTGTTGGCACATGCTTTTAAAAGGCTTGAATATGTCAACTCGTTTGGTGCTATATGTTCTTCTTGCATCCATTTGAAACACTCCAGGGCAAGGACCTCTTCATCATTTTTGGTGAATCCTGCAATCATAGAACTCCAGGACACTACATTCTTGTCAGGCAATACTTGGAATACATTAAATGCCTCATCCAGCTGATTGCATCTTGCATACATGTCAACTAAGGAATTTCCCACAATAAGATCAGAATAAAGCCCATATCCAATAATATGTTCGTGAATGAACCTAAGCTCTGGTGTCATAAGACGGCCTTTAAGGACAGCAACACAAATGTGTTTGTCATTAATTGGACCTGATAGCAGCAGCATTTTCAAATACAATTGCAGTGTGACATTGTTTCTCGCCAATTTTGCATGAGTGTCAACAATTGCACTCCATGTATACCCACTTGGGTTTTCAATTTTAGTGAAAGCTTGATTTGCCTCAATCAGACTTCCACAAGTTGCAAACAACCGGATGAGGTGGTCAGCTAAAAAGGCAATAACATCAAGTCCATTGAGAACCATCAAAGCCTGAACCTGCCTGCCACGTTCTAAATTTTGCCGGTTCGTGCATTCCTTGAGCAGACAATAAGCCTGATTACTAGACAGAAGTATGCCATGGTGATTCATCGCTTTGGAAACCATAACAGAATCTTCTACACATTTCCATTTGCTCCAAATTTTATGTTGCCTGCTTGACCCAGTAAAGAAGAATATCGTAAAGAATCATAGAAGCATGCGTAATTGAACTTTTGTACCTGAGCAAGCCTTCAACAACAACACAATGAGGAGGGGTCTGATCGTCATGCTTCTTCATATCATTAACCTGAGATAACGACTCAAGAAATGGAAAAGATGATATGGTGTTGCTTTTATAATGAAAGAGAGTTGAGGATAGCTCCGCTAACGCTATGGCCTGCCGTGTACTCGCCATGCGCTCTCAAACAGGCGCTACATTCGCTATTATAAATTTCCGCTATGTGGCAGCATCGTTTTCTAGCGTTATGCTGTTGGTTGTGCATGCTTCTGGAATGGTCAAGTGCTAATGGGTTTTTAAGGACCATTGGATCCTAGAACAAAGGTGAGAATATGCCAAATGAAGTGCAAGGGATTTTACACCTCACACCCACACACGTATAGCACAACGCTCCCCATACGCCATAAGTACATATGGGAATACACAATGCATGAAAATGAATACTATGCAAGGTGCCCACATTTTCCAATTGTATTTGCCTCTGCCATTCACATGCTCACACAGCAGCAAACACGTTTCACAACAAGCACGCCCCAATTTAGGGGCCGTGAGCCTGCCCAAGCTAATATATTAGAGAAGTTAGATGAAGAAATTAATAGAGCTCACAGAGACACAATTGCAAGTATGCAAGATCCATATATCACACGTAATCGCTACTACAAATAACGATGCACTTATATTACAATCCATATTACAGAACTGAAATACAATTGAGGCTACATCTCTATGGCCCCTGTCACAGGTACCATATAGCAAGCAGAGGACAACAATGGACGCGATGACATAGCATCACATCAGTGTCAGAAGGCAGAAAGAACATAAGGTGCACATCACGCTCAAAGATCCTCCACAAACACAGAATAAGGTTCTTGCAAGAGGCTGCCATCAACCCGCAGGGCAGATGTACACCTCCAGTTCTCCTCGGCCCTCCATCAACCACGTCTCTAGCCATAATGTGGCAATTGGCGCCAGTGCTCCACAACAAGCGTATTCTCAAGCAGCCCCATTGAAACCACGAAAGATTGCTCCGTCTGTACCGTCTCCAGGACAGAGAAAAGGGACTCGGGAAGAAAGCGTGCCACCATCAAACAATAAAAAAGCAAAGCCGACGGACCTTCCAGCAATCCACATGCCACATAACTAGAATCAAGTACATATTCCCTCTTGAATATGCACACAAACCTCTTCACATGCAATGCAGAAAGAATGCAAAAATCAGACATGTGCATTTCCATCTCAGGCTTCCTGCCACGAATCAACTGGCGATCCCTTCTAGAACAACAGAACACTGCCACAAATCACCTAGCGATCCCTTCCAGAACAACAGAACAAGGAAGCCCAGTCCCTCGTAAGAGAAAAGAAAGCTTGAAATGCAACAATGCAGCCCGCTTTAAAGGAAATCATCTTTTACTCAGCTCCACCTGTCCGGCCGCCAAAATTGGGCTGCTTTTAGCAACCCCCGTGAAGGCATTGCACATCGGCCACAAAATTCCCCGCCCTCGCAGATCTTTGGGGAAAAAAACAATGGCCTCCCCATTTTTCCGCCCAACCTGCGGCAAAATCTAGGAAAGGAGACATATTGGGACGCAATGCATGTGTTTCGAAGATGCAATTTATCTAAGAGGCTATTTCCTTCTATGCTATTCCCTTTGAGGGTAAGTTAGTTTTTTGCACCATATAAAAAACAAGGTTGCCCTCGGGGAGAGGCGATTGTAGAAATGAATTATGTTGAAAACTTGCAATGTGCACAATTAACATTTCTGGTGATGAGTTCCACAACGACTTGCTTGGCCTAATGTTTCTATGAGTCAATATCTTTTTGCCTTCGTTGAACCGGGTGTGCTTTATCGTATTTTGAGATAAGAAGATAAACTTGCTTCTAGAGGCTAGTTATAAGGTCCTCTATAGTGCTAGCATCCCTCGTGTTCTACTTTCTGCTCAATCAGTCGTCTAATAGCATCTTCCCTTGTTCGATTGTGCATTTGCAATGTCTATTGATTATGATGACACAAACACATAGCAATCCAACTACAAAGTATCATAGGGCAGGGTAGAAACGACATGCATGATGGATAACTTGAACATGACATGTGTATCAAGAAAATCTTGTTGGTAAATCTTCCATCATTGAATTTCTAACTACATGTTATGTCCATCAACAACGATCAGGGCATTCCAAAACCTAATAGAAAACAATCCAAAGAAGATAATCAGCTACCTTCTAACTACATGTTATGTCCATCAACAACGATCAGGGCATTCCAAAACCTAATAGAAAACAACCCAAAGAAGATAACCGACTACCTTATGTACGACAAAGTCCAGAAAATAAAAGGGGCTCCTCATAAAAGGTTCTCCAGAAGAAGATGTACTATGCAAGATGCTGGTAGATAGAATAGAATAGAATAGAATTGTTTTTATCGTCCACGGAGACCAATCGGCCTATGGGACCCAATACAAAAAGCGCAGCAGTCACATTACTGCCCGGATTAAAAAACCCCCGCCCCGAAGGGTTTTCGAGGGAAAAACCGTGGCAGCAATAAGACTGCTGACAATGATTAAATGGTTGACTGGGGGCATATCTGAGCCCTCAAGTTCAGTACTTCCTGAATGTATGATCCGAGTGAGCGCACCGAAGTCGTGCCCAGTAACATGTGTAGCGGCTCATCAGGTCTAATCAACTGAGCATAGCGTGTCCGAATCTGATCATATGCCGGGCAGCTCTGGAAAGTGTGACACTCATCCTCAACAGCTCCCGTCTGGCAGCACTGACAAACCCTATCCTGTCGTGGCTCCCCAATCCATCGACCTATCTCAATCCGGAGATGGTGGGCACCTGTGCGAATGGAGGCGATATGCCTGCGCTTTTTCATGGGCAGATGTGAACGTAGGTAGCGTTGTGGGCCTCGTTCTAATGTGGGATTTATGTCGCTTGTAATGTCTTGTTTTGACTTGCTCCGGGGCCACGGAATCCCAAAGCTTCTTTGGAGAAACAAGCATCAAGGTAACATCTCAGCCGCCGCGACCGCCTCTGTTTCTACCGGATGCACATGTGCTCTGGACATTCCATCGAGTTAGCCATCGCACTCTTTTATCCTTCCAACAATTCTTGAGTCGTTGTGGTCCCATTGCCCTTTGCATAAGCCAAGTCGCGGTGAGACGATCATCATCCATATTTACCACCTTCTGGAAATAGACGATGTGTCTATCAAGGGCCGCTCGCTGAAGTGGCAAGAAACCTGTCTCCTGCAACAAAATCTGATATGGGACCGTGGATTTCACTCCGAGTGCCCGTGCTAAGAAGGCCTTCTGCACCTGTTCCAAGTCGCTCCAAGTAGCAAGGGACACCACTGGGCCCCAGACTTCAACCCCGTACAAAAGAACGGGCTCTACCAATACCCTGAACAGATGTGCCTGATGTCCCCAATCATATAATTCTGCTCTGTGGTTATTGTTCTGCATTGCAGTGCTTTCCAGCCTGCTGCTACACGTAATCTTATGGAAGTATCCCAGCATAGTGTAGAAGGAAACTCCACTCCCAGATACTTGTAGGTGGGTGTCACCTCCACTTGTTGCCCTCGATAAGTGAATGAAGGGGGCCTTGGATGGCGCGAGGATGAGATTAGGACCACCTTAGTCTTGGCCAGATTGACGTTCATGTCTGTGGCCTGGCAGAATGTATCCAGAGCATCTAGGTGAGATTGCATATCCTCTGGATTGTGAGCTAAGAGGTCAACATCGTCTGCATAGATGAGTTGCCTGAGGACCTGATGCAAAAGTTGGGTCCCGCCACCCCATTGTCCATGAGCCAGGTTCCAACTGGTCAATGTATGAGACAAACAATGTTGGGGAAAGAGGACATCCCCTGGCGGACCCCAATACCGCTAGTGAATGGTTGTCCCGCCATCCGCATCCGGCCCGAACAACTCTCGTATAACCCCAGATAATTTTGATTTTGCATATCCACGGGAACCTCCGGTGCCGCAATCTTTCCCATAACTTTTCCCCGAGGCACGAGTGTCAAAAGCCTTCGCCAAAAGTCAACAAAGCAACAATACAGTCCCGCCGACGGCCGCTATCCTCAACCAAAGTCTTCAATGTGAAGATATGATCAATGGTTGAATGCAGGGTCGAATCCTCTTTGCGTGAGAGCTCGCGACACTGTTTATACGCCCACCTGGTCAATTGTTGCTCAATAATGCCAATTAGCGGTTTGGCAAACACCGAACCCGACCATGATTGTTCGGTAATTGGTTGGACTATGTGGATCTCCCCGCCTTGTAAATGGGGACAACTCGCTTGTGGTCCTTGTTGGGGAATCCTTCCTTTCTCTGTTGAACATAGTGGTTAGGATTTGGTACCATATAGGCTCCTCTCGCCCACTTGAGCAACTCCGCAGCATACCATCCAGTCCATTGCTTTCCCATTGGCCAAACGTTGCGCACCACGGGTAACATCCGCCTCTGTGATTTCTAATGTCGGACCATCTTTGTGGGGGTATGAGCGCGCGCGGTCCCTTGAGGATCATAGAGTTGCCGCAAGTATTGTCCCACCGCTCATGAGTGATGTTCCCCGTAGGGTCGGGTCGCTTTTCGAAGAACCTTTGCGCCAAAAGGTTCTAGGATGGCTTTCCAACATGTAAAACATTTCCCTTTGATGACGTGCAATGTACTGAGATTTCTTTGCCTTCAAGAAAGCACGATACTGTGTGGTGGCATGTGGGCGCATTGCAGGATCTGTGATCTGACGGAGCCGGCATTTGTATTCCTTACACTCAGCATCAAACCACCGATTACGCGGGAATGTTGCAGTCCCTGTGACACTTCTCGGACATGTTATCCCAAAACATCTTTCTGCGACAGTACCAAGGAGCACAATCAGCTGACCCGTTTGCTGCTCTAGCGTGGGGGCCTGCAAAATTCCTGAAAGGTCATCTATGAGCATATCAGCATAATCCTTTGCCTGTTCGTAATCCAATCGCACTTGAGAGAAAAGCTACTTTATTACAAGATGGAGAATTTAATATGTTGATTACCGAATGACAAGAAATAGATGATAGTAACAAACCCACGAATAGCTATCAACCAATTTACAAAATTGCCCAGAGAGTAGCTCCTTGTTGCAATTTAGATCAGGACAGACAATACATATTACCATAAAGCAAGGTGCTCCATCGATTTGCAATGAAAATATGATGTATTGCTCCGCCACACAAATGTCTTGCCAGAAAATGCAGAGAAACTCAGATTTGGATCAACGAAACTGCTTGAACGAAAGAAATTGATCTTCTTGGACGACTTTAGCACTTTTAATAATCAACGAGATGATTTAACTGTATTTCACTTTTTGCTTTTAAGGAGTGTGCGGCCCTCCAGATGTTTTAAGTTCAAAGGCGAGAGCCCTACTCGACTTCTTGAGAGAAAAGCTACTTTATTACAAGATGGAGAATTTAATATGTTGATTACCGAATGACAAGAAATAGATGATAGTAACAAACCCACGAATAGCTATCAACCAATTTACAAAATTGCCCAGAGAGTAGCTCCTTGTTGCAATTTAGATCAGGACAGACAATACATATTACCATAAAGCGAGGTGCTCCATCGATTTGCAATGAAAATATGATGTATTGCTCTGCCACACAAATGTCTTGCCAGAAAATGCAGAGAAACTCAGATTTGGATCAACGAAACTGCTTGAATGAAAGCAATTGATCTTCTTGGACGACTTTAGCACTTTTAATAATCAACGAGATGATTTAACTGTATTTCACTTTTTGCTTTTAAGGAGCGTGCGGCCCTCCAGATGTTTTAAGTTCAAAGGCGAGAGCCCTCTTTCATTTATCCTTTTGCCGATAGAAAAAAAATGGTGAATGTCGCTTTTAGTTTCCTATAGCTCTATCTTTAATCTGAGCCCTCAAATTGTAACTCTCCTGACATTTCCACTGTTGATTTGGAATATGAGGGGCATATCCTAAAACCACAACTCCCATCCCTAGATTTTATCCTTCTGGCAACCCAAAAACAAAACACTGATGCATTGAGCAGTTGCACATTGAAAACACATTGTTAGTTTTCATTTTATCATCAGAAGATAATTTGGGCACCAAGAAAAGATTGTATCTGTTAATTTGAACTGTTGTAGACATAAATAATTCAATGCAAAACAAAAGATTGGTCCGAATATTTTGGATGGAATGCAAACTATGTCTACAACCATCACAAAAAGTGCAATCCACTTGAATATAAAGATTAATCTTATACATGCATACCATTTCAATTTCTAAAAGTCTATAAGACGATTTAGAACCTAATTATATATACCCTAAACATTTTGCTTGTTTACTGAGTGGTGAAAGTCAATTAATTTACATTGATGTAAGCTTGGTGTTATATTAATGCATCTAGTAATTCACAAATAGGCAAATAAGTATGCTTGCATGAGATGTTGGCTGATATAGTGTTTATAATTACTAAGACATCCATGCAATTATCTACTGGTTTTACATAAGACATATGTGGAATTGCACCCAAATAAATGCTTAACTATATAATTTTATTTCAGATTGCTTCAACAAATAAATGTTCTTAAGCTTTACTTTGTAAAACAAGTGTTTAGACACCTTTGCTTGCATCATATACTAGCCTTGAAAGCTTAAAACTCCATAATTCAAGCATAAAACTTACACTTCTTGGCCCAAAAGATGTCACACTTTGTGCCCCAAAAGACGATGTCATAGTTTAAGATTATCTTGTGTCCAAAAGTAGACGTGATTTGCACAGTACTTATTGTTCATTAAGCAATTCAATTGGACATAGTGTGTATTACGCAGGGATTCATTCATTTGGGACCTACTAAGCTTATGTATTTGGAAACCTCAAGATTTGAAAGAGGGAGGTTTGGCGTATCCACATTTTTTAGAGTGAGAGGAAGGAAATTTAGGTCATGATTTAGTAGTTCTTTTTTGTGAGTTGTGTTTGTATTACAAACAGCTTTTGCATTAGGTACATAAAATTTGGGCACAAATCCCAATGCGTTTATATTGTGTAGAAGATTCTCTGTTAGGAAGAGAAACAGTCTATTGGCTATAAGTATTACGAACAAGGATTTCCCTAGGAATTGCCATCATTTATTCACTTCTATAGTCCGATCCAAATTCAACTACCAAGTCAAGAATGTGTGTCATGACAGGGCTACAAGCTCTTGGCAGGTATCACTAGCCAACATCTGTAGCACATAATTTTATTTGGGGTCCAGGTGTTATAGCTAGATATTCCCTATGTTTTTCATTTTTTGGGTAGCCTGCGATGTGCAGCTACCCACTCTATACCATTATAGAAAAACTGTTGAGATGAATGAAAAGCCTAGCTAGTGCTTACTATACCTTGCAATTGCTTCAATTGGCGGGGTATTTGGCGGTGTTCTCATGTTGATCGACCTCCCCTTTGATGCACTATTTTACGTTCCGTGCCATGTCTGTTCAGCCTTCCTATCCAAGCTTAATCTATTTTCGACGTCTTCAATTTATTTCATCACCAATCATTTCTACTATGCTAGCTAGAAGCAGACCTTAGCTATCTTAATATTCACCTTTGCGTCTGGGCGTTTAGTCTAGTGGTAACACACTAGATCTAGTAACTATAGGTCTCGAGTTCGAGACCGCCCAGAATCGCACTCTGAACTGTTGGGTGTCAAAACCCACAGACGCAATGTAAAGTGGTTGGGGGCAGGGCCCAACCAAGCAACGTAGTGTGGTGTGTGGTCACATGTCCAGTTGGATACTGCCTAGTGGTGTGACGTTAAAATACTATCTATCTATCTATCTATCTATTCTTGTTCTAGACCATTTCGCAGACCTTCTGAACCTCTTTGCTAGGAACTTCTATTTGATGTCAACCTCATTTCTCTTCTTGACCTTCCTCTTGACTTTGTGCTAATCTGTTTGCAACCTCTAACTTCAACTCATCCCTCATTTTTGTCACTACTGCTTATACAATTTGTTTAGTTTTGCCTATATTTGGTCAATATCTGGTCGAGCATTTCACATGACATGAGTCTGACTTAGACGTGTCCATCATTTTCATCATACTTCTTGTCTTAGGGCTTATATTCATGGGTTCTTAACCTTCCTCTTGACTTTATGCTCTGCAACCTCTACCTCAACCTCGTCCCTCGTTCTGGTAACTACTATTTATATTGGGGCATCTATTCATGGTTTCGACATGTTTTCAATTTTCCTTATAATGTCTTATTTCAAAACTATCGCTTCTCTTTTATTTCACATTTTCACATTGCTTTTCAAACGCATTGCATTGCATTTTTAATCATAAAGTGTTTTTTATTTGGCAAAATTTAGTTTACATAATGTTTCCTATCATCAATTTTACAGCTTTCAGCTATACCATTTTACATTTTTTTGGTTATAACGTATTTGCGTTTGGCGCTTTATTGAGTGTGTTACATTAGATACATTCTTGTTTTGTGTTTTCTTTCCTGGACTCATTCTCAATAGTTCTAATTTTATCAAGAAAGCAATTTCATGACCATTGATAATTCATTGTGTTTTTCTTACTCATCTTTCTAGTTCACTCACACTTAATCAGTTAACTTGCCAAAGCTCTTCTTTATTGATTGATTTTTTTTTTTTTTTGAAGAACTGTGTCATCAATATATTAAAAGAATGGTAATGTTACAAAGCAAGTGAGGAGGAAGAATAGAATAGAATAGAATAGTTTTTTTATCGTCCACTGAGACCAATCGGCCTATGGGACCCAGAAGGAGCGCATCAAACTTATTACTGTCCGGGTTAAAAAACCCCCGCCCCGAAGGGTTTTCGAGGGAAAAACCGTGGCAGTAATAAGAATGCTGTCAAACTGTACAAGTATACATCATCATGAAATAAATGTGTATGTACATGTCAAGTGCGTGCCCGAGGACATAGCTGATCTCGCATGTCCATGACCTCCTGAAGGTATGATCCTAGCATCCGTACGGATGCCGTGCTCAATGTCACATGTAGCGGCTGGCCAGGCCTGACGAACTCAAAGATAGCGGCGTCCGGATTTGATCATATTTGGGCAACTTTGAAGGGTATGAGATTCATCCTCAATGACTCCCATTTGGCAAAGATTGACAGAGCTGCCCCGGCGGGTGGCTCGCCAATCCATCCGCCTGTCTCAATTCGAAGATGATGTGCCCCCTCAGGCGAATGGAGGCAATGAGTCTGCGTCTTTTCATGGGCAAGTGGGTGCGCAGGTAGCATTGTGGGCCTCGTTCCAATGTGGGATTTATGTGGCCATTTGGTAGTGTCTTTGCCTTGACCTGCTCAAGGGGCGGCATCCCAAAGCTTGCCGATGAAGCAAGCATCAAGATATTGCCTCAAGCTATGGCGATCTACCTGTTTGCACATGTATGCACCTGTGCTCCTCGCACATTCCATCTAGCCATCCATTGAGCTCTCTTTTCCCTCCGGCCAGGCCTTGAGGTATTTGTGGGCCCCATTGCCATGATATAAGCTAGTTTTGGGAGACGAGCATCGCCCATGTTGACCACCTTCCGAGAATAGACAATGTGGCGATCAAGGGGCCCTACTCAAGAGGCAAGAATCACATTTCCGCAGTAGAATTTGATATGGGACCGTGGACTTCACCCCTAGTGCTTTCATTACCAAGAAGGCTTTTTCGCGACCGCTCCAAGTCATTCCAAGTAGCGAGGGATACCACTGGGCCCCATACTTCAATCCCGTGATCGCTCCACTAAGACTTTGAGCAGGTGTGATCGATGGGTCCAATCATACAACTCCGCTCTATGACTATTGTTTTGCATTGCATATAGTGCTTTCCAGCCAGCAGTAACTTCGTGAGCCGTATGGATGTGTCCCGGTGCATAGTAGATGGAAACTCCACTCCCAAATATTTGTATGTGGATGCTACTTCCACATTACGCCCCGAGAACGGAAGGAAGGGATCCTACCGTCGTGGAAGATGATATGAAAACCACCTTAGTCTTGGCCAAGTTGACGCGCATATCAGTCGCTTGACAAAATGTGTCCAGGGCATCGAGATGTCGTTGCATGTCTGCTGGTGTGTAAGCTAGGAGGTCCACATCATGAGCATATATTAACTGCTTGATGATCTGGTAGAGAAGGTGAGCCCCGTCGCCCCGCCCCAAAGAGACAGCGATACCTCGACACTCCACAACAAACTCACGAAAAAACTGCAACTCTACTGCTGTACAAACCGACCATCACCATCTACAACACCCAAGAAGTCCCGCCAAATGGCAAACTTCCGCTCTACTATTCCTGGGAACACCAGAAAGCTTTGAAATAGCTCTTCTTTATTGATTGAATTGATTGACATGCCCTATTGTTAGGTGGGTTTCTTTATATTTGTATTTGTTTTTTTTAGACTCGACACATCTTTTATTGCATGATATAATCTCTTGATTTATCACATAGATGATTTATTACACCATCCTTGTAATTGACATTTTTTACATTCTTATTGCACCCTTGCCCAGAATTTTCATTCTTGGGTCCTTTGTTCTCGTAGCTCCACTTTGTCATATCGTCAGTCTCAACAATTCCACTCTAACTTTGGAGCTCTCGCCCTTCGTCTCCCCGCTATCCTTGCCCATAACCTTATCTTCACCTTGGATTCTGTGGTTATTTCCTGTTGCATTTGTTTCTATGCTTCATTACATAACATTTATGCTTGAAATGTTCTTTATTCCGACCCACTTTCCATAACATGGTTCCTCTTTTTTGCCCCTATACATCTATATTATAAAATTATAGTGTAAGTATATATGTCATGCATCAAACATGGAGTGCTCAAATTGTGCCACGTGGCATGCCAAGTGTATTTTTTTAATGCCAAAAGGTGCTACTGTATATACATTTAGCATGTTTGATATGAAGAAAGCAAGTTCACCATATACATTTAGTATGTCTGTTAATATGAAGAAAGCAAGTTCACCGCAAATAAGTTGCATGCAACTTGCAATCTAAAAAAACTATAGTTCAATGTAACTATTTCAAGTTTGTAGAATTGGAAATTCTTATAAACTAAATAAGTACGTTTCTGTATTGCTTGCAGAACATTAAAAATGTAAGCTTTTAGACATACAGGCTTTTAGACATTCTTAAACTTCAGAAATATGCTCTTTCTTAGTAGAAATTTTGTTGCTTTTGCATACAAAATACCATGTTTCACAAAGATTTAAGGTTTATAAAGGAAGCCCAAGTTCAATGGTTTTGGATAACTCTACATTGCACACACTTAGCAAAAAGTTGAAAATTAGTTTTAAACTGACTAAAGATGATAGTTTTCAATATGAAACATGTGCATGAATATGTCTTTTAACAGCAATTCCATATATCATATTAGTTACTGAAAACTTGCAAGCAAATATAATGAAAGCCTTAGAATGTTGTGTACATTTGTTATTAACAATATATGGCCTCATTCAACAGGATATTACAACATTTTGGTGCCCATTATATAACCATTATCACATTGAAAACACATCACATGTATTGATATGTCTCGCATCACCAAATACAAAAACAACAAAGTGGCGAAAACCAACAAAATTCCACATTAATTATTTTAACAGAATGCACCATTGATAATTTCCGAGGTTTACCGCAGCAAAGTAAGCATAATGGTTGAAGTACATCACATATTGATGTCTCGCATCACCAAATACGAAAACAACAAAGTGGTAAAAAACAACAAAATATCACATCAGTTATTTTAACAAGATGCATCATTCACAATTTCCCAGCATTAGCCAGCCTGCTTATTAGCAAAAGATGAACTTGATAATGGCATTAAAATGATCTGTTCTAAAAATTGTCGGTAATGGTCGGGCGCAAGGGGTGTCTCCCGCCTTGTAGATGGGAACAACTCGCCCGGTGGTCCACCTGGGGAGGGGAGGGGGGGGGGGATCTTCCTGTAACGCCCTATTGAACAAGGCAGTTAGCATTAGTACTATGGAAGACCCTGCCCACTTGATCAATTCTACCTGCATATCCTCCGGGTCTGGCGCTTTCCCATTGGCAAGACGTTGTAAGCCTTGGTCTATGTCTGCCTCTGTGATTTCTAGCACTGAGCCTTCTTGCAGGGGTAATGCTGCTTGTGCACCCTAAGGGCTGTATAGCTGATGCAAGTATTGCCTCTACTACTCGGGAGTGATGTTCCCATGTGGGATGTACTTGCTTTCTGAGCCCCTTCACTAGAAGCTCTTAGGGTGACAGTCCAGGAGGTAGAACATTTTCCTTTGATACATTGCGATGTCCTTGGCTTTCTTAGCTTTAAGAAAGATGCAGTACTGTCTGATCGCATGTAGGTGTAGAGCAGGATCTGTGACCTGGCAGAGACAGCATTTGTGTTCCTTGCAGTCCGCATCAACCACTGATTACGTGGGTAGGTTGTGATCCCGAAAATCCGTCAAGGTCGGCTTCTCCCAAAGCACCTTTTTCGCAGCAGTCCCACGTACGTCAATCAGCTGGACTGTCTGTTGCTCTAGTGTAGGGTACTGCAAAATTCTTTTTAGGTCATCGATGAGCATCATTAGAGAAAATATGGGGTCTCAAGATGTCCCCCTAAGAAATATTATGGTTTATTTTTTCTATTTTCCCAATTATATTGGAGAGCATTTAGCCTTCATAAATATAGAATCCAAGTGTATCTTGTAGCCCACGTAGACCTATCCCATTATGCCACGTCATTTGTAGAGAGAGAGGAGGAAATCTCAATTAGGGTTGCTCGAATCAGTTCGTGAGATCTCGGGCGTGTCTCCGAGATCGCTCTGAGATCTCCCTATTCAAGCGAGGTGTCTGGTGGTTTTCCAAGACAACAGATGCACGATTTGAGCTCGAGATCCAAGGTTTAGGGTTCATGTGGGCGTGTGAGTTCAAATTTGAATTTCCCTCATTGCATTTGCTCGGAAAATTTTGAATCATAGTTCAAATTTGAAATTCCCTCATTGCATTTGCTCGGAAAAATTTGAATTGCAGTTCAATATTGAATTTTCCTCACTCTAAAGTGCTCGGAAATTTTGAATTGTAGTTCAAATTTGAATTTCCCGCATCTGAAACATTTGAATTCAGTATAAAATCAACAATGGAGTTTCTGGGATGGTTTCTGCTAGCTGCAGTCATTGCCATGGTTCAATTTAGAATTACCTTGCCTTCATCAGAATTTGCAAAATCTACTGTCAGCAAAGAAGAACATAATGCTTTGAGATTGAGTGGAGCCAAGCATGCTGATATCTGGACAGTAGGGGAAATTTACCCACGAAATCCATTCACAGGTAGATGTCCAAATTTCAATTGTGTAACAAGCCTTGTGAGGTTTATTTGTGAGGGAAAGTCGGGGCTGCTAGGCTACTGTGAGAGCTTGGCACAATACAATTTGCAATTAGTTTATCACAATAACAATTTGTCACATTGCTTGCATTTGAGAGATACGGAGTTGTGCAAATTGAGAGATCAGTTAGAGCAGCAAAGAAGGGAAAAGGATAAGCAGATCAGCCAGCTAACAAAAAGGAATTCTCAATTGGAGGAAGATATTGTGATGTTTCAGCAATGTGTCAAGCAATTAGAGTTTGCAAGACTTTCAGCAGTAGATGATGCTAGAAAGAATATGAAACAGTGTCGTGTCTTACAGAAGAGATTGGAGAGATCAAAGAGGACTGTTCTTGGTGCTCGAGAGAGAATAAAAGAATTCAAGCCAATTGAAACACTTAATATTAAGTGTGGGGCTGCTCGAAGGAGAATTTATGCTATGAAGCAAGTGCTACAGTCAAGTAAGGCAAAGAAGGGTGTGAGGAAGAATGTTGGAAACATTGTAAGAAGTATTGCCACAAAAGAATAGATCATTTCAATGTTAAATTCACCCGAGAATTCTGATTTGAAGAAATTTGTTATGGACATGCTTCTTCATGAGGTGAGTTCAAAAATGGATGCAAATAAAATTCAAAATGTATGTGATTCTGCTGGAATTAGTACAGCAGCTTATAGGTTGCTCTTCAAGCAATTCTCGGATGCATTGAACATGGTTGGGACAAATAAAGTTATGGTTCCAAGGCCACACCATCTGAATCTTGTCAGGGCAAGGAGAAACACCATGGTTGAAGAGATCCTTGGAGGAATGCACTCGATTAAGTGTGAAGCACCATTCACTATTTCAGGGCCAAGATCTAAAAAAGGTATCCCCAATGACAACAATAAGTCTCAATGAGAGAAACAATTTGTGGTTTGACCTGGAGAGCATTCTGAAATTTATGGTAGTTTTCTATAATATACATGAAGATAGCATTCACAACAGCCAGCTGGAAGTTTGTTTGAAGCTTGATGAAATGGAACTCAGCCACAAAGTCAAGTATGAAAGGGTGTCTTTGACACTCATGAATCGGGCATTTGCTGCAGATTATGAACAGCAAAAAATGTTAAAGAGGAAGGATAGAGACCCCGAGTGGTTTTCAATCCAATCCGAGGATCATACGTGGTGGTTGGACCTTTTTCAAGTTCAGAAGGAGAATAATGAAGTGCTGAAATGGGTCTTTGAGCAGACAGGTATACCTATGCTTGTGGACAGCTATAATAAAGGTAAGAAGTGTTGAAGGTTTTGGTTCTTTTTTGATTAATTTCCACCTGGCATCAGATTTGAAAACTGAGAAAGCCATGTATAATATTAAGAAACAAAAAATGGCCCCTCAAAAAGTACTCTCAAATGTAATCAGAGTTAAGCTCCTGATAGACACCTGAAGGATAAAGATCTGATCCCAATTTTGCCTATTCCCTTGGATAGAGTTCACATTTGTACACTGCATGCTCTTGTTAGGATAGTAGAAAAGATGATTTGGCTTTCAGAGTGCTTTGTCTGGAACATTAAGGATGAGAAGCAATGGAAAGAAGCTATTGAACGAGTGGAGATAGTCTTATCAACTGTAGGATTGCATGGTGGATGTGTGAAGCTGGAAAAGGATACTAAACAGTCCTCCAATGGAAGAAGCTCGGTTCCAGCCAAGGTGTCTATTGGAGGTGAGAGGGCAAAGCACTTTTTATGCAATGAAAGTGCCAAGGTAGGTGTATGGGACTTTGGAAAAAAACTTGTAGATGCAGAGATGGACAGAACCACTAATAGAAGAACCAGAAAAAGGCATGCATGGAATTCCTTGTCCAACTTAAATTTGTAGTTGCAGAAACAGTACTTTACTGCTGAATAGAAGCTGGAATTCCGAGCTGCTGTTAATGCATTTACAAAGGCATACATAGATGCATGGGGGAAGAGCGAAGTTACACATTATGTGCATATAATTTTTGCACATGGGCCTTGGTTTGCAGATAGGTATGGCAGCTTGGCCATATGTAACACACAAGGCATGGAAAAATCACATAAGCAAGCCAAGATGGTTTTCAATAGGAAGACTCAACGAGGCGGCAGTAATCTAACTTCTCGTCAATCCAATCCATTGGTCCAAATGGGACAATGGTTCTATAGAGGAGTGCTAGCAAGACGTGAAGAGAATGTGGCAAGATGTGCCTCGCCAATTTTGCATATGCAATGGCAGCTGCTATGAAGAAACGTCGACAACGGGCTTGGTCAGAATCGAATGGCAGGAATAAACTAAATGAGTGGAGAAGCAAGAGACAAAGAATTGGAACCAGGTATATTGTTATCTGATTTCTTATGAATCTCAAACTTTATAGCAACTGCATTTGTATCAGATCTGTAATGTATGGCACACTTCGAGCAAGTAATGTATGGCACACTTGAAGATGTTATATTTTGTATCTTAATTTGTGCATATCAGAAACCCGTTGTATAGTTGTATTGTTGTATCAGATTTTGTGCAAATTCTTGTATCAAATTGTGCAGATTTTTGTATCAACCATCTTGTGCAGATTTTGTATCAAATTCTTGGGATCAAGCTGTTATGACAGAATTTTAGAGCAAATCAGAATATCAAAAATGAAGCTGGCATATCAGAATATATCAGATTTTTATTTGAACTTAACAATCAATGGCAGATTAACACAAGCACATGGCAGAGTTCTGAAACCCATCTCAGCTGCTCCTTCCCAAGGTCGAGTTCTGAAACCCTAAATAGCTGTAGTGGTTGAAATATCCCACATGCTTAGGTCTTAAAAAAAAATTAGTCGTATATAAGGTAGTTGTTTTCAATTTTAAGTTGGATTGGGTCCACGTGGGAAGAGCCCAACCCTTTCCACGTGGATCCATTCCTCACCCACCCTTTTGAGACTGTTATTGCAGAATTTTAGAGCAAATCAATACAAGGTTTCTCAACTGCCTCCTTCTTGAACCGAGTTCTGAAACCCTAAAGTCCTGTAGTGGTCGAAATATCCCACATGCTTGTGTCTTAAAAGAAATAGGCATATATAAGTTAAGTGTCTCCAATTTTATGTTGGATTGGGTCCTCATGGTAAGAGCCCAACCCTTGCCATGGGGATCCATTCCTCACCCACCCTTTTGAGACTGTTATGGCAGCATTTTAGAGCAAATCAATACGAGGTTTCTCAACCCTAAACTCCCTTTTGGATTTTCAATTGCAATACTTGTATGAACATCAAACTTCAAAAACAATTCTAAGTTTCCATAATACTTGTTACCACAATAAACATAATTGTGACCATTGCTTTGCATAATGAACATGCTAGTTATGCTTTGCAAAATTGTGACCATTGCTTTGCATATGAACATGCACATTGCTTTGCAAAATTTTGAACCATAAACTTCATAAGATTAACAAATGTGACCATAAGGGTTCAAGGTTCACCATAAACTTCATAAAGTTCACTTTTAAAGTTTATGGTTCAATTTTGATAAAGTTTATAGTTCATAAAGTTTATGGTTCAATTTTGAACCATAAACTTCATAAAGATTAACAAATGTGACCAATAGTTCACCAACATGCACAATAGTTCACCAACAATAGTAAAAAAAAAAATTGACGAAGGCATTGATTGCATGGCACGCCTTTTTAGACAGAACAGTGCATTTCGTATGCATGCACTCCATTGCACTCGATTGGAATCAACCTCTTCATCTTCCTTCCAATTCCCAGAACCATACCCACCAGAATCGGAACGAACATGGCCAGAATCAAGATCACCGCCAGGGTTCCCATGGACGAATCTGTGAGTTCTAGCCAGCCGGGCAAGAGGATCAAGTATGTCGCCATATTTTCTTGTGTGGAGGTGGAGCGCCTAGTTCGAAAAAGCTAATCCCTTTTTTGTAGTTTCGAAAAGGGAAAAAATAGTTTGGCTAGACCGCCTTCATTCTAGACCATTTTTATTTTTCGGAGATGGTGATTCAAGCTGATGGCAATGACTTGCATATGGAGCTCAGGATGCCGCCTTCTGGACATGCCTAGGATACCCCTGTTTTTTTTTTTTCAATGTTGTGCTTTTATTTTCTCGACCATGTATATGAATCTCCATAACTCATCTCCATAACTTATGATGCTACCTCTTTTTGTGATGGAACATGCCTGCTATGTACAGGCCTTTTGTAAATTCGTCCAAGTGACGGTTGCTTTTGGGAGTATATAATATAAAATCTGCTTTCAACATCATGTATTTCTTGTCTATTTCCTTCTGATTTCTGAGTTTATTCTTCAATGTTTTAAATATATTCACCATTGTCTACTTATGTTTAAGTATTCTGAGTTTTTTCTGAAACTCTGAAAGTTTTTGGGAACATGTAATCTAATGTCTAATTGTATGCATGTTGTGTATACATTCTTTTTATCTGCTTTCTGAATATATCCTTCAATGCATTTTAAGTGTAATCTGAATGTCATTGTCTTAAGTTGTCAATGATCATGTTTAAGTGTAAGCTGAATACCATTGTCTCTTCATTTCTCGAGTTGTATTGCATGGGCTCAAGTTTCTAATTGTACACGAGTTTCCATTGCTCAAAAATGCTATCTGTTTTTTTTGGTGCCAGACTTTCTAACTGTCATTGAATTTTAGATGCTAAAAAACCCATCTGTTTTTGGTGCCTGGGTCCCTAATTGTTAATATGGTTCTATTGCTAAAAATTCCCATCCGTTACTTATGACTTCTAAAGTTCCAGCTTGTTCAACTAAATAACCATCTGTTTAAGATTAAAGTCGAGCAAACATGGTTATTGAGCAAGCATGAATATGAAAGCCTTTCCAAACCCAAGTTACATATAAGACAGTAATATATCTAGCAGTAATCAATCTTCTAAGACATGTCTAAGATTTCATCATGTTGTGAACAATGAATAACAAGCACTTGAGATTGCAGCAGTTCACATAAACCAAAACACTGCCAATTCAGTGTCATATCAAATCAGAGTCTTGCAAAACAACAAAGTCTTACATGAACTAATCAGCAAAGGTTGTAGCATATGTATTTTTGGATTCAACAAGTATTAGTTCACAGGAATGGTAAAGTCCAGCAAGAAACATATTGTTAAGTAGCAACCAAATTTAGAGAAAGCTGCAGGAATTGAACCTGCAAAACCATTAACCACTTGAGTTTGCAGCAGTTCACATAAAACCAAAACACTGCCAATTCAGTGTCATATCAAATCAAAGTCTTGCAAAACAGCAAAGGCTTACATGAACTAATCAGCAAATGTTATAGCAGATGTATTTTTGGATTCAACAAGTATTAGTTCACAGGAATGGTAAAGTCCAGCAAGAAAAATATTGTTAAATAGCAACCAAATTTAGACATAGCTGTAGGAATTGAACCTGCAACACCAACTGCCTTTCTTATGTTTTTCTATCCATTAAAGCACCAAGTATTTGATGCACAATGTAGATGGAGATTTACATTCCTTGCATTTCACAGAACACTCCCTTCTATAACCAATCTTTCTATCATTCAAAAGGAAATAGAAGTCACCATTCATTGCACTCCCGACATTCATGTAAAGTCCATTCTTCCTCAACGTGCAGCACCTTCTTCGAGCTGTCATCAAAACCAATGACTAAATCCATAAGGGGTGAGTTCTGTCCATGATCTTCTACTGATCTCCAAGCCCAGTGGCATTTCTCCCATACATGCTTCCATCTCTCAATAAAAAAAATTGATGTATAGCATCTGGCTACATAACTTGTACCTGTTTAACACCATAGAAATCAGAAATGTATTCAATACAATGAGAATCAAGTAAAACAGATATATGCAAATGTAAAACCTGATGCTAAAACTTGCCAATCCTCACCTAAATATAAATGTGTCATTTGCAGGAGTGCACCTTGTGATTTGCTGCCCGGTTTCATGATCCCTTTCCTTCCACTGGCCAAAAAATATACTCTCCAGACTATTAGAGGATACACCTCGGACTGTATAAGTCTGTGGTGCAATTCTAATTGAAGTTTCAGATTGAAATAAATAAGAGAAAACATGAATTGGAAGAAACACTTTAAATGAGCATCTCACTCCTCCTCTTTCCCTAAGATTCTTAAATACTTCTCTGCCCAAATGATCTCGGTATGCTGTCAACAATTTGCAGTCACCAAACTCAGTACCCATAAGTTTCAGATCTGGTAGATCAACCACTACCAGCTCTCCAATTCCTTTACCTGATATACTGTAATGATATGCATGAAACCATATACCTCTTTCTTTCAAGCTCCTCATGGTCGAATCCTTGAACAACAGATGACCAATTCTACAATGGTACACTTCAAGTACACTAGTTATGCTCTTGGCTGAAACAACATCAGTAAAATCCAAGGAGCAAAGCGAATTGGGTTCAAGATAAGGAAAGGAATGCTTCATTGAAATAGACTCCTTTGCCATGTCGTGTGAGTCATATGCATGCTCCACAACCAGATCCATTACAACCTTACCTCCAGGTCCAAAAACAAATTCTTTTACTCGTCCCTTCCAATGAGCTGAGCGACCGATCATTTGTTTAGCCCTTTTGACACCATGGTAGCCACACAACAGGCCTCATTGTCACCCAGAACCAATTCGAGATGGAGCTTTTCCCATTCGCCTTCTTCATTCTTGTTATTGCATAAGAAAAAATGGTCTTCGCTCCCGATCTTGGCATCTGAAACGAGAAAAGAAACCCTGAATCAAAACCATGATCACAAAGAAATCAAATGCCAAAACTAGATTAGAATGTTACCCTGGCCTGCTTGATCGAGTTGAGTTTAGGCTAGACCCGTGAAGGCTGCTTGAGAACCCTAAACCAGTTTGGTGCTGATACGAAACTACTAATTGGGAACTATGTTTTTTTTTCATGCATTGACTATTGGATGCTCGATGCAATACATTGGAGTTATTTCAGACCTCACGTAAACAAGATTCCTAAATATCTAACATATCTTTAGGGGATTTCATGCATTACTTTCTAAATATTTGGGGCATCCCCCTTGCCATGTAGACATGCCATTTGAACAAAGAGCAAGCCCCTTATTGGTGGATTGCAAAATCTGATGTGGAATTTCAAGCATTTTTTAAAAGGATATTCTAAGACCCCATATTTTCTCTAATGCTGGGCATAAGCCTATACATGTTTATAATCCAATCGCAGTTGAGGCATGCGAGGAGTTGCCGCCCAGGGGGGTTCGAATAACCTGCCAGCCAGCTGCAAGTGCAGTGGTAGGTGGTCTGAGTCGACCTGCTCATCCCTATGACCTGTTCCCACCTGGAAGTGCTTGATGACATGCATATCCTGCTCAAGCACCAGCACATAGTCCAACACACTAGATCTGCCCCCTTGGATGTAAGTGCTATTGTGGGAGGGTGGCCACTGTGCCAGTCCATTGTAAATTACCACTCAAAGATACCACATAGCAAAAGCAACTGCTTACTATAGTGTGTGGCCTGACTGTCATCTGATGCCTTTGGCCAAACTCCTTCTGCAGGACGCAGCTGCAACGCATCGTCAGTCAAGACATCAAATCTCATGGGTTGTTCTACCCCAATGTGTGCATTGAAGTCTCCAAGGAATATGACACTGCCTAACTCCTTGTGCTGCTGTATGTCATCGTATAGATCGATATAGGGGTCCAGCCTATCCACATCCGAGTGGGTGTGATAGAAGTTGCTCTCTGCATGTGAGAAGTAGCAGGATACCGCAAAGAAAGGTCTGCTACTGTAGTGTTGGACACACACCCACAGGTATTAGTTGTGTATGTCCGTCTTGAACAGGGAGATTAACTGTGCTAGGGTTGTCCGATAGTAGCAGGTAACCCTGCCATGTCCTCGCTTCCCTCTGTAGTCATTGAAGAGAGAGTAGCGCTGGTATCCTGGCAAGCCGGGTAGCCTTTGTCCTGCATGCTCCCATGTTTCTGTGAGGAAGATGAGATTCATATATGCGGCAACCGAGTTGAGAAAATATTTCTATGAGGAAGATGAGATTCATATCTGCGGCAACCGAGTTGAGACTATCTCCCTTTTGCCATGGGAAGCCCCAACAATTTCAAGAGACCATGCTCTAAGAGAGCTTTCCAATGGCACAAGTTTCGTGAGAAACAGAATCACAGAGAAATAGATATGAACAAAAATGTCATATCAACTAAAAAGTGGAGGTGCAAGCCGGAAATCTGTAGTTTTGCTATGGAAATAGTATTCAAACATATGCAGAGCACATATCTTCAGAAAGATCTTTGAGAGAGTTTTCCAATGCAATAAATTTCAGCTGAGAAGGAGTTTTGGTCCTCCGAATACGATAAAAAATGTGTAGGCAGCACCATGAGCGCTACAAGGTTTTTTGGAGCCCTCTATTTGCAGCCCGGAATCTGTGTTTTTGATGTGAAAAGATTACTCAAACATATGCAAATCACATATTTACGGAAAGAACTCTGAGATGGCTTTCCAACGCAACAAATTTCAGCCGAAACAGAGTTCTAAATCTCTAGTTATAATCGAAAACGTGTGATTGGCTTTTAGAGCGCCTCAAAGATCCTCAAAGGGAAGGCCAATCTCAGTGCAATGCAATGCCTAAGAAAAGTGGAAGAAAAAGAAAATAAATGGTGAATAAAGGAGGAGAAAGATTAGTCCTTCAAATGGGTTGGGGGGAGTTGTTATCCTTAGTTGCTCCCAAGTCTGTTATTCTTTATTATTGCGGCTTAGTCTCCCAGTTACATTAGGGCTTAGATCTGTACCATCCCATGGCCCTTTGTGGTCTCTGCGGAAGTAAAAATGCAATCTAATCTAATCTATTACTAGATTAGAACACGGAACTTCCTTCTCTCGTTAAGGAACAAGGAACAAACAAAGAACAAACAAAGAATCACTCACAAACGCATGAATACCACTTAAGATCAAACAAACACATGGATCCTCACAAACGAGGGATCACTCACAAACGCAGGAATAACACCCAAGAACAAGAACCTTGTTGAACAAATGCTGACCTTGTTAAGAACAAGAAGAACCTTGTTGAACAAATGCTGACCTTGTTGGAGTTCACAGTTTCTATCGCCCTGTAATTGGCGCGGCATCTTATGACTAAAGTGCAGCAAGTACCCCCTCTAACTAGAAGGCCTTCTATTGTCGATGTCATTCTTTTGAAAAATTCTCACATTCCACCTGCTATCGTGCAATTGCTATTTATATTTGTGCATTCAGTTGAAGATACATAAGGAAAATGCGTACAGGAGAAGAAAGTAAAGAGCTCTGGAATTTAATACACGTAGATTCAAATAATTTACAAAAGAGATGCCAAGATTCATGGCTAGCGCTTCTGCCCTCATACATACTGTCTTCGCTCTAGTATATGTCAAAGGCATAAGTAAAACAAAACAGCTCCAGCACCTTCAGCTCAATGAACTCTTAGCAACAATTTCACCAAAATTCTCATCTAAAGCAAGCTGCTAGAGCAATTGCCAAGGATGCTCTCCAGCATTTTGAAGAGTGTTATACTTCTTTCTAGATATGTGCACTCATTCTGGCACATACCAAACAAGAATATGCGCAACTCAATTCATGTGCTTGCATTGAACCACTGAGAGATAACTAGAAAGAGTTCATTTCCAGAAGGTAAGTTCTGCGCTTTGCAAGATAGCTAGCCGCCGTCTTATAAGGCTCTTCAAAGGCTTTTGATATAAAAGCATCATCCTCTTTAAGCCTGGAAGGGTCACTTGGTCTCAGTGCGGCGAGAGTTGCACCAACAAGTTTCAAGCCACTAGGAAGAGTGAGAGTAGGGGCATACCATAACTTCATCATGAGATCAGGAAGTAGGGTTCTGCAAGAAGAGGCTGCTGCAACAGGAGGTTTCTTTCTACACTGCATTAGCTGTTCCTTTCCCATGCAGAGCATGCCCTGTCCATCTGCATCTGTCATGACCAGGCTCTGAAGTGTTGGATGCTCTGATATTATTTGCGGCAACAGGTAATGTCTTCTAGATGCAGCAATCAAAGAGCTGATTGTCCATACAACTCTGTCTTTCAAGCCACCATCATTGTAAAATGACTCAGGAAAGCTACCTTCATCGTCAGGAAAAGCTTGGGTATTCGCCCCTGCAACCTTTTGAACATACTGCATATCCTCTTCCAACAATTTACCACCTTTAGTTTCCAAAGCAGCAGCACCCAGAATCACACAGCTTTCAAGTGTGCTTCCAAACTCAGCCTTCCACTTTAATAAAACACCTTCTTCAACACCATACTCAGCCTCAGGCAGCTCAATTCTTAAGTGCTTGACATCCCTAAAATTTCTTAATACTTCACAGGGTGAGTGGTGAGAAACCTCTGTTGCACCACAAGTGTTGTTTTTTTTGTAAGGTCCAAGCAAATGATGTTGCAATGCCTGCAAAGGCTTAACAAGACTTCCAAACAAAAGTCGCATGAGATTGCTCAGAAGACTCCTACCTTTTCCGGCAACGACTTCTTCGCCAGATATGACACAATCTACCTTCACAACCACGTTATCGACCTGCGAAGCCAAGGCCAAAAGTCTTCTAGAAACAGCACAACACCGACCCAAAACCTTGATATCACCGACCTTGTTAAAAATCACCAATACAATAGAATCCGGCAGCCGATCAAACTGGTCCATAACTTGATTTATGGTTTGTGCTGCCTCCAAAAATCGCCCTATTTTGAAGACGCCATCGCCATGGCCGACCCAGAAAATGCCCTGCTGTTTCATCCCCTGAGTTGTGTTAACTTAATCGTAACTACGGTTACAGTGGGAATCTAACTCCTGGTTAAGCAGATACGCAATAATATATTCTTGTTAGATGACACGTCAGCATAAACGTTCTTATTTTGCCACGTACCAGCAGTAATGACGTGTAAATTATTAATATATTCCATTAATATACGAGCCAAAGGAATACGAATGAAGGTGCAGGATATTTTATGGGGAACATAACGTAACGGCTTTTTCTACGCATTTTCTTTTGGGGTTTTCTGGTCCCACGCTAAAATAAATAATGAAACATGAAGCATTGTTTTTGCCCTTGAATTTGACCATGTAGTTTGGCGGCTCTCACTTTAGCCCCCATGATTAGTCTATTGCCGGTCTCAAGGTAAAGGAATGACAACAGAACTTCATGGATCAGGTAAAGGAATGACAACAGAACTTCATGGATCAACTAATTGCGCCTAAAGTGCCCATCGTTGCTAGGCAAGCTAGGGTTAGCTATAAATCAAATTAGTCATCAAACTATTAGGGCTTGATCCATGACGTACAAAACAAGTTCAAGAAACCGATATACTTCAAAGTTATAAGAAATGGTATCCTTTGGGATTAGATGGAACTATAGATATGCATGTGAATAGATTAGGACTTTGTCAAGGCAAAGCTGCAAAGTACAACCACGGAGGATATAGTAAGCATCACATGGAAGAAATTATGAATTCTATGATGGATTTTCCTTGTCGAAACCCTGCGCCCGCATATGTTCTTTCATATGATAGGAATACCGGGAATCCAATCATTTGGACATCTGAAGAGGAATTTAATAAGTCGAATGTTCTCTCTACATTATAGAAGGACAACGTTCAGCAATGGCTGCCAAGTACTACTCAAGGTACCATCTCATATAATCTCTAATGATGTGAAACTTTATGAGATGAGGAAGGAAGGAAGTATATTTTAACGTCCACGGAGGCCAACTGGCCTATGAGACGGTTTTACAATATAATGGAAAGTTTCCAAACACAAAAGAAAACCACAGAAACCCTTACAATGTGTCTATCACTGGGATGAAAAAACCCCCCATGTGGGAGGAAAAACCCTTGTAGTAGGCGTTGAGAGGCCCTATCCGGCTCAAATTCCACCTCTTTGTGAGGGACTCCCCGACGGCCCTTTGAGACTTGCGTAATGTGGGGACGCAAGGCGTGCCACCATCGGGCGGCCGCCAGGTTGATGAATTGCTATCTCAAAGCATCCGAGATCGGCATGAGCCGCCGGATGTGTGCATATCTTTGGGCATTCTGTAGAGCATGGTGTTCATCTTCTATTATCGCATGTGACAAAGACTGCATAATCTCTCATCTTGGGGATTCCCCTCCCTCCATCCATACCCCAAATTTTGTCTCAATGCGAGATGGTGGGACCCCGTCCTTATTGCAGCTATAGCTCTCCGTTTCTTGGTGGAGATGTGGGCCTTCAAATACTTGGTGGGGATGGAGTGTTCAAGCCGACGGATTGACTCGTGTGTGGTAGTGCTCGTTTTGGGCTTTGCAAGAGTGGGGCGATCCCACGAGAGGCAAAGAAAGCGCTCATTCCAATCGACTCCTCGCTCCCGCGATATCCGACATATCCATAATGTGTTGATAGTCTATGGACCATCTTTGCGAACCATCCCCTACAATGCCCCCGCCACACTCTCTTGAGACGTTAGGCCCTTTGTGCCAATAATGTGAGCAGGGGAGGAAGACGTTGTGCATCCGTTCTGTCAACCTTATGGAAATACGCAAGGTGCTTGTGCATAGCAGAATGCTGTAGGGGCCAAAAGCCAGTCTCATACAGCAAAATTGGATAAGGGACCGTGTCCTTGACGCCAAGGTTGTATGTCAGGAAAGCCTTCTGTACCCTCTCTAGCTTATCCCAAGTACCCGTGCTAACCGCTGGCCCCCAGACCTCTACCCCATACAGCAATACTGGATAGTATTATCAGAGGAGACAAAAAGTAGCACTTTAGCTTTGCTCAGTCATGTCAATGTTGTCTCACATTATGAAAGGTATTTCATGCTATGTCTTGTTGTTTGCTCATTTGTTATTTGCCTATAAGGTTTTGTACTAGCGGTTTATATTTTTCTTTGATTTTTCTTAATGAAGTCCATACGTTGATCAGTTGAAGCATGCTAGAAATCAATGGGTTGCTCTTGGAAAACCAGAGAAGACACTCGACAATTTTGAAAAAGGCATTGCTTGGCAGCTAAATATTCATTCATATTCATAATCTCTATGATTGTCAGACTGGTGTTAAATCTTATTGGATGCCATATAGGAATTTGAAGAATTAGCAAAATATACTATTATAAGTAAAGCAACAAGGAGGAAGGAGTCAAAAACCAAGGCTTGGTGAATACTATAAATTTATTACTCTTTCTGAAAAGCATGGCAGAATTGAAATTTAATTTGGAATAGGTGGATGGATAAGAATTTAAATGTCTGGATAGAAAATTCGCCTGAAAGGCTAAGCCTTACATTCTTCAACATTCCTTTTATGAGGCTGGCACAAGGTTTAGGTGACGATATGCTTCCACTTGCAGAAAAAATATTAAGTGGTGAGGTGTTATTAAAAAAACAAAGGATAAAAATGATCTAGTTGATGTGGCTGATTGTGCAAATACTTATAAGAAGCAGAGGGTATTGAAAGAAGGCATCACCCAATACATAAACACAGTGAAAGACTTGAGTAGTGATTATAAGGAGCATGCAATGGTTTTCAAAATAACTGATAAGGATCTCAAAACATATATCTCGATATCATCATATTACCTTAAAACATTTTTGTAAAAAATACAAAGACAGTTGATTTGCCAGATACAATAAAGGAGTCACTCAGAAAGAAATTGGAATGCAATGCCAAATATTCAATCCTAAAGATGTACAATTTTTTGAATTATCTATAGGAAGGAAGGAAGGTACTTTTATCGTCTACGGAGACCAATCGGTCTATGGGACCCAATACAAAAACGCACAGACAAGCGGATTATCGCCCGGATTAAAACCCCCACCAAGGGTTTTCGAGGGAAAACCGTGGCAGCAGAATCACCACGACAACCTATGCTAATCATATAAAATGCGTAAACATCCCAATATATACAAGCCATGCACCACCCCGTAGTGCCTAGTCACGGACATACCAAAGGGGCAATGTGACTCGCAGTCCAGAGACCTCCCGGATATATGACCCTGTGGCACGCATCGACGGTGTGTTCATCGCAAAATGCAAGGGCACGTCCGCCGCATTAAGGAGGATGATTCGCCCGGACCGGATCAACACGGGCAACTCTAGAAAGTGTGAGACTCATCCTCAATGGCACCCGCTTTTGAAAGACCGACAGAGCCTCGCCCTCGGGGGCTCCCCAATCCACCGCCCGCCTCGACGCGAAGATGGTGGGCACCTGTGCGAATGGAGGCAATGAGTCCGCGCTTTTGAGGCCGGGAACGCGTAGAGCAGGGTGGGCCCCGCTAACACGGGGTTGATGTGCTCCTTGTAATGGGCCATTTTGACCCCGCTCTAGAGCAATGGGGTCCCGAGCTTGCCAAGGAAACAAGCATCTAGGTACTCCCGCAGGCCGCCACGATCGCCGTCGCGCCGGTACCAGACTGGATCTGTGTTCTCTGACGCTCCATCCGGGCGTAACCACCGATCTCTCTTACCCCTCCAACAGCCCTAAGCCGCGGACTCATGGCCACAAGCAAGCCAAAAGCGGAGCCGAGCATCACCCATAGTAACCACTTTCTGAAAATAGACGATGTGTCTATCAAGGGTCTGCCTCGGGAAGGGCAAGAATCCATTTCTCCGGGCAGGAACCGATAGGGGATCAAGGTTTCACCCAAGTGCCCGTGCCAAAAATGCCTTCGCGACCGCCCAAGTCATTCCAGTCGCCAAAGAGACGATCTATCGCCCCAAACCTCGACCCCGCATTTAATGACAGTCCGACCAGTGCCTAATGATGTGACCGATGGCCCCAATCATATAGCGCTCTGGGTGATCGTTGTTCGCGATGGCATAAAGCTTTTAGCTAGCCGTCACCCGCAAGCGATAGACGCCTCCCCGCCAGAGCGAGGGAGAGGGAACTCCACCCCCTAGGTACTTGTAGGTGGGCGGACGCCCACTGTGTTGTCCCCGATATGAGTGCAGGAGGCATGGGGTGACGGAAGAGGATATGAGAACCACCCTCGGTCTTGGCCGATTGACGCGCATGTCCAGAGTCCCGACAAAATGTGTCTAGGGCATCCGTGAGACCGTGATAGCTTCGGGTGTGGCCAAGAAAAGCCAACATCGCCCCGTGATAGATGAGTCAAGGGCGATGACCGGGTGCAAAAGTCAGATGCCATCCCCCATGCTCGCAGAAGCCGTGGCTCTAACCGATCAATGTAGAGGCCAAAAGTGTTGGCGAGAGGGGGCAACCCCGCGGACTCGATACTACTTGGTGAATGCTTGGCCGTTGGCCGATCCCGCCAAAACAACTCTCATACAACTCAGATATGGCATTCTCGCGAGGCAAAGTGGGGAGCCCCAGTTGACGCAGTCTAGCCCATGCTTTTCCCCGGGACCGTATCAAAAGCCTTTGCGAAGTCCACAAAGCAGCAATACAAGTCCAGCCGATGATTCCGGCTGTCTTCAATCAGTGCCCGCAGCGTAAAGATATGGTCAATCGTTGAGTGGCGGGGTCGGGTGCAAAGGCATAAGTGGCAATGATCTTCCAAAAGCACCAATAAATTTATTTATTCTTGTTTTGCACTCTAGTAAGAGCAAGGAAATATGGGATGCAAATGATTTTGAGCAGTTTTGAAAAAATTGTTCAGACATGACAAAATCTTAACAAGGGTAAATGCAGGAGATGCAATTGTAGAAAGCAAAAGTGTCCAAAGCCCTCCACGCACTGATGAAGTCAATGCCCCTAATGTAGAAAATACCCTTAGATAAATTTGTTTTTACTGATGATGGTTCTGTGTAACGGGAATAAAACTTAGGAGAAGCTATAGCAAACTCTGACCTTAGAGCATATATGGAGAAAACGGCAGACTGAGGCTTAGAAATTGCAGGAAGAAATCAAGTTGGACCCAAGCTTACTTGGATGAGATGAGCATGGAAGGAGTAAGAGACTTCATGAAAATAAAGGTGAGATCAATGATTTATTTGAAATTTTGATGCACTTAAATGCTAATATTCTATATAATGAAGCTTTGATTGTACCTGAAAGGTACGTTGGCTTAACCCCATGGATGATGAAATGACATCATTCAGTAGGACTAAAATTTTTGAGGTTGTAGATATACCTGATGACAAAAATATAGCAGGGAATAAATGGCTCTTCAAATTGAAGAAATGACCAGATGGCAAAACACCTAGGTATAAAGCCAGACTTGTAGCCACTTGTGGCTCAAGATTTTTCGCAAAAAAAGGGGCTAGATTATGAAGAGAGTGTCTCGCCCTTGGTCAAAATGAATAATATAAGGATGCTTCTGTCCATAGCAAATGCTTGTATGGAAGTGCACCATATGGATGTTAACATTGCATTCCTAAATGCCAAGCTAGAAGAAGAGATATTTATGAGACAGCGATCTGGTCTTAGGGAAGGTACAAATAAAGTGTGGAAGCTGGAAAGGGCAGTTTGAGTCTGGAGATGAATGGTGCATAATTGCACTTGATGTTGATGATAATATCATGATATTTAAAGGAACAAAATATTTACAACACTACAAAAATGTTCTGAATAAGAGATTCAAAATGTCAAACATTGGTGAGCTTCAAAATTTCTTGGGCATTGAAGTACACAGGGATGAGTTAATAAAGCAATGACACTTACTCAAAATGGTCCAATTCAAGGTATGTTGGAGAAGTTCAAAATGCAGGACTGCAATATTTGCAAGACACCTAAGTTCCTGGATGCAAAATCTCAGAATAAATGTGTCCAAGAAATAATATTGAAAGAGAAGAAATGAACAATAGACCTTATAGATCATTGATGGGATGCTTGTCTTATGTGGAAAACTGCACAAGACCAGACATAACTCATATTGTTAATTTATTGAGCAGATATAACTACGATCCATGAAGAGATCATTGGGTTGTAGCCAAGAGGATGTTGAGGTATATAAAAGGGACAATGGACACAGGTGCAACCTACTATTCAGAGAACCTATAATTGAAGTCATATTGTGATGCAGATTGGGGAGGGGATTTGGACATGAGGAAATCCACCTCTAGTTATTTTATGATCCTAGATGGTGGTCCTATAGCTTGGAAAGTGTAAAAAGCAAAGCTCCATTGCAATGTCAAGTGCTGAGGCTGAATATGCAGCTGCTAGCTTGTGTGCTAAGGAATTAATATCAGAAAGAAGGTTGATTATCGAACTGGAATTTAATCAACCACAAGCTATTGAGATGTATTGTGATAGCACAAGTCATATAGCAATGTCAAAGGACCATGTACTGCATGAAAGATCTATACAAATTGAGCTAGAATTACATTTTATTAGAAGGAAGGAAGGAAGAAAGTATATTTTAACGTCCGCGGAGGCCAAACTTGACCTATGAGACGGTACATGCAGTACACAAAGCAGATAAAACCACACCAAAAGACAAATGCTACTATACAATGTGTCCCTACTACTGGGATGAAAAAACCCCCACATGGGAGGAAAAACCCTGGTAGTAGGCTCTCAGATCCCTTGTCCTGTAAGGGATTCTCTGACGGTGGAGACTTGCAAAATGTAGGATGCGAGACGTGCAACCATTGGCGATGCTAGCAATTGATGCAGCGGTGCCTCAGAGCATCTAAGATCAGCATGTGTTGCTCGGATATGCGTATATGCCGGACACTCTTGCAGAGCATGGTGCTCATCCTCTACCGGCCCGCGATGTGGCAACACCGGCATATTCTCTCATGCCGGGGATTCTCTCGCCCCTCCATCCGTAGTCCAACGACTGTTTCAATTCTCGAGATGATGGGACCTGTCCTCACCGGAGGCAATAGCTCTCCGTTTCTTCATAGATATATGCGCTTTTCGGCACCGGTGTGGGCCATGTTCGGTGTTGGATTAACTTGCGTGTGGTAGTGCTCTGTTTTTTAGGTTTTGCACGTGGTCGTGATCCCACGAGTGGTGGCAAAGCGCCATTTAGATGTGCTGACTGGCCCCCGGGCATCGAGGCATAGCCAACAACTGGCCGGTAGTCTATAGACCACGTTATAACCACCCCGACCCGATTGCTCCGCCATACCCTCTTCGGTCGTTGTGGCTCTTGTGCCAATAACAAAGCCCCGGGGGGAAGGCGTTGTGCATCCATCTTTGGTGACCTTGTGGAAATATGCAAGATGTCTCGCAAGATAGCGGAATGTTGCAGGGGGCGTAACCCAGTCTCATATAGCAAAATCGATAAGGCACCGTGTCCTTGATACCTAGGTCGTATGTTAAGAAGGCCTTTTGCACCCTCTCTAGCTTATCCGGTGTTCTTGCTAATTCTTTGGACCCCGGACCTCTACCCCATACAACAATCTTTGGTTCAACGAGTGCTCGAGCGGTGTGCTCTACGTGCCCAACCACATAGGTCTATTCATGAGTGGCTATTCTCAAGATAGCAGATGGGGCTTTCCATCCGCTGACCGACTCGTCTTTCCACATAAGTCATCCCATAACATGCTAAGCGCAAAAGTCGATTCCCGTGATACTTGAAGGTCCTTACAACATCCACCTTCGTCCTCGTAATAGAGATCCGGGATATCATGTCGCGAGGAGAGGACCGCCAGAGCTTAGTTTTTGCGGAGTTCATCGTCATTCTGTTGTGTCACGTAACCCACTAAGAGCGCCAAAATGCTTTGCATACCCTCCGGGTCGTATGGGATAGCAAGTCTACATCGCCTGCATAGAGCAATTGCCTTATCTTTGTATGCCTCGGTAGCTGCGGGCCACCGCCCCATGTTCTTGCATCCGTGTCTCCAACTTGTCAATGTAGAGACCAAAGAGGCGTTGGAGATAACGGACATCCTGTTTAACCCCTATGGTGCTAGCAACTTCTCGATCCGATGCGGGCAATGCAAAGATATATCCCATCATAGAGTCTATAGATGACATTTTGTAAGTCCTGTGGGGGCATGCAAATACTGCAAATCTTTGCCACAAAGAGAGTCCCGAGGACCGTATCATATGCCGCCTTGAAATCTACAAAACAAAGAAGACAGTCGCCTTGGCGCATTGCGAAAGTAGCTTCCATAAGGATTCTCGAGAGTGAATATATGGTCGATTGGGGGGGGGGCGTAATAAACCCCGCGCCGGGCCAATCGACTCCGCTTCCTCTGACCCACCGAAGTTAACTTCTTCTCCACCACACCGCTAAAAGCTTTGCAGTAATGGGCTCACCATGATCATGCGGTAGTTCATTTGAATCATCCCTATTACTGTCTTATGAATTGGGGGTGACCTTGCTAACCATCCACTCTCCGGGAGGCCCTCCCTTATGGCCCGGTTAATGATCGTTGTCGAGGCCCCAGCAAAGCTGGCCCACCCCATTTCAATAACTTCGGCTTGAAGTCCCTGCAAGTCCTTCCCGGCTTTGCCATTAGCCGGTGTCTAAGGCCCTGTTGGATGTCTTCCTCCGTGAGCTGCGGCATTTCTCCTACCGATTGGAACCCTAGCAACTGCCTCTGGGGGATCATCTGACTCCTCCAAGCGATGCATCCACCGGTCTACGGTAATATTGCGGGTGGTTGATGCCTCTTGTACAACACCCCTACGCCGGAAGGCTTTCGGCTCGATCATCAACAAATCAAACATCGCGGCTGGCGATGGTGCGAATGTATATGCGATGCTTTTTTGGATTTCAAGAATGCTCTATAGTCCTGAATGGCTCGGCCGCCAAGAATCGTGGATCCGAGGCGAGGCGTAGTTGGGTCTTTAGAGCCTTGCACTTTCGGCGTCAAACCGGGGATTCTCGAGGGCGTAAAGGTCCATTCGCTGAAGCGATCCCTCGCCGCAAAGCATGCACTAGGCTGCCGTGGAGTAAGGCATTTACAAGCCATTCCCACCTATCACGTAGCGTGCAAAGGGCATCAATCCCCAGAGTTCACGTTCCAACCACGGACTCATATTACGCGCTTTTGCTTTTAGTCGGGGGTGTATCTCAACCCCGATGGTTTCTACGTGATTGCGCCATCGAGTGCTCCCAATCCAAAGTGACATAAAGTGGATAGTGGTCAAACAAAGCCTCCTCATCTCCTCTGTTAGGTGTGCCAATTGAGAGCTTCGCTGATCATGTCAAGTCCTACCACTGGAGCAAGGAGATAGTCTACCACGCTTAGCTCCACCATCATGTCTATCGCTCTTGCAAGTAAAACCCCCGATTGCGGCCATCGATCATACCATTGCACACTACCATGTCAAAGACCGACAGAGTTGAACCAACTCCCTTCCAAAGGCGTTGGTCAGTATCTTGAGATTGTCGGCATGTTGGGGTGCACCGTTTTCAAGCAGTGGGTCAGAATCGCCTCTCCTGGAAGGTAACCGACCGTACGGCGATGCGGGCATTGAAATCTCTAACAAGAGCACATGCCCTTGCCGGCGATATTGCTCTATGTCATCATACAAATCTCTATAAGGCATTTGTACATCCGGTAATACGCCTCGACGGACTGGTAGAACTTAGAGGCTGCATGGGGTATATAACAAGCATGCAATAAATAATGGGCGATCTTTGAGGCTCAGTATTCTCACCCACGGGTAGCGGTTAAGCACTGTCGGCCTTGTGGAGCGAGGCGTGGCTGCTATAGCATCTTTGAAGTAGCATGCCACCCCTCCATATCCTAAGCTTGCCATGGCGGCGATTAGCGGCGCGAAGCACGGGTAGCCCGGGATGTCCGGGTGATGCCCATGATATTCCCATGTCTCTTGCAAGAAGATGATGTCCATACCGTAGGCGATCCCAACAAGGGCCTTGCCCTTCTTCGGGGAATCCCTACTGGTTCCATGATACAAGTCAAGACACTTTGTCCCTATGCTGTGGCGGTTGTCGCCTTGCCCCGGGGAGGTTCAGGGGGGGGACCGTCCTGTGTGGTGCCCGAAAGCACCGGGTCCCGGTTGTTGCATCCTGGTTTGCCGCCTCTGGGAGGTGAAAGGGGTAGATGTCCACGGCCCCATCGGCCGCTGCCAAGCATTGTTGGCACGCGGAGGTACAAACACCTTCATCTTGCCATTAACCAAGCCTGGCCGATCCCCGGCCTTTGTCGACTTGCACGATTTTTGTGAACTCCTCGTCTCTCCTTTTGTTGCACCGGAGTAAGATCTCGGTCCAAGTATATTGATGTCCCCTTCAACCGGCTTAGCGTTGTAGCAATAGAGTCTTGGATGCCTGGTCCAACACCTTGTGAATTTGACCGGTCGGGGTCTCATGTTTGGCCCAGGCTACTGGGTCGGGTTTCTCACCCCAAATACTGCGGTTGTAGTCCGTCTAGCACCGGGCATTAAGCTTAGCCGCAGATCTTCCCCATGATCTTCGGGCAAGCCCGGACAATGAGGTTCAGCCGGACGGGATTGGCGATCCCGCCTCCTCTTGAAGGACCGATTCCCAGGCCACCTCGGCCTCCGCATTAGGCTGCTTGCTGATGTCGCCTCCCGGCATGACATTCGTTTCATCTCCGGCGGAGATCATACATCTCGGTGAAACTTCGGCCATCCTCTTCTCTAGGGCCGAGCCCGGTCTTTGCTTCTGTCCTTACGGGTTTGTCTCTTTTCTAGGGTGTCCAACCTTGCTTGCATCCGATGCATTCTAGCTTCATGATCCGCAAGACGAAGCTTTGCGATAGCCAACCTGTGTAATCTGTTCCCCTTTGCTTGCCGAGCTCTCTCTGCAGGTTGTGATATCTCATCTGTCACCTGGCCGATGGATCCTATCAATCCATTTGGGTAACCTCATTCGGTGTTTGAGATGTTGCCATGAATTCACTTCTCAACCGGCGACAATACCCGTGCTTGGCTTGCGCTCCAAGTCGGCCAGCCCAAAGCGGTCAATCAATGGCCGCACTGCGCTCTTCTAATGTGGAGATCCGTTCTCTCTCCTTCACCAACCGTTTCTTGAGGATGGCTCTTGTTGGCTGGGTGTCTCTTTGTGCCTCCATACTTGCCAACCTATCTGTCTTCGCTTTGTCAACTTTGCCTCCAAGGCTCGTATATTCTCGGATTGCGTGACATGCTCTGAGGGAGAGGAGCCCTCTCCATTCCGTGCTCGCTTCTTTAGTGCATGCAGCTTTTCTTCCATTGTTTGCTGCCTGAGAGTCACGTCCTGGGTCATTTAGAGTCTCACTACTGCAAGTCTGAACCTGAGACCAAGTCTATTGTGAAGTCCCTGATTCTGAAACCAAAGCTCCCCAAGCTCCAGATATGATCAAACGCGTGTGGCCGGCACCACGAAGCGAGGGGGTTTCAGGCGTTTTATTGGCAGCCCGGAAATCTACAATTTTGCTTCGGAAATATGACTCAACCACAGGCAAATCACATACCTAGTGAAAGGTCTCTGAGAGGGCTTTCCAACGCAACAAATTTCAGCTGAAACGGAGCTCTGGATCTCTAGATATGATCAGAAACGTGCGACCAGGACCGTGAGCGCTTTAGGGTTTCGAATTGACATTCTTGTCCTTGAGGCAGTTGGAAAATGGCGGGGTTATTGCATAATTGTTGCAGTGTTTTCTTCAGTGCCACATGCAGTATATTTTAGAGCCAGACATATAGTGCTTACAGGAGGAGGAACTTGAGTCATACATGAGCCCTAATTCAAGATTGTTAAATGAAGTTAAAATATTAAAAGGGGTTCATTCGAAACCATTGGAAAAATTAAAGTCAAAGGTCAACATGCTGGTTTTTCTTCGTTTGCCTGTGGGATAATAGAGGCAACGAAACTTCTGGACTGGAAAGTCTATCCATCCCGGATTTGCAGCCTTGTCGGTCGTTTTGACAGGCTATAAGGGTGTGCATTCGATGCAGGCATATATAGGGGCTCCAACGAATCCATTTGCAGACGTTTGAGATTGAAGCCAAAGCTATTTCGATCAAAGAAAGTTCAGGTTGAATTCACTGCAGTTAAACTCGTTTTATTGAATAACTACTTGAAGGTTAAAGGTTTAATAAGAGCCATATGTTTATTGACATTGTATGGTTATTTGAACAAAAGGGAGTATCTTGAATTTTCTTGTGTACATGGGCAAAATTGTAATGCTTAAATTGTGTAATGCACAAAGGTGAATCAAGGAAAGCTTGAGTTGCAAATTTGTCTTGATATATGTGCTAAAATTAACATCTGGTATCAGAGCACAGGTTGGTACTTCAGGAGATATGTCTAGTCGTTTTGGAGCTGGACTGTTGGCAACAGTTGAAGTTTATAAAGGGGGGCCTGGTTTCCAGATCTGGAAAGATGCTGTGAAACATGTGTTGGAGGTTGAAGATTTGTGGGATCTTGTTGATCCCCCTTTTGTTGACACTGGTGCAGGTGCTACAAGCCCAGCTGCAAGTACAAGTGTTGTAGCTGTTTCCACTGCAGGAGGTCTTGGAGGTGTTGCAGATACTGCCAGTGCTGGTGATGTAACTTCTGGTGAAAGTAGTGGAGGAAGAGCTCGTTCAAATTTAGCCAAAGTTAAAGAGGCACAAGGGATCATTGCTTCAAAGGTTAGTCCTACTATAGGCTAAAATTGAGAAACAAGAGCCCTAGAGAGATGTGGATGTTTATGCTCAAACATTATGAGGAGAAAACCTCTTCACAAATAGACTTATTGGATAAAGAGCTCAGAAATCGTAAGTTACATGAAGAGGATGATGTATCAGAATTTTTTAACAAGTTTGATAATATAGTGGTTGATCTTAGTGGGGCTGGAGTAGAGCTCACTGAGAGATATCAGGTTTTAGCAATTGCTAGAGCTATTGTGGACAATGAACAGCTGGGTTTATTTATAAGAAACATTGCTAAGAACAGAGAGGAGACTGAAACAATTATTAGGACAGAAGTTGAGCAGAAAAGGGTGACAAAAGGAGTTGAAGAGGAGACTGAAATTTTGTATGCTGGCAAAAGGCAAGATAAAATCATTTGCTATTTCTGTCATGAACCTGGTCAGGGAATAAATTACTAATCGCATATTTCTTATTAGCCAGAATGACTTTAGCTAAACTTGCTCGATATTAATCCCAAGACTTTCTGTGGTTTAGCTAAACTCTACATATTTTTCCTCTCATACTTTCTAGCATTTAGCTAAACTAACCTAAACATCATCCCAAAAATTTCTATGGCGTGGCCAACGGAAATTATTAAACCAAATTATTATACTTATTTTTCAATTGTTTCCACTTATTTTAGTGATTTTCTTTGTGAAAACATTCTAAAGTAATTCTAACTAGCAAATCTATGACTCAAATTAATTTAATGCTAGGAAACTAAATTACTAATTTTATATTTCGTATAAACTAGAATGATAAACTGACCCGAAATTCATTCTAAAAGTTTCCATGGTTTAGCTAAACAATACAAAATTTCACTTTCTTACTTTCTAGCGTTTGGCTAAAGAGCTCCAGGCTTGGTGCAGTCCCGAAAAAAGTTAAGCTAAAATTATTATTTTTTTCCCAAGTTTTTCCATTTACTTTAGCCAATTTTTTTTGAAAATGTGCTAAAAAATCGCCAAATAGCTAAGTTTAGCCCTTAAATTATTCCATGAACCTGGTCATGTCAAAAGCAACTGTCCTAAGCTTAAGAAAAATGATTTTAATTGCTACACATGTGGTGGTCAAGGTCACTTAGCATCTAAGTGTCCTACTCCAAAAGAATTTGGAAGAGGTAGGGGTCGTTTTAACAGAGGAAGAGGTGGTCCATCAAGAGGTCGAGGGGGAGGCAGAAAATCTGCTGGTGCATTCATTGCACAAGAGCATGAAGAAGGTGAAAAGATTGTTGATGAAGATGAGGTAAACTTGCTGAATTCTATTCTTGAAAATAAGAACAATACTAACAAATTATCTCATGCTCTTGTAGTTGATAGTGGAGCTGAAAGATCAGTAATCCACTCTGCTCATTTGCTCAAAAATTTGGAACAAGGAGAAGCTAGGAGTGTGCAAGTAGAGAATGGGGCTTTGCAAAAGATTGAAGGGAGAGGATTGTTGCAGCTTTGGGATTTGCATGGAAATGTAGTAAATATTAAAAATGTTTTGTGTGTGTCTGGAATCATCAAAAATCTTATATCTGTTAGTTTGCTGGTTGACTTGGGCTACAGAGTTGTATTTGATGATATTGGCTGTAATATATGGTTTGATAATGAAATCAAATTTCATGCCAAGCGTGTTGGGAAATTATTTCAGTTTGAACATGTCAGTGATGTACCTTGTCAAATGTTAATGCTCTCTGAATTTGAGCTATGGCACAATCGATTAGCACACACTCATGCAAATAATCTAAAGTCATTAGCAAAGAAAGGATTTATCAAATATGAAAATGAGGAAAAAGGGCATATATGTGAAGGATGTATGCTAGGCAAAATAAATAGATTGCCTTTTCACAAATCAAAAAAGAAGACCAAAGAAATCTTGGAGCTGGTGCATACTGATTTGTGTGGACCTTTGAACATCAGAGGAAGGACAAGCAAAAGATATTTCATCACTTTCATTGATGATTATACCAGAAAATGCAAATGCTACTTGTTAGCTAACAAAGCTCAAGCATTATCTGCTTTCAAGCAGTTTGTTATAGAATCAGAGAGACAAACAGGCAAAAAGTTGAAATGTATAAGATCTGATCGAGGAGGAGAATAACTTTCAGTCAAATTTAAAAGCTTTTGCATAGCCAATGGCATTAAGAGGCAATTAACTTGTAGATACACTCCTCAACAAAATGGAGTGGCAGAAAGAAGGAATAGAACTTTGATGAATGAGTTAGATCAATGATTAAGAATAGTGGTTTGCCAAATTACTTGTGGGAAGAGGCCTTGCTAACTGCCAATACTATACAAAATAAACTGCCTATCTCTAGCTTGCAAGGAAATATTCCAGATTTAATGTGGTATGGAGAAGATTTAGAAATTGATTATGCAAAATTCAAAGCTTATGGATGTTTGGCTTATGTGCATAAGCCAGATGAGCTCAGAAAAAAACTTGATGATAAGGCTGAAGTTGGCTTCTTAGTGGGCTATGATAATCAGTCAAAGGGCTATAGAATTTTTATTCCAGAAAATAAAAACATAATCATTAGTAGAGATGTAGTATTTTGTGAGGATGTTCTATATAAGAATAGACATCAAGTCTCAAAGGTAGCCACCATGGAGAAAAGCTCACCATCAACAAATAATAATCAAATTGATTATGAAGAGGAGGAGGAGGCAGAAATTAAACAAGGTGAACATGCAACAGAAATTGAGAAGGTAGGGACTGAGGTTATTGAACCTGAAATTGGTGAAGTTGACATACCAGAAAAGAAGGTTAGAAAAAGGAGAACTGAAGCACAAAGGCTTTTAGATGAGGTTCAGTTTGACAGAGAAGCATATGGAAGAAATATATTGGGTGGAAGTAAAAGATTAGAACAAGAAGTAGAAATTGATGATCCAGAACAAATAGTGGCTATATTAGAGAATGAAGAAATACCTAGGACTGTTGAGCAGGCTTTGAAAAGCATTAATGCAGAACAGTGGAAAAATGCTATGAATGATGAGTTAAACTCATTTGCAGATACTCATACTTATGATGTTGTAGAACAACCTGCTGGACAAAATATAATTGGCAGCAAATGGATCTTTAAAATTAAAGATAATGCTGATGGTTCAAAGAAATACAAAGCACGGTTAGTTGCACAAGGATTCACTCAAAAATAGGGCCAAGATTATGATGAAACCTATTCTCCTATTGTCAAACTTACAAGTGTAAGAGTTCTCTTAAGTCTAGCAAATGCACTTGATTTTGAAATACATCATATGGATGTGAAGACTGCCTTTCTAAATGCTACACTAGAGGAAGACATTTATATGAGACAAGCCCCTGGTTTTGAACAAGCAGAAAATCTAGTTTGGAAACTAAACAGAGCAGTTTATGGCTTAAAGCAAGCTCCCAGAGAATGGTATCTTTGCATGGATACTTTTCTTAGAGAACAAGGCTTTGAAAAATTGCAAAATGATGGCAATTTATATAGGTACAATCAAGGGAATAATTTCTGCACTCTAGCTGATTGTATCATGACTGCCAGCTCAATTGAAATTCTGAATATCTGCAAGAATATTTTGAAACACAGGTTTAAAATGACTGATTTGGGACCTTTGCAAAAATTTCTGGGTATTGAAGTCATAAGGGACAGGAAGAATAAAATTCTGAAATTAAAACAATGGGGGCATATTGAGAACATGGTCAGAAAATTCAATATGCAAGATGCTTGCATTGTGAAGACTCCAATTGTTCCAGGGCATAACTTGACTGCAAATATAGAAGCTGATCCAAAAGAACTTGAATACATGCAGCAAGTACCATACTGTGCACTAGTTGGCTGTTTATTATACTTGAGTAATAATACCATGCCAGATATTAGTTATGCAGTTAACATTCTTAGCAGAAGATGCAACAATCCTAGTAAAGCACACTGGCTGGCTGCAAAAAGAGTATTGAAATATTTGAAAGGAACAAAGGATTTTGGAATAACTTTTGATGATGATAACCTTCAAATGTGTGCCTACTCAGATGCTGACTGGGCAGGGGATCAAACTGAAAGAAAATCAACTACAGGATATGCAATATTTCTTGGAGGAGGCGTCATAGCCTGGAGAACTAAAAAACAATCTGCAATTGCATTATCATCTGCTGAAGCTGAGTATGCTGCTTCCTCTCTCTTGACAAGGGAAATAGTTTGGCTAAGGAGATTGTTAGAAGAATTGAACTTTAGACAGGTAAATCCAACCATCATTTTTTTAGATAGTCAAAGTTGTATTGCAATAGTCAAAAATCCTGTTGAACATGAGAGAACTAAACACATAGAGTTAAGCATGCATTACATCAGAGATCAAGCTGCAAAGGGTAATATTCAGATGATGTATGTTAGAACTGACAGACAAATAGCAGATATTTTCACGAAAGGGCTTTCAGAAAATAAGTTCACAGGGTTTCAAAAACAGTTAAAGCTTGATTGCTTATGCAATGAAGGAGGAGTGTTGAAAAATGGGGTCATTGCATAATTGTTGCAGTGTTTTCTTCAGTGCCACATGCAGTATATTTTAGAGCCAGACATATAGTGCTTACAGGAGGAGGAACTTGAGTCATACATGAGCCCTAATTCAAGATTGTTAAATGAAGTTAAAATATTAAAAGAGGTTCATTCGAAACCATTGGAAAAATTAAAGTCAAAGGTCAACATACTGGTTTTTCTTCGTTTGCCTGTGGGATAATAGAGGCATTCTGGACTGGAAAGTCTATCCATCCCGAATTTGCAGCCTTGTCGGTCGTTTTGACAGGCTATAAGGGTGTGCATTCGATGCAGGCATATACAGGGGCTCCAACGAATCCATTTGCAGACGTTGGAGATTGAAGCCAAAGCTATTTCGATCAAAGAAAGTTCAGGTTGAATTCACTGCAGTTAAACTCGTTTTTATTGAATAACTACTTGAAGGTTAAAGGTTTAATAAGAGCCATATGTTTATTGACATTGTATGGTTATTTGAACAAAAGGGAGTATCTTGAATTTTCTTTTGTACATGGGCAAAATTGTAATGCTTAAATTGTGTAATGCACAAAGGTGAATCAAGGAAAGCTTGAGTTGCAAATTTGTCTTGATATTGTGCTAAAAACTTACAGTTGATATATATGAATACTTTAGTACAACTTGCATATATATTGACAAAGGTTTTGTCAGAAAAAAGATTGGCAGAGCTTAGAAGATTGATACAATATGTAGCATAATAACAGGGGGTTTTTTTTGTACTTTTATACAGTTTTCTCTAAGGTTTTCATATGATTTGGTGGGCGTATTGCATAAGGTGTACTAATTGGTACATCTAGAGCGCACCAAGTATTTGCATGCAACTTGCGCCCTTTTTTATTTGGCCCTTCTTAATGGTCAAGATCAAAGGGCTTACAACAAAAGCCCTCTTTAAAAAAGACAAGATCAAGGGCTTACAACAAAAGCCCACTTTTGGAAAAAAAAAAAAAAAAAAAAAGAAATAAGGAAGAAAAAAAGGGAGAACACATGCAACCATCGCATATGCACTCTAGGGTTTCGAGAGACTTAGGGTTTCATCCGGTCCGATAGTCGGTGTCCATGCCCGTGATGCTTCCGTGATTCCGCCCGTAAGAGGAAGAATCAAAGCTCCCATTTTCCGTGCATGCTCCAAGCATGTGGATTGATTTCCTCTCGCACAAAGAAGAACACGAAAGCCGAAGCCCCGCGCCACGTAATCGAAGAGGCAAAAGAGAAGGAAATCGCCGCGACACGCCATCCGTGGCATGGCCATGAAGCGGTTCATATCAAGACATATTAGATTGTCGGGTTAGGCACTAAGCGTCTTCCGATCGCTTTTCCGGAGAAGCTCGGGGCACTTATCCGGATAAAAAGTTGTAACCGATAGGGTGTTATCCGTCATCAAGAACTGCCCAAAGGTGGATCCGCAAAAGTTTCACCAACAACTCACTTTGAGAAAGACCCGGGTTGGATAGCTTGGACACAAGAGAAGTTGTGATGGGTTTTGAAGAAGAATTTGCTTTGGAAATTCCCTCGATAATGAAGCTTCGACAAGATTGTTACATGCCATGATGCCATTGAGTACATTGCTTCACACCCAATGGCAAAATAGCTTAGTTGTGTATCCTCCATATTTTTTGGCAAAACAGATGCCACACCTTTGTTATACCATGGTAACACCTTCTAGACGAAGAGGCCGGGCTTCTTTGAATATGAGATTTGAATAATCATCATGTAACTTCGTGAAATTGGACATGAAACCGGGTTCGGTTTTTTATGTAAGGTATGGTGGCTTACTCCTTTGCAGTTACAGAGATTTTAGAAGGATCAGTTTATGCCCACCAATTTCCGCCCATGGAAGTGGTGTACAGAGATGGATATTTTCATTCTTTAGATAGAATGCTCTGGATCTTCAAAAAAGCTAAGATAAGCAGCGTGAGGGTGCTTCTTATTCATATACCTTGTGAAAAATCTGTTCAACGATTCTCAGGACTTGATGCTTTGGATCTTGATGCGTGGAGTATATGCCTCGAGTTCGGGGATATGTGAGAGAATATTGGTCCAAAGCAGAGCTCAAAGCAGAGATTAAATGTTTCTTCCAACATCTGATTCGCAGATCAAATGCTAAACATAGGCAAGGTAAAGTTATTTATCATGGATATGATTTTCAAGATGAAAATGAATATGATGAATATGAAGAAGCTGGGCTTTTTGAAGAAGAATATGAAGCAGATGCATATGAAGATGACTATGAAGATGTATGTGAAGAATATAGCGCATATGAAGATCCACATGCATTTCCAAGTCCATTTCCAAATGCATTTCCAAGTGCCCAAATAGGTGAATCCTTTTTTTCTCGCCTGCTCGGGTTCAATCCGCGGCATGGTCCGCTAGGCTTGTGCATTCCTTGAGAGCTATGGCTTAAATTTCTCACGGACCTAGAAGAGTGGTGTATTCTGTTAAAGGTATGCTACATTTTATTCTGTTTGCTTTTTTGGAGGAAGTAACTATGTAGCTCTTCCTCATTTCTTATTTTCCTCAGCATAAGAAGCTACTAAACCTTTGGCTGGCGGTGTACATTTAATGAAAAAGTTGCTTATGTATATTAATTGACTCCTCTGCTTTCCATTTTTTATGCAAACCGCCATGCGTTCTAGTTTGATTAGAATAACGAGAACAGAAATTTTAGGTCCGGCGGGCAAAAATTTTTTCGATATAACAACCAACACATAGCTATCATTAACATTATTAACATAAACACATAACACATATTGCTACATGTTTTAAATGTCTTTTATATTCTCACGTCTGCTTTTTTTTTATGGCCCGAAGGGCCAAAAATTTTTTTTAGTATAATAACCAACACATAACTACCATTGACATTAATAAATATAACCATTGGATCCAACACATTTAAATTAAAATCCCCCTTAAACCCCCATTGGTTTGGGTGCATATTCACACGGGGGGTGACGTAGGGCAGCGAGAGCCCTCATAATTGTATTTTGACGCATTTAAATCAACACCATATAGTATTCAGGTTGAAATCTTATAGTATTTTGTGAATCTTATTATACAAGATAGCAAATCTTGTACTTACATACCCCACAAATGAGGAGCTTTACGTACGGTGTAGATTAAAGGATAAGGGGTGAATATGCCTATCCAACAGCTCTCGTTGCCCGGAGTCACCCCCCGTGTGAATATGCACCCCCGTGTGAATATTTAGTTATAGCATGAAGGGGGGATGTTAATTTTATCGTGTTATAACATTTGGAATTTTGACATATGTTAGAAGATCAATTGTTGTGTACAAGTTCAATAGCTAAGCACTGAGGAAGATGATAATAAAAAATGAGAATGCAATGGTTTATATAGATCATGATGGTCTATGGTTATGACCTAGGTTATATATAATCTATGTTATTCATTATTGGCTCGACGGCCTTATAAGGAAGTGAACACTTATAGTTAGAATGTTGAAGATGATCAAGGAGCCAAAACAAATATGAAAATTAGGTCATTCACTCGGCTCGGAAACAACAGAGGTCGGTCCAGCTAAATGGCCAAATCGTGAAGTATAAAACAAGTAGTATTGTTTGTCATTATTAATGTGGAGTGAAAGATAGGTTGCAGATCAATCGAGAGAGCTTAGGCTCTCGGGAAAATTGCTTGTCATACAAGCTACAATGTTTGGGTCATACCCAAATGAATAGTGATTACTGTAGCGATTGCATTGAATAATATAAACATCTATGCTTCAGTTGAAATTGAAATGTATTGTTTAACTAATGTACATGTAATAGAAGTGCATCAAGAACATTAGTGACTAGAAATTTCATTGAATACTCTATAGACAATTCATCAACTACAAGTTCTCATGTTTTCTTATCCCGTTCCTTCAATGCAAAGGAATCCCTGAACACATGCCAAGTAATTACTCGTCCTCATTGGTATCAACTCCCAACAAGCTCAGTACCTGCTTGTCTCTACCTCCTTTGTACCCTCACATCTCCAATAGGACATATGGGCTTACGCACTCCATCTACATTCACAGGTAACTACCACATAAGCATAGAAACTGAACTACCAGCATCTGCACTGAGATGGAACACGGATTTAACTACCGCCACGGCCTTAAGTAATCCCTTCAAGAAAGGCGATGCTAAGATTTTAGCTCATAAAACAAAGTGCAATGTTAAATATACTTTAACTGAAGCCTTATTATCGGGTACGCACAAAAATAATGATTGGACAAGAAGTTCCAATTCAGGAGAGTTGACTGCGCCATTCAAATTATGCCATATGGACTTGCAGAGTAATACCTTACAATGAAGATCAATATTTATCATCCCTAGACCTCCATGTGTTTAGCTTTCGTACACTTCTTCCAGGCAACTTTAACATCCGCATATACCATGTTATCTTCCCACACAAAATTCCAAACTAGATTGCACAATTTTTCCATCTTGTCTTGAGGAGCCAATATGATTGAAGCCGCATATACATGTGTGATTGCAGGATATATATACTTAGCTAATGTTATCCTTCTTGCCATAGAACAATTTGGCAACTTTCCACCAATTTAGGTGCTTATTTAATCCCAAGAGAATCTCATCCTAAATCTTGAAAGAAGATATGTCCACACCCACTGGAATACCTAAACGTAGATGAAACTCCCATTGGGGGAACTTTCCACGGAAAAAAAGATAAAAAAGGAAGGAGCATCTTCATCAAGTGGCCATAAAGCGGCACATTTATTCCAATCCAGCATGCACCCTGAGGCATATGAGAAAGTGTCCAAAAGATCCTTCACATTATATAAATTGTCATACAAAGCTTCCAAAAACAAAAATATATCATCTTGTATTGATTACACACCTGTTGAATGCCATTATGCATGACAAGTCTAGAAATGATTGTATCACTCGATGTAGACTGTAGTAGTTATGATAAACCCTCTGCAATGATATCAAAGTGAAACTACACCAAGGGGCAACCCTGTTTGATCCCTCTCTCTACTAGGAAGATAATGGACGACTCTCTAAAACACACATAACTGTATCCTTTGCATAGTAGAATAGAATAGAATAGAACAACTTCATCACCAAGGCTATAAATTGACTGCCACACCCAAAGCCAGAAGCATCTTCCTTAAGAAAGGACCAACTTGCAGAGCCATAAGCTTTACAAAAACCCAATTCCAGGTAAATGACTTTTTGTTGCATTTTTCTAGCCTAGTATAAGTCTTCATATGCTATTGCGATATTATTGAAGATACTTCTTTTTGGGAGAAAGCTAAACTGCACCTGCGATATGTGGTCCTCCACCATAATGGACAACCTTTTGAGCATAAGCTTTAGCAATAATCTTATAATATGATCACAATAACGTAATTGGTAGATAAGAGGGGTATGGGCAGATGGGCGGCAACCTGTGCGGCTAGGGCGGCAAGAAGAGAGAGGGCCGCCCCTCTTTCTCTTCTATTCCGGCACTGCCGCATCACCCATATTCGAATCCCTTCTCTCTGGTGCTAGCCAGGGTTTGCTTTCTTGGATACAAAACTATTTTCTTCATCGAGGCTGCTGATTTCTTGGTTCTTGGCTGCTTCAAAGCGGACTCCACGGTTCTCATTAAGATAAAACCACTAACGTGGTATTTTGTTCTAACGCCGGATAAGCATGATGATCTTCTACAAGCATAGTGGAGATTTACAAGTAAGGTTTCGCAGTTTTTAGCAAGATTAGCTTCTTTGTACTTCACAAATGGAATAGGCATCCGGCCCTTTCTCTAAGATACATGTTAGTTAGCACCGAAGCCGGCCTAAGAAGGCTGCGTGGGGATTTTGTTATTCCTTTTTGTTTGTGGTTGAGCACAAAAAAAAGCACGTGACGCTTTTATAAGGTGGAACAAAAATTGTAGAACCCGGCTGAGAGAAGGGGTTTCGTGTTCTTGAGAGATTTAGCAAAGTGTTACTCTTATTTGTGTTTTGTTTTCGGATGGTTATTCCCTTCCTTCTGCACTCCTGTTTCCTTGCTAGCGGGAAGAGACAACTCATCTGGTAAAGTATGGTTAAGAGACAGGTATAATGAATTTTTTGTGTTGATGGCGAGTTCATTTGGAGGCTTCTTTGTAGTGCATGAGAATGATGTACGAGAACACATGAGCGATAATCCCCACAATGCAAAGATTTTACATTACTAGGGTCCACTTCTCTGTTGGAGGGGCAGCCGGTCGTGTAACCCCAACAATGTGGCAAGATGCACTGACTAGGGATTTAAAATGTTCTAACTAGAGCATTTTTAGGTACTCGAAAGGCCCATTGATGCTCAAGTACTGATAAGCTTGAGCATACTAAATACTTAAGTGCTGATGCTTAAGTAACTCAAGTACTAATATGCTTGAGTGGCTGTTGTTTTGGACAACATGCCTTCAGTCATCATTAAGGATTGCATACAGGTTACTTCAAAAACAGGTTCTCAAGACAAAGATCACATACTTGTTTATTTTCCTACCTCATCAGGTGTTGTTACATATTACAGGAGTAACTTGGTATGTAAATTTTCTATTTGTCTCATTAGGAGACTAAATAAGCACGCCAGGGGGAGATGAAGAAGTTGAGGTGTGAGCTCCTGTAGTAATCTCCTTCTGTGGTGTTGCATGTACTTTTATTACAAAAATTAAAAAGTGGCACTTCCTTTTCTCCAAAAAAAAAAAAAAAAAAAAAAAAAAAAAAAACGTAATTGGTCTCCAATCATTTATGCTCCGAGGATTCTAAACTTTAAGAATCAACAATATGCATCTTGTATAGAGTCTCTTATCAGTGCAAAAGAGTTCAAGAAGTCCTCGTAAGCCTGATATACATATTCCCCAAGCCATTCGCAATTTACTTGAAGAAACTCGATGGGAATACCTTTGCTTCCCGAGCATTAGTCCTTATGCAGCATTGTGCAATTCCTATAAGGACAATGACTGATCCAACAACTTCTTTTGTGAATGTTTAATCTTTGAGTTGATTTTTGAGATGACAAGGTCCTCAAAACAATCATGGAACTTGGTCACTTTTCTTCTAAAAAGTTCCTTAAAATATGAGCAAAAGAACTCTTGTATTTGTTTGTGATCCTTGATAATTGACCCATTCTCTAAAAGTAAAGATATCAATGTCTTCTTTTGTTGTTTCTGTCTCATAGATCTGAAGAAGAATTTAGAGCATTTGTCCCCTTCTTTTAACTATGTTAAGCTTGCTTTGCAAAATGTATATTTATATTACTTCTAGAGCCTAGTTGAACTCCAACACAACCAACAACCATGAATGAATGAATGAGCCATAGGAGCCCTCTTCTTTATTTCCAAATAAAAAATACAACATATTCTTAAAATACTTCCCACAAAAACCCTCATGCCCACCGGCCTTTTTAGGTGTACAAGAATAACATTTTTAGGTGTACAAGAATAATCAGATACCACTAGATAAATTTGTATAATAGTTGATAACAACAAAGTTATAATAAAGATCTGTAAACCTTCATCTCCATCATTTGCAACGACGACCCCAATCTTGCACAAGAGGCCACTCCCAAAGAAACCAGAGTGAGGAATAAGCGCATCCAAGCTAACAAACCTCGATCTATAACCTGCAAAAACCACCAATCCAACATCCACTGGGCACGAGGACCCTATTCCAGGCATGAGGGCCACTAGGCACGAGGACCCTATTCTAGGCATGAGGGCCACCAAATCTCTGCCATGGAGCAACACTCATGGCATGAGGGCTCAGGAAAAGAGGGCCACTACAACATCAATACCTATACTTGGCACGAGGACCACCAACCATTGCAGGAGGACTCTAGACTGAAAACAATAAAATAAGCATAACGGCTACCATCTCCTTGCCACGAGGACCATCACAACATCACTACAACCCTCAACGAGAGGAAGATTGAATACAAAGGCATGCCAAAAATGATAATCACTTCTAGAGCCTAGTTGAACTCCAAGACAACCAACAACCATGCTCACCCAACAATGCAAGGTGCCTCATGCCTACAATGCCATCCATCTGCAAGTCAACCAATCACGGGGATAAATGCAACCATACCAATTGACCTCGACCTATAACCTGCAAAACCACCAAATGCAACATCCACCAGACATGGGGGCCCTAACCCAAGCACGAGGGCCACTAAATCTCTGGCACGAGGGCGAACACTCACGGCACAGGTCCACCACAACATCCACAACTTGTCTCGCTACCAATATCGATACTTGGCACGACGACCATCGGTCATTGCACGAGAACTCAAGATCAGCAACCATAAAAGCGTGAGACTATTGACCAAACAAGGAAACACTCAAGAACTAAAAAGGCCCAAACAAGCGAGGGTGGGAGGGTGGGACAAGCGACCTAAGAAGGAGAGGCTCAAGAACGGCTGATAGAGACGGAAGGGAAAAAACACACTTAAATACTCTAGAGGGGACACTCTAGAGGGGACACGTCAACTAGCCTCAAGAAGCGGATTTATCTGCTTATCTCGAAACGCAGATAAATCATACTTCTAGAGCCTAGTTGAACTCCAACACAACCAACAACCATGCTGAAAAAAGAGGCAGTAAAAAGGCAAAAGGGAACTACCAGACAATGACCACATCCTTGCATCTATAGAGCTAGGTAGCAACCAACATGCCCGGCACAATCCTGGCAACGTAGATAACGGAAGAGCACGGATCTCATCTCTAAACTCTAAAGGTGAACGAAGTCGAAAGACCAGATCCAAACAAGAGGGATGAACCAAAAAGAATCAATAAGCACTCAAGGTGAAATAAACACAAAAATAACTAAAGAGTGCATGCAAGATAACATAAGGGTTCGATGCCACCCTTAAACGCAAGAGAAGCAGGGAAAAAATAGCAAGACATTGAGAGGAATCCACAAAGCAGGTCCAAACAACTAATAGCACTAATGGAACACTAAAAGAGACATGAAACAAGTGCTAAAACCTCAAATGAAATGCACGTACAACCTCCGACTATAAAAAAGCAAGAATAAAAGAAGACATGTAAGCCACGTCAAGAGCACAAGACTACAAGTATAATACCACTTGAAAAAGAGCAACAAAGCTCCGAGCTTCATACGACCTAAGGCTACAAAGATTTAGAATAACCAACACCAGAATAGAAACTAGATCAGTGCAACTCAAAGCATACTCAAACACCATGCCGATCAAAATCTACAAAACCAAGCTATGCATCTACAAGGAATTAGTTCGAGAGGGCAAACCAAAACAAAATGCTGAAGTCAAAAGCTTAAACAAGCACACATCCTAAAACCCACCAACAATTTATGCAAAGGCTAGTAAAAAAAATGAGGGGAAGAAGAGGCCAAGGAATGAGAGAATCAAGCTATAAACCCCCATAAAATACCCAAAACCTACTCGATCCAAAGAAAGGACAAGGCTAGTATGCACCATAAAATGAAACGACGTGTACACAACACTTCAAAAAGGATGAAGGCATGTGATTAAAATAAGGGCAGAAGCAAGGCTTGAGACCGCACAAGGGTAAACCAAGGTCAACTGGCCTGCAAAGCCTCCATGAGAGCACGTGGACACAACTCAGAATTGACAAGTACAAATTTGCAAGATCTATAACATGCTAAATGACCTAGACCATAGAAATCGTCAGCAAACGTGGGAAACTACCACCTACAGTGACAAAGCTCCAACTCACGTAAGAGACCCCCCAACGGGGCACTACAAAAAACAATCCTGCCCCAATGGTCGACAGCCTAAAACCAATTGAAGGTGCCTCATACTTATACCAAGCATGTAACGATCGGTTCTAAGAGGGCATAGTTATAGGTAGCCACAACGGGCTTCAAAAGCGAGTATCATTGCAAAATTGAAGCCCATTATACTCTGAGAGCCCATCATACTCTGAGCAACGGAAGGGCCACGAGGTCAAAGTGAATGAAATACGGCAAGGGCCAATCTCCACTAGACAAATTATCATCTCCACATCTTGACAAATTAAAATCGCTAAGACATAACTGAACGTCCATACCACCAACCAAACAACCCATGTCCATTAATTATAATGCCTAAAAATGAGCTCCAAAGACCATGTCGAAACTCAAAATTAAACGAGCATGTAAACACAAAGCAAGACTGATAGAAGCGCTAATAGAACAATAAGGACACAAACTTACCAAACCCCAAACCAACTAAAATATGAAGATGAGTGATAGATTTACTATAAAAGATAAGAGTTACTAACACAAAAGAACAAGGGCAAATATTATGAGTGCATTCTAGCAAATATGATGAGACACTCGTGATAATTAAACTAAGACGTGAAACATACCTACTTACCAATTTGGCTAGAACCAATCCCTCGTATTTACAAGTACTTAACTGGACAAGGACTGCAAGCCCACTAATCAACAACAAAATAAACAGGGACTCTAAAGTCCAACTAAAATATCAAGGCCTTGAAACGCAAGCAATGGCAACTAAGGTTATTGTCCAAGGGAAATGCAAGGTTGTGTAAGGATCTACTATCAGCCAATGCAATGGTACGAGGACAGTGATGAGTGTTGATTCTGGCGTTAGACACCTAGTAGTAAATGGGAGTGAAATGTTAAATGGGTGGGAGTATACCCAAAACGTTGACTAGAAAAACATAGCACTATTGATTCAAAGATCAAGAGGATTTATTTGGAACGAAATGCTAAATGGGTGGGAGTATACACAAAACGTTGGCTAGAAATAAATAGCACTATTGATTCAAAGATCAGGAGGATTTATTTGGAACAATTTGACAAGCTTGCACACCCGAAATCCTTAAAATGCGCTGAATAAAAAAGCATACGCAGTTCCACAAACTATAAACATTACTTACAGCCTAGATGGACAACTTGAACCTTGTCAAAGCGAGCCTAGATGGAAAGCTTGAACCTTGTCAAAGCGAATATGGGTTGTCCTCGCAAAGTAAATTATAGAACTTTGTGATACAGGCAATGTGGAGCCATTGGGGTTTCAGTAAAATGCATTGGGAAAATGCTTAACCTACTTCCATACAATTGAATGCTGCCATTTCAAAACAATTTGACAAGCTTGCACACCCGAAAATCCTTAAAATACGCTGATAAAAGGCATATGCAGTTCCACAAACTACAAACATTACTTACAGCCTAGATGGACAGCTTGAATATTGTCAAAGTGGAATGGGTTGCCCTCACAAAGTAGATTTCCCTGTACAACTGTATGATACATGCAATCTAAAGAAAAGTCTCAACACAAGAGTCACTGCGAAAACACCTCTTAAATGAGCCCACAAGAGTCACACTGCAAAAACACCTCTTAAATGAGCCCACATATAGCCTTAAGGTGAAAACCATCTTCTGAAAATTTCCAGAGAGAGATCTAAAAGCTCTTGGATCTGCAAACTGCAACACAAAATACTGCAAACCCGTGCAACACCAAAATACTACAAATCCAAATGCTTAAAATCCCAAGAAGCTTAAAAATGACAGCTAAGACACTGAAAATATAATTGATTATAATCTCCTGAAAGCTTAAAAATGACCAACACACTGCAAATACAATTAACACAAGCCCAAAGGAAGCTTAAAATGATAGCTCAGACACTGCAAATACAAATAGATTATAAACCCCAGAAAGCTTAAAATGACAACTAAAAAGCTTCTGCAAAGACAAGGATGCCAACGACCAAAGAAAAACATGTAAGAAAAACTTATACACTTCAAGAAAACCAAAACCGTTCTCCAAGCTCTTGGGGTTGAGCTCATAGAACACATGAGAAAAACTAAGCCCACAACAAGTCAGAAGCTAAAGCTAACATATATGCAACAATGGAAACTAGAAAATTTCTATGGGAAGGTCTAAGAGCTCATGTATTTGCAAGCATGTGCAGCACCAAAATGAGTCAGAAGCTTTGATATACTACCACAAAAGGTCATACTTCCTTAGAACCGCCCAAGAGCTCCCACATTTGCAAACATATGCAGCACCAAAACGAGCCAGAAGCTTTGATATGCTTCAACATGCCAGACTTCCAAAGCTCCTAAAGGAAGATCTAAAAGCTCCCAAATTTTGCAAATATGGGCAGCAGCAACATACTTCAAATCACAACTCATGCGAATATACGGAATAAGCTACAACAAATCCATAGAACAAGAAAACAAAGACGTAGATGAAATCATGCAAGGAAAAATGAGAGACTGGACAAGCTACCACCTCAAGGCGAAAACAATTGAGATAAAAATTAAAGTACCTCAAACAACAGCAAGCGCACATCTTACGAAGGATATAATAGCATCTGATCTTTCCGAAGCGCACAATATTGCTGCAAACATGGAAGGTTGCTAAAGAAAAGATGAGCTGAGTAGGCATTGGGATAAGCATCAAAGTTTAAATGGCCCACTGGCTGATGGCAGGTTCTAGGTTCTGCTAACTTATTGCCACCTGAAGACCTGAAGGCCTTCACTCGTCAACAATCTTACAATGTACAACATAGGAACAACAGATTATGATCCTCCTGATATTGGGATTGTTATCTCCAAAGAAACAAATAGAGACTCATAGATAATGCAACAAGTGAGAAAGAAATGTACTTACCCATCAAAATAAGGAATGAAGCAAGCAATAAAGAGACTGGCACAACTCTGCAAAGGATAAAGGATCTAATTGTTGCTGAGGGTGTTTGTTACCCCATCTACTACCTTGGCAAGACAGCAACAGAAAATTATGATGATCCCGAATCAACTAGCGGCAAGCTGCAATCACAACTAAAGCACGATTTTGATCCTCCCCTGTTTCTGAAAAATCAAACTACGCCAGCCTCTGGAGAGAAAAAAAACACAAACTCTGCGCACGCATGCGGTCAAAGAATGCAAGATGGAACCGACAGCAAGTGATGGACATGGAAGAAGAAAATCTAACCTAAGCACTTACAGTAAATGGATGTCAGATCTGATTACAAACAATAAATCAGAGCTCCTCGGTCAGTACGAATCCTCCACGAACGCACGAATCCTACCGAAAATTCCCTATTCGAGGTGAATCTGTATATTCCGGCACAGATAAGGGATCAAGGTGCAAAGGCGGCTAGGCTTTGCCCTAGTATACGCCGATCAAGGCAATGAATGGCAAGAGCCGACTGCTTAGTCATCCAAGAACTCCTGAATCCAAACTGACAAGCATAACATCAACGAAAAAATCATGAAAAATAATATAGGAAACCGAGATCATCACAACTCGGAGATAGTCCATGCAGGCTCAACAGTGTGTTCGGGCAATTAACAATAGCCTCCCGCACACGACCAGCAAAACGACTCAAGCCAAGGGCTAGACATAACCCAACTTCGAAAGTAGGAATTTGAAGCCATACGAAAGTAGGAATTTGAAGCCATAATGGAATCAAAGATATCGGTGGAGCGAGGAGCGCAATCAAAGAGAGAAAACAAGCGACCTAAGAAGGAGAGGCTCAAGAACGGCTGATAGAGACGGAAGGGAAAAAACACACTTAAATACTCTAGAGGGGACACTCTAGAGGGGACACGTCAACTAGCCTCAAGAAGCGGATTTATCTGCTTATCTCGAAACGCAGATAAATCATACTTACTAAGGTTTCCATATGCTTTTGGAGGTGAACTAGTACGTATAGAGCACGCACGATATTTTTCCGCACCATAGGGTTCTTTAAGATTTAGGCATGGCGCAGGAGGGAGGGTATCCAGTTTGTTTCTTGATTCACTTGTTGTGATTTGTACCTCTTTTGGTCGAGCTCTAGAGATCATCCAAATCTTCACCCATTTTCCAGAAGTTCTCATGAAGTTCCCAAGCCCTAGTGGCAAAGTAGTTAAAAGGTAATCTCATCTTGCTTTCCAACCTTAATATATGTGGTTAAAAGGATGGACTTTTATGATATATGACTACGTCCTTTACAACAGAGGAAGGCCGCACTCATTGTGATACTCTAGATGTACATTTGTATGTCGCATTGCCATCAAACTAATCTAAATTAAGAAATCGAAAACATCAATCAATATTGTTAATTTGGGATTTTCTGGTATGGTGGAAAACTTTTTTATTTTCTTTAATTTTCGCATCACTTCCTATGATTGTTGGTATTTTGGTCGCCAGGAACTATTCTCGTGCTTCCAAAAATTGCTACATTTTTTTGGTACATTTTAAGCTTCGTGCTAGCGGAATGGCCGACTGGAAAGAGGGAGAGCCACAGACCCATCCAGCTGACACTCAAACAGGACGGACAAGTACAGACGGAGACACCAGGCAAGGAAAAGAACACAAACATGAAAATACACTTCCAGAATAGGCATGCAGAAACCTTCACACAAAATGTCAAATCAGAAATGGAGAAATGGGCATGGGAGGAGCATAGAGCAAACGAGAATGGGAACATGCTAAACGATATAATGGTGAAGGTGGCAACGGATATTTTCGAAAAAGCATAAAAAGGCGAAAGTGAAGGAAGGAGGGAACAGAAAACCCAAGAAGCAGGATATCCGAGGGATCGAATGGGAAGAATACCTTGAGAAACTATATAAGACAGGGGCCTATCCAATGCCAATACCCGCCCCACAGGAGACAAATAAATCGTGTTTTAGCATGCAGGAAGTGATGAATGCGCTACACAAAATGTCCAATAACAAAGCTCCAAACCTTTACGGATTGACTGTCGAGCTGCTGAAATGTGTAGAAACAGTGATTGGGAAACATATCACCGGGATATTTAATGGCATAGTCCACACAGGGCTGCCGGATAGATGGACATACAACATGGTGATACCCCTACACAAGGGAGGAAGCAGGGAAGAGCCTGGGAACTATAGGATGATAATGGTGAGCTCTATCTTTGCCAAGGGGTTCGGGAAGGTGCTGGATAATAAACTGAAACATTGGGCAGAAACAGAAAACCTAAGAGCACAAGGATAGGCAGGCTCCAGATTTGAACAATTCAACTACAGACCACCTGGTAACCCTTCGGATACTAATAGAGCAAAGCAAATTACAGGGAAAAAAGATAATATATTGCTTTGTAGATTTTAGAAAGGCATTTAACAGATCGAGGAAAAGCCATTATAGAGACTAGTAGATATGTGAGCCCGGAAGTGCGTGGTAGGATCGATAAGCGCCGACTATACCGTAGAGTATATGCAAAAATGGAACAGGAAGGACATGCCATAGATTGTGACACAGGAGTTAAACAGGGGTGCCCCCTGTCCCCGACACTACTCGGTATCTACATAGATGTATTACAAGGTTTCATTGCTTAATCCATTGGGGGGGATGCGGGCCTTATCTTGGGAACACTAGGTACCTATCATGTTGTATCTTGATGACTTAAGCATGATGGCTACAAAGAACAAAGGTATGTGCGTGTTACTAGGGCTACTAGAGGCCTTTTTGGCGAAAGGGGGGGCTAATAGCCGGTGAACCTCGCGAAAAACCAAAATAGTTACGTTCGGCACCAAGTATAGGTACATACCCTTCAAGTATATGGGGACGTAACCGAAGAATCGGCCGAGAATACAAATATCTAGAATACGATGCACATGCGATGTGCAATTGGTCCGTGGGAGCGGATAACCAGATTCAGCGACCATCGAAGCTATTTTAATATGAAAACTTACGTAATAGAAGCAGAATAATTGACTGGGAGATCAAGTGTTACCTGTTTAATACAGTGGTTACGTCGACACAACTATATGGAACAGAGGCATGGGGGCCTAGCCTATCAGACAAAAAGTGGAACAAGCAAGAAGGGATTTTTAGGCAATGGCATAGACATGAGTTCAGAGCGCGGGCAAACATACCTCTGACAGCCATGGTATATGAGACAGGTCAGAGACCAATGGAGGTAAGAGCATGGGAAAGGACCATCAGATACTTGATGAAAGACAAAGGGGGATGTCACGGGAAGCTATCAACAATGTAATCGCAAATCAGCCAAGTCACATATCATCACAGGCAGCGGGTGGTTCAGAGAGGTGGCAGTATTAACTAGAGAGATAGGGTTAAACCTGAGTGATTTAGTAAATGAAGAAAAATGGAATGAAGACTGGGCCGAAATAGCGACGAGGGCATGGTTGCAAAAACATGGCGGTTCCAAAACACTCTGGCTAATAGCAATCTTCAACCCGGATCAACAGATAGGACAATTTATGTATAGAGACAATCTAATAGGGAAGACAAGAAGGGACACCTTGGCAAGATTTAGGATGGGGAGCCACGATCTGAGAATCGAAAAAGACAGGTGGAGGAAAGCGGAAAGGGAGAACCGGATCTGCAGTATCTGTAACACAGGAAAAGTAGAGGATGAGAATCACATGCTCAACGATTGTACAGTGTATGAAGACACCAGAAGCAAATACAGGAGTATAAGTTGGGGACAGCCAGCACATATCCTAATGACAAGAATGGATACAATAAAAGACCTGGCATATGTAATCAGGGAGATGATAACTACACATCGGGGGGTGCACAAAGAAAGAGGGCTCATAATATGAACCACCGGAAAGGTGGGACATTGGAGCCCGCAAAAAAGCTCAGTTAAAAGATGATGATAGTGACGCACCACCGCACGGCCATGATGCCGATTATAAGCGAGATGCCGGTACCAATAGAAAATAAGAAAAGCCCTCTGAAAGGGCTACAATATATCAGCGTGTTGCGCTAATAGCACCTTTTGGGAGCTCGCCCATGCTACATCAGTACGGGGGCCTCAGGGCACTAGGGACAATAATTCTATTCTATTCTATTCTATTTCAAGCAGGGTTTTTTTTTTTTAAAGCTTTGACATTTTTTTTGGGCATCCGTATCAACCTTGCCCCACGATTGTAAATTGGATTTTGAGAAAGGGATTTTGGGGTTTTGGGATGTCTTTTTCACACCGTAAGGCGATTGTCATTTGTATACCTCCTTGCCACCACTTTTTTTCTTGAAGAGTATATTGAATAAGTGCAGGCGTGGTTCATTTATTGCACAAATAAAATGATGCTTGTAAACTACATAAAAGTTGCAGAATATACCACATAATTAAGTGTTTATGTGGCATTCCCCTCCTTACAAAGTAAAATCTCAGCTTTATTTATATTGAGGAAGGTTCTATTCAAATTGTAAAGTTCCTATGTCATATCGATTTTGCTGCAAGTAGGGTTTATCCAAGCAGAAGAAGCTTATTACAGACTTTCCAAATGATTAATGTGAAGACCTTCTTTCCAGTTTCCAACTACACTTTTTATGAACCTAAAGTGAACTTAGATCGTTCGAAGGAGTAGCACATGTAGACCTAATCATTCTGCAACATAATAAGTCCCGTTAAACCTCCTTTGATCATACATTTTCATAGGGATAGTTTTGCCCATTTTTCTGCTCACAGATACAGTGCATAATATAATTGCTCTTTCCTGCACTGTTGTAATTATCTTGTGAATAGTAGAACACTGAGTTTGAAATTCTACTTGCCTACTTCAAGGAAAATATCTGAAGAAGGTTTTTCTCGTAGAGTTGGCTTTGTTGAAAGCATTTATAATCAGAACTGCTACTTCTGATATGGACTGTTGTTGATGGGGTGTTGTTGATGGGGACGTGTAATAGATACCCATGTTTGGTTGTTATAAATTCTACGAATTTTGTTAGCTTATTTAGTAAAACATTGCACTAAAATATTATTCAGGTCATGGCTTGCCAAACATTAGCAAGTTATAGTTATCATGATGCATCTGCTCTTAAAATTTCTAAGGTTTGACTGGCATTTGCTAAATGTTTAAGATGGTATTAGAGAGAGGTATTATACATGCAAGTTTTATTGGGCAGGTGGATTCGTGGGTCCATAGCACAGTTTAGTGCTTAGTTGTTATTATAGCTTTAGGGAGAGGCTGCTTCTTGCTGCTAATATTTGCTGATAGTTTTAGTTTAGAGTGTTGGAATTTGTCTATTTTATGTCCTTGATAAATCCTTAAAAGGGAAGGCTCTGGATGTCAAGTCTGATAAGTTTGTTATTTTCTTGCCGAAACATTCAGCTGGCCCTAACAAACATTTGCTTTTTTGTAGTAGCTTTTGCACAGGTAATATTATATTGCATGTAGTATTCCTTGGAAAATCATGCAGAGACAGGTACTCTATCTTAAAGAATACCAGAGGCTAACTGTATTGCACTGCACAACCACAGTATTTATGTGGCGTTCACTAGAAATTTTTATCTTTCCTATTGCTTATTGTTATCTCCTTTGTGTCCTTGCATGTTCTCGCATGTTCTGCACATGTAATTGCTTGTGGCTTCAATAATGCCCAGTTTTAATAACAAGGGCAACTTCAAAAGACTATATGTCTACTGTCTTTCATGAATATAGATCTGTACAAAATAAATATAAAAAGCAGTCCGTTCTCATCCTCATGTTGTACTCTGTCAAACGATGTTTATTCTCATCTCAAGTGATATTGAAGATCCCTTTAATATGATGTCTAAGTACCGCAACAAGCCAGCTCATGCTCGAGGCTTTCAAGATTATTTTCACCATGGCACGACTACTTAAACATTTGAACTCTTGGGATTTGCGATCCCGAGTTCAGAAACAAGATATTGACATTATTTTCTTCTTGACGTAATTCTTTTTTACTTGGATCATACATAAATAAATTAAGATAAGATGAATTTTTACTTTATCAAAGGCACATATTATGGAATTTAAGTGCCGGTAGCGTTCATTTATAGAAGATTTGAGCAAGACAAAACAACATAAAGGTGACCTACACAATTCCCATCTTGCAAAATGTACCACTAGACTAAACATTATACGGGATTTTTTTTTTGACATGGATAATTTTCATCGATAAACATGTTGATAATAACGTTCTTCCCTTTGTGCAACATCACGATACACATATATCGTTTTCTCAACATCCTATATTTGTTGCACATTTAAATTTCAAAAGCCAATTTCGCTTCCAAAATGGCCAAATAATGTTACCATTTTGTTTAACAATATCCGAAGCTTTAATATTATTCGAAAATGAATAGAATAGAATAATGACTATGCATTCTAATCGTCAGGTTTGCCAGCTAAAAACTGCATTGATCCAAGGATAAGATCATCAACGGGCTATAATTACTTGAAACTTTATAGGCAATAGTTCCACATTTGAAACAAATGAAATGGAAACATAGATCTCCGGTGCCCCGTGCAATGGGTAATGATGCATTTATTTAACAATGTGATTCAATTCTATTGTCAAATGATCCATGAAATATGAATAGAGTGGTAACCTATTCATTCAAGATATCGTTAGGAAATTTGCGATGCATTAATCCTATCTTAGACAACCACATTCAAGGCTAAATACATTGACTTACAATATGGTATTCATGTTTATAACAGTCTACATAAAATAACATGTGGCATACCTATAAAGTCCTTCTCTCAAACTCACACTTACCCCCCAGAGCCCCATTTCAATGTCAATCCACATCAAATATTCAAACTATTGATTGTTGTGCCACTATAGATTTCAACACAGATTACACTTAATGCCCAAAGACATGTTGGATTAATAATAGGCTCTTTAAGTTCTTAATAGAACTTGGCAACGCCAGGCTTCATAACTAGTTTCTTTAATATTGCTATAGGTTGGCTATAACATGATTGTGTTATCTATCATGGCATGAAGTAATTCTCATAAAGCTAATTTTGCTTATTAGCTCTGTTCTACAGATTTTCTTGATAAAAGCATGTATTGTTGTTCTTCCAGGAACATATAAAGACATCTAGGTGGAGGAGTTTACACTATTATATTATGATAATGATGCGCACTTATATAGTGACCTATTTGAAGAGTATAAACCCTATTTGAATGCCTTCCAGAGACACGAGCTACATGTGTATATGCATCTCATAGTCGCCAGTAGACTCGAAAAATACTCTTACTATTACATGAATAGAAGAACATTATTTCCATACTGGACTTTCCAATCATGCAAAGGAAGAGATGGTCGTCTGAGAGGAAAGAGAATTGGAGATGGTGGTGAAGGTGCAAGTATTAGAGACCATTAGTATAAGCTGCATGGCTCATGATAATTATACCATGGATGTGGAAATCTCAGCCATAATGGGAACTTTATCTGATAGAATCCCCTTTGTAGTTTTTGGGATTAATCACACTGTAATTAAAGAATTTTTAGCATTTGTTTTTGGGTGATTTGATTTCATACATTCAAGAGCCACTTGGCCTACATAAAGTGGAGCGATATGACATGGTGGAACAAAGGAGGATCAATTGAAGATGACGTGATTTATCTAGGCAAATGATAAATATAAAGCACTAGTGCAACAAGGTCAAGTATACACCTTAAATAAATGATATCAAATCACAACAAGAATATGAAGAACTTAATGTGACTAGATAATACATAACCATTAAAATTGCTATAGTATTTTCACTGTTCCAAAGTGATTGACTTAATCACTACATTAACCCGTTTCTTCAAGAGCCTAAGGATCGTTTGTATCAATCCACAAATGAACTCCCTGTGCACCTAACTACAAATTGAACATACAACTTAGATTTATTTTGTTCGATCCGGTAGATATGCCGGACCAATCTCTCGATTCCGTGCCAAGCTGAGCAACCCTAATATTTGAAAACATCTTGGCTCTAACTTATTGGACCGTACAATTTCATGCTAAATATAATCCTCATATCTATAATAGGTCTCAATTCAACAATAGAACCTTATCTATAAAATTGGCTTGAAGTATCTCCTCGACCTTTTTTCAAGGCATATAAATGTATCATGGTCTCTCTTTTTTTTTTTGAAGGACGACAAACTCTTATGTGATTATCCAAAGGAATCCACTAACACGAAGAACCTACCTGTGCACACACACCTGGATTAATCTTAAATAGCACACAAACCGTCTCTCAAGAATCAAGCAGTCCCTTCAAGAAGGGGGAAGCGTTCGGATATGGACAAAGCTTATAAAAGAGACACCAAGAAAGAACTGCCATAAGTGCCAGTTTCCCAAAAGGAATACATTGCTCAAGTGCTTGCGCAACCAACCTCATTCCGGCGAATGTACCATGCCCACCAAGTAGCGACAAATGAACTTAGATACCATAATTTTACTCTGTAAATGAAAATCAATCATACCTAGACCTCTAGCAAACCTTGGTTTGATACATGTGGATCAAGCGACCTTCACAACTTACCTATCTCAGTACCTGCCCAAATGAAGTTACGGACAATTGCAACAACCTCTTGAACTTTGTTTGTGAGGCAAGCACAACATATGCCATATACATGTGAGTGTTGCTAAGAACCTGCTTAGCAACTATTATCCTCCCTGCCAGAGAAAGCTTAGCTGTATTCCACCAAAAAAGATGCTTATGCAGGCCTTCCACTATAACATCCCATGCATCTGAAGTAGAGATATGTATACCCCACAGGAATGCCAAAGAGTTTAGTGGCCTTCCCTTGAGGAAGCACTTTCCACCTGATACTCGTAAAAACATAGGGAGGAACATCCACATCCAAGGTCCATAAAGCGAGCACTTTAGCCACCCAACAAGAACCCCCGATGCCGTGAGAAAGAGTCTAGCAAAGCTTACAATTCTGAAGATGAACATCCTCGGTACATTAGAAAGAGAAATGTATCATCGGCACATTGATTACACACTTCTTGAGATCCATCCTCCATAATCCCTGAATTACGCCATCTTGGGACAATACCTCTGCCACAATAGTGAACAATAATGGGGCAAGGGGACATCCCTGTCGAACTCCTCTACCAACAGGAACCACAATCGATGGTTCTCCCTAAAAAAGCACAGTAGACCTAGCAGAAAGATGGAGCTTCATAACATCTCTGGTAAACAACTCCCCAAATCCCAATGCCAGAAGGCATTTTTGCAGAAAGTTCCAATCTATACTTTCATAGACTTTAGCAAAATCCAATTTGAGATATACAATGTGCTGACCATTTAGGCGCGCCCAATACATCCCCTCATAAGCTGCGGCCACATTATCAAGAATACAGCGCTTACGTAAAAAACATGATTGTATGAAGAATATAGATTCTGCCAAGATATCCCTCACTTTCTCTGCCAAGGCCTTAGCAAAGGTCTTGTACGCCATAGATAGCAAAGTTATAAGGCGCCAATCCGAGATGGTCTTAGGCTCTTTGCACTTAGGGATATGGGAAATGCAACTAGTGTTCATGATCTTATCCAAGCTTCTGAACCGGCGAAACTCTGAGAAAGCATTGAAGACATCATCACCAAGCCATTTCCAATATGCTTGAAAAACTCGCAGAAAACCATCCAAGCCTGGGCACTTATTCTTCTTTAAAGGGTCTACAGCAGAATGCAAGTCATCCATAGTAATACATGATTCCAACTAAACATGCTGCTGTGGGGAAAAAATAGGACGGATCTTAGATAAAACTACCTCCTGCATGTCCTCTTGTGATCAGCAAAAAAAGCAGAAAAATGATAAAAAAGAAACTGCTTCAACTGTGCAGCATCAGAAATTTCAGAGCCATCAGGTAGAAGTAGCGAAGATATGGAGCTTGACACATGTCTTCACTTTGCCGCCCTAAAGAAGAAGTGAGAGCACCTATCTTCCAATTTAAACCAATCCAAACTGGCCCTAACGCGAGCTTGAGTTGCCTGTATAGACTCAATGCTACGACACATTTGAAGCTCCATATACAAAGCTAGTAGCCGGCCTCTAGTTGCTTGAGCATTCCTACGTCCCCATTGCTTAGCAAAGGATTTAACTGCTGCCAAAGCGTCAATAACCTTAGACATACCTCGAAGATGAGAAAATGTAGAGGACCAGGCATCCATTAGCTCTAGAAGGCCCGCGGGTTTCGCCCCCTCGTGAGAGGAAGAACAAGACTGTTGTAGGATGAATAGGACAATTCTCAGTTGGAATGTGAGGGGGGTGCGGTCCTCTAGTAGTAAGAGGGCTAGAGTTTCTTTGGCGCTTCGTCAGCTTCATCCTGATACTGTTTGTATTCAGGAGCATAAGTGCCACATGGGAGATATGACACAATTAATGGATATGGTTGGAAGACATTTTGCATCCATTGCCTCTTCCTTGAGGCGGTCTAGTGGGGGTACCCTTATTGCTTGAAAAATGAATGTTAATGTTACGTACTCCGCAGCAGATAAGTATGGTCATTGGGCAACTATTAAGTGGCTTGAGGGAGGACATGAATGGGGGATTGTGAATGTCTATGCCTCAAACCAACCATCTCAGAGAGGTGCTCTATGGGCCACAATAAGAAACAAGATAAGGAATCTTGGTGGTTTGCAAGTAGCCTAGTTGCTACTAGGAGACTTTAATATGGTAGAGCAGGCAGAGGATCGCTTCGGCCCTGGTGCACAGATTGTGCAGGGTTTTGAGAGGGACCAATGGTCTAGATTGTTGCAGGATTTGGCTATGGTAGAGGTGGAAGGAGATTTGTCTTTCACATGGTGCAATAGGCAGATCGGGGCGGGGCGGGCCTATGCCAGGCATGATAGATGTTATGCCTCCCCTCGCACATTGGATGAAGTACCCTCTCTGCATAGGAACAACATTCTTTCCACCTCCATTTCAGATCATTATCCTCAATTGTTGTGTAGCCAGAATACTTCTACCCCCAAACCCTCCAGAACAGTGTTTCGTCTGAACACCCGCTTCTTGACAGATGAAGTCTTGTCGATGGCCGGCAGGATTACTGTAGCTAAGTCAGTGCTTTGTAGCACCCACATATACACAGCGTCTGTTATGTTAGCTCCATAATGCAAGGTTCAGGAATTGGATAGAACAGTCCGAAACTTTGTTTGGGGAGGGGATGCAGAAGGAGCAATGGTTAAAGTAGCCTGGTGGAAGTGCCTCCGCCCTCGAGAGGATGGGGGTTTGGCAATCCTAGATTTGGCTTTGCATTCTAAGGTGCTAGTCTCCAAGTTTGTTTGGAATATTATTCATGAAGAGGTGTTCTCTCCAGGTGCAGCATTGCTTTTACAGTCCCTCAAGAATTGTGTGGCTTTTCACAAGCCATCTGTCCATGTGAAGTTGCCTTGGGCCTTTCTTTACGGTTTGAGGTCGTTCCCACACGCGTCACCTTTTCTCAAGGGTGTACTGCGGGCCTGGGAGCATGTGCGAGTGCTTTTTCAGGTAGATTATGCATCAGTATTTCATCACACCTCCTTTTTTGCGGGTTCCTTTGCCTCCGACATACTTGCCTTTGGTTGTCAGCTTGCATGCTCGAACGCAGGCCCGTTGGACTCGGGCTGCAGTCTCCACCTTAGAGGATTGGTATTGGCATAGCCAACTGGCTCCTTGGGAGTTTTTTCAGGCCCGCTTTCGGCTTAAGAGCAGTGATCGAGCTATCTGGCAGCAAGTGGCCTCCTGCATTCCACTGCATATTCCCGTTCTCCTCCAGGGAAGGGTGGTCTTTCAGATTTGGAAGGTTCATTGGGGGGTCGATGAGTCATGTTTTGTTCGTTCTTGTTACCGGACGTTGGTTATTCATGATACTTTACCTATTTCTGACAAGTGGGCGCTGAAGCTTCAGGGTTTCATGTTGGCGCTCCATTTGGACATGGACTTGGAACTCTCTCCCCCCACCAAAGGTTAGGGTTCGCTTGTGGCAAGTGGTGCACCGTTGCATTAGGGTAAATGTTCTTGTGCATAGATTTAAGCCAGCTATGAGTTTTCTTTGCCCTTGCTGTGGCTCTCATCGAGAGTCCATTGAACATTGTCTAGTCGTGCCCACATTTGCAAGCTGCATGGGATTGGGTCAGAGCATTGTTCCGGATCAGAATGTGTAGCCAGAAGATACTTCTTCATGTGTTTCCAGCTTCATGGTCCTCTCCTAAGAAGCAGGCTTTCCATTTGTGTAAGGCATCGTTGGTTTGGTTGATTTGGAAATGGCGTCTTCTATGGATTTTTCAAGGGATTCAGCAACCTTCAGCCTCTCTAGTTCCACGACTCAGACATAAGCTATTCCAGAGTTTTCTTGTGTTTACTGGCCCAGAGAAGACAAAGTTTTGCATCTCGCGAGATATTTTGCACATTGTAAATGCAAATGGGGAGTTTGTACAGTGATTACTAGAGGTGATTGGAAGTTTACGCACTAGTTTTTTAGTATGAAGTTCTGAGGTGTCTTTATCCCTTTGGGGCTCTCTTTTTCCTCACTACTCATCTTGTATCATTGCCATTCTTTTAATATAAGTATCTCAGTTCTTCAAAAAAAAAAAAAAAAAAAAATAGGCACCAATGTCCAAACGCAAATAGAACCAATTACATGCAAGGAGACAATAGATAAAGGCTCAACATTCGCATGAAAAGACATCTAAAAAATATATGTTAAATCACAATTCAAAGGCTTCTAAAAAGTCACAATTCAAATAAAGGTTTTTAATCCTCTAGCCATTTTGAAATACAACATAACCTAAAAAATATTTAGCTAAAGAAAAGACTTTAGGTAAAAATAGAGGATAAGGTTTAAAAGAAAGGGAATTTAGCATATAAAATTAAAGCCAAGGAAATAAAAGAAAAAGATCCCCTTTAAAAAAGGTGAGCACCCCCTAAGAAGAGGATGCCACCATCGTGGCCCATTGGTTTAAGAGATGAATGCAATTCAATGGAACTAGTGCGATGAAAGAGTCCATTTGGCACAGTGGATCGCCATGGCGCAAATACAAAGAGAAGCTATGAACAAACGAGGAGAGATCCCTAAAGAAAAGATACATCAAAACTAGTAGAACTGCAGGGTTGGGAAGAAGGCTAGGCAGTCGGGTAGCTTTGAGGACCTCGCATGTGTTGATTAATTGAAATATAGCATCTGGATATGATTAACATGCAACTTATTTACATAGACTGAAGTAAAGCTCTAAATTATTGACCTTTTGACACTGGTGTTATAAAATCAGCTGAATTGTGTTACAACTGAGAACGGACATGGTGGCTCATCCCCTTATTACCTATTCTAATAAACTTTGACCATCAAAATTTGAAGGCAAGAATGGTGGACTGTCTATATATTCTAGAGCCTAGTTGCACTCAACCAACACAACGAAACAACATGAATGAATGAATGAGCCATGTGGCCCTCCCCTTTATTTCCAAAATATTAGTCCAATAATTTTTCACTTCTAATAAACCCTCATGCACACCGGCCTTTTTGGGCATACAAAAGGCGTCAAAATACCACAAAGGATTCAAAACTCAAAATAAGTTCATAAAGATTTATAGGCCTCCCTTGCTAATGTCCAACACGACCCCAACATGCCAAGATTCTCTCAAAACTCGCAAAGGACGTTTCCACATCCATCTTTGAGCAAATCTGCAAAACGAACAAAGAAATCCCTGGTACGAGGACCCCAATCTTGGCACAAAGACCACCATATCTTTGGCACACGAGGGCCCATCACCATGGCACAAGGGCCCTCAACATCGTCCCCACTTAAATCCCAACATTCAAGCCATAAGAGTTGCCCCATCAACAATGCTTGGCATCGCAAGATCAAGAAGTCAAACAATGAGTCAATCAACATGAAAAAACTAAGACATTGACTACAAGAAAACTTCAATAACACAAGGTTATAATGCAGGGCTAAAACTAAACCGGGGGGGGATGGGGCAAGCGACCACAAAGGGGAAGGCTCAAAGACGGCTGATGAAATTGAGAGGAATGCAACAAGGCTATAAATACTCCAAGAAAAACTCTCTCAACTAGCCTCAAGAAGTGGATTTATCTGCTAATCTCAAACCGCAGATAAATCGCACTTCTAGAGTCTAGTTGCACTCAACCAACACAACGAAACAACATGCTGAAAATAGAGGCAGAAAAACAGGAAACTAAATGTCTAAGCGAATTAAGGGTACAATGTCACCACTCAAGAACGAGAACGACAAAGAAAATGAGCAGGCGATGGAAGCAAGAGACCAGGGCATATCCAAACTGCCAAGACTACTAAAAAGAATGCTACGATACCCTGCTAAGCTGCTAACATAAACTATCCTAAGCTTAACAACTCAGAACTTGCTGAAAAGAACCAATCCTAGAGCATCTCACAAAAATGAAATAAAAGTGCAAGGAAAGGAACAACAAACTAGAAAAGATCATGACGCAGGAAAAAAACTATAAAAGGAGAAGAGAGAGAGGAGAACAAACACAACAAGGAAAAACAAGGGAGTAATACAAAACCTAATCAAGGGAGCTAATAGAAGAGCTAGAAGGATAGCAAACAAGACAAGATTACTGCAACCAGAAAAGCATAACATATCTAGGCATAAGGGCCATTGATGCAAATTTAGACTCTCTAAGGACATAAGCACCTAGAAAGCCCAGCATATCTAGGCACAAAGGTCAATGATTCAAATCTAAACTAAGTCCACGGCATGGTCAACACGCACTATAGCGACCCTCTACATCTGATGTCCCACCCAAAACATAAGGCAATTGTTAAACCTCCCTTGTCAGCCCATGATCTATAGCAAACTTTACAACTATAATATATAGTAATCTTGGATTAGTAGTTTCAGATAAGCTCAACTAGATACATCATACTCAATCAAATAGTAACGAAATCCATACAACTACCACCAACTCAAGATGCTTGTAAAAAGATACATTCTAAAACTTTTAAAAATTCAAGCATATTGCCATCTAAACAACTACGAAACCTGCACAAGGATTAAAGCGTGATGTACAATGTAGAATACTTGCACCAAGTAGATCCTCGAGATGAATTGTCAAGACTCCAAATGTTATGAATTACTGGAAAAACAGACTCCCATTTCAATAGAAGTGCCGTAACTACAAGACTATGCATTCTTAGTTGCGGGGTTATAATTAACCACTAGATCGAACGACCAAATCAAACCCCACAAGAAAATGAGCAAACCATGCACATTGATAGTTGGAAAGAAACTAGGAATAGAATGGAAAAAGCAAACATCTTCAATGGCATAATTAAATGATGTCAACTCGCACTGCAAATGGTGGGGACCTATGAACAGGCAAGGACATATAAAGACACATACAACTCCCGGGGGAGGTACGAGTAAATACGACCTCAATGTTAGAAGACATATTGCTAGAAAACAATCCAAACTAAACTTGCATTGACTATAACTCAAATAAACATATGTGGTCATAAACCTCCAAAGCCAGAACTCACTACACCTAACTAAGCCACTAGAGAGACATAATGCAACTAAGGGCACAAAGTTAGCAATTAGCAATCCACAACTTATATAGGTTCGCACCACAAACTAATCTTGAGAACCTCGACAACAAGTTGCATGTCCAATCAGATATCTCGAAACATTGCTAGAAGAAGCAACTACCCCAAACTAGCATGATAATATCAACTTCAACACTTCCAACTTCAATACTTTCCAACCTAGCATTTACTAGAAAACAATTCCACAAGGCATTCAACTATCTAGAATGTCACCCATAATACCTCGTAGAAACCATAGAAGTGCCTATCTCCGGCTATAACTCATAGAAAAGAATAGAATGGGAGGAACTACAAACTAAACAAATATCATGAAAAATTGAAATCCCAAACTAACGATACTGACGAAAAGATATTGAATGTGTACCAACATTCAAAACTAAAATAGATCGTATAACTCTCACAAACTTTAAACTAGGAAATCAAACTCATTTGCCCTTTAATACAAATGATTATGAAAGGATTAGGGTCTTCCTAAAGATGCATATTGAAAGGCCTCCTAAAGGCGAGAGTTGTCGTGAGCCCATATGGCTGACAAGCTAGCAGCTTAAACCTTGTAACAAACTCAAAAGAAACAATAGACACCGTCCATGGCAACAACTTACTAGGAAGAAAAATGCATTAACGCAAATAGCTAAATGGGTCTCTTTAGAAACCATCACAAAACAAAATTGAGCATGCAAAAAATGCTTGAAATGATGAGCTAATCTAGAAATACTTGATACATGCATTTCGATGGACCTGCAAAGCTTGGCAAAGAGTAAAGCCACAAACAAAGAACCAAGCTCATGTTGGGCCAAAATTGAAGTAGTCCACTAGACAAAAGGATAATCTACTAATGTAGACTTAAATGGGAACTATGAGCACAAAGTGGAAATTCAGCACCACCCCTATGCCTGAAAATGAAGCAACCACAATTTTCTACACCACAACTTATTCAAATTTGCAACACAACTACACTTACAAACCCAAAACATGCAACTCGAGACATTGTACACGAGCAACATGAAACTCCCCTTGTACTCAAGCCACATCAAACTCCTGCTACCCAGCAACCCCACGCTAAAACAGACTCGCAACACAAAATAAGCTTAATCCATAAGAAATTTTTTTTTTTGTTGAAGGACGTCAGACTTTATTCAATCAAAGAGTCAAATACAAGTATAAATGCAGAGACAGGAATAAAATCTCAGCGGATAAGCGGAGACCCACCGAGTGAAGCAACCTGCCTAAGCATAAGAGTGCACATCCAAAAACTCCTCAAAAATCAATCGCCTCTTGCGAGGGGCAAGTGAAGAACAATGATACGACTTTACAATGTAACCTTGAGCTTCTTGAAGAATACGATTATCTGCCACATCCAGACCTTTGAAGATTACCAATCTTCGTCTTTTCCAGATAGTCCAAAGCAACCATCCTGCTGCTAGATGAAAAGCCTGGCCTTGTAACTCTGTCCAGGTACTTGGGTAAATTGCCAAAAGCAGTTGTTGACTTGTTAATGAAACCTGAAAAAAGGGAATACAACCAGTCCCATACCTGTCTAAGGTGTGCACACATGAAAAAGCAATGCTCAATGGTCTCAGATCCACGCTTGCACACTGGACACTGATTTGATATTCTAGGGTTAAACTTATGGACAAGCATGTTAACCCGCAGACACCTATGAAGAATCGCCACCAAAGAAGCGCCACTTTAGGATGAAGTAGCTTGTCCCATGCCCAAGACCACACCTTACGCCATTGAAGAGGAGGAAGTTGAAGAGACCACTTATTAGGCGGAGGAAGAATATCGATTATCAAGCAACAACCCGATACATAGAGTTCACAAGATTGCACTCCTTAATTTCTTCATGACAAACCCATACCAAAATATCTTCTTGGCGTGGCAGAATAGGCTGTAGAAAATCAGCAACTTTTTGCCACAGAACTCTATCCCATCGCCCCAATAGAAACTTTAATCGAAAAGCCTCCCATGTCAAGAATCGGCTCGAGTCATACCATGCTGCAATAGTTAAGATTCCAAAGACTTTTCCAACGTCTTTGAGTCAATGGGTGCCTTTGTAAAAGCAAAGTGGTTGATTGTCTACCGAGAGGGATCCATCAACAAGGTGCGATCAATCGTACACAAGCAGTTGGACTGATGTGAAATAAAGTTTTGACTGTGTGCTAGGAGTCTAACAATCCCTTTAAGAATGGAGAAGCATTATGATAAGGCCGCAACTCATAAAATAAACTCCATGGAAGAACAGGTTTGAGTGTGACTTTACCAAAAGGGATACTGATGGGTAAGAGCACGTGCAATAAGCCGTAGTAACCAGGAGAATCATCCTTACCTACGAGAAGCCGCCAAATGAATTTTGAGATCATAACCTTACTCTGCAAATGGAAATCTGTCATGCCCAAACCTCCAGCAGACTTAGGTTTTATACACTTAGACCATGCAACCTTCACCACTACCCCTGCTTCATTTCCACCCTAGATAAAGTTTCTAACAACACCTACAATCTCCTGAAACTTTGAGTGGGAAGCAAGAATGGCAGAAGCCATATAGACATGTGTGTTGCTTAAGACATGCTTAGCAACTGTTACCCTTCCAGGCATAGATAGCTTAGCCGTATCCCACCAAAAAAGGTGCCTCCGCAACCCCTCGATTATAACATCCCAAGCATCAGAAGTTGAAACATGAATACCCACTGGGATACCAAGAAGCTTTGTTGCCTTCCCATGAGGCAACACCTTCCAGGGGTAAGCAAGAACACATGGTGGGACTTCATCATCTAGAGTCCACAAAGCAGGACACTTTTGCCAACCGACCAAAACTCCAGAGGCTAAGGAAAATGTGTCAAGCAGAAGCTTTGCATTTTGGAGATTATCAGCATCTGCTTTCAAAAATAGAAAGGTATCATCTGCATACTGATTAATAATTTCTTGAGAGCCATTTTCCATAGGAAGGCCCCTGATCACATCATCCTCAGCAGCACTAGAAAATAATTGTGAAAGCACCTCTGCCACTATTGTAAAAAGCAATGGAGCCAAGGGGCAACCCTGACGAACTCCTCTACCAAAGAATTGATGTTAGTAAGAAATAAATCTCCTAAATAATCATGATAATCTCAACTTCAAAACTTCGAAAAGTAGCATTCCCTAGAAATAACTCCTCAATTCTTATTAATCCATAAGAATTGATGTTAGTAAGAAATAAATCTCCTAAATAATCATGATAATCTCAACTTCAAAACTTCGAAAAGTAGCATTCCCTAGAAATCTAATCTTTTAGATAATCATGGTAATCTCAAATTCAAAACTTAAAAGTAGCAGTCTCTGGAAAACTAGAACACCTCCAACCTAGTTAATCTTAACTTCAGGACTTCCAAACTAGCATTCTCAGCAAAAATCTTCAACTTAGCAAAATATTTAATGACATTGTAACTAGCTCTAGAAGATGTACAATATATATATGCTACCAAGCAAAATATTCAACAACATTGTAACTAGCTCTAGAAGATATATACAATATATATATGCTGCCAACCACAGTTAATCAATCTTAAGTTTCAAATCCAATACCAAAATATCCAAACAAAGGCTGACCCAAAACTACATATTTGAAAAGCAGAGAGAAGAGCAAACTCCACACTCCACGGCTTAAAATGGGAAAGGTTGAAAAAGAGCAAAGCTCCAAGTTGGAAAATACATCAACTACGAATACCAATCAGAACCCAAAGCCACGAAGATGTATCACTTCAATTTGTACAATGACCATACAATGTAGAACAAGGCCAATTCTGATTGTAGAAAAGGGTCCATTATCGAAAGCTTGTTGGGGACTAAACTAACTAAAATGTAGAACAAGGCCAATTATGATTATGAACCAGGCGCTGCTGCAAAAAGCTTGCTGGCGAACCAAACTTAATACGAGACCCACTGGTAAATCTAGATGCAAGGCTAGCCATAAGCATACTCTGTCCCTGGCCCATCAACAATCCTAGCCGTTAAAGATCTTCCGCCAAAGTATACCATAAACTGATAAACAGGTTGAAATAATATTGTTGAAGTAATATTGGAAGCAAATCAAACACATATACAATAGCAAATGCCTAAAAAATGTAGTACAAGTAACCATCCAACTAATGCAATTATACGAGAACCAACTCAGAATGTTTTAACAAAATGCACGAGAGTGGCCTATTCAAAATAAGAGGTTAAAAAGTATTGAATGCTTGAATGATGCTTTAGAGAAAGAGGGCAGATTCACATCACGTATATCCAAATATATAATGTGAACAAGTCTAGAATGCAACAAATGTATCTGACCAGCATAAGGAATCTAATATGAAATTCAACATTGAAAGGGTCAACATAAGGACTCAAATATCAAATTCGGACAACCTTAAAAGAGACTTATCCAGTGCACCAACTTGTAGAGGTAGGAAATCGCAAAATTAGCAGTAGGAGGCCGGTCAAAGAACCACAAACAAGTCTTCCATCTCGCTCAAAGAAATGCATCCTAAAACAATTTGCAATGCAGATGCGGGTTTAACACCTACTCCAAAGGCAAACTGACTTAAACAGATCTGGATCATGCAGGAAATATAAAATAGGACTGCTGCACCTGCCTCCCAATGAACCAATAATCTTACTGGAGAAGCTTAGATAGAATCTCAACTCATAGAAAGGGGCTGCAAATAGCAAAACTTTGGTGGATATATGTTCAACCCCTACCTTCTAAACATGAATTTTCACCAGAAGCTATGATAAAAATGAATTTATGTCTGTAGTGGCTGTAGTGCAGAGGAACTAGGACTTAAAGCATAAGGAACACAACACGCCAAGAGAGTCTGCCATAAAGTCTTTCAAAAAACTGCAACAAATGCTCCAAACTCTTACTTTATGAGCAGGTAGCTTATTGGACCACAAGAAAGGCAGAACAGAACAATACTAAAATGCAGTTTGAAGGGCAAGGAAACAAAGTAAAGATCAAGCCAATGTAAAAGAGAGTTTGGTAGGAAACTTCTGGATGGACTTAGTTTGGTAAGACAGGCCTAGAAGCCAACGACCTCTGCATCCATGTTTATCCAATCAAAATGAATAAAAATAAAGTGAAGACTTACGACTTAATCTACAATCACATCAAAGGCGTCTCCGAATCAACATCCAAAATAATGCCTGTGAAATGACACGCCCCGGAAATGCCGAACTCGAGCCCATCTCCAGCGCTTCCTGAGCTTGAAAAATGAAATTACGAAGGGATGCGGGCCACGAACTTTGCAGAACGCCCGAGAAAATCAACTGGCCAAAAATGCCCTCGGCCGAAACTAGATCGCTGGAGATAAAATAAACGACATAACACCATTAAGCCCTTTGGCGGGAACTCTATAGCCAGAGAGACCGCCATGGAGGGAAGCGCATAAGGACACCAATAGACTAAATGGAGCAGATTTAAGATCTAAATTGCGAAGTGGGGCAAGCGACCACAAAGGGGAAGGCTCAAAGATGGCTGATGAAACTGAGAGGAATGCAACAAGGCTATAAATACTCCAAGGGAGACTCTCTCAACTAGCCTCAAGAAGCGGATTTATCTGCTAATCTCAAAATGCAGATAAATCGCACTTATTAAATGTAATGGGCTAAAATGAAACTGTAATAACAATCCTCTGGAACTACAAAAAGAGGGGGAGTTTGCAAGCTTATACATGGTGTAGACCCTTTCTACAATTATTGCAAATATTCCAATGGAATGCCCTATTGTGGCTTTATGGTGTACAAACATCATCATACCAATTTTCATGGAAGACGCAATGAATTTGTATGGGTGCATTAGACTTCGACCATTAGAGACTATGCGCTCCTCCTCCTAGAAGATAAAGAAAGAATGTATATCTACTTGGTCTCACATCAGTAAATACTACCATTTTAGTATAGCATCTTCACCCTTGCAACCATACACAACATTTCAAGTGATAAGACATCTCAATATTTTCCAGAAGTGCAGTAGCTTGATGTCTCTAAAGAGAGATAAATCGACTTACTCGACATGATTTAGCACTGTTATACATAGCTAGCCAAGGATAGGTCCCCAAAGATGGAAGTTTACATTAAATAAGTTCACTGGTGATGGTTCCATTCAATGTCCAGGGTCCATTTGTTGCAGACAGTGTGATAGAATTTCCTTCATGAGCTTGAGATTGAAATAACGATTAGAATATTGTGCCATTTGGGCTGCATTTGAATATGAAATGCAGCTGTTTTCACAGAGTACAAGGCATGGTCTATTATCTCTTTTAAAAGGTCATGTCATAACCAAAGCTTATCAAAGTTACAGATCAAGAAATTACTGAACATGAGAGAGTTTGACTCAAGCTGCAGAGGTCTAGACTTTAAGCAAAATAGTTACCATGTGAGAAAGCCGGATGTGCAGCCTTAATACCACTCACAGATGACATAACTACAACAAAAGAATCAGGGCCCAAGTTAGACACTCTTGCTCATAGTGAAATAGGAAAAGAACAGTACAGAAGAATGGCATACAATAAAAGGCAATCAATGAGATACCATGCCGCATAGAATTAATATCAACCAAAGGATAAAAATTCTTCAATTTCTCGTATAAATGGAAGCAAGCTATCCCAACTAACAGTTTTAATAGACAAAGCAAACAAAGACATTTAGTACGAAATATCATTGCATTAACATGAAATCTGCCTTAAACAGCCATTTGCACAATAAAAGGAGGATAGTTGTAGTTGGCAACTGAAACTCCAACTAACAGTCATCCTGTTCCCAATAATTTTAAGATGCACACAAGCAACTTTTCATCCTAGAGTAGTAATAAACTTATGGAAGACCACATTTTCCACGGACTGCTGCATATATAAACTTTCTGGAACTTGGCCCTGGTAGCTTATCGTGCAATAATCTGCACAGTAGCAGCAATATTGAAATCAATCACATGATGTAGAACATCTAACTTTATTTTGAAAGGCTGGGCTTTTTAAGCCTGAGGTTCATGTTCTTCTCAACGCCAACCACATATATATGATCAATTAATATGCAGACAACAACACTGCATTTGAATATTATCAAAGCATTTTACAACAACCTGTTCAACAACAATCCACAAACAATGCATGCCTTTCTCAACCTTCACAACCCCCTTTCTGGTTGAAAATATAAGCACCATATTAAAAACAAAACACCTTTGAGAAATTTTCCTTTAAACCTGCTAACTAGATCATTCACCACTTGAGCTAAGATTTTGTGATGAGGACTTAAAACAGCTGTTATGCCATCCTTTTAAATTCCTGCAAGAGCATGCATCACATGAGCAATTGGAAAGGTGCAATTGGAGAGGTGGAAAGGTTGGCATGTAGCATTTCCCATTTTGATGCACAAGCTTAATCAGTCTAATCTCTTGGATAACTAAAGGAATGCAAGATCACAAACACATAATCGATTTACTGCTAAAGAGCTGGATTTATGGCGCTCCATCTTGCATTCGAATTTATGTAGCTTATCTCCTACTCGTTCTAGGACTGACAGGGTATCTCAACAAGGTCCACCTTATCCTGTTTGTGAGATCCAACAGCAGAAAAGGGATGGCTAATCGCGGAGGTACGATACAGCTTGAAATGGCAAACTTTGAATGCATTTGTGATCTCAGAACTGTAAGGCGAGTTTGCCAGCATAATCTATATCTTGTGACTCCACTATAATCTGGGGGGGAATGGGGCAAGCGACCACAAATGGAAAGGCTCAAAGACGGCTGATGAAACTGAGAGGAATGCAACAAGGCTATAAATACTCCAAGGGAAACTCTCTCAACTAGCCTCAAGAAGTGGATTTATCTTCTAATCTCAAAACGCAGATAAATCGCACTTACGTACAAGAATCATTATATGAGAAACCAGAGAGAAAAACTGATACATAAACTTGAAATGGAAATCGTAGTTCAATAGTTCAATACACTCAGAGATTAAAGAGTAACTTGAGATCAAAAGATAATCAGAGATTAAAAATTCAAGATATTCAAGAATGTAAGACTTGTACTTTAAGAAATATTGCAATCCATGAAATAGAAAAAAAAAATGCCTAACTCTAAGCCATGAAGATCTAAAACAACCACGATCTTTTCTTGAAAAATCCAATATGCACGAATCCAACATGCACCAATATAAACTTCTAGATAATCTTTCTCAATCGAAATTCAACAAGCCCTATTCAATTGGTTAAATTAGAATTCGTTTGCCTAATAACTTAACGAGGCCTGGGTAAAAAAGAAACACCTTCCAAAGGATGATTGAGAGAAGGCCCACCAATAAAATTTGCTTAGAACATCCAACCGAATGAAGACTTGATGTAGAGGAAGGGTTCGAGCATATCTCAATGAAGACGTGATGTAGAGAAAGGATTCAAGCATTATCCATCCGTGGCCAGACTGAAAGATTAATGCTAGAAGTTCAACCCATACATAGTGGAGAAAAAGTTTGCCCAATGCTACTATATTGGTGTGAGAAGAACGCCGAATGAGAAGAAACACGAAAAGACCGAATATAGATCGCTCGCCCTCTCACAAGAATCTCGATCCTACAGCATGGATCGATCTGCATTATATATGTCGTGATATTGGAAGTCCTATTTGAAATTAAGTCGACGTATCTATAAGCCAAAAAAAGAAAAGCAAAGAAAGAAACATCTCACAAAGCTGAAGTAATGATATAAGTAATTCTTTACAATGCACCTAACATAGACAACATATATTTATCTACTTGTAATAAGCACATCATGATGTATGGTTTGAACAAATGCTAATGTCCACGACGGGATATGGACAAGTACGTATTGCCATATACATGATAAGCACGGTTTAATTGTAGATAGAGAGATATTATGCTCAATAAGGGGTCTACAATTGGCGGCTGTAGCTAGGACCAAAATTCCACGGATCATTCTTTCTAACCAATGACCAACGGTGCAGAAATGGGACCTAGATTGCATGGCCAACATCAGTTCCATTAGGGAACAATATAGAGGAGTGGCCATGATTTGTTCTCCTAGGGAAGAATATAAAGGAGGAATTCATGGCCAACATCAGTTCAATTGGGATAACTAATGACATAGGACAGGCAAACTGACTACGTATGTTGAGAATATCTCTCTATGCAACCTATGCAAATTGCAATTGTTGTGGCTCATAGAGGCATGATCAGCATGGCTTAATTGTAGAGAGAGAGAGATATTATGCTCTATAGGGGGTCTAGAATTGGCAGTTGTAGAATGCCAACGTAGCAGATGACAGGAATGGGGGACCGAGATTTAGATGAGATGGAGGAGGGATTTTATGGCCAACTTCAGTGCAATTGGGATAACAGATGGGAGAGGACAGTCGAACGACTGATTACGTTGACAATATCTATGCAACCCATGAAGGATGCAGTTCTTATTGTATAGGTGGCAGGGAGAGACGGAGGCGTACGAATACACAGTGTGGGCTCCCATGTGAAGGACACGATATGGGATGGGAGGCAGGAGAGGAGCCATATGGGAATAATGCATGTGGCCTTGGATGTTGACAAGAGCATGTTTGTTCCATATGTTTTGCATAATGAAATTTGCAATCGGAAATTATTTTAGGCACAATCGGCAAGTTTTCTGTCGGCAAGGTTTCTGCTAGATCTAGCCCAGCCTACCAACTACATACTACCTTTTGTTCCTAGTACCAAGAAAAATAGCATTTTTTAGCAGGAAAATATCTTGCTCTTTCTAACTGTAGTGTGAAATTTTGATTTGGCTTCCAAAGATTTTAGGAACCAAGTTGCAAAGTTGCAAGTGTGCAAAAAAATCAAGAGGCTAATATAAAATTTTAATGCCACGTGTCAGCTTCCCTACCATCGAATAAGCGCAAGAACCCAGGTGTCAGCTTCCTTATAAAAACAAAAAAATAAAAACTGGAAAATGAGCTGGCATGTCAGTACATGGAAATGGTAGCCAGTTGTATCCCGCCATGTCAGCAGGCAGATTTTTACGTTTTTAATATTTACTTGAGGCCCGTAAAAGGTTTGTTTTATATGCTCGCTCCTTTCTCCGTTTGCTGCAGAGTATCTGCGAAATCAGATCTCTCCCTTCCGATCCGCAGCGAAAAAAAATTGGCATTTCTGATCATTCGTCATGCCCAGCTTGCTGCTTTGATTCATCTCGCCGGAAGAGCGCTTCCATCCTTCTTTCGGAGCAGGTTTTGGATTTTTAGAAAGTTCTTTTTGAAGCATGGCCCCTTTGGCGGTGCCTGCTTTCGGTGCTCAAAAATGGGGTTCGAAGAATCCGCTGAATCGAGTTTGCTGTAAAAGTTTTGGAGATCCTGCGGCCTGTTTTTCGGCTTCGATTCTTACCTTTCCGCAAATTTCTTTCCCTTCTTTGAAGGTATGTAATTTTCTTGAAAAGTTTAGGCTACCACCGACTTCGATCATAAGATACACAAATTCGCTGAATCGCTTGAATTTTTTTCCATCCAGGTTGAGGAGGAACCTATTGATGAAATTTATCATATTGAATACCCCGAGGAAGAAAACAAACAGAGCAAATCGAGATGGCTAACGGAAGAATATTTAGATTTGAGGCTGCGGTGTTCTGCGTAAGTGCTACTTTTAGTTTATCCTTGTCGGTGTATCACATGTTCCTTGATCTCCTTTTTTTCAAAGAGGTATGTAATTGAGTAAATTTTGGTTAATTTTTCTTCAGGATCATGTCTCAAGAATCTACACAAGCATTAGAGCGTCATTTTAGAAACAGAAAGCCCGCTGTTAAAGCTGAAAAGCCAAAGTTCGTGAAAATGGAAAACCGAACATCAGATATTAGGGATTGTAGATTTTCACAAAGGGGAAGAAGGGCCGATCAAGAACAGGTAATATATATTGTGGGTTTTGAGATGAAATTTTATAAAGAAGCAATCCTTCTTTTCCTCTTCTAATATTAATTCTTCGGAATGAATAGGAAAGGTGCTTCCTCATATTAAACCTGAGAACACGGTGAACTTCATCAAGACCTATTTTCTGTCAGATGGCAGAAATGACTATTTTGACGACATGCCAAAGGCCGTGAATGAAGATATTTCTTTCGGATTTTCTTAGAAGCCTTTCGATGAAGGAAAGGCCGTCAATATTGGACTTTGATCTTCACCTGTTCAGCCATTGCTGCAGCATACCAGATCTGAAGGGCAAAATCTACCAACATACTAGAAATCTAATTTGTGACTTGGAAATAGGAAATTCAATGTCTACAGAATGTCTAGATTAGGCTTCTGAAGGGCTCAGCTTGTTTGATCTGTGGTTATGAAGTAAACCACTTACAGATTAGTGTATACACCGTTGCAGAGCTGAGCTTATAAACGAAAACCCTGCTTATCTGTGCTTATTCAGAGCTTATTGTAAAATCTCTGAAGTAATGCAAGGTTATACTTGTTTGCCATAGGATTTTGAGATGGCCACTGTGACAAAAAAGGTTTAAATGTTCTGTTGCCATGGAGTGTTTATGTAACACCACAGCTATGAAGCTATTGTGCCGAAAAAGGCACAAGGTTTCTCATATGCAGTTGGTAAGATCGAAAATCTGTTCAATATTATTCTGGTACAAACAAATTGTCAAAATGAAAGGGCATTTGAAAGGTACCTGTGCAAGAAATTTCTTTCGCAGAGAAAGTTCTCTGAGTTATGCAAGCTTTGTCAGGAAGAAGGAATCATTTGGAATGATCTAAATTCGGAACGATGTGCAAAGGAAGATGTGGAATAATTTTATCATTTCAATTACACCTAAAATTACATGGTGTGTTTTTCCATATACTTAACCTGCTATGGCTGAGACTAAAATAATAATATATGTGTTGATCCACTATTGGTAAATTGGAGTGTATTTGCTTCCCTTAGATCTTAGAATCTGTTCAATGGAATTAAACATGATTCCATTTCTAAAAGAAGGATCCTTGCATTGATCTTATGCCGTTCCCTCACAAAATAAGGAATTTGAAGCGCTTGGTCCCCAAGCTTAATTCTGTTGAAGTTTGTAACCATTATGGGAATCACTCATCAAATTTCCTTACAAATCTGGGCCTGACAAGTCCTCGTTAATCCCCATCATAAACTTCATTGGCATATTCATTGGCATAATTTTAGCATGGAGCATTGATATCGGCATCAATCATGCATAATATATATGCGTGATTAGCACCTATTCTTTGTTACACAACATCAAAGGAAAGAAATTATAATTGTAACAAATTGACATTCTTGCATAATATGGTTGCCACATGGCAATCTATTGCGGGCACATTCACTATTTTCCTTGATGTAGTCCTTTGTCGAGAATTTAAGGCATTGATTTGGCTACTTAATCATGTGATAAAAGATAGGTCAACATGTTTATTTGACTATCTTTCAACTTATGAAGCATAATCATTCATTATCTACAATCTGAAGGCTTTTGTCATAATGTCTTATATAAATCCAGGTCCAATCTTGAATATCCATATGAGAGCTTTGAATATCCATATTCTAGAGGGGAGTTCATTATTGGCCTAACATGCCAACAAATTCTAGTCCTTTCTATGTTGGTTATAAGCCACATATCCTAGATTCAGTGCTTCAATTCTTTCCAATTTCCCAAATGGAATTGGGATCCACTCAATTATTCTTAACACATGTCCTATATATGAGCTCCAACATACGTACAAGTTGATAAATAATACTCATCAATCCACTTTGATCAAATAAGTAGGACCACCAGGAACTCATTTGTCATGTCTAAATATCACCATGATTGGCCTAAAGATTCAACACTTTCTTCATTTTGAACAATCTGTTTTGGAAGTTAGGAGCATACATGTGGATGGAAGTTGATTATAATTTATGGTTGAAAGACATTGATTTATGTGGGGTAGTAACTTAAAAAGTGAGGACACAACAAGTGAAGAAGGGCCAATAAAACCAATATCTATATCATCTTTCACAAAATTTCTATTTAAAAAGTTTAATCCATATCAATGATTCTACAACCTACTAGTTCGAGCCCTATTTTGCTTCTTTTTTTCTTCCTATGATGGAAAATAGAGAAAGAGCAAAAGAAATTATAATAGTACGGTCTTAGACTCTACTAGGATAGTCTAATATAAAGGAGTACACGTAGTAAAGTCTCTGGTAGAACCACTAAATTGGATTGTATTGAATTGGTTTTTACACCATCCAGGGAGACCACTTGGTATATGGGCCCAATACAAACAAGGTGCTACGCACAGAGGGTTGCCCCTCTATGGCGGAGGGTGGAGTGACTTAAATCATAGTTCAAAGTCATGTTTTGACAAACAATTCAAATTGCTACTTCTAGATCAGTTGGTGGCACGTGGGGGATTGATCCCGTGTGGAGTGATTATATATTACACCAGTTTTATTCTTCTGGTTTTAATCCAATATGTGCAATGCTCTCGAAAATGACTTGTTGGTTCTTAATCTCTAAACTTCCATTTCGACTTATTGGTATTAGAGTTCTCATTAATATTGCTAATCCATTAGGAACTCACTTGGCCCACTCTATCGTTGATGGGGTAAAGATATGTGTGTCATTTCCTTTTGGTGGTTGTGCTCTGCCAGAGTCTGTTGTGATTAAAAGTAGCTCCATGTTTCTCAAGTTTGCCTTGCAATTGCTTAATAGTGTCTAGCTTGCTAAGTCCGAGGCTTGCTATATTATCTACCCAGCTAGCAAAGTTTGCAAATTTTCTAGTGAAGAGAGATCGTTTTGTTGCAATCTTCCTCCCACCTCTTACTTCTGTTTCCTATACTTCGATGCACCCTTTTTTTTTCCTTCTCAAAGTCTATCTTGTGCGGTTGATTATCCGGTTGGTGTTTCAAGGGTTTAAGAATGTTGTTTTTTCTTTTCGACAAGCTTTCCCTTTGATTCAATTTGGTTGGACTGTGATCAAAAAGGGTATCCTCATGTTCATTCTGGCACTCTTTCGTGTGGTAACTAGGGTAGTTGAAAATTTAATCTCTGGTGCAACCAGGTTTTGTAGTGTTTGTCCTACTAACGCTTTTGTTATTCAGCCTTTCTTGCAATATGAGGCCATCCATGTTGCAGCCAGATAGTCTTTCGATCATTTTACTCCTGATGACCAGGGAAATTCAAGGAAATTTAAATTGGTTATGCCTCATTTGGTGGGTCAGCTTCATCAATATGGCTTGAATGATTATATATTCTTGGTCTATTTTTACGGTTAAATTAAATTTGTTATTCAAGCATAGGAAAGAGCATGAATTTGGTAGCGTTCTTTTTCAGTTCTATTATAGCCAAAGTGCGCTTAACTTAAGGCACATTACTAGGTTTATACCAACTCAGACCACTTCCATTGACAAAACTGTTGCAATACATGAGAATTCAATCCCGCTTTAGGAAGTCGGGACCTAATAGTCTACTCCCTTAGTAAGTAAACTTTTATAAATTTTATGAATTACCATCAAACTAGCAATTAGGCATGTGGCCTTGTCATTGGACATTCTAGAATAATATATGGAGAACGATAAAATAAATATAAATCTCATAGGATATATAGATCTTATAAATCTGATAGGAAGGATAGACCTTCAAAATCTCGAGCTTGTAAAAACCCATACATTGGATAAAGAATTCATATGAATCACTATTTGATATGTGGTCATATGGCATCAAGTTACGACGATCATCATTGTTCACTTCATATCATGTAGCTTATATTCTTTTCACTCTCCTCCTGGCTAATCATTTGCAGAGGCATCAGCTGGTTGGTCTTACACTTAAATGTTTTCCTATATCACTGCGACTTTCGTTTTTCACGCTTCCTTATTTATGCTACCAAATCTCACATCTAGTTTCCCCTCATCTTATGGAGCTTCACCTTATACTGCAATCTTGCAAGTCGGCCCTATCTCCTTTTTACCCAGTTGCCACCTTTCTATGTATCGTTTGGGAATAGAGGAGTCTTGTATTTCATATACATATTTCAACCAGTATAAATCAAGCCTGCAACTTGGTTATCTAACATTGGATTGTTTTTCATTAGTCTGTGTACCTAGTATAGGAGCTTGCTGACAATAGAAGTTATGCTAGATGAATCAGAAGTTTCTTGCGTCAGTTGACTTCACTAGCCTACAAGTTATAATGTTATTTTGCTTGTGGTGGAGTATATTGTTTGTCATGTATATTTTTGTTGATCTATGGAGAGCATGTGGAATATTAACTAGAGATGCACGAAGTTTCTATTGCAAATTGTTTGACATATATTTTGTTGTGTTGGTTCAAGGGATGAAGCAATCATTATGGGTCTACTCTGTTATGCCTCTTAGTGCCATGGTAGTCTTTGCCTTCCATTCCTTCATTTGGCAGTTCACAAACTCATAGAGTTGGAAGTGCATTCTTTAGTCTTTGCCTTCAATTCCCTCTCTTGTCAGTTCACAAACTCATAAAGTTGAACTGGCAAAAGATAGTGCCCACAATAGAACAAAATGCAACCAACAGGCAAAAAGTCGTAGAAGTTGGCTTTTCAATGCAAGAAAAAAGAAAATGGATGGGCCTGATCCAGTCGTCTTGTGCAATCAAAACACGGCAGGTGTCACCTCTTCTATTTTTGAAAGCAGTGCAATAATTTTACTGTCATTGCCGTTGTTTTTACGCCTCTTTTTTCTACCTGTATTCTGGTGGCAGCAAGCCACGTGGCACAGCTGGAATGGCCCAATCATTTCTTCCATTAGGGAAAAGGCCTCGTGGGCAAATTTCTGGGCGGTCAAGGCAGTCTCAGCGCTCCGCATGTCAGCCACCTTTTGCGGCCAAAAATTTGCCCACAGGCCCTTTCTCTTATACAAATTCACAAAAAACAATATATAAGAATAATGCTTACTCAATTTTGTCTTATGAGTGGATAATGTTTAATCAATTTTTGTCGCCTTGACAGGCTAGAAAGGGCCTTTCTCTTATACAAATTCGCAAAAAGCAATATATAAGAATAATGCTTTGTGGATAATGTTTAATCAACTTTTGTCTTGGATAATGTTTACTGAATTTTTGCCTTCCGTGCAATTTTGGCCATATGTCGTGCATATGCAGCCCCTCAACCATGCTTTTAGAATGTAAGCCCTTCATTTTGATCTCTCAGCCGCTCGATGACGAGGACAATAATGGGCAACAAATTGAAAGTGACGCTGTGCATGTGGTACAATGATAGCCCACATGCTCTCCTAGGAAAATAAAGACCCTCTGTATTTGCTCATTATATATAGCATTTTTGCTTCTAGAATATACATGTGACTAGCTAGCATTAATATTTGCCATGCGTTTAATATTTGCTGCTTGGAATAGCACGAATCATATACGTTGGATCTGTGACAAAACCTTGACAAATAAATGGCCTATAAATGTAGACATATTTTGGTAAGTGATGCATCATAAAGCCACCATATCTATGTACTTCAAACTGACGTGCTGATTCCTGGTCTAATGACTCGAGTGAAAGAAAAAAAAAGTAGTAGGGTTAGGGGCGCATACATGGCATGAAGTTGATATACACTTCATCTTTAAAAAAGATAAGGGAAAGACCTCGCTCAATCATCTGGAGCTTCTGAGATAGCCAATACCCAACATCCATAAGTAATTTGTTTCGAAGCATCAATACTACTATTCGTGCTCAAACTTTTCATGATTAGCTCCCCTCATTTTTGCTCCTTACGCAACAACTATGACTATGTGGCCATTTTTCGTAAGCATCTTTCATTCAACATATTAAATGCAGTCCACCTTCACCTTCCAAATAGAAAGGCATACGGAACCAAACGGCAATCCCGAAAGAAAGCACATCAAAAAGCTTTTTGTCCATAATGACCAAACTTCATGAAATGAATGCGATGGCCATTCAAAATGCATACCACATCACTGGGTTGGCAAGAGTGGCATACATTGTTATGTATCCCAGCGTAAACACATAAGCTTCGAACTTGTCTTTACTTTCGTGGTCACTCAATTCCACTTAACTATCTCGTACCAATCAGTAACGACCCATCAACTTGACAAGGCCTATCCCGGGGCACTTTACGCCTCTGCATGAGCAAAGATTGATTGCACGCCGCTTCCTCAACAGCCAGATTATCAAAAACCAAATGACTTATCAATGATCTGCAAGCATAAAATAGGGAGTATTACAATAGGGTAGTGAATTGCCTCCACATCATTGCACACTTACAACAATGTCATTATCAATTGTCTTAGGAATACCGAGAAGCGCCACTTTCAAACCCGGCTCCTCGCATATGTCTAGAAATTTTTCTTAGAAATATCTTTGGAGCAGAAAACATAAGGCATTGCATGTTTTGCCATTAGATAAGTTTAATATATAACTAGCTAGACATTCGGATATAGGAAATTGACTCATCTCCTTGTGTTGCCAAAGTGTATCTCATACCTCATATATGGCTCCAGCTCCTTTTTTGTGTCCCATCGCCGCCAATTATATATACCTATGCGGTAATCTTCCGGTGCTAAGCAAGGACATCAACATGCGACCAAAAGCGTGCACACAAGCCGAAACCGGCATCGAAGAGAGACTACAATAAAATTACGGTTAATGCGCTGTCTTCAATGTTTGTCCACTATTTTATTGTTTCATGACCACCCTCGATGTGCGTAAGATTGTTCCCCGCGCTTATGGATATCATTTATTTAAATTCAGATCCGGTATTATTGTATTTTCAGAATAAAAGCCACAGTAGCCTCCTAAAATGTCAAGATTTTTTGGGGATCATTTAAAGTATTCATACCACATCCTTTGTTGAAATCATGTACTCAACATGATAACTACACCCAAATGACCAATTCAATAAATGATAGATGTTTTATATTGCTTGCATGGCTCTATATATTTTGGATCAATGCATGAAAAGAAATTAAAAGGTGCATTCAATTTGTGGCTCTCCACATTCTCGTTTTATAGCTTTATGTGCTAGATTACCGACTACAAGTGTTTAGGATGATGTATCATAGGATCTAGATCTACTTACTCACCATAGTCTCAAAATAATCTTTACGTGTATCTTTCATAGCTTCGAGTGCTGAGATTTGTTTCACTAAGCAAGCCCAATGAACATATATACAATTTAGGGCAGCCATCTAAACAAGGTTAACACAGCTTACAATTATGCCAAGGATATCTTGAACACCATATTGGGTCCACAAGCTATACACAATGGCTGGGATGACTATATTAAGACGGGACATAAACCCCCACATGTCACTATACAACCCGAACTTCTTCTGGCTTAAAATATATCTGCCACATATATCATTGCTTCAAAGACTCAAATAGAAAACCCAAGGAAAGCATATTGATTCACAAATTGAAAAGCCCCAAGAGGAATTGACAAAAAAATCTACCTTGTCACGTGGCCCCGCACGCAGAAAATGAATACCATTAGGAATTGAAGAAAAATTGATAATAATCTGTACATAAATTCAATGAATCAGCTGTAAGGAAAAGATAAATCTCACTAATAACATCCACACTCACATCTTTATAGACAATGTCATCATCCTCTATAAAATATTGCCTGCAAACAGAAGATTGATTCTTTAGAGTTGCAATTTGACTAGTATCTGTTCAAGTGTATACTCTCCAATAGGGTTGCATTAAGACAATACCGTGAAAAAAAATAGAGAGAGGGATATTCTAACTTCAAACATAATAATGAAGGGTTGAAGTGTTAGACTTTGAGCCACATATCCGGATTGTGCTTTTTAACGGTTAGCAATGTATCAGATTACGAAAAAGGAATTGAAATTGGAGAAATTCCTTTCTAAAGTACTTGATTAAACATAGCGTAAGAGAAGTCTAATGCAAAATATCGGAGGTAATACAAAAGGTCTATAAGAGGTAATTTCATGCGTAAATGGTTCAACTTGGTAGATCTTACAGGTGCATCAGGTAACCAGTCTGTAATACGAGGTACATCCTCCAAAATGCCCCCATTTCAAAGCTTTTAGTATCTTGTCTGATCATTAGGCATTATGAACGTTCTTTTCTATAATGTGTTGGCTTGGTTTTGCATCTGAGTTCCTTGCCCGACTTTAACCCAAGCTGTGCGGATCGTTTCAATTATAAACCTTCATTGTTTCTGAGTCCCCATGTACTGATAGTAATATGACTACTTGACAGGAGGTTTTACTGCAAATACTAGTTTAGGCCATTATTGTCGGGACAATGGTCTACTCCTAGGAATGGAAAACGCAAAGAAATCATCAAATCTCTTAAATTCCTCTTCAAGTAAACTCACTTACCAAAATCGATCAGGTTCACGATGGTCCAGGCGGTCCCTGCCAAGCAACCACAGGCAGATACAAGGATCAACCACGAGAAGAAAATTATGAGGATGTAAGTCGTGCAAAATGCTAGGGTACGCATTGACGCCCGGTTTACACGGCGGTGGGTTTTAGCAAGTCACCAAGATATTACGGTTATATTCCAGCATATACCCAGAATATGCCACAAACCCCACATAAACAAGGGTTTGCCCCCTAGGGGCAACCCAAAAAAAACACATTAAGCCTATTACGATATATGACTAATAAGGTAAAAACCTTAATAGTAATAAGCTTCCTAAGGAATAAATGAGTATGACATCGGTGTGTTTGGAGGGTGGGCATAAATGGCCCCGTTGGTCAAGAACCTCTATGATATAAGATGCTAGCTAGTACCATTTGCAAAAGGCCCACCAAAGTTTTAATAAGGGGTAACTAGACTAGTATATTTTGCTACGATACTAGCAAATGCTTAAAACAATATGAAGAGTATGGTGCTCATATTCAATCATTCCCATCTGACGACACTGACCAATCCTCCTATTCTCCCCATTGACTGTTTCAATTCTAAGATATTGCGGTATGTACGGATATATGCAATTGTTCTCAGCTACTTCATGAGTAGATGTGCTAATATGTCCTTGTGGACCACTTAACTAACATAGGATTAATTTGTGTTTTATAATGTCATGTCTTAGCCATCTCCAAAACACTAGCATCCCAAAGCTTACTAAAAAGCTTTACATCCGTGTATTGCTTCAAGTGATCCAAGTGCATGATGTTCACCAGACACATGCATGCTCCAGCACAATCGATCCGGAACTCCACCCCACACATTTCTTTTCTTTCATGTGTTTTAAGCCATTGTGGGGCCCATGGCCATTTTGTGTATGCAAAGTCGTGATATCCCCAATGTGGCCTTCCATTCCAAAGATAGGGGAAGTAATCCCATCTCTTTGTAGGAGAATACAATATATTTAACTCTAATCAATTAAAAGGCTCTTATCCCTTGTCTTCCTTTTGGTAAAGCTACACATAAATCTGTTCTTCCATGGAGTCTATTTTATGAGTTGCGGCCCTATCATAATGCTTCTCCATTTTTAAAGGGATCGTTAGATTCCCGGCACACGATTAAAACATTATTTCACATCGGTCCAGCCGCTTGTGCCAGGTTGAATGCACCTTGTTGGTAAATCCCCTGGCGGACAATGCACCACTTTGCATTGCTGTGCATCCATTGACTCAACGACGTTGAAAAATGGCAAGAATCTTAACAATTGCGGCACATGGTATGACTTAGGGCAAGCTGGCGTCATGGGAGGAAGCATTTTTGCTAAAGTTTTGTTTGCGATGGGATAGAGATCTTTAGCAAAAAAAGTGGTTGATTATCTACAAACATTACCGCCACACCAAAGATATTTTTGATATGGGTTTGTCATAAGGAGATTAAGGAGTGTAAACTTGTGAACTCTATGTATAAGTTATTGTTTGATACTAATATTCTTCCCCTTCTAAAGTGGCCCTTCAACTCCTTCCTCTTCAATGGCGGCAGGCGTGGTCTTGGGCGGGGATAAATTACTTTATCCTAAAGTGGCGATTCTTTGGTGGCGATTCTTCTTCATCGATATCTTAGAGTTAACGTATTGTCGTCCAACGTTTAACCCTAGAATATCAAATCAGTGTCCGGTATGCAAGCGTGAATCACGAGACCATTGAACATTGTTTTTATATGTGATCACCTCAAGCGGTATGGGATTGGTTGTTCTCTCTTTTTCAAGTTTCATTAACAAAGTCAACAAGTGGTCTTGGCAATTTACCCAAGTACTTGGGCGGGGTTACAAAGCCAATGTAGATCTTCTTCCTATTCTCATATGGATCACAACCCCATCAACTTGTTCCAATTCTAAGATAATGTGCATCTATACATATACATGCAATTGTTTTGCGCTTCTTCATGGGTAGATGTGCTAATACGTGTCCTTGTGGACCAAAACTAACATAGAATTAATTTGTGTTTTATAATCTCATGTCTTAGCCATCTCCAAAACTCTAGCATCCCAAAGGTTACTAAGAAGGCTTACATCCAGGTATTGTTTCAAGTGATCCAAGTCTTCATGATGTTCACCTGTACACATACATGCTCCAGCACAATCCATCTGGAAATCGACCCCACACATTTCTCTTTTTAATAGGTTTTAAGCTGTTGTGGGCCCATGGCCATTGTATGCAAGGTTTGAAAGCTGCATGTCCCCCATTTGGACCACCTTTTGAAAATTTAGTATGTGGCCTTCCATTCCAGCATAGAGGGGGAAGAAATCCGAATCTCTTTGTAGGAGAATACGATATATTTAATTCCAATCAATTAATCAAGCATATAATTACTCATTGATCAAGTAATCAAGCATATAATCAAGTAATCAACCAAGTGTCAAGCATATAATCATTCATATCTGCAATGCGTAGGCTTTTGTCATAATGTCTAATATAAGTCCAGTGTCTTTCAATATCTATACAAGACCTTTGAATATTCATATTTGATAGGGGAGTTCATTGTTGGCCTAACATGGCAACAAATTGTAGGTCTTTCTATCTTTGGTTAAAATCACACAACCCAACTATGGTGCTTCATTTTTTTTCCAATTTCTCAATAAAGGAAATTCACTCAATTGTTAACTACTGCCTTATCCCGTGTAGTAGAAATTAATATATAAAACTCATCAATTCACTTTGAGCAAAAAAGCGGGACCATAGAACTCATTTGTCATGTCTAAATAGTACTATGATTGGCCTAAAATCCAACACTTTCCTTGAAAACCTTTCGGCGGGGTTTTAATCACAGTAGTAATGATTGTCTTGCCCGTTGTATGGGTCCGTGACCTATTGGTCCCGTGGGCCGTAAAAAAACACTATTCTATTATATTCTATTCCTTTGAACAAACGCAGAAACCTATTTTGGAAGCTAGGAGCATTATACATGTGGTTGGAATTTTATTACAATGTTTGGTTGAAAGACATTGATTTATGTGGGGGTTAGTAACTTAAGCGTGAAGACATAAAAGTAAGTGAAAAGAAGCCCATAAACTGACATCTATATCATCTTCTATACCTCATCTTCCATTTAAAAACTTATAATCCGTATCATCAATTCTACAACCTCATACTCATTTCATCAAACGATTGGCTGGGACATATGAGCATTAGGTGTTTAAGAACCCCCATACATTTTAATAGTTGTTAAATGTGGGATGAGTATCTACATGTACTTCCTAAGTTAAAGTTGGCCATTTAAAAAAAATGACGTTATCCAACTAAAACTAGATTAACAAGATGAATGTTAGATTAACAAGATGCTGACTCATTGAGCGTATTTTAGTTGATCATGCAACATCAAACACAACTCATGCATGACTTTCTTTGTTCTCCACTAGATGCCATACTTCTTTCTTACGGTGCAGCAGACATCCGAACTTATCAAATCCAAAAAGCGTTTTGTGATTACGGAGGTTGCATTTGCAATTGCTTGAAGGCTCAATACTCCAATCTAAATTTTCATTTGATATTGTTGCCTCATCTTGCTTGCTCTTTGCCGTTGATTCTGCAAATGCCATTTTTGCCTCTTGTCTTCATCATTAGTAATTGGATTACAAGAAGCCTGAACAAAAAATGGATGGAAAGAAAGAAAGCGAGATCTATCTCCCTCGAGGAAAGGGGAATCAACTACCCGAATATTCTCGCTAATTTTGAATTTCCTTCTTCGTAATACTAAAAGATAGTGCTAATTTGGGTGGACAAAATGACAATAAAGGAGACACCGTAAAATGCGAGGACCCTAATGCGTACAAAATGAATGGGATTTAAATGATCATGCAGATTCTTTAAGTCACCTCATGAGTGAATCCCAAAATGAAGACATAAATTTCGTTGATGTTTTATGACAAAAGTGTTGTAAGGTGTTGTAACGAGTTGAACAAAGCAATAATTGAAACAAAAAAAAAAAGAAAAGAAAAAGAAAAAGAATGACCACAGTCCGGGGGCACTTCTTTATCCTACACAGTACCACGGATAACACCCTCATGCTAACAAGCTTTTTTAGGATAAATTAATAGTTCTTTTATTTTTTTTTTCTAACTTAGACTGGTGGACTAAACCCATTATTTTGTTTTCTAAGATGAGCATCTAGAAACTCTACAAAACACTCACCTTGATTATTTGGACCCAAAGAATAGACAAGTTCATGTAACACAAAAGGAACGGCATAGAATATTTTATTTCAGCATAAAACATTGTGAAGGTTATGTCCATTTTTGATTCAAGGTCGAAATACTGAAAATTGCTCTCTATTTTTCTGAGAGGTTGGCAGAGGGAAAACATATGGTCGTCTTGTTCAACCTATAATTGATGCCATGTTCTAGATGTTCCTACACCTACTTTTCATTTTACACTTCCACTCTTTTTGAGCCATTTTGCGGAGTCATCGATATTTCATTAACAGCGTCCTAGCTAACTCTTAGCCTCGCCTTTCCATTGAAAAACTCACGCATCAAATTAAGCTATATATATATATTAAAAAAAAATTCAAGGCCCAAAAGTCAAAATCAAATCCAACAACTGCTCCAAGCCAACTCTGAAGTATCACTTCTTATACGGAAGTACTTTGTAATATTTTGAGTGTATAATATGATGTAAAACCGTTCTTCAAAAAAACTTCGAAGTATCACCCATGAAGAATTGACTCACCTACTACCAATTGGAAGGTTATCACCGGATGAGTGACTCATACCTACTACAATTTAAAAGTATCATCCATGTGGATCTTATACACATTTACTACTAACACCACCTACTATCAATTCCAAAGTATCATCCATTTGGAAGCTTACTCACACACCTACTACCAAGACAATTTTATGAAGCTTGCGCCACATATTACCAATCTAAAGAATCATGTTGGGAGTCATATCTACTACCCACCATGAGTAGATTCCAAAGCACTTTTCTTTCCCCATTAGAGCTTACTCACATCTACTATCAATTCCAAAGTATCACCTGGGAAGCTTAGTTCACACCTACTACCAATTCTAAAGCATCATAATCACCCATATCGCCATATCCATGTTACTCAATATCCATTTGTCATCTGAGGACTTCTGCTACCTATTGCCAATTCTAAAGTGTTGCCTATTGGGGGAGCTGGTCACACCTACCATAATTTCAAAGTTATGAAGTGCCTGCCCGGACCTATATGCATGTTACTACCTTCAAAATTCCATACTACCAACTCCAAACATCACCCGCATGAAACACTCATACTTTAAAAACTTTATATTCTTGGATGAGCATCTGGGCATATATAACAATCTTGCAACATTCTATTTTGGCCTTTGCAATGTTTCCAAAAACTTTCTATTTTTAGGCCAGAAACTTATCCAGTGAACATTTAAAACATTCTAGAACATTCTATTTTGACTTCTTTTGGAAAGTTTCAAAAATTTCTATTTTCAGGGGTGCTTACCATGAGTATTTGAAACATTGTAGAACATTCTATACGGAGTTTGGGATAACTTTTCTTTTTTAGGTAATTACCTGGCGAACCCTTTTCTTTTGCACTATTCCTCGGATAGGGAGCCTCACCTCGGTTTGCATAAAAGAATACGCTTATTATGTTACCCCCATCTATAGGGATCTTATACTTACTACTCTTTTGCACTTTATTCACCTCTGAAAGGGCACCCCTTAGCATTATTTCGGCTTCGACCCAAGGCCTGCGCCTTGATTTGGATATCTTTGGCACTATTTCCTTTCGGCCTCGACCTTTGATCGGCCCTGCGCCTCGGTTGCATAAAAGCAGCCTCTATGTTACTCCCACAGGGACCTTCTATACTTACTACTCTTTTGCACTATTCGGCTCGGTGGCCTCGCCCGGTTTGGACATCTACGGCGGTAAAGGTGACTCACACCTACCGCAATTCAAAGTATCACCCATGAGGAAGCTCGAATGCACTTATACATAAGGGGGTATTGGCATCTCGCGTTGAAGGTAACAAAAACCCCCTTGTATGCATAATTTTAAAAGGCAATTTGACCCTACATTGTATAGATATTGCTCCAAATTAGTGCCTAAAAACACCTCTAACCCTAAGTATCGGCATAAAATGGTTCCGTTGAACTCTCATGGGTTCTCTGGATCAAGGTGAATCCCACGGGGAGCTGACTCACACCTACTACGGTTCTAAAGAATCACACATGAGATTTGAGTCACATGCGCTAGAACTTCAAAGTATCTTATGTGAGCCTACACACATCTATTACCAACACACTACTAAGTATGATCATTTGGTCAACACCTACTACCAATTCCAAAGTCTCATGATGAAGTTGGCTCACATCTGCCAATTCCAAATTCCAAATGGGGAAATATCATGATGGCTTAACATTCATATCCATGTTACTCAACATTCATATCCATGTTATTGCCTCAGCATTCTCACATTTACTACCAATTTGGTACTAAATTCAAAGTATCATACAAAATTCCAATCTTATTGCCAGTTTGTGTGATTCCAAAAGTATCATACATGAGGGAGCTTACTCATATCTACTACCAATTTGAAAGTATCCTTGTGAGGGAGGAACCGGATCTACTACCAATCTATAAAAGTATCCCCCATTAGGACCCTACTCACACATCTACTATCAATCTTGCAAAAGTATCACTATGGAAGGCTGGCTCATATTTACTACCAATTTGTCCCTATGACCTACTCCCCACCTACCCCTACTACCAATTCCAAAGTAAGAACATTCTATTTTGGCAAAAGAAATTTCTATTCTTAGGCGGGGTTGCTCAACCATGAGGCATCTAGAAATAGAACTTTCTGGGAACTATCTAGAACATCCTATTTTGTTATTTTGCAAAAGTTTCAACATTCATTTTGTAAATCTATGAGGGAGCTTCTTTGCCCCTCTTGCCCGGTGGGAACTTACTCACACCTACTACCAATTCCAAAGTTTCACCCATGAAAAGTTGACTCCACCCACTACCAATTTGAAAGTATCATACATGAGGGTGACTCATACCTACTAACAATTTAAATTATCACACATGAGGGGTGGCTCACAGAACTAAAGTATCACCCATGTGGACCTTACACACATTGCTACTACCAATTCCAAAGGTATCACCATAGAGGAGCATCAGGATATTCTAGAACATTCATGCATTCTAGAACATTCATTCTAGAACATTCATTTCTAAGAACATTCTAGACATTATGAGACATTCATGCAAGCCTCTGCCGGACGGTATGATTGGGGACTAGAAATCTTTGGATGGCTCTCAACAAATATGTAATCAATACCTTGACTGACACATTTCTATTCATAGAGGCCAGGAAAACAACTTTGTCGTAATGCGAGGAAAATTACTAACCTCCTTCTTAATAGCCTGAGGATGTCTCATAAATTGGAAAAAATGCGTGAATGCGGTGCCTTTGGAAAACCATCCCACGTAGCGACAATCCTACCATGAAAAAATAATCGGTGAGCACTCTAACCTGTTAGAAATTCTGGTGGGCATTAACATGGATTTAATGCACAAATATGGAATAATCTTGCTAGTCCTTGAGAAACACTTAGAATTGGTGGAAGGTGTCAAAAACTATCACTAGCGGGCCGGTTACTATGGCAAAACATGTGTTAATACTCATGTCTACACATCATCAATTCTACTTATCCCAAAGGAGAAGGCACAAAATTAGAAGGGCTAATCCATAACTTTATTACGGAGAGGAATGAAGAAGCGATGGTCAAATTCCTTGGTGGAAGTGCAAAGAGATAAGCCCGAAGGAGGAATTGGAATGATTTGACATATCATTCTGAGAACAAAGTAATAGCCAAATACATATGGATGATCTTACAAAAAAAGGTGAAATCTTGGTATGCACCTCATCAACCTCATGTAAGCATAGTAAGCCCTTCGTCAAAGTCTCACTCCCATGGTCACTCTTTTTTTATCAAAACCATGTGAAGCTTTCTCCATTCCTAAAAGGGATTAATTTGACATGGCATGTCATAAAAACTATTTAGGCTTGACATCAACAAATCTCGGCGAGACTCCCTTCCATGGTGGGTACCGATTAGTGCTTGCACAACACCTAAGGTATAGGTATGATGATGCGAGGTGGAAAAAGCGTGGAATAGTTTGTGCTCCGATTGGTACAAAGAGAGTAATTAGTCGATTAGTGAATTTGGTGCGTTTTGCCTTAAAGGAGAGATAAAATAATATGGGAATGTGTGGCTACGGTACTCTCAAACATTATAACTAGAGGAGATCAAAATCCATGGGTTTTGCACCCCGATTGGCAAAACAAGTTTGTGAAATCAAGTTATAGAAACTTAAGGACTAGGGTTGCTAATATCTACCAAATGGGAACTAGTGATCACGGAGGAAAACCATAAAAACAAAGAAAAGAAATGCTTGGCTGAAATATCGCCCCCGGATTAGCAGCTTTTCTTTGGCAGTGATCTGGGACAAGTAACCCCTTAAGGACTAAGGGGTTACTCAATATCTACAAATGGGGAACTAGGTGATCCGAGGAGGAAAACCATAAAAACATCACGGAGAAATGCTTGGCTGAAATATCGCCCCCCCCAGTTCACGCTTTTCCTTTGGCAAGTGATCCATGGGGTTCCAAGGGTCAATCAACTAGTCTCGAGAATGGGACATTAACGTCAACCTAAATGCGCCCTATATGCGGAAGCGAATGAATCCATAGAACATTGCACGGTGGAATGTGAGATATTTACAAGTAGTATGGGCATAGAGAATGCGGATAACTTTGAATACCGTTGGAGGTACCAAAGGCTGTTGTGGAAATCCTTCCCTAGAATGGTGCACCCATGAAGAAGGTGGCCTTTCATAGCTAGGGCCTAGACAGTAGCGGTCATATGGAAAAGGAATACCTTAGTCTTCAATGAGAATCAAGAGGACATATCATCAACTTGACTTCTTCGTATGGTACTTGAAAGGCTTAAAAATTGGCTAGTATTAGAGTGAAGAAGAAGAAGTAAAGGTTGAAATATGGGGCACCTATCTAAATATACACTAGGTCGTAAAGAGAATAGTGCAAAGATGGAGCCATGTAGCTATCCTCATCTTATATTTCTGAGATGGGTGCACCCCTTGAGGCGTTGTATCATTCTCTTAAAAGTAAATAAAGTATATTCTTTATCCCTCAAAAAGGAAGACAACTAATTCCCGCATTTCTAAGCTCTTATATGTCGTACATTATATAGGTTCTGAGGGTTTCAATATGATGGTGGTACATCAACTAGAATGAGTGTAGAGTCACACACATTATTCATTGGCCTCATGCACCAGGTGTAACATTGCAAATATACCCTCCTTCTTTTATTCATTTATGATAAACAAACTTACGTTTCAAGGCCCTAACTGCAATTATTATTTTACAAGATGAACTTAAGCTCACGATGCCAATTCTTGCGTGTCATCTCTAGTTTTTTGCAAATGCAACAAACTAATACATAGAATCAAGCATAATCTCGATACTTGGGGATCTCTTGGCATAAATTCACCACCAACCGGCCCGGACTTACAAACACTATAAATAAGATATATCCGCTCTCTTCCTAATCGAGAATCTAACGGAACAACCACTCTATCTCCTCAGGGTTTTGCCTTCATTCAACAAGATATAAGTCTATGTTCTAGCTCAAGTTTTAATACAAAGATCCGTCTTATTTCAAGAACAACGGTGGAATCTAGTTGAAATGCAAAGGCCTCCTCTCTTGGGTTAGAATCCATACCTCTCTAGAAAATCGAGGATTACAATACTAAAGGCTTATTCAAGATTGGCTTAATTTTTGCAATGGATTTAGGAAACAAACTATTCTCAAGCTTCTACGATTCCATGATTACATAATGGGATGCATATATATCTTTGGTCAGATAATTAATGTGTCAAGAATTTGCCGACCTAAAGGTTTTAAGGTCAACCTCCCCCCTCAAGGGGAGGGTTGACCTCCTCTTTATATGTCCTACATTATACACGTTCGAGGGGAGGGTTGACCTCTCTTATATGTCCTACATTATATATTTCTCAGGTTTCAATAAAAAGTCCTACTTTGAGACGGAGCTCACATATCCTTTATGATGGTGGTACATCAACTAAGAATGAATATAGAGTCACACACATTATTCATTGGCCTCATGCACCAAGGTGTAGCATTGCAAATATACCCCCTTCTTTTATTCACGTATGATAAATAAAATCTTCCATTTGCAATACCCTTTATGTCAGTTCGACTATCAACTTAGATTCCACACATAAACATAAGCCCATGGCCTTCCCATGTGATTCCTGTGTTAACCCGAGTAACAACTTTTTATTTCACTTAGGCATTAAAACAACCAATGCCACAATATGGCAAACAATTGCTAAAGGAACAACTTTTATTCCTCACTTAGGCATTAAAACAACCAATGCCACAATATGGCAAACAATTGCTAAAGGCCTGGCAACACCAGGAATCTCTATAGAAAGAGAGTTCGAATATCCATATTTTATAAGGTGCTTCATTATTGGCCTAACATGACAACAAATTCTAGGTAGCCTTTTGATGTTGGTTTACAATCCACACAACATACCTAGATGTGGTGCTTCACTTCCTTTCAATTTCTGAATTTGTGCCCACTCAATTATTTTGCCTCATTTCTACATATGAGGTCCAACACAATACATGATTTCTCTTTGATAATTAAGTAGGACCACAAATATAACACGTTTTCCATATCTAAAGATCATATATGATTGGCCTAAGGAATCCACGCTTTCGGTTATTTGACAATATTCTCAAACATTTAGGGGTGAAGTTCGTTTTGGATTCTTTTAAAAATTTTTCTTATTCATTTAAAATCACGGTTAGAATTTTATTTTGGCTTTTAAGTTAGGACGAATCTGAGCCGTTAAAATATCTGGATCTGGGCTGTGGTAGATCTGATCCAGCGTTAGCGTAAACAAGCAGCCTATAAATCCAGCAGCCCAGGAACAGAAGAGGCGGCCTTCAATTGATCAGGAAACCATCTGAAAAAGAAGGTATGAGCTTTTGGTTCAGCCCATTCCGGTAATCAGATCAATCGTGTGTTGTGCTCAAGCTGCTCCAGGCTCTGTGCCGGGATTATCAGGCAAAAAGGATGATGTGGGCGCCGATCCAAATATGCTTAAAATCATGCACCAGATGAATGCCCAACGGGACTATTTCCGCATCCGCATCAAGCACGACATTTTTGAAGACGCTATGCCTTACTCGCTTCTCAATCCAGGTCACAGAGTAAGTGCAGGAGATACTTCAACTCAAAGCTGAAGTGTTAAGATTTTATTTCTTTGTTTGTTGTGTTTTCTTTTGAGAATAAGTATTGTTATAAGTATTGTTTCTTAGTTTTCCGTCGCCTTGCTTCTTGATATTTCCACCAAGTAACCACAACAACTCACAATGCGCCCTTAAGATCCATTTTTTGCTTCGTATTGAAACGTCTGTATACGCACAGAGACACATGCGTATTTGAACACTTTTTCATATAGAACAAACACAAATCAATTTATCCTTATCCTTGGTGACACAAACAAAGATACTACTTGTTCTGTTTCTATTTTTTCTTTTTCCTTTTGGATAGCAAGCTGTTGGGTCTCTTAGGGACACCTCACATGTCACCGGCAAGTTTTTGCCGGACGTCAAGCCGTTCGAGACGAGACGCTCAGGTGTAAACTGCTCCAGCAGTTCGGGGACGAACGGCTCACATGTCAAACCGGCCGTCTGAGGTGAACTACATGTGAATACCTAAAAATTTACATGTGAGACGCCTTTTAGGTGTATCTTTAATTATAAAGAATTATACAAGCGGCAAACATTTCTTTGGTTTCAAACCAAACTCGTTGAACCTTAACCTGTGGATTTGCGTCGGTTTGTAGTGGAGATGTTGAGATGCCACGTTGGCTCCCAGTGTGTGTCATGCAATGCATGCGTGTTGTCAATGCATGAGTATACATATGCATGCATGGAAACCAACCATTGTATGTATATTGTAACCCATGTGTGTCATGCAATGCATGTGTGTTGTCAATGAATGAGTATGCATATGCATGCATGCAAGCCAACCATTGTATGTAGTAGTAATGGGTGCCCGGCGTTGCCGGGCATAAGTACGGTTCCATTTGACAACCATGAGGTTGTAGACACACTTATAATACCTCGATGTATTTGAGAAGGAGCGAAGAGAGCAATAGGAGAAGGAAGAGCATTTCATAGAATTGGCAGTATGTAAAGTGGCTACATAATTGAATACAAAGATGAGAGTTGTACATGTCACATGCATGGATTGCCAGAACCATTGAAGGTACAAAGCTTGTATAGTCAATAGTTAATAGAAGACGTTCTGAGCAATTTGTCCTTATTTTGATAAAAAAAAAAGGGGGGATAAACTAAAATGAGAATGTAATTGTTTTTCTGTTTGAATGTTTGCAGAGTGAAAGTTTATAATTAAAAAAAGAATGGTAGCTAAGATATTACCATCCAATCCCTATGTATGAGAGCAATTAATATGGTTATATGGATATGAGAAACACAATGCCATGAGCAAATATTAGTCACTATCCTTTCACTCTATAGAAGCTATGAATTTAGATTGTTTAGATCATTTTCGAATAAGAAGTGATTGCTTTCATTGTGTTTTAAGTCGCATAATTAACCATTGACTACTTGTTGCATTATCGAATTTCTTCATTGAAGGGATCTTCTAATGCCTCTTTTAAATTGTCAAGGGATAGAATGGTGGGACTCCTTTTGTCTGCAAGTCCTAATGGGGATCGATATTTTAATTATGCCTCTATTTAATTAAGCTATTTAATCTCTACCTTGAGCTATTAACACCTCTACATGCCAAGGAGAATTTTTTATGCAAAAGGAGTGCCTAAGAATTTTTATGCAAAGGAGTGCCTAATCAATTGGGCATGATACAAATTGAAAGTATATAATAGATGAAAATCTCCATTGGAAACTTTGTTTTTATTTTACCCAACTTTATTTCAAACAAAAGTCAAAGAAGTTTAAGTTAAAAGATGTTGTGTACTACCCACCAGCTTTCGAGAACATGGCAAAGAATCTTGTGTACTACCACCAGATCAAGTTTTTGAGAACATGCAGGAAAATCTACATGCTATGGAAGATAGGCCATTGGGAATTGAGAGCCATTCAGGCTTCCTATTCCCAAATGCCGCCATGTTTTATAGGCTAAGACCATCCTATTGCGATGCTTAACCTTTTACACATATTATGGATGTGACTTTCCAAATACAACTGCGTGTACTTTCATCCATCCTGATTATATGTTTATTCATCCTACAGTTTTTTTTTTTTTTTTTTTTTTTTTTTTTTTTGAAGGCAAGGTGGGGTTTATATTTATATAATAAAAAGACAAAGTACAATGTTTCAAACTTCCACAGTAGGATTACTGAGAGTAACCTCAACCTCTTCATCCTCTATGAAGTTTATATTATAACGCTTCAACAAGAAATCTGGATTCCATAACAATATATGAAGGAGAGACTGACCATGCTTAACGCTTTGACCATAACTCCAAGGAATCTAGATTCCATAATAATATAGGAAGGAGAGACTGACTATGGTAGCACTGATGTTTACGTCTTTCAAGGTATGCAAATTTGAATTACTTCCATGATATACAACTACTCATGATATGCAATGTCATTATCTAAACTCTTATTGCCTTTTGTTTCGGGCCTCCATGTGTCTTTTGGTTTCAATTTAGATGATACATCATATGAGATCCTTGTAACAACCATGTTTAAAAAATTGAGAGAACAAAATGCAGACTTGTAATAGCTCCAATAAGGAGCTTATTTTTATTGTTCATGAACACAACATGATTTTTCTACAATGGCATCCCCATTTTTGAAATCTCATAAAGCTTTAGACAAACCTAGACAATGTATTGATGTCATGTCCGAGTGCCATGCCTATAACATTCTCAATTTGAATTTTAAAGTGGCAACAACACATTTAAAATGTTAGAACTGTTTGAGATCGGATGAAGCAAAGAGCCTTAGAAAATTGGTTTTAAGCTAGCCAAAGAAAGAAGATCTCCTCTTTTCATTTTGCAAAGGTAAATACAACCTTAAATTGTTTGGACGACTTCATGGGTACTTTTGGGCACATAATTATTAAATTTGCAAGATGCTTCAAACCATCTACATGTTTCCTAGAATCCATCTCCATAGATCAAGCACTATCTTCAAAACTTGCAATTGCTTATGCAAGTCTTTCAATCTTGACCAACTAAAACAAAAAACAAATTATGAAGCCTGGATATGAAGATGTACGTTTTCAACAATTGGAATAAGTAAAGGGCCCATCCTGCTTTTTCAAAGCACAGACCTACCTTCAATCTCTACTGATCCACTACTCTAGAGAACGAATCAATCAGCTCCAGCATATCCTTCATTTTACCTTAGGTTAAATGGTTAAACTGCAGACAACCTAAAATGAAGAGCCCACTTAGTTCTATCTAGATGTTGCCGAACTGGCAGAGAAATGCCTGCAAGCTCCAAGTGCGGTCTTGATATATCAAAGACAACTTCAAAGAGCTTTGCAACTGGAAGGCATATATAACCCAGTCCACTTAAATGAATCTACAACATAATGTTAAACCATATTTTAAGCCTTGCCATATTTGTCTGCCTAGATTCGAGACATGCAAATTGACCTCTAAACAAACTAGAGTAGTCAAGATGGATTCCATTTCATCTCTGTCACTACAATATCACTACAAAGTATGACAAATAAATGAAGTAGGACTCCAGCACTCCCAATAGTTCAATAAAGAAGTAATTGCCTTTTAACCCTCAGTATGTTGTAGAAGCAAACGTAGCAACTTCCTAAGGAAATGCAAATACAATTAGCTGTTTTCACCTGACTTGGCTCTTAGGCCCTACACCATATGACCTGGGTATTGGTCTGCAATGCTTATGAGTCCATTATTATTCATCTGGGGAGAGGCAAACACACAACTTGAACATCTAGCAATCATAAAAAAATAAATTATCATCCGGCAAGATCAAAATTCTTATTGCAACAACCGTGCCATCTGGCAGTTCGCTTTTTAAGTTGATAACTAAACCCTATATATAAGAATATGCGTGTGAAGTAAGGAACCAAAAATGCTCACCTCAAGATTTGAAGAGAGCAAAGCTTGTATGCTTCCTACCAACCCATATGCTCCGAAGCTATCAGATTCTAGCACACCTGATAAGGATAAACCAAGCAACAACAATTAGCAACTGATGGAAAGATGCCAATATGAAAGATAGATACATTATCGTTGAAGAGACCACCTGAGAACCCTAGAGTTGAACCTCTCAAGTACTCCATGGGCTCTTCATCATCACAATGCAAAAAGGGCCAAGTATTCTAGAGAGAATATGCAACATCTCTCTTTCAAATGTCCATATAAAACACAGTCAACAAAGAGCTTTATAACGCATTTCACCACCATATGTAATAGAGTTTTTTCAATGTCGCTTGAGATATTGGTAATTTAATAAGCTACATTCCCTTCACTCTTCTAACTATTGCCCCAAAGATACAATTCATTCTAAATTTTAGGTAGTGCCAAAAATCCATAACTTGAAGAAAGCAACACATTCTGATAAGGATTTGCTACCTTCCAGGTTAGATTGGCATGAATATTGCACAACAAAATAGAAGCTATTGAAAACGAAAGTGAAGAACCGAAGCTTTTATAGATGATCAAACAAACAACAATAAAACCACACATCTATATTGAGCATTACCCTCAAATCGAAATTCTATCTTGAGCGTGTAATTCTTGGAGGCCGCTAGCTGCCTAAACTATAATGTTTGCAAACATGAGAATAATGGGGAGATTTGCAAATGCTGGAGAACCAATGTCCTGCACAAATTAGCTTTGCATAAAGTCTCCATGATGTAGCAAGACATCCAAAATTGGATTTGATTGAAAAGAGATACGACTTTCACCGTATGTCGATGCGGGATGTAAGATGGGTGTTTGGACATGCAAGCCTCCATTCCAAAAACTCTCTCAAATTCATAATGAAGAATACAAATAATTTTGGATAAAACTAAAATTGTTTTCAGCATCAAAAATTTCAACAAAAAGATCCCAACAACCTTAGGGAAAGCTTCCATAAAATCTCTGTTGATGAAATCACCAAAAGAATGCATGGAAATATATGATCCAAGAATATTTTATCTCGAGCATTGGTTTTGAGCACCACAATTTAGGAATATTGCACAACTAACTAAGCTTAATCGTCCAAACCTAATATAAAGATCTAAGGCTCATTCTCGTTTATCGCCTTAAATATTCAAAACCGGACATCCGGATGAATGAAGCATGCACGATGTTACCAAAATAAGATGGATCGGATAAAGACGTTTCCACATACAAGTAAAAAAAAATAAAAAATGATGAAATATTGAGGGGAAAAAACATCCCGATTTTTGGATATTTGGGAATGTGTGCCTAAGTGACCAAAATCTTAATAATCTTAGGAAATTAACCTTAAAATAAAATCCAAAAAGTTTTTGGAACCCCGTAAAACCAAATTTAAACAATAGGATATTGTAAAGCTATCTATGTTTACTCAATACAATCATTGTTCCAAGTTGCTTTGGAATTATCACATTTAGATATTTTTCTTTCTTTGCATGCATCTATCTAGGTTTTGATCATTTCAATGGTGCAAAGGCCTATATTATTTTTGCCCGTGTTTCATGGCAAGCAAAGATATGATTCTCTTTTTAGGAGCAAGCTCTTACTAGAAGAAACTTGTCGAGGAACATTTCTTGATGTCAAACTGTGGATTTGTGTCAGTCTACATGATGCAAAACATGTGGGATTTGAACTCGCATTTTTCCCTTGTGTTCCCATGCCAAGTGGGATATAACATGGGGTCCGAACCCACATTTTGCCTTGTATTCCCTTGCCCGTAGGATGGGGATGTTGCTCCTTATGACTAGGGAATGGTGGATGTTGCTCCTTACAACTATGGAATTCAACTACCAATATTAAATGCGACCAAAAAACCAAGTTTATGGATAGATCCCGGTTTATGCCTAAATCCCACTATCCTAGTTAGGAGAATGTTAGATGTCATCTCTATTCGCAAGCTCAATACGTAATATCAAGTATAATCTTCGGCAATAGGATCTCTTGGCACAAATTCACCACTTAATCAGAGCTTGGACTTGCAAACACCGCAAACAAGATTTATCGCTAAATAAGATCTCTTTGGCTCTTTATAACACTACAAACAAGATCTATCGGCTCTTTCCAATATGAGAATCGACAGAAGCCTGCCTCTTCCGGTTTTTTGCTTTCCTTGCACAAGATATAAGTCTAGGGTTGGCTCGAGTTTTAGTGCACGATATGGCTTATACTAAGGCTTACTCAAGAATTGGCTTAATTTTGCAATAGATTTAGGAAACATGTTATTCTGAAGCCTCTATGATTCCAAGATTATAGAAGTAGGAAGTATATATGCTATTCATGTGTTTTGGAAAGGTTTTGCCTTTAGCTCAATAGATCTACTTTTTTGCTTAATCTAGCTAAATCGGCTTAAATTGGCTCACATCTCACTTCCAATTATGATCCATTCGATCATTTTATTTGGTTTCGATTTCATATCTCGGCTTTCGGATTTTCCTTGGGTCACTACTATTGCAGCGACCAGTTTTAAACTTCATTGCTTTATTTTGAGGTTCTTATATCTAAATGTTATAAACTTGTTTTGATTCAAACCATAAAGAATCTTTTTTTCGTGCTTTAAACGTAAGTTTGCATTTGTGTTCATTCTAGAAGTCTTTTGAGTCACTACCCCGAGATTGTGCCGTAACAAATCCTTTTCCTTCCCAAGGCCGATCGATCTCGATCATTTGCCTTGCTGGAATAACAACATTTTCCCCAAACCTAGTCACATGACTATCTGCTTTGAAAGGTTTTCTTAAGGCTGGTAGACTTTTACCATCCGGGCCTATATAAGACCTTATCTAAGGATCCGGTTTTTGTCTTTGCAGTCATAATGCCTCCTTATATCTTGACTCAAGAGCAACATTTGATTGAAGAAAAACGCTTTTATTAACTCAAACAAAAAACTATGCTTCACCAATATAGCATTCACAAGCATACATGAACTTTTTATTGTACTTATCTTTTAGATAACCACTTTGAAGTGTCCTCTTTCATAGACTTCTTCCTTTCCTTTGTCAACTTGTGCATGGGATTCGCAGATACAACATCAACAAATTGAACCATGCAATCTATGTAGGAGATCATGCTTTTGCTTCTCAAGCCTTCACTTCGCGTTTTTGTTCATATGGAGCCTCACTCAACTAATTAGGGACAATCCATCTTCATTCTTGTCCTTTTCTTGCTTTCCCCGAATCTACAATACCTCTTGTTAACACAAACTTAAATCAAATCCTAAAAAGAAGTTAAAAGCTTCCTAAAGCAAAGGGATTGTATGCCTTCCTCTAGCTTGTTGTAATCCACCTACACCAAAGTTTTCAAAACAACAAAGAACTTCTTGGGCCTTGCTATCACAAAACATTCCATCAATCATGGAGCTTCAAAGTACAACTACTATTTCGCCGGCACAATGCAGTTTCAAATTGCAATATAATCCATAACTTGGATTTTATCTTATCTTTAAAATAAAATTCCTTCAACTCTCTTTTATGCCAGTAGCATTTCCAAACCACTATTTACTTATCTTTTCAATTTAATTGCAGGATTAAGGCATCTCTTTTCAGTTTAATTGCAGGTTACTAAGGCATCTCTCTCTCTCCCCCCTCCCTCCCTCCTTTTTTTTTCTGCGCGCGTTTTTTAAAAAGCGCTACATTTTGCAGCATCTACATGATCCTTTGCAATTTTCTTTTCCCCTAATTTCCTTTTTCCTGAATGCATAGCATTTAAAAAAATTGGATCCCTTGATGCATTAAATCTTTGCAAAAATAAAACTTGGAAAAGTTTCAAGGCCCTAACATAGAATTTTTATTTTACAAGATGAACTTCCGCTCTGATGCCAATTCTTACATGCCATCTCTAGTTTTGACAAACTAATCAAGTATAATCTCGATAATGGGGATCTCTTGGCATAAATTCACCACCCAATCGGACCCGGACTTGCAAACACTAGAAATAAGATCTATCGGCTCTTTCCTAATCGAGAATCTAATGGACAACCACTCTATTTCAAGTACAAATGTTGGTTTCCAATTGAAATGCAAAGGCCTCCTCTAACTCTCTAGAAAATTGAGGATTACAATATCGAGGCTTATTCAAGAATTGACTTAATTTTGCAATGGATTTAGGAAATAAACTATTCTCAAGCTTCTACAATTCCATGATTATAGAATTAGGATGCATATATATGCTATATATACATTTGAAAAGGTTTTTCTTTAGCTCAAGAAGAGCTGCCTTTTTGCCTAATCTAGCTAAATCCGCCTAAATCAGCTCACAATGTCTTCACTTCTAATTCCAATCCATTCCGGATCATTCGTTTTGGTTCCGTGATTTCACATGTTGATGTCTAGATTTTCCTTTGGTTACTACTACCATAGTAGACCATAGGTATTCTTTTTCAAATCTACTATCTTTTCAGGCTTTTAAGCATGAGTTTGCATCTGTGTTCATTTTGCAAGTCTTCCGAGCCACGCCCCGACCTTATGTTGTAACGATTTCTTCCCTTCTCAAGGTTGATCGACCTCCATCATCTACCTTCTTTGGAATAACCACTTTTTCTCAAAGCTAGTCACCGGGCTATATGCTTTGAAGGGTTTCAACCTTTTTCCAAAGTTAAGCTATCATCGATTATCCGCTTCAAAATGTTTTTTCTAAGGTTTACCATTTGCCTATAAGACTTCTATACTAAGGATCTTGTTAGACAATTACCTCCTTACATCTTGACTCAAGAGCAATATTCGATTGAGAAAATACTCTTTCGTTAACTCAAATAAAAAACTATGTTCAAGTCAATACACCATTCACATGCACATACAAACTTCTTTACTTTATTTATCTTTCAGATGACCAATTTGAGGCTATCCTCTCTCATAGGCTTTTATCTTTTCTTTGTCACATTGGGCATAGGATTCCAGGTATAGCATCAACAAATCGAACATGCAAGAGGTCATGCTTTTGCTCCTCAACAGTTTCAATTTCATTTTATGTATGTGGAGCCTCAGCTAGTTCAAGACAATCCTTTTTCATTCTTATCCTTTCTTGCTTCCTCTGCAGCTAAAATACCTCATGCATATACAATCAAAGCTAATCCTAAAAAGAAGTTAAAGCTTCCCAAAGCGAAGGGATTGCATATCTTCCTCTAGCTCGTTGTAATTCACCTATGTCAAAGTTTCCAAAAACAAAGGTAACATAGTGAAGTTGATGCCACAACTTCAAGGAAGAACTCAAACAAAACTAATCCTTCAAACATGTTAAAAGTGGGAAATTCCATTAACACTATGGAGCTTCAAAGTACAACTACTATTTCACTGGCACAATGCAGTTTCAAATTGCAACATATTCAACAGCTTGAATTTTATCTTATTCTTAAAATAAAACTTCTCCAATTCTCTTTCATGCCAAAGTAGCATTCTTTCCAAACCACTATTTACTCGTGATCGCAGCTTTAACCGCAGCCCCCTCCCTCCCCCCCAAAAAAAAAAAAAAACCCAAAACAAAAGAACTACATTTTGTTTGCATCTACATGATCCTCTACAATTGAATGGAGGTTGATACATTTTCGTGTATTTTTCATGTGGACATGACTGCCATACATGAACCTTAAAAATGCCCATTAATGGTCCATCATGGGACAGTCTAGTCTTGCCATGCACCAAAAAATCAGGAGTTCCACTTCCTTGAGCTTGGAACAATGCATCAGTTTCTCTTGAATTTATATAGTTTGTTAAAATTATGTAGCTTCTGTTGTAACCTCCTGGATTAATATATATATCCTCCTTGCTATTAATTGAATTCCATATCTTGTGAAGGATATGGTAGCATGCAATAAGATTATGTTTCTTGATGCTAGAGATAGTCTGGATCCTCTGCCGCCACTCACATATCCTTGAGCTTGTGACCACCCCGAGCTGCAAATGCACGTCTTGCATAAAGATTTTTGTTATATGCCAATCAAAAATGAATCTCTCGGTGCATTTTGCACATAAAGATTTAGGAATTTTAGCATTCATATCCTTAAATTTCGTAATAAATTTTCTCTCCTCAAGGGACATCCATGGTAAAGATGTTTCAAGTTGCTAACCACATGGATCATAGGCCAAAGATCGCCGACATAATGATGTCCCAAGATTACGAATTGACCTTTTGTCAATGCTTACGCCATTGCTGACCTCAAACGACTTATATTATGGGCATCCCTGAAGGTGTTGGTATATCTTGCTAACCAAGTTAGAGTATATCTAACGACATAGATAACATTTCCAATGCAATTCATCTTTGATAAGGGATAAGCAATTTTAGTAGCACCTTACCTTCCATAATTCAATCTTCATTGTGGCCAAACCCTAGAATTGATCAATTTTCTTTATATACAAGAAAAGAATCTACCTATGCTGAATTCCTGTAAAGATGATTCACTAGCAATAATTCTTCCAAGTCTTCAAGGCACCCCTCTGAGGAAAGTTCTCTGGATTGGCTTTTCGAACAGCCTGACGAAGAATCATATGTCAAACATTTACCAAATACATGACAGTAAGAGCTACTACCACTTAAGTAAGACAACGAAATGAACATGTACTAAGTCGGAACAATTGAAAATGTGCTAAAGAACATTGTGTGTCTCCATAGGAAGCGTTAACCTTGATGGAAGGGGGCAGCACCTGTTGCCATAACTGTTACAATGTAGCTCTAAAAGCAATGAACATAGCTCTAAGTGCACTAAACATATCATCCCCCTCTATCGCTCCCTGCAAATGCCCTTCTCAAAATCATGACCAAGTAAAACATGATAGTTCAAAATGTAAAAAACGGTATAAGCCAAACAATATGCACTAACAATATGCCAACGAATTCATACAAAAGCAATGCTTCATCAAATATTTCACTCTGAATGCCTTTCCAGAAGAATCTAAAAGAAATTTTTATACATTAGTCTATAATGATTGATAGAGATGATTTTGGTTGCACTCTGGTATGAGTAATTAATAAAGAGAGAAAACAAGAACTTATTCTTGTTATACGATGATGTTGGCATGATGGAAAGGACGGGTGGGTCAACTACATCTCTATGTCACATTTTTGTTATTTTCTTTACCGTAATCACTAAGAGCATGCCATATGTTTCCCCAACGGCCACCCTGAAGTCCCCCCTTTCATATTATATAAATTGCCCTTGTGGCCTTTTACATTCTATAAGGGAGGTGAAAGTGGACTCCCCACGGAGTCCCCCTTACATGGCGTAAAAGGTATTATATCATATTAATCTCACAAACAAAAGTCCTCCTATTTGAGTAAATGGGAGCATTCTCCAATAATTTATATAAAAAAAGAAAAAAAAAAGAAAAAAAAAATTTGAACTATTCAAGATTTCCCATTGTTTTACAAGAACTGACATGGTCACATGGCAACGATATCAAACAACTACATGTAGGTAGGCTGGAATAATGGAAAATAAGCAATTCTCAAGCATTTTGATCTTGAAGTTAAAGGCTAAGCGCAATTCTTAATTCTCAAGATTTTTATATGGATTAAATTCTTTCTGAATATTTTGTTCCGCATGTAAGGAGTGCTGGACTAGTCTAGGAGCGCTGGATAGACTAGTCTGTGGTTAGACAGCATGTCAAATGGACCAAACCTCAAGCATTTGAGGAATAGATAGCTTCACAGGAAACATAATTCACTGCAATGTACTCAGCTTCTGTGTTAGCTAATGTATTTGCCAGCAAGTATAAAAACATATCCAGAAATGGATCGGCAATCATGATTGTCACTAGCCCAATTGGCATTGGAGTATCTATGTAGAGGAGTCATATCTGTGATGATTTGATATCGAAGTCTCCGCTAAAGAGCACCTATAATAATGTACTTGAGAACTTGCTTAAGGGTAGCACAATGAGTAGATCATCTACATAGCATAAGACAATGAGAGGAAGGAAGGAAGGAAGGTTCTTTTATCGTCCGCGGAGGTTTCATGTTTGGTTAACGAGTCCCACTGCATATGATATAATAGGAAGGATTTCCCTTTCCCAGATTTGTTGCCATTTTATCATTCCCCAAAAATTGTAACATTTATATTATTTGAAAGCATAACCTGATGTAGACAAGTACAATTAGACTCATGTATAATAATTTTAATAGCAGAACGTTTAATCCTTTTTCTTTCGAAATCCACATCCTATGGCCCTAAAAAGAGAGAGTAACCAGATCCATACTATTACATACCATCTTCTCTTTGAAGGTTGCTTTGTTGGAGGTGGACCAAACAATCCTTTGTAAAGTTCTTTTTGCTTTTCATATAGCTGTTTATCTTGTTGAGCCAGAACATGCAATTCATGAATTACTGCCTTATCATCAGGCGCCAGTTGCTTTACTTTTTTAAAATCATTCCTTGCTTCATCTGTTCTGCCAAGAGCAGCTTGTGCCTTACCACGTCGATAGAGAGCTTTAACATTATCTGGTTCCTCTGCTACCACCTGCAAGAAGGTACTGTAATCTATCATAATCCACAAAAGCATTACCCTTGTCAAGCTAAAAATGTTTCATTCAACTTGTGATTTACCATGTTGCATTGTCCAATTGCTTCCTCATATTTTTCAAGCTTCAGATAGCAGGCTGCCATGTTCAAATGACATGGTAACTTCACAGCATTCGCCATGTCCTTATACTTTCCAAATAACTGAAACATAAAGTCATCTCCCATGTAGGCTAGCGCCTGCAAAAAATAAGCATAATTGTGAGACTTGCAGATCAAAAACTAGAGGTCAGATTAGCCCTGGACCCTTAAAAAGCAATACGAAGAGTTGTGCTCATAAAGAAGCTATCATGTGCAAAACACCATATTGCAAAATAGATATGGGATAACTATCAGGAATCCCTGAAAATTACCATTTCATATTGTTGCATGGCTTCTTCAATACTTTTTGATTTAAAAGCTTCATTTCCATCAACCCTCCTACGGTCTGCAGATTCAATGCGCTCTTCAACCGTCATCTCAGCACGTGACCTACCCTGTTGACAGAACAACAAAGAATCCTTAAACAATGCTGTTAAATCTCCTGCAGTTGTGCAAATTATAACATTATACATTCCTAAACCTTTCATCTCATACATAACAAAATTGTGAGACAAGTCCTCCAGCCATAGCCATCATGCAAAGGCACGTGGCCTGCATCCTTTGTGAGCATTAAGTACACATTTACTCATCAGTGCCATTCTAGAAACTTGGGTGTGTGATTCAGGTTTGCAATAAACAGTTCATTCCAGTTCAAAAGGATTCACATGTACCATAGGACTTTATAGAAGCAAGACACATAACTCCCCTCAAATTAAATTCTTATAACACACAATCTCTTTTCTCACATGTTTGAAGAAAAATCAATTTCTTCTAACATCCAGTTGCAACACATGAACTCAATGGTTATTGAGCTTACTTCCTTTACGTCTTCAAATCCAATCAGCTCAACTTCATAAATCAAATCAGCCATTGGTGGAACATTAGGGAAAGAGAAGTTCCCTTCTTTCCCATAACCCAGCTGCCAGCCTACATGAAACAGAGCTCGTTCACCGGCTTTCATACTTGCAACTCCCATTGCAAGGCCACAAAGGACTGGTTTTTCTGCAAAAATGACCGATATGAGATTCTTTACAATCACATTTCCCTGAAAACTCATCTGTGTGAATCAGAGGAAAGGTCCAATATCCGGAATTAGAGTGTCAGTAGATAATCTCACAAATCCCAGGCACAGATTTCTCATATCACATCGAAACCAACTGATGAGACCTGTGAATGTTGTAGAAAAAAAATGCAACATGGAGATGCCATTGTAAAGGGCTTAATTTCATGGCCATGGTGCTTTACATATCATTAGCTAATATATTACCGAATGAGAATAGCATACCATGTCCAAGGACAAGTTCCATAGGTTGCTGCTCTTGCCAAGTATCATCAAACTTGTGCATTGTACTTTCCGTCCATGCTCGATAATGCACTGGTTCAATTCAGCATAAGCATAAGTAAAACTTTCCAGCAACAAACCACTTGTATAAAACATGCAAGCTACTTCCACCGAACTGCAACCTTAATGACAAACATATATTGAGTAGAGTTTTTTTTAAATCTTAATAGAAGTTTAATGACTCTTACCTATGTAATCCCAGTCCCTACAAGCATTCACCCAGGAAATCAATTAGCAACCTTGAAGGCCCCCTTGCCTATGCTAAGTAATTTTCTCAAAGCGCTCAACAACAAGGCACATTCCAGATATACTATCACAAATATGAAATCTTACAGAAACAGGTAGTATGCCGACGAGGCTTGTCTCCATGGCCTTCCTTTATTAACTGCTTTGAGACTCCATCAGCTATACTCTCCACCTCAGTATCGACTTCCGGTGGATGTTGATTATCAGTTCTTAAGTGTTTGTGATCTCCCTCATTCTTTTTAATACTAACATCCTCCCTGGCAGATTGACCTGCAGATCATTTCCATTTTAAGAAAAACAATTAAGACAGCATGTACATCATATTAATACACACAATAAATATGCGTTGCAATTACACAGGCTACAATGTGATCATAGACAGTGAAACATTGGACCCTCTTTCCGTGTATGCACGGGGATGCGTAGGATCTTTCAGCGCAGTGCAGCATATTAAGCCTTCCAACTTTTGCAACGCTGCAATGTTTTATAACAGGTCTACAGTATATGATTTAATGCACCAAAGTCTCAAAAAGATTAAATGCTGAAAGATGTTTTCCTAACAAACGAACGATGCAATTGTTTGTCCTAAGTTAAAATCTCACCTGTTACAGGAATATTAGGAGATTCCCCGCTGCCAGGCTTGTTATCCAAGTCAAACTCTTCAACAATCTCTTGGGTAGTTGCTTTCTCCGCCCCCATCTCACAAAACAGATCGATATCTCGGAGCTCCTGTGTTAAGACTTTGCATGCTCCACTTGCACCATCCGAGTTTGGAGAGCTAGAATTAGACCTGGCATTGGACTTGCAATCTTTCTATAATATTCGACAGCATAGTTCCGGCAGCAAAGCAAGAAGCTAGTGATGAGAGAGAGCTGAAACGGATCTAGATTCAAAACAGAGAACCACGAGGGTTTTCCGGAAAGGAATAAAAGAAACGAAATGTGCTCTTTAGTAGAAAGGTTCGAGAGCTTACAACTTAACCAAAAAGGGAGTATTTAATTGTGTAAAGTGAGAGTCATTTTTTTGGTTATCACTATTGTAGGAGTACTGATAATTGATTACCACTATTGGAGTACTACTATTGGAGTATTTTGGTTATCAGCCTCAGCCAGACGGATAACCTTACCTTCCTAACAAAGTTAAGGACGTGATCCATTTGTAATGTAGCATTGATCTTTCTCAATTGAATGCGCATCATTTTGACATGGAATATTAATGCAAACTGGTGCTTAGGTTGTATCAACTTTACAAATAAACTAGTTATAGATTAGATCGATGATCGTTAATGTGGACAAATTGTCCACCTCCTTAATGATCTATTCAATAGAGCCCTATTGGATGGCTTACCTTCACAATGGACCATCGGCAGAGTGGTCCTAATACATAAGGCGGGTAATTCACACTGCCCTGCTCAATTATGGTCAGCTAGTTATTGGCAAAATGGTTGACCGGTATTTTTGGGCAGCAATTGACGGCATGGGCAGAGGAAATGGGGATACATGCACTTGCACAAGTAGGGTTTAGGTCCAAATACTCCATAACCATATCTTAACATTGGGCGACCATATCTTCACATTGGGCGCCTTGATAGAGGACAATAGAAAAAAAAAATGACAAGATTTTGTATTGTTGCTTCGTGGACTTTGCCAAAGCTTTCGACATAGTCTCTAGGGAGGAACTATGGAAAAGATTTGATCTGATTGGGAGTCTCTCGGGAATCGCAAATCAGGTTTACAAGCCTTATGAAACTTGCTTAGCTCGAATGCTACCCCCATGAAGGATTACCAACAAAAGAGTATTGGGATTCGCCAAAGGGTGCCCAGTCTCTACTAGGTTGTTTGGAAGATTGGCTTGTACAACATGTAGGTGCAGATTGTAGATTGATCAGTTTTGAGGATTGGCTTGCACAGCATGGAGATGGAGGGGGCCAGGCTTGCATACCAAGTCATCCGGCAGCTAATATATGTGGATGACGTGGACCTCTTAGCCTATATCCCAGCGAGTATGTAGCAGCATCTGGATGCCTTGAGTACTTTCTGCCAATTCACTGGAATGCGCATCAATTCACTTGCTTCACTTACCAAGGTCAAGACGTGGAAGTAGTGCACATGTACAATTACCTACGAGTGGAGTCCACTACTACCAAATATTGAAATATTTATATTAGGCTATAGGGAACGCCAGACTGGAAGGCTTTATGCAATACATAACAACTGTCACATAACAGAGCTTTATGTGAATATCAGCCAACTTTTGTCAATATCTCTTCTCCATCGAGATAGCATAAACTTAGTCTAAAAAACATTCCAAGGCAACAAGTGAACTCAGCCTCATACCAAAAATGCCAGCAAGCCTCCAACACTCCTAAGCCAATGGATATACAGTAGCACACAAAGACATATAATTGTTTAGAGGAATCCACCAACACTGAGAGCTTAATTGTGTGCAAGCATCATGATTAATTTGAAACAGTGCTCGAACCATCTCTCAAAAATCAAGTAGGCCCTTTAAGAATTGGGAAGCATTAGAATATAGGCGAAACTGATAAAAAGGACTGCAAGAAAGAACTGTCTTAAGTGTCAGTCTCTCAAAAAGAATACATTGTCCAAGTGCATGCACAACCAACCTCATTCTAGGTGCATGAATCATCCCCACCAGGTAGCGAGAAATGAACTTAGAGATCATAAAACTCTGTAAGAGAAAGTTAATCATATCTAGACCATCGGCAAATCTTGGTTTGATACATGTGGACCAAGCGACCTTCACAACCACACATGTCTCAGTAACAACCCAAATGAATTGCAACAACCTTCTAGAATTTTGATTGTGGGGCCCACTAGAGAAGATGCTTACCCAGAGGCCTTCAACTCTAACATCCCATGCATCTAAAGTAGAAATATGTCTATCCATAGGAATGTCCAACTAGAGTTTAGTGGAGTTACCACGAGGAAGCACTTTTTACAGATACCCATGAACACATGGAGAAATAGCAACATCCAAGGTCCATAAAGCGCAGAGCACTTACCCACTCACTCGTAGAAGGACGATTAGCAATATTTGCTAGTGCAACACCTATATATACTTGCAAACATTTAAGTCTAGATCATTTGCAACATCTAAATCTGTAGTAGCTACATCTGTACCAACAATATTATTTGCTATGGTCGTCGGTGCATCTAAACCAACAATGTCATCTATACCAGCAACAATTAGACTAGCAACATCATCTATACCAACGTCATCTGTAGAAACTCTACTTGAAGCAGATCCAACTACAACAAATCTGTCTACTTCCATTTCATCTGCCAAAGTTTAAGGCTAAACCTTAGCAGGCTTCCAAGGCCATACCCGTGTTTCATAAAATCTAGCACATACATTACTAGAAGTAAGAGTCTGAGCCAAGCATTTGGATACAACAGTAGCCAAATTTTCCTTGGTAGGATCAACTCCATAGAAAGTATGCATAAATTGGGCTCTAGACTGGACTATCCAAAAATGCAGTGGAGTGTTCGCAAGATGTTACCACTTCCCTTGAAACCTATCAGATAAAGCTCAAAAAAGGAGGGATCATAGATTGTGAGGTCAGAGACAGCAATGGACCTCCGGCAAAAGTTAACACATGTGATTGTTAGAACTATGGCGAAATCTACTTAAGGTCTGACTCCTCCCCTTTCTTATAAGAATGTATTGATGTAAAGTGATCTCTTGGATCCTTCTAAAACAGGAGATAACAATGAATGTCAGAATAAAGGGTTCAATGAGGACTATATAGATTTATTTTCTATATTGCACCCTTCTGCCACTGATATATTTTTCAGGAAAGCTTTTCTTATACATTATTTCCAAGAAATGCCTCTCAATTAGTGAAGCTAAATTTTGGGTCATGAAAATCCAGAATATCTCGTTTCTCTCCATTTTTAAGGTGGATGACAAGACCCTTGAGGTTGTCTGTGGAGAAGAAGCTGCTTTGAACCAAATTATTAAAAGGAAGATGGATTAGATTAATTATCAGCCATTCTATATTATGAAGTGGGATTCCAATTATATTCCAGACAGACCAGATCTAATTTGTACCATGACTTGTAATTTTTTTTCCCAACCTCCCCTCTGCCTTCTGGACCAGACCTCAAACCAGAGCCATTTCTGTGACGTTCCACATATTTATACGCCTTTTGGGTATAAATACAAGGCACATCACTATGAATAATTAATGGTGCATTAATTATTCATAAGCTAAGGGTAGCTATGTTGATCATTAATTATTAAGGTGGAAACCTAACCCTAAACCCTAATTCGAATTTAGGGCTTAACCTAATATTAAAAGGGGTTAAAATATTAAATTAGTTAATAATAATAACCAATTTAGAGTTGCCACCTGGCCCAGATAGATTGGGCAAATCATGCTTGCCAATTTGGGACACCCAAATTGGGGCTCCCACTCCAATTTGCCCCAATTCGAATTGGGAGGAAATTGGTGGAGGAGGAGCTGTTGTTCAACCTTGGTTCCAGCCAGAAAGATGGAGAACCAGAGAGATAGCTATGATACCGGTTAGTTTTAGCATAGCTTGTATTCTTCTGACCCTTGTTTGAGTAGATGGCTGATTAGATTCTATTCTATGGTCTATTTATGATGATGATGGATGTTTGTATCTGATTGTTGTTTTCTCTTTATGTTCCTCCTGTGTTCTATTGGATTAAGGGGGGGTAGAGACCTAAAGGCTATCTAGATTTAGTGATGCTCCTAGCTAGAATCTCTTAAATCCCATTAAATGCGACTGCTGCACAAGAGCCCACCGGGTTGTGGATGCTATGTTCTGATTCAGCACCAGATAACGGCCGTGACGGTGAAACGGAGGTGGAATCCTTCCTAGTATGACTACAAGATTCCTATAGTGTGCTAGGCTTATAATCGATCACCGTGTAGGGCCGAGTATGGGACTGACACCTTCTGGGTGGCCGACACGCACCTAAAGGGATGTCTTGGGCCCGATGGGCTCGCTGGGGTGACCTATGGGCCGGGAGGGGAGGAGGGAGGTTAAAAGCCTGCACGGATGTGTGGTCACCGGTGGTGGCACGATCCTCTAGCCACCCATGGTACCATCATGTTCGGGAGTGAATTTATTTCCTTTACGCCTCATCGGATCGGGGAGATGTAACCCCAAGTAGTCTCATAGGGTGAATCCATGAGATTTCGCTCTTCAAGAAGGCTATAACCACGCCATAAGATGATTCACCTATCGCAAAGTGTGCATGTGGAGGGATGGATGGAGTGGACTACCCTAGTCATTGTTCTATGCTAGCCAATGCCTTTGTTATGATTTTCTCTGTTGTTATCCGAAGGCCTTGACTGTCAGTTGACCCCCTTGAGTCTGAGCCCGGGGTAGAATCCTTATTTCTGATGCATTTCCTATGTTGTATTGGTACTCTGTTGTTATTTGTGTGATGATGGATGGGCCACCCTTTGTGGTGGCATATTATTTATTTGTATTCTTGCCAGGTGTACGCTTCTGCTATATAGGATTCCCATAGAAGACGTGGGACAAATGACACCCCTGTGTCCTTCACCCAGACATCTGGCCATCACAGGTGGTCCGAGGTACGGAGAGCCTTTCTATGGTAGTGTAGTCGCCATGGAAGAGGGGATTTTCCATATTTATACAATGGGAGCATTGTATAGGTTCGGGGAGCATCACAATGGTATCAGAGCATGATCTTGGTAGATCAGATCATAGCACTGGCCATGTCTAACTCGTTAGACCGGTTAAATAGTAGGGAACCTCCAATGTAGGAAAGTTACACCAAATACGTAAGTAGGATTATTTTTGGCCTAAGTAGGTGATGAATGAGCTTGATAGGAAGAAAAAATCAAAATATTAAGATGAGATTATGTTGTTCTTCCACAGGCCATAACTTTCTCTAGGAAATTCAGATTGAGGCGATTTTTGTTCTATTGCGTCCAGAATAGGACACCCCTTTGGATGACTCTCTAGTATAAAATATAGGGCTAAAAACCCAAATCAGCGTACTCGGAAAAAAGCAACATTAGTTTTCAATTTAAAGTGCCTAAAATCCCTTTTACGCCGGTTTGACTGCGTGCCCATTGATCAATTTTTTTTTTTCCCGCCCCCATTTCAAACCCGTGACCTCCTAATTCCAACCCTAGTTCCTTACCACCATGCCAGCCTTCCTTAAGTATGTTATATATGTTTTATATTTCTTATACACATCTACTTCTAAGTTACTTTTTCAAGGGATATAGTAGTTCTCAATTTATTTATAGTGGCTCTGTTTTCTATTTAAATTAAAAGACTGCCTTCCGTAAATCCATGCTATGGTGGCAACAACTCCGCCGCCCCAAGGGTCATTATTGGCCTCGGCAAATGGGTTCCCCGACCATAGTATAGCACCGTGTCGATGCAAGATGGACGACGACTACTCTGAGCGAGATAGAATCTTCTAAGTTGGATCCTAATCCGCTCTCCCCTTTGATAAACTTTTGCTCGCAACGATACCGTAGAAGTACAAAGTTCTCCAGTACTGATATTTAAATATTTTTCTCTGGTAGATGCGTTGGTAGCAAAAAATTTTCAACCCTGCCTTCGTTTAATCTCTAGTACCTTCATCTGCTTATGCTATTTTATTCAACTTCACATGTCAGGAGCTAAGTAGCACTATAGATCCAACCATATCTAATGCTGTTTCTTTTAGCTCTAAGCCTTGACTCACCTTACTACTCAGAGAATAGACCTCTCTTGACCCAACCAACTAGACATTGCCATGCAGCAACCCTCTAGGCCTTGGATTTGTAAATTGTACCATCACCCTTCACTACTTTTATTTATGTTCATGCTCCTTTATTAAAAAAAAAAAGGGAAAGATCCCTTTCCTGTGCCAATTTACACATACTCAGAATGTAGATAGTGATTGCTTGAGTTCGAACTCCCAATGTCAACACCTCACTTTTAATCTATCTAGAGCATAAACTTTAGTATCGGTTTGTACCACCCTTTCACCGCCTATATCGCAGTTGATTATATATATCAAGATCACCTTTGTCAACTTATGCGATGACCAAACCTTTTTTCAAGTTGTTCTACCCTAACACTTGAAGGTATGCCATCATTCTTGACTCATCAACACCTTCAAAGATATCTAAATTTGATTAGGAAAAACTCCTTCCAACCATTATCTTAGTGTCTTAGGGTCACTAAATTTAAGACTTTATGGAGATTATATATATATTTTTTAACTCTTCTTAATTTGATTATATAATTTTCAAAGTGTAAATTTAAATCCTACACTAATTTTCACTTCAATCTATTTAGAATTAGATTTTTCATATACAATATTTTAAGATAAATTTTGCATTTCTAGTTATTTAAAATCTAGTTATATACAATCAGCATGTGTATTGCATGAAGCATAGTAATCTTTCTTCACCAGACTGCTGACAACAAGATAAGAAATTTAATAAAATTTAAACCTATTTAAATTTAATTCATCAATTTTACCGAGATTATATGTATTTTCTTAACTCTTCTTAATTTTAACATTTTTATAAGTTTATAGCTTTAAATTAAAAGTATGATGGTTATCGGAGCATAAATTTGATTTCTATACTAACAAATTGAATTTTTCATATAGAACATTTTAAAATATAAATTTTGCATTTAGAGTTATTTAACAAATTTAAAATTTGGCAAAGAAAAAATATTTTATATAAATAAATGATGATAGTTTGATAAGCAATTGAATTAATATTGTTATGATAATTTAACAAATTACTTAATTGTGGTATACACCATAACAAATCATTTATTGAATTATATAAAATCAATTTAAAAAATATTTTACAAATGATATTTAAGATACTCATGAACATGGTTTGACAAAGTAAAACGGGTTATCGAGACACTTAAGGTCGAAATGATCTTGGAGACCATACCGGTGGTACACAAAGATTGTGTACGTGTTAAGCTCAAGAAGAAGAAGGGGAGTGATGAAATGAGACCTGAGGTTTTGGAGAGGACGAGCCAAGGGTTCAAAGAAAGACATCGACTTTAGCCCCGTAATATGCATAAAGGCTAATGATTCCAGGTTCCTAGTTATCCTGCCACCGGACGCTCTTTGAAGGATGTCAGAGTGATACCCGTCTCCTTGCTGGTGTGGTCACGTTCGATCTCTATAAACTGCAACAGAATGTCATCAACTTGCTTCACAACAACACTGTGAACTTTGTTTGGTCTCATGCATCGTAAAAAATCTTGAAACTCGCATGTGTCACCACTTCGCTGTTCGCAAAGAATCCGGAAATGAAGAAGAAGTCGTCTAGCAATTTGTCAGAGAAGTCGAAGGATGATGGGAAAAAGAAGAGCAAGTCCAAGCAGTTGTTAAGCCTTGTGAAATCGTTGGTTGGTTGGACTCCGTGATGTATGGGACTTATGGTTTTTTTTACTTTGACAAGTATCAGAATACATAGTAATCTAGATTATATACAAGTTTAGTAGTTATTATTATTATAATGTTGTTACAGAATAATAGAATTCCAATATCTTTTTACTATTATACATATATCATAAAAAACTATCTATATATAATAAAGAAATAGTGTCCGTTAGTGAGTTAGTGAGTGAGTGAGTGAGTGAGTAACTCCACCCCCATCGACGGTAAAGGAGGCGCCACGTGGCGCGATCTGGGCCCTTGGTCGCCAGATCCTTGAAAGTTCTAGAAGCTTCTAGAGCCTTTTAGAGGCTTCTGGAATCTTCTAGGAAGTTCTATAACATTCTAGAAGCTCCTAGAATGTTCTAGAAGCTCCTCAAAAGCTCCCAAGTTTAGTGGACCTTCTAGAGCGCTCTGGAGGCTTCTGGAATCTTCCAGGAAGTTCTATAACATTCTAGACACTCCTATAAGGCTTCTGGAATCTTCTAGAAGCTTCTGGAATCTTCTAAAATATTCTTAACCCTTTTCAAAAATTTTCCTGTTTTGTGGGGGATTCGAACCCTGCTCATTGCCCCCCGAGCCCTACATCCTTACCACTAGGCTAAGCATCAATTTGTTAAATAATTGGAACTTCACAAATAGTTAAGGTGGTGGGGGGGGGCCCCCTACTTTTTAATAAGAAAGTGTGGGGTGCCGTTCACAAGTCCTGCGGGATAGTAGGAGGGAACGCGTTGGTTGAACCAAAAGTGTGGAGAGCATTTCCAAGTGTTGGAATATAGCAGAAAGACACCTAGAGGTGCTCCATTTGACACTTTAGTTCTGGAACGCCCGTCCCGCTAACAACTAACGGTTAGTGCGGTCCTGAGAGTGGCTGGGCCCCAAAGTAGAAAGTTTTAGCGCTTAAGGCCCAAAATAAAAAGTTTTAGCATGTAGTTAGCATAAACATTTCCTGATGTTTTGCAGTGTTTTGAATCATCATGGATAGATGGAATGTCTAAAAATAGAAGCTTGCTTGAGACCCAAAATAGAAAGTTTAAGCATGCTGTTAGAATAAGTGTTTTATAAGATTTTGTAGTGTTCCCTTGATATTTTACAGTGGTTTCAATGATCATAAATAGGTGATATGTCCAGAAATAGAAACTTTTCTAGAATAGTGCCCTGATAGCGGTTGACGCCCAAAAAAGAAAGTTTAGGTGTGTAATTAGAATAAATGTTTTGTAATGTTTTGGGGAACCCCAGTAGTGTTTAGGTTTGTAGTTAAAATAAGCATTTCTTGATCTTTTGAAGTGTTTTGAATGATCATAGATAGATGGAATGCTGAGAAATAGAAACTTTTTTAGAGTATGCAATAACAGGCTTTGAGGCCCAAAAGAGAAAGTATAGGCTTGATATTTTGCAGTGTTTTCAATAATCATGGATAGGTGTCATATCCAGGTATAGAAACTTTTGGTTAAAAACTTTTTAAAATGCTCCAAAACCGCTATTCTAACCACGCTTTTATATATTGTTTGTGCAGAACATATAGTCGATAAAAAAAGCTAAAAATAAAACAATGCCACGCAAACGAAAAGAGGAGACATTAGAGGAGCAGGAAGCTAGGCGCGCCCGGGATAGAGAAAGATACCAAAATAGAAGACAACGATTGCTCGCAACAGAGACACCAGAGGAGCGACAAGCAAGGTTGGACAGAGTCGGGGGGCTTAAAGAAATAGAAGGGCGAAATAAAGAATAGACAAAAACAGAGGAGGAGCCGCGGTCGTTAGGTTGACCCACCATGCGTGAAGAAGTGGCAGCCACAGCCAGGCCCATGGCACCATTGGGGAAACAGAGGAGGAGCGTGCTGCTAGGCTGGCCCACCACGCAGAGGAAGTGGCAGCCAGCAGGTCCACGGCACGACAGGGGGAAACAGAGGAGGAGCCGCGGTCGCAGGGTCGACCCACCATGCAGAGGCAGTAAGGGCCAAAGCCAGTCCAGCCCACACTAAAGTTATGGGAAACAGAGGAGGAGCCGGTTACAGGTCGGGCGACCAGACCACCAGGCAATGGCGTACCCGCCAGTCCACGCGTAACGACAGGGGAAACAGAGGGAGGAACTGCCAGGCTGGCCCATCACGCAGAGGTGCGGGGCCCGCCAGATCCACGGCACGACAGGGGGAAACAGAGGAGGAGCGGGCTGCTAGGCTGGCCCACCAGACAGAAGAAGCGAGTGGCGTCAAAGCAGTCCGCCGACCGACGTGGAGAGACGAGGAGGAGCTGCAGTCTTTAGGGTCGGGCCCACCACGCCAGAGACAAGTGGCAGCCCAAAGAGGTTCATGGCACGGCAGGGAGAGACAGACGAGGAGCGTGCTGTTAGGCTAGCCCACCAGACAGAGGCAATGGCGGCCAGCAGGTCTATGGCACGACAGGGGGAGACAGAGGAGGAGCATGTTGAAAGGTTGGCTGTAGAGGCTCAACAAAGACGGGCAAACCGAGATAATCCTTCAACTTATAGAATAGCCCGAACTGACCATTCAATGCACGCCGAGGCCCATCATCATGGGAGAATCGGACCGAGTGCAAGCACCGCCATGCTCTAGCATTTAAGAACGATGATACAAAGTGTTGTTATGATGGCAAAGTTAGCCTCCCCCCTTTGACAGCAATGCCACACTTGCTATACCAGCTGCTCATTGGAGATCATCCAAAAAGCAAAGAGTTCAAGTCCCATATCAGGATTTACAATAATGCATTGGCATTTGTATCATTTGGAGCAGACATACAACATTTCAAAGCACACGGGCCCATATTGCTTTAAGATCCACTACCCGGATGTACCATAGATGGGCCCGCTTCACCCCGGCGATAATGTACCACCAAATATGCTCAATTGTATATCCTAGACATGGAGTACGCGAACGAAGAACGTGCACAAAACGTGCACAATGTAGAGTGTGACATGGACCTTATGAGGCAACTTGACTTACAAATAAGGATCAGTAAACCCATTTGGCGCAAGCTTTGCATATGATGCACGAGGTGGAAGACAATGCACGCCGATCAAATGAGCATGCGTAATAAGGATGTATTTCAATGACAATAGAACAGGCTGGACTTTAAGATATAATCCCGCATACGCTAATGAAGTCAGCTGCGGATCTTTGTAAATCCGGATGGCGAGCCACCTTTCAATGGAGAGATATATGCATCCATCAAAGAGGCGGCGGCTTAAGAAATATTGCCATCACTAAATCTTACATCGATGTTCGACTTACCCATTGTTACCGCTCCGCCACAAAGGATGGGAAATGAACATGAGAAATCAAGTAGGCGCTTCTTCAAGCCGATCGAGGCAAAATGTGTCCATGTTAAAAGATTATTTGTATAGACTAAGCACAATTGACGAACACGTATATGCCGACGACCTTAAGTTTGCTTTCAATCCCCTATTGCGGGGAGATTGACACAACAAAGTTCATAGTCGATGCCTACGTAAAGGATAGAGGCTAACACCTTGAACTTCTACGCAGATTCAACCAAAAGAAATTGAAATGAGATGTACGATGGCCTCATCGACCACGTGAACCATGAGGCAGGCACGGGGCACCGGGTCGGGAGATTGATCATCTTACCGCCATCGCTCATTGGTGGCAAACGAAGCCATGGAACAAAACTATCAAGACTCTATGGCAATCGGGTCAAGATTTGGGAAGGCCGATATATTAGTTATAATTACATGCAACGGAATTGGCCCGAGATAAAAGACAACCTAGAAAAGGGCCAATCACCGTGAGGATAGACCAGACGCGGTCGCCGTGTATACCACACGGTTGATGGCAATCCTTTATGATATTTTAGAATCCAGATATTCTTCGAAAAGTTAAAGCCTATACATATACAATCAATATCAAAAGTTTAGGTTTGCCACATCGCCATATGCTCCTAATAATGGAACAAGCAGATAAAATACGATAGCTTATGATATTGATAAGATCACAAGTGCGAGTAGATACGCACTCCATTGAGAACCCCGAAGGTAAATTTAAATTGTGAAGAAATGCATGGTGCATGGACCATGTGGCCCCGTGCATGAAGTTAAATGAAAAAATGGAATGATGGAATGTTCCAAAGGTTTTCCAAAGCCTTTACAAAGCACATCAATCAAAGAGAATGGATATCCGTGAGTACGTGACGACGCTACCGGGCATACAATATGAGCAAGGGAATCGAACGATAGACAACAAAGATGGTTGTCCCATACAATCCCTACCTCTTGCGTAAAACGACCGCCATATAAATGTGGAATGTTGTTTTAGTATTGCAAGCATAAAATATATTTTCAAGTATATTCATAAAGGCCACGCATCGAAAGCAAGCATTAAGTTGACCGCTCACCCGTGATACAAAACACGCCCACATATAATTGGGATGAGATACAAGATTCCTCGATGCGAGATACATTTACGCACTGAAGCAATGTGGAGAACGATGGTTACAAAATGCACCACACCTCCCACATAATCGCATAGGTTACCCGCTCACTTACCTAATGCACAAATGGTATACTATGAAGAAGGCCAGGAACGGATTGCCTTGGAGCGTGCTGCAACAAAACACACGATGCTCACCGCTTGGTTCGAGCTAAATAAAATAGACGTGAATGCTCGACAATACACATATCCGGAAATCCCCCACCATTATACATTCATAAGGGGCGAGGGCATTTGGAAAATAAGAGAGGGCAAATATAAGCTGATTTCGAGGATGTATAATGTGAGCCCAAAGGACATGGAGAGATATTACTTGCGCCTTTTACTGCTACACAGAAGAGGGATCACTAGCTTCGAAGACATGAAAAATGTCGATGGAAAGCAATGCGCTACATTTCACGAGACGGCAAAGCAACTCGGGCTATTGGCAGATGATGCAGATTGGGAGAGAACGCTTGACGATGCAATTACTTTTCAGATGCCTACCCAATTGCGCCCAAACGCTCGCTTTTATCAAGATATATGGACCTCCCTCGGATCCACTGAACCTGTGGGAGAAGTTCAAACGTCATTTAGCAGAGGATTATGCCCGTGACATGCCAGAGGAAGATGCATACAATGCAGCATTGCTATCCATGAATGAAATTTTTCTTGCAAATGGGACAAGTTGTCAATTGAATCAACTTCCAGAACCAAAGCTGACTCTGCACCATAACACAACAGTTGGCGAGCCACTCGACGTGGCCTTTGAAAAGGCTAAAGGGGATGAGCGATATGCAAAATTAACTCCAGACCAAAAAGAAATAGCTGATGCTATCCTTTATGCAATTGACGGGGTGCAACCATCAAGTTTATGCATAAACGGGTAAAAGCATGTTAGGGTGTCCCTTAAAAAGTATTATTTAGTGACCAAAAAAGTACCTAAAAAGGTACTCAGGACTAGGTACTGGGTACCTGTGTAATATGTCAATAAAAGGTACATTTTAGAACTTTTATATATATTTTGGTCTTCGATAGCATTATATTTATCATAACTTTGAATATTAACACGTCCTTGACTTTTATTTTGAACTTTTGTACTAGTTTTAATGAAAAGAAAAATGAGAAAGTACCCAGTTCTAAAGTACCTAGTGTATGTACTTTTGCAGGTTCCAAAAGTGGTACACCCTAACATGCTTTTACCCAAACGTGGACGGTCCCGGCGGTTCTGGAAAAACGTTCGTCTTCAATACAATTATCAGCATGTTAAGAGGAAGAGAGCTCGGTGTTATTGCAGTTGCATGGACAGGCATAGCGAGCCTTTTGCTCAAGGGAGCCCATACAGTACACTCTACGTTCAAGCTCCCGCTAAACCTGACATCTGAAGCAACGTCCGATCTGCGTGCCACGAGCAAACAGGCAGATAGAATAAGAAAAGCAACACTTTTGGTGTGGGATGAATTAAGTATGACACATTCCGACGACTCACGCCCATAGATACTTTGCCTTTGAAGGAAATTCAAGTGAGACCCTAGACCATTTGGAGGAATGATAGTATTAGCTGGCGGTGATTTCAGGCAACAATTGCCAGTAATCAAACGAGCCAAGAAGATGGAGATTCTTGCAAAATGTGTCAAGAGCAACCCCCTATGGAAACACTTCAAGACTTTTAAGTTGACAACGAACTTACGCGGTCCAATAAGATGAAAAAGAATGGATCAATACTTGCTAAAGCTTGGGAACTAAGAACGATGAATGACGAGCCCACGCCCCGAAGACGTTGTTGAGCTACCAAGCAAATGTATTGCGAAAAATAATATAATCGATGAGGTGTTTGGAACAAGTATAGACCCAGCCTAACATGGAACGCTTTATTCGAGAAATCTATACCGCCTCTCCAAAAATGAAGATACACTAAACCTTAGTGACAAGACTTTGCAAAGATTGCATGGAGACTTGCACACATATATTGGTATTGATACTCTCAACATGGAAGATGAAGAGGACATCAGAATTTTCCGATTGAATTCATCAATCACCTCACGCTTCTTCCGGACCGCCACCTCACAAGCTCAATATCAAGGTGGGAGCAATAGTAATGCTACTTAGAAACATGTATCCACAAGGAGGCCTATGCAACGGAACACGCCACGCATTACACACGTTAACGCAGAGAATCCCACAAGCGGAGATAGTCACGCTAATTCAAAGGCACCCCAGTCCTATTGCCAAAGATCAACTTGACGCCTATCCGATTCACACATACCCTTCACAAGGAGACAATACCCAATCCGCTTAGCATTCTCAATGACGATCAATAAGTCCTAAGGCCAATCTTTGGAGACCGTTATTTTACTTGCCGCTTAGTTTTCACGCGATGGACAACTTTTTACGTCCCTCTCAAGATGCACTTCACAAAACGGAGTCAAAATCGCGGGTCGAAGAGACATCACGCCGTGGTGCATTGCTTAAAAGACCACCGAATATACACTCCAAATGTTGTATATAAAGAGGCACTCATGTGAATAAAATATTCAGCAATTAAGAAGTGCTATGGGTCCTCATGGATGTATATGTTGGAATTGCTAACAAATACAAATAAGAATGTCAAGTCTTCTGGGGTGTAGTATATGTGAGTAGCCTTTAAAATTCATAGTAGATGTACTAAGCTCCCAATGCGTGATACTTTGAAAGTAGTAATAGATGTGAGTAACAATGAGATAAAAAAAAGAGGGGGCCCGGCCTCCAAACCGAGGCGAGGCCCCAGAGGAGCCAAGCCGAGGAAGGGTGTAACAGAAAAGGTCACGTGGGTCGACCCAACCCGAGGCGAGGCCCCGGAGGGGCCAAGCCGAGGAACGGATGCGAGAGAAAAGGGCCCGGCCGTCGCCGTCAGGCCGGGCCCTTTAGGGAAGAGATAGGAGATAGGGCACATGGGTGGGCCCAAACCGAGGCGAAGGCCGGGCCGAGAGGCCGGCCGAAGCCGAGGAAAGGAGCAAAAGGGCCCTACAGCCGCCGGGCCCTTTCTAGTAGTTTATTAAAATGTTGTCTCTTGAAAATATTTAGAGGATATTTAAGGTTGAAATAATTTAAATAATAAAGTTTATAGTTTAATCATATTAGATAGTTTAATATTGATCAAGTAAATAATCAAGTTGTTGAAAATTAATTAAATATTTATTACATCAATAATCAACTATCTACAAAATGGTCATTACAACATAAAATAAATCTTTTAATTAATTTTAACCTAAAACTAATCTTTAAAAGGTATACAGAAACTAACCTCTCTTCATTGCTGACGGCATCGCTATAGAAATTGATATTGGCCAAAAAAACCTACAACCCAATATCCCCAAGTGTAGAGCTATAGCTGACATTGAAGACGAGCATCGTCTACAGCAACCCAACCTGCCTCCTGTTGTTGGGTGGCTGGCTCGGAAGTAGAGGAAGGGGGCATAAATCTATTCTCAAAGTAAAATTTGAAGCTAGGAAAAGCATCACGCACTTCATCATATTTTGGAATATAGAAGCACCTTATTTTTTCCAACCAACATAGGGAGCATGATGGAACTTGAATGAGTCTTCATGGAAAATTGTTTCTCTTGATCATGTGTCAACAAGCATATCTATATGCAAAACCTATATCATGACTATCTATCACGACATTTTTTAGTTTTAAAATGAAGACTCCAAACGCATTATTACTTGCTAGTATTTTTTATAATGTTGTCCTAGATATGGCTTCTGGCCCAAGTATTAAGACTCCCCCATCATTGTCTATAACTTCCAATTGAAACATAATGGACAAACAAATTACAAATATATTATATTGAGCTTAGAATGGAAAAGCAAGTGTCGCATTAATGAATGATAGGATGCCATAACCTTTCCGCAACAATTATTGAGTGTCACTGCTACCACTTTTTAAACACCCAAATACTAGATTATAAGGAATTCGGCTGAAGGCCTTATTTGAAAACTTAAGATAAATTGTTTTGGCCTTAGAAAATATCTGTAAAATCGACATTTTTTTATAACTATCAGAACAACATATCTTTGCGCCTAAAATCTCACAATCAGCGTGTGTATTACGTAAAACATACTAATTTTCCTTCACCTGCATCTATTTACAATAAGATGAGATATTTAACAAAATATACACATTTATATTTAGTAAATTGGCTTTATGAAAATTATACGTAATTTTTTTTTTTATTCATCTTAATTTTAATAATTTTGTAAGTTTATATCTTTAAATTAAAAATATGATGGTTATCAGAGCATAAATTTGATTTGTACACTAATTTTCACTTATATAGAACATTTTAAAACATAAATTTTATATTTCTAGTTATTTAACAAATTTAAAATTTGGCAAAAAGGATAATTTATAAGTGGATCATGGTAATCTGATAAGCGGTTGAATTAATATTGTTATGATGATTTGGCAATTTCAAAATTGGTAGCATATGCCATTACAAAAATTAAATGAATCATGATAGTTGGATAAGCGATTGAATCAATATGATTGTGATGATTTAACAATTTACAAATCGTAGCATACATCATAACAAATAATATATTGATTATATATAGTAAGTTTAAAATAGTAATCTTACAAATGATCTTAAAAATCTCATGAACATGATTTGACAAAGTAAAAAGATTATTAAATTATAATTACTAAACTTACGTATGATCTAGACTAATATGTATCGTGAACTTGTCAAAATGAAAAAAAAAAAAAATTGTTAAAACTTTATTATTTTGAGGTTGTTACAAAATTATAGAACTCCAATCTTTTGAACAGTTAAGTTTTGTATACGATCAATTATATATTATTATTTATTAAGTTTTAAAAGTTTTTAAATATACATAAATCATAAAAAACTATATATGATCAAAATGTTGTCTCTCCAAAATATTTAAAGGACATTTTAGGTTGAAATAATTTAAAGAAGAAAGTTCATACTTTGATCTTATTAGATAGTCAAAATTGTGGTATACGAAAACTAACCATATTAAAAATCTACAACCAGTGTTCCCAAGTGTAGAGCTATAGCTGACAAAAGGTATAGTCTCTTGTACTTTGAAAATCTATCATAGTGTTAAAGCATTCACAATCAGTCTAGGACCCATCAGACTCGAAAGTCCAAGAATACATGTATCATTACACAACGAAAAAGGTGCTCCAATACCCTAGAAAATACCCCCCCAAAATACCTACGAAATCCCCCTTTTCTGTCAAACAACAGGGGATAAAATGTATTTTTGGAATCGGGGTATTTGGCCACAATCCCCTTTTCCTCATTTGCATGATAATACCCTATTAAGCCGGTGTCGCAATCCCCCCATTCAAAGAATGGAATTCATACCCTCTTACCATTCGTGAAGAGATAATACCTGCCGCTCGTGTGATACCCTATTTCGATCATACCCAAATAATACCTCGTTACAAATAATACTCCATTCCAAATAACATACCCTCGCTTCAAATAACGACTGCTCTCTAAATAACATACCCCGCTATCATTCATGAGATAACACCCTATTGTCATTCATAAGAAAAATGCCCTGCTATTATTTGTAAGATAATACCCATTTTAAAATCAAGTTGATAAGTAACAAATTGAGAAGAGTTAACCAAGAATAAATTGATAAGATTTCCCATTATTTTCAAAAACAACAAGAATAACCGATCGATTTCAAGAAACAACTGGATACACAAATTTCTACTTGTCCAGTCAAGTTTCCTAGCAGCTTAATCGAGAGTTTTTGCTCAACAAGTACTCTAGCACTAAGTCCAACTTCGTGCTTGTGTAGTTCTCCGAGTACCTATGAACGCTTTCACGCTTTGCTTTTGTTCTTTTTCTCCGCCATGAACTTGTTCAATTGAGAATACATTTGATCCACGCTCAAATTTTCGTAAGGAACATACATACGCCTCTTTTTCCTTCACATAATGGAAAAGACAACATATTAAAAAGAATGCAAGCATGCTTACTCAAATTTCAGATTTTAAGACTAACTAAATATTAATCACATTGATAGACGCTTTTTTACCTTAGGCGCAAGGTGTTCACATGGATTGCATGCTTTCTCTTGAGAAGACACAACATTCTCAAGAGAATTTCCATTCACCGGGGCTGATTTAGACAAATACGTTCTTAAGCCTTTAAATCTGCAAATATTCATGTTTAGAGTTAAACAGAATTGCCCATTTTCAGTTGTTGATGACCAATCATCTCAAACAACTAAACTATAAGGATCGAATAAAGTGCCTAGCAAACTAGGGGAACCATAAGAACCTCATTCTATACAAGCTATGCAAGACTCATTCCCAATACTGCATATGTGTCTTAAGCCCTAACATTTTATCAAAGCTATATTTGATTAACTTCAATGACATTCTGTGCAGATCTATGCCACACCACGTCTTAACCTACTTAAAGAGTAGGATACGCTTATCTCAAGATAAAAAGATATGACAATCAAAAATAATAATTGTCAGAGGCATTTACATAGACTGCTTTTTTAAGTGCTACAATGCAAACCCAATTGTCTCCAGGCAACCACCATTCAAACATTCTAAGTCGTGGTGTTCTATGGTCGATACTAAGCACCAAACCGTGAAAAGTATGTAAAACCAGCTCAAAGTAGTTCCATTCTTTCCATTAAAGCCTAGCTTGCGTGATACTCGCCTAACAAATACCTCAAAAATGCATATCAAGTTTAGAAGTAATCAAAGTTTGACACATGTTGCAAGGTTTTTATCCATGTGCCCCCGCTAATGTACTTACCAGATTTAATGAAAGCTCAATACAAACCTTAAGAGGTCCAAGGCAAACTCTAATTTCTCGATCTTGTAGTATCAAGAGTGTTCCATTGTACAAGACTTCATCCAACACTAAAATACGAAAGCATATTTGGAAGAGTAAAGTTGGTTACCTCAAATAATCCAATCGCCTAGAGTTAGCCTCGAGAAGGGTAAACTAGAAAGGAACCGACTGTAAGCTATAACTTCACTCGCTACTTATCACCCTTTACCAAATAATTATAAGAGCTCAAAAGATTAATCACAATTTATGTAAGCCATCAATTTTTTATGTTTGTTGTGCTCCATTAGGGGCCCAAACCGCATGCATCTTTGCACCTCAAATATTCAAGAGCCGCAGCCTCCCATTACATGTTTATGCAAACCCGGTTTAAGCCCGTGAGCATTGGGCACTATACACGGTCAAACATTTTATACTTCAAAGAACATACGCTTTTAAAGATATCTCGACTATAACCCGTCCACGCTTCCCTTTATAATGTTGTTCCTTTGGGACACCTTGACCTATTCCATAAATATGTCAAGATTAAATCATCTAAACTAATCGTGAAGTATTGTTTTTAGCACCTAAACCAAGATGCACCCATGTGCGCACTCGGGCTTTAGAGCATTAAGGATGTGCAAAGAGTACCCTTTGAGCCATAATTAAGAAGGTCCCGTGATGTTTAATCAAATTTTAGTAGCATACCTTTTATCGTGACGTGATTTAAGCACAACTCCTTTTCCTTTGTATTGTTTTGCATCGCTTAAGATAACATGCAACCGCATCTAACTGCATTATTTAATTTTAAGAAATAGCCGTGCCCTAGTTTAATTCCGTAAGCCTACCACAGTGGAAGGAACAAATCAGAAGCCTCCAAAGCATTAATAATACACGTGGGTAGACCTAAATGGTTTACACGCCAAGTTTCCATTCCTCCAAAAGGATAAACAAATCATATCCAGAGTTTTTAACTACAGCCATTAAGATCATGGGCTTAATGTACCAATTGCTTCCCCTATTCTCAATTTCATACCTCCTATTATAATAATATCAAGCAAAGATGCTTTATTCAGATAGCCATGCTATAACCCCTGCCCAATTTCTAAGATCCAATGTACGATTTCAGCTTTAATTTTCAGCCTATGAGCACCTAAACATGCAATCTATAGTATTTAGCATGGTATTAATTTAATCACCGGGCAAAGACAAGAGAAAGAAAGGTTCAGATATCTAGACTATAATATTACATGGTTAAATTATCGAGGTTAAGAAATCCAAAGATCCATTTCGAAAAAAATCTTGCTACGTAACCCCGTTAGGCCGGATGTGTTCGCCTCCTCATCGATGCATTGTTGTCCTCGCTTTTCTCCTCCGGGTTCTCGTGAATCACCAGCTAGTAATGCTAGGCATGGTGCCATCATGGTAGGTCTCTCCACATTTTTAGCCAAGAATATCTTCATTCCAAATGGGCCTACTTGGTGCAAAACCATTGATGCAGGAGGTTCTAAGTTGTACCGCCACGATTTTCTCAAGAAATTGCTTAGATGGTCGGGTAATAGACTCCCTTCGATTTTGCATAAAACCTTAAGGTCCAGCCAGCTCTATCAATTAGATCCAATAGCTTGGCTCTGGTATTACCCTTGTTTTGAGCTCCTTCACAGCGGACTCGCTTTTGAGCCAATGACGGATGTCAATTATAAATACAAAAGGCCAAATAGATCGAACTTTCCGTAACGAATTTCCGGAGCAGAATCGCTTACCTTTTCATGTCCGCCCGACTTTTTTTGTTGCCTTTTTTGCCATGGCCAGGCCAGAACTAACTCGCTCGCTCTATCTTTTGTCATCATGATCCGTAAGGGCGAAATTTCCCACTATCGCCATCCGCCCGCATTCTCCACTATTTGCATTTTCGATACCACGCTTGTCGCTGTTTTTGGCCTAAAACTCATTTTCTCGTGAAACCATTGCATTTTTCGCCCCCTTGTCTCCACAAGATGTCCACGCCATTATTTTCGCTCATGGGACCATTATAACGGCATGCCCCGCTTAAAACTTTTCATGTTCCAATCCATTTACAAATTCGCTTTTTGAACCAATCCCCCTTTCTTAAAAATACCTAGGTCCATTTGCAAATTCCTTTTTGAACCAGTCCCCTTTTCTTGAAATAATCCCAAACCATTAGCAATGCCCCTTTGACTCAATCCCCCTTTCTTCAAAATATCCCAATGTGCATTTGTAATCCCCTTATTTCTATTAATTCCCCATTGGGATATGCCCTTTCTGCATAATAATCCCCATTTCTACTAATCTCCCCATACGATATATACCCTTTGTTCAAGAATTCCCTATTGCAAAGAAAATAACCCATTTTCTCGAGTCCCCCGGTTCCTCAATGGGGATTTTCCGTGGGATGTGAGCACCTTTTTCGTTGTGTTACTTTCCACATGTCGAATGTTTGAACGATAATAACCATTGGACAAGGAAACATATTATAAAGTATTATTTTCAAACTATCCCTTCACTAAATTCATTCTCAAAGTAGAATTTGAAGTACGGAAAATCATTACAAACATCTTTAACGTACTCTAGAATATAGAAGCAAAATGACTCATTGTCCCTCATGTTTTTTTCACCCAACGGAGAGAGAGCAAGTCTTTTATAAGTATACATGATAAAGCTAAATAAGTTTTTATCGAAAATTGTTCTTGTTGATCATTGAAGCATATCTTTATGCAAACCTATATTGTGAATATCTACTATCACAACCTTTTTTAGTTTAAAGACTCCAAATGTATTGCTACTTGCTGGTATTTAATTTTGTAATAGATATTTCAATGGCTTTTGGCCCAAGTATTAAGGCCCCCTCATCATTATCTACAACTTTCAATTGAGGCATAATGGGCAAACAAATTGCAAATATATTATATTGAGCGTCGGATGGAAAACCAAGTGTCGTATTACTGAACTAAAGGATGCCATAACCTTCAGAGAACAATTGTTTAGTGTCACTACTACTACTTCTTGAATACCCAAATACTAGATTGTATGAGTTGTCATCATATATTAGCAGAAACGTAGCTGAAGCCATTATAAGAAATCCTAAAAATTTGGCCCCAAGAAATATCTATAGAATTGACATTTTTTTATAGTTATCTGAACATATTTTCGGGCCAAAGATCTCACAATCAGCATGTGTATTACATTAAACATACTAATTTTCCTTCACATACATCTGTTAACAAAAAAATGATATATTTAAAAAATATCGGACTTATTCAAATTTAATAAATCGACTTTATGAAGATTAATGTATTTTATTAACTCTTCTTAATTTTAATAATTTTATAAGTTTATATCTTCAATTTAAAAGTATGATGGTTATTAGAGCATAAATTTGATTTCTACATTAATTTTCACTTCAATCTATTTAAAATTAAATTTTTCATATACTATTTTAAAATATAAATTTTGCATTCCTAGTTAATTAACAAAATTGTCCTTTCATTGAATCCATTCGCAAAGTAGAATTTGAAGCTAGGGAAAACATCAACAGCATCTTCATCATACTTTGAATTGTCTTCCGTGTGTTGTCAACCAGCGGAGAGGGAGCAAGTCTTTAAAGAACATACATGATAGAGCTGATACAGGAGTGCAAACAACTTGCCCCCTCCTGTCTGTTAGTTCAACTTCAACTAAGTCTTCAAGATCCCTCTCTCGAAAAGACAAAGATTGCGTATAAATCTTGCCAAGGCAGTGGCACATTACCAAAACTCCTTCCTTGTTCACACCTTGTTCAATCCACTTACTATGCAAGGTGGCCATGGAAATCAAGTCGGCATCATTGAAGCCCGCCCACGGCAAGATCGAGATCAAGTGAAGGATGTGAACTTCTTCGAAAATTATCCTTCACATATTTCCAAATCTCCTTCTTCAAGAACGATATAGATCGTAGTGTCTTTGCCCTTGTCTTGAAGAATTGCTTACTCAGATAATCACCGGTGACCTTCATGTAGGTCTTCCCATCCAAAGACGGAACAAAACCCGGCGGGCCTTCATAGTCGAGACCCTCATGCACCTCGTAGGTCCGATGAAGTAGTCAGAATCTTTTGCCCGCATAGGGTAAAGCTTTGTCCCTTGTTATCTTTTAGCTTGCAAGATTTCCACAAGTTCCATAGGGACATGAATAGGCGAAAAATATCCTCTCGCATGAAGACCCACCGGTTGAAATCTTCTGATGCTTACCACGCATAGTAACTTCACCAAAGCCGATAACGCTGGAAACAACAAGAAGTTAGTCTTGAATGTAATGATTATCAAATGGCACCGTGCCTTGGTGCCATTTAATGAGGAAACGCTTGGCGGGCTCCCACTTCCTTACCAAAATGGCCATCTCCCTTCCCTTCCCTCCTTTTCCCCGTCCCGCCTTTCCTTCCTTCCGCCTTTCCCCGCCCCTTTCCTTGTCTTTTCTTTTCCTTCTTTTCCCTTCTCGGGATCTTTTGTGATCCTTTCTCTTAGCTTTACCCTTGCCCGCCCGCCTTTCCTTCCTCAAGATCCTGGCCAACATCTTCAAATGAGCGTGATGAGGAGTCTTTTTTTTGGTCGCAGTAGGCCTCCTTAGTTTGTCTTGTCTTCTTCCCGAAACCGTCAGGCCGGGCCGCGGTCCACATTGCCGGGTAGTTTCGAGAGGCTAATGCCTTGACAACTAATGAAGGCGAAGTTTTTCGACTTGTTCATACGATTCGGAAGAATATTATAGCCCCTCAAGATTTTCTTGTGGACCTTTGATGTCAGCTTCTTCAAAGTTCTTTTAAGATGGCTTGACCCTTTGCTTCTTCACAAACGGTACATTTGCAATACTAGCGGACATCATAGTGGGATCATAAAACTTCCAATCCACATAGTAGACAATTATTCTCGTTGAATAGTGTCCTCAAGGACCACCCCGGAGCCAATCATCGCGGACCGCTCTTGGTAACCCTCTTCATGTTGACCAAGATACCCTACCGGTAAATTCCTTCGATTCTCCGGGACATCTCCTTTATACAAGCGAGAGCTCTCTTCGCGATCTCCTTTCGAGCCTCGTGAGGAGCGGACATGCTCACCCCTGGGATAGGTTCAATAATGTATACGTTTTATAATGCATTCACGTATTTTTCGTTTGATACGGACAAATTTGACGTTTAATACGTCAAAAATACGCCCAAAAAAATTTCGGCTGCCGAAAAAATTTCTCACAGAAAGCGAAAACCTTGAAAACTTTTTTCAAGCAGCTGAAACTTTTCACGTAGTTTAAAACCTTGATTTAAAAAAAAAAAAAAAAACCTTTAAGACCCAGATCTTTGTCCAACAAGTCCGCACTCTATCTAAGTACAGTCTTTGTAAGAAAATACTTAGAACCAATTAGCAGCCCAAGACTAAATCAGGTACATTTTCAGTCAAGGCCTTGACATGGAATCATGTTATGCCAAATGGAATAAATTTTGAGCAAATATGTTTTATACAATCCCTCAAACATCATTAAAATCATCAAAACTGAGTTATACCTTTGTCATCCCAAAGAATCTGAATATATTTATGACAATTTGCTTACAAGAACAGTTGGTTCCAAGTTGATATAAATGCAGAAAAACAAATCTGACTTTTGCATAACTTAATCTTCAAGATATCCATCATATAAGTCTTCATGTCAACTTGACTTAGGTAGAATACATAAACAAGTAGCAAGGAAGCACATTACCCCGTGATCCACAAACAAAACAAGCATTAGAATGGTTGTAGTTGAATGGGATAGCAGGTGTCATGGGGTTCCTTGAGGTTATCCCCCATCACCTTGCTATTATTCAATTGCAAAAACACCTAAACATTGAAATTAGCATCCTAAATCTGATAGCATTACTACTAGATGCCATTGCTATCCTTATTTAGATTTAAGATGCAAGAATCTTAAGTCAATATTAAGTCTAATATCTCGCTATCTGCCCAATCGGCAAAGATTACTTTAGATTTACAACATAGGCTGCAATTTACATCCGCAAATCATCATACCATAATGGATAAGATGCCAAAAAAAATTTTTAATGTATGAATCTTAAGTCAATATTAAATCTAATAGCTGCAAATACTGCCAATCAGGGCAGATCTACTTAGATCTACAACATAAGCTACAATTTACATCTCCAAGTCATCATACCATACATGTATAGGCTGCAGAAATTTTAATTCTACATTAATGTATGAATCTTAAGTCAATGTTACGTCTATATTAAGTCTAATAGCTGCTAATACTGCCAATCAGGGCAGATCTACTCAGACCAACAATATAAGCTGCAATTAGCATTTGCAAGTCATCATACCATACATGGATAAGCTGCAGAAATTTTAATTCTACATTATTGTATTCATAGCAATCTATCCAATCAAGGAGGGAAATTATCAAGATCTGCATATGTGGTATCCTGCCTACAAAATTATAAATCGGTCATATGTAAGATCAGAAGATATTTCAGATCTAAAGATCATAGCAGTAGATATTTTTAGATCTACATTATAACATCACAATATAGGTTACTATTAGCCCAATTCATAGCGGTTAAATTAATTAAAAGGAGAACCTATCTAGGTCCCATTTTATAGATCTGTAATCATATGCGAGGCCATAGCAGTTTACTTAAAAGGAGAACCAATCTAGGTCCCATTCTTTAGATCTATATCCATGCATGAAGCTACAGTAGTTTACTTAATCAGAATGAGAACATAACTAGATCAAATGCTAGGCAAGAGTTATCTATAAATTCCAGATTAATAGATTAATAGATGAATAGATGAGCAGTCTTCTACCAGCTATCAGATCTAGTTGCTGCCCATCTAATCTCATAGAAACAAATTAAGAAAAACCTTGCAAACCTTAGTTTGACGTGCAGATAATATCCCCTCAGATGTATTGATAGGAATTTCGTTGCTTGCTCCTTCATGGACAGATTTTCTAGTGGCTTTATTTGCATTCCCACTTTTGTCTGCAATAGGATTTATCTCCATCATCTCCTCTGGTCTATCAGCTTGTTTTTTGCCCTTATCCTTCAAACCAATATCCCCATCATCTGCATTGCTGCTATCTCTCTGAGCCTCCTTAACATTACTGGCATTTCCAACATGACTGCCCTTCACTACAGAGCTCCTAAATTGGTATATCTTTTTGTAGCTACTTTCATTCTTCTCCTCAGCCAACCTCTTTCTGGTGGCCATATTCAGGTCACCCTTTTTCCTTGTCATGCTGGTCGGGGAGCAGCTCGAGGGCATAAGCGGATGCTTCATCATAGATGGGAAATGATCCCTTTATAGAGAAAATCAGGCCTACAACTTCTGTACCTATTACCGTCATGTGCTTATCCGGCAGCCGTGTTCGTTGCTCAAGGCGTGAGCCAGCCTTTAGCCTATGCCAAAAAATAATAACCTCCATTTCATTTACGTTTGGCATAAACCCTATCTACTACCATGTATAACAATATTGCCACAAATGTTTATGTTATTATATTTTGTATCCTTGACCATTAGCAATAATATAACATTACTAGTAGGCCATTTTAATCCACATGTTCCATGGCCCATCTGCTTAACTTTGCATAAGCTTTACCAAATAGACAACCTAAACATCATAAGGTTTTATAATAAAAAAAAAAAAAAATGCGGTGTTAAAACCAGCCACTTACGAAAAAAAAAAACTTTTTTTTATTTATTTATTATTATTGCGGTGACCCTCACCTGGCGTGCCACATTGAATTGTGCCATGCCGAGGGTGGGTGTCATTGACGAAAAAAAAATCGAATTTTTTTTTTTTTTTTCGAATTTTTTCAGTTTAAAGTTTAAACCTTCAGCCAAAATGCGAAAAATCAAAAAAAAAAAAAAATAATAAATAAATAAATTTAAAGTTTAAATCAAGGCTGCTTTTTGAAAAAAAAAAAAAAAAAAAAAAACTTTTGATTTTTTAAGTTTAAACCTTAGGTTTAAATTACGTGAAATTTTTTTTTCCCGCCGGCAAAGTATTAAATCTGAAAAATACGATATTTTTCCCAAAAAATACGTATTTTTGGACTTTATCGTCCTGAAAAAATAATTTCATACATCTGAGAACCTATCCCCGGTCAAAAGATGAGGCGCCCCAAAATGTGCCAAAAATATGCTCAAGATGCTTCTTGCGTCAAAAGTTGATCGAAAGTTATTGTGTTTCGAAGTCCACGCCGAGAGGGGGCCGTGATGGATGGTTGAACTCATGCCATTGGGCCATGATGTTTGAAGTCATAGTTGCATGAAATTTACCTCCAAAGGCATAATGGTAGGACTAAATATTCGGGTATGTAAAAACGGCTTCACACGAGAAGGGGTGAAAACACAAAAATGTGGACCATGTGGAATATTCAAGTGTCAAATTCTCTCTAGGAAAGAAAATCATAAAGGATGTTGTTAAAAAAGAGCATGACAATGTGTTGACATGAGAGAAATGTTCCACGCCAAGGGATGGGCCGTGGGGTTTGATGGAGCATACCGAAAGGCCGTGGAAGAAAAGTAAATTGTAGCACTTGGGCCATTAAAGTGTGTTGAATCGTGGGCTTGAAATTTTAACACGCTACCGTGGAAGGGCAGCAGACATCCCACGCCAAAAAGTGCGTGTTTTGAACTTCGGGCGGACTCACGCGCCCGTGATGGGCCGTGGGCCGCGTTGAAGGTTTTGCCGTGGGAGAGTCCACGCCGTGATGGGCCGTGGAGCTCTGATGTTTGCCTTGAGGTGCTGAGGCCACGCCGTGAGGGGCCGTGGAGCTCTGATGTTTGCCTTGAGGTGCTTGAGGCCACGCCGTGAGGGGCCGTGGGGTCTCTGGTGTGATCTGACGGAAGAGATTGGTGATATGACGGGAAGAGGTTCTGATGGCAGAGAGGCCATGCCGTAATGGTTTGAAGGTCTGAGAAGCCACGCCGTGATGGCCGTGGGGTCTCTGACGCTGTGATTGAAGAAATTGACCATGCCGTGACAGGCCGTGAAGCAAAGAAGTTTCCCACGCCAAAGGGCCGTGGAGATTAACGTGAAGGTTGGGCAGCAGAAATTGTGCCACGCCGTGATGAATGGTTACTATAAAACTTGGTAGGCCGTGGGTCCTTAGAATTCCGTTGCCCTGAGTGGCATGAAGCTGTATGAGTGTTGCAACAGAAGCTGGAATAAATGTAAAAACAGTTCCGACATTTTTCAAGGCCATGCATCTGTGCTGATTAAGAGATCACGTCTGGCGCAGGAGGGCAGTTGATTTCCACGGAAAACACTCAATTAGATTCATGTGCAGGCGGATATGGAGTCTGTAACTCTGTTTCAGCAGGCCAAGGTATGCTGTGGAAAAGGTCTGGCTTTGTGGTATTCCTGGTGGATTTGCTTTGGCCGATGGATGCCGCATCAATCTGTGCATCCTTTGCATTTCAGAGAAGAATAAAAACATGGCCAATACCGAATTTCTTGTATTTAATAGGTGGGCCGTGGTAGATCTATGGCAGCAGGTGGAACGCCTTCAAAATTTGTAACATGGATGCTCTGCTTGCTAGACTCATGCACGCACCATAGGTCGTGGAAGGTTGAAGTGTGGCGGTGTGGGCGTGGCCGATTGGTAGAGGCGAAAGGCGTTCTAGGTTCTTGTGAAAGCCACAATTTGAAAAGCTTTCCCAGGGTATTATATGTGGAAAGATTGTGTAGCAAGAGGGCATTTCTGGCCACCAAAATACTTCAAGTAAAGAGATAGTATGGCTTCGCGGATAATCGCTCCAAGAGATGTCGTCGGATTTTACTGGTCTGCTATGATGTGGACAAAACCAGATATGTCTGTGATGTGACTGGAGGAATGAGAGAAGCCAATGACTTTGTATCAGATTGTGCAAAATCATCTGATATTTAAATAATAGGCAGCTTAAAATTCTGTGAAAGTGGGGATCAGAGAAGAATCCTCGGTGAAAGGATGCGGTGCCACTGATATATGCATGATTACTACCACAGATGGGCCATTGAACAGAGGCCCGGCCCCTTTGTGCAGGTAAAGAGCTGGGCTGCCTGATAAAATTGCATAAGCTCCAAAAATTGATGGGGGTTTTAACCTTATGGTGTCCAGATCTGTGCAGCATGTCAGAATAAATCCCAAGCAAGTGTCGGTGAAGAATCAAAAGGACGAATCGAAATATTTGTTGCTTGCTGGTGCTGAAAAATGTGCTAAGACCGTTGCAGCAAGTGATAGCTCAAAGCAAAACTCTGCAGAGATTCAGAAAGGATAGATGCATGTGGAAGAGCCGTTGGGCCTCTTCTTGGGTGGTTTGCTTGTCCATGCGACTGCAAAATCAAGGAGCCTTCTGCTGAATCCGAAAGACACCTCGAGTAAAAACGAAACGGTGGCTTGTGTGTAGACTCGAACACAATTTTATGAAGATGCGTAACATTGGGTCTGTCTAGAACTGTGTCAAAAAAAACCCCTAAAATTGTTTGATAAGTTGCACTGGAATCGGTGAACTGCAGATAGTAACGAACAGAACTCAGAGGAGCGAGAGGAGCGAAAGTCCCATGGATGCGATGTGATTATGCCGAAATGGAACCAAGATTTGGTCTTTGGTTGTGTCTACGCACCCAAAAACATAATCGCACTACCGCGGGCTTGAATGTTTACATAGAACAGAGTATGAATAGCAAAAACAGGCTGGATGATGAACCCCCAAACATGATAAATAAGAACTACCCAATGTGACAAGTAAGAACTTATTGTGCCGCAAATCATTTGTGCCCCTTTTCGAAACATGGGCAGATATGAGGAAGGAAGAAAGTGTCGATGTAGAACAATCTTTTTTGCTTGAAAACTTTTGGAGATGCTTGAAAATAAACAAAGTATGATCATGGCGAAAGAGACCCAAGATGAGGCGCCTTGATGTTGAACTTTTTGGGTTCTTGGCATACACCTTTGCAAAGCAGTCCATGGCTGCCGGATAAGGCTGCCACAAATGCTCATGGATCAACAAAAGAAGGTGGGAAGAAACTCCAAGAACAAGAACAAAGCAAAGAATGAACAAAACAGAAATCATATTGATGCTCAAAAAGGAGGTGCTCCAAAAACGTGAGCAAAAACCTAAACAATGAGAGGAAATGCTCTCTCTAAATAGTAGAGCAAAACCCTAACCCTAACCCTAATCGACATCTCACCTACCACAAATCTAGGCTAAATGCGGGGCCATAGATTGGGGGGGGTCCAATATGACAAATACATGTGGCCTATGCCACCTACCATATATGTGGGCTAAATCTGGGCCCTAGATCAAGTGGTCCAATGTGATAAATACATGTGGCCTATGCCACTCATACATATGTTTAGCCCAAAGGGCTAACATTCTTATTATTGTGTTTTTGTTCACCATGGCTTTTTGTTTTCAAAGGGCAGTAGGCAAATGGTCCATTTGCATGTGAAGTCAGATGCATAAACACTAATGGAAGCATTCGCATATGCATTAGCAATAAGAAGCAATCTACCAAGCAAATGGCGCCATCACGCCATTTGTTTGGTAGATTGCTTCTTTTTATGTTGCGTTCTCTATTCCTGTCAATAGAGCTAATGCATATGCGAATGCTTCCATGAGTGTTTCTCGACTCGTGGGTCGAGAAGGCCCAAGCTCTAGTGCATTCTCCTATTACGGGTCGCAGGTGCCTCGACCCGGTCGAGCCACTCTCCTTTGAACCATCTTCATGTTTAACCGAATATTGCGAGGGAGGGGGAGGGGCTGGGTGGAGGCCCTCGTAACAAACGGGAAATGCATTTGAAGCGCATCCCCTAAGGATAATCGGTTGCGGTGTTTATGCATTGGACTTCGGATGCAAATGGCGCCATGCAACTTCGTGCGGTTTGCATGCTTGTTCACCATGGGTTTTGTTCAAACCGAGGAGAAGTAGGCATGGCCATTTGCATCGACTACGATTGCATAAACAATAATGGAAGCATTCGCATATGCATTAGCAATAGAAGCAATCTACCAAGCAAATGGCCATGGTAGATTGCTTCTTGTGTTGCGTTCTCTAGTGCATTCTCCTATTACGGTCGCGTGAGGTGCCTCTACCGGTCGAGCCACTCTCCTTGAACCATCTTCCTCGAATATTGCGAAGGGAGGGGCTCCGGTGGAGGCCTACTGACAAATCTGGAAATGCATTGACTGCTTCCATATGTTTATGCATTGGACTCAGATGCAAATGGCGCCATGCCATTTGCCTACAAATGCGGTTTTGCACCGCTATTTCGTTCTTTGCCGTTATCGATGCCTCTTTGTTGCAACTACATTACAGCGTGGAACCACAATTTCAATCGAACCCGGACAATCATGTCTGAGGGCGGAGCTGGTGCATGGAAGTAATCTTGGTGAGCCGGGGATAGGTTAAATGATTATGAAATTATTTTAGGGGACGTATAAAGTCCAAAATACGTATTTTGGGGAAAAATACATATTTTTAAAGATTTAATACTCGCCGTGGGAAAAAAAATTTCGCGTAGTTTAAACCTTGATAAGTTTTTCGTAGTTTAAATGAAGGTTCGCTTTTGCCAAAATTCAAAAAAATTTTTTTTGGATTTTTGGATTTTCGTAAAGTTTAAACATTGATTTCGCTACGCTGCAGCGATTCAGTTTAAATCAAACTGAAGGTTTCTGTGAAAAAATTCGAAAAAATTCGATTTTTTTTCGCGTCAGCAATGACACCCACCCTCGGCATGGCACAATTCAATGTGGCACGCCAGGCGAGGGTCACCGCAATAATAATAAATAAATAAATAAAATTTTTTTTTTTTAGTTTAAGCGAAATTTAAACCAGAAAAAAAGTTTCAGCGTAAAGTGAAATCGAAGGTTTACGCACGGATTTTTTTTTTTTTTTTTTGGGCCGGCGAAGGTTTAAACAAAATTTTTCGACGTGGGAAATTTTTTGGACGTATTTTTGGCGTATTAAGCGTCAAATTTGTGTCAGTATCAAACGAAAAATACATTATTACGTATAAAACGTATACAATATTGAACCTATCCCTGCTTTTGCCGCATTCTTGGAGATCTTCTTTGCACCCTTGTACCAACAAACCTCGGCCGGCCCGAAGATGTGTAGGTCCTTTTTTCAAACAACCTTTCCTCAACATTTAAGCTTACCTCATCGACCCAAATGCGGGCGTTTGAGAGACAACTTTTTTCAATCCGTCTTGGCCGTCCATAATACATGGCGGTTGAGCCTCTTTCAAGTTCAATCAATGGCGTGGCTTGATGACTTATGGCCTTCCGCCCTTCAATTTCAACTCCTTCAAGTTCAACTATACGCTCAAACTCATTCAAGTTCCATAAATGGCGTGAAGATGACTTGGGGCCTTCCGCCCCTTCAATCACTTATGTTTCAACTCTTTCAAGTTCAACTCCTTGTTTCAACTTTTCAAGTTCAACAATGGCGTGAAGATGACTTAGGGCCTTAAGCCCTTCAACAATTTTTGTTTCCTCATTTTGTTCAGCTCATTACAAGACACTTTGATTGGGCATGTATTCGGAGCTAAGTGGCAAAGCTCTATGAGAAGTGGTGACAGCCTTCTCAACATTAGATTTGACTTCCATGGATTTAAAGGAGCTCGTGGCAAGCTCAAGAGAAGTGGTGACAGCCTTCTCAATCTCTCATGACTTTTGTACTTCATCGACATTGGCATTTTTCGGTCAAGAATTTTCGGCGACATTATCGTTACCTCCCTTCACTTTGGACATTGTTGTACATGTTTAACCTGATGTTATAAAGGTTCTACATGGTTTGGTTTGGTGGGGGGGAGTGTTAGCCCTTTGGGCTAAACATATGTATGAGTGGCATAGGCCACATGTATTTATCACATTGGACCACTTGATCTAGGGCCCAGATTTAGCCCACATATATGGTAGGTGGCATAGGCCACATGTATTTGTCATATTGGACCCCACAATCTATGGCCCAGATTTAGCCTAGATTTGTGGTAGGTGAGATGTCAGTTAGGGTTAGGGTTAGGGTTTTGCTCTACTATTTAGAGAGCATTTCCTCTCATTGTTTAGGTTTTTGCTCACGTTTTGGAGCACCTCCTTTTAGACATCAATATGATTCTGTTTTGTTCATTCTTTGCTTTGTTCTTGTTCTTGGAGTTTCTTCCCACCTTCTTTTGTTGATCCATGAGCATTTGTGGCAGCCTTGTGGCATCCGGCAGTCATGGACTGCTGCTGCAAGGTGTATGCCAAGAACCCCAAAGTTCAACAAAGAAATTCATATGCAAATGGCATGACGCCATTTGCTTGGTAGATTGCTTATCGATAAGCAAACTACCAAGCAAATGGCGCCATTGCTCATTTGACGAGGTTGCTCGATATGTCCTAATTAGCAAATGAAGCGACCATAGTAAGCCACTATAACCAGTTCACGATCAAATGGCGCCATTGCTTGCTAGAATGCCCAGTAGGATATGTTCATTGGGCTTATTGACACCCATCCATGAAGCAGTCTAAACAAATGGCGCCATGGTGCCATTTGCATATGAACTGGTTATAATGGCGACTATGGTTAAGCCATTTGCCATTAGGACAAATCGAGCAAAGCTTTGGCAAATGGCCATGCCATTTGCCAACAACAAGACTCCCTAAAGTAAGCTAACATGCATCCAAATGGCGCCATTTGACAATAACAAGACTCCCTAAAGTAAGCTAATGAGGCATCCAAATGGCCATGCCAACAACAAGACTACTAAAAAGTAAGCTAATAGGCATCCAACATGGCGCCATTTGCCAACAACAAGACGACCTAAAGTAAGCTAACAGGCATCCAAATGGCGCGGTGGCACCATTTGAAACAAACAAACAAGAAACCATGCTAGTAGATGACATACCTGTGCCTAGCAGGGTGCTAGCCGCTGTCTCCACACTGAGGAGCTCCAGATTTGTCGATTTCCATTTCGAGCGCTTTGATTTTTGCCCGGAAACTGGTGTCCTTCTCGAAGAGGTGAGGCGCTGAACTCTAGAGATTAGGCCGAGAAACAATCGAAAAAAGAGGGCAAAAAGGGTTGCACCTGGTATTAGAGCCATTTGCTAGGTTCGAGGTTACCGAGAGCCGGAATAACGGCGACAAAAGCAAATGAGGTCCTCCGTCAAAACAATGACCTAACTAACTACACCGGATTTGAAATTACGGCCGGGCGGGTTCTGGCGTACCACGAGCTGGCCAACTAGGCCCATGCCGGTAGCCCATACCGCCGGCCGCCCATGCACGCCCATGCCGGTGGCGGTCATGCCCCATGCCGCCCATGCCCGCTTCAAATTTGAACTTTCAAATTCCTAAATTCCATATACGCCCCGCCCGCCCATATTTGAACATAAATTAAAAATCTCACCGTAATTTGATCTTGAATTTGCCACTGTGCAAATTTTAACATAAAATTCAAAATTCAGCTCGTAATTTGAAATTTGGACCGCCATTCATACAAATTTGAATCGTCCGCTTATTTTAAAATTGTACTTTGCATTTAAAGCTTTGTCTTTTGTCGCCGTTCTCCCTCTTAAGGTGACCATGGTGCGACGCTTTTCGAATCCGCTGCTTTCGTTTAAATTTGCTGGCTTCAAAGCATAAGGCGCGTCTTTTCTCAGCGCCTAGGGCGAAACTTTGCAAAGGCGCATGCATCTTGTCGGGCACTTTCTTCTTGGCTCCACGAAATCCCGGGTGAGCCATCCTCCAGCTATAGGCGATTTCAGTTCTCAATGACTCCCAGTTCTTCAAGGCGCAGTGTGAATTCATATCAGCCATCCTCCAACCTATTTTTCTAGTTCCATCTACTGCTCCAGTACAACATATCACTATGGATCTATCTAATATCAAGTAAGTCCACTATTTCTGGTAGGAATTATGTTCTATTGTTGTCATGTATATACCGTCTTCACATTATGCTGAAATACATACTTAAGAACCTTGGTTTCAATTGTAAAGTTGGCATGGGATGCCAGTGTTATGCATGACTGCTCTTATTGACACATATACAGCAATGGGAGCAAGAATGCATAACATAGGCACCTCGTGTAGATTTTGTGATGGAGCTGAGCCAAATCGCGCCATCGCGCCATAAATTTGAAATGTTGAAAACTTGTATCAAATGGGCGAGTGGCGCCATTTGTTTCAAACACCCCTAAAGTGGTGTATTGGTCTAAATAACGCCATGGCGCCATTTCTTTTCAACGTACATCAAGGTGTGCAGTTGAGCCATTTAGTTCCAAAAAATTTATTTTGGTTTAAATTTGGAGCCAATGGTCGAAATGGTGAACACTTGGATCAAATGGCGCCTGGCTCCAAATTTACACCAAAATTTATTTTTTTGTACTAAATGGTGCCATTTTTGCTTGTTTATTGCTTGTTTTTCGTCTAATTCATATGTTCTAAAAAGTGTCACCTTGCTTAATTGAAACAGGTTCAATTTTCCTCTGTACAACCTATTCGTCGGAAGGACAATTGTTGCCCGGGGCCATATTTTGAATAGAACCACTCTTCATGGCAAGGAAATAGATCCTTTAAATGTAGCAATTGAGGTCACGGAGTCCGTGATCCCATCGATGGAGCTTCCAGTCCCCTGTGGAAGGGCAGATAACATTGGTGAAGCAGTAGGCACATTAAGAGGGATGTAAAACATGTTGAGTGCCCTTCAAGTGAAGATACGTCTTCAACATCCCTCAATTTGCACTCTTCAGAAGAGGCTTCATCTAGTAGTCCACCATCCGTCAAGAGCCATGGGACATCAGTTTCATTGCTCACTTCAGGGTAAACCAAGCAACATAGCAACAAATGAAGAAGACGAGATAGTAGGAAATTGGAGGTCATGAGAATCTAGGTGCCCGTCTTGGTCTCGGGTTGTTTAAGCCTGAAGATGAGAGAGTCTACTACGCCAGAACAGATCTACTTGGTTTGCCATGCTACATTCTTCACTCCTGCATTGGATCTAAATATTCGGAGGCGAATATAGTCTTTAGTGCGCTATAGGCGATGAGTTCTTGGGGTGTATCAAAGGTCGAGGGCTTTTGATTGGGTAACATAATAGATCCAACGTGGAACCAAAATATGAGGTCATGTCATGCTTGTCTTTGAGAGGCCTCGAGCTAATGATCTAATATCACAGGAGACCCGAGATGTTTTTGCTTCGTGATGGTAGGACGGTTTCACAACATTTACAAGCTCGAGCTGCTCTCGAGCAGGATGACTTAGAAGTTGAGTGCTTGGAAGGCGATGTTGAGAAGCAATTCAAGAGGAAAAGGAAATATACATATGTGAAGAGGGTCGGGGGAGGGAACCAAAGGGGATAGCAAGGAGGAGAGGATGTGTGCTTCCAAGTGATCAAGAGTGCTCTAAAATCAACATGTTGCAAGGATGAATGTGTCCAAAAACTGAGTAGAGAGCAAGTATGTGCCTTAAGAAAAGAATTTTATTCTCAATCAAGCGGTGCCGGGATTACGCTTGTTTTGATGTGTTGAGTGTAACTTATCTGAGGCGGTCGAGGCGAAAGTAGTGGTCGGAATGGGTGGAGTCTTTGTCAATTCGCATGGCGTGGCTTTAGAAGTTGCTCAGTCTACATTTTATAGTTGGAGGAAGAGGTTGAGTTAGGTGGAAACTTGGTGAACATGGTATCTACAGCTCTAAGAAGCCTAGATGCGTGATACTAGCTGAGAAAGTGTGTTTGATACCTTCATTAGTGAGAATGCGGAGAGCATTCCACATAGAAACAAAAAGGAAAAGGATGATATAAGGAGAATATTCGCAAACTTCCTTCCATCCTTAATAAGAAGAGCATACATAAGGAAATGGGTGCCGTGGTGGAAGAATTGGCGAGGGAAAGAGTGTAACCTTGCCCTCTTTTTACAATATTTGGAAGAAAAGAGTTTCAGACGTCAGCATAGAAAAAAATACAGCATTCTCCAAGTGTAACATATGTGTAGTCATCAAGCAGAAATTGGAAAGGACAAAAGATACAAGGGAGAGGCGCAACCTTTCAATTCAACGGCGGGCATATATGTTGGAACAACGTTCCTGTAGGAGTCAATATTGGCATTGGCGTGCATTATCACATCGTTCACCAGAAAGTCACCTTTGCATAATACATGATAAGATGGATCAGGTCAAAACACTCACACCAAGAAGTCACCATCATAAAAGTGCGTTTTGGAGAGGAGATCGCTTGAAGAGCAACATTTGACAGAACATTGACACATGGTCATGGTGGGCCCGGGCTTATGGTCGTTTCTCTCTTGATCTTTGGAAAGATGACTCAAACTTTCATGTTGGATCACTTTCTAGGATCCTACACTATCTTAAGTTGCCGGACGAAGACAAGTGTGGTGATCTGTCTTGGGAAGCGAGAACTTCAGATTGCAAATTGATGCAAGCCCTAAAAGACACTCGACCCGCTGCGGCATAAGCTAGCCTTGAACACAAGAGATGATGCCTTCATCTTCTAGTGCCTACTTAGAAGGCTTCAATCCTCTTCTCGGAAATCTCTACTTACAGTTGGATAATGCATGGGTCAAAATAAAAATAGATATGTGTTCTCCTACCTCTCTTATTTGACATGGCTTAAGGTATTGATGAGATTCAGGTTGGCTTCATGATGGTTGGGCACACTCGTGGCGATATTGATGCATTGTTTGGGAACTTTTCGGCGTTAATGAGTTCATCGGATGCTCTAACTTTGCACGAGTTGCTTTACTTGTTTACCAAGTGCAATGCAAAGTCTCCATTCCATATTTTGTGGATGAAGTTCCAGATTGGAAAGGCTTTGTCAAAGGGATATATCCACGATAAAGGACAACGTCTAACGAGGCCATCTGAGCCCATTGCTATTAGATTTAAAATGGATGGGAAATGGCCCATTATGCAATATAAGATCAGACCAACCCATAAAGAGTGGATTCGAGAAAAAAGGAATAAGAATGTGGAGGGAGGATGAACATGGTGCCTAAAAATATCCCTCAAGGAAGACATTGAAAGATCTCCACGACACAGTCGACATCGCAAGTACATAGCATTATGGAATTCCTTCGCAAAAATCAAGAAGATAGTGTGTTTGCACTGACGGTACAAGGAACTATGGATTCTTTGGAAAGAGATTCTTTTATGTTTGGAAGATGTATCTCTTGGGCGACCTCAAAATGATACCTTTGGTTTGCGTACAAGGCAAGAACCTCTACAAGCTGCCTTTACTCAGAGGTCGATGAAGCATTTGTGCTTATAAGACCTTTGCCTACATATTGTGGGCAGCGGATGGGTGTCGGTGTTACTATGGATGAGTTCGACCCTCATGCACATGTTACGAAAGGTATGTTAGTTTTAGTCCGCACAGAGGCGATGAAACTCCAAGCGTGGTTGGGCTTTGAAGAAGATGCCATCACGGATCGAGTCTATCAATTATGGTCACATTTATGTATCATAGTGGATGCCTGTTGGTCCTGACTATACATGTTGCTTATCTAAACGTTGGCGACCCAATCCATCAGATCCATCAAAGGTATGAGAAGTTAGATGCCATACATTATGCATGGGATGCAAATGGCAAAAGACCGAAGAAATTTGTTGATTCCAAACTACATTGTTGACATGTGGGGGGACATAGCATTAGCTAAAAGCTCTCAATCTCAGTCATGTTCTCGCTAATCATGTATGTAATTTGAGTACAAATGATTCCCCTATTCGGGGTAGAACTTCTGAAAAAACTTGAAATTTGAGTGCTCAAAAACTAGACAATCATCGAGCACAATGAACTAAGAATCATTAACGATAAGAGATGATCCATCCACTCGATTTTGGTCTATGCAAAATGAGAAAAATTGGCAACCTTTTCTCACGGGATAAAAACCCCGCCCTTCGGTTTTAGAGAAAACCCTAATGAGAAAAGCGGTCGTCAATGCTCTCGAAGAATCCGCTAACATCGTTTCGAGAAGTGGCGATAAAACAACAAGATGGCTCTCATAAGCGGAAACTGAGAAATGACACTCGCAATGGAAAGTCCGAAAAGAAGAATGACCCATTAGAAAGTTAGCTCTGAGCAGCATAGGCCGCATCAAAGCCAATTTTTCAAGAATATAATAACGCTTCGGAGGCTCTAGGGCCACGCCAGAGGAAAAGAAACAGCCGACCCGGTCGGGGAACCGTCAGCGAGCAGAACCATCGCGGGAAAGAACATCCGACTAGTCTTTGCCTCGGAGGCCCCTAGGTTGACGCCCGCGGGAAGAAATTAAATAACAAATCACGGTCGGGAGGCTACAGCGCCCGCAGAGAGAAAAAAATGAAACAATAACCTCGGAGGCCTGATGCCACACAGAGAAAATGAAAAATAAGAACACGTATATTTGCAAAGAACATCGCGAAAAAGAAACAATGGAGGGGCCGACAAATTAGAAACGAAACAACCTGGCGCAACAATGCCGCGGAATAATGGAACACAAAAAGCGACGCATGACCCCTCTGCGGATGATTCATCAAGGGGAGGGAGGATGAGGAAACTGGTAGGATAAAGGAGGAGGAGAAAAACTAGGGGCTCAAGAGAGCGATGAATGAATGAAAATGAAAGAAAAGTCGAAATAAATGGCGATGTGAGGAGGCGTCCCCATCAAGGAATGCCGGTTCTATTGCTATCGCCAATGAAGCAAGTGGCATTCTAGGATGGGTCCTATAACATATCAAGTGGCCGATAGAAAGGGAATATCCTAAAAAAGAGCAAACTACGCTGATGGGAGGAACAAAGGAGAAAACAAAATGAGAGAAAGTGGCGAATAGGATGGCTACAATAGATCGGGGAAAATGGGACAAACAAAAGGCTAAGCAAAGGCCCGATGAAGTGACCCGGGGATCATTCAAGCCAAAGGGAAACCCGAGGCAAAACAAAGGTTAGGGAGAAATGACAAAAAGCGGAAGAACTAAAATGAAACAAAAGGGCTGAGTGAACAAGTAAAAAGAACACAAAAGCGGAACAACCTAGAGAAGAGTAAAAGAACAAATAATAGGAGAAAAGGAGAAAAACACATTTGAACAAACCAAATACACAAAGTAGAAACATAAAAATAAGTGGGACGAAAGATTAAGACCAACAAAATGCTAAAACAAAAGGGAGTTGATGGTACAAATTTGAAACAAAAAATGACAAGACAAACTTCGAGATCAAACATATCAAACAAGTTGAACTGAGTAAAAAGCTAGCGAATGGCAGAGGCAATGAAAAGCGTCATGAGACAAACTAAACAAATAAGGACAAAGTAGATTGAATATAACCTAACAAAAGCCAACTCACGAGATAAGACCCCAAAGCATATCGGCAACCAACCATACAAAGCGAAAAGCCAAAGAATAAAAGGAATGAATGGGAAAAGCGATGCAACTATGTAGATCCTAAAAAGACAAAAGCAGCGAGAATAAAAAGGGTAATAGAAAAAAAAAAAGAATAGATTAAAGGAGCAAATAAGAAAAAGGAAGCGAAGAGCGAGGGGACAAGATCACGAAGAAAAAAGACCACGACCTAAAGGGCAAATGAGATAAAGCTGAAGATATATTAAAACTAAGTGGGATAAAGAACAAGCTAAAGTGCTAAAAGCAATAGGAGGCTAAAGGGACAAATTTGGACAAAAAAGCGACAAAGGCGAACTTGGATGGAGCATGGCAAGCAGGGAAGGCGAGCAAAAAGCTAAAAAGGGTTACCAAGGCAATGAGAAGAACCTGAAAAGCGAATAATGTGGAGAACAAAGTGAGTATAAACTTGGCTGAGACCAAGTTACATGAGATAAGACCAAAAAGCAACAAAGCATAACTAATAATCAACTATGAAACCAAAGAGCACAAAAAGAATAACAGAAGAATGAAAGGAGAAAGAAAGATGTAAACACTAAGATAGAATGGATGCAATGAAGAGGGGCTCTAAAATATAAGGATAGAAACCAAAGGGATTAGTGGAATGGAGGATGAAAATGTAGAAGTCAATGGGGCTCGGCGAATTGGAGATGGAACACAAAGAAAAAAGGAACCCATAAGGTGAAAAAATAAATGCAGTAAGAAATGAGGTCGCAAAAGAGATGATGGGGGCGACACGGAGAAAACCGACAAAAAATATTAACCATAAAGCGCAAAAATAATGATAACCAATTTGCAACACCAAAGCCAATAACAATAACAAGCTACTATAGCTAAAATCAAGCACACATGAACAAAGAGCTACATCTAACTTGTAAGGACATCAATAATATGTGCTAGATGAATCATAGCTATAAAAAATGCCAAATAATGCATATTAAATGAGAGAGCATCAAGGCCATGAAACAAAGCGAATATAAAGCACATCAAACAAGCTGAAGGGCGAACGAGCAAAAATAGAGGCAAGACAATCGTGCTCCATGAGACAAAAAACAACCATCTAAGCTGCATTACAACGGCAACCAATCACGTCCCCAACAAAAATTAATTTAAAAGCTGATCAAAAAAGAACCTCTCAAGGATATTAAGCATGACTAAAAAGTGCCCAAAAAGGGAGAGTCGTGGATGAGGCAGGTCTGGATAAGAAAAGCTCAAGAAGGGATGGAACTCATGAAATAAAAAGCTAACTAAAACCCTAGATAGATATGAAAAAAATTCAAGAAATAACCAAGTAACTAGGAGGTAGAAGAGAGGGAAGAAAAATGGGAGAAAGCAAGACAACTACTTACAAAAATAGCTAGATGCTAAAAATCTTGTGAAACTAACTAGACACTAAAAGCGAGCCATTATGGAAACAAAAAAAGGAGAAGATAAGACTCCAAACCAAATTAGGTAAAAACAGGCCAAGGGTGCAAATAAACAAACCGGAAGAACAAAAATTGAGTACAAATATGGCCCATAAAGCAAATGGAATATCTCATAAACAAGATAGAAGGAACAAGCGCAATAAACATGTTAGTAGAAAGAAAGCGATTGGGAAGCGAAGGGCTAATAGAATATAAAATGGACCACGAAGCAATGAAAATAAAACAATAATAGAAGGAAGGGAATGAATGAAGTACAAAAACCAAGAAGATAGAGAGGGCAGGAGGAAAGGACTAATGTGGCAAAAGACCTAAAGGAGCCAACTATTTGGAACTAAAGATCTTGGAGGTGCAAATGCAATAATAGAACACTAAGAAGAGAAGAGCCAAGATAGTAGGAAAAAATAACTAAAAAGGAAATACCACGGGCTGAGATAAGCCCAGGAAGCAAAGATATCCTCTACTGAAGCATAATAGCCCCAAAAGGTGCACAAACTAAATTCAATTCCCACGAGAAACAATGAAAAAGTCAAGTAGCGAGCAACAAAAAGCTAAAACAAAGATTAAAGTTTGCAAACCCAAGATGCAACGAGAATGCCAAGATTACCAAAATCAAAATGCATCATTTCATCTTTGGAGAGCGTGAAATATATGCAACAATAAAGTGAACCATGTGCCTATCTGAGATCATCAAACAAGCGTCTGCCGGGAGCGAACACAACAAAAGCGTCGGTGCAATAATAGGCCAATATGCAGCAATAAAGTGAACCATGTGCCTAATACGGATCATCAAACAACGATGCAAAGCGAACACAACAAAACGTCGATTGCAATAATAGGCCAACATGTAAAATGAAGAAATAATCAATATCCACAATAAAGACCAGAACAAAAATGGGACCGAGATCGGTGGTGGAAACGGTCCTCGAGAGAAAGGCTAAATGACAAAGTGTGAAAAAGACAACCAAATAATGAGAATGGCGAGAATCATTATTTTGATGGAATAGGATTAAACTTGCTAGCTTCTCATCACGATAATGATTAGACAAAGTGGCCTAACAAACATAAAAGTGGAGCAAAGGAGGAAGAACGTGAGCATAAAAATGGGAGGCGGAAACATGGCCAACAAACACATAGTCAAACATCCGACCCATTCGGGAACTAGGAAACAACGCTACATAACACATCAAACAATAAAAGAATAGGACAATCAAAAAACAATCTTGAACTAGAATAATGGAACTTGGACAATGGAAAGTACTCACAACAAATTGAAAATATGAACTAGAGAAACAAGGATGTAATGTCCAAGAGCAAAACCAACATAGCCAAATGCACGCATTAAATGAAATCATGAAGAATGTCTAACAATGGAACAACATCTACCAAGTATGGGTGGTGACCAAATGTGGCCGACCAACCCACCATGAATACGTGGAAGAACTAATCATCAAGATGTACCATGGTGGCCAAGGCGAATAACAATATAAAAAGTACATAAGCGTATGGGGAAATTGCAAAAGCACTAGGCTCTTCAATACTTCCAACAGAAATCAACAAATGGAATCACACTATGAAATCTGAAAAAATTGGAAAATGACAAACAACCCGTCTATGGGGCTAGACACGTAGTTGACATATTAAAGGTGTTAAAATACTACGCCAAAATGTCAGCACCAAATGCATAGCAAATCGGATCTACAAACAAACTGCATGTAAATATGGGAGATGACCAGCAAAGCTAGAATGGAATGAAAAACAACCATGCCAAATACTAGCACCAAAACATGGCAATAACCTCAAGAAGAAGACAAAGTGGAGTCAACCAATAAACGGAGAAAATAAGCTAGCTAGAAAGAACCGATTAGCGACAAAAATGCAAACGTGACATCACTATGTTTCTATGAAAGCGAATGTGGAAACTATCTTTGCGGACAAAGAAAACATAAAGAACAGTAAAACACTCAAAGCGATATGGAAAAAAAAGAGAGAACCCGTTACAAAGGTTTCATGAAAATGAAATGACCTTTAAGGTACTAAAAGAATACTCGAAACAACCAAATAGCCATAAATATAAAATTGTCTAATATTTACGAAGCGACCTCCATCCCGAGCATGTCCAATGGAAATATCAAAACCTCCATCTGTACATTCAAAGGAAAACCTATTCCCAAAGCGGGGCGTATAGAAAAGAAAGGGAGAATATTGAGAATGGCCCCAATTAGCAAAGGGGATTCCCTAATAAGTATCCATGGAGACACAATGGAAATGAACTAGACAAATCAAAAATCCCTTGAAGTAAGAAGGGGAAGCAAAATGGTGAAAATTAAAAGCTCGAGTCTAGAAGCGGTCGAGGCGGGCTCGGCCCATGAAAATTCAATGCGAGATTGAAAATGCGGAGAGGAAAAATGACTCTCTGGGATAAATGCACTAGATGGAAACAAACCATGGAGTAAAAAGGGCAACAAGGGGAGTATTGACCTCAAGAGCACAAGTAGAACAAGCATAATTAATTAAATCATATACAAAAATGCCAATAACCATAAGAGAAAGATACTTCGTTTCAAGGAACATGTGAGGCGACCACTTGCTTTAATGGATGTGCCAACTCGGCGGAATCTCGTATCTTGAACCAAACAACACCTTACAAGACTTTAGAAAAAAGGACCACATTGCATAGGCGTCCCGCCTATAAGCGAACAATTGAAACCGTTTACCGAGAATGCAAGCAAACAAAAGAAAAAAGCTGGATCAAACTACCTAGCCCAAAACAATTGATGCGCACATGATTGGACCACGAACATGAAATTCATAAGAAAAAAAAGTGGTGGAGTGCGAGACTACTTGCAAAAATTAAAAACAACTAGACAATACCAAGAAGAACCCGGTCGTAAAAGCAAGGGAAGGAATACCACAACTGGTATCCCATACTCAAATCAAGAAAAAGAACTACGGTCGAAACTCTGCGATTGCATACATGTGGCGGTCAACTTGCCGCCTAACAGGGATTTGCTGGAACCAGAAAGCACCGCTTCCTCATTTCGGCGCCGATCTAGAAGCATCGCAGGTCGATCGATGCAGAACCAAATCATGGCGGATCGACCGAATGTCCTTTCGAATGGTGCAAAAATCCGACTCAAAAAGGCCCATTTGTCCTCGAAGTTGTATCTTATCCCCTTCCATTTAGAGCAGATTTAGAGCGGTCGTGTCACGGTGAAGAAGAGGTGCGGAATCGAAATCGACAGCGATAGAAGGCGGACCAATCTAAGTTAAGCGCAATCCGACAAAATAAGAACTCAATCCGCAGATCCGAGAATCCTATTTGAGCTACCTAAATCGCCAAGAATGCATTTGAACTGCAAAACAACCAAGCAATCAGGGTTTTGGCCTCGTGAGCATATAACCCAGAACCCCAATCATGGAAAAAGGCACCGTTAAAGACAATCAGCGTTAAGGCATTACGTTTCCACAGAAAACTTAGGCCCCAAACATGAAAAAAAGGCAAAGAAAAGAAAAAATCTGAAAAAAAAACTTCGGTTCAAAGTACTTATCACGGAAAAATCGCTCGGTTGTGAAAGCCATGCGGACACTCTTGCCAACAAGCCTCGGTACCTTTCGATTGATTCGACTCAATCGGTGCGGCGGGAGTTAGAATGGCTAAGACACAAGGCCGGGAAGGAAACACCGAAACAAAACCCACTGGGGTAAAGGATGAAGAACAAGGTTAAGATGCGGTAGGGCATCATCAAAACAAATTAGCGAATGGTGATGGTGGTGAAAACTGGTAGGATAAAGGAGGAGGAAAAACTAGCTCAAAGAGAAACGCCGATGAATGAAAATGAAAGAAAAAATTCGAAATAAATAGGCGATGTGAGGAGAGGCGTCCCCATCAAGGAATGTCGGTTCTATTGCTATACAATAGAGAGCAGGTGGCATTATCTTATACATCCTTACATCCTTATATCTTTTATAATAGGTGTTTAATACACATCATTACATCTGATGCACACATTATTTATGGCATACATATAATTTAGATGCACATTATATTATTGATGGCATTACAGTCAATGATTCACTCATCAACCCCTGCTAATGTGATCGCATTCAGCTCGTAGGTATGGCGCTTAGGAAGCCAAAGAAGATGGATCACAACACAAGTAAGGCTGGGGCAATGACACTCACGACCATTACCTTTGGATTGCAAGTAGGGATCCAGCTTAACACCTCTATGTATGCATTCAACAAGATCATTGTAGCTCATGGAGCAAGTAATGGTCTCAAAGCCCGATCTTCATGCAGTTATAAGCCATGGGAGATGAATGACTTCTACCACCCGAATGGAGCTTTTATAGTCGTTGTAGAATTATTCGTATAATACTTCAGCATTATTGGTATTATACTTCAACATTATTGGTATTATACTTCAACATTATTGGATTCGTAGCTATAAATTCTTTCACCTTGCTTTCACTTCTCACTTTTCACCTTGCTTTCACTTCTCGTGTTCTCACCTTGCTTTCACTTCTCACCTTGTATTCTGTGTTCTTTGCTACTTGATCTTGATCCTTGCTTTTTGCTCCTTGATCTTCCTTGTTCCTTGATCTTCTTGCTCCTTGATCTTCCTTGTTCCATGCTTCTTGCTACTTGATCTTGATCCTTGTTCCTTGCTACTTCATTCCCGTGCTCCTTGCTACTTGATCTTGTTCCTTGCTCTTGATCTTGCTACTTGATCTTGTTCCTTGCTCCTTGCTCCTTGATCTTCCTTGTTCCTTGATCTTCCTTGTTCCTTGCTTCTTGCTACTTGATCTTGATCCTTGTTCCTTGCTACTTGATCTTCGTGCTCCTTGCTACTTGATCTTGTTCCTTGCTTCTTGCTTCTTGCTCCTTGTTCCTTGCTCTGCTCCGTGTTCCTTGCTCCGTTGGTGATCCTTGCTTGCTTTTGCAAATGATTGGACCCAATCCTCCCTGGGCTACTCCAGAGGCCCTGCAAGCATGCCCCAAGTGTGACATTCCAAGTATTTATACGGGATACGTATAAATAATATACTGACACGTCACCAGTAAAGGTACGCCACCATGGGGTATTTTGACATTGACCTAAAAGGGATTAATTTAGCTATGCTAAATTAACCATTAAAGGATAATTATCCAATTATTTGAAGTGGACTAATTGGCTATTTAGGGGAGCGCCACCTGGCCTAACTCGATTGGCCAGCATGGGAAGTTCCAATTTGGGTCATCAACTTGACCCCTAGCCCTGATTGACTCCCAAAACCGATCAAGAGGAGCAGCAGCTGAGCGCCCACCTTGCTAAGCGCCTTTATCGTAGGTTGTGTCGGGCGCCAAGTCCGGGGAAGATGGAAGCACCAAATGACAACGGATCGGTAGGAACTTCGGTGGGTGGTTAGAGTAGCGATATTTTTAGAGGCGCCCTTTGTTGGGCACTTGTTGTGTTCATTTCTTACGCTTTCTCATTGCTTTGTAGTAGGAACTAACCCTTGATTGCAAGGTGAGTTCTCTTTATTTCGATTCTGGTCTTGCTCTTAAAGGATGAATTGATAGTTCTTTGTATAGTATTACTCTGGAGATGGGGGAATTAAAGGGGGTAGAGACCTCGAGCCATGCTAGTAGTATACTTCTAGGTTGATCTGTATTTCCCATTAGTTGCGGACTGTGTACAAGAGACCACCCGGCGTGTAGATGCTATGGAATGGCTTAGCACTGAGAGAAGGGGCCCAAATGGCTTAAGTGGGGGTGGGGTCTTGCATGAATATAAAAAGGCTCCACGAGACTCCTGATGGGCTAGGCGATGGCGGTCACGTAGAGGGGCGGGTATGGGTCGACACTCCCACAGGTGTAGAGGTGTGACCGGTATGGGGCACCATGCACTTTGAGTAGATTTAGGGTGAGTAAATTCCGGTGCGGATGCGGGGGTCGCTGATGCGACGCGTATTCTCTAGCTCACCCATGGAACCCTTTGCGATCTGGAAGGGACACTTCCGACACTGCCTCGTCGGACTAGGGCTTCATGAACCACGGAGTAGGCTCGAAGGGTGATGCCTTTGTGCGTCTCGGGAAGGCTATAAGCGAAGCCATAGCGAACCCCATCGCAAAGTGTGTGCCGGGAGGGGGATGGAGTGGACAACCCTAGCCGATGTTCTATGCCGACCAGCGCCATGTCAAGATTCGGTCTGGCGATCTCTTGAGACCCTGGCGGTCGGTCGATCCTCTTTGGAGTAGGCGGGGTAGAACCATGGGTTTGGGTGTTTTCCCTAGTATTAAATGCATATTCTTTGTTGTTGTCACTTGGATGGATGTGCCACCCCATGTGGTGGTAAATTATGATATGATTATGCTGTGTGCTAACCTTGTGTTCACGTTTCCGCGACATAGGAGCCCCATTGAAGGCGTGGGCCGAATGACCCCTCTGTGTCCTTCACTTGAGCATCTTCTATAGATGGCCCGAGTTAAGCGGAGGGCCACGCTCATAATTGAGTTGGTTGCCATGGGGGGAAAGTCCGTATGTATCGTCCAGGGTGCATTATACGTTGAGGGAAGCGTCACGATTAATTGTCCGAGCCGTGATTTCGGTTAATCGAAATCATAGCACTGACTAAACCCTAACTCGTTAGTTCGGTAGTTAGGTGGGAGCTTAAGCTAGTGTGGATGTTTAGCTCTTTGATGTTTGGTTCTGTGCTAGGTTGATGTAGTAGATTGTAAGTCAAGAGGGTTAGAACTGGCTGGAGGACCCAAGTTTGGAGGCTATAACTTTTTGTAGGTAGTTCAGATGAAGGCGAAAGTGGTTCAATGGATCGGGCATATCCAAAAACCCTAGGAGGTCATCAGCGGTGGAAAAGTCAAGGAGGGACCCCGAAAGTCCTTCGGTAGCTTGCTTTTTATCGACTTCTGGGGCGATGGTAGGGCAGCGATATAATCTGCTGTATTTCGACCGTATAATCAGCGGCGCGTATTTGACCCGGATCAACCGCGCTTGCTTTACCGACTACGGAATGCGGTGGGGGGGCGTGGAATGCCGTCGGCCGCCGTATATTTCGTGTATTCCGTAGGTATAATTATCTTAAAAAAAAAAAGTAAACTTTTAAAATTTTAAGAGGTGGTGACGTTCATTTTTTACTTTCTGGCGCCTCGCTAGGTCTGGCGCCCGCCATAGCGGGACTCGCCTTTGCTTCCCACCTTGGTTCTTCTCTCGCCTTCTCTACCCCTAGCCTTCCATCTGAGTCTTCTAACGCAAGCCTCACTTGCGCGCCGCCTTAGACCTCCAAAGCCATAGCTATGGCCACCACCAAAATGCAGTGGACCCCACTACCCTTACTATCGCCCGGATCTATGCTTTGATCGCCATGACATATAGGCTGGCGACCACCTTTGATTGATATACTTACGGATGAGTTGGTAAATAGATTTGCCCAGCGGCGCTAGGATACCTATCCATCTACCATTACCGGGCGATTTTGGTTAAATTTGAACCTCAAACCGACTTCCTTATACCATGGGCGAGCAACCTTGACTTGGTCATGATGTTTGATAAATTTTACCCTCAGGATGAATGTGAGGGACATCGAGGAGGACGATAGAAGCGAGGAATTAGGCCGAGTATCAGGAACTGGATGAGGAGGATGGCCGTGAGGGGAGGTGGAAACGGCCCGGACCACCGGCTCGGGGTCGAAAAATCTGGTATCTAGGGGATGGAGTCGTCATTGATGGCGGGGCAATCGAGCTTCCCCATATCGATGGCATGAAGCTTCAGGAGGCAGCTTTTATGTGGGGAGAGGTTCGACATCAGGCTGGATTATTTGACGAGCGATCGGTCGATGAACCAGCGACCCATTGTTGAAAAAAGATTACATTGAGGTTGAAGAGCGACCTCCAAAGAGCTAGAGAATGCGGGGAGAAGCGAAAAGAATCCAAAAGGAGAAAGAGAGAAGGCCCGACAAGAAATCAAACAGGACAGCCAGGGTAATGGGGACCAGAGAATGGCGAGGGGCCCAACCAGACCGGACGGGGCCCATCAAACAGGAGAAAAGCGGCCGAAAAGTCCGGCAGCGGTACAAGGAGAAGTTGAAGGCGTGGAAAGCTTTTTTGGGAAGAATGTGAGTTCGGCCAGGCGAGAATGGGTGGATGCCTCGGCCTAGGCCCCATTGTTGGGGCCAAAGGCGATACCCCGGCAAAGGGGCGATTCCCAACCCCTGCTCCCGCAGGAAGCCCCACTTAGGGTATAGACCGGCAATCGTGGCCTTACGGAGATCCAAGTAAGTTTGAAGTCCACGCAACCGGATACGGAACCTTTTCAAAGGTTGGTGGGGAGATAGCCAAAATTTAAAACCGACCTCCGCTTCCGGACTTTTGCCATCCCTAAGCGCTTCAAGAGAGGCCGCGAAGCCTACACGGGCACACTTTTGGTGATGTGAATCTTTGCGCTATCACGCAAAAAAGTCACCATAATGCCAAAGGATTTGGCCCTCGCCGAGGGGATTAGGAGGCGTCCTTAGTAAATTTTGGAGAATGCTGCGTTGTAAATATTTTTGTTATATTAAATAAAATCTACATTTTGTCCTTGTATTGTATGCAAAAAATGCGACATCGGCATAAATAAAAGGGTTAAAAGGATCTTTAAAGTTTCATTTTCATTTGTTTAAATCTGTTTCTCTTCCTCCCTCCTCCTTCCGAGCCCATGGCTGCCACCGACCTACTTGTATGGTACCAGGATAGAGAGCATTGGGATCCACAGGTGCCCTTCGACCTGTTACGGCCCTTTCTATGCCAGCGCCTTGACCTCATCTCTAATATGCAGCGGCACCCAGATTATGCCGGATTCCTAGAGTTTTATACAGGGGAGATGCTTCCTTTGTGTATTCCTCTTGGGGAACCTCCCTAGTTGTACCTAGAGCGGGATGTAGTCGAGATATGCTAGGGGGTGACACGCATATGATGTGCTCAAGGGCAAGCTTAGATGGGGTGCTGTTTTTGCCGTTGTTGCACCAAGGGCGACAATATCTTGAAGTTGCCTTTGCCCTAGCCATCCTCATGGATCAGTACGTTGAGGATGACACATTTCCGGCAGAGAAAGGCAAACTCCCTGAGTCTTCTGAGGAGGAAGAGGATGAGCACGTAGGCATGGGTGACTTCGCCCGTTGGGGCGGTGGCGGAGGAGATGCCACCACAGCGGGAACAAAGGCTGCGCGCTTATGGGGCTGATACCCTTCGGTGGTATATCACCAGGGGCAAAGTATCTTCTTTTGGATGATATTATCTGGACTTATCACATGGTGGCCAGGGTTAAGCGCCGACGCAAGGACCATGTACTTTATGAGTTAGCGGAGTACTGTATGGATGATTTCATCGACTTTACTCCCATTGACCTGCCACAGGAGGTATAGCAGCTACTCCAATTCCATCAGGAGACCATAGAGCCAGCTGAAACTTTATTGCGGCTTTGGGGGGCGGTGATGACGGGGATCCGCCATCTCGACCTTCCTGGGGATGCCTTCTGACTATGGGGCCTTATGTTCCAAACATTAATATGGTGAAGTTCCCTCGGGTTTGGATGAGGAGGAGAGGATGCGTACCATAATCTTTGCTCATTTGAAGGAAGAAGCGGGAGGAACTCAAGGAAGAAGAAGTCCCTATGGACTTGGATAAGGAGGTTGCCCGTCGGAGACCCCTTGAGGGAAGGTATTGGAAATCACCTCACCCGCTTCTTCCTATCGACTTTTCGTGAGGGGCAAGTTCTTTTTTGTAGCCGGGACTTAGGGCGGCTGAGCCGTGGTGGACCCTCCGTGCTCTTTCCACATTGGCGGGGGCAAGAAGCTTCCCTATCATACGCTTACTTACGTGCTCGTTCGGCCCGGGATCTTGCCCTCCTTTGCATTGGGGGGGATATTGCACCATGGATGAGTATGAAGCTCCTTCTGGCCCCATTGGCTAGCCTATCCGCTGAGAGCGCCTCCATTGCACCGGTGCCCACGGTAGACCCGGGGTGACTCTATTACGACATCGGCCGCCCGCCACCACCTCCCGGCCTATGGGCCTTGAGAGGAGGACCTAGTTCCTAGACAATTGTATTCTGCATCTTATCTTTGCGTATAGTTGTAAAATTTTGATTTGACATTTTCCTTAGCCATTTTATAATATATGTGCCATTTTCTTATGGTTTATGATTATTGTATCGATGAATACAATTAAATTGTTTTCTTCCATGATACTTCCTTGTATCTATTAGAGTTTCGAGTGTAAGAAACTGTTCCACATTGTATATTCATTTTTGTCGTCTTGCAGACGAGGGACTCGAAGAATATGAAGAAAGAATCACCAACCAGATACGACGGGATGATCCAGGGCCTCCCGAACAAGATTACGGCCAACGATATGGGGAGTACCTGGAGCGGGACGGTGATTATGAGGTAGGGGAACCTGCAGAAGAAGGAGAGCCTTATGATCCAGCTAAAGGCTTGGAAGTAGTTAACATTCTCAGAGAACGGGCCTTTGAGGACTTACACCAAACTCTTCGTCGAACATGGGATTACTGGGACATGACAAGGCATGAAGCTTTCGCTGACGCTAATGATCACTTGTGGCAGATTTTCTATGCGTTAAGAAGGCTCTTTAATCTCCTCATCATTAGCCCCACGCTAGACTACCAGCCTGTTATTGTCCAGGCCTGGGCTCGCTACAAGTTAGTCAGAGCTGTACGCGAGAGCGTTCGCTACTCTATCTTGTACCCTTTTGCGCAGCCCTAGGTCGGGTCTCCTCAGTTTTTCTTCCATGCTTACGTGTGATTTAGGAATTGTCCACTGTATCTCTGTATTATACCACTTTAACTTTTGTCACTACCAATGTAATGATCTCTAATGTAACAACTGTTCTCTTATAATAAAGATCTTTCCTATTGTACTCTTTTATTTATTCTCTCTCTAAATACTATCCGAAATGATCTTCTTTGTGAGACTTGAGGTCACTATAAATTTGCTTATACCTTTTTATGCTCAATATAGACGGTGCACGCAACGCCGCCTGGCAGACGCTCTCGAATGCCAGTAGACTAACACCTGAGCAGGAACTTATGTTGATGAAGAGGCAATTAGTCGAGTTACAAACTTATGTGTTGAATGCCAACCCACCGTAGCATGTACAGGAGGATGGACCGGAGTTACCTCCGTTGCCGCCAAGTCCACCACCACAGCAGCCACTTGCACCTGAACCAGGCCCCGTGCCTGCACAAAGGAGGCACCATTCTAAACGTCGTCGGAGTTCCTCTAGGGATAGTGCCACCTCCTCACAATCAACCACCTCTGTGTCCTCTGAGTCGTCTGTATCATCCGGTGACCATGCAAAGCGCCGGGACAAGGAGTACCGTAAGACGGTTGATACGGCAGTATATGGAAAAATAGGAAACTGGCCCAGTTTGATGGGAAATCTAGAGGCGGGCTAAATGCAGAGTCCTAGTTGGACGAGATGAAGGAGTTTAGAAAATCCTACGGTATGGCGAGAAAAGGATCTGAAGGTTGCCACCCACAAACCTACAGAGGCTGCGGTATTTGGTGGAAGGGCTATGCTAGAACCAAACATACGGGCGAAGTAGATGCAAATTCAAAAAGTTTGCCAAAGCTTTTTAAGTGGCATTCGTGCCCGTGCGCACAAATGCCAGTGATTGATTTTTTACGGTTGGAGCAAAGGGCATGTGAGTTCGGGCCTACAGATGAATCCATGCGCTGAGGCTATATGCGGGTATGAATGAAAAGAGGCGGTGGAGGGTTATATTGAGGGTTGGCCCCATCAATTAAGCGAATGGTTAAGGCCATAGACCCCAAGTCGATTCTTTTGAGGCTAAGGCGAGCCTTGAAGAAGACCGCGCCCGTGGGGGCGGTACCAGCGTCGACATCTTATTCCCAGTGCGCCCGTACACACCTTATAAAGGGCCGTTCACCCGATTCGGGGCCCTCTCGGCCAAAACTCTAGCGGTACCCGGGGAAAAGAAAAGTCACCGCGCCGCCCAGATAAAGCCGAACAATGTCGGTAAGGAAGTTCGGAACCTCTTCTGATCCATTCCCAAAGAGGCTCGAGAACTCAGCTCGTAGAGATAAGGCATGCTACTGGTGTATGCGGCCGGGCACTTCATGCGAAATTGTCCTTATGTCGCCTTGAGACTGCCGGTGGCCATGGCCGACCTCGATTGGGGCGATATGGAGTCTACACTACTGTCGAGGAGGAGGCTCCGGTATATTCCGCGGTCGTCTCATATCCTTGCGGCTATAGAAGCTGGCAATCTTTGAAAGTCGGCCTGCTGTTATTTCCACCATAGGTCAAGTAGGCGGTAAACCTTTCATAATTCTTATGGATCATGGGAAGTACACATAACTTTGCTTCTCCTAGAATGGCTCGGTATTGCGGCTTGAGACTTTGAGGTCCCGATAGAGACACATCCGTTAGCCCGATGGAAAAATCGGAGACATACTCATGGCGTCGCATTAACCTTAGGATCACGGTTGCCGAGGTGCACCGATTGCTTTAGGCGCCGAGTTAATGGATATTGGCAAATATGACCTCATTGTTGGTATGGAATTCTTGTTTTGAAAGCGGGAAGTTACCTTCAACGCGACTAATGGAGCCAGCGTGACTATAAGGTGATCCATTCAACCCTATCATGCGATCTATGTCCATCAAGCGGTTAGATAAAGCTATCGCGGGGATAACCTCCCTTATTGGGCCGTCATGAGACTTGCCTCCATTGAGTCGGATGCTAAGGGACGAAGCAAGTAATTGATACTTTGCGGAGGGCATTGCTAATCTTCTCCGAGAATTTCGCGATCTTTTTCCAGATGAGATCCAAAAGGTCCCTCCTTTTAGAGGGGTGGAATGTGAGATAGCTTTGGAACCAAATACTAAGCCTACCGGGTAAGGCCCCGCTGGTATGAGTCCCCTGAATTCTTTGGAGGCTTAAGAAGCAACTTCAAGAGCTATTAAACCTCGGCACGGCGAATAAACATACCATCAAGAATCGCTATGCTTTACCACGAGCAGACGATCTTATGGACCAGTTGCAAGGAGCCAGATACTTCTCAAAGATTGACTTACGCTCCGGATACCATCAGATAAGGATTAAGGAAGAGGACATCCATAAATCTGCCTTTCGCACTAGATATGGGCATTATGAGTTTCTTGTTATGCCTTTTGGATTAACTAATGCACCCGCAACTTTCATGCGATTGATGAATGATGTCTTAAGCCCGGTACTTGGATGATTTTGTTGTTATTTTTCTTTGTGACATTCTCATCTGATAAGACTACGGAGGAGCATGAGCAACATCTTAAGCTGGCACTACAAAGCTAAAGGCGTCATCGACTCTTTGCCAAGTTCTCTAAGTGGAAGTTTGCCACTCCAAAGGTGGATTATTTGGGACATGTCATTTCAGTGAGAGGAATTGCTACCGATCCAACAAAGGCGAGGCGGTGAAGGATTGGCCCATTCGAGGAAATGTCTCGAGGAGGTCGAAGTTTCTTAGGATTGGCGAGGATATTACGGAAATTTGTTAAGGATTTTTGCAAGGATTTGCGCACCCCTTCTTGATCTTACAAAGCATGAGAAGGTAAAGGATTGGATTGAGCATTGGAAAGCAAAGGTCGGGGAAGTTTTGAAGCTTAAGGATGCTTTAGCGTCACACCAGTCCTCCCATTGCCCGACCACGAAAAGGATAAACTAGTAGCCAGCGGATGCTAGTAAGATTGCTACGGTGGAGTCCTAATGCGGGGAGGAGAGGGTTGTGCATACGATTCAAAGAAAATGAGCGGCCCTGAACAGTGATACCCCACCCATGATCGGGGAGTTGTTAGCCGTTGTCCAGCTCTCTGCGTATATGGAACACTACCTTCTTGGTAGAAGATTTTCAACAATCTGGATCATTCGAGTCTCCGTTATCTATCCACCCGGCCCGAATCTCAACCTCCGTCAAAGAAGATGGATGGAATTTACGGAGGAGTATGATTTTGAGATTATGTATAAGCACAGGAAGCACAATGTGGTTGCGGATCGTTGTCCGCCATCCCTTGATAACCGAACCCATTGTAGCGCAATTTCCACACTCACTAGTGAGTTTGGAAAGCAGATAGAAACAGACCTTGGCCACGAGATCCCGGGGAGTTACGTGATGTTTGGGATAGTTTGAATAAGCGAGACGCATACGGATAAAGAGCGTGAAGCTTTCGCTTCGTTACAAGAAAGAGGGCAACTTGTTATATTACAAAGGATAAGTTGTGTGTACACGAGACTTGAGATCGTAAGCTAATTCTCCATGACACGCACAACCCTATAGCGGGACATGCGGGGTTTTATGAAGACCTACTTTAAGATCCGCTCCGGTTATTTACGGCCTTCTATGAAGAAGGATATTGCTAGGTACATTAAGCGATTGTCGGTATGTCGGCAAACCAAAGGCTGAGCAATTAAGGATTCGGAGAGTTGCAACCTCTGGATGTGCCCAGCGCTAAGTGGGAAGTGATAACCATGGATTTCATTATAGGCCTTCCGCGTACTCTCAGGTGGATATGATGCATTGATGGTAGTAGTCGACAAATTGTCGAAAATGGCTCATTTCTTGCCATGTCGTACCCGAGAGTCTGACCGCCGATCTTTGCTACGCTATTTGCAAAGAGATCTTGATTACGCGGAATGCCACGAGTTATTGTATCAGAAGCGGGGATCCCAAATTAAGTAAGTGCATTTTGGAAAGACTTCTTTGCCACCATCCACACCAAGCTTGCTATGTGCGACATATCATCCTCAAGGGACGGATGGTCATACAATCGCATCATAGAGGATATGCTCTGAAGTTATGTGTGGAGATGCGATCACAATGGGGTGACTATATTTTATCACGGTGAGTTTGCCTATACTTGACATAAACAGGAGTCTTCTAGAATGTCTCCCTTTATGATAAATTATGGTTATCAATGTCTTACTCGGACACATGGCATAACCCGTTTCTAAAGTGGAGGTTTCTCAACAACTCCTTTTTAGAAATGCAAGCTTTAGTTGAGGAAGTTAGAGTGGTTACTTATTGGCTGCGATCGTGAGGAAGAGTGTAGCGGATAGACCTGAGACCCCCACGAGTCTTCAGGTGGATTGAATCAGTTTGGCTTAAAGTTAAGGTAAAAGCAGGCCAACCTTAAGATTGAGTAGCGCAAGAAGCTGGCACCCGGATGGGCTGGGGCCATTCAAAATCATTGAGCGAGTTGGAGAAACAGGAGGCATATGGCTTGGATTTGCCACCCGCTTGAAGATCCACAAGGTCTTTCCGTGAGTCTTCTGAAACAACACACCCCGGATCGAGGAGGAGGAGATCTTGGATACACCCACCCTTCTTGAAATGGCGAGGAAGAGCATCTAGATATAGTGCACGAAGCTCTTCTTGATCGGGCCTATAAGCAAACCGGAAGGAGTCAAATGCTACAATACTTGGTTAAGTGGAAACACTTGTGAGAGAAGATGCTAAGTGGGTGATGAAAATAGACCTTGAGAAGCACTATCCGGACTTCATGCGGGAATCTCAAGGCCCACCATCAACGATGCTATCAACCCGGCCGGCCGGTGGTAAGCTTGGAAGCTTGATTGCCGGGGTGGCTCTAGGGGTAGATGCATCGTGAAGTAATAATAGTTACCGATGATGAGATCACCTTTGTGTTCTCTAGGGGCGTGGTGTCTTGTCGATGTTGACATGACCACGAATAGCTTGGAAGCATATAGTTGATAGGCAGCGTTCATCTCGGCTACAATGGGAAATCGACCATTCCCTATGCACAATGAATTGCAAACCATAGACATGATAGGTCCCCTTGTAGATAGGGTTTTCTTTTATTCATTATAGGGGGTGGTCCTTCAACCACAATCTATTTATATTAATTATTTATCTTGATATCTTGACATGTGCATGCGGTGAGCGGTTCGTGACCTGCCATGTATAGAGGTTTGCTGATGGCCCGACTTCTTCGGTTCTGTTTGGTCTACATGTGTTCTTTTAGTTTAGATAATGTTTTGAAATTGGACTTGGTCCTTGAACTTTCTTTGATGATAAGTCGTAAAATGCACCTTGATGCTTACGCTCGATATATTTTGAACTTCAATCTATTCTTGTGGAAATAATGAGTTATCTTCCTTTCTTAAGTATACTTTCTCCTATTTGATTCTGCGATTAAGCTGTCTACGGTTAACTAACCCCAATGCTGAGGACAACATTATTTCTAAGGGGGAGAATGTGGCGTTCCAAGTATTTATCACGGGATACGTATAAATAATATCTTGACACGTCACCGGTATGAATGCGCCACCATGGGGTATTTTGACATTGACCTAAAAAGGGATTAATTTAGCTATGCTAAATTAACCATTAAGGATAATTATCAATTATTTGAAGTGGACTAATTGGCTATTTAGGGGCGCCACTGGCTAACTTCGATTGGCGGCATGGGAAGTTCAATTTGGGTCATCAACTTGACCCCTAGCCACTGATTGACTCCCAAAATCGATCAAGGAGGCGGCGGTTGGCGCCCACCTTGCTAAGCGCCTTTGTGTGTGTCGGAGGCGCCAAGTCGAGGGGAAGATGGAAGCACCAAATGACAACGGATCCAGTAGGAACTCAGGTGGGTGGTTAGAGTAGCTTGATATTTTTAGAGTAGCGCCCCTGTTGGGCACTTGTTGTGTTCATTTCTTCTGCTTTCTCTGTGCTTTACCTGTCGGAACTAACCCTTGATTGCAAAGGTGAGTTCTCTTTATTTCTGATTCTGGTCTTGCTCTTAAAGGATGAATTGATAGTTCTTTGTATAGTATTACTCTGGAGATGGGGGAATTAAAGGGGGTAGAGACCTCTGAGCCATGCTAGTAGTATACTTCTAGGTTGATCCTGTATTTCCCATTAGTTGCGGCCTGTGTACAAGAGACCATCGGGTCGTAGATGCTATGGAATGGCTTAGCACCAGAGAAGGGACGCAGTGGTGAAGTGGGGGTGGGGTCTTGCATGAACATAAAAGGCTCCAGAGACTCCTATAGTGGGCTAGGCCTGATAGCCGGTCACGTAGAGGGCCGGGTATGGGAGTGCGACACTCCACAGGTGTAGAGGTGTGACCCGTATGGGGCACCATGCACTGAGTAGATTTAGGGTGAGTAGAGTGGATGCGGATGCGGGGGGGTGTCGCGGCGCGTATTCTCTAGCTCACCCATGGAACCCTTACAATCTGGAAGGGGGACACTTCCACGACACGCCTCGTCGGACTAGGGCTTCATGAACCACAGGTAGGTAGGCTCGAAGGGTGATGCCTTGAGTCTGCGTCTCCAGGAAGGCTATAAGCGAAGCCATGGCGTGAATCGACCCATCACAAAGTGTGCGGGAGGGGCGGATGGAGTGAACAACCCTAGCCCGATGTTCTATGCCCATTAGCGCCATGTCAAGATTGGTCCGCTGATCTCTTGAGACCTAGCCGTCGGTCGATCCTCCTTTGGAGTGCGAGCGGGGTAGAACCATGGGTTTGGGTGTTTTCCCTAGTATTAAATGCATATTCTTTGTTGTTGTCACTTGGATGGATGTGCCACCCCGTGGTGGTAAATTATGATATATGATTATCTTTGTGTGCTAACCTTGTGTTCACGTTTCCGCGACATAGGAGTCCCATTGAAGGCGTGGGCGAATGACCCCTCTGTGTCCTTCACTTGAGGCATCTTTATAGATGGCGAGTTAGGCGGAGGCCCTGCTCATGGTGAGTTGGTTTGCCATGGGAGGGAAAGTCGGTAATAATATCGTCAGAAGGTCATTATCACGTTCCTGGGCGTCACACCAAGCATTACGTGTGGCTTTGATCAAGATGAGCTATTTGACCATTTCTTGGAGTGGAGGTTGCGCCACGGTCCACCAAGGAGCTTGCAATGGAGTTGATCAACTTCATTACGGGGCGGTTGATTGTGGTCATGAGCCAGCGATGGAAATTAATCCATCTGAATGTTATAGGAGACTTGAATGGGGGGAATTCTTGAACCCCCTCCTCATCTGGGCGAAATGCTACTGGCGGTTTGGGCCTCTTCTTCGTCTTTGGTTATTTGCACACTCTGCGGATCAATACATATCGAGTTAAGTTCATGAAATTTGTAGGGAGAGATGTATGGCCTTATGGGGACGTACTACTTGAGAATACAACAACTTTGTGGTTGGGTCGCTCTTCTTACGTAGAGTATCATCATGTGGAATTACTTTTGCAATGACTAGGTACCCCATATGGTGGGAAGAATCAGGCTGGGATATGGGTGAGCTCACGGGTTCCCTTTCCCATTTGCGTGGGTTAGACCTCATGAGGGAAGGGGGGGAAGGGGAAGGGGAAGGGGTTAGGAACCTAGGGGAAGGTTACTAGGGACATCTTTAGGTGGTGCGTAGTAACCTTTGCTATCTATCGGGACATCTTGCCATGGTCTCTAGTAACCTTTGCTATCTATCATACATAGTTCATACTTGGTCTCTATTGTGTTTGGAAGTTGGTATATGATCTTTGTGTTAATATGTTCTCTAAATATTCATGTATGTATGATACAGATGCTTGCATGTGTATACAACCCACATAAGGTCTATGATACAGTCTTTGCCTGCGTGTATACAACCCATGCATAAGGTCTATGATCTGAGAGTCTTGTACACATGTATACAACCCCATAATAAAAAATTCCGATTTACTAAAATTTTCCCATTATAATGAAATTGTGCTTTATTCGATTTGACAATTTGTAGCATATATCATAATAAAAATTAAATGAATCATGATAGTCTAATAAGCGGTTGAATTAATATTGTTATATGATGATTTGATAGTTTACAAGCTGTAGCATATATTATAATAACTAATGGATTGCATTATATATAATCGGTTTAAAATAGTAATTTACAAATGATATTTAAGAATCTCATGAAGGTGGTTTGACAAAGTAAAAGATTATTAAATAATAACTACTAAACTTATGCCTAATCTAGACTAATATGTATTGTGATACTTGTCAAAATTGAAAAATTGTGAAAATTGTAAAACTCATCGGACTAGAAAAGTCCAAGGATACATTATCATTGTCTTCCGCATGTGAATATATGTCGAATGTTTGAATAGTAATAACTATTGGGGATATCAAATACATTGTAAAATACCATTGCCAAAATTGTCCCTTCTTTTTTTTTTTTTTTTTTTTTTTTGAGAGAAAAAAGTTTTTAGTCATTAATTATAGAAAACAATTACATAGTGCATAGGCATATCAAAAAGGATAAGCCATAAAAGATTTTTTAAAACTAATAAGGATTTAAAAGTATAGCAAAAAAATAGCGAGAAAATAAACAAAATTAGCTAGATCAAGTTATTTTGATCCGAACTCCAATCATGAGATTAGTCCAAAGAGATAACTAGTTTGAACTTGAAACCCTCTTGTGCCCAAGCGGTTGAATCTCTGAGCAGATAAAGAAGAATTGAGCCCTTGTACCTGGTAAAAAGCAAAGAAAACTCAAAAATTATAAGTGTGCAGGAAATGGAAATTATCTGGGATGAAGGGCTGAGCAAATGGGGATTTGGTTGCTCCCCAGTCCACAAGCTCAAAAAGCCCTAGAGTTACAAGTGGCCATTAGATGGATCAAAGTTCCAAAGCAATCTGCTCTTCCCCTATGATAGTAATAACTCTCTCAGTAGAATTCAAATTGGGAATCAGTCATCTCCCTGCCATATATGTTAATGAACCAGAATAATTAATTACTTGCGAGATGAGTGCCTTTACAAAACTCTTCAGCCCATTGTATTTCCCTTGCTGGAACTTCACTCAACCTGTCCATTAACTGCCCTTTCACTATACCAGTCCAAAAACTATAATCATGATTATAGTGAAATGTATCTATACTGTTGTTATTTTCCAGTTTAGCCATTATAGCCTCTTATGCCATGTCATATTGAAGATCGAGCTTGTATTTACAATTCCAAAGGTAATCTAGCAACAGAAGCATCAAAATTAGAACCAGGATCATGACAATGTAGTTTAAAACTATTAAATGAGAATGAGAATGACCGATAAAGTTTCTAGCAAATTCCATCGTTATCATACTTTTCAGCATATTTGTTTTTATGTGCAGTGGCCATCATTTCAATATCATAAATAATTTGAAACTTAATCCAAGCAATAGAGATTTTATGACCACCATAAAGACATCTATTTCTATGCTTCCAAATGTTCCATAGAATAATGTAACAGACTGAGTTTCTGAAAGGCTCATTGTTGGAAATAAATTCAATTATATTCCCAGGTTTTGGAATGCCAAAGATACTTAAGATCCAAACCCAAAAATTATCAATTTTTTGACATGTAAAAATGTGCTGCACACTTTCAATAGAATTACAATCAAGGACAAAGTTGAGATATGACATGATCGAGGCTTGAATAGATTACGTGAACAAGTTCCAAACAAAGGAATACTTTTATTAGCTAAAAGGCGGTGAAGAAAGCAACCTTTGGCGGTAGTAACTTCTCGGATATTTTTAAATACCACCGATTCAAGATCGAGTTAATATTCAATACTTTCCAACTTTAGATTTGGGATAGTCGAGAGTTAGATGGGCATAAATATTGGAGACTTTGTAGAAATTTCTTATTCCCACAAGACCAATGATATTACATATTATTATTAGGATCAATCTTAACAAGCTCTAGGCCACATGTATTCATCACATTGGACCCACTTGATCTAGGGCCGATTTAGCCCATATATATGGTGGTGGCATATGCCATGTATTTGTCATATTGGACCCCCACAATCTATGGCTTAGGATTTAGCCTAGATCGTGGTGGTGAGATGTCGAGTTAGGGTTAGGGTTTTGCTCTACTGACTAGAAACATTTGCATCGTGTTTAGGTTTGTCTCGCGTTTTGGGCACCTCACTGGAAGCGTCAATATGATTGAGTTTGTTCATTCTTTGCTTTGTTCTTGTTCTTAGGTTTCTTCCCACCTTCTTTGTTGATCCATGAGCATTTGTAGCAGCCTTGTAGCATAGGCGAGTCATGGACTCTTCTTTGCCAAGGTGTATGCAAGAACTTGAAGTTCAACAACTATGGATGAGTTAAATTACTCATGCATGTTAAGAAGGTATGTTAGTTTTAGTCCCGGAGCACAGGCGATGAAACTCCAACGTGGTTCGGAAGCTTCTGGGAAAGATGCCATCCACGGATCGAGTCTATCGATTATGGTCATTTATGTATCATGGTGGATACTGTTGGTCACGACTATACATATTGCTTATCTAAGCGTTGGCGACTGAAATCATCGGATCCATCAAGGTATGAAGTTAGATGCCATACATAATGCATGGGATGCAAAATGGCAAAGGCAGAAGGCTGTTGATTCCAAACTACATTGTTGACATGTGGGGGACATAGCATTAGCTAAAAAGCTCACCAATCTCGGTCATGTTTAAGCTAATCATGTATAATTTGAGTACAAATGATTCCCCTATTAGAGGGTAGAACTTACGAAAAACTTGAAATTTGAGGTGCTCAGAAACTAGACAATCAATGAAACTTCTTGAACTAAGAACCACCACGATAAGAGATGATCCATCCCTTTGTTTGGTCTATGCAAAATAGAGAAAAATTGGCAACAGCTTCTCCTTAGGATAAAAAAACCCAGCCCTTTCGGTTTTGAGGGAAAACCCTGAAGCGATTAGATCAATGCTCTCGAGAAATCTCACCGCTAACATCACGTTCCCTATGCCCAGAAGTGAGGCGATAAAACAACAAGATAGCTCGATAGGCGGAAGCTGCGAAATATTTACCCGCGAAAATGGAAAAGTCACGAAAGAAGAATGACCCATTAGAAAGTTAGCTATAAGGCATGACGCGCATCAAAGCGCAATTTTCAGAATACTCTTCGGGCTCAGGGCCGTAGAAGGAAAAAGCACAACCGACGGTCGGGAAATGCGTCCGCCCGAAACGGAACCATCGTGAGGAAGAACATCAGACTAGTCTTTGCCTCGAACTGGTATACCCAGCAGAAAGAAATTAATGTAAGTCTGATCTCCCGGAGAGCTGCTTGCTCCATAGCCAGGAGAATGAAAAATAAACAATAACCTCGAGACCCGCGATTGCCACCGCAGAAAATGAAAAATAAAACCGCGATATATTTACAAGAACATCGCTTAAAGAAACAATGGAGGGTACGACAAATTAAACGAACAAGCGCAACAATGCTTAACGAGAATAATAAGAACCTGAAAGCGACATGACCTATTGCCGGATGATTCATCAGGGGAGGAGGATGAGAAGCTGGTAGGATAAAGGAGGAGGAGAAAAGCTCAAGGGAGCCTTAGATGAATGAAAATGAAAGAAAAGTGGCGAAATAAATGAAGCGTCAGCGGAGGCGATCCCCATCAGAATGTAGGTTCTATTGCTGTCCCGCTGACCGACAGTGGCATTCAGGATGGAGTCATATCAGGTGAAGCCAGATAGAAAGGGAATATCTAAAACCATCTATTAATCGGGAAAGAATAAAGTCGCGAAATCGAATCGCTAACGTCGAAAATCGGATCGCTCAAAACCACTCGAAGCCGGTAAGTAACGAGATAAATTAAGCAAAAGAAACAGGCTCAGGATAAAGGAAAAAGGCGTCCATCAAAGCTCATTGTCGTCATCGCGTCTTTCAGCATCGCTCATCTCCGGAAAGCTAATAAACTCGCTCAAAATCGCTTCCTCCGTCGAATAACGTCCGTCTTTCCATCGCTAAAAAGGGGAGTTGATAATTTTCAAATTTGGAAACAAAATGACAAGACAAACTTCGAATCAAACATGTCAAACAAGTTGGCCGGAATTAAGAAAGCTAACGAATTAGCAGAGAGGCGATAAGCGTCATGAGACAAACTAAACAAATAAGGACAAAAGTAGATTAGATATAACCTATAAAGCCAACTCCACGAGATAAGACCAACATATTTAGCAATAACCATACAAAGCGAAGAAGCGAAGAATAAAAGGAATGAATGGAGAAGTGAAAACTATGTCGATCCTAAAAGACAAAAGCAGCCGAGAATAAAAGGGGGGTAATAGAGAAAAACAAAGAATAGATTAAAGGAGCAAATGAAAAAGGAAACGAAGAACGAGGGGACAAGATGCTTAAGAAAAGACACGACCCTAAAAGGGCAAACATAAATCGGAAGATATACAAAACTAAGTGGGATAAAGAACAAGCTAAAGCAAAGTACACAGGGAGGCTAAAGGGACAAATTTGGACAAAAACCTAATAAGACAATCCTTGGATGGAGTATGGCAAACGGTGATGAACTCATAAGAAAGCTAAAGGGTTACCACACAAGGCACGAGAAGAACCCCGCAAACCAATAAATGACGTAAATTAAACTCCAGTATAAACTTTGACGGAGCCAAGCTATGAGATAAGACCACAAAAGCAACAAAGCATAACTAATAATCAACTATGAAACCAAAGAGCAACCAAAGAATAACGTGAATGAAAGGAGAAGAAAGATAAAACACCAAGATAGAATGGATGCAATGAAGAGGGGCTCTAAAAATAAAAGGATAGAAGCCAAAGGGATTAGTGGAATGGAGGGATGAAAATAGAAGTCAATGGGGTCTGTATTTAAATTGAGATGGAACACCGAACAAAAAGGAAACCCATAAGGTGAAAAAAAAAATAATGCAAAGAAGAAAATGAGGTCATAAGAGATGATGAGACAACAGAAAAAAAAAACCGACAAAAATATTAACCATAAACCTAAAAATAATGATAAACCAATGATCCAACACCAAAAATGACAATAACAACCCGCTACTATAGCTAAAATCAAACACACATGAACAAAGAGCTACATCTAACCTGGGGCGATTAGCAATATGTGCTAGATGAATCATATTTATAAAAAATGCCAAATAATGCATATTAAATGAGAGCATCAAAGGCCAACGAGTAAACCTAATATAAAGCACATCCAAACAACCCAAGGACGACAAAAATAGAGGCAAGACAATCAGATCTGCAGACAAAACAACCATCTAATCAAGCGACAACGGCAAACCAATAAGGCCCCCAACAAAAGAATTAATTTAAAAGTCGATCACAAAAGAACCTCTCAGGATATTAAGCATGACTAAAAAGTGCCCAAAAAAGGAGAGTCGATGGATGAGAGATCCGATAAGAAAAGCTCAAGAAGGGATGGAACTCAGGAAATAAAAAGCTAACTAAACCCAGATAGATATGAAAAAATTCAAGAAATAACCAAGTAACTAGAGCTAGTAGGAACAGAAGAAAATGGGAGAAAGCAAGACAACTATTTTACAAAATAGCTTGATGCTAAAATGTCGACCCAAAACTAATCCGTAGACACCAAAAGCGAGCCGTGCATGAAGCAAAAAAAAAAGGGAGAAGATAAGACCCAGCAAATTAGGGCGCAAACAAAGCCAAGGGGCAAATAAACAAAAAGAACAAATTGAGTACAAATATATCTATAAAGTAAAATGGAATATCTCATAAACAAGATAGAAGGAGCAATCAGAATAAACATGTTAGTAGAAAGAAACAAAGTTTAAGGCTAATAGAATATAAAATGGACCACAAGAAGCAATGAAAATAAAACAATAATAGAAGGAAGGGGAATGAATGAAGTACAAAAAACCAAGAAGATAGAGGAGAGGGAACAGAGGGAAAGGACTAATGTGGCAAAGACCTAAAGGAACCAACCGGAACTAAAGATCTTGAGGTGCAAATGCAATAATAGGAACACCTAAGAAAAGAGAAGAGCCAAGATAGTGGGAAAAAATAACCAAAAGGAAATACCAATGAAGGATAAAGCCGGAAGCAAAGATATCCCCAATGACATAATAGCCCCAAAGGTGCACAAACTAAATTAAATTCCACCAGAAACAATCGAAAAAGGTGAAGTAGCAGCAACAAAAGCTAAAACAAAGATTAAAAGTTTGTAAAACCCAAGATGCAAACCAGAATGCCAAGATTACAAAATCCAAAATGTATCATTTCATAGCCGGAGAACGTGAAAATATATGCAACAATAAAGTGAACCATGTGCCTAATAAAGATCATCAAACAACGTCGCAGAGCTTAACACAACAAGAACGCCGGTGCAATAATAGGCCACTATGCAACAATAAAGCGAACCATGTGCCTAATACGGATCATCAAACAACGTCTATGGCGAACACAACAAGAACGTCCCGCGCCAATAGGGCCAACATGTAAAATGAAGAAATAATCAATATCCACAATAAAGACCGTAACAAAAATGGCACCGGATGCGGTGGTGGATGCACCTCAAAAAGGCTAAATGACAAAGTGTGAAAAAGACAACCAAATAATGAGAATGACGACGAATCATTATTTTGATGGAGATAGGATTCGCTTGCTAGCTTCTCATCACGATAATGATTAGACAAAGTGGCCTAACAAACATAAAGTGGAGCAAAGGAGGAAGAACGTGAGCATAAAAATGGATGGAAACATAATAACAAAAACATAGTCAAACAAACACGGGAACTAGGGAAACAACGCTACCAAACAACAAAACAATAAGGAATAACGGACAAAAAACAACTTGAACTAGAATAATGGAACGGACAATGGAAAGTACTCACAACAAATTGAAAATATGAACTAGAGAAACAAGGATGTAATGTCCAAGAGCAAAACCAACATAGCCAAATGCAACGATTAAAATGAAATCATGAAGAATGTCTAACAATGGAACAACATTCACCGGCATGGGTGGTGACCAAATGTGGTCACCAACCCACCATGAATAATGCGGAAGAACCAATCCGCATCAAGATGTAACCATGAGGCCAAGACTAATAACAATACGCGTACATAACGAGCAGGGAAATTGCAAAAGTTAATTCAGTTCAATACTCCAACGAAATCAACAAAATGGAATCACACATGAAATACTTTAAAAAAATGACAAACAAACCGCCTATGGGGCTAGACTCAGAAGTTGACATATTAAAGGTGTTAAAATACCACGCCAAAATGTCAGCAACTAAATGCATAGCAAATCGGATCTTACAAACAAACCGATGTAAATATGGGAGATGACCAAAGAAAAGTTGAAATGAAAAACAACCATGCCAAAGACTAGGCACCAAAACATGGTAATAACCTCCAAGAAGAAGACACAAAGTGTGGAGTCCAAACCAACCAAACAGAGAAAATAAAACCACAGGAAAGAAACCCATTAAGCAAAAAATGCAAACCGTGGACATCACCTATGTTTCATGAAAGGCTAATGGAAACCATTCCGCTGACAAAAGAAAACATAAAAGAACCGTAAACACTTCAAAGCGATATGGAAAAAAAGAGAAGAGAACTCATACAAAGGTTTTCATGAAATGAAATGACCTTTTAAGGTACTAAAGAATACCTAAACAACCAAATAGCCATAAATATAAAATTGTCTAATATTTACCCCGAAAACACTCCATCCCCGGCATGTCCAATGGAAATATCAAACCCATCTCAGACATTCCAAAGGGAAACCCATTCCCAAAGCCGACGTAGGAGAAAAGAAAGGAGAATATTGAGAATGGCCCCACTAGCAAGGGGGATTCCCTAATAAGTATCCCCGCGGAGACACAATGGAAATGAACTAGACAAATCAAAAAATCCCTTGAAGTAAGAAGGGAAGCAAAAATGGTGAAAATTAAAAGCTCGGACTGAAGCAAATAAATAGGGCTCGGCCCATGAAAATTCAATGCACGAGATTGAAAATGACGGAGAGGAAAAATGACTCTACAGGGATAAATGCACTAGATGGAAACAAACCATGGAGTAAAGGGCAACAAGGGGGAGTATTGACCTCAAGAGCACAAGTAGAACAAGCATAATTAATTAAATCATATACAAAATGCCAATAACCATAAGAGAAAGATACTTTTTTCAAGGAAATGACGAACATGACGGCGACCACTTGCTTTTAATGGATGTGCCAACTCGGCGGAATCTCTCGTGGTAATCTTGAACCAAACAACACCTTACAAGACTTTAGAAAAGGGACACATTGCATAGACGTCCGGGCCTATAACTGGAGTAATTGAAACTTGGGTAACGAGAATGCAAGCAAACAAAAAGAAAAAGAACTGGATCAAACTACCTTAGCCCAAAACAATTGATCCACATTACGATTGGACACGAACATGAAATTCATAAGGAAAAAGTGGTGGTAACGTAGACCACCGTGCAAAATTAAAAAAACAACTAGACAATACCAAGAACCAGTCGTAAAGCAAGGGAAGGAATACCACAACCCGGTATCCCATACTCAAATCAAGAAAAAGAACCTTGTGAGAAACTCGGCCGACAGATATGTGTATGTCAACGTTGCCAACGTGGATTTATCGAACGCAAAGCACCGCGCCTCATTTTTCTATCTAAGAATCACGCAGCCCATCGATGCAGAACCAAATCATGGCGGATCAATCAATGTCACTTTCGAATGGTGCAAAAATCCGACTCAAAAGGCCCAACTGTCCCCCGGTTGTATCTTATCCTTCCATTTAGAGTGATTTAGAGTGAGATCGTGATCCGGTGAAGAAGAGGTCCGGAATCGAAATACGTTTTTAACGATAGAAGGGGCGCACCAATCTAAGTTAAGGGTAATCCGGACAAAATAAGAACTCAATCCCAGACCGATCCGCTATTTGAGCTACCTAAATCGCCAAGAATGCATTTGAACCGCAAAACAACCAAGCAATCGAGGGTTTTGGCTCGTGGAGCATATAACCCGTAACCCCAATCATGGAAAAGGCAAGATTAAAGACAATCAGTTAAGGCATTCTCGCTTCACGTAAAACTTAGGTCCCAAACATGAAAAAAGGCAAGGGGAAAGAAAAATACGTAAGAAAAACTCAGTTCAAAGTACTTATCCGAAAAATCGCTCCAGGTTAGGAAAGCCATGTCGACACTCTTGCCAACAAGCCCGTGTACCTTCCGCTGATTCGACTCAATCGGTCCCGCCGGAAGTTCGATAGCGCTTAAGACACAAGGAGCCTAAGGAAACACAACAAACAAAACCCCATTGGTAAAGGATGAAGAACAAGGTTAAGATCCGGTGGGGCATCATCCGAAACAAATTAGCGAATGGTGATGGTGAGGGAAACCGTAGGATAAAGGGAGGAGGGAGAAAACCAGCTCAAGAGAACCATGAATGAAAATGAAAGAAAAGTCGAAATAAATAGGCGATGTGAGGGAGAGACGCCCCCATCCAGGAATGTCGGTTCTATTGCTATCCAATAGAACCGCGGGCATTATGCTTATACATCCTTACATCCTTATATATTTTTTATAATAGGTGTTTAATACACATCATTACATCTGATGCACACATTATTTATGGCATACATATAATTTAGATGCACATTATATTATTGATGGCATTACAACCAATGATTCACCTATCAACCCCTAATGTGACGATTCACCGTAGGTATGGCTTTAGGAAGCCAAAGAAGATGGATCACAACACAAAGTAAATTTGGGCAATGACACTCACGACCATTACCTTTGATTGCAAGTAGGGATCCAACAACACCTCTATGTATGCATTCAACAAGATCATTGTAGCTCATGGAGCAAGTAATGGTCTCAAACCATCTTCATGCAGATTATAAGCCATGGGAGATGAATGACTTCTACCAATTAATGGAGCTGCTTTTATAGTAGAATTATTAGTGATAATACTTCAAGATTATTGGTATTATACTTCAACATTATTGGTATTATAACTTCAACATTATTGATTCATTAGCTATAAATTTTTCACCTTGCTTTCACTTCTCACTTTTCACCTTTTTCAATTTCTCGTGTTCTCACCTTGTTTTCACTTTCACCTTTGTATTTGCGGTTCTTGCTACTTGATCTTGATCCTTGCTTTTTGCTCCTTGATCTTCTTTTGTTCCTTGATCTTCTTGCTCCTTGATCTTCCTTGTTCCATGCTTCTTTTGCTACTTGATCTTGATCCTTGTTCCTTGCTACTTCATTGCGGTGCTTCTTGCTACTTTGATCTTGTTCCTTGCTCTTGATCTTGCTACTTGATCTTGTTCCTTGCTCCTTGCTCCTTGATCTTCCCTTGTTCCTTGATCTTCCTTGTTCCTTGCTTGCTACTGGCTTGATCTTGATCCTTGTTCCTTGCTACTTGATCTTCGTGTCCCTTGCTACTTGATCTTGTTCCTTGCTTCTTGCTTCTTGCTCCTTGTTCCTTATACCGCCCGTGTTCCTTGTTCTACAGGATCCTTGCTTGCTTTTGCAAATGATTGGACCCAATCCTCCACGGGCTACTCCAGAGGCCCCGCAAGCATGCCCCAAGTGTGACATTCCAAGTATTTATAACTGGATAATGTGATAAATAATATACCACACGCCACCAAGTAAAAGTTGCACCACCATGGGGTATTTTGACATTGACCTAAAGGGATTAATTTTAGCCATGCTAAATTAACCATTAAAAGGATAATTATCCACCATTTGAAGTGGACTAATTGGCTATTTAGGGGAGCTCACCTGGCCTAACTCGATTGGCCAGCATGGGAAGTTCCATTTGGGTCATCAACTTGACCCCCAGCCCCCATTGACTCCCAAACCCATCAAGAGGAGCAAAATGAAAGCCCACCTTCTAAGCCACCTTTATCCTCAGGTGTCCAGAGTCAGCCAAGTCCGTGGAAGATGGAAGCACCAAATGACAACGGATCCAGAGAGGGAACTCAGGTGGGTGGTTAGAGTAGCTTGATATTTTTAGAGTGGCCCTGCTGGGCACTTGTTGTGTTCATTTCTTCTCTCTTTTTTTTACTTTGTAGGAACTAACCCTTGATTGCAAAAGCAGTGAGTTCTCTTTATTTCGATTCGGTCTTGCTCTTAAAGGATGAATTGATAGTTCTTTGTATAGTATTACCTGAGATGGGGAATTAAAGGGGTAGAGACCTCGAGCCATGCTAGTAGTATACTTCTAGGTTGATCCCCAGATTTCCCATTAGTTTGCTACTGGGTACAAGAGACCACTGGGTCAGAGATGCTATGGAATGGCTTAGCACCGAGAAGGGACGCAAAGGGCATGGGGGTGGGGTCTTGCATGAATATAAAAGGCTCCCGAGACTCCTACAATGGGCTAGGCCCGATAGCTCTGGCCACGAGAGGGCCGGTATGGGTCCGACTCCCCTGGTGTAGAGGTGTGACCCCGCATGGGGCACCATGCACTTTGAGTAGATTTAGGTGAGTAAGCCTGCACGGATGGGTCGCTGATGCGGCACGTATTCTCTAGCTCACCCATGGAACCATCGCGATCCCGGAAGGGGACACTTCCCCACCTGCCGCCTGGACTAGGGGCTTCAAGGAACCCCGGAGTAGGCTCGGCGGGTGATGCCTTGAGTCTCTGTCTCCTGGGAAGGCTAAGCGAAGCCAACCTAACCCATCTCGCAAAGTGTGCAATGTGAGGGGCGGATGGAGTGGACAACCCTAGCCGATGTTCTATGCCGCCAACGCCATGTCAAGATTCGGGGTCACGATCTCTTGAGACCTAGCAGGTCGGACGATCCTCACCGGAGTCCGAGCCGGGTAGAACCATGGGTTTGGGTGTTTTCCCTAGTATTAAATGCATATTCTTTGTTGTTGTCACTTGATGGATGTGCCACCCCATGTGGTGGTAAATTATGATATGATTATGCCGCGGTGCTAACCTTGTGTTCACGCTTCCATGACATAGGAGCCCCATTGAAGGCGTGTAATGAATGACCCTCCGTGTCCTTCACTTGAGCATCTTCTATAGATGGCCCGAAGTTAAACGGAGGGCCCCCGCCATGGTGAGTTGGTTGCCATGGGAGGGGAAAGTTCCTCGATGTATATCGTCCCAGGGTCGAAGCACGCTCGTGGAGCGCCACAAGCAGACGTAGCCGCGGATTTCGGTTAATCGTAAATCATAGCATCGACTAAACCCTAACTCGCTAGTTCGTAGTTAGGTGGGAGCTTAAGCTAGTGTGGATGTTTAGCTCTTTGATGTTTGGTTCGTGCTAGGGTTGGATGTAGTAGATTGTAAGTCAAGAGGGTTAGGGCAACCGGAGGACCCAAGTTTGGAGGGGCTATAACTTTTTGTAGGTAGTTCGATGAAGACGAAGTGGTTCCAATGGATCGGCATATCCAAAACCCTAGGAGGGTCATCAACAAAGCGGAAAGGAGTCAGGAGGGGCAGAAAGTCAACTCCTGCCGCTGTTTTTTATCGACTTCTGCAGGCACGTGGTAGGAACGCCAGATAATGCCGTCATTTCGAATCGATATAATCGTGGCGATATTCGACGAAAGTCAACCCCGGCGCCGCTTGCTTTTTGGAGCACTACGGTCCGTGATTGGGTGGAGCTGATAGAACGTTCTCAAGTCCGTGAGTATTATATATTCGTAGACCGTTATAATTATCTTAAAAAAAGTAAACTTTTTAAAATTTTAAGAGGTAGGGCGTTCATTTTTTGTTTCACCCGCCACCTCTAGGGTTCGACGCCGGCCATCGCCTTCTGGGACTGCGCCTTTGCTTCCCAACCTTGGTTCTTCTCTACAGCCTTCTCACCCTAAATGCGCCTTCCCATCTGGTCTTCCAAGCAAGAACGCCCTCCTTGGGCCGTAGCCTTAGACCTCGGGCCATAGCTATGGCCACCACCAAGAGTACCATAGTGGACCCCACTACCCCTTCTTATCGCCCGGATCTATGCTTTGATCGGCCAAAGATATGGTCAGCTGACTTTGATTGATATACTTCGATGAGTTGGTAAATAGATTTGCCAACCACGCTTAGGGATACCCTATCCCATCTACCATTACTTCCGGAAAGTTTTGGTTGGTGAACCTCCGATGCTTCCCTTATACCATGGTCGAAAGCAACCCTTGACTTGGTCATGATGTTGATTAAATTTACCCTCCTGATGAGGGACATAACCGAGGGAGGAGGACATTAGAAATGAGGCCTAATTATCCCAAACCTGGCCGAGGGAGATGACCGAGGGGAGGTGGAACGAGCCCGACATCGGCTTCGGGTCGAGAGTAATGGTATCTAGGGATGGAGTCATTGATGGCAATCGAGCTTCCCCATACAAGGGCATGAAGCTTCCCAAGAGTTTTATGTGGGGGAGAGATTCCCCACATCAGCCCTGGATTATTTGACGACGATCATCCGATCGATAAGGGAACCAACAACCATTGTTGAAAAGACAAGACATTGAGGTTGAAGACCCATTCCAAAAAGAGAGTATGGGAGGAAGAAAGAATCCAAAAGGAGAAAGAGGAGAAGGTCCACAAGAACAAAGCAGGACCAAGGTAGGGTAATGGGGGGACCGTGAAGAGCATGGGGTCTAAACTGCACTGACCGACGCCCATCAAACACCTGAGAAAAGTCGTCAGCCCGAAAAGTCCCAAGCAAAAGCATAGGGAGAAGTTGAAGACCTGCCTGAGCTTTGGGAAGAATGTGAGTTCCAGCAGGGGTGAATGGGTGGATGCCTGATGCCTCCCCGCCTCCCATTGTTGGGGCCAAGACAATACCACCACTAAGGGGCCTGATTCCCAACCCCGCCCACCGAAGCCCCCACCGTATAGACCTGTACTGTGGCCTTACGGAGATCCGTAAGTTTCAAAGTCCACGCAACTTCGGGACAATGAAGTCAGCTTTTCAAAGGTTGGTCCTGAGATAGCCCAAGAATTTAAAACCGACCTCCGCCTGCACTTTTTGCCATCCTAGCGCTTCAAGAGGTTGCAAGCCTACCGGTGGCACTTTTTGGTGATTTAATCTTTGGCGCCTATCCACGAAAGAGAGTCACCATAATGCCAAGGATTTGGCCCCGCCCGGCAGGATTCTGGGGAGAGCGCCCTTAGTAAATTTTGGAGAATGTCCGCATTGTAAATATTTTGTTATATTAAATAAAAATCTACATTTTGTCCTTGTATTAGGAAAATTAAAATGCCGCATTATCAAAGATAAATAAAGGGTTAAAAGGATCTTTAAAGTTTCATTTTCATTTGTTTAAATCGCTTCTCTTCCTCCCTCCTCCCTTCCGGCCATGGCGCCAATCACCTACTTGTATGGTACCCGGGATAGAGAGCATTGGGATCCACAGGTGCCCTTCGACCTGCAATACCACGCCCTTTCTATGCCAGCTTGACCTCATCTCTCTAATATGCAGCACCCGGGACATGCTTATGGATTCTAGAGTTTTATACTGGGAGATGCTTCCTTTGTGTATTCCTCTTGGGGAACCTCCCCTAGTTGTACCTAGAACGGGATGTAGTCCGAGATATGCTAGGGGGTGACACCCACGCATATGATGTGCTCAAGGGCAAGCTTAGATGGGGTAAACAGCTGCCCGTTGTTCAGCACCAAGGGCGACAATATCTTGAAGTTGCCTTTGCCCTAGCCATCCTCATGGATCGAGACGTTGAGGGATGACACATTTCCGGCAGAGAAAAGGCAAACCCCCGAAGTCTTCGAGGAGGAAGAGGATGAGCACGTGAGGGCATGGGTGACTTCACCGCCAGCAAAAATGGGGCAGAGGAGATGCCACCACGACGGGAACAAGCTGCACGCTTGTCCGGGCTAGATGCCCTTCCAGTGGTATATCACCAAGGGCAAGAGTATCTTCTTTTGGATGATATTATCTGGACTTATCACATGGTGGCTGTGGTTGTTGGCCGACGCTTAGGGACCATGTACTTTATGAGTTAGCTGAGTAAATGTATGGATGATTTCATCGACTTTTACTCCCATTGACCCGCCAATGTGAGGTATAGCAGCTACTCCAATTCCATCAGGAGACCATAGAGCCAGCTGAAACTTTGGTACGGCTTTGGGAACTGGTGATGCAGGATCCGCCATCTCAGCCTTCACCGGATGCCTTTACAGCTATGGGGCCTTATGTTCCAAACATTAATATGGTCGAAGTTCCCTCGGGTTTGGATGAGGAGGGAGAGGATCTGTACCATAATGCTGCTCATTTGAAGGAAGAGCAGGAGGAACTCAAGGAAGAAGAAGTCCCTATGGACTTGGATAAGGAGGTTGCCACGTCGGAGACCCCGCAAGGGAAGGTATTGGGAAATCACCTCACCCGCTTCTTCTTCCATCGCCATGGGCAAGTTCTTTTTGTAGCCCTGGACTTAGGGTAGGTGAGGCTCAGGTGGTGGACCCTCCGTGCTCTTTCCACATTGGCAGGGCACAAGAAGCTTCCCTATCGCACGCTTACTTACGTACTCGTTCGACGGGATCTTGCCCTCACTGCATTGGGGCAGGATATTGCACCATGGATGAGTATGAAGCTCCCACGGGCTGGCCCCATTGGCTCGCCATCCCCAGAGGTCGCCTCCATTGCATCTTTGCCACGTAGGACCCAGGGGGTGACTCTACACGACATTATCCACCGCCGCCACCACCTCCCCGGCCTATGGACGCAGAGGAGGGACCTAGTTCCTAGACAATTGTATTACGCATCTTGTACTGCGTATAGTTGTAAAATTTTGATTTGACATTTTCCTTAGCCATTTTATAATATATGTGCCATTTTCTTATGGTTTATGATTATTGTATCGATGAATACAATTAAATTGTTTTCTTCCATGATACTTCCTTGTATCTATTAGAGTTTCGAGTGTAAGAAACTGTTCCACATTGTATATTCATTTTTGTCGTCTTGCAGACGAGGGACTCGAAGAATATGAAGAAAGAATCACCAACCAGATACGACGGGATGATCCAGGGCCTCCCGAACAAGATTACGGCCAACGATATGGGGAGTACCTGGAGCGGGACGGTGATTATGAGGTAGGGGAACCTGCAGAAGAAGGAGAGCCTTATGATCCAGCTAAAGGCTTGGAAGTAGTTAACATTCTCAGAGAACGGGCCTTTGAGGACTTACACCAAACTCTTCGTCGAACATGGGATTACTGGGACATGACAAGGCATGAAGCTTTCACTGACGCTAATGATCACTTGTGGTGATTTTTCTATCATGCTAAGAAGGCTCTTTAATCTCCTCATCATTAGCCCCACGCTAGACTACCGGCTGTTATTGTCCGTGCCCGGGCTCGCTACAAGTTAGTCGAGTCATGACGGCGAGCGTTCGCTACTCTATCTTGTACCCTTTTGCGCATTCTAGGTCGGGTCTCCTGGGTTTTTTCTTCCATGCTTACGTGTGATTTAGGAATTGTCCAATCGCATCTCCTCATTATACCACTTTTTAACTTTTGTCACTACCAATGTAATGATTCTAATGTAACAACTGTTCTCTTATAATAAAGATCTTTCCTATTGTACTCTTTTTTATTTATTCTCTCTAAATACTATCCGAAATGATCTTCTTTGTGAGACTTGAGGTCACTATAAATTTGCTTATACCTTTTTATGCTCAATATAGACGGTGCACGCAACGCCGCCCGGCAGACGCCTCGAATGCCCGGTGAGACTAACACCGAAAGGTGGAACTTATGTTGATGAAGAGGCAATTAGTCGAAGTTACAAACTTATGTGTTGAATGCCAACCCACCGTAGCATGTATGCCAGAGGATGGACCGGAGTTACCTCCGTTGCCGCCAAGTCCACCACCACAGCAGCCACTTGCACCTGAACCAGGCCCCGTGCCTGCACAAAGGAGGCACCATTCTAAACGCCGTCTGAGTTCCTCTAGGGATAGTGCCACCTCCTCACAATCAACCACCTCGTGTCCTCCGAAGTCGCCCGTATCATCCCGGTGACCATGCAAAAGCGGACAAGGAGTACCGTAAGACGGTTGATACGGCAAAGATATGGAAAAATAGGAACCGCCCGCTTTGATGGGAAATCTAGAGGCGGGCTAAATGCGTGAGTCCCGGTTGGACGAGATGAAGGAGTTTAGAAAATCCCACCGGCATGACGAGAAAAAGGATACGAGAAAGGTTGCCACCACAAACCCCACAGAGCCGCCCGTATTTGGTGGAAGGGCTATGCTAGAGCCAAGCATCCGACGTAAGGTAGATGCAAATTCAAAAAGTTTGCCAGCTTTTAAGTCGCGATTACGTGCCGCGGCGCACAAATGCCGGCAGATTCAGATTTTTACCGGTTGGAGCAAAGGGCATGCCTGGTTCGTGCCACACACGATGAATCCATGCGCCGAGGCTATATGTGCCGGTATGAATGAAAAGAGGGCGGTGGAGGGTTATATTGAAGGGTTGGCCCCATCAATTAAACGAATGGTTAAGGCCATAGACCCCAAGTCGGGCCAAGGTGAGGTCGAGGCTAAAACCGAGCCTTGAAGAAGACACGCCATGGGGCGCATACCAACGCCCAAAGATCTTATTCAGTGCGCCACTGGGTACACACCTTATAAGGGCCGTTCACCCATTCGGGGCCCTCTCGAAAACTCTAACTATTTTGCCGGGGAAAGAAAGTCACCCAAAGACGCGATAAACCGTAACAATGTCGGTAAGGGAAGTTTGAACCTCTTCTGATCCATTCCCAAAGAGGTTTCGAGAACACTCGGCCGAGATAAAGGCATGCTCTATGGTGTATGCGGCGTCCGGGCACTTCATGAATTGTCCTTATGTCAATGCCAGCCCGGTGGCCATGGCCGACCTCGATTGGGACGATATCGAGTCTACACTACCCGAGGAGGAGGCTCCTCGAGAGTATATTCGCTGTGCGTCTCATATCCTTGCGGCTATAGAAACCGTACAATGCTGAAAGTCGGCTGCTTTGTTATTTCCACCATAGGTCAAGTAGACAATAAACCTTTCATAATTCTTATGGATAGGGGAAGTACACATAACTTTGCTTCTCCTAGAATGGCTCGGTATTGCGGCTTGAGACTTTGAGGTCCCGAATCGAGACTCCGCGTTAATGCTAGTGGAAAAATCGTAGACATACTCATGGCCGCGCATTAACCTTAGGGATGCACGGTTGCCGTGCACCGCTTGCTTTGGGCCGAAGTTAATGGATATTGGCAAATATGACCTCATTGTTGGTATGGAATTCTTGCAACGCAGCTGACTAATGGAACGGAAGTTACCTTCAATGTCCGCAGTTAGATAAAGCTAATGGAGCCTCATGAGACTTGCCTCCATTGAGTGGGACTATAAAAGGTGATCCATTCAACCCTGAGTACTCTACATCATGCGCATTAACAACTTCTATGTCCATCATCTACTCATGAAAAACGTTTATTGCATTAGATAAAGCTATTTTAACACGCCATATGGATAACCTTTTCCATCCCAAAGATATAACAATGGGTTGTCATGAGACTTAAGGAGCTCCATTGAGTTCGATCGGAGTTTTTGCTGCCAAAAGTTAGTTAAGCAAGTAATTGATACTTTGCCTTATTGGGCATTGCTAATGGGACAAAATGAGATCTCAAATTACCTCTAATGGAATTTCGGAGTGAGGGCATCTTTTCCGTGATGAGATCCAAAAGGTCCCTCCTTTTAGAGGGTGGAATGTGAGATAGCTTTGGAACCAAATACTAAGCCTACCAAGAAGCCGCATCAGTATGAGTCCCCCTGAATTGGTCGAGCTTAAGAAGCAACTTCAAGAGCTATTAAACCTCTAAGAACCGAATAAGCATACCATCAAGAATCGCTATGCTTTACCACGAGCAGACGATCTTATGGACCAGTTGCAAGGAGCCAGATACTTCTCAAAGATTGACTTACGCCCCGGATACCATCGATAAGGATTAAGGAAGAGGACATCCATAAATCGCCTTTCAAGACTAGATATGGGCATTATGAGTTTCTCGTTATGCCTTTTGGATTAACTAATGCACCCGCAACTTTCATGCGATTGATGAATGATGTCTTCCGAAAGACTTGGATGATTTTGTTGTTATTTTCTTTGACGACATTCTCATCTACAGTAAGACTCTGGAGGAGCATGAGCAACATCTTAGGCTGGCACTACAAAAGCTAAGACGTCATCAGCTCTTTGCCAAGTTCTCTAAGTGGAAGTTTGCCACTCCAAAGGTGGATTATTTGGGACATGTCATTTCAGAGGGAATTGCTACCGATCCAACAAAAGACGAGGCGTTGAAGGATTGGCCCATTCCGGAAATGTCTCGCAGGTCCGAAGTTTCTTAGGATTGGCAGGATATTACAGAAATTTGTTAAGGATTTTGCAAGGATTGCAAAGCACCCCATCGATCTTACAAAGCATGAGAAGGTAAAGGATTGGATTGAGCATTGGAAAGCAAAGGTCCAGGGAAGTTTTCAGAAGCTTAAGGATGCTTTAACGTCAGCACCAGTCCTCCCATTGCCCGACCCTGAAAAGGATAAACTAGTGGCAACGGATGCCAGTAAGATTGCTACCGGTGGAGTCCTAATGCAGGAGGAGAGGGTTATTGCATACGATTCAAAGAAAATGAACGAGACTGAACAGCGATACCCCACCCATGATCAGGAGTTGTTAGCCGTTGTCCGCGCTCTGCGTATATGGAGACACTACCTTCTTGGTAGAAGATTTCAACTTGATACAGATCATCAGAGTCTCCGTTATCTATCCACCCAGCCGAATCTCAACCTCCGTCAAAGAAGATGGATGGAATTTCTGGAGGAGTATGATTTTGAGATTATGTATAAGCCTGGGAAGCACAATGTGGTTGCGGATGCGTTGTCACGCCATCCCTTGATAACCCGAACCCATTGTAACGCAATTTCCACACTCACTAGTGAGTTTGGAAAACAGATAGAACAGACCTTGGCCACGCATCCCAGAAGTTCGGATGTTTGGGATAGTTTGAATAAGCGTGCACGCCATTTATAAAGAACGTGAAGCTTTCCGCTCGTACAAGAAAGAGGGCAACTTGTTATATTACAAGGATAAGTTGTGTGTACCTGAGACTTCAGGAGTCCATGACACGCACAACAGCCCTATAGCCGGACATGCAGGTTTTATGAAGACCTACTTTAAGATCCGCTCCAGTTATTTCTGGCCTTCTATGAAGAAGGATATTGCTAGGTACATTACAAAGATTGTCGTATGTCACAAAACCAAGGCTGAGCAATTAAGGATTCCAGGAGAGTTGCAACCTCTGGATGTGCCCAACGCTAAGTGGGAAGTGATAACCATGGATTTCATTATAGGCCTTCCACGTACTCTCCGTGGATATGATGCATTGATGGTAGTAGTCGACAAATTGTCGAAAATGGCTCATTTCTTGCCATGTCGTACCACAGATACAGCCTTCGATACTGCTCTGCTATTTGCAAAAGAGATCTTCAGATTGCACGGAATGCCACGAGTTATTGTATCCGACAGGGATCCCAAATTCGTAAGTGCATTTTGGAAAGACTTCTTTGCCACCATCCACACCAAGCTTGCTATGAGTACGGCATATCATCCTCAGACGGATGGTCATACAATCGCATCATAGAGGATATGCTACGAAGTTATGTGTGGAGTAAGCAGTCACAATGGGCTGACTATATTTATCTGGTCGAGTTTGCCTATAACAGCATGAAACAGGAGTCTTCTAGAATGTCTCCCTTTATGATAAATTATGGTTATCAATGTCTTACTCCAGACACATGGCATAACCCCGTTTCTAAAGTGGAGGTTTCTCAACAACTCCTCTTAGAAATGCAAGCTTTGGTTGAGGAAGTTCGTGGTTACTTATTGGCTGCACACAGTCGTCAGAAGAGTGTAGCAGATAGACACAGAACCCCACGAGTCTTCCAGGTGGGCGAATCAGTTTGGCTTAAAATTAAGGTAAAACAGGCCAACCTTAAGATTGGTAACTGCAAGAAGCTGGCACCCAGATGGGCTGGGCCGTTCAAAATCATTGAACGAGTTGGAGAACAGGCATATCGCTTGGATTTGCCACCCCGCTTGAAGATCCACAAGGTCTTTCACGTGAGTCTTCTGAAACAACACACCCCAGATCCAGAGGAGATCTTGGATACACCCACCCTTCTTGAAATGACAGAAGAGCATCTAGATATAGTGCCTGAAGCTCTTCTTGATCGGGCCTATAAGCAGACCAGAAGGAGTCAAATGCTACAATACTTGGTTAAGTGGAAACACTTGCCAGCAGAGAGATGCTACGTGGGTGATGAAAATAGACCTTGAGAAGCACTATCCGGACTTCATGCGGGAATCTCAAGGCCGCACCATCAACGATGCTATCAACCCCGCAGCCGGCGGTAAGCTTGGAAGCTTGATTGCCAGGAGTGACGCTCTAGAGGGGTAGATGCATCGTAAGTAATAATAGTTACCGATGATGAGATCACCTTTGTGTTCTCTAGGACGTGGTGTACTGTCGATGTTGACATGACCACGAATAGCTTGGAGAGCATATAGTTGATAGGCCGCGTTCATCTCGGCTACAATGGGAAATCGACCATTCCCTATGCCGCAATGAATTGCAAACCATAGACATGATAGGTCCCCTTGTAGATAGGGTTTTCTTTTATTCATTATAGGGGGTGGTCCCTTCAACCACAATCTATTTATATTAATTATTTATACTGATATACTGACATGTGCATGCCAGTGAACAGTTCGTGACCTGCCCATGTATAGAGGGTTGCTGATGGCCCGACTTCTTCAGTTCTGTTTGGTCTACATGTGTTCTTTTCGTTGCCGATAATGTTTTGAAATTGGACTTCGGTCCTTGAACTTTCTTTGATGATAAGTCTGTAAAATGCACCTTGATGCTTACACTCTGATATATTTTGAACTTCAATCTATTACTGTCAGAAATAATGAGTTATCTTCCTTTCTTAAGTATACTTTCTCCTATTTCAGTTCTGCGATTAACTGTCTCTGGTTAACTAACCCCAATGCTGAGGACAACATTATTTCTAAGGGGGGGAGAATGTGACGTTCCAAGTATTTATACGGGATACGTATAAATAATATACTGACACGTCACCAGTAAAGGTACGCCACCATGGGGTATTTTGACATTGACCTAAAAGGGATTAATTTAGCTATGCTAAATTAACCATTAAAGGATAATTATCCAATTATTTGAAGTGGACTAATTGGCTATTTAGGGGAGCGCCACCTGGCCTAACTCGATTGGCCAGCATGGGAAGTTCCAATTTGGGTCATCAACTTGACCCCTAGCCCTGATTGACTCCCAAAATTGATCAAGAGGAGCAAGCAGCTTGAGTTTTTCCACCTTGCTAAGCCTTTATTGCAGGTGTCCAGAGCTGAGCGCCAAGTCCAGGGAAGATGGAAGCACCAAATGACAACGGATCCAGCAGGAACTCAGGTGGGTGGTTAGAGTAGCTTGATATTTTTAGAGTAGCGCCCCTGTTGGGCACTTGTTGTGTTCATTTCTTCTGCTTTCTCTGTGCTTTACCTGTCGGAACTAACCCTTGATTGCAAAGGTGAGTTCTCTTTATTTCTGATTCTGGTCTTGCTCTTAAAGGATGAATTGATAGTTCTTTGTATAGTATTACTCTGGAGATGGGGAATTAGGGGGATAGAGACCCTCCGAGCCATGCTAGTAGTATACCCTAGGTTGATCCCTGTATTTCCCATTAGTTGCTACAGGTACAAGAGACCATCGGTCGTAGATGCTATGGAATGGCTTAGCACCGAGAAGGGACGAAGGTGAAGTGGGGGTGGGGTTTGCATGAACATAAAAGGCTCCGAGACTCCTATAGTGGGCTAGGCCCGATAGCCGGTCACGAGAGGGCCGGGGGTATGGGTCCGACACTCCTGGTGTAGGAGGTGTGACCCGTATGGGGCACCATGCACTTTGAGTAGATTTAGGTGAGTAAGCCGGGCACGGATGCGGGGGGTCGCGCGATGCGGCACGATTCTCTAGCTCACCCATGGAACCACCGCAATCCCGGAAGGGGACACTTCCCGACCTGCCTCGTCTGGGACTAGGGCTTCATGAACCCCGAGTAGGCTCAAGGGTGATGCCTTGAGTCTCCGCGTCTCAGGAAGGCTATAATGGCCATAGCGTGAATCGACCCATCCGCAAAGTGTGCACGGGGGAGGGGGGATGGAGTGGACAACCCTAGCCGATGTTCTATGCCGCCCAACGCCATGTCAAGATTCGGGTCTGGCGATCTCTTGAGACCTAGCCGCCGGGTCGATCCTCACCGAGTCCGAGCCGGGTAGAACCATGGGTTTGGGTGTTTTCCCTAGTATTAAATGCATATTCTTTGTTGTTGTCACTTGGATGGATGTGCCACCCCACGTGGTGGTAAATTATGATATGATTATGCTGTGTGCTAACCTTGTGTTCACGTTTCCGCGACATAGGAGTCCCATTGAAGGCGTGGGCCGAATGACCCCTCTGTGTCCTTCACTTGAGCATCTTTTATAGATGGCCTGAGTTAGACGGAGGGCCCTGCTCATGGTGAGTTGGTTGCCATGGGAGGGGAAAGTCCCCGTATGTATACGTCCGAGGGTCGTATACGTTCACGGAGCGTCACACCAAGCATTCTGTGCGGCCTGATCAAGATGAGCTATTTGACCATTTCTTGGAGTGGAGGTTGCGCCACAGTCCCACCAAGGAGCTTGCAATGGAGTTGATCAACTTCATTCTGGAGCGATTTGATTGTGGTCATGAGCCACTGATGGAAATTAATCCATCTGAATGTTATAGGAGACTTGAATGAGGGGAATTCTTGAACCCCCTCCTCATCTGGACGAAATGCTACAGCAGTTGAGGCCTCTTCTTCGTGCTGGTTATTTAGCACACTCTCTGGATCAATACATATCAGAGTTCGTTCATGAAATTTGTAAGGGACAGATGTATGGCCTTATTAGGACGTACTACAACGAATACAACAACTTTGTGGAGTTGGGTCCGCTCTTCTTCTGTGAGTATCATCATGTGGAATTACTTTTTGCAATGACTAGGTACCCCATATGGTGGGAAGAATCAGGCTGGGATATGGGTGAGCTCTGGGTTCCTAACCCAGCTGCGTGGGTTAGACCTCGCAGGGAAAGGGGAAGGGGAAGGGGAAGGGGTTAGGAACCTAGAGGAAGGTTACTAGGGACATACTGCCGTGGTCTGTAGTAACCTTTGCTATCTATCGGGACATACTGCCATGGTCTCTAGTAACCTTTGCTATCTATCATACATAGTTCATACTTCGGTCTCTATTGTGTTTGGAAGTTGGTATATGATACTGTGTTAATATGTTCTCTAAATATTCATGTATGTATGATACACGGGTACTGCATGTGTATACAACCCCTGCATAAGGTCTATGATACAGGGTACTGTACATGTGTATACAACCCATGCATAAGGTCTATGATACAGGGTACTGTACACATGTATACAACCCCCATAATAAAAAAATTCCAGTTTACTAAAAATTTTCCCATTATAATGAAATTGTGCTTTATTCTGATTTGACAATTTGTAGCATATATCATAATAAAAATTAAATGAATCATGATAGTCTAATAAACGGTTGAATTAATATTGTTATATGATGATTTGATAGTTTACAAACTGTAGCATATATTATAATAACTAATGGATTGCATTATATATAATCAGTTTAAAATAGTAATTTACAAATGATATTTAAGAATCTCATGAAGGTGGTTTGACAAAGTAAAAAGATTATTAAATAATAACTACTAAACTTATGCCTAATCTAGACTAATATGTATTGTGATACTTGTCAAAATTGAAAAATTGTGAAAATTGTAAAACTCATCGGACTAGAAAGTCCAAGGATACATTTATCATTGTCTTCCGCATGTCGAATATATGTCGAATGTTTGAATAGTAATAACTATTGGGGATATCAAATACATTGTAAAATACCATTGCCAAAATTGTCCCTTTTTTTTTTTTTTTTTTTTTTTGAGAGAGAGAAAGAAGTTTTTTAGTCATTAATTATAGAAAACAATTACATAGTGCATAGGCATATCCAAAAAGGATAAGCCATAAAAGTTTAAGCTAATAAGGATTTAAAAGTAGCTTAAAATAGCAGAAAATAAGCAAAATTAGCTAGATCAAGTTATTTTGATCCGATGAGATTAGTCCAAGAAGATAACCTTGAAACCCAAACAGTTGAATCTCTGAGCAGATAAAGAAGATTTTTTTTTTTTTTTTTTTTTTTTTTTTTTTTTTGAAGGCAAGGATTTTTTTATATTCATGTTAACATAAATACATCAGAAAAAGGTATATCCATTGGAAAAAGATATACCAAAATAAAGGCATGCAGAAATATATCTCCTGCTATGTCCAAAAAAGGAACTCCAATCATGGAGTGAATATAACTTTTAGAGTTTTAAGCTTATAAAAACGATTGTATCAGAGATCTAGTTTGGAACTTGGAAACCCTCTTGTGCTGCTATCAAATCCTGTATTGTCAGGTTATCCACCCTGTGTCTGCCAAAGATATTCAGCATAAAGAAGAATTGAGCCCTTGTACCTGGTAAAAAGCAAAGAAAACTCAAAAATTATAAGTGTGCAGAAAATGGAAATTATCTCGGATGAAGGGCTGGTAAATGGGGATTTGGTTGCTCCCCCAGTCCACAAGCTCAAGAAGCCTAACAGAGTTACAAGTGGCCATTAGATGGATCAAAGTTCCAAAGCAATCTGCTCTTCCCCTATGATAGTAATAACTCTCTCTGTAGAATTCAAATTGGGAATCAGTCATCTCCCTGCCATATATGTTAATGAACCAGAATAATTCGTGCACGAGATGAGTGCCTTTACAAAACTCTTCAGCCCATTGTATTTCCCTTGCTGGAACTTCACTCAACCTGTCCATTAACTGCCCTTTCACTATACCAGTCCAAAAACTATAATCATGATTATAGTGAAATGTATCTGCCCTGTTATTTTCCAGTTTAGCCATTATAGCCTCTTATGCCATGTCATATTGAAGATCGAGCTTGTATTTACAATTCCAAAGGTAATCTAGCAACAGAAGCATCAAAATTAGAACCAGGATCATGACAATGTAGTTTAAAACTATTAAATGAGAATGAGAATGACCAGTAAAGTTTCCTAGCAAATTCCATCTGTTATCATACTTTTCAGCATATTTGTTTTTATGTGCAGTGGCCGTCATTTCAATATCATAAATAATTTGAAACTTAATCCAAGCAATAGAGATTTTATGACCACCATAAAGACATCTATTTCTATGCTTCCAAATGTTCCATAGAATAATGTAACAGACTGAGTTTCTGAAAGGCTCATTGTTGGAAATAAATTCAATTATATTCCCAGGTTTTGGAATGCCAAAGATACTTAAGATCCAAACCCAAAAATTATCAATTTTTTGACATGTAAAAATGTGCTGCACACTTTCAATAGAATTACAATCAAGAGGACAAAGTTGAGATATGACATGATCTGAGCTTGAATAGATTCTGTGAACAAGTTCCAAACAAGGAATACTTTTATTAGCTAAAAGGCAGGTGAAGAAAGCAACCTTTGGCGAGTAGTAACTTCTCCAGATATTTTTAAATAGCACAGATTCAAGATCAGAGTTAATATTCCAATACTTTCCAACTTTAGATTTGGGATAGTCTCGAGTTAGATGGGCATAAATATTGGAGACTTTGTAAATTTTCTTATTCCCACAAGACCAATGAATATTACATATTGTATTAGGATCAATCTTAATAGCTTTCACAGATCTCATAATATGATCAAAAAGGATTTTATCAGAGGTAGTGCCACCAATTTTGGATCTAAATCTCGTCCAGGAGATCCATTTATTATCCTGCCATAGATCACCTAAACATGAAATACCTTTTTGCATCCATTTTCTGTAAATTCTGGGATGTTTCAAAGCTAAAGATCTTTGATCTCGAAAAGCTAAGTTAGAAGTCCAGAAAATACTAGTATTATTGTAGTAATCATGCAGAGGATCATAAGAATAAGCTTTAGAGACCTTGTTCCAGGATATAATTAAGTTTCTCATTAAAGGAGAGGTGTTGGCTCCAGGCTTGAAATCAAAGAAAGCAAAAATTGTCCCTTCATTCAATCCAATCGCAAAGTAGAATTTGAAGCTAGGAAAAGCATCATGGGCATCTTCATCACACTGAAATATGGAAACCAAATGAACTCTTTGTCTTTCGTGTCTTTTTGACTAGCGGAGAGGGAGCAAGTCTTTGAAAAGTATATTTTATAGAGTTGAATAAGTCTCCATCGAAAATTTGCACTTGTTGATCATCTGTAACAAATATATCTCTACGCAAACCTATATTGTGGCTACCTATCACAAAATTTTTCAGTTTTAAAATATAGACTTTAAACGTATTGCTATTTGCTGATATTTTTTTTAATTGTTGTCCTAGATAGTTTGATGGCTTCTAGCCCAAGTATTAAGGCTCTCTCATAACTATTTTACAACTTCCTATTATGACATACTGGGCAAGCAAATCACAAATATGTTATATTGAGCCTGGGATGGTAAAGCAAGTGTGGCATTATAGAATCCAAAATTTGGATTCCAAATACAACAATGAAATGGCCATTTAGCAATGTGGGATAGCAACATCTGGATCACGTGATGTTTGAGATATGTGACGTTGCATTTGACTTGACTAAGTCACGTCAACGTCACTATTAATGTCACACACGCGACGTCACAAGACTCAGATGTCGTATGTGATGCCACCACATGATACATGTGACCATGTCGCTATGACAGGGATGCATCCGTCATGCCAACTGGCTTTTTGGTAACGTGACTTTACATGCAATGCCACATCGCAGTACGCTTAGCTCATGCGGCGCCAATGGCCTCGCAACATGATCATTGACTTAACGTCGCATCGCATGCGTCGTTAGTCGACGTGATTCAATTTTTGTATAAACAGCCACTGGTTTGATTGTTTTTTTTCCTCCTCCTGCGTGCTTTTGCTTTTTCCTCCTGCAACAGGAATCAGCATCTGAAGATGGCCAGGAGGCAGATTAACGCTCTCTTGCCAGCACAGAAGCCCTCAGTCGCAAAATCTTCAAATGTTAGCGAGTGAATATTATAAACCAGCATGATGCGCTAGTAGCACCCACCTGAGGGAGCTCACCCATGCTACATCAGTCCAGGGGCCTCAGGGCACTAGGGACAATAATTCTAATTCTAATTCTATTTAGTAGCATAATAGTGTGTGTATGTATGTAAATTAAAAGAATGAGAAGAAAAGCAGGGGTTTTGGTCAAGGACACAGTCCTCTCCACCTTGAGTGGAGAGAACCAGGTGTGTCGGGGTCCAATCTCATCTTTATATCTTTTTGAGTACAAAGTAGATTACGAAACTAAGATGTTGCTTAGATAGTTTAGCATTGAACTAATACAGTTATGATGATTTGACAATTTACAAATTATAGCAAACATCATAATAAGTAATATATATCGAATTATATATAATTAGTTTAAGATAGAATTTACAAATGATATTTAAGAATCTCATAAACATTGTTTGACAAAGTAAAAAGATTATTAAATAATAAATACTAAACTTATTACAATCTAGAGTAATATGTATCGTGATAATTGTCAAAATTAAAACAAGGTGTTGCGCACGAGGGGTTGCCCTTCGGTGGCTCGAAAGTGTGTTTTCATGTTTCGTTTTTTTTTGTGTTGGATTTTGTTTGTTTTGTGTGGAGTCGTGTAAATGATATGAACACGGGTTGTCATTTTTTTAGCTTAAGAAGGTGCTCATTGTCTATTTGGACTCGACACTTCTGTTCGTAATATGAATCCTATGGTCATTACATCATGTAATTGTGTTGAATCGGGCATTTCGCCAGTAAAGGCACCAGGCAAGTAGGCCCTGCACTGCCAAGTCTAGAGCCACGAGTGTGCATATAGCATAACGTAGTATATTGCGCGTATGCATCTTACAAGATGGCATATAGCATAACATTGCTGCATTTGAAAATGTAGCTCATCTTGACAAACAACATTCAGTAAAACAAATTTCTATTAGTAACACAAACCCCAAATCATACGAAAAATATATTTCCCGATTTTCGGATGATCGGGAATTTTTGCGGGCAACAAACACTCCTAAAACCTTAGCAAAACTACCTTAAGAAAAAATCCAAAAAGTTTTCGGAACCCCGGAAAAACCGAATTTAAACAATAGGATGTTATGGTCTCCAAACATGTACATTTGTTGTGCTCAACGTGGATCATTACCTCTAATGTATTTTTATTCGATTAACCACTTGGTTTCTACAATGCATCTAATAAGATGGCATATAGCATAACATAGTGTATTGCTTGTACGCATTCTTACAAGATGGCATATAGCGTAACATTGCATTTGAAAATGTGGCTCATCTTGATAAACAACATTCAGTAAAACATTCACAATGTTCACAATGTGTTAAATAATCTTCCGTGAAAATACCAGATGTTACAATGTTTCTTGAATAATCTTCTAATATATGCAAAATAGTAGGTAGTTACTCATAAACGGACACCGATTTTCCTAGATGTTAGATTGCACACTGATTGCTTAATCTTTCTTCCCAGGGATCAAAAATCAAATAAAATTTGGAGCAGTGATTGACTTCACTGCATACGGAGTGGCAAAAGAAGAGAAATGTTTGCAGCTGCTGTGATAACCCTAAACATAGACCTTGGGATAGTTCGTCCATACAGCTTTCCAACATTCCTACCACAAAACTAATGCAAACTCCCATTGGAACATGGACAGAGAGAGCATAAAAGAAAGTGCAGCTAGGTCAAAGATAATTAGACCTAGCTCCGCTATAAAGTTGTTAAAACATATGCCTTTATTAAAAGTGTCAAATACACAACATATGCAAAGCTAACATATGCAGAACATAGCAGCTTCAACCCGTATTTTACATAGCTATTGGAGATCAAATATTTATTACAACTGCCTGAATTGCCACGGTAGCCTCCCACATTGAAATTAAAGAATGGTGATCTACAAGTAGATCAATTAGTCCTGTTTTATAAGATAATAACAGTTGTTGTGAATATACATATCTAACAAAGATGGTCCTAATAGTGAACCTGCTAAAGGGAATTACCGTTGAGAACAAAGGAAACAAAGCAATATTGGTGAATATGCACCAAGATTCAAATCATTTGCAAATGCACCATCTGACAAGAAGTTTCAAAGATACCATACCAAAAAGAAAGAGGGAAAAAAATTAAAAATAAATCCATTCCACCTTTGATCTTTTTTCTCGAGAGCCACCACTCTGAAAGAGAATCTAAACATTTTCTAGAAAAGGCATTAAAAGACGTAGCATTTGGATCAGAATGGACAGGAATAGAGCGAAATCAAGCGGAGTTTGGTGCAATTTATAGCATAGTGAATTGGAGAAGCCATAGCACATCATGACACCTTATCATTAACATTAGCTATGTGAGAAAATGCCAACTAAGTCAAACATCACGAAATGACACTTATTTATGTCAATATCTAAATAGAATTGGACCATGGATCAGATAGGAGCAATACCAAACGGAAACATGTAGCTAAAAGACTCCATGAGATACATCCATGTACAAGAGTGCACGATGATGATCCAAACTTATATGTTAATATTACAGTCTCCTAAGGGAGTCAAGAGTGCACAATGATGATCCAAGCTTATATGTTAATATTACAGTCTCCTAAGGGAGTTTGGATATTGAGCCAGGCCCTTTGAAGTAGAGATCTACTAAGCTAATAATGCTAGCGAGTTAGAGAACAAAGGTTCAAGGTTCCATTTTCATCATCCCTCTCCAAGTCTTTTCCAAACATATCTCATAGGAGGCGGAACTTTGAGTTGAGAGATTTTTAAGTCTGGCAACAAAACCTGCCCCACATGTCCAAGATATTCCCCACTAGTCCAAGATATTCACCCATGCCCCCCTCAGGACTACAAGCAGATAATCACTCTCTCGCTCGGGGATCTACAAAACTCCATACAACAGGTATGAGGAGGGCTGGATGTTAAACTAGGTCTTTCCAAATCGGCAGCCCACCCTATCAATGTCATTCTATACTTAGTTGGGATACTCGTCCCCCCTAGGTTCGAGCATATAACATTTATGAGATTCACCTTAATAATGCAAGTTTGAGATTCCTCTTAACTAACAATAATAATCTAGCCACGCCTAAAGTGGAGGCGGTTACATAAAGTTAAAACTTGGCTCATAAGCTAGTGAGATCAAACTCCATATGGCAAAACCTTCAAGGGTTAGAGGGTGCCATGTAATGCTTCTGTTAATTGAACTATGGATGGAAGCATAGATTAAAAGTTTTCAATATTATATGTTCCTTCATTGTTGATTCATATTGCTTGGTTCTTCTCCATCTAGTTAGAATAGAATCAATTACACAAATTAGCCAAGTGAAAGCTAGGTACATGGTATTATAGAAATAGACACCAAAGTTAAAACCGCATATTATATATATCTGTCTAGTTGAAATTTTCATGAAAAAATATATAGTATGGGAAATCCATCCCTTGCCCAGCCCGGACTTATATGATATGGGAGTAGCAAAAGGCGGCGGAATATAAAACGCCTATGCCATTCTCATTCCCCAAACTCTTGAATGGCCCTTCTTTTAAAAGGCAACGTTCATAATGGACTGAAAAATGTATTGATTGGGTGGATAAGCATAAGAAGTTTGAAACACTTGTATTAGGAACATGTGGCAAAGATGGAATATCGCCACATGCAAACCGCGATAATCTTGGCTAGGAAGTACACGATGCGGATATAAGCTTCTTTCAACTTTTGGGGAGATCCATATTGTAAGCAAAAACCTTGTAAGTGTATAATTATTCAATTCCCTTGAATTTCGCCACCTCGCTTTGTGTGCTACTTGATTTCCAAGTTCTTTATCTACATAGAAATCATTGTTCTCACGAAAATAATTTTACTTTGAGTTTCCTATGCCAACATAGACGCTTGCTGAACTGAAATTAGTGCATTCTTGTCGACTGGCTAGATTATTCCTTTTTGCCTGCCATTACTGTGACAAGGTACTCTCTGCAATCTTCACCCAGCCATAGCTATGAAGAACCTATGAATTTATTGTGCTGGCTGCAGATATGCAATTATTCAGAGCCGTTATGATATACCATGCTTTGAGGAAAATATCATCTAGGCGAGAGCACAAAGCACACATGTAGAAAAATGTATCAGAAAGCTAAGCAATGCCAGGAAAACCTACTGCCATCCCGGAAGCATGTAAACACAGAGATCAACCAATTGCTATCATTCAAAACCCTAAGAGCCCAAGTAGAAAAGAGATTACTTTTCTTAATAGAAAGCAACTCAGGTATTACTTGTCCGGAATAGAACACATCTGTCCATCTATAGCTAACTAAGCCAAAGCAACAACTTAGCCAAAAATACTATCTCTTCCATCACAGATCAGAGGTCCACTTCAGTGCATAAATTTGTATGCTGCTTCATGTTCCTCCTTCACCAGGTCATAGTGATGCGTGCAATGCACAGGCATGCAGGCACTTGCATGCATGCCAGAGAAAAACTACATACATTCTCGAGACTAGACATTCTCGAAGCATATCTCCTGCATCAAGCATTTCTTGAACCATTCGTAGAAGGCAGGAGAACTTAAAAAATACATGTTGGGTTATGCCTGAGAATCCCTGCCTGCAGGGTGGTACCACAGACCCAAGATCTCAAACTATATACAGACAGAGCTCAAGCTTCAAGATCGCATACCATAACGCAATCTGGATTCCAAAATTTCAATGCCCGAGAAGCCGCCATAACCAGAATGCCAGAATGCATCGCTGAATCCAGGGCTTTGCCATGGTGCCGGCCTGCATCATGCCGGTTAGGCGGTTCGAAGAGCATCGACCTACAACAGGGCTGACCGCCAGTTTACTGGCAGCAGCCAGTTTTTAGCAGTCACCAGCATATCCTAAGCATATGATGGCATATACCTGGATATACCCACAAACCCACATAAACAAGGGTTTGCCCCCCTAGGGGCAACCCAAAAATTGTTAAAACTTTATTACTATAATGTTGTTACAAAATTATAGAATTCCAATCTATTGAACTATTAAGCTTTGTACATGATTAGTTATAGTGCTATTATTTATTAAGTTTTAAAAGTTTTTAAATATATATAAACCAAAAAAACTATTTACTATTAAAATGTTGTCTCTCCAAAATATTTAGAGGATATTTAGTTGAAATAATTTAAATAATAAAGTTTTTTTTTTTTTTTTTGAAGAACGACAAACTTTATTGAAACTCCAAGCCAAAAGCAAAATACAAATGCAGAGGCGGGAATAAAGTCTCAGAGGATAATCATGATCCACTGAGTAGAACCACCAGCCTATGCATAAGACAGCACACTCAAATAGGACTCAAATATCAACTGTCGCTTGGCAGGAGCAAGCGAAGAACAATGGTATGGCTTAGCGATTCTAGCTTGTGCGTCCTAGAGGACAACTGCAGGAGGAATATCCAAACCCTGAAAGATACGCAGTCTTCTGCGCTTCCAGATGGACCACAACAACCATCATGATGCTAAATGAAATGCTTGGCTCCGCGACTTATTCCAAGCATCCGGATAAATAGCCAGAAGCACTTGCTGACTTGTCAATGTCACATGAAAAAGAGAAAGCAGCCAAGACCAAACAGGCTGGAGATGAACACATAAAAAGAAACAATGCTCAATGGTCTCGTCCCTTTGCTTGCACAGTGGGCATAGTGCTGACACTCGAGGATCAAATCTGTGGACAAGCACGTTCACACGAGGGCATCTGTGAAGAATCTGCCACCAAAGCACCGCCACCTTAGGATGGAGTAGTTTATCCCAAGCCCAAGTCCACATACATCTCCAATTAGGAGGTGGAAGCTGAAGGGACCACCTAGTGGATGGCGGAAGGATATCACTATTGACAAGCAGCCTATACATAGAGTTCACAAGCCTATGCTCGTGAACACTCTAGTGGGAAACCCACATGCACCCTTCAATATCCTCTGGAGCAACCAATGGCAGAGTACTAGCAATATTTTGCCAAATAGGTCTGTCCCATCGAGACAATGAGAATTTTATTTGAAAGGTTTTCCATGTCGCTAACTGGCCAGAATCATACCATGCCGCAACTGTCAAGATTCCTGCTAACCTCCAGCGCCGTTGAGTTAATGGATGCACCGAGGCACAAAGTGGAAGATTATTTTCCACAGGTATCCACCAACAAGGGGCACTCAACTGATGACATGCAACAAGATCAATACGAAATAGGGACTGTATCGTCTCCCAAGACTCCAGCAAGCCTTTCAAAAAATGAGAGGCATTAGGAAAAGGGCATAGCTGATAAAAGAGACTCCAAGGAAGAAGCGGTTTTAATGAAGCTTTCCCAAAAGGAACACAATGTGCAAGTGACTGCCTCACCAACCGCACTCCAGGTGAGTCAACCATATCCTTGAGGATCCTCCAAATGAATTTAGAAATTAGAATCTTACTCTGCAAATGGAAGTTTGTCATACCCAAACCACCTGCAAATTTTGGCTTGGTGCATTTGGACCCCAAATAAAATTACAGACAATAGTAACAATCACCTGAAATTTTGACTGAGAAGCCAGAAGGGCAGAGGCCATATAGACATGGGAATTACTTAAAACATGCTTAGCAACCGTTATTCGCGCTGGCAGAGAGAGCTTAGCAGTATTCCACCAAAATAAATGCTTACGCAACCCTTCTATGATAATATCCCAAGCATCAGAGGTAGAAATATGAATGCCCACAGGAATACCAAGAAGTTTAGTAGCCTTCCCATGAGGAAGCACCTTCCAAGGAAACTCCGCAACACAAGGAGGCACAACCCCATCAAGCGTCCATAACGCAGAACACTTTGGCCAACCAACAAAAACTCTAGATGCTAAAGAGAAAGTATCAAGAAGAAGCTTTGCATTCTGAAGATTATCCGTATCAGCAACAAGAAAGAGGAACGTGTCATCCGCATACTGGTTACAAATCTCCTGTGAACCATTCTCCATATTCAACCCCTGCACTATCCCATCCTGCACGGCCTTAGCAAATAGCTGTGAGAGGACCTCAGCTACTATTGTGAACAAAAGTGGAGCTAATGGGCATCCTTGGCGAACACCTCGCCCAACTGAAAAAACAGGAGGGTTCCCCCTGAAACAACACAGTAGACCGTGCCGAGATATGGAGCTTCATAATATCACTGGTGAACTGCTGACCAAAGTCGAATGTTAAGAGGCTTTTTTCCAAAAATTCCCAATGTACACTGTCATGTGCCTTGGCAAAATCTAATTTAAGATAGACTATATGCTGACCTTTCAATCTGGCCCAATACATAACCTCATAAGCAGCAGCAACATTGTCTAAAATGCTCCTCCTTGGCAAGAATCCAGTTTGAGTAGGAGAGATTGATACAGCCAAGACATCACGCACTTTGTCTGCAAGGGCCTTCGCAAATATTTTATACACGGAAGACAATAATGTGATAGGGCGCCAGCCAGATATTGTCTTCGGCTCTTTACACTTGGGAATAAGAGAAATACAGCCAGTATTAAGGATCTTATCCAAACTTCTGAACCTATGAAACTCACAGAAAGCATTATAAAGATCGCAACCCAACCAATCCCAATATTCCTGGAAAAATTCCACTGGGAAACCATCTAGGCCAGGGCACTTGTCTTTCTTTAAACGAGAAGCAGCTGAATGCAAGTCATTAATGGTGATGTCTGATTCTAGGTGTGCACGCTACTTCACTGACACAATGGGGTGGACCTTCGATAAGACTGCAGATTGCATATCCTCCTGAAAGGGCAACTGATGTCTGGAAAAAAATGAGGAAAAGTGGTCGTGAAGATACTGCTTCAACTGAACTGGATCAGAACATTCTGAACCATCAGGCAAAATAAGGGAGTTAATAGAGGCCATCATACGCCTTCTCTTAGCGGTCCGAAAAAAGAAGTGAGAGCATCTATCACCAGATCTAAACCATTCTAGTCCAGCCTTTATCCTGGCTTGATTCACATGGGCCGTCTCAATGGTTTTAATCTCTGTCAAGATTGCCTTCTCTCTAACACCAGAAGAAGGGGCAAGAGCACGACATCTCTGTAACTCCTGATACAACCCGGTTAATTGGCCTCTAGTCCGGACCACCTGTGCATGACCCCACTGCTTTGCAAAGGATTTAACAGCCCTGTGAGCAGCAACAATACCAGCCATGCCACCACAACGAGAGAATTCATGAGACCATGCATTCCGACAACCTGCAATGAACTCACTATCCTTCAAATGTTTAGTATTGAGCTTGAAGTAAGTTTTTGTAGCTCTTCGCCATAGAGGTTGTCCGGTAGAGAACCATTGTGGATTATGATCTGAGACTACACTGTCCAACAAATTAGTTCTCTGCAACTGAAGAAAATCAGCAGCTACTGCATTATAATAGCCACGATCATGTCGGGCATAAGCTCTACCGTTGCCTGTCCATCCATTGCACCATGTGAAGGATTGATCACCCTCGATCTCCACAAGGCCACAGTCATGCAGCAGGCGTTGCCATTGCTCCTGCTCAAATCCCTGAACCACCTGTGATCCCCTGCCACATCTGTCTGCCTCAATTTCAACCATATTAAAATCTCCAATGAGCAACCATGCCACATTATTGCCTAGCCTGAGAACTTTGCTACGAAGAGAGGCCCACAAAGCTCCCCTTTGACGAGGATAATTGTGAGCATAAACATTCATTAAACCACATTCTTGCCCCCGCTCTTTCCACTTAACAATTATCCAACGACCAAACCTGTCCACTTGAGTGAAAGTGACATTCAAAGAGGGCTTCCATGCAGTAAGAACGCCTGCTTTAGTAGAATCAGCAGCCGCCACAAGCACATTATAATCACGCCCCAAAATGTTAGCTAGCTTTTGAACCTCGCCTTTACGGCACTTGTGCTCTTGAAAACAACATATATCCATGGGGAACTTAGATAGATACACTACAAGAGAATGCATGTTTTGCGTCAGAAAATTCGTCAGATTCCCTTCACAGATGTGGACAGTGCCCAGACACATACGGCTGACGCATGTTCTGATGAAATTTCGTCAGATTTTGCGTCGTATTTTTCGTCAGAAATTCTGACGTAAAATCGTCAGACTTTCGTCACAATAATCGTCAGAATTATCGTCACATATTTTGTCAGAATATGCATCAGAATTTAGGTCATATAATTCGTCAGAATTTACGTCGCATTTTCGTCGAAGTCTTCGTCACATTTATCGTCAGAAATACAATGTAAATAAGGCAATTTCCCACTATTATACAATGTAAATGTTGTAGATGTTCATGCAAAACTACCTATTGAAAAATTTAAGTTTCTAAGTTTAAAAATTTAAGCTTAAAGGAGCTTGAAACAAAACATCTTATACTTGCCTTTTCGCGTTGAAATTAAGTGTTATACAATGTCTTTGGCATGACACTTGTGCCGAAGGTACTTACTACATGGTATCCTAAGACATCTCAAGATTATATGACAGACTGGATCGTCATATCCTCTAGCTCTTGTTGTAAAACTCACGGGGAGCACTTCGACTTAAATTCAAGCTTAATATCATTGCCACAAAGCTCTGAGAACTAGCGAACCATCAATCGTCGGATGAGGCACTTATAGGGAAGAGAGGCCGGGTTAGGTGTGGAAAAGGTCACGGTATAAATAATTACATTAGAAGACATCACACTATAATGGGTATGCATGGGTGTGGCTCATAAGAGGGTAACTATCTTATGAGAATGATGCGATGGGTTACACCATAATAGTCGGTGGTTCTGGTTTAAACATCACATTATACAAAATTTGAATTTATGTCCTAACACTTTTATGCGAGGATCTTTTATTTGCACCTCGGCCGAGCCACATAATATCAGGCCTCCTATTTTATGCAAACCAATAACATTACCCCTCTAAAAAGGCGAAATGATGAGCGATGCGACAAGACGTTTGGCTCCTCTTGTTGTAGGCTACAAGCACCATGGATATATGCGCTACAAGAATGCATGAGATACCTAGATCGGCAATAACAAAGCGCATTTGTTTTCACAGTAATTTTGCTGGAATCCCATTGCCAAAGCTGTATATGTGATGTGGACAAGTGCTAAGAAGCCTAAAGCTCTGTGGCAAATACATGAAGCACTCTTACACTAGATTGGAAAAACTGATATTGATATTGTGATGTGGCGTGACGTTAAAATCTCTTCTTCTTCTTCTTAAAAATAGAGCGTGGATGCTTTGGAGAGCCAGCAACCATAAAAATACTTCTTCGCGGCTTGAGCGGGCATTCTCTTGTAGTGATAGAGGGGCGGTTTATGCATGCTCTGACATCAAGCGGAAGAAGTATTTTTATGGTTCTTTGGCTCTCCAAAGCATCCACTCTCTATTTTTAAGGTAATCTCAATATCAGTTTTTCCAATCTAGTGTAAGAGTGCTTCATGTATTTGCCACAGATCTTTAGGCTTCTTAGCACTTGTCCACATCACATATACCGCTTTGGCAATGGGATTCCAAAAATCTTTGGAAAACAAATGCGCTTGTTATTGCCGATCTAGGTATCTGTTGCATTCTTGTAGAGAACATATCCATGGTGCTTGTAGCCTATAACAAGAGGAGCCAAACGTCTTGTCGCGATCGTTCATCATTTCGTCTTTAGAGGGGCAATGTTATTGGTTTGCATAAAATAGGAGGCCTGATATTATGTGGCTGTCCGAGGTTGATCAAAAGATCCCGCATTACAAAGTGTTAGGACATAAATTCAAATTTTGTATCTTGCATGTTTAAACTCAGAACTGGCCGACTATTATGGTGTAACCCCTATTGCATCATTCTCATAAGATAGTTACCCTCTTATGAGCCACACCCATGCACACCCATTATAGTGTGATGTCTTCGATGTAATTATTTATCTTTGTAGACCTTTTCCACACCTAACCTGGCCTCTCTTCCCTATAAGTGCCTCATCTGACGGATTGATGGTTCGCTAGTTCTGTAGCTTTGTGGCAATGATATTAAGCTTGGAATTTAAGTCGAGTGCTCCTGTGAGTTTTACAACAAGAGCTAGAGGATATGACGATCCAGTCTGTCATATAATCTTGAGATGTCTTAGGATACCATGTAGTAAGTACCTTCGGCACAAGTGTCATGCCAAAGACATTGTATAACACTTAATTTCAACGCGAAAAGGCAAGTATAAGATGTTTTGTTTCAAGCTCCTTTAAGCTTAAATTTTTAAACTTAGAAACTTAAAATTTTCAATAGGTAGTTTTGCATGAACATCTACAACATTTACATTGTATAATAGTGGGAAATTGCCTTATTTACATTGTATAATAGTGGGAAATTGCCTTTTTCAGGATTAAGCTATGCTTTGGACCGGGGATTGAAGTACTTCGTTAAAAATGCCTGAATGGTAGAATGATCTAGACAAGAAAGCCATGAGTATGGATTTTAGCTTGGATTCATATGCTGATCAATATTAAGAGCTACATCAAATCACTATTGAACATGGAGGAAATCAAACCAAGTTGGTTGTAAAGATTTTATTTTTGAATGCCTAAGATTCATATATAACTGGAATCAAATTTTTGCATAATGCAAGAGAATAATAGTCGATGTTTACTTGCTGGAAATTTGTGAACAGGTGGTTTTTTGAGAGCATGGTATAAAAGTTATCTTTTAATTGCATTAGAAACCATTCCAAGCAACTCAAATGCATATACTAAAGCACAAAAAACAAACTCAATTTGCATCTCATCTAATAATGGAATTATGACAGACATGAAGAATCTTCTGACGAAAAAGGTGATGAAATTTTGATGAATCTACTGACGATACATCTGACGAAAATCTGACGATAAATGTGACGAAAACTTCGACGAAAATGCGACGTAAATTCTGACGAATTATATGACCTAAATTCTGACGCATATTCTGACGAAATATGTGACGATAATTCTGACGATTATTGTGACGAAAGTCTGACGATTTTACGTCAGAATTTCTGACGAAAAATACGACGCAAAATCTGACGAAATTTCGTCAGAAAATATTCGTCAGAACATGCGTCAGCCGTATGTGTCTGGGCACTGTCCACATCTGTGAAGGGAATCTGACGAATTTTCTGACGCAAAACATGCATTCTCTTGTAGTGAATCTAGTCCTTTTGCTTGGGGAAGAAGCCACTCCCCTAACATTCCAAGAAAGAATATTCATGTGGGCAGTTGAGGGTCCTCCACATCCATCTCAGTAGCCCCATGAAGATTAACTGCATCTGAGAGGTCTGCCCATCGTGTGCGAGTAAATAATAAAGTTTATAATTTAATCATATTAGATAGTTTAATATTGATCAAGTAATAATACAATTGTTGAAAAGTAATCAAACATTTATTTCAGCAATAATCAACTATCTATAAAATGGTCATTGAAACATAAAATTAATCATTTAATCAATTTAACCTAAAACTAATCTTAAATAGCTATAACTATACAGAAACTAGCGATATAAAGACAATTCTCTTGACTACTGAAGGCATCGCTTATATAAAATCTACTGTTATAGAAAGAAATATTAACTAGAAAAACCTACAATCCAATGTTCTCAAGTGTAGAGTTATAGCTGACATAAGAGGTACAATCCCGGGGGATGCACTTAGTCATAAGGGGGTATGGACATTTGCTTTCGAAGGGTGGCCAAAAACTGATCTTTGGAAGCTAATTTAACCCCTAAAGTATGTATTTTGCCCGAGATAATGGTGAAAAACCCTCTAATTGTAAGTATACAAATACGAAATGGTGAAAAAATCTATCTATCTATCTATCTATCTATCTATCTATCTATCTATCTATCTATCTATCTATCTATCTATCTATCTATCTATCTATCTATCTATCTATCTATATCTATCTATCTATCTATCTATCTATCTATCTATCTATCTATCTATCTATCTATCTATCTATCTATCTATCTATCTATCTATCTATCTATCTATCTATCTAATGACGAGACTAGACTAGTAGCTAAGGAAAGAAATTCCAGCACATACTAGACTGAACTGGTTTTTAATGACATGTTAAAACATGGGAAGGCATAGATTGGGGTGTGTAAAACTTTGTTAAAAAATACCATAAGAGGTTAAGGCTAGGTATTACTCGAATGGGCCGTCCAATAGCCGAGTTTTTTCGTTACAACAGTAAAAAGGGCAGGCTGATCCGATCACTCATGAATCCCGCCTTACCATGCTGGTTCTTGATCTGAGCAGGGACAAAGCAAGGGGAATTTAAAAGGCAAAGTTTCTGGTCAGATCTCCAATGTGCATGCCGAGGCTTTCTCTTGCAAAACATTGCTTTAGGTTCTATCTCAGATCTCAAAAAAGCAAGATGGGCATACCAAAGGGATCACAGAACAGTAACCCGAAGCAAAGCAAAATTGGGGTCCTGCTGCAAAACCAATAATCCAAAAGGCAAGTGATGATGCCCAAGCTCCTGGCAAAATGCTTGAAAACTGGTGCAGAGGCTGATACAAGTGAGGAACGAAATGGCATAGCTGTGCTTCCTAATACTTGTGTCACTCCCGAAAATCATAAGGTATTTTACACGCTTGGCAGGTTGAGAACATCCAACTGAGCAGCAGGCGTAATCTTAGCATGAGATTATACTTAGACTAAAAGTTGTGCTATGATCTTTATTCATGATTTTAAGTTTGAGTCAGATTTTTCTAGGAACGCGATAGCAACTGAAGGGTGGCCTATGACACCTGCCTTCCCACATAGATAAATTGGTTTTCTAACTCATTTTTGCTTGTGGACGGTGGCAGGTAAGAGACGCTCTTCCCTGGTCAAATTTGATGGTTTGGTTGAAGGTTTTTTGGTTGAATAAATTACTAAGTAACCAGGTGTTGTGACTTCCATACGTTTTAATATTGTATGTCGTCTGGTTATGATTTAAAACCATCAAGGTAAATACGTTCTCAGCTTCTGCTTCAGATACAAAAGAGAAGATCTGTACAATGTCTTAGTTGAATATTTTCCATTGACATGAATACTATTACTGCTGTATAAAAGATCAGTTTGTTTGCTTTGCTTTATAAATACTTAAATGCATTCGGTGTAAGTTCTGATCTTCCAAAAGTCTAGACATTTGTTTGCTGATCTTGACTATCTAGGAGACTAGGGCAAAAAGACATAGGTCTTAGACGAGGTTTTGGCCTAATGATTTATTAGTCTGAGTCAAGATTAGACTTACTAGACTAGATGCTAATCTATCTATTTGCTTAGGAAATTTTTGCTAATCCAATCCAAGGATGGATTTTAGTCAAAGATATCCGACAAATGTCTCATGATTTCTGAGTTCTTTCAAATTTCTGAGTTTTAGAATTAATGTGTTTCAGATTGCATCTGGAAGCAAGCGCTGGGATAAAGACCTTGCAGCTTTAGGATATTTTGCTCTCACTTGTCAGATTCTAAACAAGGTTGTACAAGCTGTTTTATATTGTTTTGGAGATAGCCAAGTGCGTGAATACATTGTTTGCAAGGATCTCAAAATCACTGATAGCAGGTACTCTGTAGTAGCGTATCTTCAATCAGTGGTTAGTACTAGCTGGCTATATGAAAGAACCAGGTGCTATTTTTGGGCATCTTGATGATGCATACAGTGGCATGCAAGAACTACTATTCTCCAGAACAGAAAGAGAAGACTTTATTAGTGCAATGGCTGAAAAGGTAAATGTCTGCCTTGAGGTTGCAAACAATGTCAGCAAAAGCATGACTGCTTCTGTGATTATTCCCAAGAGGAGCAGTAATACTCCAAAGTTGGGAAACAACATTTTCAAGACCGCCCTTCTAGGGGGACCGCCTTCTAATAGCAGTAACGTAACTCATAGTGTTGAACCAGTACAGAGGAATGAAGTGGTCAGACTTAGCATGGTTAACAATTCCATGTTTCCAGCCCTGACAAATGATGTGGTTGAGGCACTAGCCAGGCAATATGACCATGCTATGTGGAGGTGCAAGAATCTAGGAGTCATGGCCCCTATCAGTGAGGAATCATGGATGTACCTTGCAGATATTGACAAAGAACAGGTCAAGACTGTTAAGGATATTATGGAGGCAGGGGATCACATCCTAGACAAGAATCCTGTAGACTTACCTTTTGGTATCAAAATCTTTGAAAAAGACTGTGATTGTCTGTATGGTTTGTATGTGAACAAGAAGAACCATATGGCTGCTGGGAATACAAAAAGAGATGATTACTTTGTGAGAAGGATGTGGAGGTCCTTCTGTCCTTACAAAAAATGCGCCTGTGATAAAAAGAAGTATAGAAAGGATGATGATATGGCGATTTGCAAGGATAATATCACATGGGTAGATCATGCAGTATGGTACATCCTAAACAGTCTGGATGTGGTATTCCCATCCCTGTCTACAAAAGAAGCATTCTTGCACGTGGTTGGTCTGCTTAGCACGGTTCTGCAGACTGCGGTACTTGCCATTACTGGATACATGAATTTCAGGGAGAACATGATTGACATAGCCATTGAATACGCAGTTGATAAGGAGTCCAACATACAAACCAAATTTGGGAATAACAGAATGATTCAAATTGCTGAAGCTATGGTAAAACCTGATCCTAATGGTTCTTCTGTCTCAGCCAGGTCCAACAGTTGCTTCATGCTCTCTGCTAAGAAAGGAAGTGACCCAGATCAGGAACTGATTAATGTTAGCAACTTCTTTCCCCCTAGGTTGGTGAGGAAACAGCCTAGTAACTATTATGCAGACACATCTACTGATTCTGTGGTTAAAAGTAAACATTGGTGAGTGCTCTGTTAACAAGAGTACATGCCGTTATGAAAAGGACATAGTGCCTCGCCAACTTGACCTTTGATGAGGTCTCCTGTTCTTTTGCATTAGACAAACACTATGTGGCTTGGATATTGTAGTTCATTGAAGAAAGCTCACTTTTGGGGCTACTACATTGTACTTTCATCTTGGAATGCAGTATATCTTAGTGTGGTTTTTATTATATTAATTGCACTTATAAGTCTATATCTAAAAACCAGTGTTTATCTATGATGCTTTCAGGTGGAAGCCTTCAAAGTTATCAAATTTCTGCAAAAGCAAAGTAATGGAATAATAAATATTGAAAAATCTGTCAGTGGAAAAAAGAAAAAGATTGTGCATCTGACGTTTCAATCACAATTTATGAATGCTTTTCATATAGAAAGCATTTTTCGGGAAGAAGTAGTTCCTCGTTTGGGGGAATATGGGATAACCATAATGCAAGAAACAAGCTTTGGCTGGAGTTATAAAGAAAAACTGTCTGACTTCCTTTACAAACCATTCTCTGTATTTGTTGGAGAAAAGGAGCCAAGTGTCCGTGCAGAAACATGCATTTAAGGCAATTTATCAATGAGGGAGAAGGATATGTACTTACCATGGATTTGGCCATTGTTAAAAACAGGAATTTGAGAAAGTTGCTCAAGAAAGGTCTTAATCACATCCCGCTCAGAAGATGGGACAAAAAGGAATGTATCCAAGTAGTCTTGGATGGACAGAGGCAGTTTTTATTTGTGCACAGATTCTCGCTTCCCCATTTGGATCCACACACACGCAATGATATTACTAACTCTCTCAGGAAGAGACTAGTAAGAGACTTGGAATTATATATTCAAAGTCCCAAAGGGGCATACAACTACTATATACTATATGATGACAACCAAGCAATGCGGGAACTTCAATGGATAAAAAAGAATCTATATGTTGCAGGTGTTGACAAGGCAGCAAATAACCCTTGTTTCATGTGCCCGACACTTGTTAGAACAAAAGCATTGGAAAGGCTCAAAGGTCCAGATTTTGAAGTCGTATCTTGTCCATTGCAGCAAGTACTTAAAGAAGTTGTGCAGCAAGCTGCTGAGTTCTATCCCGTTGATATAGAGTCTGAAAGAGGGCTACCATATCTTTTGGCCTTATATAAAGCACATAAGCACAGTTTCAAGTGGATTACCAACGCCCATGACACGGTTTTTTTTTTTTTTTTTTTTTTTGAAGGATCAAATTAACTAATATTAATCCAGAGTAAATACAAGATGAGCGATACTAGGGTACTCCTGCCCACACTGGAGCGAGCACCCTCATAGCATGTATACCTACCTACGACTCAAGGCACAAACCTGCCAATACTATCTACAATGAGGAGGGTCCTTTCCCAGACTGCTGCCTTGAATTGCTCTTTCCGAGGGGATGCCAGGTAAGAAAGATATAGCTTGTACCTCAACTGTGGGATCAGAGCCCCAGACCACACCTCCGCATTCCTGAACACCTTCATGCGACGTCGCTTCCAAATGAGCCACAGCAACCAGGCTTTACACAAATGGAAGGCCAGAGTCTGAGGCTGGAACCACCTGCTAGGGTACACCCCCAAAAGAACCTTTTGACTACGGAGCGGGGTGTGGAAGAGACGTTGGACCCACTGCCATGCTGGCTGATGTCTGCACAAAGAAACATACAGTGCTCCAGGGTCTCTACACAAGCACCACACATTGGGCACAGGGCGCTGATCAGCGGATTGATCATGTGAACCCACGTGTTCACCCTCAAGGATCGGTGCACTATCTGCCACAGCAACACCCGAATCTTGGGGGGCGAGATTGGATTCCATACCCATCTCCAGATGTTGCCCCAGTGATCACCCGGCACCTGAAGACTCCAGCCATCCGCGGGAGGCAGCTTATCCTGAATTGCCAAAAGCCCATAACAAGACTTCACGAAATTTGAGGGATCAACTTTCGGGTGACACCTCCACACACGCCCTGACGCCTGCGGGGAGTTCAGCGGAAGAGCATTAGCCACCTGCACCCATAAAGCGCAATCCCGTTCCTGGAGTCGAAATCTGTGGCGAAAAAGCTGCCAGGGTGCCAACTGCCCGTCAACATACCACTCCCCCACCGTCAAGACCCCACACTTTGCCCACTTGCGCTGAACTCGGGGATCGACGGATGCTGCCAATACCACAGGTGAGGTACCTGGACCAAGCGGGATCCACCATGGCGATGCCTCCAACTGAATGCACCCGGCGGCATCAATTGCAAATAGCGGGCGGACCTGCTCCCAGGCTCGCAGGAGCCCCTTCAGGAAAGGGGAGGCATGCGCATATGGCCTGATATCCGCGAATAATGCCCATGGGAGCCGCGCGGGCACGGACGGCTTGTGAAAAACTATCGAGTGAGACAGCGACTGATGAAGCAAAAGCATGCCCGGAGAGTCAAGCGCATTCTCAAGAATCGCAAAGACGAACTTGGACAAGAGGACCTTGCCATGCAGCGAGAGGTCCAAGAAGCCGAGCCCACCCGCAGCCTTGGGTCGCACGCATTTCCACCAGGCCACCTTGACGACCGCCCCTTCCTCATTGCCTCCCCATACAAAGTTACGAACCATAGAGGAGATTTCCCGAACCTTGCTTTCTGGCGCTAGAATAATAGAAGCCATATAAACATGAGTTGAGCAGAGGACGGACTTCGCCACTGTGACCCTGCCAGCCATGGAAAGTTTCCCCCCCTTCCACCAATTAAGGTGTCGACGCAATCCCACCAGAATGTCCTCCCACACGCCACTCGCCGAAATGTCGATGCCGAATGGGATACCCAACAATCTAGAGCATGTGCCCTGCGGCTGCATTCGCCAAGGAAATTGGGACACAACCACGGGCATAGGGTCTGATGCCGGCCATAATGCCGAGCACTTCGTCCAATTCATGAGGCAGCCAGAAGCGAGGGAGAATGTGTCCAGCAGCTCCTTCGTGTTTAACAGATTCCTCTCATCAGCCTGTAGGAAGAGGAACGAGTCATCCGCGTACTGACTTCCAATCTGCTGCGACCCGTCTGCCATCCTCAGCCCCTCCACAACACCCGCCTCCGCTGCGGCAGTCAAGAACTGCGAGAGGGCCTCTGCCACGATGGTGAATAGGAAGGGCGCCAAAGGACATCCCTGGCGAACTCCGCGCCCTACACCAAAGATCGACGACGACTCGCCATGACACAAGAGGGTGGCTCTGGCAGACATTATGTTTTTCCTCTCCTACTTTATTATGTTGTACTTAAAGAAGTTGTGCAGCAAGCTGCTGAGTTCTATCCCGTTGATATAGAGTCTGAAAGAGGGCTACCATATCTTTTGGCCTTATATAAAGCACATAAGCACAGTTTCAAGTGGATTACCAACGCCCATGACACGGTTTTTTTTTTTTTTTTTTTTGAAGGATCAAATTAACTAATATTAATCCAGAGTAAATACAAGATGAGCGATACTAGGGTACTCCTGCCCACACTGGACCGAGCACCCTCATAGCATGTATACCTACCTACGACTCAAGGCACAAACCTGCCAATACTATCCACAATGAGGAGGGTCCTTTCCCAGACCGCTGCCTTGAATTGCTCTTTCCGAGGGGATGCCAGGTAAGAAAGATATAGCTTGTACCTCAACTGTGGGATCAGAGCCCCAGGCCACACCTCCGCATTCCTGAACACCTTCATGCGACGTCGCTTCCAAATGAGCCACAGCAACCAGGCTTTACACAAATGGAAGGCCGAGTCCGAGGTCGGAACCACCTGCTAGGGTACACCCCCAAAAGAACCTTTTGACTACGGGAGGGGGTGTGGAAGAGACGTTGGACCCACTGCCATGCTGGCTGATGTCTGCACAAAGAAACATACAGTGCTCCAGGGTCTCTACACAAGCACCACACATTGGGCACAGGGCGCTGATCAGCGGATTGATCATGTGAACCCACGTGTTCACCCTCAAGGATCGGTGCACTATCTGCCACAAAGAACACCGAATCTTGGGGGCTAGATTGGATTCCATACCCATCTCCGTGATGTTGCCCCGATGATCCCCTAAGACACGAAGACTCGACCATCCGGAGGGGAGGCTCATCCCGAATTGCCAAAAGCCCATAACAAGACTTCACGAAATTTGAGGGATCAACTTTCGGGTGACACCTCCACACACGCCCTGACGCCTGCGGGGAGTTCAGCGGAAGAGCATTAGCCACCTGCACCCATAAAGCGCAAATCCGTTCTCGAGTCGAAATTGTGGGCTTAAAAAAGCCGTCGTGGTGCCAACCGCCTGCCAACATACCACTCCCCCCACCGGGCCAAGACCCCACACTTTGCCCACTTGCGCCGAACTCGGGGATCGACGGATGCTGCCAATACCACAGGTGAGGTACCTGGACCAAGCGGGATCCACCATGGCGATGCCTCCAACTGAATGCACCCCGGCATCAATTGCAAAGCGGGCGGACCTGCTCCCAAAGCCTCGCGAGCCCCTTCAGAAAGGGGAGGCATGCGATATGGCCCGACATCCTAATAATGCCCATGGAGGCCGCTGGCACGGACGGCTTGTGAAAAACTATCGAAAGTGAGACAAATGATCGATGAAGCAAAAAGCATGCCCCGAGAGTCAAGCGATTCTCAAGAATCGCCAAAGATCTAACTTGGACAAGAGGACCTTGCCATGCAGTGAGAGGTCCAAGAAGCCGAGCCCACCCAAGAGCCTTTGTCGCGACGATTTCCACCGTGCCACCTTGATGACCGCCCCTTCCTCATTGCCTCCCCATACAAAGTTACGAACCATAGAGGAGATTTTAACCTTGCTTTCTCGGCGCTAGAATAATAGAAGCCATATAAACATGAGTTGAGAGAGGGAGGACGGACTCACATCGCGGACCCCGGGCCACCATGGAAAGTTTCCCCTTCCACCAATTAAGGTGTCGACGCAATCCCACCGGGTAATGTCCTCCCACACGCCACTCACAAAATGTCGATGCGAATGGGATACCCAACAATCTAGAGCATGTGTCCGCTGCGAGGGTCGCGATTCGCCAAGGAAATTGGGACACAACCACGGGCATAGGGTCTGATGCCGGCCATAATGCCGAGCACTTCGTCCAATTCATGAGGCAGCCAGAAGCGAGGGAGAATGTGTCCAGCAGCTCCTTCGTGTTTAACAGATTCCTCTCATCACTGTAGGGAAGAGGAACGAGTCATCCGCTGCATCGACTTCCACCGCCTGCTGCGACCTCGCCATCCTCGCCCCCCTCCACAACACCCGCCCGGCCATTGCGGCCAAGAACTGCGAGAGGGCCTCTGCCACGATGGTGAATAGGAAGGGCGCCAAAGGACATCCCTGGCGAACTCCGCGCCCTACACCAAAGATCGACGACGACTCGCCATGACACAAGAGGGTGGCTCTGGCAGACGTTAAGAGCTTCATAACCACTGCCGTAAAGCTCTCACCACACCCAAAGGCTAACATCATCCTTCTCAAAAACTCCCAACGCACACTATCATAGGCCTTCGCGAAGTCCAGCTTCAAGTACATAATCTGCTGACCTGTTTTACGCGCCTAGTGAATGCCCTCAAATGCTGTCGCTACATTATTAAGAATCTGCCTGCCCGGAATGAAGCCAGACTGCATGGGACTAATAGCCTCCTTCAGGACCACTTGAAATCTAAGTGAAAGTGCCTTCGCGATAATTTTGTATATTGCCGACAGAAGCGTGATGGGGCGCCAATCCGAAATGACAGTTGGCTCTCTCACCTTCGGAATTAACGAGATGCAGCCAGTGTTGAGCCTAAGTCCAGCGCCTCTGCCTGAAGCAGATCCTGATAGGTCTGCAACACTGAGTCCCCCACCCAATCCCAATACTCTTGGAAGAATTCGACCGGGATGCCATCCGCATGTGGCACTTATGAGGGGCCAAGGCACGGCAAGCCTCCTCAAGCTCCCCGCTTGTAAGCGGGGTCGCAACACCGCTTCTATCCGCCGATATCTTGCATGCCACCCATCGAGCACGATCTCCTCTATCATGTTCCGTAGGGGTATCTCTTTTCCCCGAAAACCGAGAGAAATGCCGAAAAGGTAGCCTCGCTTGATGTCCCCCGGGCGACACGTGGGATACGACCATCGGCCAAGGCCGGGACGACATTGAGGCCGCGATATTTCTTCTGTCGTCGCAGCCCTAAAGAACATACGCAATTAGTGTCCCCTTCCCCGCAGCGGTGATCCCCTGCCACTCTTGCCGAAAGCGACCCTCTTGGATTTGTCTGCTGCAATGTGACGCAAAATCTCATTCTCCCGCACCCCGTCAGACGGCTGAGATCTAAGGGCTTCCAATTCGCGATACAGTGCCTCTAACACCTCCCTCTCTTGCCGTAGTTTCCGACTACCCCACGACTTGGCGAATGCCTTAGCCTTAGCCAGGGCCTTCACCATTCCTGCCATGCCGTAGTTATCCCGAAAGGTACGGAACCAAATCTGCTGGCATCCCCAAGAGAAATCAGGATCCTTTAGATAGGCGGTATTTAACTTGAACACAGTGCACCCCGGCCTGACTGCACTCGATCCCTGGGAGATTAACTGAGGAAAATGGTCAGAGACCGCGGTAGACAAAATGTTCTTTCGCTTGAGCTGAGGCGCCCGGTCCGAAGCTAGAGTATTCGCATAGCATCTGTCGTGTCGAGCATACGCCCGACCGGCCCCCGTCCACTGATTACACCAGGTAAATGTGGCGTCACCCGCCGCCTCTGCCAAGTGCAAGGAGTCCAACAACATCACCCATCACGCCACTCAAAACCTCGCACGACTCCGCACCGCTCCGCCACACCTGTCCTGAATAGACTCGACCATGTTGAAGTCGCCCAGGAGCAGCCAAGCCACACCAGCCCCCAGGGATGCCACCTTGTGCCTTAGCGACGCCCACAATGCCCCTCTCTGCCGCGCACTATTATGGGCATAGACATTCACAATCCCCCACTCGTGCGGTCCCTCTCGCCACTTGATGATGACCCATCTGCCCCAACGGTCGGCTAGGGTAAAAGTCACTTGCACATGCATCTTCCATGCAAGCGGCCCCACCTTTAGAGGCCCCAGAGGTGGCAACTGCAGCAGCGTGACAGGCCCAAACATGTCCAAGAATTGTTCGAAGGCCCCCTATGACACTTATGTTCCTTGAAGGCACAAGATATAAGGATCCATCTTGCGGCAGCCAACGCCACTCTCGTCCTCCTAGCGGGCGACGAACGCACCCCCCGCACGTTCCAGCTCAAAATCTTCTTGTCCATAGCCGCTACTGAGAAGAGGGATTCTTACGATGCTTCTTCTTCCGCCCCGCTCTTGCCGTGAAAAGGGGCCCCGATGGGAAAGTCATGGAACGAGAGCGGCGGGTTATCTCGTGAGCGCGACCTCAGCATCCAAATCCATCTCGTCTGCCCAAGAGCGTACCCGGGCCACCTTATCAAGTTCCATCCCCTTCGAGGAGGCCTGGGTGGATGCTGCATCGTCGTCCCGACGTGCCCCGGCCGGGCCAACCGGGCCGAGCCCACTTCCATTGGGATCTGCTGCCGCCCGGCCAGTTCTGGCCGCTGGATGTGAAGCAATTTCTGGGCCACCGTCTGTGGAGATACCGTTGGATCCATGCCGCCCTGCCCCACTGGAACGGACGTTGTCCCATTATTCACAGAAGACTGAAGCGGCCTATCCGGCATGGACCCATCCACCGCCTGGGTCCTGGCTAAAGGCGCCTCCTCCACCGGCGAGTTCGGGGCGACAGCCCGGGCCCCGCTTCAGAACCTCCTCCCCGCCCCCGTGAAGCCCCGGCACCGATGCGGGCTCGCACTCTGGAAGCGAACTCCAAGACCGAGGGCGGAAACATTCTCTGGATCTCTGCCCCATTTAACAGTCTGAGGGAAAACCGAAAGTACAAGTCACCGCCTCTTACCAAGGTCGAGGGGAGGCAATGGGCTATCCGGGCAGTAAAGCAACACAAATCTTGGGCTCGAACTATGGAGGAGAAATATGCCCACCGAGCCCATTAGCGATCGCCATCATGAACTCGCAACAACATATCTCCGCGGAAGATCCATCACCGGAACCAACACGGGATCTTCGGGGCGACTAAGGACCGAACTCACTCACACCGGGGGTGTAATCTCGGGTAAATCAAATAATTCCCCACATGAGATCAACCCTCTCGCAACTATCCTTCCACAACCGGGGGCCAACATGAGGGAGGAAAAAGTTATTCCCAAGAACTTCAAGGACTGGAACGGCGAGATCCCCAGCCGCTTAAAGTGAGCTTGCAACCACCCACCGACTCTCCGAGTGTCCAGCACTCCCGTGTAGTACACCAACACTGCGCACGAGACCAAATTGGAAATTGACTTGAGGTGCTGCTGATGATCTAGCTCGACTACGGTAGCAGGCGGGCCAACAGGATCAACCTGCAGCTCCCTCCTGTTGTGCTGGTTCAAAAAGGCCAAAGCCTCCTCCATACGGCAAGTGTCGGCCGGCGCCACTGTGTGTCGGATCCACTCTGAGAACCGTGGACGCGAGAGCCGGCTCACCGTATCATTCGTCCGCCATGCGGGCCCTTCCGCACTGACGCCACGCCCCTCTGTCATCCGCCTCCCTAGACTTGAGGTTTCTCGACCCGACGGCTTATGTGGATGTTGCGACATACCATCACACCCCATGGCCGGAGGGGCATTGCACACCGCGCCGCCGAAAAGGATCCTCCTCGCAAAGTAGAGGCGTGCAAGCTTGACCGCCAAACGGGTTGCTGTCTCCAATGGCGGCATGCTGGGCGGGATTTCAAATTCCGCCTCCCTGGAGCTTTGTGCATCCGCTCGAGAGGCTCCTGCATAAACACCTCCTGCAGGCTGTGTAGTGATGGTGCCTGGTTTTACCAAGGGATGGACCGCTTCCTCCTTCTCCCCCGACCTCCATAGGGGCCTTGCCCGACCCCCGATCACGCCCAAAACCCCCGGCCCACGATCAACCCAAGAACCCTATTCAGCTCGGCCGATAGGCAACCGATTGAGTGGCCCACTACCCTCGCTTGCACCTCCTCCCCTTAAACCCACTGGGACCGGTTCTTGGGAAGCCAGTTCTATGGGCTGCACAAACGCCGGCCCAGCAGGCTGGCCTTGTAACCCCAGGGCAGCCAAACTCCTCTCTTCACCCTCCCTTCCACCTGCAGGCCGATCGGGTGAGAGCACCAGCCCAGCAGGCCGGTCCTGTAACCCCACAGCTGCTGGAACGATTTCTACAGACTCCCTCTCTGCTGTAAGAGAGTTCGCTGAAGGCGGATTGGGCTTCTGAGCTGAAGACCCAGCCCCAACCAGCCGATTTTGCTGAGCCGCCCGAGCCCCGCCCTCCATCGCTTCGCTCCACAGATCCGCTCACGTCGTCGCCTCAGCGCCACCGCCTTCGTCGCCATGTTTATTTTCCTTTTATCCATGACACGGTTTTTTGTGACGTTGCAAGCATAATCTCTGCTAGCTTGAAACAGATTCTAGTTGTTTGGCCAGATGTTACTGAGGAAATGTGTAAACATTTGAAGCTCTTTTGCCCCAAGGGGTATAATGCATGTTGGATAGTTGAATCTATCTATTCAACTATCCAACAGTCGGCGTGAAGAAGCGCCGCTAGTTAATCCCCTAAGGTGGACCACCTACGAAGATGATGTAACTGTAGTGACAGCAAGACCACCATGGTCTCTGCGTCCGATGTAAAATACATTGTACCTGTTCAATTTATTAATAAAAATTCTTTTTCAACTAGATCTTTGGTTTCAAACTTTAATGAATTTCCTTTGTTTCAGTTGCATTGTTCTTGTTCTCGACTCGCTAACCAGAGAAAACTGCAGCAAAGCTTGAATGCAGAGTTTTATTCAAAAATTCGAATTAAGGATAGTTTTCGGGTCGGGGTGCTCCTTTTTGTGTAAATTAACAGGGTTCCGGAAAAAAGTGGGAATGGAATGAGTCCCACTTTAATTAAATACGACTTCCAGGTGATGATTAATTTACCTAAAAAATATATAATGTATTCACTGCCGACATAACTAAATGTTATGAGTCTATTCCTTTGGACGGGGAAGATGGTCTGTGTGCCATTATCGGCAAAGTGATAAATGCTGCCTTCAATTTTATGAAAAAAAAGGACAAATGGTATTACTTGTGCTACAAAAGAGTTGCTCCTAGTTTTGAGGCAAAGTGGGATACAAGAAGGGAAATTCCATTTTGTTGGAATAAAGTCAGTCGAGAAGAATTCATATACATGAATTGTTGGCTGTTGCAAAACTTTTTTGTTGCATAGTCTGGAGGCAAAAATCCGGGATTGCTATGGGATTTTCTTGTTCTCCACAGTGGTGTAATCTGTATCTTGCCTGGTATGAAGTCCAGTTTATCCTCAATTTGGCCAAAAGAAAAAGATACAAGGACGTTGAACTATTTAGAAAAGCTTTCAGGTACATGGATGATTTGTGCCATATTAATGCAGGGAATCCTGGTAGGTTCTTCTCCAAAAGTGGCAACATCACCATTTACAATATGCATTACCTTGAGATCAAAGAAGAAACGTACAAATTTGCAGGCACATGTGCTGATACAAGAATTGGCACTGAAATCAACTTCTTAAGCATGAACTTAGAAGTTCTTTGTGCGAGTAACGGAGTTTTTCTATCTATCTATCTATCTATCTATCTATCTATCTATCTATCTATCTATCTATCTATCTATCTATCTATCTATCTATCTATCTATCTATCTATCTATCTATCTATCTATCTATCTATCTATCTATCTATCTATCTATCTATCTATCTATCTATCTATCTATCTATCTATCTATGGTAAGTATTTTATTATATCTTTCTTAACATTCTAGCTTAACATGATCTTTTAAGCAAGATTTAGCTATTACTTTTATTTTTCCTACGAGTGCAACAAAAGACAAGGGCACAAAAGGCCCTAGGGGGATCAATATGGGAAAAATGGGCAAAGGACAATGTATCCATATGAAGCCAGAGTTAACCTACAACATAAAGACTAAATGAATAACCTGGGGCCGACGCATAGAGGGGTCAAAAGAACTTATGGCAAGTATGGAGCAAATATAAGTAATAAAGTCAATGGAACAACTGGCGTAACGAAGTCACTAGGGAAGAAAGGAATGGACCAAGATGGAACATATATAACCGATTAGACTAAACATACAAGGGCACGAACGCAAGTCTAAGTCAGGAACCACCATAAAGGTGTATCCAAAACAGAGGAGCAAAATTACGACTGAAACTAGAGATTAAACAATATCACAAAAGTAGTTAAACAAAAGCTGAAGTTCACAACATCAGGTGCACGTAAAGATGTAAGACGAACAACAACGTCAAACAAACAGTATAATAAAGATCATAAAAGTGCATCAAATATTCAATAAAACAAGAAGACAACACTAAGAATGGATCTAATGCACATATATACCTGAGGAAAGCAGAATGCATTAAATGAAACAAAAAAGAAACCATGTAAAAGACCTAAAGCAAAACATAAACCATGTATTACAAACATTTACCAGACTTATATGGCCAAATATACATCAAACGTACCATATAGAATGTCAGAGACCAAAGAAATTGTACACATAAAACTATAAAAAGACCAAGATGAAGCAATTTATTGTGAACATCAAGCACCAACTATATGATCTAGAGAAAGGCAATCAATAAATAACCTAGAAGCTTGGAAATTATGCGATGCACAATGATCCAATCCTCTGAGACAGAGGATGCAAACATAATGACTATGCATAGCAAAAACCTATAGATTGTGGCTAAGGAACAATGAACCATGAACACTCCCAAAGCTAAAAGTTGTCGAAGAGGAGAGAACGATGCCACCAGACTTAAATGAACTGGAGAGTACACGACATTAAGAAGGGGAATGGGTTTCAATAACAATGCAATTTTTCTAGAAAGAGACTGCATATCATGTTCAAATCCCAAAAATAATTAGCAAAAATTAGAGAGATGAAATTAAAATAGACATAGCTACAAAGGAAATTAGAAAAATACAAGGAAATCCGGGGAACAGAATAACTGGGAGAAATTTAGAGATGAAATGGATAAATAGAATCTTTCATAAAATCAAACATTACCTTTGTAGATTCCAAAGCCAAGCCGGCCCCAAACCGGCCCCTATAGTATTAAAACTGAGAGACCACATGCTTACAAAATGGATAATTATAATTCCGAGATCAATAAACATACCTGTAGATTGCGAGACCATAAGCTATGAAATGCAAAAACATAATTATCAAACTTATAAACCTCCTTTGTAGGTTTCAAGACCCATATGCTAAATGCTCTGAAATGGATAAAAACATACGCTCACAAGCTCTCAAGTTTCATCATTGCTAATTAAATCCCTACACCCTAGTTAAAAATGCAACATGGGGCTAAGTACTTGCTTTTCCAATCGAAAACCATGACGTGAGATGACAATGAACAATGTGTAACCATATGCACTCATTAAAGGTGAATCATGAAGAACTTATGAACAAATTGATAAACTAAGTAGAAAGAGGTGTCCCCAAACAGTGAAAAAATGGAAACTATCTATGCTAACATGGCGAATGCTCCTGAGAACTTACAACCTAGTACCGGCAAACTTGTCATAGTCAATGAGAACAATCAAGGAAGCACCCACCTGCATCCATACGCGCATATTCAACAATTGTCAATAATCGGCTCAGCACTTGTTTACGTAGCCTAGGAGTCGCATGGAGAGACGTGACAAAAACAGGTAAGAGAAGTCGCAATATTAGAGAAAATACGAGGAACATAAGGAAGTTTATCACTTGTGAATGCAAGAAAAGTGTTTGTGGCAAATGGTGGGAAGTTGCAGTACTATTAATGGAGAACATTCGAGGAATATAAGGAAGTTTACTGCATGTGAATGCAAGAAAAGAGCTTGTGGCAAATGGTGGAAATCGAATAACGGAGAACATTCGAGGTATGTGTGAATCCAAGAAAAGAGTTTGCGACAAATGGTGGGAATCGAACCTGCAATTAGAGGCAAAACAACCACACAACCTAGCAACAAGCTAAAATCATCATTACTAATCTAAACAAGAAATTAAATAAAAAATCTGTTTAATCAAATGAGATAACAAGACCTTGTATCCCTTGAATAAAAAACACAGTAAACGAGCATCCTGCGCCATAGCCACGGAAATCCGTCCTAGACTTAGAATACGACGAAAATTCATCCTTAAATTGGACGTGCTCTCAGACCGACTGCATAGGGCTTAGAATACCCGACGCAAGAATTGAAGAACCAAAAAAGAAATCTTGGATCAAATCTAGCATACTGAGTCGAAATGCATAGACATATTCCAAAGGTAGATTGTGGGGATAAAAACATGTCATAGATATCAGATTTATATTCTTGTCATGCTAAATCTTTCCCAGAAGTTACACGGACATACCGGAGTAAGCCCATCCAAAAATCGTCCGACCAAAGGCGGCTTCTGTAGCTTTCCCTTCACCTGGTAGGAGAAGAGGCATGGAAGGAACAAACTTGTAGAGCCAGAAATGTGCAGAATGAAAACAAGCTCAAGAGAACGCCGATGACTGAGAAAGAGAAATGAGGCGATATAAATAGGAGATGCAAGGTAGGGCATCCCCATTCAAGAAAAAGATTACTAAACTCATAATTTAGATTAGCTAGAACATCTTTGGCTAATCTAACCCAAAATACATAGGAAAACTTTCGAATGTTTGGCTAAAGTTGAATAATTTTCCTTTACTAGTTTTGAGTGTTTGTCTAATTTTGTTTGAACCTTTATATAAACTTTAGCCAAACATTTATGCTATGCCAAAGTTTTTACTGTACCAACATATTAATAATAGAAATCTAATAGTTGGAGAACAAAAATTGTCCATCTAATATAGTATTAGCAACCTCTATTCCATAATCTCATGAATAGTCTCATATTTTACAATCGCTATTAGAAAGTATGGCTAATATATTCCTAAATGCATAGGAAAACTTTTGAGCGTTTGGCTAAAGTGGAAGAATTTTTCCTCTCCTACTTTATTATGTTTCACTAAACCGTGGTGTAAGGGATCAACTTTGAGTTTTTTTTTGGCAATTTTTTTCTTTTCCGAAAGATTTCCTCCTTTGTAGTTTAGCCGTACTTTTTTTTTCAAATGCCATTTGGCTAATATTAGCCACTATTTTTTTTCCATGTCCCCATCCAAGGAATGTCGGTTCTATTGCTATCGCAATAGCATAGCATTAGCATGAGCAAACATAAACTATTGAAACAATTGTGCCTTCTAGGAATCCAATTAGATTAAAGATTGCCCTAGTCAGAGCTAAGGATGAGCCCACAGCAACTTATGGTGTTGTCAGGATATTAAATGATCTCTTCAATTTGCCAAAAATGCCTATGCCATATCTAGCAGAGAAGTTGTGTATATACCATGTGCAGTTGCCACCATGGACACAAATACGACAGTACAAAATATAAAAAAACAGGCTCTGGTTTGAATGAGTTGCTTCCATCTTTGGCTGCATCGAATTGTAATTTGTTTAATTCGCCATTAATAAATAAATGAAGTTGTATATTCCAAATATTTCTTGAAATATTCATCACAAGAAGAAAACAAGGGCTTCTTTCTATTCTATTCTATTCTATTTTTGCCATCCATTTTAGTAATGCCAGAAATGGAAAACTAGCATGATTTGCGTATGCAACACAACTTTAATGATGCAAGGACAAAATGGAAATTTATAAAGCTTTATGTATGTATTGCATGTCAAAGGCATTTTGATTTTAATCATCTCATGGAAACGAAAATGTATTAACACCATATTGTGACCTATCAAACAGGAAATCAACGAAATGAAACAAAAAAGGTTCTTAGACCACCTGCTTGTAATGTATCCACCTTGACAATTAAATTCTTTGCTAAGCATTCCCACACAGATGTCGGGATCAATACAAATGCCTTTGCTGCATCTCCACCTTGTTCTCCACATACCAAGATCCCGGTGGGCCTGCAATTAGTAACCTCAAGTTTCATTGAAAATGGCATATAAATAGAGCTATGTCCCCCAAAAAGGAAAACTGGAAAAAAAAAAAAAAAACCTTTAAAATCGGTATCCAGACTTTCATCTTTGATATTCCTTTCAGAAATAACAAATCTGCAATTAGCAGCCCTAGAAAATTTAGCAGGTATCATTTTCTAGGCCAAGACAAGGTCAATAAACTTATTCATATCCAAAACTTTATTATTTTACCAATTTTGTACAACAAAATGTACCATAATGCTTCAAAGAAATATATATTTGTATTGTAATCAAGCTTTGCATACACAGATTTACCACATTTTGCCAAAATATTACAATAGTTTGACTCATAGCAAATTAACATCCCATTTGGAACAAGCTTACTTGACATTTTGTACAAAAATACAATAATCCACGAGAATTTCATCAAGCATGGAGCAAGAAACCTGGTTATCTGCAGTAGAACCAGAGGACAGTTAGCCTTAGATAGGGTAAAAGCCTAAGCTTCTAACAGGTAAGCAGTAGGTATCTTGGGTTATCCCCTTCATCATGCATAAGGAAACATGAACATGCATATTTTATAGAGAACCTAAATGCTAAGATATTAAGCTTTTCATAGATCTAGTATGTAGAATCTCCATGGCTGAGCAAGAACCATGCAACAGCAAATCTTGGATGTCTCTTAGATCTGACCTCCATTTCAGCAAGTAATCCTAGAAAAGAAGCTAAGGTTAACATCATAATATCTAGAATTAGTACATCTAGAGCCATACTTCAGAAAATCAGCGTATTAATCATAGGATATTAGGACCCTTGTCCATATATCCAATTATCTGGTTGCAGCATATAATCCTGCACATTATATTAGTTCAAGAGCATACAAACATCTTTTTTTTTTAAAAAGGATGGCTTTGGTTTTCGGGCCTGGAACGCCCGCATGTAAAGCCGCATGCGGCGTTCCATATCCCCCTTGCGGGATTTTTTTTTCCTCTACACGCGGGATGATTTGAAATCGAGCCCCCTTTGCTCCATCGTCTCCAATGGCGCTATTCTATCTCTGGCGGCGTGATTCTGACTCTTTCTTTAAGGTTTGGGCACTGTCTTCCTCTTGCCAGCGTCTCTGTTTGAAGAGATTTCAAAGAAATCGGAAGACTTGGTTTGGCATTGCTTTCGTTGCTCCAGTTCTTTGGTCCATAGTGAAAACAAGATTTAATCTTTGGCATGCACTAACTTCTTGATTTTTGTGATTTCGTAGCAGAAAACCAAGATCTAGATTGAATGGAGGAGCAGCCATGGTCGGAGCATAGTTGAATAGGAGCGATTTTTATCAGAGCCACTTTTCTGCAGCACGGTGTAGGATTTTATATTGAATCTCTGGTGAGTACAAAGCTCTGTTTTTTCCTTCTTGCACAATCATGTTATTTTATGTGAGGCCGACAACTTTCATGAGATCAGGGTTTGTTCTTCCTCTGAGGAAACATGAGTTGTTTTGCTCAATGCCAGTAAAACATATGGGGAAGTAGAACTAGGAGTGAAATGCTTTAAGCAGCATGTTCACATGAATTTAAAAGATGCAAGTCTTTTTCGACTTGCAGAGAAAGCAAAAAGGAGTAAAAGAGGAAGATTTGGAAACTTGAGCAAACTGTTTGCAAACTGTTTGCCATCTGAAAGACACACATTTGCTTCAGTATAATTGGCACTAAAATTCTGCTCCACAGAGGGCATGTGCCAGAGCTGGATATGCTTCTAAGACCCATCCTTGATGAGTAGAAAGAAGCAACATTATGCAGGTACTAGTAACGTGTGCCCGGCGATGCCGGGCATTAATTCGGGACGTGCAAAATAAGTAGATATAATAGAGTTTGTATATGGAATAAAAACATGTAAATATAACTTTTCCCCTAGATGTAATGGAGCGCTAAGTGGATAATTTAAGGATACTGTGCATATAATATAATTAAATGCATAGTGTGGAAGTGAATGGGTTGATGTAAAGAATGCATAAAGTTTTCTATATTGTTTGGTGCTTGTGATAATTTGAGGTTTTATTGAAGAATGTGTGGTGGGAAGTTTGGACTTTGGGTGTATGGAATGTGTGTAGTTATGAATCCAAAAATTTTACTATGTGTATGCCTAACAGTATCTATATAGATGCTCTTGAGAGTTGGAGAGTTAATTTAGTATTATCCATGCTTAAAACATTTGCAACTGTTGATATATAACTTGAGAACTTAACCTGCCATATATGTGATGTATTGTACTTCGAGAGAACATTATTAATATTGCAGCACTCCACACTGTAGAAAACATACCCAGCATTCTTATAAAGCTCATGATTCCAAAAATGTCAACATTACATTGAATGCAAAATTTCTTATCCTGACCAGATGTAAAGCAAGTAATCTATAGTTAAAAAATGCCCCCTAAAATTTGCTCATTACTGTTTAAAGCTCCTTGGATTGGTTGTATAATCAACCAATGAGCCATGCTTGGCTCAAAAGATGCTTGCAGTTGCATTATGCGATATTATCTTACTATTGATAATAGCCAGCTCCTTATATTGAAGATGGCAGCAATATATTGAGAAAATGGGGCAAGGTCTCAAATATTCAATGCAGTGATGTTCATTGGCAATAAAATGCCAATAGTCACATCTTAAACAAATGCCTTTGCACTTGATATATGCAGAACTACAGAGCCACCAATGATAATGCTATCTTTGCATTACCACGATAAGGTATGTACACTATGCTCTCAAAGTTCAAAAGAAACAAACCTTAAATGCACAATCACTTTATGGCGTCAAATTAAGCAGAGACCCTGTTCATACCTTGCTTAGGTCTCCACTTTTGAAAACGACTTTAAGATCCTGGTTTCTAGTTGTAGAACATCCTACATTGTTATATATGTTGCGATAAAAGCAGTGTTTGGGGTGGCCTTTGATCAGGGAGATCCCTCAAAATCTCCCTCCATCCAATGGTCTGGAATTGAAGATGAAAAAGAAACTTTTAGCGATGCATAAGAAATATAAGATGCCTATATTACAAAGTGCTTCGTTATGTCTAGGCCCATCGATTTCTTACGTGTGTTGTTGTTGTTGTTTTTTTTTTTTTAACTTAGACCATTGATACATAGGCTACAAACCATTGGATCGTTAAATACTTACACATAGTAAATACATAAAATATATCGGGTAAATGCACAAAGGAACAACTGCTCCGGCAAACTATCCAATTAACAACAGCCATACCATTAACAACAGGCATACCATTCACAACAATTAAACGATCTTTGTGGAACCTTATGGACATGGATTTGAATCACGAATTGATGAATTGGAATGTTATAATAAGTTGAAGCCCAGGCAGAGAAAATTCTATATGGATAAAGCGTCAATCGAGTAGGGCATCCGGACATCTTGCATCAAAGATGTGAAATCTGCAAATTCTGTGTTAGACGGAGATATTATTTATAGAGCAGATGGAGTTAACAAAAATACCCTTTCATCTCCTGAGCTGAGGCAAGAATGCTTACAGAATAAATCTGTATCATCTGTATACACCGAAGGAACGCGCTGTCTTGAAGCAGTACTTGGATGCTTGCTTCATGGCCAAGCTTTGGGATGCAGAGGCCCTGTCACATGTCAAGGTGGCAAATTATCGACAGCAGGTTAATCCCATGCTCACAAGGGGCCCACACCACTACCTGCGCACCCATCTACCCATGAAAAAGCGCAGGGTGATTGCTTCCATTCGCACAGGTGCACACCACCTCCGCATTGAGACAGGGAGATGGATTCGGGAGCCCGTGAGGACAGAGTCTGTCAGTGCTGTCAACAGGGCGCCATTGAGGATGAAAGTCACGCCCTCCAGGCCTGTCCGGCGTACGAGCATATCCGGGCTCGGTATGCTCGGTTAGTTGTGCCCCATCAGGCCTTGCATGAGCTACTGAGCACGGCCTCTATAGGCTTGTTGGGATCGTACCTCCGGGAGGTAATAGATACACGGACTCAGTTATGCCCCCCTGTCCGACATTAACCTCAGCTGTACTTGTGATTATGTATATAACTGTGCAGTATGTCAGCATCCTTATTGCTACTAAGGTTTTTCCCCCGAAAACCCTTCGGGTCGGGGGTTTTTTAATCCTGGTAGTAATACGCCTGCTGCTCTCTCTTTGTACTTGGGTCCCATAGGCCAGTTGGTCTCCGTGGACGATAAAATCATATTCTATTCTATTCTATTCTTTTAATAAAGCTGCTTGGAAATCTCTTACAAATAAATGGATCACTAAACAGACGTTAGTACCATAAACAGTAGCAAAACTACATTTTTCACTTTTGCTTCTAGTTAACCAACGTTTCTAGACTTGAGAAGAAGCTTTCAAGGTACAATCTCCGTTTGTCAAGGCATTATGCATCAAAATTTCATCAAAGATAGAATACCAACAATGGGAATTCTAAATCCAAATAATGAGATTTGGAAAAGTATGTACTCCTGTGCTTATCTCATATTTTCTGTCACAAATCCTTAAGACTCCAATATCAGACATTTGTACCATAAGTTGAAATGAGTTTCCAACAAATACTTTTCTTTACCATGACCTGCAACACAATTTTTTAACTCTTAGATTCTCATGCAAGCTCAATGACATTTTGTAGCTAACATAAACTCATTCAATAAAATATGGTTGGCTATCAGGACTGCAATATAACAAATATTTCTGAGCAATATTAACAGTAGAACTCAAACTATCATTTATAAACATGCCCTTTACTTGCAGTGAATTAAAGTTGCAAAAGCAAGAACCAGGATACTACTTACATAAGCTGTGGAGATATGCGTCATCAAATGTGATGAATCTCCAAAAAATGCTCCATCTGTTTATGAGGCCACTTCTTCATGTACCTCGGCATGTAAGAACCCAAAATATCAGATAATTTTGATTGTTGGTATTCCTCATCAGAATAATGATGGTCAAGTGCAAGTTTTGTAATTATGTTCTGGCTAAAATCCTGCTTTAGAAGATTTCTAGTAGATAGTTCAGCATTTATCTTGGTCTCACATGATGTCGGCAAGATGAACAGCAATGAAGTAATTGAAACATGCCTCAAAGCAGGAATGTCGCTTTCAAGATTTGCTGAACTTAATAGTAAATGTGGCCTTAGCTTTAGCATAATGCAGATTTGTCCGAGCCAACTGGGAATGGAAAATAATAACATGGATGAGAAGCTGAATGGTCACTGTCTTAGGCCAGTCCAAAGGGTGCAAACGAAGAATTGCGAATCTGCATGCAAACCCCATTGGGATCCCGGATCCTTGCTGCCATACTTTACTACACATTCTGATGTAGCAATCTTGTAAAAGCCTAATGATTTCAGATTAAAGATTTCAGCTTTATTCTACTTAGACCCATCTTTGTTACTACCTACTTAGACCCTCTTTGTCAAACCCAAGAAACAACTTACAACCAGTAGAGGAAGCAGCCACAAAAAATTTCAAAATGGTGCATCAAATAAAAGGAGTAATCAACTCACGGTGCTCAGGGTTTGGCAATGGATCCACCAGTATTTCAAATCACTTGTATGTAGAGTCCTGCATATGAAAACGCATGTTAGCTTGAACATAAAGAAGGAATCATACTTAGCATTACACAAAACAAAAAAAAACCCACCTAGCTGATCAATCGAGGTGAGTAAGCTTCTTGGCGCCCAGCTTCGTTCCTCACTTCTGAGGTATCCCCAACTTTGTTAAAAATCTCCATCAGAAACCGGACCAATGGCCATTCATGCACTTACCATTACATAAAAAAACACCTACCAGTAAAGCCAAAATGCAGCAACCCTCCAGCGTCAATATGCCCAGCTCCTTCCTCGGCTACACAGGTCTTATGCTACAGAGGTTTATGGAAACCTGAGAAAAAAATTCAACAACTCAGTTTTATGCAAGATCCGGCCGAGCTTGATTGTCTCATTGCCATCGCTTTACCTGCAGCTCCACTCGCCTTAAGTATCCAAGCCAGGGTAGTGAGCTCTTGAGCCGATGACGGATCTACTTGAGGCACAACAAAGCCGAGTTGAGCAAAAATTCGTAGTAAGCTAACCCACCGAAATGCTTCTTCCATCTAAATTCCATCATTCAATGCTGGCGGGCCTGTTCAAAAACCCGCAATTTAATTTAATTTGATCGAGGGGGAAGTTGGACTGAGGGGATCCAAGGGATGAAGTTGGATGCTTGGGAGGGTTCCCTAGCACAAATTCCAACACCCTCCAAAAATAAGAAAGAAGATACAGTAAAACAAGCCATAACCTTTGGGCTTCTACATACAATAGTGATGGAAAAGTTCCAGGAGTCCTAAAGGATCATCTATTTCTCTGTATCTTTGTATCCTACGTCATATTAGGATTCTGCAAAATAATGGGTTCAGATGCATGGTCCTTCTTCCAAATGTATACAAACATATGCCTTTTGTTTAAGTTGTTCCCAGCTATAATATAACTTTTTTCTTCTCCTTTGCATACCAAATGCTTGCATATTAGGATTGCGGTCTTGCATATAATGGTTTGGCATGCATATGGCGAGAACTCTTGACGAGTTTAATTCTAAAGGTAATCTCTTATTGCATTTGTGTATGCAAAAGGCTAATTCATTGTTGAAGTCCAGATCTAGGCCGCCCTTTTCTTGCATTTGCATATAATCTAGCCTCGCTATAACAGGTTTGTTTCTTTCTTTGCAAATGCCATGGTAGGCTACATCATATTAGGATTCTGCAAAATAATGGGTTCAGATGCATGGTTTTGCTTCCATTACATTAAATTAAATTAAACCATTACATTAAACCATTACATTACCTTTAAATTAGATCCCCCTTCAAACCCCTTTGGTTTGGGGCGATATTCACGGGGGTGACTCCGGGCAACGAGAGTCGTTGGATAGGCATATTCACCCTTATTCCTTAATCTACACCGTATTACCAAAGTTCCTCGCTTGTGGGGGTATGGAAGTATGGAATTTGCAATCACATTATAACAAGACTTGCAAAATACTATAAGATTTGAGGTAATATACTATATGGTGTTGATTTTGTACGTACAAAACATAATTATAGGGGCTCTCGCTGCCCTACGTCACCCCCCGTGTGAATATGCACCCAAACCAAAGGGGGTTTGAAGGGGGATTTAATTTAAAGGTAATGTAATGGTTTAATGTAATGGTTTAATTTAATTTAATGTAATGGTTTTTGTTATAGGTTAAAAAATTTTTTTGCCCCTTCGGGGCTAATTAATGTTAATAGTAATTATATGTTGGGGCTAATTAATGTTAATAGTAATTATATGTTGGTTGTTATATGTAGGTAAACATTTGGGGGATGTTAGAGTGATAAAAAAAAACGAGAAAAGTATCTTTATTTAGTGCATTTTCAATGCAAAGTTTGAATCTTGCTTTGCAATTGAAATTGTCATTTCGGTGTGTGTCTCGTTACGAAATACAAGTAGAAAACAATGTGTTAAGTAAAAAGGAGAATGCAAGTAAACTTAATGAATATTCCTAGAGAAGAGCTATCTGCAACACAACTCAAAAAGATGGACATATAGAAGAAACAAAAGAAGATTGTTAAACCGCTATTTTCATGCAGCTAGACTGAAAGAAATAATAATAATTTGCTAGAGATCATGTGTAAGCCATAACTGCTGCATCAACCAGGTCAGGAGCTCGTTGAGGACTAAGTCCCACATTTATCGAATTGAATTGTTCTTGTCCATGTCATACCATATAGGTTTAACTTGATCAGCTCATTAAAAAAACACATCATTTCAATGCAACAGCATTTCAATGCAATCCACAGTAGGCATCTTTAAGTCACCAAGTATAACGTCATATGTCTTTGCAGTATATGTCTTTGCCGCAAAGAAGATGAGGTAAAATTAGTGAGCATTTGAAAGAAGGAATTCAAAGGTGCTAGCAAAGTACCACATGTAATATCTACACCGGAATAGTAGGGATATCAAAAGTAATATCTATACGGAAGAAGTTTGAGTGCACCCGGAATGGAACTGATATACTACATGTCCGCCGCCACCGCAACTACATTAGAAATCAGAATAAAAAACAATAGCTCAATCGCATTATGGAGCTGATCTGATTGGGCGTAAGCAACAATTGCAGCATTCCTTGAAACAATATCTCTCAATGGCGTTTTCAAAAACAAGTTAATTGCATCCTGTAGGCGTCCATGCTGAATATACGCATTAACCATAATATTCCATGAAAAAACATTACGACAATCCATGCTTTCAAAAATCTTCTTTGCATCCTCCAAAGCTCCACATTTTCCATACACTTGGATTAGAACGTTTGCCACATATCCACCTATTTGATGGCCATTTTTAGTGATGAGATGGTCAATGCGCTTACCCAGGTCGGATCTTTACGACCGCGCATCTGCAATAAGGATGCAATGAATGGGACATCTAGAGGACCTTGTTCCGCTGCTTCCATGTCCCAGGTTTTAAGATTGCCGGATGTACATGCTGAATGCACGCATTGCAAGGATAGGTGTATTGTAATGGCTCAAGCGTCATCTCACAAGACTTGCAATTACAAAATGCAACAAATCCTAATCAATAACCAATGAAAAATTCCAGGCGAGCTCAAATCCAGCCATATCAATCTCGATGCAAGGGATGCGATGCACAAAAATAGGGGAGCCCACATGGCCATATGGTAGCAGTGGTCACAATGCGCTAAATGCTGCGCCATGCATCGCCGGCCTCAGATCGACCCTTGCCCCTGATAACACGACCATTCATGCATGCAACCTAGTTTTTGCCATAACAAGGCATGAGAAAACAATAATGTCTTGCCATGAGCGAGCTTTACTTACTGTTTCGGTTTCTTTCTTCCTTAAGACGCGAAATTGCTCGGCGTGTAAGCACCGCCCCGCCACTCCTCTTCATTTTGGCCCTTTCGGAGGGAGACCTATGTTTATAATGCGCCATTGAAACCCTTGATCATCTTCGGCCGACGCTTGAATGTTGGAACTATGGCTAGGGTTTACATATGCCTTTTTTGTTTAAGTTGTTTCCCAGCTATAATTTACTTATCTTAAAAGCTTGCTGGCTGAATATATTTGCGGCATGCATAAGCATGAACTCTTATAATGTTTAATTCTAAAGGTAATCTCTTATTGCATTTGTGTATGCAGGCTAATTCATTGTTGAATTCTAAAGGGCTTTTTGTTTCTTGGATTTCTTTGCAAATGCTAAGAAATGGTAGGCTACATCATATTAGGATCGCCAAAATCTTGAAAAGGCATGCATGGTTTTGCTTCCAAATGTATACAAACATATGCCTTTTGTTTAAGTTGTTCCCGGCTATAATTTACTTATCTTCTTCTGCGGCTTGCTTGCAGATGCAAAGCATGCATATGGCGTAGAACTCTTCACGAAGTTTAATTCTAAAGGTAATCTCTTATTGCATTTGTGTAAGGCTAATTTCGTATCTAGGCGGATAGTTGGAGAAAATCTCCATTGTACATATTTTACAAAAAATGAATTTGCCGGCTTTTTCCAACTTGTTATGCTTTTGAAAGTATTACTCACGCACTCTCAATGAATTGTAGGACATGACCACCATATGGAACCATCAACCGCCTTTGAATTCTTAAAACCCGGAAAATGCCCCCGAATAAGCTTCCAAGATTGCACTTCTGAGCTGGTTGTTGTATTCAATCATTCTGCTGTAGCTTGCAACATTGGCAAAGCATAGCTCAGGTATTTTTCAAACTTATCACCAATAGCAAGCGCTACGTCGCAAAACAAGAAAAAATGGGCGGCTCTACTGAGCGACGCAGCTGGCCACTAGACAAATCTTTCAACAAAAGTGCCATGATTCCATCACAGTATGGCAGTACCTTCTCATCTAAGGCCCTGGAAATATCACCGACGACGCCGACCGTAATAGTGCAAACCTGGTATTCCTCAAAATTCTGGAGACCCATCTCCAAATACTGATAGAAACCAGGCATGTACTTAGCAAAATTAGCACCTGTTCTATAGGCAAGTGCGCCTATTGCTAACATTGCCTCCTCATGGACTGTAGCACTCCTGCAAGCAAAAATTTTCAAATACAATGACATCATTTGGTCCGCATAACTTCTGAATCATTACTTGCAGCTTGGCAGTAAGAAGCTTGGGAGGAATCACAATAGCTGCATTTTATACATTTTCTATTGCAGGATACAAATGAGGACATCATAATCTGAGCAAAAGATGAACTATTTCGTCAAATATATCTTCCATTTATTTTGAGAAAGATACGCAATGTGCGGAACAAAAAATGGTATTTGCTTGCTTTTCATGCTACTTGAATGAGTTGTCATTGAGTTGTCAGATTTTTTGGATTTGTGCAGTTAGTTTATAAGCAATTGGGAAAGAGACCTCAGAAGAGAAACAGCCTACATTCAGCATCATTCAAGCAAGCATTATCTTGGAAGCAAGTAAACCTTAGTGTTCACAGTTAGACAGGTCTCCACAATCAGGGTGCACCAATAGTGTGCACAATTAGCAGGTCTGCACAGGGATGCAGTAAAGCCAGAAGGTATAAGCTTTAGTTCCGCCCGCTTGCAGTCATGCTGGTAAAACCGTCGAGGAAATCATGTACCTTTTGTTAACGAATAGGAAGGTAAATATTTGTCACTGCTCATAAATCTCCTTAATTTGATAAAACCACCTTAAGTTGAAATTATCTGTGTATAGACTAGGGACTGCTGCTAATCCATGGCCCTATCCTTGGAGTGTACTTCTGATTGCACTTTGATGTCAGGGTAAAGTATGTAGTAGTAACTATGATATATGCCAATCAGGTTTTGCAACTGAGATCTTACGCCATTAGAGCTCTAATGCCAATGTCGCTATAAGCTTACAAAAGATCTGAATTGTTGATGTTCAATGTCATACGAAAGTAGCTGGTCTAATCTTTGGTGAATCAAACTTCACGGCCATGAAAGAAAGATGAAATAATAATTTTTGCTTTTGACTATGGCTCTTTCAGCTCCGTCATTGCCTCATCTCTCTCACCTTTTCCTTCTTTGCGGCAGCACCATAAATTGGATTTCAGATAAAGAAAAGAAAAAGAAAGAAAAGATTAAAAATAAGGCAATCTCTGTGGACATTAAAATTGTATCGAAAATTGCATGCTCAACACAACTTCCTTCGCAATAACCATAAGGTTGTTTCTTTGGAAGTAGTAATTGCAAACTTTTGTAATTATATAATTATTCAAGGAGGATTTATAACTTTTATCTCTACATTTTACAATCACTATTATAAGATTTTTATCAAATAATGTATTGTGTATATATTGACGAAGCAATACCTTAATTCAAACTTTTTTTCAACACAGTACACCTTGATCTAAGTGAAAAACTCCTTGGTATTTCTACTTAAGTATATTGCTGCACCACCTTTGTTTTTCTATTAAAGAATTACATGTCAACCATTTGTGCAAAACATAACCTGCACATAGTCCCAAACCCGAGCCAAAAGGCAGATCCACACTTAGCAGTATAAAATTCATACTTGAAGCTCTAAGAACTCATTGCTTCAAGTAGTCTATTATGTATACTTCTCATAAATTATCATGATAGTAAATCTATTTTAAGACCTAGTTACATGGGAGTTACATCCATTATATTAAACCATGAGAGCATGATATCGAACTTCATGTTAATAGATCATGCCAAGAACACCATGCAGCCAACCTATATTGGTTTATAAAGCATCAGCAAACTTAGATTCTTACACAGTTTCCAACAAACATGCCTTTAAAGCCATCAGATCTTAAATCTTATTCCCTTTATTGTATGACTTCGTGATGGATCAGTTATCAGAAATCTTAAGGCAAAAAAGATAAGGCCACATATTACTATGGCAATCCACTTTCTACTTTCTTATTTCTGTGTTTAATCAAGTACAAACCATAACTATTATCCAAGCATAGCAGAAACTCAAAGTTTAAGCAAATCATAAATTCAAAGCATAAACCTGAATGATTTTTGCGCCAGGGATAGCTCCAATGTGTTGTTTCGCCATTGTTGCATTATTTGCACTTTAGGATCTGCATCCTTTTGTGCATTGTCCTCCTTAGGATTGTTCTTACAGATTATGCCCAAAGGTCCTTTTGCAACATTGTGAAATTTGCAGAACATCTTCTGAGAAGAATTCCCATTCTTCTCATATCCAGTTCTCTTTCTAGTGACCATATCTAGGTCTCCTTTCCTTCTATCCTATGCCTTTGGACAGATCAAATACCATCTCCACATGAACAGGCGGGAGCCTATATCCTGCATTCATTATGCACCCGGAACTCACATAAAATTCTGTAGCATTGGGATATGCTCAAAAGCATGCACATAGGCGAAACTAGGTCTGGGAGAGCCAGATTCATGTCTTTTATTCGAACCACTAGACAGTGTACTTAATACCGTGTTTTTAGTTTGAATAGGCCCTTAATAAAGATGCAATCTGTTGCATGCAGAAATCCAGATGTATTCTTACATGTATTTCAAGAAACCAGTACATGCATTGTTCTCGGCAAATATCCAAAGCTCCGCCACAGTATCGTAATTAGACGGAACCCTAATTTGGTTTAGCAACCCTAAAAAGCAATTTCGAATTTCCCTTAAACCTACCTTTGTCAGTGTTTTTTCCTTTTCTTTTCCCAAGTCTTTAGAAAAACCAGGTCTTTGTCATTTTCTTATGGCTTCTCCCATATCACATGTTCTCCTGCTACAAGTTTTCCTGCCTATAGCATACAATAATTGTGCTTTTGCTATGCCCCATCTCTTAAGCATATGCATTTCTTAAAAATCTATATATGGTATAACCTAAAGCCCTTGTTCCATTGAGCATTTTCCCTTCTTCTCCATAATTTTTCCAAGTTAAACATACATGGTCTGTGTCATTTTCTATTGTCGTCTACCATATCACAAGCTCTCTTATAGAACCCACATATACATGGCTAATACATGCACCATGCACTATTTTAGCTTTTGACAATTAGTTAAAACAATTCCCAGTCTGTCAATTCATGTATGAACTGTTATCATTAATACACAGTCATCTTAGTTAGCTTCACAAGATTTTACATAAGGTTGTGACCCTATGCATGCACACCATAATCTTAGCACCAAATATGGTCATATAATAATAATAATAATAATAATAATAATAATAATAATAATAATAATAATAATAATAATAATAATAATAATAATAATAATAATAATAATAATAATAATAATAAAAACCTTTCAAAATCTGTTCAACAGACTTTTACCTTCCATGGACTTTTGCAAAGACCACTTCCGGTCAATATGCAGCCTTAAGCCAAAAACAGGTGTAATTTTGACTTAACCCTTAGGAATGGTTAAGATTTATTAAAGCACAAAAAATATACCATAATCTATAGCCAATAACAATTTCCTTTTGTCAATCATATTAAAATTTTGTCCAATACATCATATTTACCTTTAGCGGAGTTCAATAGAACAGCCTAAGATTAAAAATATTTTGGGATTAATCCCATAGAACTCAGCAGACTTGATATCGTCAATATATCTTCAGTGTCATCATGTCATATAGCTTTTCCAACCAAGGAGCAAGAAACTCAGTTACCAAGGAGCAAGAAACTCAGTTACCTGCGGTAAGAGCCTAAGCTACTAGCAGGTAAGCTATAGGTTTCTTGAGCTTAACGCCCTTCACCTCATTTGCAATCCAAACCACAACAGAGCGAGCATACATGCAATTGAAATTATGCACAGAAACTACCAAGGAGCTCTGCCCTAGTTAAATAACCAGCCAGCATTCTCTACTTTACACATGCATGCTAAACAAACCTCTAGCTATGCTAACTCTGCCAGAGTAGTAAGTTAAAAGCATATTTTGCGAATATCGCTATTGCAAAACCCTATGCAGTAGCAATATTATTTTCGAGAATTTATCCTTGTGACCACTCATAAGCATGAAATACTAGACCTTAGATATTTTTAGAGCTTAGACTGAGCCTTTTAGTAGACAATATGAATCGATGCAATCATAGATTTGTGTCTTTGTTGTTCCAAATGCTGAAGCCATAGTGTTTAAACCCCTGACTTAAGAAGCATTTAAAAGACATCTATATATTATCTAGCTTCACTATTAATTCAAGAGCAAGTACCTTACAAGCAAATAGCTTAGCTTAACAACCACATGCCAGCGACTGCAAAGACATGCACAATGATCGATTGCCCAGTTATTTATTGTTCTAAGCAGATCCATACATTAAATAGAGTGGCAAACAAATATACCAACAATTTCTATAAATGCTATTGCAGATAAGCAAAGCACACAGCCAGTATAATAGCAAATGTATGCACCCTTATTTATTGTGAAGAAAATAGCAAAAAATAACTTAAGCAGACCTGAGTGAAGTCCTTGTGTCTGCTTAGATGTCTTCATGTTCATTTGAGAGGAAGGCAATTGCCCATAGCTACATTTGTGTCTTGTAAATCCAATGTATTGCCAACTGCATGCGCAAGCATGCGCAAGACTGCTGCATCTTCCAATACCAGTGCACTCTTCAGCCTCTGGGTTATTAACGACATGTAATATTGCATCATCTGCAACTCTATCTTGCCAATTTTCTTGAGCTAAAACCTGTCAATGTTCATGTTCAAAAATTTCGCAGCATAAGAGGAAGCATCATTCAGCTATACAAGTCGTATGCTTAACATCTAAAAGCCCTAATCAGGGTTCTACAATATCTACTACTTAGATCATAGAGCCTGCGGTGCATTTAAATCTCTGGAAACCTAATCCCTTATGGAATCACAACAATCCCTTATGCATTGTTATATTGCTAGAATATACTGGACATAGCAAGTTCTTCCTGCAAATAGATAGGTTATCAAGCAAATGTGCCAGAATTATTATGTTAGCCTATTGCAAATTTACACCCATTTTTATTGTGAACAGAAATATAACAATGAAAATAACTTAAGCAGACCTGCGATAAGCCTTTGTGTCTGCTTTAATATCATCAGCATTGCACATTTGGAAGGATCACTGCACATAGCTCCGTCATTCTCTTGTAGATCCACTGCAATACTAGCTGTATGCTCAAGACTGCTACAATTCTCCTTATCAATGTGCCCTTCAGCTTGGATTACTAGCAGCATGCAATATAGTGATCTGTGCATAACTTTCTGGCTTTCTAAGCCAAGAGGCAAAACTGGAATATCCTAATTAGGGTTCAAGAAAGAACTCAAGCAAAGCATCCGGGTCTGATCTTACCTTTTAATCTGCCAAAACCCTAAATCATGCCAAATCAATGCCTTGCCATAAATCAACGGTTACTGCTTCCTTCAGTCCGATGTATGCCAGTTGTATGGTTGCCTGAGCTATTCAAGATTCTGTTACAACCAAGCTCATGTAGAGGTTTAGGGTTAACGGAATCATGACTATCATGTATTTTCCCTTTCCATTTAGCTATATGTCATTCTTCTACACACCATCAAAAACTTGCCACTAATATAGATATCATAAAAAAGCCATAATATCATTCCCAATAACCATATTATTGCTTTAGGCTTAATTTTACCAGAGTATTCGCCATTGTAGCCTGCATAAATTTATCATGGACAATATAGCCCTAGACATATAGCCATGTTTCACACACATAGAGATACTACAAATACATATAATTATTCCAATGAAAAAGCCTACCTCCTTCTATAGATAGAGGAGAATCATATGCAAAAGCAAATGCTGACCATATCCTGCAAAAGCTCCAAATGCCGAACATAACTGGCGAAAGCTCCGTATTTTGAACCTTATGACCACAAGACCTTTGCATAATTTGAACATGCACCATGTGCAAATACATATAATTACTCATAATAATAACTAAAAAAAAAGACAGCATATTTAATCAGATTTGAGTAGTCATACATCATCAAGGGCTAGAAGAAATCTATACTTCTTACAAAGAGAACCCAACTCTACCAATATTGCAAAGTCACCATCCGTGCTAAACAAGCTACATATACAGTTCTTACTGTCAATGTTAATGACGAACTAACTTTGAATTGTATGATTTTGCACTGACCTGTTCGACAAAACCGCCTTCCTTTTAGAGCTGCAACTTAACCTGCAACTTCATAGTGCATGGTGAGATAAATTTTGAATGTAACATCAAAGCAAGGCCGTATCCGAAGAAGGTTACTCACAATAGCTCCTCCAAATGTGACATCATTGTGTCTATATATGTAAACATGCACCTTATTTTGGCGTTGTGCTAGACGAATCCTATTAATTGTGGATGCATAATCCAAGGAATCTAAAAATATTAAAAGCTTATCAACGTGAACAGGATTGTAACTCGTTTGAGCTATATCATCAGCAAGTGGTGTTATTACTACTAGATTTGCAGTAAAACCAGTTGGGCATAATAAGCAATCCTGCAAAGTTCAAAATTGGACAGAAAAGATGATAGGAAAAACAACACATAAATTCTTAAAAAAGCTTTGATTTATCACTTTGTCTTCTTCAAATCGGCTAAACCAGTCTCAAGTAGCCAGTGGTAATGCATATATGTCCAAATAAGTGGTGAGCTGTGAGGTCCCATTCCAAACTCTAGAGCAGCCTAACTTGCCAAGTAAAGTCTCCAGTTAGTTCCTGAAATCATGTAATGTCTCAACAATAAGATAAGATAAGATAATTTAAGAAATTTTTGCGACTTTCGCTTCAACACAATGTTTCTTCTGTGGCTGTAATTCAGTATCTAGTATCTGTACTGAGGCATCACTTGTGCCCACATACTGGGCTTTAGGGTCTGGAACGAAGGCATGTATTAACTGTAAAAAGTGTGTCCATCTCTCAATAGACACGATCATAGATGTGGCCGTCATTCCTCCCTCAGAATAAATGAGTCGTACTTGGTCACGAAGTGTCGGCGGCAAACACTGAACTTGCAGGTCTAGAGCACTTTGGAGATCCTCTCGATCTTGGAAGGTAAATGTACCAGGCCTGCTTGTGCCGATATGAAGAGGCCGCTGGGGACCAAAAAGAGAAGATGGCAAATCCATTATTACACTGGAATTAGCTTGCCCCTGACCATGGAGAACAATGAGGACTACTTGTAGAATCAGAAGTTAGAAATGCATGTCTTCGATATGAACCTTTGCTACATTTCTTCGAACTGATGGGTGTTCAGAAAGTCCAAGATAATCATTTCTAGAAAATAAAAGGACGTCTTGAAGTGATCTAAGACCTCATCTAGACTGCAATCCTCATCCCTTGAACGACTTCATAAGTTAGCAAATTTACTATCAAAATTTATATTCTAAATACATACTATAGAAAAATCTCAAAAATGTCCCTGTCTAATAAAAAAAAATTGAACATGTACTAACAATGTCCTCCTTCCAACGCCTGAATGTCCGATAGCTCCATTTCGATAGTTTCTCAATCTCAAGCTCCAGGTCCATCAAAAGTACAATTGTTGGAGGGTGGATATGGAGGAATCGAACCGTGCATTCTAGGCAGAGGAAGGTGCCATATTGCAAAAAACAAAGACTATAATCCTTCAAATAGACAAGTCTTTTGTCTTCACATCGGACGGTCAAATGGCACTCTAACGTCATATCATGACAACAAACGGCAACCAAATCACCTCCACATACCGTGGAGAAAACTTTGACCTCAACAATTGCATGCGAAGAAATTCTTAATCTCATTTGTTTGATTAGAATATCTGAATAATATTCAATTAGCCCATCTCTCCAAGGGTTTGCCCTTCGGGCAACCCAAAAACGAAAAAAAACTTACTTTATTTTGAAATAGTCTTATAAAGTACATGGGTGGACATATCCATTTGGGCAAGTTTTTTATTGACATACCCTCCCCTTAACGGGGAGTTCCTCGGATATTTTGATCCTGGCCGTTAGATGCAGTTTCATTATTAGGCATAATGTGAGACCCCAGCCTGTTTATCACGATAAACAGGCAGTAACCTGATTACTGGCCTATTTATCATGATAAACAGGCTGGTTGTTGTTAGGGTAGACTGGTATGAGATCAGACATAATAGAAGCAAGCTTTGAAGAATCCCTGGAGGTCGGACAAAACTCAGAACTTCTTCAAAAGCCAACCTTGTGCTGCTATAGCTGCTTCCGGAGCTCGAACTCCATGGAATCCTCGCTTCTTGGCACTCCGGCAGAACCTCCATAGCCAAGCTCTGGCAGCTTACACTGTCGGGCTCCTGTTGTTGCAAAAGAAACTGCGAATTTTGAGCGTGATCAGAGGCGCCCATATGAAGATGCAGAGAGCGTGGGAGCTGCACTCATTCCGCTTGCAACTTCGTCCCAATTTGGAAATGGAGCTTCTCTTTGATCCCGGAAGAAAAAACAGGTTCTAGAATTCATTCTGTTTGGGGGCAAAATTGGATCGTTTTGAACCCACTTTAATGGGGATTTCTTCCTGTGTACAAAAATCTGCTTTGTTCCGGCATCATTCTAGATTGAACTTTTTGTTAGAGGGCATTCAGATCTCCTCCGACGCCATTTTTTTCAGTACTGCCTGCTCTCTTCCGCAAAATCTCCTCGAAACTCCCAGTTAAAGGGGTTAAACCCCCTTTTGAGGCCATTATGGCAAATAAACGGGGGAGCCCCTCCCCCGTTTATTTGCCATAATGGCCGAGAAAGGGGGTTTAACCCCTTCTTCTTCCGCATAGATGGCCTCGCTTTGAGATGTGGGCTTCTAATATTTATAGGGCTTTAATTGTTGGATATGAAAGAACCGATGATGCCAGGTCATTTTTTAAAAGTGAATGCACCCCCACACCTGTATCAAGAGAGTAAATGTCGTCTGCATGACTAGTATTTGACTTCTAAGTTATATCTTGATGTTAAGGAGGAGGTTTGAGGTTACCTCCACCTCCTTTCTTATGTAATATATTTTTCTTTTAATATAATTTTCTCGTTCTTTAAAAAAAGTCATTGAGCTAAATAAGGACCTTAAAATAACCACTGAACGTGTGGTCCTTATAATTACATGGTTTAATAAGCATCTCAGCTGTAAAATCAAGTGAATTTGGATTTTCTTAATAAAAAGAGAAAAAGTAAAAAAAACCAGAGAACTTTGCACTTATACATCAGAACTATAAAAATCAAGATGAATATGATGAATATGCATAAATGTTTTTTACAAGTATTAGGTTTGTGAGGTTGAATTTCAGCCGTGGATCTGGAGCATATTCTAAATATGATGCGAGATCAGTGGCCAGCATCTTTTTGCAAAAAAATGACCTGCCATTTCCCAAGGTCTCCCAACAAAAAAAGGTGCGCCCCTCCCCTGCGCCGCAATGGTCACCCAACAAAAAAAAGTCACCCAACAAAAAAAGGTGCGCCCCTCCCCTGTGCCGCAGTGGTGAGGTTTCCACGCTATGAAGAGTTCGTCGCTGAGAAAGAAATCTGCTGGGTTGCCGCCATGCTCCATCATGATGCCGAATTTCGTGCTCTCAGTTTTCTTCAACAATGATTTGGGATGCCCGGCTATCTGTTCGAATCTCTATCTGCTCCGGAGTTAGAAACGTAGCACGCAATTTCCAAAACGTATTAGGTCCTTGATTTTTGTTGGCATCCAAATCCGGCTGCCGCTGAAGCAGATCCGCCTTCAATCCGCTGAGGCAGATCCGCTGGAATACCTCACAAACCTATTAATCCGCTGTGTAATCTTCTTTCGAAGCCATACCTCCCTAACTTACCTCTGTGCTTCCGCCTCTGCTCCGCTACCCAGCCTCTGTGCTCCGCCTCTACTCCGCAACAAAGCAGCAAAGCAAAGCAACAAAGCAACAAAGCAGCAGGTCGTCTCTTGGCTTCAACGATGGCCCTGCAACAACACAGAGCCCAGCCTCGAAAAAGGAAGTAGCGTGAAACGCTATCCACGTCCTACAATTTAGCATCAAAAATAGCCAACAATTTGCACACACATTAAAATTAGAAATTAGACCACTAAATGCAAATAAGCTGCTCAAACATGCCAAAATATACCCTTTTTCATACAATACGACATCAAAATCATAGTCCTAACCACTGATTCCCAAATACGAAACAAAAATCGCAGAAGTTTATTTGCACTTATACATCAGAACTATAAAAATCAGAGGGCTGAGCTAAATGATATATCTTCACCTTGAAATGCAGAAGGGCATCAGGACCTACAAAATACACAGATGAGATAGTGGCAAAGCCTTGGGCGAGAAGGAAATCCCCTGTTCCACCCACAACCGCAACATCTCTGGTGGTTTGGAAAATATTCTCGGCCCCATGGAAGCTAATGGACCCCTTGTATTTCTCAGAATCGAGGACGGCACTGAAGCTCATTAACACAGTATCGATCTGGAGAGAGCATTGGGCGTATGTGCCGCGCCCACGGCCAAGGACTTTGGAATAAGCAGAAGGGCCTTCGGTTATAAGGTCATCGATCACATTTATGGTACCAAAATGGAAGCCTGTGAGCGTTCCATTTGGACCTGCTACTGTTATGGAGGTAGCAGGCTGGGTCACATTGTCGTGCATGTAAAATTCCAGCGTTGTGAGCTTCAGATTTGGGATTATAGGCCTGCTCAATCCATCTGATCGCCCACAAACCCACAGCAGCAGCACAAACACCCTTGCCCACAACCTCATCTTTCTCTCTGTGTTTTTTCCACTTCCTTGGCCCTATTGTAGCTGCGCGTTTCTTCTTCTTTTTTTCCCTTTTTTTTGAAGCAGCATACGTGCATTTGTTCTCTTCCACATCTCTTTCCTGTGGACTGCATAGCTGCTAGACGGTCCTCCATTCAAAAGCTTGCCAGGTATCAACGTGGCACTACCTAGCCCAAGTCTTAAATTTTAATCCCTATCTAACCAGGGTGGTTTGGTTTTCCACGCCTCTCTTATAATAAGACAAGATGTGCAAAGATGAAATCAACGTACTGTGCAGACAATTGCGACCTTCCTCCTTCTGTAAACCTTGCAAACACAATCAAGCCGTTCCTCAATGCTAATCAAGATTCATGAACACATCAACATATACTTGTATTTTCCATGTACCTAATACAGATAGCGAAAAATATTATGTTTATATGGTCAGAATTATAACAAAAGTGTTCCACAGTAAAGATAAACAGAAAATGTAAGAAAATTTTGCATTCCAGTCAAGGTGTACAGTCCGCACAGGGCCATGAGATTATGAAGTGTGGATAGTGATTTCTTTGTATCCCTGATTCATACATATAATAGGATTATTCACACTACCTACTTTGAGGTGTGGCACCTCCTCGTTCTGTTATATCTCTTGCTGATTGATCTCCAATTCTCAGTTATACCTATGATCCCATTGAGAACTGACCAGGTCAACTGGGTGCCTCAATGTATTCTTTCATGCAGCAAGCAATGTATTCCACGTTTCAGAATCTGCATTCCATGGCATCATCCTGATAGCTTCCTCGGCCTCACAACTGTAGCTTGCACGCAGCAGAAGTGAAATCATGCTACCAAAGTGCTTTGTTGATGGAACAATGCCATAGTACTCATACATACAAATGAAGTGATGATAGCCTTCATTAACAGCACCATGATGTCTGCAACTGGACAGAACACTTGCTAAACTTGCCGCATCAGGTCGCAACCCATCCAACATCATCTTTTGTACTAATTCCAATATTCTGCCTACATCATCCTCATTCTGAGTATACACCTCAATCATATTATTGCATGATATTGTGTTGCCTTGCTGCAGGGAGGAAAACACATAAAATGCTTCATCCTTGCTTCCACACTTGCCATATGCGTTTATTAAAGCATTTTCTATGCCTGTATCTGGTATGAGGCCCTTCTCAAGAACGTGCATATGGATCAACCTGCATTGTTCCAGGGAAGCAGCTTTGGCACAGGCATTCAAAACAGTGATAATTGTAAGCTGGTCCCATTCTGCGTCTTCTACTTGCCTTTGCCAGAATAGAAGAAGGGCCTCCCTCCCACCACAATTCCATGTATGTGCTGAAATTATAGTATTCCATGATACTAGATCGCGGACATTCATGTTATCAAATACAATAACAGCATCCTCCAAACTGCCACACTTGTCATACATGTCAATCAATGCATTCTGTACAGAAATGTCTGACGCCCAAATGCTAGATTCAGTACAGGCATGAATGAATTTGGCTGCCCCTAATGCTGCTGCTTCTTTGCAACACCCCAAAGTGCCTATAAAACTGGCTGCATCTGGTTCCTGGTCTTTTTTCCACACCTCCTGAAATAATTCTAAAGCCTTCTTTCCATATCCATTCTTTGAATAGACTGAAATCATTGCATTCTGTGACATCAAACTTGGATGATGAAGTTTACAAAATGCTAGACATGCGTTATCCACACTCTGGCACTTACCATACAAATGTACTAGTGATGTGATCAGGAAATCATCTCCACAAAAATCTGGAATCATGGTTTTCGCATGAATGAATTTACCTTGCGCCAAATGGGTAAGGTTTATGCAAGCATCCAAAATAACAGTGAAGCTGACAACATTTAATTTGGTATTATTGGAGTGCAACAGATGAAAAAGCTTCAATGCCTCCTTATCATACCCTTGTTCAGTGTGTGCTTGCATTACAGTGACCCAAGCCATCAAGTCCCTTTCATACATTCTGTCAAACAAAAGATTGACATTCTCCAAACTTCCACACCTTCCATAGACATTAATAAGGGCAGACGCCACGAAAGTTTCCCCAGCATATTTGCGCTCCAGAATGCATGAATGGATTAACTTAGTTTCAGCTAACAGGGTACATGCTTGCAAAATCACAATAAAGATCACCTTATCTGGGTTTATGCCCCGTTGCACCATTTCAAAGTAGAGTTCAAATACCTTACTTATCTGGAACCTTTGCACATATGCTGCAATTATAGCAGTCCAGGAAAAAATATTTTTCTGCAGAATTTTGTCAAACACAGTCTGTGCCTCCTTCAAAGCACCACAGTTAGCATAATTTCTAACCAGAAGATTTCCAATATAAGTGCTTCTTTCAATACTGCTTCCGATGATCTTAGCATGAGCCCACTTACACTCAGATAGAATCATGTCCTCATTCAGCTTTTTCTTATCACAAAATTCAACAACATTATTGAACTGGGTAGAACAGCGGTGCTTTTTAATCAGAACATCCTCCTTTTTGAAGCCTAAGTTGAAACCAAAAAAGACAAGGTTTGGTTTATATCTTCAGGAAAACATCTGTTCCAAACAATCAACTAGAACTAACATACCTGAGACTGGGAGGCACTGAAGCCATGGTTCCCTGAGACTTCTCCCTTGTCTCCCTGTGGGCGAAACCAATGAATTTACTGCCATATCCATGCAGCTTTCTGTAATTATTGACTGTTGTAGAGCATCCTCATAGACAATGAGATCCATACAACTTTGCCAGCCACCTTCTTCTTTGCTCTCTATACTTTTATATTCTTACAATAGTACGTCCATTCATACTGGGTGCTTAATTGTGAACTTCTCATACTTAACACGATCTTGCCAACTACTAAAAGGCAATGAACTTAACCTTATGTTAACAAGATGGTTTTGTCATATTGACAATGAGAAAGACATGAAACTTGATTCTATTAGCAGTAAGACGCCTCCGTTAACATGAATTGAATGGATAATTCTTATAGCTGCTTATAGTTCTGCAGTCTTGGTTTAAACTGAGAAACCAGATAAAATATACTCTCCTCCATACTTGGACAAAAAACATGCCTCAGATTTTTCCACATTTCCAATCAAATAACATATTACATGACCAATTGTAGCGTTCAAGACATCCAACCGCGACCTTCACATTCACGACATCCTCTGGAACCTGAACAAGTGTAGCAATAATTCCACTTTTTGGGCAACCTATGCAAGATAGCCAAGGTTAAAGACCATAAGTGGGAAGTGAGGATTTCTACTTGTCAAAGAACAGAAAATAAAATACGTTTTCCCCTTTCTGATTTAATCACCCAGGGGATTTGTATTTAGCTCAACACTAGTCAACATAGCCAAGTGCTGTCTTTAAACTGAATTTGTAATTCACCATTTCGTCTGCACCCAAAGGACCACACAACAATAAATTGAAAACTTTAAATTCTATGGGAGCATGGATGGATGACATTTTATCCAATTTAAATTTGTCTTCTCTAAACGTTACGCCTTTGGACTTTATCATACTCATCCATTTTAGCAAAAGCCATTGCAGGATAAATTGGTTTTTATATGACCTTGTTCGGTTACTAATTAATTACTCTACTTAACCTTTATATTGGGAAAGGGAATACCCAGCTGTATTACGGGTTGCAGCATCCCTTGCATTGGCCCTTGCCTTCAATATAGCTTCCGCGGACAAGTCTTTTAGAACATATCCTTCACCCTTACATGTAGGGCACAATCCACTACCCTGACATGATAAGCATTCTGCCTAAACAAATAAAGAATGCCGTCAAATTATTTTTGAATTTGTTGTCACTGAGAGCAATCCAGAAGTTCACAATTATACTTACCTTCTGTTTGCCAGCTGTTCTATTCAACCTTGTCAAGGCAATAACTGCAGCTCCTATTGTAGAAATTGCAACAGCAGCTGAGACACTAGGTGGAAGCGCATTGGTAGTAAGACGGCACCTACTCTTGTGATCAGCCACACCACTAGAACCCACGATACATTCTGAAATCACAATATATATCCAGGTCACCTAAATATTGACTGGGCTTGTTTTATGAGTTCCCTATTAAAACAATGATTTTCTTAACAGAGCTAATTTTTACAGGATGGATGCATCCGTTATGAACAAGTGAAACAAGTACAAGAATCATAAAATAATCGTTTTCATTTAGAAGATATATGATAAAGCCAACGACTTTCTCCAAGCAAATAGTTCAAGCTCAATTTGTTATGGGTGATATTTTGGACTCTCCAGCAGATGTGAGCCGTTAGAATACCTGTTGGTGCCTGAAAAAATGGAGTCAGCTCCGTTTTAGAATTTATCGCAACTGTCTGCCACTGAAAGACAAAGTTAGTTAGACATTGCAAGCCTGGGCATCAATCCATAACTTACATTAGTCCGAGAAACTCTAGTCTGAAAAACTCTAGATTTGGAATTGCGTAACAGGATTGTATCAGACGCAGCGTTACATGTGGGATGATGAAGTGAGCATCCTGGTAAAGACATGGTTATTTGGATAACAAGCTTTGATGCCGTAGCCACTTAAATCTTGTCTAGTATTTTGCGTTTCTTAAATGTCGCTCATCCCTTTTTCACTTACAACTTAAAAAGTAGAAAATCTTCATCTATTCTATTCTTCTTATCACGAATCTCGACCATAAGATCGGATCATTTTAACATGCCACGTAAGACAATGCTATGCCAAATTCAAAAACTAAAAACAAATGCGAAGGTCTAGAACGAATAGAAAAGAACCAATCGTCAAGACTTATAATACTTGAAAATAGAGATATAGAATAATTGGTACATACACCATACATAAGGTAGTACAGTAGCATCAATTAAGGATCGGGGTGAGAATGATTTTACATCAAGCAACCAACCCTTCACCCTCCCTATAATATTGGTTAATATGCCCAAAAAAAAAACGGGGGCATACAAGTGAATGAAGGAAACTTCTTACCAACAACATCAACCCATTCAGCCACAGCCACAGACCAGCCTAAATGACATACCCACCTTGAAGTCGTCTCTAGCCAGATACATGATGCCTTGGATAGCCATATCTGGAGCTAATGAGAACTCACAAAGCCTTCAACCATGATGATCTCAAATAGTGTAGGAACCTGATTATAGGAGTTGATCACTAACGAAGCTAACTTTGGAGGGAAATATACTTTTGCTTAGGCAATCAAGCTTAGCTCGAAATTTCCAAACTTATAAAAATTTCTTGTTATAATGAATTAATGTTGAATCTAGAAAACTAACACTGCTAATGCATCTTGTAAAACACTATAGTTGCATCCTGTAAACAACCATATTTTGTATACATGTTTAAATAGCCTACCATTGAATCCTAAGGTGTAATTGAGAACATTCTTGATTTCATCAAAGGAACATTTGTATACACGTATCCAATATACACGTATCCAATATGTTAATGAGATGATCGACCTTAGATTACATTTGTTGATTGAGCCATTGTCTGATTGTTTTCATTTTGACTACATATACAAAGCTAAAGTCAATCTATGAAGGATATAAGACATCATTTTCTTATATACCCATGTTCCTTCTTCATCTTCCCTAGGCTCACAAGAAGACTCGTTGCATGGAATGTTGTCCTGAATAGAATATGTATTTTTTTTGCTCTTGTTCATCGGACCTAAAATTTTTGCTCATCTTGACACAAAGGAACAAACATGAAAATCTCATGAAAATCTGTGAACAATTTTGATCGAGATCCGACAATTGACCCCACTGACTATAGTTGTTGAACCAAGGTTTCCATTTCTGTGACAAAGGACTAAAGAGAAATTAACCAATGAGACAAGCTCATTGCTAACAAATGTATGCACAGACTTCTAGAAATAGACTTCTGGTGGATCTGGTTAAGGAAAGACCGAAATTAAGTTTGAGATTATAACGGAGCTTTAGACATCAGAGACAAAATTTTGATTCTATGATTTAAACAAAGAGACTAAAATAAGTCCCATTCATAGACTAAAATATCGATACAAAGCAAGCATGAAACTTAACTGCAAAAAAAGATTGTTCGTATATCCTTCCCTATGTTCTTTCTAACTATGCAACTTACATGCTAAAAAAGTAGTGTAAATTAGCGATGACATCTGCTAATGGAGGACAATCATTAACTGCCAATGGTTAAGGTGGAGTCTCTGCCAATGGTGCGGCCCATTTTTGTAGCAAACCATTGACCATATGGTGCAAGTAGACTCCTTATATTGGCACAGTCATGGCATTTGTGTGAGTCCATACTCAAGATCTGATTAGCATACCATGTTTCTCAGACGGTTAACCCTATTCTTGGCGATGGCAAGAGAGGAATCATTGATGGTTACAATGTATCATATAGTTGGAGATGATCCGCCATCAATGGGCTTTGCATTTTAACTCCAACCCAACTTATCCGCATAGTTTTCCATTGTAGTTTGGATGGAATTTTTATGTCAAACCATAGAATGATTTGCTTTTCATGTTTTCCCTCCATATTTCGGTTATTCTTTAGGGGTATCGATCTAGCCGAAGCCGATAACAAAAAATGTGTGATCGAGGATGTACATCCAAGGCCAGATATTTGGCACGTAGGTAGGCCCCTCTAGGGCCAAGGCCGGCTTTACGTGCCAAGTATCAAAGGTTGAGGACGCTCAATCGAGGCCACACATTTTGTTACCTAATCGAGGCTTAAGATCGATAAACACCTTATCGGCCTTATATGGGTGGAATAGTACTTGATTTGTTATCAATACTCCTCCAAAGATCGATAACTAGTTATCACCGCACGCACCAACAATGATATTCAAAAACAAGGATTCTCCCTTTATACTAAAGAGTCCGATAAGGCTTGATCTCATTTGTAGAGCATCGGATTGTTGACATGGCAACTTCTCAGTGTAAAGCATCTAGGCCCTTACAATGGCGAATACTCTCGCCCTTAAATACTCATTCTGCTTCATGCGACTGCATGAAACCAACAAAGTTTAGCCCATAGATAGGCTTCTCATTCATCTCAGATTTTCTACAATGGTGGGCCAATGGATAGCCGGACACACGCCAATAGTAACTACCCACCTAAAAATAAAGGGAAAATCCAATTATATCATTTGGACCCCAAAACAAATACAATGCTAATAGATGAGTGGTTGATGTACTCGGCCGAAAGCTTATCACGGGATTAAAACCTACCCTTTTCGGGTTTTCGGGAAAACCCTAGTGATAAGCCTTCTCGCAAGGGGCTTAGACAAACGTGAAAGGCATAGAATCGCTTCCCAAAACCCGCGCATGGAGAAGTCAAAACGGATGGCGCCGCCAACCCTGTACCTGCACATCACCAACAACAAACGAAACATACCAAAGAATAGCATTGTAGTTTGGGTGGAAAAAAGCATCACCCAATCGGGTGGAAAAAAAATATGATAAAACGTAACTTGTACAAAATATAATAAACAAAGAAGGGGAGGGTGGGTTCAAAGAGAATAAGGTAATCGGCCGAGAGAAGAGGAAGCCCGATGAAACGCCGATGAAGAACTCCCGCAATAAGTAGCAAACGCCCAACCCGGATGAACGCCCAAAACGCGATGCATGCATGCATGGGCCAATGCATGCATGCTCGTCTTGAGCCAAGAATGCCGATTCGCTACGCGAATCGACGACATTCTTGCACGCATTTCGCATGAAACCAACAAAGCCCGAATACCAAAGGACTTCCTTAACAAACTAGGATCGAGGACTAAGGTCACAGGATGAAGGCTAAAGGCGGAAAGGATTTGTTAGAAAGCAACGCCAAATTGGCCAAACCAAAGGTGAAGAAGCCCCTCCCTCCCCCGAAATAAATCAAAGAGAATAAGGTACTGCTGAGAGAAGAGGAAGCGCCATGAAACGCCGATGAAGAACTCGCAATAAGTAGCAAACGCCGGATTGATGAACGGCCCAAAACGCATGCAATGCATGCATGCTCGTCTTGAGTTAAGAATGCCGATTTGCCACGTTTTTAATCGACGACATTTTCTTTACTTCCATCCATTTTGAATGATTTTGATGCTCCTTTTAGGCGTTTAGATGGTGAATGGTACAAATAGTGAATGGTGCATTGCAAACTCATGGTTCTTCCTAAATGGTATATTTCAATATCCATAAGTTTTTGCAGCAGTACCTTTTTGTAGAAAACAAGGTGAGTTCTTTCGTTAAATGTATGCTTAAGTAGGGGAAGAAGATTGCTTAGCTTAAGCTTTATATATAATCTTTTATTGCATGCAGGTTTGCCTGTTTGATTATTTTTGAAGACGAATCTTTGGAACAATACGACTATGCCTTTGTTTGAAACAGCCTCTCTGACCTTGAAGTTGTGACTAAGCCACTCCTTCCTCCTAAAAAAAGTAGTTCTTCTAGGCCTTTCATATTAGCCTGCAAGATGCTCCTTTGTGAACTCTAGATATCTCAACAATACGTCCTGGAAGTTGGAGGACTGCACTTCTATGTTATGGTCCACATGATGGAGATCTCTCTCTTCATTAGAATGAGTGTCCTTATGCCCGATGCCCATTGTTTATAGTCGAAACAAGCAGCGTATTCTGGATTTGTTTGCAAGTAAGATGTGCCAGCAAGAATCTTATTAATTAGAAGTTTCGTTTCAGCGTCAGACATGCTTCTTAGAGTTCGAAGAAATGCCTTGTTAAAATTTTCCTTTATCGGTTTGTCAGAGGCATTATCTTGATCATCGCCCAATTCCTTCTTTATTCACTTACTCGCCACTGACAAAACCTTAGACCATGTAGCATCAGGCATAAAGATCCATTACTCCTCATCTTTCAGATCTTTAACCTTCGAAGTGATGGTGGCGACTTCATGGAATTCCTATATTATAAAAAATTAGGATAAGCAGATCGCCATGACAATCCTAATGAGCAAAGCAAATAAAATAAAAAATAGGTGCTAACGCATTGTGAGTTGCCCTTTCCACTATTTTTGTATGGGGTGTAGAAGCAATATTTTATAGGGCTTTTAAAATAGTAATTCCCCTAATATATACAACGCACCACCCTTTAGAATTAAACTTCATCTAAAAAGCAATGACAAACTTATCCTAAACGAAAAGGAAAAACACAGAGCATCAGCTAAGCAATCACAACATGCATGCACTTAAAACTACCATACAAACAACTCCCAAGGACTCCAGTGCATATTACATCGGGCAACCAAATTTTTAGCATGAAACCATTTGTTTCACCTATTCAAACTCAGATAGATAACTCAGTGTAAAGATGACATCCTTTCAGACCAAATTGAAGTAATATGCAACATAGCTGGTTAGCTTTTATTCGGAGCCTAGCAGATAGTAACATGACCATTTCACCTACATTCCTCAAACTATTCAAACTATTGCCCCACCAACATCTACTTATAAGATCTGGTTGCACCTTAACCAATATGACAACCCATTGCCACAAAGCATATCAAAAAGTTCCATTTTCGAGAAACATATAAAACATGTGCTATGTACTCCATCTCACTCCACTTGCAATAGCGAACACTGACAAAAGCTTTAGCAGCATATGCATGCAATCCATTAAAATGCAGCAAACATTGTGAAAGTTTACCAGCTTCATCAGCAATTAACATTTCAAAGCAACTTCCTAACGACCACCTACAACCTGACCTCCAAGTGACCTCTGCAATCCTTCAATCTAATCCCCTCCTAGAGCGGATATCAGACCTGCATCTCCTAATTTACCCATCAGCGAAACACTCAACCTCGCATGCTCCTCTACTAGCACATCAAAACAAACATGGTGAGCAAGAAAACTAGCAACATAACCTATGCAAAAATCAATTGCTGATTTCAAACTCAGCACTAACCACCTTAATAAACTAAGTCTTCAATCCCTTTTCATAAACAAAAGATTCACAAAAAAGACTTATGTACTAGTTGTACCTCTTTTTAAATCTGCCAAGAATATGGAACACTAGAAACCCTCTAGTAAAGCACGCGACCCAATTACAGGAACCAAATACCTAGCACTACCCTAAGACCTATGCTTATAAACTAGCAAGTACAATCTAGCCTTAAAGCATACTAACATTACTTAATAGACCATATTACACCAACCTAGCCACTAGACAAAACCATTAGGCCCTAAAACCAACCCTGTGCTACACATATCTATGCTCTAATGGACGATTTTAGCAAGATGCTTTAGCTTACCATGTGATGCCTACTTTACCTACTGCAATGCATAAACATATCCCACTAGCTTAATCACATAAGAGCCACTATTCACGGGGACAATTTGTATAATCTGGCCTACAACTAAGCCTAAGCAAGACTTGAGCACATAACTTTAACAAAATGCAAGAGCCGTTAACGTTTTTTTTTTTTTTTGAATCAGTATTTCATGTGGTCATCTAGTATGAGAATGAAAATAATAGAACGCAGATAATCCAAACAAAGCAACCATATTAGACCTACACAAAATGTGAACTGCACTCTGATGACAAATGTGAGAATAAAACCCTAGATGTCCCTACCAAAAAAAAAATGAGGCGCATGGAGTTTGTATTTGGGGTATAGAAGATAGCATGTATATGGCACACTTCTATATGGCCACTTCAAATATAATGGGCAAGGACTTGCTTTGAGCTAGTCTTTCTCCAACTAATAATATGCTCTGTAAACAAAGGGCGATGTTAGAAAATTAGATCAAAATAGGTCTTCTGTACCGGCACATTATTTGACATCTTGAATTATTTAATATCACATGTTGATTCAAATACTTTATTGAGAGGTTCATAGTGAAAGAGAAATAGAAATAGACAATCACAAAACTTAATGACTACACATGATCATGTCACATGGTTTCACTAGGTAGCAAGCCTGAAACCAATTCGTCCCTAACATCCCCTTTGACACTAGAGATCAATAAGATGCACCTTAGAGCCGAAGCTTCGTTAACGTGCTAGAAATGTATAAATTTAAGCACAGATTGCTTGAATGTTTTAAAGCTAATGTGGTAGCAGTTGGATACCCTCTAACTACACAAAGCAAAAATAGCCATAATGCAAGGAAGGCCAGGGAATGTTAGTAATTACAAACAAAATCTAAGCCAGAACTATAAATGCAAGCTGACCTTTTGCAATACGTGTGCACAAGGATTGGATTCTTGAATCTGTGTCTAAGATTGACGATGCCCGCTTCAAGATTGTTTTAAGCCCTTAGAGCTGAAGCTTCATTTGCTTGCTAGAAATGTATATATTATGGCATTGATGACTTGAATATTTCAAGTATTTTTAAGTCAATGTGGTAGCAGTTGGATACCTTCTAACTACACAAAGTGAAAACAACCATAGCTGCAAGAAGGCCACGACACATTAGTAACTACAATCAAAATCTAATCCAGGACTACAAATGCAGGCTTATCTTTTGCAATGCGTGTGTGCAGTACATAGGTTTACATGAAATCATTTGGCAGCTGAGATATTCCACCTTTACAACATTGCTATCAAAGGGGGAAAGCAAACCCCTAAGCATTGAACTGCTTATTCTCAAAGGATATATTGATACATACATGCACGTGTGTTAGTCCCGCGCCCAAAGGCATAGGACTATTTCTAAGGTATATAAAGGAGCCTAAAGGCAAAGGCCAGACGTCCACGCCTGGAGTCAAGACCATGCTAACTAAGAAGAAGAGATCAAGAGAGTTCACAGCTTTAGGGAACCCACGTCCTGCCAGTCCTTAGTGTCGCGAATCACGGCAATTATAATTCTAGAGATCATGGAAGTATTACCCCACAGTCAGTAGAGATTTTGGGGATTAGATAACCAAAGAATCTGAAACAATCTTTTTGCTATTCTGGGCCAAAGGCCATTGTACTATATATATCAGAAGTCTAGATTAAGAAGTTTAGACAAGTCCTGGCATTTTTGTTATCTCAATTCCTCTCTGAAAATTTCATTCTCAAGTGAGCATTTTTGCAAAAGCCCGCATTACACTTTTCCTGTAGAGGAGTTGTTTGTTGGACTCCAAGGTTCTCACAGAGCATCGTCCTTCAAGCTCTCCTGAATCCGGACCGTAAACATTGACACCGATTGCTGGGTCCTAGTCTTCTCTGATGTCTTTTCAGACCTTCATTCAAGAAGAGCTCCTTAGCCAGACTGCTGCTCGCTTGGCCCGACAACAGCAATAGGATGTTGTTCGTGACTCTTATTATGGAGACTATGATATCGAAGATGGTCTCCCACGTTCCCGCTCCCATTCGGCACCACCCATCCCTCGGACATTTTCACGTCTAGGGTCCCCTATGTATTGTCGAAATTATTCTCAAACTCATTTGCCCCAACAAACTCCTGCTCATCAGACTCCCCAATAATTTCACACTTTAGAAAGCACTTATGTTCATATTCCACCCATGCCAACGCTTGTTCCCTTCCAACCCAATTCACTGCAATACAACATAGCCTATTCTTAGGTCTCTTTTGATCCCACCTACGTCAATGAGTTTCCCTCATCACCTTCTTTTCAACTACCAATTAATGTTTACAATATCGGTGACCTCACACTTGATCCCGAAGGCTGCCCTGCTTTACCAATCCCTGATAGCAAGGTCACTACCAATGCCTCTCCAGTCTTTTAATGATGCCTCCTACTGCAATCACGGGAGGCCCTTTTGCTTCTCAAACAACTTGGTACTCTCAAGTTCCCATACCACCATCTCAGTATGTTTCTTCTCCTGCTGTCCCTTCTGTTTTCACTTCAGGAATCTAAACTTCCTTATTCCATCTTTGACAACACTAAAGGTAAGCTCATTGTGGACCAAAGCGCACAGGCACATATGGAAGAATTTGAGGCACTTACTATTCTTAATGGACATTCTCAACCACAGATCAAGTTTCATGTTTTTTCCACCACCTTGCGTGATGCACCTCACCAATGGCTCATGATAAATATAAGCCACTGGGCTGGACAGACATGAAAGCTACTTTTCTGGCTCACTATGGTTCTCTGGATTATGATCAACAACTTTCAAAGCAACCCAATGAACTTCCAATACAAGCCACTGAATCTGGTCGAGACTTTGCTGATTGTCTGCTCATCCTCGTGGACAAGCTCAAGGAATATCCCACGCAGTCAAATCTCATTATGGTTTCTCCAAGACCTGCCTCCAGCCATTTGACTGATGACCGAGTATTTGAGACCCAAATCCTTAACTCAGGCTATTGAATTAGTGAAGCATTCTGTCAACGTATCTTCTAGAGGCGTTCTCGTAACGGATCTCCCCTTTATGCCTCCTATGGCAGTACCTCATAACTCGGACTCCGCAGCCACAACAATGTAGTTAAATATGGTGCCATCTTTGTAAGTGTCAAGGGCATCTTGCTAACGAGTGTAATTCTACTAATGGACCCCCTCATTGCAAAATGTGCAATCATACCACGAAAGAATGTACGCGTGCTAACCCCATGTCGTTTCATCAGAATCCAGGTACAAACGCACCGCTAAAGCCCAATGCTATCACTGTAGAGAATATGGCCATACTACTACAATGTGCCCTCAACTTCCTCAAGTTCAAGTTTAATTACCAGGTACCAATCACACCACTTTTGTTTGTCTCACTGCCTATCAATATGGGTGGCTAATAGCAAACAGAGTCCCCGATCCATGCTGAAGTGACCACCCCGTGCACCTCAACACAACAACTACCTACACAGGCCACTCCACAAGCCACTTTGGATCAACAAGCTCAAGAAGAAATTTATCAGGCTTTAAATCCTCCAGTTCAATACTCAAATCGGGTAGGGTTGCTGTCATGCCAGACCCACAGACCTTATCAGCTCTACCCCAAGACACACGACCTGCATACGCTGTTGACACTATTCCTGCTGATTCTGCCCCCAAGTCTTTCCATTTTGCACCTGATCTTGACCACTTTATGCCACATGTTATGCCCAAAGTTCGGCAAAGTATCCTTCGTCTTAGCAAGCAGCGGACGGACGAACGCTGGCAAATGTTCACGCTACCACCCATGCTCAGACAAGGGGGGCTGAACCCTCAACCTCCACGCCAACTCCACGCACTCATACATACCCCAATATTGCTACCGAAGTTGATCTCTTAAAAGGAGTTGCAACCTCCTTACCCACGAAGTCGGCCTCGGTGGACACCACCGGCGCTGCAAGTAGTATCCCGTTGGAACTCCAAGAAGAACTTGCAAAAATCAAGATTCCCCTCAGTCTATCTATTATTCTCAAACTATGTCCCGCTCTTCAAGAACGGTTACCGTTGCCTATTTTTCTCATGGGAGCCGTGGCCAATTCAACAACCACGGTGCATGCCACGGTGGGCACTCAGCAAATCAATCATGTACAAAATGGTGGAGGCAATGCTATCAATCTTATCGAACAAACTATGCCAACCATTGGGCATTAAGCAATTATATCATGCATCATACAATATCAAGCTTGCCAATGGCCACATCGCACGACCACAAGACATCACTCCTCAGCTGACTATTAGCATTGGAGACCTTAAGTTTCTAAGAGCATTCATTATTGGGCTACTGATCAACATGTTATCATGGATGACCACTTAAATGCCACTATGGATCTTGAAACGGGTCATTGTCTGACAACGATGCGGATGATGTACAAAACACCTATCAAGTCCACTGCCAGCGTCCAGAATATGTTGATCCTTGGGTGGCATGACTTTGGATCAAGATCATGCAATCACCACCTTACTTGATCCTTACCTGGCGCCTTGCCAGACCACGCTAATTCTCCTGAGGATACTACCATTCTCATGCCCAAACTTTTGGTTGATCCGACACAAACGCCATTGTTTTTCACCACTATCAGTGGAGCACCACCAGTTCTGTTGCAACCCCCAGTCCATCAAGCCTCAGATGCTGAGGTCATTCCACATATTCAAACTCTGGAGGTAAAGATTCCCGAATTAGGCCAAAATCAACCAATAAGTCTAGATGCAAGTCCCTCTCCACATTTTTGAGAAAAAGCTATCAAACTTTTCAAGAAGTTCAAGCATATTTTTGCGTGGAGCTACAAAGATTTACGTGGTATCAAGAAAGAATTAGGCAAGCTCACAATTCCAATCAAACCTAACTCCTATCCCATCTAGCAATGACAGTATAAGCTCAATCCAAATTACTGTGATCGGGTAAAAGCTGAAATCGATAAAGTTGTGGCTGCCAGTCCCATTTATGAAGTAAAACATTCTGAATGGATAAGCCTATAGCCATTGCTCTCAAACACAATAGTAAGATCCGCGTCTGTGTGGATTATAGAAAATTAAATCAGGCTATGGAGTGGGATCTTTTCCGTTACCTTTCACAGATCAAGTTTTGGAAGAAGTTGCAGGCCATAAAATATATTCCTTTATGGATGACTTTTCCGGTTACAATCAGATCTCTATTCGCAACTGAAGATCAATTGAAAACCACGTTCACTACATCGTGGGACACCTTTGCCTACAAAGTTCTTCCCTTTGGCCTCTCAAATTCACTCTCTATATTTCAACACATTATGCTTTCCGTCTTTCAAGATTTCATGAAGGAAAATGCCTTTCTTCAAGTTTTTCAAGATGATTTCTCGGTTTACAGCATGGAAGAGGATTATCTTTCCAAACTAGAGCTTGTTTTTCAAAAATGTGATGAAGCTACCATCAGTCTCAACCCTAAAAAGTGCACTTCTTGTGTCACTTCTGGTGTCCTTCTCAGGCATGTGGTTAGCAAGCAAGGTATCATCACTCAACAAAAAATCAGTTGTGTTCTGCAAGCCAATTCCCCCGCCAATATCAAGGAGACTAGGTCTTTCTTGGCAAAGTCAATTACTATGCTACTTTTATCCCCAGATTAGTTGAGAAAGCTGATCCTATCCATAAACTCACACGGGACGAAGTTGGAATCCCTGTGCGGAGGTGGTTTTTCAACAGTTACTCACTCAGGTTCTCAATGGGATAAACACTTTCATGTTCACGTTGATGTCTCTGCCTTTGTGATTGGCACTGTTCTCTCCCAAGAATATGAACCTCATAAGGACAAGCCCATCCATTTTGCCAGCAGAAAAGTTAGCCCCACTAAATGGAATGATTCGGCCACGGAGTGTGAAGCTCTAGCTCTCATTTTTTTTGTTCAATGCTTCTGCCATTATCTCCTAGGTAGCAAAATTAAGTTTTTTTGTTGGCCATCAGGCTCTTTTATACTTGATAAACAAAACTACGCCCATGGGATGTATAGCGCGTTGGGTTCTCATTCTCCAAGAGTTTTCTCCTTTTGAGATTATTCACAAACCTGGGAAGTCTCATATGGTTCCAGACTATCTCTCACGCATTTACATGAATGATCCATCCTTGGGTTTTTCTGATACCTTTCCAGATGCTCAACTTTTTCTCACTGCCATCGTCACTGGTTCCATGATTACCTGCAGTACTTATTGACAGAAACGCTCCCGCCAACAGACCTTATGCTCTCTCCTGAGCACCAATGTTTGCAACATCAATAGTTCCTTTGTGAAGCTCGTGACTGCACTATGGTTGCTGGCCATCTATACAAGCAAGGTAAAGATATGATTTTCCCCCCACGAAATTCCACGTATTGTTCAACAAGCACATGAAGGCTTGGGGAGCGGCCATTTCAGTGGCGATACCATGGCACGGAAGATCCTTCTTGCTAGCTATTATTGGTCTACGCTTTTCAAAGATGTTCATGCTCATGCCCATATTTGTGATGTCTGTCAACGTTTGGGTCGACCCACTGCCTATGATGCCTTACCGTTAACCCCAGTTACCATGCCACTTCAAGATACAAAAACTTAAACCAACATCCATATTCTAAAATAGGTTTGCATATAAAACAAGGAGTTTTTCCTCTATATATTCGCGCTTACCTATTACATACCACAAGATTAAAACAAAAGAGTTCAAGAAAGGCAATTTAATTCTACTTTATGACTCTAGATACAAGCACCATCCTGGCAATCTCAAACTTTGATAGTTAGGACCTTATAAAATTATACAGGCAATCCATCCTGGTATTTTCAACTCACTAAGTTGGATGGCACTCCACTTCCATCCTTGGTTAATGGGTTTCATCTCAAACAATTTCACTATGCTAGTCCTATTCTATCTACAAAACAAGACAAAGAAACTTGAAACCAATGTCTATATTCTAAAATAGGTTTGCATACAAAATGAGGAATAGGTTTACATCCTCTATATACTCGCGCTACTTATTATATAACTTCAATTCTTATTCAGAATTGGTTACAGCATAGAATCATAGAATATGATATCTATGTTCGAGATGCCAGCACGGGTGTATCACCACATCCAAATAATCATAATTAGGATTGGGGTTCTCCGCCACCCCGTCCAGCCAACCATCCAAGGGAATCCCACGATTCTTCAGTTTCCAGATGTCTAAGTTGTGCATCCGACATGTCAGCCATTCTAGTCACTGGCTCGGCATTGTATTGGTCATCTCCATGGCGCTCGAATAGTGGTCTTTTCACTTCACTCCACTCTACTCTTATATATGCCACCGGTTTAATGCTCTGCCACTCTAGCACAATTGCCACCATTCCACCCGTCCCATCCGCATTCTTTCCAGGATTTTCTCATTAAAGCAGATACTCTTGGAGATTACCGTACCATGCCACAATTCTCGCCCCTTTCATTATTTCACTGATCGGATGCGAGATATTTAAACCTACGCTTCTCTGAGTTGCCAATGTTAATTATGCTGACCCCCCTCACGTCAATGTCCAGTCAGCTTTTCTCTACCTTGCTAGGTTAGATATCGTGCCTATCCTATTTCTCTTCTTGGGACTTAGTCGAATTTACGTTCCCTCTTTAGGTCTCACCGATGCCCGCCATCTACTTCCTTCAACGGCTCTGATTCCTGCTCTATAACTACATATAAACTGCACTATGAACTGCCATAACCCTATTTCTTCGAAGTCCTTTAAGTTTTAGCACCTCAACGTTCTTGCTACCATGGCCACTTCTTTCCACTTCAACACTCTGCATGCAACCATACCCATGGAGACCATTGCTTTCACCATGGTAAGTTTCTCCACTGCTAGTCTTCCTGCACCTTTACAAGGCACCAATCGCGTAGTGGCGGTGAGGACGGATCTTGTCTCATTTACAAACCAAGAACTTCCTGTTCCACATCCAGTGCAACTGCGTCAGTTTGTGGCACATTTGATGAGTATACTGGTGGGGTATCAGACCTTAGTTGATGGCACTCAATTTATTGTTGATCAGGCACATTTGTCCAAAGTCTTTCAGCTTGTCAGTACGCCAAATTCTCTAGGACGGTTGGACTTGCAAGACTATGATGCTAGCTCGTATGTGGATATTTCTTATTCTGCGACTTCCTTGAAACTGACAAATTTTGCGAAGACCATGAGTCTTTTGTTAAGTTTCTGTGTCGCAAGTTCTTTGGTCATTCTGTCAAGAACACGCATATCAACAAGTATTTCTTCAACACAGCTATTGTAGCTATCTTCGAATAAGATGGTTGATTAGCCTCAACTCCTGCTGCAGCACATGTTGAAAGAATTAGGCCGACTTCAGAAAGCACCAGTCTCCAATCCCGATTCATCTCATGAATGGTATCAAGGACCATCTTGACTCCTCGGATGCCCCAAAAAGGGAGCTCCAGGATTTTCATACTCAAAAAGCTAATTTTGAGGATCAGTTCTAGCAAAAGCACAATACTGTCCTGGCCACCCATGACGAACTCAAAAAGATTCAGGAGGTCATGGCTAAATTGGAGACTCTCCACCATAGCTACCCGGAACGGGAACAGGAATGGGAACTCGGACCCAAAATTCGGAACGGGAACGGATGGGAACGGGAACGTCCAACCTTCGAATTTTTTAAAAATTCAAAGGGTTTTGGAGTTCCCTTTGCATGTAGATCATCATAGAACACTTAGAATAGAAAAAAGTGAAATACATAGTGATGTGTGAACGTAATAGATAAAACCACTATTTAATGCTCATTTAAAGTTTGAAAACAACAATTTTAAGAAGTTATAAGCTTTTAGAAAAAACACATAACTAGAATATAGTAATTGAAAATACATAAAACTGAAAACACCTTTAATACCAACATAAAACTTTAGTTTGGGAAGATTTCAAATTGCAAAAATATGGAAATGTGACTGGAAAAGATTTTTATTGCAAAGTTAACAAATTGTGTGGCAAAAGGTTGCATTTAGCAGATGCTTTAATTTCACAGTGAAGAAAAATCTTAACCCTTGTAAAAAAACTCGTATGAACAAAAGCTTTTAGTGAGCTTGCAGCTAGGAGATAGGCAACATAGGGCAAGCTCCAGCAGTAGATCCGATCATCTGATAACAGTGTCGGCCGCCCAAAATACAGTAGGCCAAAAAAATAGGAGGAAAAAAATAGCATTGTTTTAAATCATATTCGACACTTTCTTTTTCCATTCCTTTGTAATTTAGTTCCCAAAAATTTTGCTACCGGGAACTCAAGTTCCCATTTATGGGAACTTCGTCCGGAACGAAGTTCCCGGTGGCACATGTAGTGGGAACTTGGGTAGGAGTTCCCAGAACTCAGGATGCTCGGGAACGAAGTTGGGATCTCCACGCTCCACTGCAGGCTCAGGTTAACACTCTTGTAGACCAACTCTAGAGTAAAGATTAGCTCCTCTAGGATACTCTGGCCCTTTATCAAAGTCTTTAAGAGGAATTTCAGCCTCAATAGAAACCCGCCACTCAGCATCAGCTTCGCATCACTAAACTTGAAGGCCTTGTAATTGCTGCACATGTATAGGTCAAATCCTTGGAAACCCAGTTACGAAATTCTGTTAAGCAGAAAATCATAGATGATATGAAAATTGTTGGCATTCAACTCCAAGTTTCATCTATGGGTGCTTCACCTTCTCACACTGCTCATGCTCAATGGAAGCTTAAAGAACTTAAGCGCATTGTTGATAAGAAGACAAATCAAATTCAGGATATGCGTCATCAACTTCTTGAAGCTGAACAATCTGCGGAAGATGCTCACCTCAACACATGATAGTACATGGTTTTGGCCTCACACGTTAGTCAGGATTATCCCCTGCCCATGGGCTACCTGGACTATGTCAAAGCACGGCGACATCTTTTTCTCATACGTTGGCTTAGTGTCTCTGGATCTGTGGAAGGGTCAGTTACTGTCAGTGATTTTTTGCATCTTTGGCATGGCCTCAGTATCGAAGAACAAGCCTTGTATGAGTATGAGAAACACGTTGCTGGTTGCATTCTTCAGTTGCAAGAATCTCAAGACAAGCTCATGAATGGTATCAAGGACCGTCTTGACTTCTCGGATGCCCTAAAAAGGGAGATCCAGGATCTTCATACTCAGAATTCTAATCTAGAGAATCAGCTCGAGTAAAAGCACAATACACTCCTGGCCACCCATGATGAACTCAAAAAGGTTCAGGAGGCCACGAGTAAATTGGAGGCTCTCCACGCTTCACTGCAGGCTCAGGTTAACACTCTCACGGGCCAACTCCAGGGCAAGGATCAGCTCCTCCAGGATGCTTTAGCCCGTTATCGAAATCTTAAAGAGGAATTTCAGACTCAACAGCAAGCCACCACTTAGCATCAGCTCCGCATCACTGAGGCCTTGTAACTACTGCACATGTAAAATCAAATCCTTGGAAACCCAGTTACAAAATTCTGTTAAGCAAAAAATCATAGATGATACGGAAATTGCTGGCCTTCAGCTCCAAGTTTCATCTATGGGTGCTTCACCTTATCACGATGCTCATGCTCAATAGAAGCTTAAAGTACTTAAGTGCATTGTTGATGAGAAGACAAATCAAATCCAGGACATGTGTCTCATCAAGCTGAACAATCTGTGGAAGAAGCTCACCTCAACACATAACGGTACACAGGTTTGGCCTCGCACATTAGTCAGAATTATCCCCTGCCCATGGAAGAGAAAATTTCTTAGGGTCTTTTTGCTTGGGCATTTTGGTCTTTTTTTCACCAACATTAATGTATTGTTCCTTTTTTCACTAATATTAAATACATTATTAATTACAAATTTTCCATGGTATAAATGCATATAAAATACATATATATTCCCATCTGGAGTGTAAACTTAAAAAAAAGGTATTTTTTCATATGTTTTTTTGTGCACCTCCATTGCATATACCTTAGTTGAAGTTGTTTCTGGTGCTTTTTATATAAACTTATGTGTTAGTCTTTTTGGCCTTTGTTACCAGATGGTCTAGCCATGTCTCTTTTTCAATCCACTCATGAAAGTTTTTTTTATTGCAGGGATCTTATAGCGATGTGCAATGGATATGTCTATTGACATGAAATTGTTTCTCCTTTTTGTTTTTCTTGTTTTCATTATGCTAGACTACATGACTTATAATACTGAAGTTCTCAATCATAGTCATCTAGAAAAACTCTAAACAAACATGATGGCATCTCTTTGAATATAGTGTCCATTGCTCTCTGGAATGTTGCCGAGGCATTCATCAGATCAAATGGCATCTTTTTCATTGCAAAGGTTCCCCAAGTGTAATAAATGATATTTTGGGTTGATCTTCTTCCTTGATGCTGATCTGATTAAACCCTGAAAAACCATCCAAGAAAGAGTAGACTTCTTTCCCTGCAACATCATGTAAGACCTGTTCCAGAAAAGGTAAGGGACAGCAGTCCTTAATAGTGGACTTATTTAACTCTCTATTAATCAATGGATATCCTTATTGTTTTATTCTTTTTCTCAACTGGCACACTACATGACAACCAATTAGGATTAATTATGTCTGCTATGACACCTGCTTCCTTCATTTTAAAAAGCTCTTCTTTTATTAGATCAGGCAGTGCAACATTTATCCTTCTTAATTTCTGCACCACAGGTTTTTCATTCTCTTTAATTCTAATTTTAAATTCACAGACCTTTTTGTCAACACCAAGCAGTTCTTTGTAATCCCAAGCAAAAATATCTTTCCATTCTTCCAACATTTGAGTGACCTTACCTTCGTCTTCCTTTTTGAATAGATCTCCAACATACAAAATTCTTTCTTGGCCATTTTTTCTCTATTTTTACCTCTCTTACCTGTTTTTCATTGCTTGCATTGATCACTAGGATAGGATGTAATTGCCTTAGATCCTCCTCTTTTAATTCCTCTTCTCTAATTGCTCCTTTCGCACAAGTGTTCAAGGAGAACACTTTTGCAAAGGGCATCAGCCTCATTGTTGAGATCTCTTGCAACATGTTGCAGCTCCCAACTTTTAAAACCAGAAATCTCTTCTATGATTTGGTCTCTGAGTGTTATCATCTCCTCCTGCTTGGCTTGATATTCACCTAAAAATTGCTTGCAAACCAATTGTGAATCACTAAATATGACAATGTTAGTTATGCCAATATGTTTGGCCTCCTGAAGTCCTGCAATAATGGCCTTATATTCAACCATGTTTGAAGTTGTGTTAGGGTGTATTCGACCAACTTTGGCCAAGAGCACATTGTTTATATCCTTTAAAATAATATTTAATTTTTTTAGAAACTCCCCATCAAACCACAAAAAAGGCAAAACTTTCTTGTGAATGTTTGGGGAGTGCAGGTTAGGAACTCTGGAAGACGACCCTCTGTGAGGACCCGTGGATCTAACTGAGGGGAGAGTCCAGGGGACTATGTCCGCGGGATTTCTTTGAAAGAGAAGAAAAGAAGAAAAGCAGGACAAATGAGAGAAAGAAGATAAGCTTCCTTGATATCAATGATGAAAATACATGAGCTCTCGCAAGAGAGAAAAAATCAAGGAGACAAGACTCAAAACTCATCTAAAAACTTATGAGCTAACTCTACTCATATATATAGTACAATGGCCTTGGGCCCAATATATAGACACTCGATCGATCTTCGTGCTAACTCGGAAGGAGGCCTGATTTGCAGGAATGTTGGCGGTGCCTCTTGAAGTGCCTAGAATCACGCCTGACGCCGACGGGACGGTGACGGGCAATCACTTGTCCGAAGGGGCGCCTTGTTGATGACCAAAGGCTTTGATCAGTGGCCTGCTGCTTATTCTTCTGGAGCCTTGGATGTCCGACTCGCGGGTTGACCGAGGATCCTTGAGCTTGACCTGGTCCGACAGATGTGATGAATAGTCCTGTACTGTGAGGCACAGACTAACACCCCCACCAAACGACACTCGTGAGTGAAGAAGAAAAGGAGGTTTGGTTGGGGAAGCCATCAGCCTGGAAAGTGATCCTCACGGGAGTGAGGACGGCACCATTATGGTACGGGCTGATGAGATCTTGGCGTGATTGAAGAGCTTGAGGTGTGTTTTTGGCCAAGGGCGGGATCAGCATCAATAAGAAAAACGAGGCGCACCATGTCTTCAAGTGCGGCGTGGGCGCCTCAAGAAATGTACCGACATTCCATGAGGAGACAGTCTCAAGGCCAAAGGCACCGACGCCGGCATTTGGATTGCGGTAAAGAAAAATGGGACGCCGATTTAAGGAGCTTAGCAAAATGCATTTGAGGGCGGCGCAAAATCCCGCTTGAAGATGGACGTAAGGATCGGGTGAGGTGGAGGCATGCCGCAAGAAGGTGTTGAGACCATGAAGCGCATCATCCGGCTATTTTGCCAACCACGCCATTAGCAATGTAAATCCAATTGGTGGTGTTGTCCAGAGTGGCACCTTCTTCCCAATGTGAGCGGGCGAACAAAGCGTGGATCCCACCGGAGATCCGGCCGAGATCCCGAGGTGGTGTCCCACCGCATGACCATCCATGACCTTGGTCCAAAAAGGAAGGCGCCAATCGAAAGTCAGAACACCGGGGCGGAGGAGGCCCGTGGGAAGCATAGGGAGAAGGAACCATGCCCGTGGGCGTGGGTTGCCGAAAGCGATCTCCCCTGAATTGATCGACAAGATCCGGATCAAGTGCCCGACACCAACGATCCCAAAGAGAAGGAGAGAGCCGAGAGTTGACGGAGGGCAATCCCATCCCGTCGGGGACCGCCTTGCTATCCAACGAGCTTGTAATCGATTGTAACCCGGCAAGGTGTCGCGCATATAAATTTGTGCATAGGGAAGATCTTTGGGATGTCCTAGATACTTCCTAATTTGTTGTAACGCCCGGCTTGCCGAGAGATAAATGATTGGCAAGCTCGGGGCATGTACCCCGATGAAGAGTTTGGGTCCGAAAGGGATCCGGCAAGATATGGATTGTTATCCGAAGCACCCATTGCACGCTGGGGTCACCACGAAAAAGTCGGCGTGGGCCCATTTCCAAAGTTTTCCGGTATCACCCGTAGAAATCATGAAAGATGTAAGCCATGGGCTGAACCACTCAAGGTGAGAAAGTCCGGATCGGCACGATGTATGAGATCAAAGACAACAAGGGCACAAAGACAACCCTTTGTCTTCAATGGAGAGTTACGGCCGCCAAACAGAAAAATCAGCACCGCCGATTGGGATATCCACGGGGCCATCAGCGGCGTGCCACTTTGAAAGGAAGAGGTGGCGTCGAGCAACCACATAATCATGATAGCGGGAGGGAGCCGGGAAGTCAACCGGCATTCTCCGCGGAAGAATTGCCTCGCGTCAAGTTTTGCTTGAGCCTCATCGCCAGATCGAATAGCTTGCCGCGGTTGTTGTTCAAGATCACGGATCCGATTGTCCTTTCGAGTAGCGGCGTGGTGGTCACGGACCCGTTCGGAGAAGGATTGACACAGGAGGAAGATTTCCCGGTGTATTGAGACGGCACGGCAATCTCCGCGTCATCTAGTATTTTCTCGTTTCGCACCTCGAAGCTGATCTTGAAGAGAGGTGAGTGAGAGGTCTGTAGAAAGCCGAGCCGGGTCAAGGAGGCTAACTTGAGCGCCCGGGCCGAAAAGATTCTGAACTTGAGTGCTGAAATTTTCACACGCCCGAAAGTACAAGGCATTGAGTTTAGCAATATCGTCGCCCTTGGTACTCGTGAGAGCGGCTTTGGACTTGTTGTGCTCCAATAAAGTCTGAATTTCTTTCGAGCCGAGCCAGCCTGATCGCGAGTTGGCTGACTTGAGCTTGTGTATTTTTTGAGATCCGCATGAGCCTGTAAGAGAGCTTCATGCTTGTCTTGAAGTTTGCCTCCAAAGTTGCAACTTGGGCGATTGCAGCTTGAAGGTCTTGGTGTACCGCATCGAGGCCTCGAGTTCGGTTGAACCCGGCTCATAAGAGCGTCTTGGGAGTTTTTGTAACTTAAGAGCAAAGCAGCCTTGAGCATCCCGGCCGATAATGGATACAACAACCGACGCAGGGTGTTGTGGTGGTGGAACCGGCCGTTGCCTGGTTTGGGGAGGTCTGGGAAAAATGGTGTGAAGTGGATGGTGTAGCGGAGGAAGAGACAAAGTGACATGAGTGTGGTGACGTGGTCATGACCCAGGGAAGATGGGCGGATGTGCCAACTTGGTGATTGATTGGAAAGGAGCGCAGAGTGGAATTATGAGAATTTGTTGGTGTGGGAGGGAAGTAATGACGGATGAGGGCTTGAAAGTGCCCTCCCACGAAACTTCGGAAAATGGAAGTGGTACCCCGGCGGTCCATTTCTTGGAGAAGACGATAGAACATCATTTGGGGCCAATCTATGTGGTGTTTGGAGTGTGTAGCAAGTGAGGACCAAGGTTATAGAAAGGTTTATTGATATGGGTGTTCTTGATAGAATACCCAAGGAATTTTCGCCCGTAAATTTAACAAAGGTCTCGTGGAGGCTTGTCGATATTGGTCGACGATGGACATTGGCATGATAAGCGGTGCACCAAACTCGCGGACATCAATATCACGTATAGCGGACCATGATACACAAGGAGTGTGCAAGGGAATATGAAATACCTCGAAATCAAATGTTGAGTCAATGAAATAGTGGTGCCATCGACCACAAGTGGTGTAACCTTATGGTCGCTGTTGACAATATTGGCGATGAACTGCCAGAATCGGGTCGGGATTTGGAGCGGAAGTTCCATTTGAGAGAATTCAGAAGCTGGTGTCGTTCAAATGACTTCTTTATTGGGGCCAACAAGGGCTTCACGGAAAGTGGGCGTCAAGAAGGATACACAGATGCAAAAAGGGCCGGATCCTTGGGAGCGGTAGCTTGAAGTGTAGAAAATCTTGGGGCAGCCATGGGAATGATGTGGAAGCGAGAGATGCCAGAGGCGGAAGACGAAAGTCGAGCAACGGAGGACGGCGCAGAGGAACTAAAAGGTTTGTTTTAGGGCTAATAACCGAGGCTTAAGAGGTATGAAGAGTGCTTAAAACGGAACCGTTGATGATGCCAGTGTCAAAAGATGCTAAGAAGGGGATTGAGAGAGGCAAAATTTGGCTAAGTCCCCAAAAACGTAAGGGAGAAGCAATGAACGGTGAGGATGAGGCGTGAAAGAAAGATCGGATGTGACAGATGGCAAAGGACATCCATTAATGTTCGACGGCGTGGAAAGAAGGAATGGCATTCAATCTTTGGCAACTTTCGAAGTGGGATATCATTAAAAGGAATGTGGGAAAGGTACCATGGCTAGATATGCGGCGGAAGAACAGATCCTCATTTTAGAAACTTGACCTTGCATTGCAAACACGTTGGCGATTTGTGTGATTGGTCCACGTCGACAAGGAGTTCCTCAGTTGGCTATATAAGACGAACCGAGAGAAACGAAGGCATCCGATGGCGCTCAGTATGGCTGCTGCTGGCTTGAACGAAGATTGCACAATGCCCACTAACCGCCGAGTGGATCACTTGTAAGATGAATTGTTGGATCTCTCGGCGCCACAACCGTGGCATTCGCATGGGCGGTGGTGTCTTAGGGATGGCTGAACATCCGACCCAAAGACCAACGGGATGGAGGTGGTTCGCACCCTTGGGATCCGGAGCGTAACCTCTACCATCTCCTCGCATCACACCTCCGCCCGAACCCGGAGTAGAGGGTTTTTCCTCTTAGGACTTAGTAGATAGGGCTCTGAGCCCGTTTTTGTATATAGGGCAGTGCCCATAGCGGAAATAGCTGGGCTGCGCCCACATTTTGTAAAAAAATCTCCACTATAATATAATCTACCGCCTTTCTAGTCACTTTTCGTGGTGTTTGCTTCTTGAACTGTCTCGTGTGTTGATGTTCACTTTACGTGGTGATGAAATGCTTTGAGGCGAAAACCATTAACCAATGTAGGTAATGGAGTACCATCTAACTCGGCTAATTGGAAAACGCTTGGTCTAACCACTGAACAATTTGATAAGGGCCAAGCCAACGAAACTTGAGTTTACCGGAAAAATTTTTGTACACGGAATCATAAAGAAGAACCAAATCTCCTTCTTTGAATGTTTTTGTCTTCAAACGTTTGTCATGTAAAGATTTTTGCAACTGTTGTCCATGAAGAACACTAATATAAGCATCCTTCAAGTTCATCCAACCGTTCTAATTGATAGACCCGTTCTTTGAGAGCGGTTGGTGGATTATGAGAAGCGTGCTTGAAAACCCGAGTGTTGGAAGGATATATTCAAAAGCGGCATGAGAGCTTCGACCATAGACCAATTTAAAAGGAGTGTGACCCGTGAGCAATCTTGAAACAAGTATTGTAGGCCCAAAGAAAAAGAGGGAAGTTTTGTGCGCCAATGCATATGGGGGAAGCGTCACAAATTTTCTTGAGAATGGTGACCAGAGTTTTGTTGGTGCTCGCGCCAACCCATTGCCTTGAGGATAGTAAGGTGTGCTCTTGTGATGATGTATCGGGGAGATAATCCGTCGGCTCTTTGATAGTATGATTGATGAAATGAACACCACGGCCACCGACCAGCTCCCGGGGGCGGTACCGAATCGCGTGATGATTTGTTGATAGAGGACTCTAGCCTGTGCTTGGCTGCGGCGGTGTTGTGCGGAAGTGCACAAGCTTCCGCCCATTTGGTGGCGTGGTCGGTGAGAACTGGAATGTATCGGGCACGAAAGTGTGCCTCGCGGGGGGAGGATCTATAGGTCCCACAAAGTCCATTCCCCATTTCTTTGAAGGAAGTGGCGTGGCGGCCGGCCGCCAAGGGAAGAGCGCCACGGGCCGTGGGGCGTCCACCGGTAAGCGTCACACGCGTCGGCGCGTGGCGTGAGCATCTTTGAAGAGTGGGCCAATAATACCCAGCGAGAAGGATTTTTGATGCCGCCGTGGTGTCACCATGAAAATGACCACCACCGAGCCCTTGATGAGCTTCTCGAACAATGTGCGGAACTTCATGAGGTAGAACACGCAGGCGTGAAGGATGGTGTCCTTACCCTTTTGTAGAGATGTCCGGCAACCATGGTGTAGTCACGGACCTCCTGAGAAATTGATGGCGGCGGGATTGTCGTAAACTTGGTGAGAGAGCGCCTCATCTTTCGGTGGAAGAGCACCCGTGAGGAGGTAATGCTGAAAATCATGAAACCAATGTGGTGTTGCCGTGACTAAAAAGAGTTGAGCATCGGGAAGCGCCCCGAGACCCCCGTTGCGGGATCATCCGTGGTGGATGCGGAAAGATAATCCGAACAATATGAGATTTGCCCCCTTTATGAACGATTTCAAAAAGGAGCAAATTCTTGAGAAGAAGGACCCAACGAGCAATGCGGCCCGTGGGCGTGGATTTGTTGATCAAATAGAGAAGTGCTTGGTGGTCCACAAAGAACTTGATTTGACTGCCCAAAAGTAATGACTAAGCGTTGGACACGTAAAATGAGACCCAAAGCTTCACGCCCGTGGGTAATAGTTGGCGCCAAGCAGAATTGAGTTTTCTACCGGCGTAGCGATTTGGTTTGTCGCTGTGCGATCATATTCTTGAGAAAGAACAGCTCAATGGCAAACGCCAGACATCGACATGAACGCGTGAAAGGGCTTGTCCCATTGAGGAGGAACAAGAACCGTGCACGAGTAAGCAAAAGCTTCAATTTGTTGGAAAGCAACTTACCGGGAATTCCAAGCCCGTGGATTAAATCACCCGTGAGTTTATGAATGGGATCCGCAATGGCTGCCATCCGTGTATGAAGGTGGAGTAATAATTGACCTTTCCCGGAAAGAGCGTGTTTCCTTGATATTGGTGGTGCTTGAGCCTTGAGCACACAACCCGATTTTGGCGGGATCGGTGGTGATTCACGCTTTCGGACAACATGGCCTAACAGAACACGAAGTGACGCAAAAAAGGTGCATTTCTCGGGATTGAGACTAATCTGGGACTCATCACATTTACGGAAGACGAGTTCCAATTTATCCAAATGGTCAGCCATGGGCGTAGGCGAGAGAAGTCATCTTGAAAATTTGCAAGAAGGGATTTTCCTTCATGAAATCATGAAAAACGGAGAGCATGATGCGTTGAAATGTTGAAGGAGAGTTGGATAATCCAAAAGGAACCACCTTGTAGGCAAAAAAGTACTTACGGGGTGGTGAAAGTGGTCTTGAGTTGATCAGATTCTTTGATGGAGATACGATTGTAGCCGAAAAAACCATCCATAAAGGAGTACATCTCATGTCCAAACCACTTCTTCGAACTTGGTCCGTGAAGGGAAGGGAAAATGATCACGCCCGCGGGCTCATTGAGTTTCAGATAGTCCACCTGCACGCCGGATCTTACCATTGTGCTTAAGGGCAATGACGATGGGGCTCACCCATTCGAATGTTTGACCTCATAGATCAAACCCGCAGCAAGGAGTTTGTCAATTTACGCCTTGACGCGATCACGTAATTAGGGTTGAGCCTTGATCGTTGCTACTACACCGGTGCGTGCATCGGATTTGGTAGGAATGGTAAGTTCCCCAAGCTTTTGTTGATTCCCAGAAGATCTTTGTAACTCCAGGCGAAAATGTGTTTGAATTTTTGAAGCATGGCGGACGGCCTGCTATTACGATAAGGAGCGGGAAGGTTTGCAGCAGAACGCGACAAAGTTGATTGTTGCCAACGCCCACAATCTCCACGCCGAGTCTGAATATGGGGTATGACTTGATATCTTGGACAATGTGTGGGGAGGTTGGAGCATAACCGGATCGTTAACACTGCGTGGTGAAAAAAGAGAGGTTGCTTTCGGTTTCATCTAGCGGTGGTTGCTTCATGACGGCGTGTACATCAACAGGAGTGGCAGGAGTGTCAGTATCTGAAAAGTGATCAACGCGTTGGATTCGATTGCAAGGAGCCAGGTAGGGGTCAAGCAAGGCAGCCACAGCCTGGTCCTGATCAAGAGTCATTTCTCCCCAAGGATCCGGCATATTGGGGTGGGATGACAGAGGCGACGCTGGTGGAGCTGAACTTGATAAATATTCCCGAGCTTCTTCGTAATCGCGATATCGAGAGAGAGGGTTCCGCATTGTCAACAGAAATGATCCTGCCAGTTTGCAAGTCCATGGTGGCATTGAGATGACCATCAGTGATGACTAACTGGTCCGTGGCCCAGTAATGGATACTCTTTGCCTGGCGGAGAAAAGGTGCGCCCAAAGCATTTCATAGTCACTGGATCTTCGCCAGCCTTTCCACACTCCAAATTCCATGGGAAGCGGAGATCACCTATGTTGATGTGAAGAATAGGTGTGACGCCTTGAGGTCTCGTGCGGATATGGCCATTAGCCAATTTGATGTCATATGGGGCACGAAAGAGTTGTGTGATGCCCATTTGTTTTTGGAGTTTATCCGTGATGAGATTGACCGCACTACCTCCATCGATTTGAACATGGTTGACTTGCTGATTTCCCACCGTGGCATGGACCGTGGGGTAGAGGTATACAGCCCCAACTAGAGCGGTTGGGAGTGGTAACCGGTCCTGAGAGCGGAGACGAGTTTTAAAATGGTTGCCAAGCTTAAAGGAATTTTGATCTTGGCAAGCTCCTCTTGAGATTAGAGGTACATGAGAAAAAGGATCTGCTTTGGTTCCTTTGTGCGGGGAGTGCGTGGCGGGGAAGCGGCAACTTCTTTGAGTAAGTCAACCTCGGCTGCAATATTGGGATATGTCCCGAGGCGTGGAGGTTGAGATGTTGAAGGTGTATCTTGTCTTTGTTGAGCTCTAGTGGTGGCATGAACATTGGCCAATGTGCGGCCTTCACAGCCTTTTGCTTGAGATTCAAAATGCTTTGGCGAACTTTGGGCATGACATTTGGCATGAGCTTTTCCAAGTCGGAGTGCAAAGTGAACCTTTTTTTCGTCCTCATGAGGAATGGTGTCAACCGCAAAGGCGAGTTCGCGTGTCCTACGAATAATAGTCAAGGGCGTGATGCCTTGTCTGGCGTGAAACTAGACCAACCCAATTTGACGTATGCTGGGGAGGATTAAGTGCCCTAAAAATTTCCTCTTGGGCTTGTTGATCCAGGTGAGGTTGATTTTCTTTGGAGCTGGTTGATAGCGTGATTGCCGAGGCTCTTGGGGCTTCTAAGAACTGGTCGTGGGCCTTGTTTGCCATTAGCAAGCGAGTTGGTGGCAAGTGGAGGCGGACCGATGTGGTCTGATTTGTGCGGGAAGGAAGCTGGACTGAACTTGTGGAAGTTGAGGACAGCGCGTGGTGGTATGACCCCATTCTTGGCGGTGATAACATCGGAGCTTTAGAAGGATCAAAAGGAGGGCGTTGGTTTGGATCCCCGTGGTTGGTCCATTCATTGATAGAGTTGGTGTGGGCTTTTTGAAAGAGGTGGCTGGCCGATAGTCGCGATTGTGGCTGAGGTGTGGTTTGCACTTGATAAACCATTTTGTTGCGGAGCGGTGTGGGATGAGTGCTGAGTGCACTCTTCCCGTGGCATGATTGCACATGTTGCATCGCTTGCAATGAGGCGGGCCATTGGTGGAGTTGCACTCATTGGCCAAATGGCCTTGGTATTTGCAAATATGGCACGCATTTGATCGCTACTGTGGATTAGCGTGTTGTTGGGCTGAATGTACGTTTGTGGGAACCATGACTGGCGTGGAATGAAGGGGAGCTCTTGAAGAGCCACGCCTCGGGAGGAAACATTGGCGGAGTGATTGACAAGGTCGAGAGCTTTGCTCAAAGTTTTTGGGCCTTGGTATTCAGTCATGAGTCGAATAAAGGAGAGGAAGTCCTTGGAGAAACCAGACCAAAATCGGCTGCAGTCGTAGGGTACTCCTTGAGCTTACTTAGCGGGAATGTGAAGTCGATCCGCGAAAAATCCCAGGCGAGACTCTGTGGGCTCTTGTTGAAGTTCATTGAGTTGCTTGAGATGAAGTTGATCATCATCCGTGGTCCCAGTAATGAGAGAGAAAGCAAGCGCGATTTCGGACCGATCTTGTTTCCAATGGCTTTTGTTGGACATGAGCCATTGATGAGGAGAGCCACGCAGTGTGGTGGAAAAAAGATGTGGAATTTCAGTTGAGGTTCGCTGTGACCATTTAGGACAGCTAGAGCCTCAAATTCTTCCATGTGGGCCCGAGCACTTTGGTCTAACGGTTTGCCTTCGTGTTGCCAAAGGTGGGATAAGTCGGCCAGAAGTCCGGGAAGGTAGATGTAAAAGTCTTTGGGCTGGGCAGAAGCGATATAGTGAGGATATTGAGGTTGAGGTGGATGTGGCATTGTACTGCGGACCCACGATGAAGGGGTGGCTTGCGGTTGAAACCGAAAGTAAGCCGGGCGTTGGTTTTGAGATCCATGGGTTGTAAGCAGGAAGAGCGATTGGGGAAACGTAGGGAAAGGATATTCACAGGTAGGCGCAAAGGCGACATGTGGATAGCCGTGCCCACCCGGGGAGATGATGGTTGTGAAGGAAGAGGCGTATGGCACAAGAATGATGGATGTAGGCATGTTGGGGGTGTGAAAGTCTGGTGGAGAAGGTTGAGCCGGATAAGGCTCCCGATAGTGATGAGGGGACCGAGGTTGTGAGCAATGTTTGCACGCTTGGGGGGAACTGGGACGAGACCGACACGAGGGGTGGGTGGCGCGGGATCGAGCCCTAGACCGAAGATGGCCTCCCCCTATGTCATAAGCAGATCCATACATGTCGCGAATAGTCGACGCCGATGGCGCCCCGCTTAGATGCCGCCTGAGAAAGGAGTTCTTCCGGGCGTGAAATTACGGGACGCATATGGCGCACGTAAGAAAGTAGGAGAAAAATCAGACCCGCGGCGGCGGTGTTTGGGGTCCGGGTTCGGGAACTCCCGGAAGACGGCCTCTGGAGGACCCGTGGATCTAACAGAGAGTCCGGGGACTATGTCACGGGATTTTCGAAAAGAGAAGAAAAAGAAGAAAAACAGACAAATGAGAGAAAGAAGATAAGCTTCCTTTTGATATCAATGATGAAATACATGAGCTCTCGCAATAGAGAGAAAACCAAGGAGACAAGACTCAAAACTCATCTAAAACTTATGAGCTAACTCTACTCATATATATAGTACAATGGCCTTGGGCCCAATATAGACACTCCGACTGATCTCGTTTAACTCACGGAAGGAGGCCTGATCTGCAGGGAATGTTGGCGGTGCCTCTTGAAGTGCCTAGAATCACGCCGACGCCGACGCTGACGGTGGCGGGCCGTCACTTGTCCGGAAGCGAGCCTCTTGTTGACAACCAAAGGCTTTGATCATGCGGGCTTCGCCGCTTAGTCTTCAGCGGAGCCTTGGATGTCCGACCCGCGGGTTGGACCGAGGGATCCTTGAGCTTGACACGGTTCGACGATGCATGAATAGTCTGCACCGGGAGGCACGTGACTAACAAATGAAAAATGTATTAACCTTTGCTCATAATTTGACTTTGCATTGGAAACAAAGAATAGCCATTTCATACTATCCAAAAGATTTGGAACCAACAAGTCTTCTTCCATAAAATTGAGGGATTCAAACTCACCTAACTTGTTGAGTAGGGTTATTGTTCTCTTGCAATCTGATATAGTGCATTCTCCTTTTGACCAAATAGGTCTTGCATCCATTGTGGAAAGCTATCTCCTTCCTAAAAAGTAGGTCATATATATCCTGTCTTGTCATCCATACCTTCAAAGGCCACCACTACATAGTTGGTAGCAACTACAATGCCTTCAACATCTATCAAAGCATTGCTTAAAATGCCTATAGGATTTATTTTCGAAGTTGAAAAGGATTTTAACACCATAAGTGCTTTCCTATCTATTTCCAGGCCACACATTTTCATTACATGATGAGGCATGACATTCAAAGGAATCCTCCATCAAGTAGCACTTTAGTAAGTGTTCTCTGGCCAACCTTAGCTGCACATGTGAAAGCACCTGGGTCATATTCATTTTGCACTAGCATTTGCTCATCAATATGACCTGTGAGAGCTATTTGTTCTTCTTGTGATAAATTGACATGCTCTTCTTTGGTTAGATTCAAGATCTTCTCTATATAAGATGGTGCAATTCTTAGCAATGTAAGTAGGTCTACACTTATCTTTGCATTTATCATTAAAAAATCAAACTCATCAGCTTCTAGCATATTTTTGACGGGGAGGAATAGGTACAACCTGATTATCTTCCTTTGAGGAATAGGTACAACCTGATTATCTTCCTTTGTTTTTTTCTTGGATACCTTTGTTTCAATCCTGCCATGGACAGTTTCTTTATGTCTTGCACCTTGCATGGCTCTGGTGTGCACAGCCATGATTTCTTCCTGCTCTTTTAATTCCTGCATAAACCTGATTGATACAACTGGATCAGGAGCACTTGATTCAGTTGCTTTAGCTGCTTCCATCTTGCAAAATACTCTTTCACACTACACCTGTCTTCATAACGTCCAATGGTCTTGCAAAAAGCACAAATTGGGCATTCCTTACCAAAATGCCCTCTCTTTCCACATTTAGTACATGGTCTATACCAACAATAATCAGAGGAGTGAGTATCTCTTTGGCAATATGCACAAAGTGGATAGATCTTGAAGTAGATTTTATTTCTTGAAGTTGTTTTGTGACTTCCAGTAATGCTTCAGATACCTTTGTGATCTGGCTCTGACATCAGCTACAGGACTAACTCTGACATCAGCTACAGGACTAACTGACTCCTCCATTTTTGGCTTGTTCTTCTCCTTCTGAATAGCATAAACTGGCACTGGACCACTGCCCATATATTCTGGCTCATAATCTGGAAAGAAAGGATCATTAGACATGTGTACATCATCAGGAAGATAAGAAGAAACATTGGCAATCTCAATGGCTTTGATGAAAGCTTTGTGTATAGTATCAAAGCCTTCTTGTTTTTGCAACTTATACATCTTCCTGTAAACTCTATAAACTCTAGATCTACTGCTCAACCCTCTTATAAGCTCATGCTCTTCTTCCCGATTGCCTCAGGTTTTAAACAATTGTGAATTGTGAATTGAAGGGTTAAGAATAACTGTAGTAAAGAAAAGCATCAGCCACAAACGTTCATGTTTCAAAGAGTATGCACAGGAGAGCCAAGAACTCAGTTCTGCTCCTTGTTTGGAATCATGCAAATCTATTTCTCTTCCCTTCTCAATAAGCCATGGATTTTGAAGCTTCTTGTGTCTAATTCTTGTCAAGTAATTTCATTTTTTTGTTGTGGTGCAAAGCTCTTGTTTTGTTTTTATTTTGAGAAGAAAAAGACTTTCTTGTGGTCAAAGCTCTTGTCTCACTCCTTGTTTTGAGGGGAACTAGATTTTCTTGTGGTGCAAAGCTCTTGTTTTGCTCCTTGTTTTAAGAAGAACAAGATTTTCTTGTGGTCCACAAGCTCTTGTTTTGCTCCTTGATTTGTGGTTGCTGTGTTTCTATACAAGATTCAGAACAGTGAAGAATCGTTGACTTTTATCTTTACTTGCTTGTGTTTCTGTACAAGATTCAGAACAGCAAAGAACCGTTTACTATTATCTTGACTTGCTGCAACGGTTCCAAAACCATATGATGAGCTGGAAAATCCGTTTTGACCCCATCACAGAATGGTGCAAAGTGTAGAATATTATGAACATCAATCGCCACAAATTAATATTCATCACACCTTACCTAAGATCATACTTGAGTTTCTCGAATATGTTATTTCAATGTAGTGATTTTTCTTAGAGTGTTTTCGCCTCACTAATACCATTTTGGGTAAGCATATATATAGAGTTTTAACTGCCCAGCACTGTAAATTGCAGCATAAATGAGGCATAAAAGAGACAGATAAAAGAGACCACGCTTTAATTTCTGTTTCCTGCTGCCCAGGCTGAAGGAGTCCCTAACCTGATGCGTGCACCACAAAAGAACGCAATATTGACATCTCTGCACTTTCATGAGGAGGATGGTGGCTTAAAGTCCACCTCCATAGATGCAAACGACGAGGATGGTGGCTTCATCCATCTAAGGAAGAAGACGATGAAGATGGCAGTTATTGTGCCAAGCCTTCACCTTATTTGCGCAAGTGTGCCCCATGTCTAGCATGGGTTGATAATGGAACCTTTGCACTGCTGGATTTATACCATGAGAACTGCATTTGAAACACGCAGTTGGAGGGATGTTGCAAAGAACCCGAAAGTGACGTAATGGGCCGAGGTGGTTGAATCATTATACGTGCAATGTGGCGTAACAGAGGATAATATTGCAAATGAAAAGGAAATGAACAAAAAGAGCAGATAAAAGGTTAGCACAAATCGCGGCAACCACTTCCACTTGGATACTTTTTTATAAAGTCAATGGACTCTTTGGAGCAATGAAAGAGGAGATAGTTTAGGTACTTAAAAGAGGCAGTCCACAGAGAATTGGGTGGTGATGAGCAAAGAAATCCAACTTGCCTCCTAGAATAGACGATATTGAGAGAGCAGGAAGTGTGATAGCCATGTCTAATATGCATGTACCTGCATTCTCCCATTGGTCCGATTTTCTCCATCGTTTACTTAAAGCTCATCTTCCGCCACATGTGTTCAAGCTAAATAGAACTCTCTAGCATTTATTTGCTGAACATATCCAAATATTGCTCCTTTTAAATTTCTCTTCTTTTAGTCATTTCATGACATCATGAAGCAGTGTCATTGAAGAACATATGAAGTTGCAGATGTGTCCGTATGAGCTGCCTAAATGCTTAAAACCTAGCTCCACCTAAAGGGCCCCCATAGTAGAAGTGCCACAAAGACTATCAGGTACTTTTCATGTTTTGCGCAACATATATTCGTTGCACACTTTTAAGATAGAAGATTTTGACTACTATTGTCAACAAGCAAGCAATATATTGCCCAAATCAAGGTAATTAACTCTACTATTTAAAATCACATAGGTAGATGCTTGCCCAATTAATTGTTGCACAAATTTAACAAACAAGATTTTGACATGTTCAATGCAACATCTCATTCACAACATACTTTTGTCAATGAACAAGCAACATATTTACTTAACCACATACGATGCCAAATCAATGTCACATTTTATCCACATTCACATTGCATTGATCTTCGTGGACAAATAAAACTCTGTTCAATTCAATTTAATGCAAATCGAACGATCACCTCCTCTATATAGCACCAATAGACAAATTAAGTAAATACTTCCATTGCTATTTCTATATATTTTATAACTCTGACAATTTGACACAAATTGCACTTTTGCTCCAATGCCTATTTTGATAAGAGTAGGTGGTTCATGTTCATGCTAAAGCCAGAGTGCTCATTATATCACCATATATTTGACACAACTTGGACTTGCTCTCCAAGGCCATTTTGGTTACAGAAAGCTTCTCAGATTGGTGCTAAAGCCTGGCAACCTTGGTATGTTCTCTTCAAAATTCTTACTTTTGGATTGATTTTTGCAGTAGAAAATGGCTACATCATCAAAACAAGTGAATGGTAGATAACTGTGACAGGTATTACTCTTAGAAATTCTTATTAGCATAGATATTGTTCAAGAACATGATGCTTGAACCATCTCTTCAAAATGACACCGAGCTACGTGTATTTTACCCTTCATTTATGGTGGTTGTAGGACATTTCCTATAATTTTGATATGTATTAGATGAAAGGTTTAGAACACTTTTGCTTGCATGAGCATAACTCTTCGGTTGTTCAGATATGTTGATGTCAACAGCGGTAAGTAGGTCACATATTGAGATGATGGATAAAAGAAGGTGGAGCAAAACTTAACAATTTTTCACTCCAAGGGCATGCCAGATAGTAATCCACATGCATCCCCATGGCATCCATGAGCATATCTTCAGAGGGATTTGTAAGCCGAGGCTGATTTGGCACAGACTCTGCTAAAGTTAATCCATGTTTTATGTGGATCGGCCAAGAAGTTGCATGCTATTCTTGCTCTGTAAGAAGCTTCTTGAAAGTATGATGGTTGAGAATTCCGTGCTTGCAGCTTTGCCTATGCGTTGCACTGTGTTGGATTTAGATTTTGGGCATTCTATTCACTGGTCATGCTTACTAGAATATAAGAAGGAGCATTTGACTAGCAAGGTGTCTATAGCTTGCTTAATCTGTATTTTTATTCTTTTGTATTGATATTAAAATTCTCTTCAATTGTACTATATGCAACAGGAAGCTTTTTGAAGAGCAATTATGTTCGACAGAGAAGGTAAGATGGAGCGTCTCAAATTCATTCCAGGAAGTCGTTGTTGCCCTAGAGTTACCTTCAACTTCACAAAAGGTAAGATAAATAAAAATCTCTACTGATCATGGAGAAGGAACATTAGTAAAGCTTCAGTACTAGGCCAGATGGCGTGGTGCCATTGGCGAATACGGCAAAATGCAACCTAAGTTGCATTTCGTTGTTGCACTTGCTCTCCAAAGTCATTTTGGTTGGAAAAGGCTTCTCAAGTTGGTACTAAGGCCCGGCAACGCCGGGCACCCATAACTAGTTTGGTATAAGTTGGCAATTTAAGCTTCATATATATGGATTCCAAGGTACTTCGAGCCATTTCAATATTAAGCATTAGTCCACAAAGATTGTCACATGTATAATGTTATATTTCAAGCTCCATATAAAGGAATGTTGAGGTACTTCATCAAGCCCATCTACAAAGTGCCACTTTAGTCACCTCTTGCTTCCCATCTTTGAAGGGACTAACAAAATGTTGCAATATCAGGCATCTTAAGATTAGTGGTCCTTGGACAAATGCCCACCGGATCGTCAAGGTATGGCTTCTCTTTCATGTCCCCTACAAGAGAGAAATCAACAAATATGAATTTTTCAATGAATAAGCTAGAATAGAACAAATATCAACTCCTTTTCAAATCTAAGCTAGAATAGAACAAATATGTATTTTTGAACCACTGGACATATCGTCTCCCTTCTTCTATACCTCTCTTGATCCCTTTCAAATTTAGCAAAATCACGCCCCATGCCCAGAATTTCATGTCCACCTATACTATTCTTATGCCTGGTGTTTGAACGACGGAATGGGATCAATGTAAAGAATCAAACAATGCAATGGGATGAATGTAAAGGATTATTTGAGAACATTTTTGCCTTCAAGGAAGAACTATTTCATTTTATGCTTTGTAGCATGTATCATGTAGTTTATCCAAGTTACATTTGTTGATATTATATAATAATTTCTTTTCCAATCTCCAATTTTTGTCTTGCCCCCATTTAAATCTACTAACTTATTCTATATATGCTTTTCTATAATAAAACTACATTAAGGCCTACTTCAGTTCTCCCATTTTTCTCTTGCCCTTCAATTTAGCAAGGTAATCTACATATGCTACTTCATGCTTGCCTACAATAGCACTCAAACCTAACAACGAATCGCTTTCGATAAGATCATTTCATTTCTTTATTGCAAGGGCTTCTTTACGTCTTATACGACTTAATTAGATCAATATATGTATTTAAGTCTCTACAACTTCATCATTGCCTACAACACACCCGTAACTATGCCCGGCAACGCCGGGCACCCGTTACTAGTGGAGATGGAAATGAAAACCTGATATGTGCAGGGTGCATTCTTGGGAAACAAACCAGGCTGCCATTTAGAAGATCACTCAAAAGAGCAAAAGGAATCTTAGATTTGGTGCATACTGACCTTTGTGGTCTAATAAATGTTACTAGTATGGCAGGACACAAGATATTTTATGACATTCATAGATGCTTTTAGCAGGAAAACAAAATGATATAATTTGAGAACAAAATATCAAGCTTATGATGCACTAAAGTTATTTGTTGCTGAGGTGGAGCTCGAGACTGGAAGAAGAGTCAAATGTATAAGGTCTGACAGGGGAGGTGAGTATCTATCCCATGAATTTAAAAGGTTTTGTGCAAAAAGAGGAATTAGAAGACAATTAACTTGTAGATACTCTTCCCAACAAAATGGGGTAGCTGAGAGAAAAAAATAGAACCTTATTAAATGCAAAGTTAGATCTATGCTAAAATATTTTGGATTACCCAATTATGTTTGGAATGAAGCTTTGAATACCGCCGCTTATGTTCAAAACATCTTGCCATCTGTCAGTACAAAGGGAACCGTCCCTGAAATGTTATGGTCAGGCAAAATGCCAGGCTACAATGATCTAAAAGCCTATGGATGCTTAACATTTGCACATGTACCTGAACAATTGAGAAAAAAGTTGGATGATAGAGCATATATTACATACTTGGTGGGATATGACACAAACTCCAAGGCATATAGGCTATATGATCCGGGTTCACAAAAAAGTTATAGTGAGTCGAGATGTAATATTCGATGAGTCTCAGGTTTACGAGAAAAATTCAAAAGGTAAATGTGACTGACCTAAGTGAAAGTGTGCAAGAAAACAAGATGGAGCAGGAACTTGCTGGAAAAGGAGAACATAAGAAGACTGCTGGAGATCTGTTTGATGACCAAAACAATGAAGAAAATGATGAGTCAATGCATGCTGCTACAGGGATGGAGGAAGAACATTTCAGCAATGAAAGAGAGGACTCTATGACACAAAATGAAGATAAAGTAGAGCAACCACAGATTTTGGAAAAACAGAAAACAAGGACTAGAAGATCTGAGGCACAAATCCTAAGGGATGAAAATCAAGCAAATACTGAATTGCATGGAAGGAATGAATAAGGGAGAAGCAAAAGACTTCAGCCTCATGAAGGTGAAATCGAGAATATTTTTGATATTTTGGTATTGGAAAACTATGACATACCAAGCAATTATAATGAAGCTATAAATGGAAAAAATTCTGAACATTGGCTTAAAGCCATGGAGGAAGAAATACAGGCTTTTAAAAGAACAGGGACATATGAATTGGTTGAGAGACCACAAAACAAAAATGTTGTAGGGAACAAGTGGATTTTCAGAATCAAAATAGAAGCAGATGGAAAAACAAAGAAATATAAGGCAAGATTGGTTGCTCAGGGATTTTCACAAAAAAGGGGAAAGGATTATGATGAAACTTTATCCCCTCTGGTCAAAATAAACAGTTTGAGGATATTGCTGGCCATAGCAAACTCATGTGATCTAGAAATTCACCATATGGAAGTAAGTACAGCTTTTTTGAATGCAAAATTAGAAGAGGAAGTGTACCTAAGACAAGCTCCAGGTTTTGAGGAAGGAGAAGAAAAAGTATGGAGGTTAAATCGAGCAGTGTATGGGTTGAAGCAGTCCCCAAGGGAATGGTACAAATGCATAACCAATTATTTGAAACAACAAGGCTTTGAAAAATTAAATCATGATGGGAACTTGTATAGGTTTAGAAATGGAGATGAATGGTGCATCATTGCATTATATGTTGAGAACAACATTATGGTGGCAAAAGGAGCAGAAACATTGAATAAATGCAAAGAGATCTTGAATCAAAGATTCCAAATGACTGATCTTGGTGAATTGAGAAGGTTTCTGGGCATAGAAGTATTCAGGGACAGAAATAGTAAAATCTTAGCTTTGAGTCATCAAACTCACATCAAAAATATGCTGGAGAGATTTGGAATGAAGAGTTGCAATGCAACAAATACATCTATAGTGCCAGGACACAAAATATCCATGTTATTAAGTCCATAAACTCTTGAAGAGCAAAAACAGATGGAGGAAGTACCATATAGATCACTTATAGGATTTTTGTCATATGTTGCTAACTGCACAAGACCTGATATTGCTTTTGCAGTAAATCTTCTCAGCAGGTACAATCATAATCCTGGACGAGCACACTGGATTGCAGCCAAAGAGAATTTTAAGATATCTGAAAGGTACAATGCATGTTGGCATTATGTATAATTCCGTTGATTTGAATTTGAAGGCTTATTGTGATCTTTTTTGGGAGGGATCTTGATCTAATGTAACTATCTTGGGAGGTGCTCCCAAGATAGTTATGGAAGTCTAAAAAACAAGGAAGCATAGCCCAAGTGCGAATAAAATATAATCCCGAAATTCAAAGAAATACATGGAAAAGGAGACTCATTAATGAACTTGGATTTATACAGAAAAATGCAACTGTTATGTACTGTGACAGTACTAGTTGCATAGCTATGTCAAAAAATCCTGTCTTGCATGAGAGATCAAAACATATTGAAATGCAAGTTCATTTTATTAGGGATGTGGTTGAAAAAAATTATGTGATCTAACCTATATCAATTAAAAGAGAAGATTTGTTTACCAAAGCATTGACAACAAGTAGATTTGAAGAGTTGAGAAGTTTGCTTAATTGCCCGTGGACTGTGAAATATTACATAAAGGGGAGAATGAAAGTTATTGATCATGTAATATTTCATAGCCAAAACCTATAGAGAAGAAATTGTTATGGTTATTCAGGGAAAAATATAGACTCAGTTGAAAGGGGAGATTGAAAGGAAGTTAGGTAGTAATCATTTGATATTGGGATCAAATGTGAAAATTAGCTTGAATGGTTATTGCTAAGTTAATGGCCTAGGTAAATTATAACCTAGGTCGTTATATTATGGTTAAAGGTTAAAAGTCACAGATTAGAATGCTTTAACCATTATAGAAGTAAAGGATAATGGTCGAATGGCTGAATGCCAAGGTTGACCGAAATTCCGGCTAAGAAGTCGATCAGGCCGATCGGCCAGACAGATCTGGATATAAACAAAGATGTAGGGTGCATTTGGATTATCTTTGAGTATGTAGGGGGATCGATTGAAGAATTCAAAGATCAAGCTTAATAATCGAAATAAAAGTCAATATTGCTACAATAATATGGTCAATGCAATATGAACAGTAGAAATCCTAATGGTTTGTTCAATGGTTATTTGAATAGAAAATGCTGGAGTATTTGAATAAATTGTTTGATATTTGAAAGCATTTGCATCATTGCTATTTGAAAATTTACCTAGTCATAATTATTCAATTATCTAGGCATAATCCTTCAGTCTTGTCTGCTACTAGGGAATGCCAGCTTGTAAAAGGTATGCTTGCTCTGCCAAATCCATATCCAAGCATATGTAGATTTGTTTTTGCCAGCACGAAGGATCTTGCTAAAGCAATAATGCACTAACCTGCAAGTTCACATGGTGGAACTAATCCCTGATATGTTAAAGTGTGATGTAGCACATGCTGAATCTGAATATGCATGTTTTTTATCCTAAAATTTAATATGCAATGCACAAAAGGGAAGGGGGTCCAAGCCCCATGTTGGTGATGGCATGTCTTCAATGGTGCACTGCAGTCATGTGAACGTGCACCTCATTTATGGTGAAGGTGTGCTCGTGTGATGGTGAATCAACATCTAGTAGTCCATGAACTTCATTTGGATCACAACTATGGAACCATAAAAGCAAGGAAACAATTTAAGGTTCAGAGGATTTGAACCCCACAACTCATAACAGACGTATACAGCTAAATAAAAAGTGGACACGTATGAAAATGAAGTTTCTACGGGCTTCTAAGCTCCATTTGTTATAAAAGCCCTAATGAAATGCAAAAGCATAAAAAAAAAAGCAAAAGATTGTTATGGCGATGGAGATGTTTAGTATTGAGTTATCGGATAGTGATGATTTGACAACATCAACAAAGGTTACAAGGTCGAATGGTCTCCTCTTGGAGCCCCAAATTCTTGGTAAGCCTACTCTAGTTCTAGATATGGATGAAACCCTCATCCATTCGGTAGCTGTTAAGGATCAACATCATGGCTTTGATGTTATTGTTCGTCCCTATGCTAGGGAGTTCTTACAAGCTATGGCATCGTGTTATGAAGTGGTGGTGTTTACAAATGCCACCAAACATTATGAAGATAAGGTGTTAGACGTTCTAGATGCCGGAAATCGTTTTATCTCTCACAGGCTTTACAGGGACTCTTGCACTTTGACTCCAGATGGAAAGTGTATAAAGGAACTTACTCGTCTTGGAAGGAGCATCAGAAGAATACTAATAGTTGACGTCCGACCTATCTCTTATAGCAAAAATTCTTGTAATGGAGTTCCAATTAAGGCATTTGTGGGGGACTGTAAAAAGACAGAGCTACTAAGTTTGATGGACCTATTGAAAAGTATTGCCTACTTCTGATGCTCCTTCCAAGACGAGTAAGTTCCTTTATACACTTTCCATCTGGAATCAAAGTGCAAGAGTCCCTGTAAAGCCTGTGAGAGATAAAACAATTTCTGGCATCCAACATGTCTAACACCTTATCTACATAATGTTTGATGGCATTTGTAAACATCACCACTTCATAACACGATGCCATAGCTTGTAAGAACTCCATAGCATAGGGACGGACAATAACATCAAAGCCATGATGTTAAAGTAGGCTTACCAAGAATTTGGGGCTCCAAGAGGAAACCATTGGACCTTGTATCAATACTAAACATCTCCATCGCCATAACAATCTTTTGCTTTTTTTCTATGCTTTTGCATTTCATTAGGGCTTTTATAACAGATGGAGCTTAGAAGCCCGTAGAAACTTCATTTTCATACGTGTCCACTTTTTTATTTAGCTTTATACGTATGTTATGAGTTGTCATTTTTTTTACGTGTAATTTTGTAAAAACCTAAACTTAGGTTTCTGCCAGTCTCTCTGTATTTTCCATTGCTCACCGAAAGAATGAAGAGACATAGTTTGACATTTGATTACTGGATGCAAAGTTCCGCAAGCATGAATATGGCTATGGCAGAAGACATCTTCTAGACTGTTTTACCTTGTTAGTTTCTAGATAGATGGCGGTACAGCAGGATATGATCAAAAAAGGATATTCTGCATTGTTTTACTTTGGTTTTTATGCAGATGGGGTTGTTCTTTGGTGCTCCTTGCTTGGGCTCAAAATCATAGCTTCAGTTGATCGTAGCTTCAAGGCAAGGCACGATAGCTGAACCAGTTCAGAGGATTGACCTAGAGCTTGATGGAAAAAATACCAGTAACCGAAATGGGGCCTGTCTTGTCTGCTACTAGGGAATGCCAGCTTGTAAAAGGTATGCTTGCTCTGCCTAATCCATATCCAACCATATGTAGATTTGTTTTTGCCAGCACTAGGGATCTTGCTAAAGCAATAATGCACTTCTTAAGACAAAAATAACCTGCAAATTCACATGGTGGGACTAATCCCTGATATGTTTTTATGAAAGTGTGCATAGCACATGCTGAATCTGAATATGGATGTTTCTTATCCTAAAATCTAATATGCAGTGCACAAAAGGGAAGGGGGTCCAAGCCCCATGTTGGTGATGGCATGTCTTCAATGGTGCACTGCAGTCATGTGAACGTGCATCTCATATATGGTGAAGGTGTGCTCGTGTGATGGTGAATCCGCATCTAGTAGTCCATGAGCTGCATTTGGATCACAACTATGGAACCATAAAAGCAAGGAAACAATTTAAGGTTCAGAGGATTTGAACCTGTTATAAAAGCCCTAATCAAATGCATAGAAAAAAAGCAAAAGATTGTTATGGCGATGGAGATGTTTAGTATTGAGTTATCGGATAGTGATGATTTGACAACATCAACAAAGGTTACAAGGTCAAATGGTCTCCTCTTGGAGCCCCAAATTCTTGGTAAGCCTACTCTAGTTCTAGATATGGATGAAACCCTCATCCATTCGGTGGCTGTTAAGGATCAACATCATGGCTTTGATGTTATTGTTCGTCCGTATGCTAGGGAGTTCTTACAAGCTATGGCATCGTGTTATGAAGTGGTGGTGTTTACAAATGCCACCAAAGATTATGCAGATAAGGTGTTAGACGTACTGGATGCCGGAAATTGTTTTATCTCTTACAGGCTTTACAGGGACTCTTGCATTTTGACTCCAGATGGAAAGTGTATAAAGGAACTTACTCGTCTTGGAAGGAGCATCAGAAGAATACTAATTGTCGACGATCGACCTATTTCTTACAGCAGAAATCCTTGTAATGGAATTGCAATTAAGGCATTTGTGGGGGATCGTAAAGACACAGCGCTACTAAGTTTGATGGACCTATTGAAAAGTATTGCCTTGGAAAGGGACATAGTGGGTGCCCTTGTGAGTCGAACAAAGTCTAGGAAGAGTTGCTCGTTTGGGGCTTTCACAAGAAAGAAAGCACTTGATAGCTCTTTGCCGCTTCAAATGGTGTAATTCAAATAAGAAGAACAAGGGTTGGCTACTATCAGCATTTGATGGATGAATTGATATATCTAGGTGCAAGGACACTCATATCATAGCTTTACATGAACTTTTTTCCAGGTTAGACATTTGTCTTTGAAGTGTATAAAGGACATCACTAGTCTTTGAAGGACCATACAAGAGTATTAATGGTCTTATGTAATGGAGTTCCACCTAATGCGTAAGTGGGGGATTGTGCTACTAAATTTCACATGGTCTGAAAATTCAAGCATTTGTGGACGAAATTTATGTGTCCAAGCAAGGACATCCAAGTTACCATATGGATGTCTTGGCTCGGTTGTTCTCCAGGCTGCAAAAAGAGCAACCTCATCGACCAATGGAGCTATTTCATCATCACTTTCTTCTTTCATTCAGTATGGGCATAGGATCAGCTTCATTGACCACATGCCATACCTCCAGAACCGCTTGCATTTTTCAAAACCACATTGTGACATTTGACCTCGAGCTTTTCTATATTCTTCAGATCCATTTGAAGGTTTGCCATCGTTCTTGGTGCAAGATTCATATCCGAATTCCTTCTCTCTTCAAAACTCTGATACCATAAAGCGAATAGCATGCCAAGGACACAGGGAACTTTTGAATGAATCAGGTGACGTTGCTTGCATTCCATCCATCTTTTTATACATCTTATTTACAACATGAGCCATTTATGGCATAACTAACTTTAGGTTACGGCGTTAACATGCTTTAAGTATAAGGGAGTCATTGCTAACAAAAAAATACGCGGAGGAATTTTTAAGGTGGCTTTGCCAGACGAGGCAGTCCACGAGTGACAGAGCGGTGAGTGCGCCGCAGAAAATTGTAAGGCTAATTTTTTGAGTGGAGGTGATTCTCTGATGTAATACACGTTTGGTGAAATAATCTATTAAGAGTTTTAGGGCCACTTCACACTGGGGGGGTTAAAATCCGTTATGTTAGAAAAAGTTAGCTATCTGGGGTTCACACAGCTGCCGTTAAGACATGCCGTTAAGTTAGGAGGGGGTTATGGCTCAGTTAGCCTAACGGTGCCCTTTAATTGTGCTTCATACTAGTATTATTACTAATATTATGTTAGGTTAAGTTTTAACAACAGTTAATAGACTCTAAAAATTCATGTTGTAAGTTAACCCCTGCCGTGGAGCATCCATTAAGCGCAGCATATCAAGGATCGATATCAAATTTTAGTAGGTTTTGAATTATCATATCTTCTATCTGTTTTGTCCACCATTTTATTAGCACATTTTTTTTCTGGTAAGTTTTCAATAGAGTTTTCTCTATCATCCTTTCTTTTGCCCTCCACCATTCCTTTGGAAATTTGTATCACATTTAGAATCTGTGTTTGTTTTAGAATCTGTATTTCAATGCAGCATTTTGATGAATCTTTACATCTATTTACATATTCTAGATTTAGTAAGCTTCCATGATACTTTATGCCATGCAGCAAGATGTACTTTATGCCAGCTAGATATGCATGTCTGGTGCTTTGTACTTAAAAGTCCCATCTGTATCTATATAAGGAACTTCTATCGTGGCTCTAGCAAAATCTCCTGTTGTTGAGGACCAAAACTTGTGCATATTAACAAAATTATGTGCCTTTGCAGAATTGTGGTTTAAGCTGCCAGGTACAAGCAATGTGGGTTTTTGAATACTCTGAGATAGAAGAGGGTGTTATGTTTGTCACGAAAGAGAGTGCAGGAAAATGTAGCTTGAGAGAATTGTTATTGTTTGCAAGCGGATTCTGCATTTTGGAAGTCCTTGTGAAGCACATGCCTGAGATGGACTTATGCCCATTATCTTGGAGTGTGATGCAGCTGAAGACAGCATTTGGATTTTCAAATTATCTGTTGATTTGCCTGAAGTAGGTTGGCAGTTCACATTGCCTGATGTCTTGAGGCCGTTCATCTGCACGGCCATCCACCTTCATTGTACTCTGATTTGACCTACACATCTAAGCAGAGAAACAATATTCAACCTGAACAATGTGATAACTTCATGTTGAGACTGATCATGGGCCTGAGAAACCTTATTAGACTCTAATGACAATTGCACATAGGTATTCCCCTCTCTATATGCACTGAATAAGAACTTGCTGCTCCAGCTCCATTCTTAAGCATTTTGAGGCTTCCAAAGAAACTGTACCAGTGGGATGGCGCAAAAGGGATAAATAAGTTGTGGCAATAGCATTAGCTACTGCACGGGGTGCAGTCTTAATTTCGAAAAGGGGCATTCTATTTTAAGAAGCTTCCTGCATCCAGAAGGCAAAAAGCAGATTCCTTGGGAGACTATTATCTTTAAATTCATCTTCAACAAACTATGTATCTGTGCTGATGTTAGGGGTGGTGTAATGTAACCAAACATCAAACCGATGATTGTGCAAATGCTTTCAGGTGTCACCTTCTCAAGTATTATGTCCATTGCTGAATTCCTTTACGTGGCTGTAACAAGATATCAATATTTTAGACTTCTCCAGCCCCAAGGGAAGAAGCATGAAGAACAACTAGAAAACAAGAAGCATTTGGATTTGCCTGATGTCTAGAAGGTTGGCAGTTCACATTGCCTAATGTCTTGAGGTTGCAGAAAGCACATTTAGATGTTTTTTCTTCTTTTGTTTGTTGATCATGCTACATTTGCTACCATTTTTTGTGAAGAATCTAGGAGACTTGGGTATGCCACTTATTTTAGCTTATGCAGTGTTGCAGGTATCCATATTGCTATATAAATTGCATGGTCGACAAGACGACAGCCAAACTTCTAAAAGGTCTTCTGGATTCAATGTGCAAGGTCCAATGTGCAATTGCTAGGATTTAAATGATTGAAATATTATTATTACATAAAGCTGGAGCAATTTTTTTTGTTGGTGGATGTTCTAGTTGAGATGTGGTTTTATGCCTAATAGTTGAGATGTGGTTTTATGCCTAATATTGTTCTAGTGCAGATGCTATATTAAAATGTGAAAAGATATGTAAAATACTATTGTAATTAAGGACCGTTGTAAACTTGGAATGTAGATGATAAGCAGCCCCTAAATAAACACCCATATCAGGCCTGTATCATGTACTGTTTTGTATCTTGTATCAGTCCTTGTGCGTATGATAGATATGTTCCAGGAGAAGAGGCCTGTATTGAAATGAGATGGCATTCACATTTTTATTGATAGTGTTTGCTAATAATCATGTTCTCCAATGAGAGGAAAAGGAAAATTCTCAATTGGGAACTTAACTACGTCTTGCAGTATGAAGTGCTCTATAACGGACTGTTATGGTGGATGCAAAGTAACTTAACGATATCATGCAGTATGAAGGGCTCCATAACGGTTTCCGTTATGTTAAGCATAATGTAATTGTGCAATGTGAAGTGCTTTATAACGGTTCCGTTATGCTAATTTTAATCTAAAAGGAAGTGTGAAGCGAATATCGTGAGGTTACCTTAACGTCTTGGTCCTCATCCTTTTTTAATCTAAAAGGAAGTGTGAAGCGAATATCGTGAGGTTACCTTAACGTCTTGGTCCTCATCCTTTTGCTCTAGGAATTAATCTCAGCCGTTCTTTCTAAAGTGCTATATCCAGTAACATTATTGTGGACCAATTTGTTATGGCCATAACAAGCATGTTATGGCCATAATAGGCAAAAAGGATCGCCGGATTTGGGGCCTGGTTCTGTGTCGCCGGGATTTAGAACAGGTTGTGGTTCTATGTCGCCGGATTTAAAAGGCATAGCCGATCGCCTTTGCAGGCAGGCGAGATCGATCCTATCTGCTGCCCAATCGCATCGTGATCAATCGTGAAACAGACCAGAAATTGTGTCGTGAAGAGCTGGGGCCGCTCTTCCCAAACAGACCAGAAAAAATGGGCCGCATCCATTTCTTACAGCCTGATAATTTGAAGCCCTGTGGATTTGCTGATGGCTTACTTTCTTTCTGTAGTTTCCAATGAAGAACGTTCTAGCTCCATTTCTTATTCATTCTTATTTCCCCTTCGATCCACTCTCCTTGGCGAACTGGGTTTTCCTTTCCGGCTTGGATCTGCAGTTAAATCGTGATTGCAGAAGTTCTTGCCGGATCTGCTGCCAAACCCTATGATTTGCTGCCAGATTTGTGAGCCAGACAACCTCTTCCACTTTGAAGCCAAGAACTCTGTGCAAAAGGACTCGGCCCAGGACGTTAAGGCCGACAACGTCCTCCCCTCGATGTTCCTACGGCCTCGGAATTTCCTGGCCACATGGCCACTTGGCCATTTTCCCGTGCCATAACGCCTCGTGGGGACGTTATCTAGCCCTTAACACGGGTTGCCGTACGGCCTCAGAATTTCCTGGCCACATGGCCGCTCAACCATTTTCCTGAGGCATAACGCCTCGTGGGAGGACGTTATCTAGCCCTTGACACGGGTTATATGAAAAATTTAATCTAACATAATGGCCAGTGTGATATTAGTGGGTAACACTCTTGCAACCAACGGCTGAGGATCTCAGCCTTAAAACCTGAGGGCCAGGTTGTTAAGGCCCTTAAACGTGGCAGAGATTTTCCAACGATGGCGATGGAGCTTCCGCCGGCCATGGCTCTGCTCCAAGAAGAATGGTCCACGGATTTCCAAATCCCACGAATCGGCAGACAGAGGATATGAAGAACAGGGTTTTCAGTACGAATAGGTTCTCCAGTAATGAACAGGGTTTCTAGTAGGAACAATGCTTCTGGAATAGGCAAATAAAATAGGGCTTTCAGAATGGGCAGAAGAATAGGCTTCTGGAATCGATTAACTTTGGATCACATGTGCTTTTTGCAAAAATTAAAAGCCCTTTTGCTTGCAAAAATCACCGACAGTATTCAGCACTCTGCATGAAAGAAACAGGAACTCAATACTCTGCATGGAGGCATGGAAAAGACACTTGAGCTCCAATAGGAAACTTGCTCAAAAGGTTAGTACTTTGCATAAGCTATCTTCCCAAGAAGATAGACTGGCATTGGCATTAAGTATGATGCTCGAATTTCTCAATCAAAAAATCTGGACTTTTGTTATATGTTGTAATTTGTCAAGCCAATATTTACTAGTTTCAGTGTCAAGCAATTAATGGCTATATATGTAGTTTGTGATAATGTAGAGGCATGTTAATGACTCTACAATCCGGCAACTCATATATGCTGACGATGTCAACCTCCTGGCCTATACTCCAGAGGACATGAAGCGTCACTTGGATGCTCTTGACACTTTTTGCCAATTCGCTGGCATGCGAGTTAACTTGGCCAAAAATAGGGTGCTGCTAGTTTCATCATCCCGTCAGCCAAGGCTTCTTTCATTCACTTACCAGGGACAAGATGTAGAGGTGGCTCCAACCTACAAGTACTTGGGGATCGAGTCCTCTACTACCACCCATTGGGATGCTACCATCAAGTTGCGGGTCACGGCAGGTTGGAAAGCACTATATGCCATGCAGAACAACAGCCACAAGGCAGAGTTGTATGCATGGGCCACCAGTCACACTTGTTTCGGGCCTTGGTCGAGCAGAAGTGTGGGGTCCTGTGATATCCCTCAACACCTGGAATGACCTCGAGCAGGTGCAAAAAGCCTTCTTGGCACGGGCCCTTGGGGTAAAGTCCACAGTTCCATACCAGATCCTAATCCAGAAGACAGATTTTCTACCCCTTCAACGGGCTGCATTGAAATGCCATATCATTTACTTCCAGAAGCTGCGCACACACCCTCGCCATTTTGGTCATGGCCACATGGCCCTCAAATTTTTTTTCTCAGTAACGCCCTCAGGCCAGGGCGTTATCTACGCCATAGCTCGTAGCCTGGATTTTGAACGTGGCCCTTTCTTAGTGTGTCTACGTAATAACATGGCATATTTTGACATGTTATAGCCTCAAGGTCATTTGGTTTTGTCTTTATTTGTTCTCGTATTCAAATGAAAACGAAATTGTCTTTTATGATCCCGATAGTGGTCAAGTAATCTTAGCCAAAGTTTGGCATGGATATGTGAGTGTAAATGGCACGTAACTCTTCTGCTTTTGGCCTCAAAGAAGGAACTCTATTTTGCTACTATTGCTAGTTGAATGCCATGTACGTATGTGGTCGCTGTAGTGTCACAATTCAAAGTTGCAATGTCATGCCTGGTTTTTTGTTTGGGGTTGAAGTGTCTTAATTTGTCAATGCCTTTTTCTCATATCTTTTTTTTTGTTCTTCAATTAATGTAGAGATGCTTGCGAAAGAGCATATGCAAATACTGGGCTCTTTTCCTCTCTCCACTTCATTCCAACCTAGCTATTAAAGACAAATTTTGCTGAGGCCTTTACTTCCAACGTCCTTTCCAATGTCGTCAAGGAAAGTTGGTGTGCGTTCTTGTTTGTAGTCCAATGATGGATTGCCACGTGGTGATCATTCTATCCAAGAATGAAAAATGGATGCAGCATTCTGGAACGACCGGTTCGGCCAGTTACCTCTTTAGGTGAAGCATCGCCATAGCTGAATCTAGGAGCTTGAATCGTGCTCGAAATCCGACGGAAAAGCACTCGGGACAGTTGAATCATACTCAATCTGACGGAAAAACACTTAGGAGTTTGAATCATGCTCGAAACCGGTTGCACCGCCGGATCACTTGTCGCCTTTCCTTGACATTTGTGGAAATGGGGGGAGGTCGGCGATTCTCTAGCTAGCGGAAGCGCTACTCCGGCAACCCGCCACACACCACGGCGCCCCGGGCTGGCGAGCAGAGCGGCTTCGCTAGCACAGGAATCGCCTCCCTCTTCCCATTCCACATAACGTGAAATTAAATTATGACTAGCCATAATGTGAAATACAAAACTCATAAAATCAACCAGGGATAGGTTATGTACGTACGAAATTATTTTTTCAGACATATAAAGTCCATAAATACGTATTTTTAGGTTAAATACGTATTTTTCGTTTTTAACCTTCCGGCCGGAAAAAAAAAATTTCGCGTAAGCGAAAGCTTAATTTTCCGGCTTTAAACAAAAAACTTACGTGGTTTAAACTACGCGAAACTCTTTTCGCGTAGATGTCGTTTGAAGGTTTAAACTACGAAAGTGTTTTCGCGTAAGCGAAACAGTAGTTTTCGCTTACGCGAATTTTTTTTTTATATATAACGAGGCGCTGTTTTAGTTTTTTTATGCAGAACAAGGTAAACCTTCTGCGCCCTGCTCCACAACCTGTGCCCCTTAGCTTTTTTTTTTTACATTTTCCTTAGTTTCTAGGCAAACTTAGTTTTTTTGTTGTTGTTTCTTTTATTGTAGGTCTAGGGTTCCTCCTTAGTGAGGCCCTCGCCTGTTGCCCCCCTCCATCGAGGGGCGTGACGATGGTGAGCGTCTTGTTCTATGGAGGAATCCAGACTGATTTTTATAGAGAAAATAATTAGAAAAAAGGAAGAGAAAAAAATAATAATAAAACAGAAACAATAAAATAATGAGAAAAAAATAATAAAACAAAAGCAAAAGAAAAAAATAAGAATTAGAAATTTGGTTGCCTATCCTTTTTACCGACAACAGTAGCAGTTAGGGAGTCGATTAAGAGAGACTAGGTTTTAGTTTCGGCAGTGATCCTTGGCTGAGGCAGCGATCCTCGCCTGGTGTGCCACATTAAATTGTGCCATGCTGAGGGTGGGTGTCATTGCTGATTTCGAGGATTGCTAGGGTCAACCTTTCATTGAGGTGTATAGCCCTCTCCTGGTGCCGCTTGTTGGCTTCAGTCACGCGGTTTCGAAAGGAAGGTGCAGTACTCTTATGGAAGGTCAGGAGGATATTTTAATGAGATATACCCTATTTTCTGATGGTGTTGTTGACGAAAGTCCAACACTAATATAGGGATTGGCGTATATTTCATTAAATATTCGTGAGTTTGTCAGGTGGTCTAGTGCAATATGTTCAGTTGAGTGCCAACCTCTATGAGGGAGTTTCCTCGTGGAGTCAGTAGCTGGGTCAGATCATAAGTGTAACTTGTTGAAGAGAATGAGAAAAATGCATTTCATATAACCGTGAACCGTCAAACTCAGTAGACTAACCATAGGTTGCCTATAACCGTCAACTTGAAACTCAGTAGATTAACCATAGGGTGCCTATAATCATCAAACTTGAAAGTTAGTAGTTTACTAGAATCTTAATGAACTATTTTACGGCTTATTGACACTCACTAAAGTGGGTTTTTTTTTTCCCCAGACTTTTAGGTATTGTTGCTGCTTTGCTATTGTTGGCATATCGCTAGCTACACAGTTTCTTCTAAAGCTGCTATGAATCCACAAGAGTTAGATGGACTTAGACTAGAAGCAGCAGAGCCTCACATGAGCCCTAAAGAAGAACCTAGGCTAGAAGCAAAGCCTCATATGAACCCAGAGGCCGAGTCCTCTACTCAGATGCAGAGGAAAAAATCAAGACCCCAACAGCCATGGTCTTCTTTAAGACCCGCTTCGATGAATTGGCTCTGTGAGCGAATATATGCCGCCACCCCATCTGAGTTAGAATTGATTACTACAACAGACGAAGGATGGCTAGATTTCCATTCAACTCTTATGAGAGATGCTGAGAGAGCTTTTGGGCCTCGAATGATAGAGTTAGAACCTGGAAAGATTGATTCTGAAAGGTATGCTTGGACTGATGGCAATGTATCTCGTACAACTTGAAATATGATTCATGCGGTGGCAAATTTAACTAGTCCGCGCTTGAGAGAGTCTTTAAAAAATAAGGCTGGGGAATGGAATACAGTTTGGACGAATCGAAAGCTTAGAAAGGAAACCCATCAACCCCCTCACCTAGTTAAGAAAGTGTTGGCACAGACTATTAGAGCCAAGCGTCCTGGTGAGACTGATAAAGAGTGGGAAAAAAGAAAAAGGGCAGATGCCAAGACTATATGGTTTGCAATGGTGGATTCCTCTCAGATAATCAACAGGACCAGAATTGGTTCAGGAACATATGGAATGGTGTACAAATGCAATATCTTGGGTTCTAGTTTTCTTAAAGACGAATCCTATTGTATTAAATTTCAGAATGATGATGTGCGGTTAGGTACGGCGAGGCCTGATGTGATAGTAAAGGCCATGATGAAAAACATGAGGGAGTCGCAAATGCAGGTTAGACATGGCTCTATCATACGCTGCATTGGTCGTACAACTGTGTTGGAAAGAACAGGGTTGATATTTCCTTACTGGAATGGGGGTTCTTGTGCATCTCTTTTTGTGCATCATGGAGATAATGAGTTTGCGAGGCATGCATTTAAAAGATTAGGGTATAAGCCTAGTGTCGAGGTCGACGTCCATAAGCTTGAGCAACGGAGGAAGCAAGAGTTATATGTTGCTCAAAGAGTGGGTGATCTAACTATGTCATTTTTAAGCGGCTTGCTTAAGCTTCATAAAGAGCACCATTTACACATTGGCTTGCACCCGGGCAATGTTTTGCTTCATTTTGAATTTGGAAAAGAGAGAGGATGCACGGACCCCCAGGCTATTTATATTGGTATATGTGATTGGGGAGAAGAACGGCTAATAGGTGAGCCTGTGGAAGTGAAGCGGTGGGCATATAAAGGCATGGATGGTGCTGCCAAAAAGGCGATTGAGAATGAAAGACTTGCCTATCCATACATGCATGATGATTTGTATTGGGCCCGTATTGGGGTCCAAAAAGAGATGGAACTAAGATGGTGCCTGCAAGGGTAGATTTCGACCTCTTAGGGGCGGCCTACTTTATCTATTACCTTGCTGATTTTGCACGCAAGCATTCTTTCTTGGAGGCTATGGGTAGCACTGAACAAAGCCAGAGGTTTCGAAACATGTGCGATTATTTGAAGCACTGTGTCGAATCCCCAATACAAGACAAGGCACGCAAGTTTGATCTGAACCAACTATTGAACACCATGTGGAGCACTTGGAATTGCTCTCCAACACATTGCACAAGACCTCAAATGGAATCAGATTGGATTCCTCAAATTGGATTAGGTGCAGACGATGCTGACCAAGCTGGACCAAGTCACGCTTAGCGTGCCATTTATGAGCTCTCTTGTATCCAACCAAAAAAATTTATTGATTGGACAATTGCTTTAGACACATTTAATAAAACATCCAACGCTTTCTTATGTATTTATTTTTGTTGCACTTGATTTTTTTTATAATTTATAAGTCATATTGAGTTGTTTTTGGGTTGCCCCTAGGGGGGCAAGCCCTTGTTGATGTGGGTTTATGGCATATTCTAGGTATATGCTAGTATATGCTGAGAATATGCCAATGACTACTCCAGACTTACTATAGGGTGTAAACTCTCGGTGGCAGCTGTTGTTGGGCAGCCACCTTGGAAACAGGCTAACCGGTTGTTCAGGAATAGATTCTACAGCTGCAGCCATGGCGATGGCAGTTGCAGATCCGACTCTGGCACTTTTGTTCATCTTGAGCCTGCTAGAATCTACCTAAAACAGGGGCCATATTTCTTCGTTGCCACAAAGGGCGCTGCTTTGCCACTCTAGCGCTGAAGAGTCATTATGCTAACGGTAGCACCCACCATAGCCGATTCTTGAGTGCCTCACAAAGCACATACCCGTCTTAATTGTTGCAGACATTGATCCTAAGCAAGTGAGCCATCGAGTGCAAGGAACGGGTAAGGGCAAGGAAGCAGTTTCTTTCAAAAGGATTGTAGATTGTCGAGCTGTGTAAAACGATGCCAGCAAGCCAAGATTGTCGCCTTTGTAGCACGTTACAGTACCAGGCCAGAACATTTGTGTCAGATTTGGAACACCTGGAATTGCTGCACTGGATTAGATGGCCAGAACTTGCTGAGCTGCATGAGATCAGTTGCTCAAGTAAGTCGAACTTCTTGCTGCTGGTAAACGATTTGTTTATGCTTTATGTCTCCAATAAAATATCTGTCTCTGTGATATATTTGTTGAAGAGCTCTGTGCTCGATTTATCCTGTGTGGATTGTTGTATACACAAGAAAAACCTTTGTGGATGTTAGTGAAGTGTAGGAGGTAAGAAGGGAGGAGATTGTAGGAGGTTGAGCTTTGGTATTACTCTAGGTTCAAATCCCAGGCTTAAAAAGCTTCTGTTTCTAACAGTCGGATTTTGGCAAGCTATGGCAATATTGCACAGATGTGCGGATGTGCGCTGACGGTATGGAGCCAAATGACTTCACCTTTAGTACAATCCTTAGCTTATGAGTTATGTTCATATGCAACAATCTTGGCAGGGGATAAGCTTGTTCATGCTCTAATTCTAAAAAGTGACTATGCTTCACATGTCATTGTAAGAATAGCATTACCAAATATGTATGCGAAATGTGGAAATTTTGAAGCTGCAAAGCATGTATTTTGTAATATGCCAACAATGAACATCACTTCGTGGACATCAATGATCAGGGCATATATTGATAATGGTGATATAATGGAGGCATTGCAAATTTTTCACCAAATGCAGTTTGAAAATGTGACGCCAAATAAATTTACAATGAGTATTATGCTGAATTTGATGGACAAAGCACAGGGTAAACTATTCCATGGCAGAGTTCTTGTTATAGAATTGGGGTCAGATGTTATTCTCGGGAATGCCCTTCTGAGTATGTATGGTAAATGTGGGTGTCTAGTGGATGCACATAATGTTTTCAGGAGAATGGAAGACCATAATGTTATCTCATGGAACACAATGATTGCGATATATACCAAGAAAGGACACCCTGAAATTTCGGTTCAATTTTTCTGGCAAATGTGGCAAGAAGGTTTGAAGCCAAACAAGATCACTTTCATCAGTGTTTTGGATGCATGTGCTGACATAGCATCATTGACAAAGGGTAAAGAGATTCACGCTTTTATTTTGACTTCCGGATTTGATCTCAATGAGTTGAATGAAGAAGTAATCAATTCAATTATAAATATATATGCTAACTGTGGTTGTCTGCAACAGTCAAGTAAGGTTTTTCTTGAGTTGCATCAACCAAATGTCGTCTCGTGGAATGCTATAATTTCATCATATGCGAGACATGGCCGTGGAAATGAAGCCTGTTATTTGCTTAAAGAGATGCAAAGGACAGGTATACTGCCAGATGAGTTGACCGACTCTGCTACAGGTGCAATGGGGGTGGATCCAATCTTCTTTATTTCTGTTGGGCATTTTTCCAAAGTCAGCAACAGTTGAGTGCCGTGGGGTTTAGAAGTCATAAGGGCTACATGACTGAATACTCACGCATTGGTAGACTTGAATACCTGCTCACAGTCAATCAGTCAGTATACAATGGTTCTTTCCTCGGTTATTTGCAGGTCTGGACATCATTTTTGTCCCCTTCGCTTGCTTCTCAAAAAACTCAACGTTCTCTTCTAATGCAGAATGTAACAAGATATCAATGGATTAGGAAAGGCCATTCCATCACCAATAAAGAAGGTCCCATATCCAGCAGTGAAACAAGAGGTATAATACTATGTTTATTTTTTTATTTGCTGACATCCCAGGAGCATTCATGTCTTTTGTTAACTTCAGCTTGATCTTCTGTGATGAAAGGTAATATGGAACATTGAACCTGGTATATCTGGGGAGCCATTTGTCTCATCTACAGTGTCAGTGAGAACATCAGGCACAAAAAAATCTTTGGGTGTTCCATTGTTATCTATTCCTGTTGGTTCATTGACAAGATATCTATCTAGTGTGGATCTCCTTGGCGGATTTCTTTATGTGACATGGTATGCTCTGTCCTTCCAGCTTTCATCAGTGCACACATGTTTGAGGACAAATGTATCTATAACTCTCTGCAGGAAGAATGGAATAATGATTGCTGGATCCTACAACAATTCAATTGATGTGATGCAAGATGCCCGCAACGCTTCTAACCATTTTGTTGCTGCAGCTGCACAATTTCTTGGATCCAATTATGGCCATGATACCCTTGCCAATAGAAAAACCCACAATGAAAATGTCTTCCTGATGGATAGAAAATTTTACATCGATACCCTTCCCATTGGTAACAGTATTGTTGGGAATCTGCAATTGGTAGGTTTTGCACTTGGTCTTACTAATATTAGGCCAAATATTGTTCCTGAAATTTTGGACTTGGCTAACAGACTGCGGTTCTTATTGTACCAAGAGCCAGTGTAATTGAAAAGGTTGAATCTCAACAACGAACTGTTGTTGGAGTTTCTGTGGGTATTGCAATAGGCTTCTCAATTGTTGGGTGCATCTTAATTTGTGGGCTCACAAGCAAAATGAGCATTGAAATGCAGCTTAGACAAGAAGTAATTCGGCTATTAGTAGCCAAATATCGTGCAGAATAATGGAGTAACTACAAAAGTCAATTTTTGGCCAATATAAGGTGAACAAATAAAACGCTCTTAAACTTGCTGTTTGGCGAAGCTGGTCTGCTGATATCCTTTTCATGCAGTCATGAATTGAGAACTCTTATGGCTGGCATTATTGGACTGCTGGATCTTCTGTCTTATGACACCTTAACAACTGAACAAGAGTATTCTGTTAGTCAGATAAGATTATGTGCAACCGGACTTCTTACACTACTTGACAACGTTCTTGACATAAGCAAGGAACATAAGGGCCTGAAGTAAATTACAGGCTTGTTCACGAAATAGATCACTAAATGCCATATTCAGGTGGAAGGAGGTAAAATGGAACTAGGGATGCCACCTTTAAATCTTGCTAAGGAGCTGGAGTCATTAGTTGATATGCATGCTGCACAGTCTGATACTGCAGGGATTGAAATTATATTGGATCTTTCAGGTACCACCCTTAAATCTTTTTATAAACATGAAGCCAAAGAATAGTAAGCTCATATGTCATTTATATAAGCTTGCAACTTTTTACCTTTCGTTAATGCAGCTAGATTTGCACAAGCACCAAGAAATGTAGCAACTGTTGCACTATCTGCACTATTTCTTGAGGCATGCATTCAAAGAGGTCAAGACCATCAATGTAGTGTTGTAAGCTAGATTGAAAACTTGTTGACAAATGATGAACTATGTGGAAAACGCAAGTCCTCTAGTCTTCTTCTGCTATATATTTCTAAAGGACCCATGGATCATGTTCCGTTTAACCTCAGTAGAGACCTGATATTCATAGCATTTTGGGGGTTAGAACAATATAGCCTTCTGCCCAGTTTGGATGGAAGTACTTTAACAAAGTTGGGACAGACAAAAATACTCTTTGGTTCAAACAACTGGAGCCTAATCTTATGATTTCTTAAAGTTGAAGACCCACAAATAGGTTATTTATTTCAGAGAGTTCTTTCTTGTAGCTTCATGGGACTTCTAGGCAGTTAGAAGACATGCATTATTGTATAACTGCTAAACAACCAGCAATAACAGACCTGCATGGGAGGACCTCTGAGTAGAAGCCTAATAGAAGTATTTAAATGATATGTCATTAGACGTTAAACAGAAAACATGATAAACCCAAAACATTGTAATGATGCAAATATGACAAACCCAAAGCATTTAATGAAAGTGGGCATCTTACATTCCCATGCAGTCCAAACCTACCCTTATCAGATGTTTGTATAGAAATACTTTCTCGGATGGATGGCCTTTTTGAAATACTAAATGATTTCATATACAACAGGAGTTAGAACAGCAGTGCAGGCATTTAGGCGTGAAAGGGATTAAGATTGCTTTTCATGTTAATATGGTCATGCCTAGTAGATGTTTTTTTTTGTCTTTAAATGATAGTCCTATTTGACAACATTATATTTATGAAGTTGAAACATATACTTATCTGTATGCCACTGTTCTTGTTCTAGATTTGCTAACAAGATCAACTAAATAGCCAATAAGGTTGTCATTGTGAGGTAAAATTCAAGAATATGAGGTGAAATGCAAGAATGTCGCGTAAAAACTAATAACAATGTCAACGCCTAAATTTATCTTAACTTGCTTTTATATATCTTAAATCATAATGCATCACTTTGTTCACTGTGCCCGTTCTATATCTCAAGTACCCATAAATCATAGAATTATTCGTTGCACAGTATCAATTATGTAAATTAGTTTGAAATATTATTCTTTCCTCCCTCAATTCTATAAATTGACCTTCATAGCTTCATAAACAAAACTCTTGCCCTAAGAAAATGACGCCCTATGACAAATAAAAAGGACTCGACACAAAATGATGAAACAAAAACATGAAAACACACTTTCACGGCATTGGAGGGCAACCCCTCGTGCGCAGCACCTTGTTTATTTCGCGCAGTTAACATAAAGCCTATCCGCAAGAAAACGAACAAACAACTTACCTAGTGCCAAACACAAAAGAATGTCTCAACAACCGAGTTCGTCTCATCAGCAACCGAGTTCGTGTCATCAGCAGACGAGAGAAGGGGCTGATGAAACTGGGCAAGGAGGCAACTTCTCCATGCCGTCCTCTTTGAGAACTCCAGATGGATTTGTATTCCCTTCTCTACCTACATTGTCAGAGGTTAGGGCACAACAACTACAGAGAGCAGAGGGGCCCAGGTTGTTGCCCGCATGGAGCGGATTTTGAGGATATCGAGGCCAATTTAGACGCCAAACAGTTTGATGTCGACTGGCCAAGCAAGAGAGCAGGTAAGTATAAGGCATACGACTGCAAGATCCCTGAAGTCCGAGCTAAAGCTTTGGAGAGATGGGTCCAAATGAAAGGAACGATGATAAAAAACCATGAATTCAGCAAGACGTTTGCCAAGCAAGTGTACTATGAGATTGTGAAAGGGAAGCCCGTAAATTATGCTAGTAGAAAATGGAAACAAGGAAGCGGCAGTGGTAGCAGCAAGAGAGTGAAGCTCGCGGACGATTCTGAAAGCGCTCTTGGTGATGAACCCGTGACTATAACCTATTTGCTTCAAGATGCCATAAAACTTTTAGATGTGGCGGGGGTTGCAGCAGCAGGTGTAGTGACAGAAGAGGTGGATCTAAAGGCTCAGTTAGAGAATGAAAGAAGTCGAAACCTTACTCTGTCAGAGGAAAACTTGCGCTTAAAAGATCGTGCAAATGCTCACGACAAGATGGCTGCGGAATTACTAGACACGAAGAATCAACTTGCAGCTTTGGGTAGGGAAAATACAGTATTGAGAGTAGACAATGACCATATACGTGGTGTGACCAAAGCCTTAGATTTTGATCCTCTTAGAGTCTCGAAGGAGCAGGGTATTGCATACCTCCCTCCCGAATACCTATATGAGAGCCAGTGGAAGGATGTAAAGAACAGGGACTTCAGATATTGTCAGGTGTGTGGGGACAATCTGACCCAAGTTGGTTGGTATGCCTTGGGATGTGGACATCGTCTGCATTTGAGGTGTTTGTTGGATTGGATGATGGGCAGTAGGTTCTGTCCAATAGATGATGGATATATTATACCAGAGTGCCAGTATGCCGTGCTCAACATGCAATCACGCATGCCCCCCTTGCCTCCTCTGTTTGCTCGCAGGAGGGACGGAATGGCTCATGCGTTCCATACCCAACGTGAAATGGACCTTTGGAGGGGGGTGGAAGAACCGCGTGAAGGTGAGGAGGTACAAGACATTAACCAGTACCTGCCTCCCGCTCCTGGGCCAGCAGGTGATTGGGTGAACCCTAGTGCAAACGTGGTGGTGGAGGATCAGGACGATTACTTAAACCCATGAGCTTCAAATACACTGCTATCTACATTATTTTTTTGATATTTTTCCCTAAGATATCAGATGCACATGAATGAACCAACGTTCGTTGACGAGGATTTCTTTGTCTTAATCAAATTTTAGGGGTTGGGTTGCCGCATTGAGTTGTTTGTGTAATAGTTAAGTGAAAAGAAGGGCCTGATGTAGAGGGACAGATGCCAATTAGGATTAGTGGACTAACTGTCATCTCTTTCACCCTGGCTTAGTCTCTTTTGTTTGTCCTGTTTGATGTATCTAATTTGCCCCCTAGGATGAGGTCGCTCACTCATTTTAGGTGGCGAATTAGATACATCAAGCAGGAAACTCGAAAAGGGAGTAAGCCTAGAGCGCGACCCTCTTGAATGGTTGTCAGCTCACCAGGCTTGATATTCTCCGCGGCAAACAATATAGACTTCTCGAAATTCTTGTTACCTCCTTTAGAAAGAGCGAGCTTTGCTCTGGCTCTCTTTTGGGGTGTCTCTGTGTCAATGTAGCTTAGTTTATATTACACAAAGACGCCCCAAATGGGATCTGGAGCAAAAATCATTCGTTCTAGAGGAGGTAACAAGGTTTTTGAGTACTTTATTTTTATTGTGGCCGCGGATGATATGAGCCTAGTGGTTTCTTGCGATTCTGTGGGTTCATTGGATGTTAGTGATTGATGAGTTCAAGCATCGAGACTTCCCAATCTTTCTTTCCCCTCCTCTTTGGGCAATGTAGCTTAGTTTACATGCTAAGTTCCATTGTCCAAAGAGGGGTGAAAGCAAGGTTTGGGAAGTCTCGATGCTTGCACTCAGGTCGATTTGGGAATTCGCGATGCTTTGACTCTGATATTCCGTGAGGCCTGACGTAGAGGGATAGATGCCAATTAGGATTAGTGGACTAACTGTCATCTCTTTCATCCTGGCTTAGTCTCTTTTGTTTGTCTTGTTTGTTGTATCTAAAGTGCCCCCTAGGATGAGATCGCTTGCTCATTTTAGGGGGCACTTTAGATATATACAAACAGGATAATTGAAAAGGGAGTAAGCCTGGAGCGTGACCCTCTTGAATGGTTGTCAACTCACCAGGCTTGATATTGTCCATGGCAAACAATATAGACTTCTCGAAATTCTTGTTACCTCCTTTAGAAAGAGCGAGCTTTGCTCGACTCTCTTTGTAGCCGTGTCAATGTAGCATAGTTACTTTGCTAGGTTATATTACACAAAGAGGCTCAAAATGGGAGCCGAGAAAAAATCGCTCGCTCTAGAGGTAAAAGTTCTCGTATGCAAGTTGCTATGACGTCAGAGGTGAGAGCGTACCCTAATTTCAAGCCAAAGTGGTGCTTGGGCATTGTCCATCTATATAGCGGCTGTTAGGCACCTAATCATGGAACATCCTAACTCCTGCTATTGATGGAGAACCTTGAGCATCACTATGACTTAAAATTAGAGGATGCGTTCCCTTCGGCGTGGTGGTGGATTGTACAAGGACGGAGGTAACAAGGTTTTTGAGCACTCTATTTTTATTGTGGCCACGGATGATATCAACCTAGTGGTTGCTTGCGATTCTGTGGGTTCATTAGAGATTAGTGATTGATGAGTTCAAGCATCGAGACTTCCAGTCTTTCTTTCCCCCGCCTCTTTGGGCAACGTAGCTTAGTTTACATGCTAAGTTCCATTGTCCAAAGAGGCGTGAAAGCAAAGATTGGGACGTCTCGATGCTTGCACTCAGGTCTTTGGGCGTAACTCCGATATGCCAAATGTGCATTTGAATGCCATCGGGATTGTGTATCTGTACCTCCATTCCTTTGGGCGGCACCTGCCATATAAACCCATTAGGTATGTCGAGCATGTGCCACCCAAAGGAATGGAGTACAGGTATAAGGTCTTGATAGCATTCAAATGCCAGTTTGGCATACTGGAGATACGCCTTAGCTATCCAGTGGATGGGATACGGTGACACATACATAATCATCATCGGTGGATCGTGTATCTAGTGAAATCTCATCTCTGTCAAAGTCGGCTCGATTGATCTGTGGCCGTTTGACCCCTTGGCATGCGTAGATTACTTCTCATCAGCAAGATTCTGTGGCATGCGAAGGGGCAAGCGTCAATGGAAGTCAAGCCGGCTTTGGCGGGGCGAGGTTTCTCTAGGCACTTAGGTCGACTGATGTTATACATGAATGAAACATGGACCGAAATTATAAATTGTTGAACTGACCTGAACCATCATACATGAAAGAAACATAAAACAATCTAACAAAATATATAGAAGACAAAAACTTGTAACAAAAAACTTTACTTTTTATTAATAGTGCCAGAACGGTTACAATAGTTTGAACATCCTCATACACGGTTACAATAGACTGAAGATACTAATCACATCATCTTTCTAGGCATCACCATGTTCATCAGTTTTATCATCTGGGGTTTCGTCCTCTTCTGCCTGCTGGCCTAGGTTCAACCTCCTCTGGCCCTTTCCCTTACCGCAACGTCCTCGAGATGTGTTTCTTCTTACACGTTGCCTGTTTGTCTGGGTCATTGGCATTGGAGAGTCCGCTGGGTCACGTACCGTTAAGTCCTCAAGCAGATCTCCTGTATTACTTGGACCTGGCCTTTCGGTATCAGACTCCTCTTCTGTATCTTCGTTGTCGTCTGAGTCGTCCGAGAACATGTTCTTGTCTAAATCATCTTCGGCATCGACAAAATGGTTAGTGGCATTTACAACAAGCAGCTCGTCCTCATTGTCTTCGAAGTTATCCTCTTCCACTTCGGAATCTGCATCCATGAAAGGAAACTGTAGCTTATCAACTACGGCTGCACCACTGTTGCGATTCAAAAGCCGCCAATTTGAGAAGTTATATACAAGTTTGTCAGCCTTCTTATGCAAGAGGCGATTTCGTGTCACACTATGTATGTACTTATAAGCACTCCAATTCCTTTCACTTGCACTATTGGAGGATACCAAGGAGAGGATAGTCATTGCAAGGGCCTGTAACGTATCAGTAACCTGTCCATGGGCTTGCCACCATGCATAAGATTCCATATTGGGTTCCATCTTGTGACTCTCCAGTGCATCATGAAGCTCTTCATCTGCCCACCTTCCACTCAAGTTCTGGTATTCAGTTAACTTGGCAATGAAAAGTTTGTAGTCCGAGCTGTTAGGGTAAAACATTTTTGCAACCTTCTTCAATGAACCCATCACTTCTTTATCTGTATGCTGGTCCATATCGTGGTTGTGTGGGTCTAAGGCATGTGCGGCGCCATGAAGATCATTGTAAGACTTCTTCCATCGTTCATTGAAGTCTCTAAGCAGTGCTGCGCGCTTAGCATTGTCAAAGGGTGCATTGGGGCCATCACGTTCTAGAAAGGATTGAATGGAGTGCCAGCACCTCCAGACCTTTCCAGTGCTTGCCTTCGAAGAATCAAGGGTTTTGATGGCATGAAAAATAGGTGGCATGCACCTGACAACATTTTTTATGCCTCTCCAAAATGTCTCCCGCCCAAGCATTTCTCGAAGGGCGGCAGCTTGCTGCCGGTGTTTTGATGCATTTTTTCCCTTCTGCCTCCTCTCCCATTCAAAGAACTCTGTATGGTTGAAGGTCGAGATAATCGAGTCGCGACACCTAAGCACTCTCTCAAGACAAATGTAATTAGAACTAAACCGAGTCTGGCCAGGATTCATGAGTGCTAGGGCCTTCTGACGCAATGACTTGTATATGGCGTAAATTGCCGGCTTCTTTGTGATGAATTTCACGAGACGACGGGCCTTTTGAATGGGATCTTTGAACCAAGTGTGCTGTGAAAACCAGTCCTTGAGCAATAAGTTTAGGCAATGGCATTGGAAGCTGGTCGCGTGCAATCCTGGAAATTCAGACTCCAACAATTCACCCGCTAACTTACAATTAGACGCGTTGTCCATTACGACCTGAAATATTCTCTTCGGTCCAAAACTCTCTATCACAGCCTTTGTTTTCTGAAAAATCCAATCTCCTGTCACTTGGTCAGTTTTGATTTCTACGGTTTTCAAAAATACTTCGCCCCCTGGATACACGATCAAGTTTATAAGATGGTCCTTGTTTACATTGCTCCAACCATCAGTCACTAGTGAGGCTGGCCTGGCTTCAGTAACACGATACAACTTCATCTCCACCCTCTCGACCATTTTCCCGTGTATTTCATACACCATTTTGTTATTGGCATGTTTGTATGAAGACAATCTAAAAGCCGCCCCTGCTTTGGCAACTTCCTGGAAGGCTTCTTTCATTGCTTTGTGCTCCAAAATATGTGGAGACAACCCGGCATATAAAAATGCCTCTACAACCTTCAATTGCATCTTCTTCAGTTGCTCTGATGTTAAGCACTGGTCAACCTTCTGTTGCTTAGTCTGTCTTTCCACTATTTCAATTGTCTCTGCCATTCTTTTTTCGCCCGTACTTAACCCTCCTATCGACCCTAGTCCACCCTCTGGTTGGTACATTGACGCTGCAGGAGGGGTGGTGTAATTGATCTCTTCTGCTTGGCACGGTAAAGGTCTTTGAGTGTCCCTTGGCTGTGTTTTTTCTGCTGAAGTTCTTTTTTCGACCCAACACTTCAATTGCATCTTGTCGTATGTCAGCAGATGCCGTACAAGTTTGCACCCCAATTTTAGAGTCACGTAAAAGATGAGCTGGTATTCTTGTCGCAGATCCATTTATTGACGTGTACCCACAAAACACACATTGCCACTCTTTTTTTTTGATTGAAGGCTTATAAGTATATTTATAATTAGTTAAGTACAAAACTACTTTTTATAGGTATAACCCATATATTTTTTAGTTTAGGATAGACAAGAGAGGTGCCCAGTCCAGATACAAAAGTCTGCATGATTTAAAACAATAACTGTCTAAAAGTGAGATTTGAGATTTGAGTTGACTGATTTTCGGCCTCTGCCTCTGACCATAGCTGAGAGGGTGCAGAAGATACAGAGGCATGATTCCGCCATTGCCATGTTAAACCTTCCCCTATTGTCCTTGGCCTCGCAGAGCATACCCCTTCTAGCATCAGGATTTTGGTCACAGCAGCAGCCACAGACGCAAGGCTCGTTATGTCCTTCGATATCAGGTGGTCCGAACACCGTAATCCACTCCTGGTTCATGCGCACATCAATTTTCTTCCATTTAAGCTTGCGTAACAGCATAAATATAATCCATGTAAAGAAACAAAGAGTTATGAGAATCATTATCAGAAAAATTAACCTGCAGCAATTATCCATTTGATGTCATATTCAATCTGTTTGATAACCGCCTCCGGATGAATGATTTCACAATTGAATATGAAGTTATTCCTTCCTTTCCAAATCCTCCATAAAATGATGTATATCCTCCAGTCACTGGGTTGATCCGGCCCCGGGGGATTCACCTCTATTATAGGTATATATGCCATGTGCGTTCCTTAGGTTGCCAAAGAACCCATTGTATACGACAGTTCTATATTAAAAACCCTTTGTATACGACTACATTATTTGTAAAAGAATGCAGCCCATATCATATACTTACTTGCCCAAAACACTTCTACTTGATAACCCCTTCCATACATATACGATATCTCTATTATTTTATATATATATATATATATAATATATTATTATATAGTTATATCATAATATCACAGAATCCCCAACAATAGAAGCTCACCAAAAATGACGGACCCTTATAGTATGAATAAGAATTGAACACTGGCGCCACCACACTCCCTGGTATCCGTACGGCATTCAAGCTATAAAAACCTTATATTTTTCTTACGTATACGGTACCAGAGAGGCAATAAAAAAAACCCATTTAGTGCACTCACATGTTTCATACCCCATAATCTAGGTGAATCCCCCGGGGATCCGGCAGGAAGAAGTCTGTAGAGCTTAAGGAATTGAGACAGTGCCTATGATAATCGAAGCTAACTCAAGAACCCACTCTGACCACATGCAGGTTCTAAATAAATGATCCTCGTTCTCTCTGTGTGACAAGCATCTGGGGCAGCAATCCGAATCTGTCATCTGGAATTGGTTGCTAAAGCTTTATGCCACAGCTGCCACATGAAGGATTTAACCTTAAAGGGAATAGGGCTGGACCACATGAACTTAAGATTCCTAATGCATCTTTCCTTCCCTATCTGCCACTTATTATGCAGAGTGATGGATTGGTCTTTCATTAAAAATCTGTAGGCTGCTTTAACCTTGAACCCTGCCTTCCCATTATGATTCCAACTATCATCCCCTTCTGTCCATTTTCCCTGGATAAGCATGGCGCAAATATTGTTGTAAAGAGCTTCACAATTTCCATCCTCTTCAGACAACACCGAGTTCCTGAAGGGGATGATTCCCTGGTCATCAAACATATCCCTGATCGAGCAGATGCCTTTGGTACTCCAGATTTTAGCCTGCTCAGGAAAATGACAGGCCAAACACAAGGATAAAGAAGAGCTGGGTTCCAAAAAATCGACTGATCCATAGACAACCCTTCCTTCCAAGTAAACATTCCTTTTACCAAATTCCAAGCCCTAATCCATTTCTTAATTAGGCTAGGGGTGGAGTCAGGGACTGTAAAGGGGAAATAAATAGAGTGAGGGAGACTCATTCTCAGATTCCTCCACCCATAAGAAGTACATCTGCCCAAGTAATGTCTGATAATAATAGACACTTGGGTGATTAATTCTGTTGTAAGCAGCCTTATGGAAGTATTTTGGACTACCACTCCACCTTTTTTCAATGTTAATCACTCCCACCCCCCCATATTTCTTGTTTTTGCAACACTCCTTCATGGCCACAGGAGTCCAACACCTCTTGTTCTGGCCAGAGGATATGAACCTTCCTATGATACTTTGGAGTTTGGAGGAGACCTTTTTAGGCGCCAGAATAACTGAGGACTGGTAGACATGGGATGAGGAGATCACGAAGTTTGCAATGATGGCTCTGCCTTGCTTCAATATGTACTTGGAGTTAAGGCTGTCGACTTTTTTCTGGAACTTCTCAATAATATCAGTCCAAATATCTGAAGGGCTCCCTCTTAGAGCCATGGGAACGCCTAGGATTTTAGAAGAATTGGCCCGGGGGATTCACCTCTATTATAGGTATATATGCCATGTGCGTTCCTTAGTTTGCCAAAAAACCCATTGTATACGACAGTTCCATATGAAAAACCCTTTGTATACGACTACATTATTTGTAAAAGAATGCAGCCCATATCATATAATTACTTGCCTAAAACACTTTTACTTGACAACCCCTTCCATACATATACGATATCTCTATTATTTTATATATATAATATATATTATCATAGTCATATCATATTATCATAGAATCTCTAACAGTAAAAGCTCACCAAAAATGACGGACCCTTACAGTATGAATACGAATCGAACACTGGCGCCACCACACTCCCTCTGGTATCCGTCACGACATTCAAACTATAAAAACCTTATATTTTTCTTAATGATCACTGCACGAGAGGCAATAAAAAAACCCATTTGGTGCACTCACATGTTTCATACCCCATAATCTAGGTGAACCCCCCGGGAGAATTGGTAGGTAGAATATACTTACATCCCATGAGAGCAGTCGTATGCTCCCCTTTTACCTGATCCTTGGCAAAAATTTTGGATTTTATAGAATTGATTTTGCACCCTGAAGCTTCACCAAAATCCTCTAAGATGGCTTGAGTGTTGATTAAGGATCTGTTATCCATAGATACCAGCAGGAATGTATCATCTGCAAAATGCCCATTCAAGATCTGATCCAATTCCCCATTATCTGGGAGGGTAAGTCCTTGGATCATATTAGTTGTCTTGTCCTACTCAAGCTTACTATGGAGACATTTCATAATTATAAGAAAAAGAAAAGGAGCTAGTGGGCATCCTTGTTTAACCCCCTTTTTAAGGGGAAAAAAAGGGCCACACTCTCCATTAATTAAAACTGAGGATCTGGAATTGGATAGAATAGCTTTGAAAAGAAGAATTACCTCATTTGAAAAACCTAAGGCATTGCAGCATTTAAATAGGAAGTTCCAGCTTACCGAGTCGAATGCCTTGGTGATGTCCAGCTTAATGAGAGCAACGTTCTGGTTGGTATCTTTAGCCCAATTCAGACCTAAAATTGCTGTGAGCACATTATCAAGAATAAATCTGTCCTTCAGGTAGGCTGCCTGGGATGTACTTATTATCCTTTCCAAAACCAACTTCAGTCTCCTAGCAATGGTGCCTGAGATCAGCTTATAAATAACATTTGAGAGCGAAATTGGCCTGTAATCAGAGAATGTAGCAGGTATATCAGTCTTAGGGATGAGAATAATAAGACTGGTGTTGATTCTCGCATCCAAACACTTGAAGTCCCTGAACTCATTGGCCAGGCAAGTGATGCTATCCCCAAGAAAAGGCCACACCTTGATAAAAAATTCTACTGGGAGTCCATCTGGACCCGGGCTTTTGCCTTTTTCCATATCCTTAGCTATCTGAAATAATTCTTCACTAGAGAAAGGCCTTTCGATGCTCAAATTCTCCTCTAGACTAACCTTCTCTTGCAGATTGATAAAGCCATCCATAACTTCATGCTGGCAGTCCTGATTGGTCCCCATTATGTTCCTAAAATGATTCATGGCTGCAATTTTGATTTGATTCTCGTCTGTAATATCCTCATCTCCTGCCACTCATTCTGACCAAATTCCTTCACAAATCCCCACTCAGAACCTCTCCTTCGACCACCAGTATTTCGACATACAATTCTTCCACGTGCTGCTGCAACCCCCGTGGCCCTGCCATGACCGCGCGACGGCCGCGCACCCCTAGATGATGATGCATGACCGCTGGCACCACGGGATGTAGATGCATGGCCACCAGCGGCGCCTGATGTAGATGCATGACCAGCTGCCATCCCTGCTGCTATCTAAAATTATTGTCTCTGCTCTGCTATTCTAAAGGGTAAAGACTCCTTAATCGTCCGAACTAAAGGCCGACGTCTATATATCTTGAAGGAGCAAGCTCACTACGATATGTTACATCGACTTCGGATTCGAACGTAAGGAGGGAAGGACAGAACCTATAGGTCTCTAAGGAAGGGTAGGAACCCAAGGTCAAGGAACTCGTGAAGGAGTAATCTCACTTCACAATTCCGGCGTCAGGTCAGGCCCCAGACGCAAAACCTACACCTCAAAGGCTGACCGTTTCCCAAGGAGTATGTGGACTCGACCTGGTAGTCAACGTTCGAGGCGAATTCTAGGGCTAAACACGTTTTTCTTATATATAATAATTCACCTGCACAAAATAGACCAAACAGTGGCGCAAAAACTTTTTTTCCCTTAACAAAATGCCCTAAAATGCTTTGCAAAATTTCGCGTAAGTGAAAACAACTATTTCGCTTACGCGAAGCCTTTTTCGCGTAAGCGAAAATAATGTTTTTGCTTACGCGAAGTTTAAAACATTTCGCGTAAGCGCAAACAAGTTTTTAAACTACGAAGTTTTTTCAGCGTAAGTTAAAGCAGTTAATTTCGCTTTTACGCTGAAATTTTTTGCTTCAGCGTAAAGTTTAAATCAATCGTTTAGGCGTCTTGAAAAAAAAGTTTAAACCGTTGTTTTCGCCACGCCAATTTTTTCGACAGGAAATGTTTTGGACATATTTTTGACCTATTAAACGTCAAATTTGTGCCGTATCTTTCGAAAAATACGTATTATGTATAAAACGTATACAGTATTGAACCTATCCCTGAAATCAACCATGCAACCATGTGTTTGGTATCAAAATCGTACACAACACTATATAGTATATTTTATATTCCTTCGACCTGGTGGCCATTGGACTTATGTAGCATTTGCAAGCTTTCTCCAGTGGAGGACGCTACCAACATTAATGCTTGTTTTAACCATCATACGGGCTTTAGCTTGTCATTGTTTATGTGCATCCCATTTATAATTGGCTTCTTGCCCATAGAGGAGCTGCATCGTTATCTTTAGCTTTAAAGCTGTACATTGTGGGCTCCTCTGATGATCTACATCAATTGTTGATCAGATTATGAACCCTTTATCTCTGTGCACCCCACGATGTCTAATTAACATTTTTATAAAGGCTTACGCATATCCAACAAATATGATGTCTTTCTTCATCAGTACTGGGATTGAGAGGTCCCAACTGATCTCTAGAATCTGGTCCTTATGTCTGCATATGCAGGGCATTCACCAAGCATGCGCTTTTTGTCTGCTATTTTTCTAATATCACATATTCGAATTATTAAAGATAACGATATGATGGGTTGTTTGATTCGTGCTATCTCAAGGAATTATGAAATCTAAAACAAAGAAACAACTCGCCTATCATAATCGATCTTAGTCATAAGGTGTATATTCTAGAAGCCATTCTTGAAGAATTGAGAGCCTTTTTTCCACTTCTTGAGGTGTGTGACATGATAATCAAAGGGATTTAGCTGATGTAGGCCCATCAAAAGATGATGTAGGCCTGTATCATGTACTGTTTTGTATCTTGTATCAGTCCTTGTGCACATGATAGATATGTCCCACAAGAAGAGGCATGTATTAAAATGAGATGGCATTCACATTTTTATTGATAGTGTTTGTTAATAATTATGTTCTCCAATGAGAGGAAAAGGAAAATTCTCAATTGGAACTTAACGACGTCTTGCAGTATGAAGTGCTCTATAACGGTTTCTGTTATGTTAGATGCAAAGTAACTTAACCATATCATGCAATGTGAAAGGCTCTATAATGGTTTCCATTATGTTAAGCATAATGTAACCTAACTGAATTGTGCAATGTGAAGTGCTTTATAGCGGTTTCCATTATGCTAATTTTTATTTAATCTAAAAGAAAGTGTGAAGCGAGGTTACCTTAACACGGGTTATATGAAAAATTTAACCTAACATAACAAGATGCTAATGCATCAATGGGTTGCCCATTGAAAGACCCATTGATGCATCTACAATTAGGCATCATTATAATCATCTATGCCCATTAAGAAATGTTGGATTCACATAATGCACAAGATATTTATTGCAAAGTCCCATACTTTGCCATAACCAATTATTTGACTTATTTAACTTACTTTCTAGTGTGAAACTTTCACAGCCATACTTCTAACCCATCCAAATATATTCTTGCTATTGCAATGACATAACAAAACTACCTAGAAAATGCATTGAAGTATCTTACAATGCCTATTTATCAAATGCCACAAGTAAAGACTACAACGAAATCACAATATTTTGACTTTAGGAGGATCTTCATGCCCTTGTTTCTACACATCCCCGGATGATCCTCATCATTTTCTAGACTGGATTTTGGCTTTTTACTTTACCCTTTATATTACAATGGTTTTGATCTTTTGGTCTTCTAACCTTGTATTCCACCTTAAGCTCATAACTTACACAGTTAGAACACATAGATTACTCGTGCAAAGGTAACGATATCATGGAAAGGCAAAGACCAAAATGCAAAAACAATATTTTAGGCAAATACTTTGGTTTTTATGAACATGAATGTTTAAAAACAGAAAACAAAATGCATATTGGTTTCTCTCTAGGCATAATATTAGAAACAAATTGGTAATGCCGACACTTTATATATAACAAACACTTAAGATTTAGTAAATGTTGAACCATGACTTCGCAAATGATGAGATATTGACATCCTCTCATGTCATGTACGCACATATATAAGCAAGATGAATATTATTTCTCTATATGCATAGCGTTAAAGATACCTCAAGCATTAAAGATGCCCTAAAAAGAGTTAGCACAACCCATGAAACTTCTTGGTAGCCTTTTAATATTTGGTTATTGTGTTTGGTGATGGGGCCTAGTCCCCGTGTTTTAGATGGGTTGTTGCCATGTCCCATAACCCGTTGGATGCGTGGACGAAAAATTCATCTTATCTTATCTTATCTTATCTTATCTTATCCAAGGGGATGATGAAGAAGATTACTAGGCCCCTCAATAGCAAGGGTAGAGGCAATAGCCAATATGCCTACTAAACAAGCATACATTGCTGATCTAACTTACAATGTAGTGTTCGACTCAATTCAACTATATCATCGCCTATTCACCTTTAAAGACACATCACGCAATGCAATAAAAAAAAAAAAGAAAAGACCATACACGTTCAGAACATATGCTTGAATCCCATGTATAATGATCACCAAAGATAAATTTCCAAATCTAGATTTGCATAAATAGACCTTTTTTTCATAAAAACTTACAATGCATGGTCTATTTTGTGGTCATTATTAAGTGAAGACCACATTTTAGAGACTGGATTATCACTAGCTTCCGATCTTCCGATTACGCTATAAGACTAACTACCTTCATCCCATTCATGTTACAAATTGCTTCTTCAATGAAAATTGTCTGTTGAATCAATCTTAGCCAGTTGGGCTCTTAGTTTCTTCATAAAAGCTACACAATTGCGCGAACCTTACAGAAAAATTTGCACAACCATTACTTATTATGAAGCCATGGAAACCTCTCTAACCAGAAACACAAACCAGTGTAAATTTTGCACAGCATTTTCCTTGTGGCATGGTCGGAACTTCAAACAAATCTTATAAAAACATAGACAACTATTTGCGACAATTTAAACATTACTGCTAAGTTGACATCCTATGAGTAGCAGCCAATATTTTATTCCTTTTTAGGCTATCATGCATCTAACCTTCAATAATATCATTGTAACAACTCATGCTTGTATGTGCTAGGTATTCAAATTCAGAAACAACAGCTAGAAAGCATTAACTTAGTCATTTTCTAATTCTATCCTAGACGACAAACTATGTTGAAACCTTTAATGGTCGGATAATCATAGCGATAACAACACCTTCAATGATATTTCATATATATCATAGAGGCGACAAACAACTTGTAAAAGGTAGAAAAATCTTGTGCCCAAAGAAGAGTGTATATGTAAACATTGATTCTAATTTTTCATTCACGAGGCATGCCAAATTCTCAGACATATTCAAAAATTTCGGTATATCTCCATTAAGAGTAACGGAAATTCGAATAGCTAATATGCATACATGGCTGATCATTAAGATGTATAATACTTGAGCTCTATCGACATTGGTCTCACACGCACCATAGACATGAGATCTTCCGGGTTTAGACTCTATCATACTTCATGAGGAGGTCCATTGTTAACAAATTCTTATTGTACTAGTCCCAATGATTTAAGTGTTGATATCCTATCTCTTTTGCTAGTGCAATGTCTTGATCTCCTTGTACTTCATCGTCGACCATTCACCATCATCCATGTCATCACTTTCATCATCAACGGCGTCATCCATATCTAATTTCTCCACATTACTACCTACACTAATAAGGGTTGCAAGCTTTTTCTTTTACAAGCACCAAGGGATCCTTCTCTATTAACTTCGAGTTATGATAGGCTTCCCGTAAAAAGATAGAGTCTCATTGACCCTTTAATAATGAGACATATAAATGTTCTGGATGGCGGATAACCATTGGATGTAGATTTGTGAAAATTTATAATCCTTAGGAAGTGTGTCAAATGATCGGTCGAGTTCTTTTCTCAATGGTAAGAGTTAATTTCGTGGACCACTTTAGAATCGCATGTTTCTCTCCGCCTCAGTGATGCTTTGCATCATCTTTGAAATCAATAAAGTGATATAAATGGTAGCCTATCAAAACTGAATAATTATCCTTACTAGAAAGATTAAGGGTCAATTCCCACTGGCAGTTAGGTTAGGTTAAATGTGGCAAATAATGGAAACTTGCTTTCACACTAGCACTTAAGTTACTATCAGTTAAGTTAGGATTTGGTTAAATTTTAACTATGGTTAACTTAACACGGTCACTTTCATACTGACAATAGTTAAGTTAATTTTAGTTAAAACTTTAACTGATCCCCTTATTTTAAACTAGAAGTTAAGTGACCTAGGAGGGGTACACTTAGCTCAGTTAAGCACTAACTTAACATAACTGTTAAGTGAGAAAGGGTAACAATATTTATTTATTTATTTATTTATTTATATTTATTTATTTATCTAGCTCTCTTTGGGCCCTGAGAGGCCATGGAGCCTGTATACATTGTCATTTACATTTCAGTATAAGGGAACAGTGTGAGTCAACCGCCCTTATGTATTGCCCCACAACCATGTGTAGTAGCGTAAACAAAGAACGAAAATCAGTGATTGTAACTTTGAATCTATTTCTAATGTCTGGATAAGCTGTACATGATGTGAATACATGATTCTCATCTTCTATTTTGTGCAAACTACATAGCTTGCATATTCTCTCTTCCACTGGTATCTTCCGCCAACGCCCTACTTCCAATTCCAGCCTATGGGAGCTTGTTCTGTATCGGGCCATCAACTGCTTTAAGGATCTGGGGATGTTTGCATTCAAGTATTCCTGGCTCTTGTATTCATCCGGCTTGGTTAACTCGTTTCTTTATAATGGATCATCCCGCTACACGGATTTGCCCATAAATGCTCAATGGCAAGTTTCTCCAAAGAAGGAGCGCGATCATCCTTGTTATGCGGCCGGTTTAGCTCATTGATGCCCCATTTTCCAGCCCATCTTTTCAAGTCATTTAACCAACCTCGATCGAATGTGCAAATGCCAAATGTGCCACTCTATGCTCGGGTCGCTCGTTAGCCTATTCACATAGTTTATGGATTGAAACAATGCTTCCAATTCCAGAGGGAACATACCTGATTCAGCCAGCATGATTGCATATGGTTAAGTATAGTTAAGTTATGTATGTTTTATATGAAAATGCATATTTTTTGTTGCCTCTTTCAATATCTAGGAATATGCATTTTCACAATATCGATTGTATAGTTATATTTTGTTTTATAGTTCTTTCAATAAACTGCATTTTAGGGTTTTTCATGATGGAAGGACTGCTCATTTCTAACAAATTGGTTGTAAAGTCTAGCACTACATTTGTGTTAACCTTAGGTGCGTACTACTTTCTAATTAGTGTGCATCATCGGTAGTTGACAATTTTTTTTTCCGAATAAAAACTTAACATAAATTTTTAACTGGCAGTGTGAGATAAGTATAGTTAACGCTAACCTAACTTACCACTTTAACTACTAGTGTGAATCATCAACACAAAATTTAATTCAATTTTTTATTTTTAACTTAATGGGCATGATGGGAATGCAAATTTCCATGCTTCCTTAAGTTGGTTCTAATTTAACCATCTCAATGGAAAACTAGAATTTTTTTCTAGTTAGGTTAAGAAATAACCAAGTAGTTAAGCTAACTTAACTTAATGGCGAGTGGGAAATGGCCCTAACCCTCTTGGAAGACTAATTCTAGAAAGCCTTGGGTGTCTCCCACATACTATAATTTCATCAGGTTGTTCCTGAGGGCTGAGCTTTTTCTTCGTTGAAGTACTGATAGCAAGGGTTGGGTCCCAAGAAGTGAGTTCTAATGCTGGTCCCATGCCAGTCTGAACAACTTTGAAAAAAACAGGATAATTGATCACCGTGTCAAAATCATTAGGAAGACCTAAATCACGTTTCAGATGCTTACTTTTTGACAATAAAATCCTTTTGTCAATTGACATCATAAGATTTTTTCTCAACTTGTTAACAACCATTTCCTCCATCTCTTGCTTTATCTTCAGCTCTTCCAAATACTGAGCTTCAGCTTGAGGGGTATTAGTTCCTTCTTCAAAAACTCTAAAACACTCTTATATTAAACCCATTTGCTTCCAAAATTTGCCTAGCCTTCGAGAGACATGATGCTTGGGTTCTCTCGTCGACAAGCTCTTTAACCCTAGAAACAATTTTGAGCTTCTTTTCCCCATCAATAACTTTGTCAAATGCGGGATCTTTTCCTCCTCAGAGATTTTGGCCATCACGCCCAAATGCTTTTGCCCTTCTCTTAAATCTTTTGCCATTGAAAGCCGAACACGCCGATTTTGAAGATCGCAAGGCCATCGCCAAAAACAAGATGTGATAAGATCCAATGGCCTAGGAAAGGACCTAAACGCTGTAGATAGCTTGCATCAAAATATTGCAATGCTTTTGTGAGAGGCAAACAAAGAGCTGCTCAACAAAGGATGTACCTTGGAAACCCCGGCAAAAACTCTAACCGCCATTTTGAATCACGGTGAAGAACTCTCCTTTTAAATTGTTCCGCGGGTCGCCCGCCAAACAAACGGATACGTAGTGGGTCTCAGGTGTCTGTGGCACTTCTCGGGGTGGGCCAAGCAAACGAAGTCCAGGGTTCGGGGCATCATCGGAAAAAATGCCTCTTGAAAAACACGGGGCTTTTCGATGGGCAACCGGATAAAATGGGTCCGGGTTTTAGCTATGGCACTTCTAGCAAAGATCATCCGGAAAATGCCTCTTTCAAATTCAAACCTCTCAAGAACATGGGGCTCTCGGGTGGGTTCAAGAGGGCATCCGAAAAAAATGAAGCAAGAGCTTGGAATGAAGAAGATAAAACGATGCAGATGAAAGGGGCAGATTAAGCAGACTAAAGGCAGATTAAACGATGCGGACTAAAGGCCGATTAATCGCTTATGTGTTTCTAAGAAGTCCCCTTCTAAAATCGATGGTAACAGAAAGTTTTATGGGTTTCCCATGCCACGAGCCCCTTTTAACAGACGCAGAACCACCCCCGAGCGGATTATCAAGGGACGACAGGCTTGGAGCCTGAGAGATCTGCCGACCACATCCCCACCCTCCGCCAAGCTCGTGTGGAATCTACGCCGTCTAAGTGTATTGAGGGGTCCCTCAAATCCCAAAAGTCCACAAAGTCCACAGCCGTCCACAAAGAATATGCCACAAGATTCTTCAATCGCGGCCCTCTATGCGTCTTGCCCCATACACCCAGGGGTTGCCCGTATTGCAACCAACGGCTGAGATCTGATCTCAGTGTGATATCAGTGAGTAACACTCATTGCAACCAACGGCTGAGATCTGATCTCAAGATCTCAGCTTAAAACTTGAGGGCCAGGTTGTTAAGGCGCTTAAACGTGGCAGAGATTTTCCAGCGATGGAGACGGAGCTTCCGCCGGCCATGGCTCTGCTCCAAGAAGAATGGTCCACGGATTTCAAATCCCACGAATCGGCAGACAGAGGATATGAAGAACAGGGTTTCCACTACGAATTTCCAGTAATGAACAGGGTTTCCAGTAGGAACAATGCTTCTGGAATAGGCAAATAAAATAGGGCTTTCAGAATGGGCAGAAGAATAGGCTTCTGGAATAAAAAAAACTTTGGATCACATGTGCGTTTGGCAAAAATTAAAAGCCCGTTTGCTTGCAAAAATCACCGACAATATTCAGCACTCTGCATGAAACAGGAACTCAATACTCTGCATGGAGGCAGGGAGAAGACACTTGAACTCCAATGGAAACTTGCTCAAAAGGTTAGTACTTTGCATAAGCTATCTTCCCAAGATAGATTGGCATTGGCATTAAAAAAGTATGATGCTAGAATTTCCCAATCAAAAAATCTGGACTTTTGTTCATATGTTGTAATTTGTCAAGCCAATATTCACTAGTTTCGGTGTCAAGCAATCAATGGCTATATGTGTAATTTGTGATATCTAGAGGCATGTCAATGACTCTCTTATATATTTTTCTCCTGTGTTTGAGAATAATCGTAAACTATATTACATGTCATTGAGGGGGCCGCAAGTAGTTCATCTACTGATAAAGGTACCTGTTATTGTTGGAAACTTGTTCAAATTTGCTACAGAGCTGTGTCCATTTATAAATCTTCTGGTTTAGAGAAATATTAAAATTTCCTATTTATTTATGCTCTTGCTTTTCCACGACCAAAAAAATAAAAAAAAAAATTATGCCATTCAGTTTGGTATAGAGATCCGGATTTCTGAAACAGAGGCATGCTGCAAACACTGTATACCACACTAATCTGACAACACAGGATGTCTTTATTGGGTCTTAGTGCAAAATTATGCAGAAAGCATAGAAGTATATGTATCACCGAGATGATATAGCTTGACCTTGAAATGCAGAACGGCATCAGGCCAAAGAAGAGACACAGAAGAGATGGTGGCAATTCCCTGGGCGAGAAGGAAATCCCCTGTGCCACCCACAACAACCAGATCCCGCTCCTTGAGGGGGATTTCTTCGGCACCATGGAAGCTAATGGAGCCCTTGTATTTGTCAGAATTGAGCACGGCGCTGAAGCTCAAGAACACAGTGTTTTCATCAAGGGAAACAAAGGTGTAAGATCCTCGGCCTCGGCCCAGCACTTTGGAAGAGGGCGAAGGGCCTTCGGTTATAAGATCATCGATCACAACTATGCTGCCAAAATGGAAGGGCGTCAGCGATCCCTTTGGACCTGCCACTATTACGGCCGTAGCAGGCTGGGTCACATTGTCGTGCATGTAAAAATCCAGAGTTGTGAGCTTCAGATTTGGAATTATGGGCCTGCTCAATCCGTCTGATCGCCCACAAATCCACAGCAGCAGCACACACACTCCCGCCCACATCCTCATCTTCCTTCCTCTCTGTTTGTTGCAGATTGTCTGTAGAATTTATTTGCAGATAATCTTCTGTACAATTTTTTATCTGCACAATCCTTGAATGCTTTTGCCGCTGTAACCTCGCCTTCGTGCCCTTGCTCTCCTCCACATCTGGTTTGTGTGGACTCCATAGCTCGTAGCCTGGATTTTGAACGTGGCCCTTTCTTAGTGTGTCTACGTAGTAACATCGCATATTTTGACACGCTATAGCCTAAAGGTCATTTGGTTTTGTCTTTATTTGTTCTCGTATTCAAATGAAAATGAAATTGTCTTTTATGATCCCAACAGTGGTCAAGTAATCTTAGCCAAAGTTTGGCATGGATAAGTGAGTGTAAATGGCACGCAACTCTTCTGCTTTTGGCCTCAACGAAGGAACTCTACTTTGCTACTATTGCTAGTTGAATGCTATGTACGCATGTGGTTGCTGCAGTGTCACTATTCAAAGTTGCAATGCCATGCCTAGTTTTGTTTGGGGTTGAAGTGTCTTAATTTGCCAATGCCTTTTTCTCATATCCTTTTTTTTGTTCTTCAATTAATGTAGAGATGCTTGCGAAAGAGCTATGCAAATACTGGGCTCTTTTCCTCTCTCCACTTCATTCCAACCTAGCTCTTAAAGACAAATTGTTGCTAAGGCCTTTACTTCCAACATCCTTTCCAATGTCGTGAAATTAAATTATGACTAGCCATAATCTGAAATACAAAACTCGTAAAATCAACCATGCAACCATGTGTTTGGTATCAAAATAGTATACAACAATATATAGTATATTTTATATCCCTTCGACCTGGTGGCCATTGGACTTATGTAGCATTTGCAAGCTTTCTCCAATGGAGGACGCTACCAAAAATCTTAGAAATTTTAAACGAAACCTTTGCATTCTATTATGCAAAATAGGAACTTGGCACTAAGAAAATTTGGCCCATGTCTTCCTTAGTCAGTCCTCCATTAAGTTCTTGGGCCGATAATCACCCCACGGTATACTTGTTGTTCCTGGAAACAGGTTCTTTGCCACAATGGCAGTATCATTCTTTCACAAATAAAATATAGGCAACTCTTCGACATAGGCACATTGCAAAAGCAACATAAATCATAGGCAAATATAAAAACAGCATAATATGAAAAGAAAGGTATGGCAACAGAAATCAACAAATTAAGGACAGAAAATGCACCAAAGACAAATCAACTAGCTATTTAATCAAACATACCGCGTCTGGTACCATCTCCAAAAACTCCAATGAAAACGTGTAGCACTCAATAACATAAACTTTGCTCTGGAATGAAAAAATACCTAAGTGCATGTATTTCTCTGGAAACCCAACATAGTATTGCAAACTGTTACAAAAGACACCATTTTTATCCGACGGCTTATAAATCAGCACGTCCATAACACACCTGTGATGGCCCAAAGACGAGTCGTGGACGCTTCAGATGTTGCCCAGGTTTTGAGTACAGACATTTCTTATGCACAAAGGTAAGTAAAGGGTCTGCGAGCAGTTTATTATATAAAGAAGCCTATAATATATGAAAGCACATGGGAACAAAGCAAAAGATGGCGATGGAGATGTTCAGAATTGAGTTATACGGCAAACTGGCAACATCAACACAACATACAAAGTCAAATCGTCCCTTTCTAGAGCCCCTAAACCTTTTCAGAGCTACTCTAGTTCTAGATATGGATGAAACCCTCGTCCACTCAGTGGTTGCAAAAGATGAACATGATGCCATTGATGTGATAGTTCGTCCGTATGCTAAGAAGTTCTTAAAATCTATGGCAACGCGTTATGAAGTGGTGATCTTTACAAGTGCTACCAAAGGTTACGCAAATAAAATATTAGACACACTAGATCCAAAGAATTGCTTTATCTCTCATAGGCTTTATAGAAATTCTTGCACTAGCACTTCAGATGGAAAGTTTATAAAGGAATTCTCTCGTCTTGGAAGGGGTATTAGAGGAATATTAGTCGTCGATGATCAACCTATTTCTTACAGCAAAAATCCTTGTAATGGAGTTGCCATTGAAGCATTTGTGGGGTATAGTAATGACACAGAGCTACTATATTTGATAGGCTTGTTGATAGGTATTGCGTCAGAGAGAGATATAGTCAATGCCTTTGTGGATCGAACAAAGTACAGAAAGGGTATCTCCTTCAAGTTCTTCTAAAGCACTTAGCTCCTGACAACTTCAAACGATATAAACATTCTCATTGCATGCAAGTAAGAATAAGGTCTGGCTGTCAATGTAAATGTAGATATCATAGAGATGGCAAAGCAATAGTGGACCAGCTAAGAATAAAGGGCAATGAAAGGTTGCAAATGAAATAAATTTTTTATTTAAATTGCATGGCTAAAATACTATCTAAACAACCTGACTAGTTGGGGAAAGCTCTTTTTGTTTAATAAGGATTTTGGCTATAATTAATGACAAGGTTCTTCCTATATAAAAAGTCACTTGGTTTCCTCCTTTTGATGCACGTTTAGATTAATTATAACAATCACTTTTTGTATAAAAGAAGATGCTTAGCCACGGAGTGTTCATCTAGGTTTTTTTTTTTTTTTTTTTTTTTTGGGAGGGATTATTATAGATTGTTAGTGTAATAAGTGCATTTAACACTTTCAAAAAAAGTATTGAACATAGCACTCAAAATATAGCTATCTCAATCCATTTGGATCTTGCTAATATGATTTTTGACATTGTACATATATTTCTTTTTTGGTAGACATTGCAATTTTGTCATGCTAGAAAAATCTAACACTTTAGGGCAAAAAGCCAAGGAGCTTGAACGGAAGGATGGCATGGTTGGCCTATACCAAAGGGAACATAAGGTCTAGGTACTATTCTAATGGCTGCACCTAATTGGAACTGACAGTACTATCCCTGCCTATTTGTTTAGGGTTTCCTTGGTATGAAATGATACGATAAAATCGTCTTAAATTAGGCTTAGGTTTTGCTCTGAGCAGTGGTCGGCTCTACTCATGGAAAGGAAGAAACAGTTCATGAGTCTGGCTTGGCCCATAGCATTTCGCATTTGGCATTGTTACTTGCTATCAAAGCTTGCCAAGAAGCTGAGATGATTCGCAGAAAATTGTGGCGCTGATGCAAAGGGTAATTTGGCGTGGAAATCCAGATGATTGTTGAAGACTAGAGATGGCATAAACACTGGAAAATATGTCTCTATTGCTCTAATCAAAGCCAGCATAATGTTATTCCAATTTCCAGCAGGGAGATGGGTGCTAATTCCACAATGAAAGACTGCAACAATATTCCATCTGGCTCAACTCATCCTAATCAGGTTGGAATTTGTGTTTATTGTTTTGAAACCTTAACTATTACTAGACCTGATAAATTATTATGGATATTCATATAGATTTAATCCTGTTTAAGTGGTTCTACTATGTTTTTAACTTTCTGTAAGCATATACATTTATCTGGGGTGAGTTCTTCATTGATTTATTTGTCGGGAGCAAGCTTCTAAGCAGTCACTGGGTGTTAGCTTGCTCTAATATGAAATAATATTGACGTAAGCTTGAGATGTTTAGCTTGGCAGATCTGGGCAACATTGCACCATTAGAGCATCATCTGTGCCTTTATGCCAGACTACTCCCTTGCATATTCAATAAGTGTTATATATTATATGCATATAATGATGGAGCTGGTCTTCTAGATAAGGATGTAAAGAGCAATGCTTTATTGTCCTTTTAAACAAGCTCTTTAAGCTAGGTATTGATCCACTGGATTACACTGCAGAATATGCTATTATAGGAAGTAGTCAAATGGGCTTATTTATATGTTGTCGTGTTGCGTGACAGTGAGCAAGGCCATGGTACATGATTATTTGTATAGTAGTCTATGTTTATTGTACTACTCTGAAGACTGCATTAGGGCAGAATGGCTTAAAGAAAATGTAATGCATGTATTAGCACTAGTAGTCAGGCAGATTGAAACTTTCAGCAATGAATTTCATAACAAGGGTTAGAAAGCTATACTTCCTGTATGCACAGATATTTGGCATCTAATAGTCTATGCTTATTGTATTATTCTGAAGATTGCATTAGGGCAGAATGGATTAAAGAAAATGTAATGCATGTATTAGCACTAGTAGTTAGGCAGACTGAAACTTTCAGCAGTGAATTTTATAACAAGGGTTTGAAAGCGATACTTCCTGTATACACAGATATTCAGCTTTAGATGTCTGGCTTTGGAGGCCAGAATATTGTTAGCTAGACTAGAAATGCCTAGGAACTTCATTTGAGCTATTTGCAATTATATGATGTTGCCAAACTAACAGATGGCTGAACCATGTGGTACGTCACTCCTTGTCCTGCTGAATGGCTATAGCAATGTAGAACCCCCTCTAGTTGCTCTATTTGATTTCAAATTCGTGATTGTTTGGGAAATAGGGGTCTGGTTAAATTGTGGCTGCATTGAACTTATTTTGACAGGGTTCTAAGCCGACACATATGCAGATAATAAGTCCTTGGTACTGAACCAATATGATGAAGTCTTGCATCAAGCATATATGCAGTTTAAAGATAGGACCAACTTTGTGAAATCCTTTTCATAATACGGAGCATGTAAGTTAGACATGGCAAGATGCAGGCATGTTGAGAAGAATTCCAGAATAATGCAGAATAGGAAATCTAAGGTGCTCTATGACTTTAAGTTCAAATCCTACAAACTAGCTTTGGATGATGTCTAAAATATGGCTAGCACTGATAAACGGGGACACATAGGGGAGAAACGACTCTATTAATGAGTAAAATTAAGCATTTCTAGGATATAAAAGACGAGAACAGTCCTGGCTTGTGTATGGTACAATTTTAGAAGAACAGCCGACCGGTAGGAGATAATTTAATGTGCTCCCTAAATGATGCTGATATCCACATATTACGTTATTTGAACAGGTGGGAGGTACATATATGGGTATTTGGTGTTTGCCTTGGTTTACTCCATTAGATTTAATGGTTTGTTTTTTTATTCTGTTTGCTATTTTGTTTGTTTACGTAGCAGTGTGAAGGGGGTGACCCCAAAAGGTCCCATGACACCTACTACCATGTACAAGGCAACCATTTATAATGCTTATTTTTGTAATGTTGGTGCAGTGTTGGTGCAGGTAACATGATCTTTATTGGAAGATTGGAAATAAATCAAAAAATACACTTGTGGAGCTACAATGAACTACTCAGTCTACATTAATTTGATTTAATTGTTTTAAATAGTGGATATTTTGGTAGTAATTGTTTGTACTTGTATAAATAACTATTACGGTCTGCAAAAGTAATAAGGAAGGAAATATTTACATTGGAAACACTTGGCATTCGATATGTGGAATGGGAAAATTGTTTAGCTCATAGTCAATGTTGAATAGAGTAATATAGTCCGGGCGTAAAAGGTTAGTACACCGAATAAACTTAGGGTCGCTTTTACTATATCGAAGTTATTTCCTTGCAAAGGTATAATGAGATAAAAGTCTGGAGACGGATTTAAAAGGGTTTTTTTTTTTTTTTTTTGGTGGTTTCAAATATTTAGCAAATAGAGTAGTGTTTAAAACGTACTATGAGTCTATTGATTTATGCAAATATTCAAAATTAATTGGGATCTTAAATGCTAATAACTTCAACGCATGATTATTTAAAGTTTTCATTACAATTATGCAGACATGACTAATAATCCTTTCCACATAAAAAACTAACTTACCTTCAATCCATGAACAACACTGTGACGCTCTCCGAATCCATATGATGCTCCCATCGTATAAATACGGGAAATTTCCCTCCCATGGCGAATCCGTCGCCACGGAAAGGCCCTCCATCTGACTCGGACCACTTGTGATGGTCAAGTGTCCGGGTGAAGGACACAGAGGTGTCATTTGTCCCACCCCTTCTATGGGAATCCTATATAGCGGAAGCGTACATACATGTTAGCACCTAGCAACAATACTAATAAATAATATACCACCACGAAGGGTGGCCCATCATCATCAATACAACTAACAACAGAATACCAACATAACAAAGGAAATACACCATAACTAAGGGCTCTACCCGGCTCGAGACTCCATGGGGCGACCCGGTCGGGGGCCTCAAGATAACAGCAGACAGAGGTATGACATGGCGTTGGCTGGCATAAGACAATGGCTAGGGTAGTCCACTCCATCCGCCCCTCCTGTGCACACTTTGCAGATAGGCTGAATCATGCTATGACGTGCTTGTAGCCCTCTGGAGACGCAATCCCAAGGAATCACCCTTCGGGACTACTCAGGGGTTACATCTCCCGGCCTCGATGAGGCAAGTCGAGAGGCTCTCCTCCCAGAATGATGGATCCCCTGGGGTGTGCTAGAGAACACGCGTGCCCCCTCGATGACCCCCCCAAGATCCGCATTCGGAGCTTACTTCCCTAAATCTAAAGGCTGGCTCACCAGCCCGCTCGAGCCCGTGATCGGCCATATAGACTCGCCCGCCCGCCCGGAGAGTGTCGGACCCATACCCGCCCCCACACAAGGTGGCCAGGCTATAAGCCTAGCACACCATCTGAGATCCCAGCCACGCTTAGGCAGGGATCCCACCCCCGATTCACCCTCATACTCATTATCCGGTGTCTTTGAACCACATCATAGCATCCACGGCCCGGGGTTGGCTCTTGTGCACAGGCCGCATTTCTTGGGTTTTAAGGGTTCTATCTAGGAGCATCTCTACTTCTTCTCTACTCCCCTTCCCCCAACCCATACAACCACGGGAGGAATAGAAAGAAAGCTATCCTTATACATCCATCCATCCATAGCTTCGAATAGAACATAAAATAGAGATTAACCATACATCTATTCATACAAAGGTTAATCCTAGCTACCTTCTGAGCATACAAGGGTTAGTCATATGACTATCTAGGAATCCAAGCTATCTACATACTAACCGGGATCATAGCTAGATCTACTATCTCTCTGGTTCCCCATCCTTCTGGCTGGAACAGGGTGGAACTCCTCCTCCTCCTCCAACCCCCCCCCCCCAATTTGAATTGGGGCAAATGGGGGTATAAAACCCCAATTTGGGTCCCAAGTTAGCAACTCTCTCTTGCCCAATCGATTTGGGCCAGGTGGCAACTCTGGGTTGGCTAATATCACCTACTTTAGTATTTTAGCCCCTTTTAATATTAGGTTAAGCCCTAAATTCGAATTAGGGTTTTGGGTTAGGTTTCCACTTTAATAATTAATTATTAACATAGCTAACCTTAGCTTATGAACAATTAAGGTGCCATTAATTAGTCCGAGTCAGACGGAGGACCTTTCCTTGGTGATGGATTCGCCATGGGAGGGGAATTTCCCGTATTTATACGATGGGAGCATCGTATGGATTCGGGGAGCGTAACAAACACATCATAAATTTGGCTGATTTTAGCCTTTTCAACTTTGCAGTGTCACAACATCACTGGGCGTCGTCGAAATAATCTGCTTGCTTAGGCAGCAGCTGAGATAACCAAGTTGTTCTGCCATTAGTTAATGTTTAGTCCCCAAACTAGTGTTAAAATGACAATTTCATTTTAAAGGTTCAAAATGTTAAATATATCATGTAAATGAAATTGCTGCAAGATCATACAATGGTCTGAAAATAGAATTATATGCATATGTCTAGAATAATTATTTAGGCACACCTATTATACGCGTACATTTGTTCTCGATAAGTATCTAGATCGATGTAGCGATAAATTTTGAATCATAAATCTAATATAAGAAGTGCCTAAAGTCGTATTTAATTAAAGTGAGTCTCATTCCATTCCCACTTTTTTTTGGAACCCTGTTATTTTACACAAAAAGGAGCTCGGAAAATTACTCCGACTCGAAAACTGTCCAATATTTGTCTATTAGTGGGTCCAAGCTTTCTCCCAGTTTTTCTCGATCATGAAGTCAAGAACAAGAACAATACAACTCAAACAAAGGAATTTCATTCTGATTGAAAGCAAAGTTGTAGTTGAAAAGAATTTTTATTAATAAATTGAATAGCTACAATGTATTTTACATCAGACGCAGAGACCATGGCGGTCTTGCTGTCACTATAGTTACATCATCGTGGTAGGTGGTCCATCTTAGGGGATTGTGGGGCTTCTTCTTACTGTCTGTAAGCCTTGGGGGCAACTTGAAGAATGTGGAATGCCTCACGAGGAGGTGCCTCAGGAACCACCCGCTGACCTGTCCACCCGATTTCTCCACTCTCCTCCCGCAACTTTTCATCGAATATGCTCCTTCCCAACCTCCGTGGATGTCATGCAATGCTTGCAAGATGCTTTGAGCTTTCTGGACTTGCGAAAGTTTCTTCCTCTCTTCTTCATCCCTTGAGGTCACATAGCGTCTGCAATCACGAGCAAGCTTATCCCAAAGGCCGGGTAAGAGTGTAGCCTGAGCGGGATCTGTGCCAGAGCGGGATCTCTGTCGCCTGGAGCGGGAGCTGTGCCGTCTGAAGCGGTAAGAGTGTAGCCTGAACGGGATCTGTGTGTGAGCAGGATCTGTGCCTGAACCACCTGGAGCAAGGACAGTCCATAATTAATAATTACGGTGCCATTAGTTAAAACGAAGAAAAAAATGGAGAATTCAAAATACAATGGAGAATATTCATTCCATATAGCTGCATCCAATCACGTGACAAGTAGTGCCTGTCGAGAAAGGTCCTGGAAAGTCAAAGTACAACCATTTTCATTACAGAATAGGGCTGCATCCAATCACACAAGGAAGTATATAAATGGTCTCTTGAACGGGACAAGCAGTGCCTTTCTCGACTTGCGAGTCGAGCAAGGCCCTGGAAAGCCAATATACAACCATTATCATTACAGAATATGGCTGCATCCAGTCACACAAACAAGCATACAAATGGTTTCATCAATAGGACAAGCATGCCTTTCTCGACCATGAAAGTCGAGAAAGCCAGCGAAAACTCAATGTACAAGTATATTCATTACAAAATATAGTACATTTATTCACGTGTCTTTACAAAATTCACTCAACTTTGCTATCTGAAAGCAGAGGTCACTCTTCTTGATCACCATGATATTTGTCATCCATAGCCCTCATGATGGCGCTGCTCTCTGGATCGACCTGCTTGAGGTTCGGATAGTTCCTAATCACATCGCCCACAAGAATGGAAAACAAGGATTCCGCCAACACCGAACGAGATTGAAAGACAACCACCTATCGTTTCATACTCTTCCGGTTGATAACTCCGGTATGCTTCATAAACCTTTTCCATCCTTTTCACCATAATAGGCTTCCCCTTTGTGATGGCTAGATCAAGGTCTGACACATGCTCGACCCTTTCATTTCCCCAAACAAACTTGAACTTCAAAACCGGAAGGCCGAGAACACCAAGGACATTGACAAGGTTGCTTTTCGCCATACAAGACCATATGGCCACTTCGAATCCCCGTTGCAGGCACCATTCAATAATTTTCTTTGCTTTAGGCCGAGGATACACGATTTTAAACCCCACTTTTGTCGACTTCTGCGAGGTGTTAAGCTCGGGGACTTCACCATCGTGGTATACTGCAGCCAAGACTCCATTGACTTCGAAAATTATAAGCTTGGTGGGTGCCTCTGGATCCCAGTTTGAGTTTGGCTCTGACCAGATTTCCTCTTGATCGGGATCCATATGCGGGATCATTATTCTTTCATGTCCTTTCTTGCTAGCCGCACTATCTTGTTCTTGACTGTCTTTTTTGGATGCAGTATCCTCCCGATGAACTGAGCTCGATGTCCCTGGAATGATGAAAGACGTCAGTTACGAAACGAGCTTCTCGACTCACGAGTCGAGAAAGGAAAAAGTTAAAGACTCGGAGGTTTTCTCGACTCGCGAGTCGAGAAACCCTCCGAGAGCAAAGTGAACTCACCCCAATCTCAGATTCTCCACTATTTATCCGCAGCAATCTCGTCTAAGCCTTGGACATCTCCGTCATCTTTATCTCCTCGATGTCGGCCGTTGTCTCCGTCATCTTCGTCCTTACTGCTTCCAGCTGTCTTCCTCTCTTTGAAATGCTCATGAAGCAGGTCCAGGTATGACCGAATGGTTTCAACCATGTCCTTGTTCCCAATCACGGATATTGGTCTCATTCCATACAGCATAGCCCCTTGAGAGAACAGGCCATTCATGTACCACTTTCGCATACAATTTGATCTTCCCCGACCTGCCTGGTTAAGAAGTACTTGATAACTCTTGGTGGGATAGGAATTCTATGTATTGACCTGTCGCACCATCGGTTTTGACTTTGTCAATCAATGGCACATCCTCCATAAACTGCCGCCTTCCGTGGTTCCATCCGCTCTTGAGAAATCATGAACTCTTGAAAAGTGGTGCTCGCTAGACCACCACTTGTGTCGGTGCACCGATCTTGAAACCATAACCAAAACTATATTGGCAAAACTTGGTGCCTTGGCCAGCCAAGTCTACACTCATGTTCCAGTTTCAGATATGGAATACAAGATCTTGTTAGTGAAGTTAATATCAGCTGCCCATTGTGACACAAAGAATTGTCCGACCGTCCGCATGCAAAAGATAAGGAAACCGAAAGTATCCAATTTCGGTCATGTCCGACATCGCCTTGTAGCGCTCAATGTCAGCCTTTTTCATAAAATAGGGTGGGGTCTTCGGATCATAGTCATGGCAAATAGTGCCACGGGCTCAGGCGCCAGTTCAAGACCATCAAACCCCTTGTGTCCCAAGGTTACCAAGAAGGGAGGGAAGCTATCATCGGTCTTAAATGGGACCACCCCGAATTTAAGCTTCCGCTTCAGAAGTGCCATATAGGATAGCACGTTCAGGAAAGGGGGCTATTTTGACGTTATGCTTTAACTTCGTGTTGATGTAGGATTGACATAGTCGGTTCAACTCCTTCATGTCTTCCTCATCAAGCGCAGCCTTCTCCTTATAATAATCAAAATCATGGCATGCATTGGATGCAACATTGCAAAGCTCTGTGATGCCTTCTTCCAATCCAGAGGAAGTATTAGAGACACAAAAGTTACTGGAAATGATGGACGATCACCTTGAGATTGTTCCGGGGGTTCTTCTTTGTCGATCCTATAAGAAGACAAGAAGATCTCAATTCTCCAATACCTAGTGAAAGGGACGCTTATCAGTGGAAGACGCTACGTGGGCACTACAAATAGATCTTGAGAAGCAGTACCCACAACTCATGGAGCAATGCAAAGATCGGCTCGTCACCCAAGTAGTAATAATAACCTAACTGGAGATAGGGAGTGGAAGGTAGATTAAAAAAGTCTACTTCCGTCCCACGGAAGTAGACTTAATCTTTGAGAGATACTGAGGTCATTCGGGCATGCATTGATAGGAAACTTTGGGGAGGACCCTATCCTTCACGCCCAAACACGGGGAAGGACCCTATCCTCCATGCCCTCGTGCAACTAAAGGTGTAGGCATGAGTTGGCATCCTAGGCATGATAGGGCGCTCGTCTCCACGGCCACGATGGAAGAAATATAATCTTCCTATGCCGAGATATGCCTTGTATTCATGTAGTTGTAATTAATGGGTGGTTCCTAATAACCAACCCTTATAATAAGTAAACATATTCTAGCGTGAGTGTTGACCTGCGCAGCCAATAGGAGAGTCTACGGGAGGAAGATCACATCATGTAAGACTTGCAACACATAATTTTGTCTCGATGTGTTGTAAGGAAACAATATGGAACCTTAAGTAGGAAATTTTGGAACTATGTTAATAATAATAATGGTATAAGCTTATAAAAATTTGTGAATAATAGATGATAAAAGTAAGAGGGTGAAAGACTCCCTTACCATAGTATGATATTAAACAAGGATGTGTTATAGAAATTATAACGTAAATATTACCTTGGGGTAATTGTGTTGTAAAATTATATGCATCAAATGTATTGCAGGTTTCCAAGGTGGAGACGCGTGATGCCGGTGACATCAAGTCAAGGTGGGGAGAATATGACGCGTTCCAAAGATAATAATAATATAACGTATATTATATCGCACGTCACCCGCACATGTCACGGATGACATGTACTTTGCGAGACGATAGGGTTGCACCTAGGGGCAAGGGTTGCACCTAGAGGGCAACATTGAATGTTGTGCATGTTAAATAAACATACACAATTAATAACCCCATGGATTCCCATTGCCAAAATGGCTAAACCCCATTTGGCCAATGTCTAACCTAACCCTAAGGGTTTCTATAAAATGGCTTTCCCCTTAAACCCTAAACCTTTCTTCTCTTTGCATTTTTAGGGTTTTTCCTAGAGCTCCTTCCCTCTCGAATTCTAGGGGTTCTCTTGAGCCACTTCGCCAAGTCAAGACCCCTAACTCCGATTGCTCGGCTCGAAAAGCCATCTTGCACAACAGATCATCGGTAGCAGCAGTCTTCGCCAGGATCGAGGCATGGATGCATTCCCGTGATCGGGAGCAGGCCAAGGACTGCATCTAGTCATTCGTTTGTGCAAAGCCGTCTTTTGGCTAGGCAATAAGCTGGTTTTAGTATGTTAGATCAGCCATAGAGGCCTGATAGACCCGGGAGATCATAAGCCCCAACAAAGGAACCTAACTCTAGATGTTTAAGCAGATAGGTTTGATGTTATTCTCTATTTCAGCCTGCGGATGTTGTATGTATTTCACTCGCGGACCTCCATGTATTGGGAAGGGGGTAGAGGCCCAAAGTCCGTAGCGTATGATCCTAGATAGCCTACTAGTTCTGGAATTACATGCTCGTCGGCACGTGAGCCCACCCGGTTGTGGGTGGCGTGGCTAGGCCGGGTTGATAAGGAGGAACTTGTCCCATCACGTGCATGACCCCTATGGTGTGTAAGGCCTACCGGGGTCTGCGGGCTAGGCTTAATGGCTTGTCACCACGCGGTCGGCAAGGCATGAGCTCGACACTCGGGGGGTGATGCGCCACCTTCCATTGAGTTCAAGTCAATAAGGCAAGTGGCCCTCTAGTCACTGCGGATGGGCATGGATGCCTTTGGAGGAGAGGAAACTCTTCTTCCCGCCTCATCGGGGGCTGGGAGATGCAACCCGAGAGTAGTAGCCCCTCCGCTATTCACCCTAAGCAGGGTCGGGCGTCCGGGTCCCAATACTTTTCAACCTACCTCCTCAAAGTGTGTGCATGGAGGGGCGGATGGAGTGGGACTCACCTAAGCCATCTTATGCCGCCCAACCATTTGCCATGAATTTGCCCGGCATGACTTCCTCGAGGCCCAAGCCCGCCGAACCCCTTGAGTCCGAGCCCTCGGTAGGTTTTCCTTTGCTCATGTTGATGTTGCTGTATTGATGATGTTATGATGTGTTCACCCTCTCGAGGTGATTGTATTGTTATATTGTATCATGTGCTCATGTTTATTCACGCTTCAGCAGATAGGTCAACCTAAAGGGAGACGGGTGAATGACACATCCACTCTTCCCTTTGTCGGGCTCATTCCACCGGAGTGGTGTGTGGATGGCCCCGCCAGTATGGTCGACAGGGAATGTTCTTTTCTCGGGATACGGCGGTGCAGGCAGAGGAGGAAGGGACATCACATTGCTAGATGGTAAGGATCATTGGATGTGACACACAAAGCCACTTCATTTCAAGTTTTGGGTTAGGGATGGATAAATACCGATCATGCAATATAAGTGGAGACCAGTGACAAGTTGTGGATGCCTCAGCATAAGGAATCGAAGAAGGCAACGGGTGCTATAGGTGAAGTTCTTATTCCTAAAGGGCAGCTAAAACCACACCCCCTTCAAGATCGTTAAAGACTCTAGCCAACTAGTGAAGGGCATCAAGGATTATATAACGATTGGGATGATGTTTGAAATGGAAAGCACACCTCCACTCAAGAAAAATCACTATGGACTCCCTAATCACCATCGGAAGAAAGCTGTGACATGCTTAGAACCCAACAAACCATGAGGGGGGAGCTGAGAGACGGGTTCTATGGGAGGGTTCTCAAGGAGCAAGCACATCTAAGAAAGTTCACTTGGGTCCTAACAATGGTTCCAAGTGGTTTTGGGAAGTAAAGGCCTCAAAGTCAAGTGGTTTTATCTTCCCGAAAGGGATCCCTTTGAGGACATCAAGGAAGGATACTTTGTGCTAGTAAGGCCCCGACGGATGAGGATTGTCCAATATGGTTAGGGTGGCACTCTCTGATGTAACCACCACCATGGTCGATGGAGAGGAGTAAGGCCCCCGGATTCCAAGTTCAATATTGGGAGCCCATTGGAAGACACAAGAAGGGCAACTTGAAGGAGCAATACAATCGGATCGCCGGGAGAAGAAGTGGAGGGCAAATCATGCTGATCCTCAAAGGAGGGAATTGTGGAGGTGTGGTATGGTCATATCCAACTTGTCACATTTCAAAGGACAACACACAAGATCCCAAAAGGGAGATGGACAAAGCCATGAGCAACCTCCATGCTATATCATTGTATGAGGGTAGATAATATTGAGAAGCTTGAAAACTTTCTCAACCAACGGGTTTGTAAAATTTATGAGGAAAACAAGTTACCCAATTCTTTGTGTATGTTCTTTTGTGTATGATGTGCAATTGTATTCAAGCATTCAATTAATTTTTTTTTCTACAAGATGAGTCCCATTTTCAAACTGAAGTCCCAAAGTTCGAGATTTGACCCACTTTTAATTAAATGTTACTTCCTAGCATTGCCGGGCAAATGCTTTGAGAGTGTGGTATGAAGTAAGAATGGAAATAGATGTTGCTATGATGTCATACAATCTTCTTCAGATGCAAAATAATGTAAGATCGAACACTAAAGATGTATATGTTAACCAAATAAATAATTTTCACAAAATATTGTAGGCGTTATAAGAAAAGGGTTCAAAATATCACTACTAAAAAGGTGAGTTAGCGACGCCAACATTGATTGCATATAACATCTTGAAAACGCTGTAATGACGTTTAAAATGACATCGCTTAGGATTCGCCGCGGGCGCTGCATCGTGATCGCCGCGGTAACGCTCAATATGTCCGGTATTACATTGTTATCTCGCTGCTCTTACGCTGGCATTATATATAGTGTCGTAAAATGACGAACATGTGGCGTGGTTTGCAACGCCCAAGACGGGCGTGTAACATCTGTAATATGCAATGCTATGTTGTTCTGGCGGTTTTATGTCGCATGAAATGTCGCTTTTATGACATAACATGAAATGTGTTTGTAATTACGCCATTATGCGGCTAGATTACGAATAAAACCTATACAATTGAATAATATGAATATGTGAAGCATAATAACAAGGGGTTACTTTTAGATTTTTTTACGCTTTTTCATATGGTTTTTCTATGATTCGTTGTTGTATTCGTTGAGGTGTACTAAATAGTATTTCTAGAGTGCACCCTTTATGGGCCGTTGATTTTCGTTGGTTGGAAAAGGGTTGTTGTCTTTCTCTGCATGTGTTTGTGTACGAACACTATGCAAGTGTGTAGATGCATGTGCACATGCATGTGCATGTATGCATGTGCACATGCATGTGCATGTGTGCATGTGCATGTTCATATGCATGTGCATGTGCAAGTGCAAGTGCATGTGCATGTGTGCATGTGTGTGCATGTGTACTTTGCCCTTGGATTCTTATGGTCGAGTGGATTTTACTACCACGAGATGGATTTTTTTGCTCACACTTACAAAGGTATTTGTTTTTAATGTTTCTTCAGTTAGCATAATGTTTTTTTTACAAGGTATTGGTTCCCCGATTCTACAATGTGTAGTGTCGCAAAACCCCTTTGTTTCCTTCCTATGATTTGCAGTATTCAAGTTTAGGCCCTCCGCTTGTTTTCAACTCTGGATATTTTCAAGCTTCCGGATTGTTCATGCAGCCAAATTTTAGTTTCAATCAACAAACGGATTCTTGCGCGCACAAATACGCGGATTATTCCTACTTTCCATGTCACGCAGATGAATCGGGTCAAACAAGGGGCTACAAGAATACATTTATATTGTAGGTTTGAACTTTAATCGAACCGTAAGGTGAATCATGCATTACCTTTTAAGCTAGAGATGGAGCATCCAAAATCATATGGATTGATAAACAATGGTGTCATTGTGAAAAGAAATAGTAGAAGTGGAAGTAACAAGATGTATAATAACAGAGGGTTTTCTTTGTGTTGTAAACTTTATGACTTTCAGAACAATGGGATCAATCTGCTCTATCTTTATGGTAACTTTTACTTATGTTCTATTTGTTTTATTGTGATCAAATTCAAAAGCTACAGTGTGATGAAAGCCTCAAATGAATTCTAGTTTTTTTCTTGGTTTGAATTCTAAAATTTTTGTCACACCTGTTTGACGTTCCTAAGGTCCCCTCGGCGGGCCAAAAAATTTTTGCAACACAAACCATTAACATCCAACATATAAAAATTAAATCCCCAACACATAACAAACCATTGACATTAACAACCAACACATAACTACCATTGACATTAATTAACATAACCATTGGGTCCAACACATTTAAATTAAAAATCCCCTTAAACCCCTTTGGTTTGGGGTATATTCACACGGGGTGACTCCGGGCAACGAGCTGTTGGATAGGCATATTCACCCCCTTTATTCCTTAATCTATACCGCACGTAAAGTTTCCTCGTGGGGTGGGCAAGTACAAAATTTGCTATAATCAGATAATAAGATTAAAAAATACTATAAGATTTCAAGCAGAATACTATATGGTGTTTGAATAAGGTAGTATCCATGCTCATCATTCATGAAATGCTAAAGATGCTGAACTATAAGGGACTCAAGAGAAGATTATCTTCTTAAGCTCTATGAAAGCATCAGACACATCTTTGAGTAACTTCGTCATTTCCAACTTTTTTCAAGGCGGCTTGCTTCTTCGAGCTCTACTTGCCGGGAGATTGAGCCTACTATAAAAACTGTAAGAAAGATAGATGGAGGTACAATAGTTCCAATTGCGCTAAGAGTTCTATAGTTTACTTGAGAAAATGAAATGATAATCTAAATACTAGAAGCCCCAAACACTTAATTGTGATAATCTGGTTTATAAGCAGGACAAAAAAGCTTCTGTCAAAAATAGAAAATTTTAAAAGAGAAAAAAAAAATGTTACAATCTCTTGAAGTCGATCTAAAGTAACAAGTTCATTAAAGAATAGTATAATAAACAAACAAAGATCTTCATGGACATAATTATACAAAATTCAAATTCGAATTTACCCAGAGGTCGTTCCCTCTCTGACAACTTGCATCAGGCTTTCTATTCCCTAATATAGATGTCTCCTCGGAGTGCAAGGAGGCAGAGTAGCTTCAAAAAATAGCTCGCTTTAATTAGCAAACAGCCTAGAATCTATATCATGCTCAATCAACAATGACAACCATATGCTTGATGATGATGATGATGATGGACCATAACATTCAATCTCATGGATTTTTTTTTGAAGGACTTTTCTTTTATTATCGAGAAAGTTACAGAGTACAATGGGGACTAATAACCCGATTGGAGAGAATGTCCACCGTGAGCAAAACCACCCCACTCAAATACAACATCTAAACAATATGAAGAGCAAGCAAAACTCATAAGTAAGTATGAATCAAGATAGTGCTCCCAAATATGGCTCTTCACCCTCATTAGCAATTGATGAGCACCCTCAATGCTTTGATAATTCCGTTGTTGGGCATCAAGAAGGATCTGCGTATCCTAACAAGTAAGACCTTTGAATATGAGAAGATTCCTTCTTTTCCAAATGGACCAAATGATCCATCGGGAAGCCAAATGAAACCCTTTTTTGCCAAATTATCCCAACTACTTGGATATTAGCTAATAACACCTTATGGCTATTCAAATTGCAAGGAAAGAGGCCTTGAAGCCACAAAACCAAGCATGTCCGACATGTCTACATAGGAAGAAGCAATGCTCAATTGTCTGCCCCCCAATATGCACATGAATAAAGGGACAAACTGACGAAATCCAAGGCAGAAAACTGTAATATTAATGTCTTGTATTAACGACATGAATGACTTGCCACCATAAACAAATACTTTGGGATGGAGTAGTTTATCCCATACCCATTTCCATATCGCCGATCCCTAGGAATGACCAAAAGGCCATTTGGACGAAGGAGGCAAGACGTCGCTGTTAGCAAGACCTTGTACATGGAATTTTACCAACTTATATCCGCCGGACACGCTTCATGAACTATCCATCTTGGGGTCATCCACTTGTCCTTTACTGGAGGAAGAATTGAAGACACCTTTCGTCAAATAGCTTGATCCCACCTTAAAAGGAGGGAACTTAGCTCTAAACTCTTCCCATGTCAGTTAAACCGCCTTTTGATTATTATACCAATCAGATATCATATACACTTTCTTTGCCTCTCCATCGACGTTAAGTCAATGGGTGGATTGAAACTAGGGACCACCGTTCAATGGAATCACCAACAACTTGGTTGATGTTGGTGTGCAAAGATGGTGAGTACTGGCTTAGATTGTACAGCCTCCCATGCAACTAGCAACCTCTAAGAAATGGGGACTTTATTGGGGTGGCGCGGTCAGTGGATGTCGCAGACCTGTGGGAAAAGTGGCCTAAGAGATCGAGATCCAAAAGAAATGCACATTTTGTAAAGACCGATAAAACAAGGCGGAACAGGGACTCATCCACCTTATTAAAATTCTCCAAATAAACTTAAATCATCCCTCTTGCTCTGCAAAAAATTGATCATTCAAGGCCATAAAATGCTTTGGCAACATGCACTTTTCCCAAAAATCGACTTTGACATGTTGATGACACCCTCCTCATTCCCCCGGATGAAGTTCCCGACAACCTCGGACGAAGTTGTACCTTTGACTGTGGAGCCAACATGAACAACAAAGCATATACACATGGGTCTTTGCTTAAACCGAATTTTAGCCACAACGATTCGTCCCCGCCATGGAAAGCTTACTGTGGACCACCGTAAAAGGTGCTTTTCCTAGCCCATGGATGACACTTGAGAATCCCATTCTCTTCTAAATGATTGCCATGATTTCATGTTATGACCTATGTGGACAAAATTTGTTCACATGTTTGAAGTGCCCTAGAAAATGGCAAAATATCTAACATCAACATCGGATCTTCATTCAACATAACAAGACATGCTGATCACTTCTTTAAACTACCCAAAAGCATTATATCTTTAGCTACCATCTTGGTTTAACTAATGAGACAAAAAAGCCACTTAAGTTTTTATTCAACTAAACTATCACTATTGGAACAAGCGATGAAAGATCTTTGTTATGTTAAATTTTACGCTAGAATCAAGTACACCAAGGACATAATATATGACATCTAATATCTATTAGAAATCAAGATCATCGTAGTTTAAACCAAAACAAAAGGCAACAAGACATATCACTTTGTCCGAGAAAGTTTAATGATTATAGGCAATATAATCCGGCAGTAACCCTTCCTCGCATTCAACAACGGGCACAAATAATGAAATAATAACGAGAATTATTAACCATCTCATGAACCCGAAATTGCAATTTGAATTTTCAGAAGAAAGAAAAACCGGGCATGGTTGAACACTACAACTTTATTGTCAATTGGTATAACCTGCAAAACCGACGCTTGTATGTAAAGTCCGGGATGTGGTATTTCTAGACTTTTGTGATACTTTCGCCAACCCATTATTAGCGGGTAGTATTTTCGCAAAAAAAATGTTATTTCTGGCCAAAAAGGAGGTATTTTGGGCAAAAAAATGGGTATTTCTACAAAAAGTGGTATTTTCGCCAAAAGCAAGCTGAAAAACTGGGTAGCGGGCAGGTTGAGATCTTTGGTTGGATCATTGTTGCGCTCCATATAGGCGGCTTGAATTGCCAAAAGCCCTTCTAATCACTTTCTTGCTCTTTAACGTTGGTTTGATGAAGAGAAAGTTGCATTTGAGCTCGTAGAGCCGGATCGATCCAAAAATTCAAACAAACGCTTGGTTCGAGCTTGAAATTGTGAAGTGTACGGTGGCTATAACGTGGCCGTAAATATACCACAAAAAAGTTCAGAACCATTATCCCAACTCTAAATACGATGGTCCCAAAACCTTGTTGAATTAAAGTTTTAAATTAAACGAAAAGGACAATAGAAGAGAGGTTTGAGGAACAATAAACACCAAAACATGTTGTTAATGTAGAAGACCAAAACCTAATATCTAATCACAAAATGTCAACTCATAGGGCCTAGGTGGAGTTACAATGACTCTTGAACTTTCTAATAGCTCTATTATACTTTTGTTGGTTTATTCATAGTTCTATTGCATTAAGACGTTAGGTTTTTACTCGATATTTTAAAAAATCAATTTTTATGAGAATGGCCTTTGCGTGAGCAAAGTTCATTTTGGCCCTACTCTATCAAAATTAGTATGTCGAGATAAAATAATAAGAAAAAGAATAGAATAGAATAGAATATGATTTTATCGTTCACGGGAGACCCAACCGCCTATGGGACCCAAGTACAAAGAGAAGAAGCGATACATTACCAGGATTAAAAAAATCCCCGCCCGGCTGGTTTCGGGGAAAACCTTAGTAGCAATAAGGATGCCGAAGACATTACCGCACAGCTATATACATAATCAAGTACATACCGAGGTTAACGTCGGATTGTGGGGCATAATCGAAACTACAGATCCATTACCCTCCGGAGGCACGATCCCAAAAGTAGCTCGGACGCCGTGTTTAGTAATGCAAGGCCCGATGGGGTACAACTAACCGAGCATAACCGAGTCTCGATATGCTCGTGACGGGACAGCCCGAGGGCTGACTTTCATCCTCACGGCTCAAGGATGTTATTTGATGCATCGGCCCTCACGCTGCAAACCATATTTTAAATTGTGGTCACTTTCAAACCAATTCACCAAATTGATTCTATCTAAGGGACTAAGTTATCGAAGCCGCCATGGAGACTATCTACGATAGTTTCCACTGGCCTTAGCAAAATGGAGGCAGAGAGATTCTCAACGAAGCCCCCGGATGGCTTAATTTACGCTATAAGCTCTGCAACAAAGAATTTAATCGTGGTTCAGTTCTAACAAGGTCTTTTGAAACCAGTTGATTGGACGATGTGCATAAGGTAGCAATGGAGATGAGTCGGCAGTGACACCTGCACTTTTCATCGCAGTCACGCTGGAGAAGGATACACGAATCGCTTTTGAGACAAGTTTTTGATGCAGATGCCTTGTTGATGAGGCCAATGTAAGATGCGAAGAATTCCTCGAGAGGTCGCGGATCCGCGGATACAATGGCCCAAGGAGTTCTTGGCAGAAGAGGTGAGTTTTAGAGATGCTTGTTTCCATTATTTTATTAGAATGCTTGCTAGACTGGAATAGAACATGGAACTGCCTGGAGACCACCATTCGTTGTTTCCTTGTTGAGCATATTTTAGCATCGTAGACACTCTGCGCTGAGAGATGCTCGACAAGGGAGCAACCAATCGGACTAACGCCAATAAACGACCATGTAAACCTGTAGTTTGTTGAACTGCTCGAGAGCCGACCGATGATTTATTTTCCTTGTCGGCATATTTCGGGCGTCGAGATGAAATATACGGGTTGAGAGATGCTCGCTAAGGAAACAATAAATGGGAGTAAATCGCTAACAGCTCTATGTGCCCGTGAGTTTAAGTGGAATGGATCCTTGTGTTTAGAAGCCGCCCTATGATGGAAGAAGTGCATTCCCCGGTTAGTCGCAGAGTTCACTAAAGCTCGGAGCCACTCTCCTTCGCAAACATTCGAGGAAGATGGTTCAAGGAGCCGCGGCTCGTATTACGCAGAGGCACCTGACCGAAACGAGAATGCAACTAGACCTTTAAATGGTGAAGAGAGGATGTGATTAAGGTATTGCGACATGTCGAACCACGGGCCTTCTCACCGCTAGTCGAGAAAGCCCCAGCACTCCTAAGGGATGCATTTCAAATGCATTCCCTCAGGTTAGTTTCATTTCATTCGGTCCTCCTCGCAATATTCGAGGAAGATGGTTCAAGGAGAGCGGCTCGACCGGTAGAGGCACCACACTCAAAACAAGAATGCACCAGAGATTGCGGGTCAAGGGCAGATGTGGATTAAGGTCCCTCGCATTACGGTGTGAGACTAGCGGGTCTTTTCGAATTAACGAAATCGAGAAAGCAGCCACCGCGACCTTAAGGATGTCACTTTAAGGATGCATCAGGCGGTTAGCGCAGGCCTCCACTCAGCCCGGTGCCCCTCCCTTCTCGCAATATTCGGTGGAAGATGGTTCAAGGAGAGTGGCTCGAAGCTCGACCGGTCGAGGCACCGCCACCGCAATACGCGAATTCACGCGGCTAAGGCATTTCGATTTGGCGAAGTCGAATGTTATAGCAAGCCAACAACAGAATAATGAGTAATTTCCGGAGTGTTACAGTTTAGGCATTCTCGATCATGAAGTCAAGAATGCACACAAAGGCGGTAGCTGGCTATAGCATTATCGACGGAGAAAAAAAATGTGTTGGCCAATGAGGCATTCTCGACTCAGCCGAGAATCGAACGGTAGCCTGCACCAATCGAGGGGATAGGATACATTGAGGTTTAGGACCATTTTCATGAAGAGAATGGAGGGCTCAATCTAGGACTGAACCTACCTACATCTTAGGGGTTGAATCGCCATCAAATTAGTCAACCCTTAGAATAGAGTTCGGCCCCCAAGTAGCCAAAGCAAATAGAGCGAAGATGGGTAGATGCTTAATGTCTATGTGTCCTTCAAAGATGCAAGATTGATGGGTAGCCAACCGCACCAAAGCAGGGGAGTGAATCAATGGAAGCAATGCAACGCCAAGTCGCTCCAAATTAGTCGACACCGGCTCAATGGGGAGATGTATTTAGGGCCTTAGCTGGCGCATAACAAGGTGGGGAGAGGCTTTGCATAAATTTCTTACGCCATGATCTATTGTTTGTGACTCAAGATTTAGGAATGAGCTAGTAGCCTAGCTTTTAATTAAATTATTCGTGGTTGTGAACCCGGGTATAACTAAATTATATAATCTAAGTATATATTATGCAGGGCATTGATAGCACTCCATGAGGGCATGTATCATGCTTTAATGCCTTGTTGATAAATTATATGTTCATAATAAATGCGACAGATAGTTTTGTCTTGTGTAGATATCTCAAGATTTCCAGATAAAGTAAGATAATAATTACATAAAATCTAGTTAAACCTTCGCAGGATGTAATTCTTCCAAAGGCAATTAAGTAACCTTCATAGGGTCCCGGACAAATATAATAAGAATTTGTCTATCTTCCTTCATAAGTATAGCAACTATAAAGTATATATACATATAAGGGTGATACATCAACAACTAAGTAGCGAGCAGGTGAGTCACGCCAACACTTGGATCCCCATGGTATAAACCCTAGCCATGTGATAAATAATTAGAATACTTTTCAAAATAAGTATTGTCTCGATAATTGTATGATGACATATCTTAGAGGTCGAAGTTATCATATAAAATGCTTAGTTAAATATGATACTATTGAAAGCAATATATCCAATACTACTATAATGTTAATATAAAAATATTAACCGTAGTAACAATTGCATGCATTAAGTCCAAAATAGATCATGTGGGTCCAAGGTTGTAATGTTTATTTAAGATTTTTAATGGATGCTAGCCGACATGCAATAGTTGGTGGAGGAAGTAATGAAGATATCCTCTAGCAGCAAGAGGTCGACAAAGAGCATACCGACACGCCTAAGATCGACAATTGCATAGATCAAGCTCGCATCGCATGTTAGGCTGAAGCTCGCGATCGCCGACATAAAGATCGGGCGATTAGGGGGGACAATTGCTGAAGCTCAGATCGACAATTGCAAGAAGCTTGCTGCAAGGTGCCGGACCATCTGTGGTAACCAAAAGAGTAGGTAACCAATCCTATAAGTTGGACCCGCCAGCACACATGAAGATCCATAGTGTTTTCCAAGTAAGTCCCCTAAAGAAACACACTCCTAAGTCCTAATCCGTAGAAGTATTAGAGACACAAAAGTTAATGGAAATGATGGACTCCATCACCTTGAGATTGTTCCAGGGTTCTTCTCGTCGATCCTATAAGAAGACAAGAAGATCTCAATTCTCCAATACCTAGTGAAAGGGACGCTTTATCGCTGGACGCCATACGGGCACTACAAATAGATCTTGAAGAAGCATCTACAACTCATGGAGCACAGAAAGATCGCCTGTCACCAAGTAGTCTAATAACCGACCGACATAGGGAGTGGAAGGTAGATTAAAAAGTCTACTTCCGCCCCACCTGGAAGTAGACGACCTTGAGAGATAATGGAGGTCATTCGTGCATGCATTGATAGGAACGCACTGGGAGGACCCTATCCTTTCACGCCAAATACGGAAGGACCCTATCCTCCATGCCTCGTGCAACTAAAGGTGTAGGCATGAGTTGGCATCCTAGGCATGATAGGGCTACCGCCTCCACGGCCACGATGGAAGAAACATAATCTTCCCATGCCGGAGATATGCCTTTGTATTCATGTAGTTGTAATTAATGGGTGGTTCCCTAATAACCAACCCTTATAATAAGTAAACATATTCTAGCGAGTGTTGGACCCGCAGCCAATAGGAGAGTCTACGGAGGAAGGTCACATCGCTAAGACTTGCAACACATAATTTTGTCTCATGTGTTGTAAGGAAACAATATGGAACCTTAAGTAGGAAATTTTGGAACTATGTTAATAATAATAATGGTATAAGCTATAAAAATTTGTGAATAATAGATGATAAAGTAAGAGGGTGAAAGACTCCCTTACCATAGTATGATATTAAACAAGGATGTGTTATAGAAATTATAACGTTAAATATTACCTGGGTAATTGTGTTGTAAAATTATATGCATCAAATGTATTGCGGGTTTCAAGGTGGGAGACGCGTGATGTCGAGGACAGATCAAGTCAAGGTGGGGAGAATATGGCGTTCCGGCGATAATATATGCCGAACACGTGATATTATAATCGCCATTATCACCCATACATGTCACGGATGACATGTACTTTAGACGATAGGGTTGCACCTAGGGGGGCAAGGGTTGCACCTAGAGGGCAACATTGAATGTTGTGCATGTTAAATAAACATACACAATTAATAACCCCATGGACCCCATTGCCAAAATGGCTAAACCCCATTTGGCCAATGTCTAACCTAACCCTAAGGGTTTCTATATAAAATGGTTTTCCCCTTAAACCCTAAACCTTTCTTCTTTGCATTTTTAGGTTTTTCCTAGAGCTCCTTCCCTCTCTCAATCCGGGGTTCTCTTGAGCCACTTCGCCAAGTCAAGACCCCAATCCGCATTGCTCGGTTTCCGAAAAGCCATCTTTGCACAACTGAATCATCAGGGTAGCAGTCTTCAGCAGGATCGTGAGGCATGGATGCATTCCTGGATCGGGAGCAGGCCAAGGACCGTGCATCTAGTCATTCACAGCAAAGCCGCCTTTTGGCTAGGCAATAAGTTGGTTTAGTATGTTAGATCAGCCATAGAGGCCCCGATAGACCCCGGAGATCATAAGCCCTAACAAAGGAACCTAACTCTAGATGTTTAAGTAGATAGGTTTGATGTTATTCTCTATTTCGGCCTACGGATGTTGTATGTATTTCACTCAGGACCTCCATGTATTGGGAAGGTAGAGGCCTAAAGCTGTGTAGCAGATGATCCTAGATAGCCTACTAGTTCCTAATTACATGCCCGGGTTGGAGCCCACCCGGTTGTGGGGTGGCTAGGCCGGGTTGATAAGGAGGAACTTGTCCCATCACGCGGTGATGACCCCTCCTGGTGTGTGGCCACCACCGGGGTCTCTGTGGGCTAGGCTTAATGGCTTGTCACCACGCGGTCGGCAAGGCATGAGCTCGACACTGTGGGGTGATGCGTCACCTTCCATTGAGTTCAAGTCGAATAAGGGCGCGGTGGCCCTCTAGCCGCCTGCGGATGGGCATGGATGCCTTTGGAGGAGAGGAAACTCTCTTCCTGCCTCATCGGGGCTGGGGAGATGCAACCCAAGAGTAGTAGCCCCTGGCTATTCACCCGTGGTGTCATGCGGTCCGGTCCCAATACTTTTCAACCTACTCTGCAAAGTGTGCATGGGAGGGGCGGATGGAGTGGACTACCCTAAGCCATGTTCTTATGCCAGCCAAATCCATTTGCCATGAATTACATGCGCATGACTACGGAGGCCTGCCGTCAAATCGAACCCCTTGAGTCCGAGCCACGGGTAGGTTTCCCTTTCTTCGTTATTGTTCATGTTGATGTTGTTGTATTGATGATGTTATGATGTGTTCAATTCTTCGAGGTGATTGTATTGTTATATTGTATCATGTGCTCATGTTTATTCACGCTCACAGATAGGTCGACCAAGGAGACGGTGAATGACACATCCACTCTTCCCTTGTCGGCTCATTCCATCGGGAGTGGTGTCGGTGGATGGCCCCGCCAAAGATTATTGAGGGGGAATGTTCGCCGATACGATTGTGTAAGAGGGAAGTAGGGGACATCACATTGCTAGATGGTAAGGATCAGTTGACAGGACACACAAAGCCACTTCATTTCAAGTTTTGGGTTAGGGATGGAATACCGATCATGCAATATAAGTGGAGACCAGGTGACAAGTTGTGGATGCTTGTACAAGGAATCGAAGTTGTGGCAACGGGTGCTATAGGTGAAGTTCTTATTCCTAAAGGCAGCTAAAACCACTACCTCCCTTCAAGACTGTTAAAGACTCTAGCCAACTAGTGAAGGGCATCAAGGATTATATAACGACGGGATGATGTTTGAAATGGAAAGCACACCTCCACTCTGAAGAAAAATCACATGGACTCCCTAATCAATTACTGGGAGAAAGTTGTGACATGCTTAGAAACTGAACAACCATGTGAGGGGGGAGCTGAGAGACGGGTTCTTATGGGAGGGTTCTCAAGGAGCAAGCACATCTAAGAAAGTTCACTTGGGTCCTAACAATGGTTCCAAGTGGTTTGTGGGAAGTAAGGCCTCAAAGCCGAAGTGGTTTTATCTTCCTGAGTGGGATCCATTTGAGGACATCAAGGAAGGATACTTTGTGCTAGTAAGGCCTGACGATGAGGATTGTCCAATATGGTTAGGGGTGGCACTCTCTGATGTAACCACCACCATGGCTGATGGAGAGGAGTTAGGCCCGGATTCCAAGTTCAATATTGGGAGCCCATTGGAAGACACAAGAAGGGCAACTTGAAGGAGCAATACACCGACTGCTGGGAGAAGAAGTGGAGGGCAAATCATGCTGATCCTCAAAGGAGGGAATTGGTGGAGTGTGTGGTATGGTCATATCCAACTTGTCACATTTCAAAGGACAACACACAAGATCCCAAAAGGGAGATGGACAAAGCCATGAGCAACCTCCATGCTATATCATTGTATGAGGGTAGATAATATTGAGAAGCTTGAAAACTTTCAACAACATGGTTTGTAAAATTTATGAGGAAAACAAGTTACCCAATTCTTTGTGTATGTTCTTTGTGTATGATGTGTAATTGTATTCAAGCATTCAATTCAGAATTTTTTTTTCTACAGTATGAGTCCCATTTTCAATCTGAGTCCCAAAGTTCGAGATTTGACCCACTTTAATTAAATGCGACTTCCTAGCATTCTTTGGGCAAATGCTTTGAGAGTGTGGTATGAAGTAAGAATGGAAATAGATGTTGCTATGATGCTCATACAATCTTCTTCGATGCAAAATAATTAAGATCTAACACTAAAGATGTATATGTTAACCAAATAAATAATTTCACAAAATATTGTAGGCGTTATAAGAAAAGGGTTCAAAATATCACTACTAAAAAGGGGTGGTTAGCGGCGCCAACATTGATTGCATATAAACGTCTTGAAAACATTGCACGGACGTTTAAAATGACATCGCCTAGGATTCGTCGTGGCGCGGCATCAGGACGTCGGTGTAACGTTCTCAATATGTCGGTATTACATTGTTATCTCGTTGCTCTTACGTTGCATATATAGTGTCGTAAATGACGTAACATGTGGCGTGTTTGCAACGTCCAAGACGGCGGTGTAACATCTGTAATATGCAATGCTATGTTGTTATCTCGTTGCTCTCATGTCGCATGAAATGTCGTTTTATGACATAACATGAAATGTGTTTGCAATTACGTCATTGCGTGCTAGATTATGGAATAAACCTATACAATTGAATAATATGAAAGGCCATGGAATTGAATAAGGTAGTATCCATACTCATCATTCATGAAATGCTAAAGATGCTGAACTATAAGGGACTCAAGAGAAGATTATCTTCTTAAGCTCTATGAAAGCATCAGACACATCTTTGAGTAACTTCGTCATTTCCAACTTTTTTCAAGGCGGCTTGCTTCTTCGAGCTCTACTTGCCGGGAGATTGAGCCTACTATAAAAACTGTAAGAAAGATAGATGGAGGTACAATAGTTCCAATTGCGCTAAGAGTTCTATAGTTTACTTGAGAAAATGAAATGATAATCTAAATACTAGAAGCCCCAAACACTTAATTGTGATAATCTGGTTCATAAGCAGGACAAAAAAGCTTCTGTCAAAAATAGAAAATTTTAAAAGAGAAAAAAAAATGTTACAATCTCTTGAAGTCGATCTAAAGTAACAAGTCTATCTAACAGAATAGTATAATAAACAAACAGCATCTTCTGTGGACATAATTATACAAAATTCAAATTCGAATTTACCCAGAGGTCGTTCCCTCTCTAGCAACTTGCATCAGGCTTTCTATTCCCTAATATAGATGTCTCCTCGGAGTGCAAGGAGGCAGAGTAGCTTCAAAAAAAATAGCTCGCTTTAATTAGCAAAACAGCCTAGAATCTATATCATGCTCAATCAACAATGACAACCATATGCTTGATGATGATGATGATGATGGACCGCAACATTCAATCTCATGGATTTTTTTTTTTTTAAGGACTTGAGCCTTTATTATCCAGAGAAAGTTACAGAGTACAATGGGGACTAATAACTCAGTGGAGAGAATGTCCACCAGAGCAAAACCACCCCACTCAAATACAACATCTAAACAATATGAAGAGCAAGCAAAAACTCATAAGTAAGTATGAATCTGAAGATAGTGCTCCCAAATATGGCTCTTCACCTCATTAGCAATTGATGAGCACCTGAATGCTTTGATAATTCGTTGTTGGGCATCAAGAAGGATCTGTGCATCTGAACAAGCAAGACCTTTGAATATGAGAAGATTCCTTCTTTTCCAAATGGACCAAATGATCCATGCAGAAGCCAAATGAAACGCCCTTTTTGCCAAATTATCCCAACTACTTGGATAGACTGCTAATAACACCTGATGGCTATTCAAATTGCAAGGAAAGAGGCCTTGAAGCCACAACCAAGCATGTCTGACATGTCTACATAGGAAGAAGCAATGCTCAATTGTCTCGTCCCTCTGTGCACATAAGGGACAAAGTGCAGATACCTCTGGACGAAATCTGTGCACCAGAATATTAATGCGCAGACAACGATGAATGACTTGCCACCATAAAACAAATACTTTGGGATGGAGTAGTTTATCCCATACCCATTTCCATACTGCTTTCTGCCGATCCCTAGGAATGACCAAAGGCCACTTGGACGAAGGAGGCAAGACGTCCGCAGCAAGCAAGACCTTGTACATGGAATTTACCAACTTATCTGCTTTGACACGCTCATGAACTATCCAATGCTGGGGGTCATCCACTTGTGCTACTGGAGGAAGAATTGAAGACACCTTCTGTCAAATAGCTTGATCCCACCTTAAAAGGAGGAACTTAGCTCTAAACTCTTCCCATGTCAGCAACTGCCTTTGATTATTATACCAATCAGATATCATATACACGTCTGCTGCTCTCCATCGACGTTGCGTCAATGGGTGGATTGAAGCTACCAGAGGACCACCGTCCAATGGAATCCACCAACAACTTGCAGTGGTGCTAGTGTGCGCAAGATGGTGAAAATTAAACAGAGATTGTACAGTCTCCCATGCAACTAGCAGTCCCTCTAAGAAATGGGGACGATTGGGGGTATGCGATCCGGTGGATAAAATAGAGCCCAGGGGGAAAAGTGGCCTAAGAGATCGAGATCCAAAAGAAATGCACATTTGTAAAGACCGATAAACAAAGGCGGGAACTTGGGGGACTCATCCACCTTATTCAAAATTCTCCAAATAAACTTAGAAATCATCCCCTTGCTAAAAAAGAAAATTGATCATTCCAAGGCCACCAAAATGCTTTGGCAACATGCACTTTTCCCAACCGACTTTTGACAACAAAGACCCTCCCTGTTCCCCGGATGAAGTTCCCGACAACCCCGGCGAGACCTTTGACCGTGGAGCCAACATGAACAAAGCCATATACACATGGGTCTTTGCTTAAAACCGACTTAGCCACAACGATTAAGCCCCGCCATGGAAAGCTTCTCATTTGTGGACCACCGAGAAAAGGTGCTTTTCCTAGCCCATGGATGACACTTTGAGAATCCCATTCTAGAATGGGACTCGCAAAGAAACCAACAAAGCGCCGATAGGCTTTCTCATTCATCTCGCAGATTTTCTACAATAATAGGACCCGGTGGGTAGCCGCACATCGCGAACTACCCACGAAAAATAAAAGGAAAATCCAATTATATCATTTGGACCCCAAAACAAATACAATGCTAATAGATGAGTGGCTGATGTACCGCCGAAAGCTTATCAACGGGATTAAAAACCTCGCCCTTTCGGGTTTCGAGGAAAAACCCTAGTGATAAACCTTCGACAGGGGGCTTAGACAAACGTAAGGTATAGAATCGCCTCCCAAAACCTCCGCGATGGAGAAGTCGAAAACGGATGCCGCCGCCAACCTGTACCGCACATCACCAACACAACAAACGAGAAACATACCGAGCATAGCATCACCCAACCGGTGGAGAAAAGCATCACCCGGGTGGAAAAACAGATAAACGTAACAAAAGAAGGGGGGAGGGTGGGTTCAAAGAGAATAAGGTACTGGCCGAGAGAAGAGGAAGCGCCGATGAGAGACGCGGATGCGTAAACGCGCTTGAAATAGCGAACTCCCAACCCAAAACGGGCACCCGCATGCATGCATGACATGCATGCTCGTTCCATTCTAGAATGGCGATCCGATGTGCCCGGATCGATGCGATTCTAGAATGGGACTCGCAAGAAACCAACAAAGTGCCCGACTACCGAAGAACTTCCTTACAAACTAGGGATCAAGGGCGAGGTCACAGGACGAGGCCAAAGGCCGCGAAAGGATAGCAAGAAAGATCGCCAAATTGGTTAAACCAGGCGGGGAAGAAGCCCCCCCTTCTCGGAAACAATTCAAAGAGAATAAGGTATGCTAGAGAAGAGGAAGCGCCGATGAGGGGGATGGATAAAAACGCGCTGAAATAGCGAACTCCCAACCCAAAACGGGCATGCGCCGCCCGCATGCATGCATGACATGCATGCTCGTCCCATTCTAGAATGGCGATCCGATGTCTCGGATCGATGCGATTCTCTTCTAAATGATTGCCATGATTTCATGTTATGACCTATGTGGACAAAAATTGTTCACATGTTTGAAGTGCCCGGCTAGCAAAATATCTAACATCAACATCTGGATCTTCATTCAACATAACAAGACATGCTGATCACTTCTTTAAACTACCCAAAAGTCATTATATCTTTAGCTACCATCTTGGTTTAACTAACAGACAATAAAAAGCCACTTAAGCTATTCATACGAAACTATCCACTATTGGAACAAGCGATGAAAGATCTTTGTTATGTTAAATTTTACGTTGGGAATCCTGCAGCACCAAGGACATAATATAAGACATCTAATATTCTATTAGAAATCAAGATCATCGTAGTTTAAACCAAAACAAAAGGCAACAAGACATATCACTTGTCTGAGAAAGCTTTAATGATTATAGGCAATATAATCTGGCAGGTAACCTCTGTACCAACAACGGGCACAAATAATGAAATAGTAACGAGAATTATTAATCATCTCATGAACCTGGAAATTGCAATTTGAATTCTGTAAGAAAGAAAACTGGCATGGTTGAACACTACAACTTTATTGTCAATTGGTATAACCCTAAAACTGGACGCTTGTATGTAAAGTCTGGGATGTGGTATTTCTAGACTTTTTTGTGATACTTTCGGCCACCCATTATTAGCGGGTAGTATTTTCGGCCAAAAAAATGTTATTTCTGGCCAAAAAGAGGTATTTTTGGGCAAAAAAATGGTATTTCCTACAAAAAGTGGTATTTCTGGCCAAAAAGCAAGCGGAAAACTGTGCGGCAGGGTTGAGATCTTTGGTTGGATCATTGTTGCAGGCTCCATAGGCGGCTTGAATTGTTTCAAAAGCCCTTCTAATCACTTTGCTGCCTCTTTAACGTTAGTTTGATGAAGAGAGAAAGCGATTTGAGCTCAGGTAGAGCCGGATCGATCCAAAAATTCCCCAAACAGGTTGGTTCGAGCTTGAAATTGTGAAGTGTGCGGTGGCTATAACAAAATATAAATATACCACAAAAAAGTCTGTAACCATATCCCGAACTCTAAATACGATGGTCCTACAAAACCTTGTTGAATTAAAGTTTTAAATTAAACGAAAAGGACAATAGCAGAGGTTTGAGGAACAATAAAACACTGAAAACATGTTGTTAATGTAGAAGACCAAAACGAATATCTAATCACAAAATGTCAACTCATAGGACCTAGGTGGAGTTACACAGCTCTTGAACTTTCTAATAGCTCTATTATACTTTTGTTGGTTTATTCATAGTTCTACAGGCATTAAGACGCTAGGCTTTACTTCTGGATATTTTAAAAAAATCAATTCTTATGAGAATGGCAGCTTGCAGAGCAAAGTTCATTTTTGGCTCCCAGCTCTATCAAATTAGTATGTCGAGATAAAATAATAAGAAAAAGAATAGAATAGAATAGAATATGATTTTATCGTCCACGGAGACCAACTGGCCTATGGGACCCAAGTACAAAGAGAGAGCAGCAGGCGTATTACTACCAGGATTAAAAAACCCCCGCCCCGAAGGGTTTTCGGGGGAAAAACCTTAGTAGCAATAAGGATGCTGACATACTGCACAGTTATATACATAATCACAAGTACAGCTGAGGTTAATGTCGGACAGGGGGGCATAACTGAGTCCGCGTATCCATTACCTCCTGGAGGTACGATCCCAACAAGCCTACAGACGCCGTGCTTAGTAGCTCATGCAAGGCCTGATGGGGCACAACTAACCGAGCATACCGAGCCCGGATATGCTCGTACGCCGGACAGGCCTGGAGGGCGTGACTTTCATCCTCAATGGCGCCCTGTTGACAGCATTGACAGACTCTGTCCTCACGCGGCAAACCATATTTTAAATTGTGGTCGATTCTTCAAACATGTGGAATATGGTACAAATATGGTAATGCTACCCAAAACGCACTGTCTGGACAAGTGCTTTAGGTGCTGGAGGTGGTATATGCTCGATGAACTTTCATTCAACGACCTCGGGGTTCTACCTAGAAGTGTTCCTAACCACCTTGAAATTCCCACTGTCAATATTAAACACATCTAAGAAGTAACTTTGATTTGAGCACTATCTCAGAAGGTGATGAAACAAATTTTGTTGCACGTTATTTCCCAATGGTATAATTCACTATTTGAATTTATTGAGCATCCCAATGCCCACTCCTTTGAATATTGCCTAGCAAATGCCTTTTCCCTTATTCAAATGCTCATTTGCAAATTCCCCACTTGTCCGAATTTAACGGGGCCTTTCCTGCTTTGTCTTTGTCATCGCCTTTAATAACCTCTACCTTGAAGGAAAAGAGATACAATAATCCTTAAATAATCCTTCCCTTTCTGTTGTTGCACTTCCCCTTAAGTAACCCTTTCCAATTTTTTTCGGTGCCCCTTCATTTTTCTACTCTGTATCTCCTTTCGTGCTCTAAAATTCCATTTGCTCATATCCTCCATAGACATCTCTTTGAATAAATGAGGTAAAACCCATCGTTTTTTTTGAATCCTTTTTTCTCTTGCAACATGAAGCAGAAAATGCATGTATGATGATCCAGTTGCCAGCTAAGGGAGGCCTTGACTTTAAGAGTAACTGTACTTGCGAGAGTGTAAGCTTACCCAAATACCATACTCAGCCAAACATCATATCTGCAGGAGTTAGATTGAAAAAAAAAAGAGGAGAAAACAAGGCAAAGAGGGGTCACAATTATAGATGTATAGGCAGAAGAGGATTCTCTGGGCCCAAATTTTTTTTTTTTTTTATGGCAAGGTTGGTTTTATATTGCATCTAAAAAAGATACATCAGCTGGTATATCATAGGAGACATACCCAAAAAAAACAAGGATAATAAAAATCCAAAGATCATGATCCTTAACTAAGGGAATCATGATGCAAAATTTGGAAACATGGTCCTTATAAACCGGATCCATGAACCATACTAAAACAACCAAACATATAAATAGTTTAAACAAAATAAGATAACTGTTTGGACTAGTAGAGTTTTCCAGAAAACTGTTTTCCACTTCACTCATCATCCACTAAGTCCTGAACTGTAAGGTCAGCAACTGTTCGATTGCCAAATATTGTGAGGAGGGTATCCAGCACACAAATCTGAAAGTTAGTGAAGTCGAGGAGAAGCAACACATGAGCTTCTCTCTTCTGCTGCCATTTGTAGAAGAGGTTTGTGAAGTGTGGCTTAAGGCTATTAAACCTCCATACTTCTGCCCGTTTCAGAACTTTCTTGATGGCTTTAGCATGTATCACCTCTTGCTTGAGCTGAATTAGTCTTTCTTCCAGCTCAGAATTGGAAAGTCGGGACTCCTCCTCATCCGAATTTTCTGCTGTACCCATTGCTCGATCCATGCTCCCAACTCTACCGAGTCTCCTCTGTGCATCTGTGCAAGACATCATCCGAAATTATTAGATTCGTTAAATAAAAGTCATGTAATCCATAGAATTTCCCCAGTGTGTTCCAAGCTGGATCATACTTCTTCCCTTTTAGCATCTTATGAGCTATGGCAGTAATTTGAATAAGATCAACAAAAGTTCTCTTAAGCCATATGTTTGAAGGGGGATGTTTATTGATGACAACTCTGTTTCTATGAAGCCAAATAGCCCAGCAGCTCAGTGATCTCATGGTGTTCTCCAACTTATCTTTGGTATCCCAAAAGCTTAGGAGGTTTAGTTCTGTAGGGGCCCCCTTGTTTATTTGAGCAGACCAACTCCAAAAATCAGCCAGCCATGAACATGTAAAAGCATGATTCGAGGTTTCCACCTCTCCACATTGGGGACATAAACTCGAAACTGATCTATCAAACTTAGCCCTCTTATGATTTGTTTGTAAGCTCTGATGGACAGCAATCCATTTGAAGGCCTTAATTTTATTGGCTGTATATGAAGACCAGCCTTGGGCACACTGCAATATTTTCTTCCTCACACTGCCATAAAGTCCCAGCCTTGGATGGTTTCTTTGGTACTAAGGCATTGTAAATTTCTCTAACAGAGTACCACTCCTTCTTATTTAAATGCCATGTGCTGGAATTGCTGCTAAATTCACCATATCTCTCTATCCTACTCATAACTGCCATATATATTTCCTTATCCAAATCTGATCCCTTTGTTTTTCCTGCAATTTCCTCCTAGGTCATCCATCTTTCCTGTACCCTCAAGTCCTCAAACTTCCTAATTCCATTATTGTGCCATTGCATGTATTTCTGAGGATGTTTTAAAGCTAGGCAACCTACATTAGCTGGTGCAAAATCTGGGTGCCAAAAGAAGTGTACATCTTTACTTGTAGCATCAATGTTTGGAGGTCTATAGCACAGGGCAGCATTATTCCAAGCTTCCAACATTCTTCTGAGAATATTAGATGTACCTGGGCATGGGGAAAGTTGGAAGAAAGCCGAGTCTGGCAGTTGATGTTTCAGAGTGTGGCTGCCTACAGGAAAAGATTCCTGTACCCAATACTTCACTAACTGTAGAGCAGGAATTGGCCTGGTAGCATAGATTGCCTTCCATATCATTTTGGCTGCTAGGGCCTGAGCTTGAATGAACATGTCTTTGCATCCTAATCCTCCTTTCTTCTTAGATTTTATTAAATCAGACCAACCAACTTTGTGAGATCCCTGCCAGATAAATTTCCTAATTGCTGCTTCCATTTTGTTGTAGGATGAATAAATAAATGAAAGAACTCAGATGATACAGATTGCAGAAGGAAAAAGGAGCCAGACGAAAGATTTTGCCATAGCTATAAATGCAGAACTGAAGAATATGAAGATGAGAAAGAATGGATGAGATAAGAATGAATAGAAAAGAATGAAACAGGCAACCAGATTTGATGTAGGTATAAAAAAAAATGAAGGCCATAAAGAAGGTCTCAGATTTAGATTCTGTAAAACAGGGGGGCGCAGCTACAGATTCACCACAGTGCCACAGCATTAAACCATATCTCCATACTCGAACCACCATAGCCAAGCCTTGAACGATCAGAAACCAACCATATCAATTTCTGTAAAGGGGACGAAAAGAAAGTAGAAAGACGAGTTTGATGCTAATTCTTAGCCATGCAGCGCTGGAGATGCATCATTCTAGCGAAATGGAATACAGCGCCTAAAACTCCTCTGGTAAACATGAAGAACACGTGAGCGCCATGGCTTCCAAATTTTTTGCTCGTTAGCGTGGGTGAAGTAGGTGAAAGCGGTAAAGTGACCAAAGGCGGCATATGGAGAAATGGCGGGCCCAATTTCAATCAGAGGAATAGATCTGAGAAAAGGTTTTTTGAATACACCGAGACCTTTCTTCGACCAGGTGGGCTCGCTTTGGTCTGCGATTATTCTGTGATTTGGCTCGGGGGATGATAAATAAAATCTACGATTTGGCTTGAGGTTGAAACAGACATTGCAGATCCAAAGCATACATCCAACCGATCTTTGCTTTTGCACAAGGAGAAATCGGGCAAAATTCTAGTCTCAAGTATAAGAATCTGGCAAAAAATTGGCCATATAAGAATGCTTGACATCGGGAAGACAAACATCAGTGTGCAAAATGAAAAAAAAAAAAAAAAAAAAAAACCCTTTATACAATCTGTTTCCAGATACCCAAACTTAAAAATTCTTACAGAAAAATTAAGTCTGCAATTTGCAGCCCTAGAAAATCTACAGGACAAATTTCCTAGGCCAAAGATAAAGTTAGATTAAAATTCCAGATATTGGATAAGTTCAAAGGTATACATATTTCAAAAAATCAAACTGTTTAACCATTAAACCTTATGATTGTATCCAATGAGATATCCCATCGAATGTATACATAGGTTCCAAACTCTACATGTTTACAGCAGCTTTCATACATTGAATTTCTCCTTATGGAACATGCTTACTTGATAACTTGTAGTTTGAACCATAGCTTAAGTAGAAGTAGAAACATCAAAGCATGGAATAAGAAAACCTGGTTACCTGCAGTTAAACAGCCAAAGATTAGCCAGGGTAGGGTAATTAAGGCAGAACTGACAGGTAAGCTATAGGTTTTCTTGGGTTTATCCCCTTTACCATGCCACAATGTATTAAAACATAACTGTGCATGTGAATAGTTCCAAGTTCTACTGGTATTTAAAACAGTGAGGCAAGATTTAGGTACATTTCCAGATCCTTCATGCTCAGATGCTCCCTTACCTTAGAGCCATCGTGAGTTTTTACTTGAAGTTACCCATGTACTTACTTCATGACTGCCATTAGTTTATGGCAAGCCCCTTGTGATTTGCTGCTCAACCGAAAATCAAATTACTAGCAGTAAATCCAGACCTCTGTCCATTAAATACCTTCACAAGGAGTTTACTTATTTAGTCCAGTGGTATATTCTGTTAAAACATTTACATATTATTTTACCAAGGCTTATCTAACCTTAGCTATTTCTATATATACACCATGGATCATTTAACCTTGAGCATTCATCCTATCGAAGTGATACGAGCAAATTTATATCATCTAATCAATCTCATGCCAGATCTTAGTCCATATAATGGGTTAACACCTGCCAGAAGTATGTAACTTGAACTGGTCAAACGAACATGAGATCTGCTTCATAATTAGGAATAAAAACTTAATCAAATGTAAGTTAAAGAATGCATTATTAGGCTCAATACATTTTGTTACCTAAAAACCCTCTGGATTATTCAGATCTGGACAATTTTAAGCAACAAATTTGTAGACTGCGGCTTTTCATGGTCATATACCAGATCTATTTAAAGCAGAATGTAAGATGACAGAAATATTTCATGCTTTATTCATTTTCATAAGCAGATCACTAGATCTAAGTCTATATTACTCATTAAGTATAAATACAAGGAAGAAACCCAAAACCTGAATGGTCTTCGATTTTTGGAGAGCTCCCAATTGTAAAGATGAGTTGGTTGGTGCCTTCATAGGATCTGGTTCTTTGTGAGAAGTCTCAACCTCTCTGATTGCAGCCTCTTGCACAGTGTTTTCAGTAGCTTTGGTGCTAGCATTCCCTTCCTTGATGTTGGTATTACTAACATCATTTCCAGAGATTGAAGAACTCTTACTGCTATTCTGCCCAGGGCCTTTGGCTGCTCTTCTAAAATCGAACAATTTCTTGTTCTTTGGCCCTGCTTCCCTTTCAAACTCCAGCCTCTTCCTAGTGGCCATGTTTAAATCACCCTTCTTTCTACCCATTAACCAATAGTTACATCTGATCCAGCATCTCTCCCTCACCAAGACAGAAGCACAGGAAGAGCCATCTGAATGGATTGACATGCATATATTTATAGCAGAATATGGCGTGTACTTAGACATCTCCCATACATCTTAAGTTGTGTCCTTAAGTTTCCAGCAGAGAAAGAACATACCTAAAACGGATTTTGTGAGCAGCTTATTGCCGGACAGAGGTCACGCCTCCATCTGTGGCCGTTCCTTGATACCGGCCACGGTAGATGTCGATCATGCATAACCCTAAAAGGTTAAAAGACAATTTTGCATAAACCATTACGTTATCCTTCTTGTATTTTTAATTATAATTTGGGAAAACTATACCCCTTATACCATTACCTCATATGTCCATATTTGTCCAATCATGTTAGATAGAGTAATGGTTTTCAATTATTACTTCCATTACTCGAGATATTCTCATAATAATAAAAAAGCCTTCCTCCATCCGTTGTTTGGGGGGCAATTGCAAACCTAGAAGTTAATGCAATTCATACAGCAAGGGGTGCAGGGCCTAGCTGTAGCAAAGGCCCTGCCCTCACAATATTTTAACAAGTAAGAAATCTGCAGCACCTATTTAGCCATTTGCTATTTTCGCATTAAGCACACGTACCATGTCTCCAAAGTTGTACGGAAGACCAGGGAAGTGTTCTTTCTGCAGATATCTTGAGACAGTTCTGCAGACCTCTTTTTCACCAAAACCATTGTTAGCAAATGTCATTATCAAGTTGTATATATCTTCGGCTGCACCAGCATGATCAGAGTGTGCATAAAGATAGGGCATGATTTGTGAGATTATCACTTTAAGAGCCTGCCAGTATGGTCTGCAGCTATCTGCTTTGATAAACTTGTAAACTTGGAAAGGTAGATTAACTCTTTTATCATACCTGGAGATGGAGTAAAGCCCCCTATTCTTATCTTCTACTTTAATTGTGATATTGAGAAAGTTTGCCATGTAACCATACTTCACATTGTCAGCAACCCTATAAATAGTTTCATCCTTAATGCCGAGATGTTTCATGTTGTAAACTGTAAGTTCCCCGTCTGCTAAGAAGAAGTTTTCAATATTATTAGCATTAGTAACATTGAGGTCATCAATGTATCTGGCTGCATAGTCAAACTTTTTAATGTCCAGAAACCTTCCATAATGAGCAAGTTTTAACATGAATTTTAACTCATGCCAGGCCAGGTACAGATTGCACCAAGCTGGGCTACATGAGAATCCCATGGGAATGCCCTTTTTCTGTCTCCATATATCATTACCTGATTGGAGGTAGCAGTGGGTCAGGAGCCATGCATTTATTTCATTGAAGTCATCTTTCTTCACAATGGACCAGCATGTTTTTTCAATATCCTTTTTAATGTGTCTTTCCCATTTAATTTTGAAGTCTCCATCTTTTTCTTTTATTAACATGTGCAGCTTCTGTTGGTCCAGTCTCATATGTTCCCATACTAATTCACTGATGTCATTAAGGATTTCAATGATCCCGTCTTCTCCATAAAGAGGTATATTCTCATAACACTTTGTGATGTCAGCCGAGAATACATTATCAATCCTGCATGGAAGGTTCAGGATTACATCATAGGAAGAATTTACTATCCATGATGCATTAATTTTGCCTTTGTAGAATAGTCTGTAGGGTGCAGTGAGTCTGTTGCAAAGTAGAGGCCAGATTTCCAAGAAGTTGTTGAGTATGGCAGTGATCCATTGTGCCACCTCTGAAAAGATGGATTCAAATGCATTAGTTAACCATCTGTATTCCAATTTGTGTGCTTTGAAACTTGCCATCAGATATGGAAGTTTGTTTTGGCAGCATTTTGCATTTGTTAACATCTTCTGAATGTATTCCTTACATTGCATCTTGATGATGTCAGGTTCATCTGCTATTTTCTCAAAGTCATCCCCATTCATTCTTTTTCTGGCCATATCTAGAATATGTTCTTGGCAAATGAACACTGGATTGTTACCAGCTTTGTCAAGCCCAGAAATGTATAAATTGTGTATCAACCATTCCCAGGTTTTTACAAACCTCAGGATCATTCCACAGAAATCTTCTAATTGGTAGATCTCTCCTGATTTCTTTCATCAGTAATGAAGTAATGTTTTCCTTATCTGAGTCAGTCAGGTCCAAGGTATCATATTTATGAACCTCCCAAAATTGCTGGCATAGCATAGCAAAATCCTCCATAAAGCTCTGCACATTAAAGCTGCAGTCAGGGATATGATTGAGCCCCTTGGCAAATGCCATTCTTAATTTTTTGCAATGGATAACTCCCAGATCTGTAGTTCTCACATGACCTATATTAGGGTCAATGTATTTTGCAAGAAATGGATTGCTGCATGGGCACTTTATGTTTTTGTTTTCAGCAAATATAGAGTAAGGCTTATATACTCTGTCCTTTATCTGCCCAATGTATCTCCAGGCAAATGTAGTTTTATCAACCAAATCCAGCCCACTGTCCTGGAGTGCTTCCCCAGTGACTGTGTAAAATATTTTTCTGACATCCATTTTTTCCAAAGATTTAGACAGGAAAGTAAGATGTACTATTCTCTTGTCCTTTGATTCTTTGTTAGACTTCAAATGTCTTTTTCTGTTGATATCCATGGTGATGACTCTGGTATGTGCATTATTTTCCTACATGAAAAAAAGTTTTACAATATGGCATGAGCATAGAAGCTCTATTATGTCAAAGCAAATGCTATATGATGACTAATGTCACACTGTTTCATTTTCTCACTGAGTCTGTTCAACTTGTTCAATATCAGGAGGTGTATTATCATCCAGAGATATAACTTTATTGCCACCTTTGATGATAGTATCACTGTCGGAGCTAGCAGCAACCTGTGCAGTATTACATTTAGCCAAAGTAGGGTCCACGGTAATCCTGGGCGCCATTTTGAAAACCACTTTAGGAGCAGGTTTAGTATTCCTGCTTTTGATATTAGTCTTCTTATACATAGAGTTTCTATTGGTGAAATCTGAACTTTCCAGCAGAAATGAAATAGGTTTCACTGTTTTTTCAACTATGTCCGCCATCCTTGAGTTCCCATAGAGGGCTTTCAGATTGGTATCAGAGTTATCAGCATATATCATGGTCATTTCCACCATAGTTTTTCTGACTTCCAGATAAGCCAAATGTGCAATAACAGCAGGTTTTAGTACATTATTAAGGAGTTTAGTGATAATCACCATTTTCTCAATAGGGGAAGTCTCTTCATAAACTGACTCCATATGGTTTAATAAGTACCAAATTGCCTGGTCAAACCAAATAATGCCACATCTGCATGTAGATTTTTTGTTCTTGAAGCATTTGCACTTGAAATATGGCCCATGAGTACGCCACATCCTTTTGAGGAAAAAATCATCTCTTGTTTCACCGGGGAAGGCCATGTGGCCCTTCTGGCAAAGTTGAATGGTAGGGTCCTTGTTACATACTTCATCAAGAAAGGTCATATCAAATGGGAGCCCAGGGTTAATATAAGTAAAGATTTTCTCCAACTTTACTGCAGTTGTTTTAGCCTTGCTGATTTCATCTTTCGTGATCCCTGCTAATGCAATCCAAGTGTCAGAGTTGATTGGAGCTAGGGCACCGAAATTTTGACTTTTCCAAATAGCGTGGTCATAGCCAGCAGCTAGACATTCAACAGATTGTTCAATAATGATTGGGAAATAGGAGGAATTCCCTAATGTGAGATTAGGCACCTCTTCCAGAGTGCCTTGGCTATCTTGAGGATTTTCAGAGGTATTAGCCAGCTGGTCACCAGTAAAGAGATCTTTATCAGAGAAAAGACATTCAGATCTTTCTGTTTCTGTGTTATCCTCATTAGCAGAATGAAATGAGTTAGGGATACCGTTACCCTTCTCTAAGGCAGTAAGACCTTTCATAAAATTACGAGCGATGTCATCCTCTTGGCATGTCCTCTGATATAGGATACTATTGATGTTGTTATAGACTTCCAGGATAGCCCCTTTGCACTTATTGTATTCGAAATTTGCTTTCTTCAGAAAGGAGAATAACTTGAACCAGCCGTTGAAGCCCAACCAAGTGACTGGAGATCTTGTTTTGTCCACCAGGTTGCATTCTTTGAAAGTGATATACTCATGAATTTCTTTATTTCTAATGCAGGCCAAAATGGTCTGTACTGCAATATTGGGGCTCTCAATGCCACACTCATTATACTTGAAGAGAACTAGCTCCTTGATCCAATGATCACTAGCTTCAATTTCAGTTATCTTTGGAAGTTCCTGAAAAATTTATTAATATAATTAGCACTCTACAGATCCTGTAAGAATATAACTTTATCTTGGTCTCTAGTAAAACTAGAAAGCTGAGTCTAAGATAAAAAACCCTTTATACAATCTGTTTCCAGATACCCAAACTTAAAAATTCTTACAGAAAAATTAAGTCTGCAATTTGCAGCCCTAGAAAATCTACAGGACAAATTTCCTAGACCAAAGATAAAGTTAGATTAAAATTCTAGATATTGGATAAGTTCAAAGGTATACATATTTCAAAAAATCAAACTGTTTAACCATTAAACCTTATGATTGTATCCAATGAGATATCCCATCGAATGTATACATAGGTTCCAAACTGTACATGTTTACAGCAGCTTTCATACATTGAATTTCTCCTTATGGAACATGCTTACTTGATAGCTTGTAGTTTGAACCATAGCTTAAGTAGAAGTAGAAACATCAAAGCATGGAACAAGAAAACCTGGTTACCTGCAGTTAAACAGCCAAAGATTAGCCAGGGTAGGGTAATTAAGGCAGAACTGACAGGTAAGCTATAGGTTTTCTTGGGTTTATCCCCTTTACCATGCCACAATGTATTAAAACATAACTGTGCATGTGAATAGTTCCAAGTTCTACTGGTATTTAAAACAGTGAGGCAAGATTTAGGTACATTTCCAGATCCTTCATGCTCAGATGCTCCCTTACCTTAGAGCCATCGTGAGTTTTTACTTGAAGTTACCCATGTACTTACTTCATGACTGCCATTAGTTTATGGCAAGCCCCTTGTGATTTGCTGCTCAACTGAAAATCAAATTACTAGCAGTAAATCCAGACCTCTGTCCATTAAATACCTTCACATGGAGTTTACTTATTTAGTCCAGTGGTATATTCTGTTAAAACATTTACCATATTATTTTACCAAGGCTTATCTAACCTTAGCTATTTCTATATATACACCATAGATCATTTAACCTTGAGCATTCATCCTATCGAAGTGATACGAGCAAATTTATATCATCTAATCAATCTCATGCCAGATCTTAGTCCATATAATGGGTTAACACCTGCCAGAAGTATGTAACTTGAACTGGTCAAACGAACATGAGATCTGCTTCATAATTAGGAATAAAAACTTAATCAAATGTAAGTTAAAGAATGTATTATTAGGCTCAATACATTTTGTTACCTAAAAACCCTCTGGATTATTCAGATCTGGACAATTTTAAGCAACAAATTTGTAGACTGCAGCTTTTCATGGTCATATACCAGATCTATTTAAAGCAGAATGTAAGATGACAGAAATATTTCATGCTTTATTCATTTTCATAAGCAGATCACTAGATCTAAGTCTATATTACTCATTAAGTATAAATACAAGGAAGAAACCCAAAACCTGAATGGTCTTCGATTTTTGGAGAGCTCCCAATTGTAAAGATGAGTTGGTTGGTGCCTTCATAGGATCTGGTTCTTTGTGAGAAGTCTCAACCTCTCGACAGCCTCTTGCACGGTGTTTTTCAGTAGCTTTGGTGCTAGCATTCCCTTCCTTGATGTTGGTATTACTAACATCATTTCCGTGAGATTGAAGAACTCTATCGCTATTCCCGCCTGTGGCCTTTGGTCGCTCTTCTAAAATCGAACAATTTCTTGTTCTTTGGCCCCCGCTTCCCTTTCAAACTCCAGCCTCTTCCTAGTGGCCATGTTTAAATCACCCTTCTTTCTACCCATTAACCAATAGTTACATCTGATCCAGCATCTCTCCCTCACCAAGACAGAAGCACAGGAAGAGCCATCTGAATGGATTGACATGCATATATTTATAGCAGAATATGGCGTGTACTTAGACATCTCCCATACATCTTAAGTTGTGTCCTTAAGTTTCCAGCAGAGAAAGAACATACCTAAAACGGATTTTGTGAGCAGCTTATTGCCGGACAGAGGTCACGCCTCCATCTGTGGCCGTTCCTTGATACCGGCCACGGTAGATGTCGATCATGCATAACCCTAAAAGGTTAAAAGACAATTTTGCATAAACCATTACGTTATCCTTCTTGTATTTTTAATTATAATTTGGGAAAACTATACCCCTTATACCATTACCTCATATGTCCATATTTGTCCAATCATGTTAGATAGAGTAATGGTTTTCAATTATTACTTACATTACCCGAGATATTCTCATAATAAAAAAAAAAAAAAAAAAAACATAACAACTAGACTTGCGTTTAGATTGAGGTGCAAAAATATTTGGAAGGCACAAGAAAAAAAGAAAAACAACAAACTGCTTTATATAGGTAGAGATTAGTCTAGATTTTATATATAACTTTAATATTTACAAATAAGCATTCTTTTTATTTGTCAAACACTATTTATGAGTTTTTCAAAAATGACTTATATATTACTATTTTAAAATTTATATTTTTAATAAATATATTATTTATCATAGTACATGGTAAGAGTTTGTAAATAATGAAATCCTTATAATTGTATTAAGTCAATGAGTTAATCACTTATCAAACTATTAAGATTCATTTACAAATTGTTTTCTGTCAAATATAAATTTGTTAAATCATTGAAATTTTAGGATTTATATTTTTAGATTATTTATTCAAAAAATGTAGCTTTCAATAGATTCAAGTAAAAATTAGTTTAGATACCAGTTTAGGCTCATTTTGATTAGAAAATAGACTTATATAATATAACTTTTAAAGCTTATAGAAAAGTCAATAAGGGTTAAAAGATTATATACTATCATCCTTGAAGTGCTATCTATTAAATTTGGATAGGTCCAAAGTTTGTTGAATTTGTCATCAAAGGATACGGTAACTCAAGAGCTTATGAAAATTTTTCATATTTTCCAGATGTCTATTATTTTATCCCAAGAACTAAAGTTAAACATATTCTAGACAATGACCCTATAGAGATAAAATCGTTTCTTCTTAACATGAAAGCTATAGAAGATGAAAAAATTTTGGCAATAAAAAATAATATTCTGGTGAGCAAGAACTTGAAGCCAAGATTGATAGGATTTTGGAAGAATTCTTGGAGAAATGGGTCCAAGAAAACAAGAGTAGAAATAATTTATAAGCAAATCATAAATTACTTGTAGATATATAAGTATTGAAGGTTTGTTAGATCTTAATACTAGTTATCGATCGAAATGCCATGAATTCGGCATGACCAAGTTCATCAAAAATACTCTAGTAGTAAAAAGATCGTAGAAAACAATACCAGAATGCCCTTACACTTGCCAAAATTATCAAAATGCCCAAAAAAAGGTTACTGGCTACAATGGCAACAAATTTTTCTATAGCAGGGAGAACGAACAAGTGCCTTCACAAAATATATAGATGGCAGCAAGATGTTTCTGGTATGAAGAAAGATCATCCAAATTGTTCTTGAATTTTTCAAGCTATAGTACTTTTCGGAAGTAAGTTCTTGAATAATAACTCAAAGGAGTATAATTTGTGAATTCCAACTCCGATTTAGACAAATTGGGGTTCTTTGGAACACTCTTATCCTAATCTACAATGTTATGAAGATAAATTTTGAATTTGATGAGCTAGAAAAGTAATATTAGCAAAAGTTACTAAATATGCCTCTAAGTTGGAGGGCACTTTAACTATTCTAGAAAAAAGAGATAAGACAGTTGCGGTTTGAGGTTGAGGAATCTCAGATATTTTTGGTCCCTAAATTTCTTGAAAATTCTCTTGTGTAACTGATAATAATAATGATCCATAAACTCCTCGAAATAATCTAGTGTGTCATTGTTAATGATGCCGATGGAGAAGATGGATATCGATGCCAATGCCTCTCACATGCAATGCGAACACTCTACCAACTGAGCTACAACCCCATAATAACACTTTAGCTCTTTAAAGCCTCTTATTAGCAGTTTGATATATAGATAGAAGCCAATGCGTTAGCAAATATTGCTAAATAATTATTTAAATTTGAATTTGACTTTTTTTTGTTGGTGAGTCTTTTATATCACTATTTGACAATGCTATTATTTTAAATTTTAATTCGACATCATTTGAGTCTTTCATGTCCTTATTTAACAATGATGTTCAAAAACAATGGAGAAATTTATCGATCCAATGTCTCTCGCATGGAAAGCAAACACTCTACCATCTGAGCCACAACCCCATAATGACATTTTAGCTCCTTAAAGTCCTCTAATACTAGATCCCATATACAAATAGGAGAACGTTACTAAACTAGAATTAAAGAGCTCGAGAGCATTTGGAGTGTAATATGAGTGTTTTACTTGCTTGAATCATCTGACTGTAACACCAAAAATTACGAGAAGTGCTTCTGATATTGACGCACAAAATTGAACCTAATGTGAAGCGAACACGCAACCTTCTGATCTGGAGTCAGATGTGCTACCCTTGCGCCATGGATCCAGCATGACCACATTTATCAAAAGTACTCTAGCAACAATTAGATTATAGGAAACAATGTCAGAATGCACCTGTACAATGGCAACATCTTTTTCTACGGCCAGGAGAACGAACAAGTGCCTTCACAAAACATATAGATGGCATCAAGATGCTTCCGGTTTGAAGTAAATCATCAACATTTTTGGTGTCATTAAGTATCACACAATTGAACTTATATACTTTTGCTACATTTTAAAATTTTGTAATTATAGCAATTAAACCTTAATATAGATTCGAAGGTGTGCTACCATATCGAAGGGCATTATGACATGTTTAACAAAACTTGGACTTATTCAGATCTAATAGATAGCTTTCAAGGATGTCACGATAAAATTATATGTTCTTGTTGATTTTAATAATTTCATCAGTTTATCAATAAAATAAAATATGATGGCTATTAAAGTGTAGAACTAATTTCTATACTAATTTTTGCTTCAATCTATTTAGAATTAAATTTTGATACAGAAAGAACTATATATGACTAAAATGTTTATATTTAAAGAAACTTTCAGGCTGACTAGTTTATTATTGATGAAGTAACTCATAAAATTGTTAAAAATTAATTTAATCACAAATTTCAACAATAATAAACTATGTAAAAAATGGTCATTAAAACTAAAGTATAACATTTTAATTAACTTTAACATGAAACTTTTCTTAAGATATTTTTAAAGAGTGCTAAGAATTTGTAAATCGTGAAATCACCGAAAATTGAAACTATATATTCTCAAAAGATGAAATTCGAAATATATTCAAGTGAAAATTAGTCTAGAAAGCAATTTTATACTTTGTTAACAATTATTTTTAATTTAAGGATAAACTTATATAATTAAAACTTATAAAATTATTAAAATCAAGAAAGATTAAATGATACATATAATTGCATTCTTGAAGTGCTATCTATTAACTATATAGTCAAATTTTATTGAATATGTCATCATCTTAAGATTTGGTACACCTAGAGTGCAAAAGTTCTCGTTTTAGGGGTTTCTCGTTAAGAAACATTCGTGTCTATTTTTATGTAGCCAAACTTTTTAGCAAAAGTTAGGGAAGATATATTTGGGCCCGCGCACGCGCACGAATAAGAATTCTTCTTCCATGTGTAATGTTCTCCTAGGTTTGGAGTATTTCGCAGATACAAGATAGGAATTGTTTGTCCACATGAATGGCAAGAAAATTAATAGATGTGAGATCCCTGATGCAGATATAACAAACAATATTCCACCAATGCTTTTAATGATTCAGCATATCCGAGAAGAAGGTTCCTAATGACAAGTTCAACAAGAGGATTGACAAAGGGAGGTGAGTATTGTGGGGAGAATGGTTTTGGGATAGTGAAAAGAAGTTTAGGATCCTTAAGGGTTTGCCTATTCATGTTGGTAGGGCAACCAAGATTATTCATGTTACACCTGTTCTATGGAATTTCGTGATAATGGAGAATTTGGAAATGGAGATCTTGGCCATAGAAGCATAGACTTGCCGGGAATTAAACTACTATAAGGTCAAGACATGAACAAGAAAATGAAGAAGGAAGGAGACTTGATAAGACATATCATCTTCTATAATAGGGATGTCAAAAATGTACTTCGATTCATTTTGGCAATTCAAATCATTTTTCACAATCTAAAATGTCAATGTATAAGTTTTCTCATTGTGGAAAACAAAACGCTATAATTCAATTATTGTTCATAGTGCAAAACCGAGTCCACCAAAACCTAATCCATATCCACCATCAACAACCCGCATTAGCTAGGTAGATGACACCAATGAAGCTTCAAATGTGCTTGCATAAATATCCTATCAAAGTCGCTAGCAATGGGTGGCCTTTACATCTTGATCATGCGGTGAAAGTATATTGAAGGTCCTTGTTTTACGTTGTTTGCCTTCAAGAATCATATCCGAGTCAAGACAAAAAGAAGATGAGCACATTAGCTTCCATAAACAATATAAAAAAATAGATTAATGGCCTCGAAGGAAGAGCAATGCAGACATGGGCTTATAGTGGAGAGCACTGCACATTTTTCATAGGATTCCAAATCAAATAATATCCAATATAAGAAACCTATCTGATGTAGAATCATATTGAACAAATAACATCTGGATGGTGGAAAGGTTGCAATCTTTATAAGTGGAATCTAGAATTCTAGCTCAGTTGAGGATAACTCCTTTTCTATTCAGGTAAACAGAAAGCCCATAATTAGGAACTTGATTATTAATTTCTTAAGTGCTTCTTAGCATTTTTAGTTCAACTTTTTAACTCATAAAGAGTTAAGGATTTGAGTGAGGCAGGTGAGAGCTTTGACAATTAAAAAACCTCATTATTTCTCCAATAAGATGTAGAAATAGCTTCTGCAAGCCATCTTGGTGTTGAACTTAGAATATATTATTAGGCATCATATTTGATGTGTAAATATTAGGATGCCTAATAATTTGCTACAACATGTCTAAAATATGAGGATGCAATTCTTATCGAGTAATTTTTTCTATCGAAGAAAAATGAGCAACCAATGCATTTTCCTAGCATCATCTTTACAACAAATTAGGTTAAGTATTTTCTAGGCAGCCAAGGTTCCGACCACCTGCACAATATTACTTCAGATATGCAAGTGGGTGGAAAGGAATGCAATATATAAAAAGAATATGAAGAAATCATTCATTAAGCAAGCAAAATAGGTAAATGTTCCATATACCTAACTTCAGACATGCAATGTATTTGTGTAGGAAACAGAAAATTTTGTTCATGTGTAGAAATGTCACAATGGAAGTACCATAGCAAAATGCTTACGAAGTTGTGCCAATAAAAAGAATGCAACCACTTGCCTTGAAGCATTCTATAAAGAAAAATCACATGTCCTTTTTTTGAGCTAAAATATGAGAGCTTATTCACAAAGAAAGGGGCACTTCTGCAACATGACGTGATAGGTTTAGATTTATTGATGCAGCAATCTGTTATTTAGTTTTTGCCCTCTATTAACAAACATGGTTGATATGTTTTGCAAGGAAGTGCATAGCCTTGATATGATTTGCAAGGAAGAAAGGACTTATTACTGACCTCTTCAAAAACATTCTCAAATCTTTGAATAATAGAAATTTCCAACCATTCTCATCTTGTGCTGACCAAAAACGTCATGCTCAACAAGAATCCCTTTCTTTGGAGACCTCCCGTATATGAGCCACATGCTTGTCATTAAAAACGCTCTAATCCGAAAACCTCTGCCATGCCCTTGTGAATACTAAAGTAACAAGCCATAGAGCATGCAAGATGGCAAATAAAACAGATCCTCTAAAAACCCATCTAAAAAATTGATGGTTTTCATCACATTCTAAAAAAAAAAGGGAATCTAAGCATATGCACCATTTGTGCAAGACCAAATATAAGCATTCTTCAACGTGGATAGTACTTGCTCGTGGATTTTAAGGCTAAGATATGATATGGTCCCTCGGGACCTGTTGTGGCAACGCTTGCAGGAGCTACATGTCCCATAGGATTTGCAGAATGCCATCTACCGGCTCTATGACGAAATATATGCCACTTTGTCTGCGTCAAGTCACCGGGTGAATAGCACCATAGGTGTTAAATTTTGGATGTCCGTTAAAGTTGGAGACCCGGATGCAAGAACATGGAGGTGGTGGCCCAGTTGTTGAGAGGCATATACAATAAAACAGGTTGCTCTATGCAGACAATCTGGGCTTATTGTCCCATACAGCTAGGAGTATGCAGGAACATTTGGATGCTCTCAGTCGATTCTGTGACATAGCAGGAATGACAGTCAGTCAGTAGAAAACCAAGTTGTTGCCAATCCTATCTCAGCAAAGATGATATCCCGAGACTTCTACGAATCAGAGGACAAAGGATGGAAGTTATAAGGACCTTTAAGTATGAAATCGATTTTTTACGCTAACATGCTAAAATAGCAGTAGAAAGAAGGCTCAGCGTGGGATGGAAAGCCCGGCATGCAATGCAGAATAGGACCATTCTGAGAATAGATCTCTGCGATTGGGAGACTAGCCAAAGCACACTTCGGAGCACTTTCGAAGAAAGCAGATATTTGTATGGGGTAGAGGTCGGGGGGCCATCGATTAGCAAGACACTTGGGATAAGCTAGAGAGGGTTCATAAGGCCTTCAACGACATGACCTAAAAAAGGAGCGGTGCCATATCGATTTTCTTTGTATGAGGCCGGCTTTTTAAGCCCTGTCTGATTGTACAACGCTATGCACATGCACCTTGAAGTATTTCCATAAGGGTATGAGAATGGATGCACAGGATTCTCCCTATGACTTTGATTATTGGCACAAGGAGCATGGCCATGAAGAGAGTGTGGCAGGGGGGAGCATTGTAAGGGGTGGTTCGCAAGATGGTCCATAGACTATCAACAGACATTATGGATATCTTGGGATAGATCCTGATTTGAATGAGCGCTTTCTTTGCCTCTCCGTGGAATGTGCCCACTCTTACAAAGCCCAAAACGAGCACTACCACACGCAATGTTAATGTCCGCTGTTTGAACATGGCCCCCACCAATATTTGAAGGCACACATCTCTACCAAGAAACGGAGAGCCATAAGCGCAATGAAAACGGGGGTCCCACCATCAATAACTGAGACAGTGCATAACCCGGGGTAATGCGGATGGAGGGCGGGGAATTTGTTGATGAGAGATTATGCCGGTGTTGTCACATGCGGATAGTAGAAGATGAACACCATGCTCAAATTTGAGTGTCCGCATATGCACACATCCGAGAGCCGCTCATGCCGATCTCGATGCTAGAACGAGATAGCAATTTATCAACTGTTGGCTTCGCCAATGGTTGCACGTCTCGAAAGCCCTACATTAAGAGAAGTCTCCAACGTCCGAGAATCCCTTTCAAAGACTTGGAATTTGGCCAGATAGGGAATTTGAACGCCTACTACAAGGGTTTATCCTCCCACATGGGGTTTTTTTCGTCCCAGCATTGTATAGGGCTTTTGTGGTTTTCCTTTGTGTTTGGATACTATCCGATATATTGTATGTCTAACTGTCTCATAGGCCAGTTGGCCTCCGTGGAACTTCCTTCCTTCCTTCCTTCCTTCCTTCCTTCCTTGATAATTTGGTTTTTGTCTCGTCAAAATCTTTGCAGAATGCCATCAAATTACAGTGGCACAATTTTTGTATTAAAACTCAAAAGCCTCGGTTTGGGTCCTCTGATTTTCCTCAGCCGTGCATTCTGCAACTCTGTAATCACAAAGAATAAAGAATTTTCTCACCACAATGAATGAATTCTACCATTGGCCTCTAAAACGCCAAACCATAGGTCAATAAAGGATGCTAAAGCACTCTAAAGCTCCAACGTATGATGAATTTTCGGGGTTGATCTAGCAAGGCAGATATAGAAACCAAAATGGCCAGAAAATGGGCTCGTTCGAAAGCTAAGGAAGGAAAAAATGCATCGAGCTAGAAGGTAGATGACGGATCGGCGAGATAGAGATGAATCTGAGGAGCAACATGGTCTGAGCAACAGTGGCAAACATACGGAGGACAAGCAAGGATTGGGTTACGCAAATCCAAATCCATGAAATCCCAAAACACCAAATTATATCAAATTAATTCTCTACAATTTTTGGATGATCGGAATTTTTTATCGGCCTGTAAACGATTTAAAATCTCAGGAAATCCAAAAAACTTGTTGCCCAAACCTAAAAATCCCAAACTAATAAAATCAACAGATACAAGAGATAATTCCTACTGAAAATTGCAACAACGCTGGGCACTTTTACTACTTAGTATTCTTATATCGACAACAATCCAATTGCCAAAGTAGTGGGTATAAGGATGATTGTGAGCAAGACTTTGTTGGGGTGAAGAGGAGAAATGATAATTAGAAGAGGATGTGAAGGGTTTGATATTGTGCTTGCAACAGATGTTGCCTATTATGCTTATCTCTTTTCCTTGCTGCTTGATACCATGAGGTGCCTTGGTGGATTGTCGAAGTCCAAAGACTTTTGATGGGCCTACATCAGCTAGGTCCCTTTGATTATCCTGTCACACACCTCAGGAAGTGGAAGAAAGGTTTTCAATTCTTCAAGAATGGCTTCTAGAGTATTATGACTGAGATCGATTCTGATAGGCGAGTTGTTTCTTTATTTCAGATTTCATAATTCCTTGAGATAGCACGAATCAAACAACCCATCATATCGTTATCTTTAATAATTTGAATATGTGATATTAGAAAAATAGCAGACAAAAAGCACATGCTTGGTGAATGCCCGGCATATGCAGACATAAGGACCAGATTCTAGAGATCAGCTGGGACCTCCCACCAGTACTGATGAAGAAAGACATCATATTTGTTGGATATGCGTAAGCCTTTAAAAAAATGTTAATTAGACATCATGGGGTGCACAGAGATAAAGGGTTCATAATCTGATCAACATGATGGTTAAAACAAGCATTATTCTTAGGCAGGGCAAGAGATGTTTGTAAGGATGTCTAATATTGTACAACTATTGAGGAAGCAGGAGTTTGAAGACCATAACCAAACCAAACAGCTGTATGAAAATTAAAGGCGTGGAGTGATTGTGTCTATGACGTTTGATTAAGGTGTTACAGAGCATGGCCATGATATCTTCTAGTGCAGGGGCTGAACTAATTGTTTGACGTCTTAAAAGGGACAACATGGTTCTATATTGTTTGATTTTCTTTGTTTCTTATATATGCAGATGGTGCTGCAGCAGATCCTGATGCTTTAAGTACTTATGCACCATGTTCTCAAAGCACGTCATCCTTAACCAATCCTGGTCATTACATTCCACACCATGTTTTGGTTTGCAATGTTTCGTCCAGCTGTTTTGGCATACAATGAATAAACTCTTCTATAGATGTTATAATATCATGCTTTATGATGCACTTTGGAAACTCGTGAACCAATATATGCAAGCTGTGCATAACCCGAATTGTACTCAGGCATCACGTTCATTTTTGTTGATGCCTATCCTGCATCTGATCTGTATAAAGGTAAGCTTTGGAGCTCACTCATGCTCAAATTTGAAGACTAAGGTAAATACCTAAAGTAAGAGAGACATATCAATTTGTACCTAGAACTATAGTAATTAATTTGTCTACATCTAGAATTGCGAATAGCTAGTAGAAAGGTAACGGCCACAAAGAGAGGATAATACTATCTATATAGCAATAGCTTAATTTTGAGCTTGATTTTCCTGGACTATCTCATCATGCATATAAAGGCCTTAATAACAAGATTATTTGAATTTCAATATGTTCAGCCAGATTTCTGGTTACCTTAAAGGCCTTTTAAGTAAATTTCAATATGTTCATCCAAATTTCTGGTTACTTACATGTTACAGAGTGCCATTCAACTCAAACAGAGAATGGCATTAAAACCAAACACCAAACTCAAGCAGACGAGAACAAGGTGGTCCAAAACATACAGAACAGACAGAATGATGAGGATGGAACTAGAAAATCATGTTATTAACACGAAAATAAAAATGTACACGAAAGGGGAGCAACATATTTAACACAAGAGAGCAAATCACCAGTGACCACCCCAGCCCCAACCAGGTCGACCTCCCCAACCCCAACCCCAACGACGTCGCCATCCTCCACGGAAAGGGCCCCAACCATGACCACGGTAACCACCTCTCCAAGGTCCAAATCCAAACCTAGAGTCACCGTGGTAAAGATTTTCCTGCTCAAAAGTGTCGTCCGGCATAAAATTATTTTCCGGCCCAGAATCTGCTTCGGCATCATCGTCAAAGGAGACGTCTTGGCCGGAAAAACGCCATGCTCTGCAGCGGCCTGTGGGATTTCCTTGACGGAATCCGGGATGGTCTGATTCTGGTCTGCTGCCGTGCTTTCAGTCTGATTATGCACTTGCGCTTCAGCGTTCGCCAGTGCCGCAAGGAGAAGTGCCGCTGCTATCAACACAAGAGCCTTCATCGCTGCTAACTGAACTACTTCACAATGCCTTTGGGAGTTTGGGAAATGAGAATTTATAGTGTTTCGGATGCGGCGGTTGAGCAGTGATTTTAGCAAATGTCTACCACCTGCAGAGTTTCTATTTTGGCCTCCTTTTGACTCGCGTGAAGAAGCATATCAGTACCACAACGTGGATAAACATTACCCCGCATTTTTACTGCAAGTCATAAATGTCGTGTTAGTTACACCAAAGGTGGTTGCCATTGCTACTCACCGTATTAATATCACATGACCCTAAACCAGACCATTGTTGTTCGACAATTTCCTTTGCTTTCTTTGCTTTTTGGGTTGCCCCAAAGGACCTCGCTTATGTGAGAATGCGGGATATTCTAGGTATATGCCAAAATATTCACAAATATCCTGCTTTTTCACCAATCTAGCATATTCGCATGTGTCATACCAACCATTAGGGATGCGTTTTCAGCAATAGGGTTTTTTCTTTGGGGTGTTTGCAATGGTTTTATGCAAGATCGAATTCCCTAAGAGCCTCAAACTCTTCACAGCAGATTTTTGCAGCCAAGGTCTGAAACTCCACCTAAATTCTCTCCATATTTGTCTAATCAAAATTGATTCAGGGTTCCCTCTTTGTAAAGGATAAGTGATTTCGTGTATATGGAGCTGCACTAGGACCCATTGATTTCATCTTATCATAGAGGATCATCTACTTGGCTACAGAATTGGCCCTCAAATCTTTTCTCCTCCAGGTTAGATCTTTCCCTCCTCCAATTTTGAAATTCTTAGGCTGGGTTTATAAGGCCAGAATTGCTCATGCCAGTTTGATTCTAATTCCACTGTTGTTCTACTTGTTTGTTTTTAAACTCTTACTTGCACAAGCAAGATGCAACTAAAAAGAGGTATTGTTCCTCCTGTAGCTCTTATTCTCCCCATTCCAAAACCTCTTAGAAACAAAGAAAAAATGTTGAAGCTTCATTTCCAGTCTGTTAACACCTCATTAGGAGGAAAGAGAGTGAGGTCCGTGGAAAGAGGTTCATGGACTCTAAAGCAAATGAATGAGGCAATAGACGCAGTTGATGATGGCATGCTTTCCATCATAAACGTTGCTGCTCATTTTGGCATTCCTGTCACAATACTTAGGAATTGGCTTAATGGTCAAACAGAGGAGAATTTGGAGAAATTTCAAAGGGTTTGATACGGGAGGAGGAAGAGGAGATAGTAAATGGTGCTTTGAAATGGCTGATGAGGGCAGAGGAGTGACCCCCGGAGTGACCTTGGATTTGCTAAGGGAAAAAGTTGCAGATACGTGCATAACTCGTGTGACTTGTTTGAAGGATGGACTGCCAGGAAAAAAAATGGTGGAGATGCTTTAAGAAGAGACACCCCGAGCTATCTTTGAGATCCATTGAGTGTGTAGAGATACAATGAGTAAAAGCCATGACCAGCACTAACTTAAACAACTTTTATTCCACACTTCATCTTTTTTATGATGAGATGCATTTTGATGCCTCTAGAGTTTGGACCCTAAAAAATCCCTCAAGGCAGGGGGTTTTTAACCGTAGCAGCAATACATTTGGTGTATTCCTTATTTGGGTCCCATAGGCCAATTGGTCTTTGCGGACGATAAAAATTAAGTCAATTCAATTAAATTCTTTCTCTTGGGTCTACTTTCTTGTATAAACTAGATCATCATTATTCTTCTTAGTTTCAATTTAATCAGTTAGATTTGGATCAGCAATTGGGAATTCATCTGGCTGGAAATCCAATTCCAAATGCGTGATTGCATCCAATCTCGTGTCGAGGAGCACGATGAGTTGAGAGCAATGCTTCCAGAAAGTAAGTGAATTGGAGGTAGCTTTCGTGCTGGCCATGAGCTCTAACATGTCCATGAGAATTCTACCAGCCTATCGACAATCCGAGTCCCTACTAGTCTACCAGCTATTTCTGATTCATTCGATCCATTGTTGATCTCTTATCCAAACACAAGTCGTTCATAGAGAGTTTGCCATTCGTGGTGCAGGAGTTTGCCCAGGTGATTGAGGTTGGGCAGATTGCAGTCTCACCCGAATCCTTTGTTAGCTTGATCAACGCACCCAAGGCAAAGTCAAGACCAAAGAACTGAAGCAAATCTCAGGATATATGAGATAGGCTAAGCCTCACTCTACTGGCATCATACATCACCAACATAGTTCATACCATCATAAATTCTTGCACCATTTATTAATTTTTATTTGAGATTAGAGAAATTGAAATAGCACATGAGAGAATCACATAATCATACTCAAAATATCATACTTCAACGTAATATTATTCAACTTTGTCGTCTTCCAAAATTGGGCCTCTCTTCTACATGAATTTTGGCTAACTTATACAAAACTGCACTTGATCCTAGCCACCAGATCTAGGCAAATCACAACCCTAGATCTAAATTATAACTACCATAAACACTAGATTTTGCCATCTCAACATCAAATCTAGGCCATCTAAACTTCTTGCAACTACCATGCTCCTCTATATTCACGACACATCATCAAAATATCAACCATTGAAAATAAGGACTTTAGTACTCCGTCAAGTCCATAAATTCCATTTCAATACAATATAAATGCTTCCTCCATAATATTTGCACATTTTTGACATTTTCATCAAATTACATCCATATGATTCTCCATTTATACATACATTTCACGGATTTACACACATTATACAAAAATAGTGAAGATAAAATGCACAACATTACCCCCCCCCAAAAAAAAAAAAAAAAAAAGGCGGGTAATGGAGTCCCACGGGTTGTTGCGTCTATGCATATCAATAACAAAGCAAGACCTAACTATATTGCCACTTTGAGCAAACAAGATTGCTTTTCATCATCAATTTGCAAACTTACCACAAACAATTTATCAGGTTAAAGATGTCAAATGGCTTGCAATTTTCAAACCTTGCATAAGGATATGAAGAGAAGCATTTAGGGAAGATGCTGGATTTTTTATGGTATTCATAATTCCAACAGCTCTGCAGCGACCATTTATATTCGCATATTTTTTGGAACTCAAATCTTAACCTTTGCTTCGCCGCTTGTAGGAAAGGATAGTGCGAGTAGCTTCTAAAGATGTAACGCGGCCTCCATGGACAAACTAAACTGCTATGCATCATCCAGAGAAAATAGGTCGGAGCTCCTCCTTCCCTAATTTTTTTTTTTTTTTTTTTTAAGGCAAGGTGAAACTTAGTATTCATATCTCAAAGTTACATCATATAGTACACCACAGAGGTATACTTGATACGGATAATATAGATCAGCACCATATGTAAAAAGAAAAATCAGGGAACTATAGTCCTGGATTTTTAATATTGTCAAAATGCATCAGAAATATAGTAATAGCAGTTTTGGAGAAGGTAGTGAGATCATTAATTTACTGAGCATCAATCAGATCTTGCATTGTGAGATCTGTAACTCTTCTTCTTCTTCCAAGTATGTTCAACAGCAAATCAAGTTTATCTGCTGAGTAGTTGGTGAAGTCCAGCAAAACTAATACATGGGCTTCTCGTTTCTGCTCCCACTTATGGTATAAGTTCATAAAATACTGTCTCAGGTTATTGTGTCTCTATGCCTCTGGCCTTTTGAGCACCTTTTTTATGGCTGATGCATGGAATGAAAAGTATAACTGACTTGAATTTTCTCTAATTTTCATGTCCGTAGATGTGGTCAAAGGGTCAAAACATGTGGTAAAAATACCCACATGGCTACAACGTGGATACCTAGTCTCAAAATCTTTGGAAGCCCCTGGACGGGCGTTTATGCAAAAGTGCTAAAAAATTAAGTGGATTCACATGCAACCATTGGCATCGATGGAGAGGGGCCTTGTTTTACCCAGGCCCCGTGGGGTAGATAACGCCCTGGCCAGAGGGCGTTATGGGAATAAAATTAATATGGCCATGGCCAAAATGGCTCGGGCGTGCGGAGACATTTTGGCCATGGCCATACTGAAAATTTTATTCCCATTCACGCTCGAGGGCTAGGACGTTATCTCCCTTAACACCCTGCTCCGAGGGTGTTACGAGCCTTCGTTTATGACTGTTTTAAACATAAAAACCCAAGGAGCAGGGTGTTCAGGTCTGTGTAAAAGGGCGAGCCTTTTTACACAGCCATGGTTGCACGTGAACCCAGCCTAAACCCATCGCCACCATGTCCTGTATCTGCGCGGGCAAAACCCTAGAAAATTGAAGCTTGAACCCCGAGCAATCTTATGGCCGGACTAAAGCGTAGATTGCCTCGTACGCAGAATCGTCGCTTTAAGCAACGGCAGCCTCAAACACCAGAAACTCGTAAGTTGTCATTGTCATTCTCTTGTCATGGTCCTTAATTTTACCGAGTTCCGCGTTTTTCTGGCTGCGCTATCCTGTAGATCAAAAAGATGTCGAAAGCGATGAAGAACGTGGTGATGGAGGTTCAGAAGAAATTGTTGAAATAGATGGAGCATCAGCTTATGTTGCCCTTTTGCAATCATTGCAATCCAAAGGAGGGGCATTTGCACAGGCATATGCCCAAAGGTGATATAATTTCGAGTCTACAAAGTTCAAATATCGTAGGTTAAGTTAGCTAATTATCTTTGTCCTGTGGATATATAATGCACACAGAATGCAGCCCTGTAGTGATGATGAAGACGATGGGGATGGTAGTGAAGAAAGCGGGGAGGATGCAGAAAATGGCAGTGATCCAAATAGCGAAACTGAGGATTTAGATGTTGCTGGGATAAGTGAAGATGATCAGGAAGAAGAAAATGACAAAAATGCTGACAGAGATGGTGATCCTCTTTTTTTCATGTTTACAATGTACATTTCCTTGATTAACAAGGGCCTCTTACTACAGGTCAGGTAGGCGTAGACAACTTGGAAGATGAAGATGCCGATGCAGAACTTGACTTACAGTCAGATGAAGAGCAAGGCATTGGTGAGAACTTAATCGCATCTACAGCCTCTGCTCCCGCTGATTGTTCTTTTGAGTACGTAAACTTGTAGTATTTATGTGCAGTTTAATGGAAAAATATAGCAATGTTCATTTGCAGTATTCTAGAAACTGATATGAATGAATTTCCCTGGATAATCTTCATGTTTTTATCACTTTTCAGCTCTTTCAAGGCACATCTTAGCCATTTAGTCACGGAAGAAGAAATTTCAAGACTGGAATCCGGGAAGGTGAAGTTTAAATTGAAATTTCCAGCATCAGGATTTGCTAATGCTCATTGGGGAGGAAGCCTTTCTCCATTGCCACAGGTGATATTGTTTGTTTCATACAATAATGTATGGTATGCAGCACTACAGGGAATCCAAAGATCCCTGATGCAATCCCTAATTGTCAAAGGGTTCTTATGCTGATTGATATCTCATAGGTGGAGAAAAAGCTTGTGAAGTATGGAGTAAAGCTACGGCTTAGAAAGCATTGGGAAGATCATGTAGCTCGTGCAGCAACTAAATGGGGCAATTTCATGTCTGAAGAACAATGCCAGTTTTTTTTGCTTTATGTAAGTCTTATGCAGATAATAAAGTTTCCTGCTTCTATTATTCTTCCTTTTTTTTGCTTCTCTCAAGTTGTTGCTGCAACATAATAAAAATGCATTCTATCGTTTGTGACCTTTTTCCCACATCATCTTCTGCCATAGCATTGAAAAACTTTACTTGCTGGTTATGCTATGAGCAGGCAACAGCTATCAGGATGTTCTACACACACGGACACACGCCAAGGAAGTAATTATGGATGCATACATTCTTCACTTGGTATGTGTTATAAGGTTGGTTAGTCAAGTGTGAAATATCGGACTTTACTCATCATGCAGTTGTTTTGCAGCTAAACCATGTTTTGAAGACAAGGGATATAATCACTAAAAACAATGAAAAGTTGAACCAACCAAATTCTGCAGCTGTTTCAGATGTTTCTCATATTCCTCGTGACCAAGGATTCACTCGTCCTAAGGTCTTAAGTCATTACTACATGCAACTTTGTTCTGTCTTTCCTTTTCAAGTACATGCAAGTAACCTTTGGAATAAGCAATGGCAAGAATGCACACCGTTAGATTTTTTATTGTACCATGTTAGATTGTTCTTGAGATTTCTGGATGCAACAGATACTTGTTCTTTTGCCTCTGAGGAGTATTGCACTTAAGTTCGTGAAGCGGTTGTTAGAGTTATCTCCTCCTTCTCAGAAGGTGAGTTTGGCTTTTTTACATGCTGCTTAAATTATAAATAATTTGGGTAGTATCTTGCATTATCAGTATAAGAAATCATGATTTACCTACAAAAGGCCTTTCTGCTATTGCTGGACAGCTGCAAAAGATAAGGTTCTACTGGCACATTAGCAAATAAAAATGTCCAGATGGTTCTTTATGTGTAGGTTTTACTGGCACATTAGTGAATGAAATGTCTACTTGGTTTTTAATGATATTAGTCTAGAATAATAGTATTCTGTAGATTTCATAGACAGTAGGTTTAGTTTGCCCCTTCATATGACTTTTTCAGCAATTTGGAAAAACCGTCGGCATTCGTTTTCCCTTTGTCCTTTGGTATTAATCAGCCATTAGGACTAAAGGTACATTCTTTTCAAGAAAGTAATAAGCTCATTCGGCATGATCTAGATCTACACGGCTTATTCCAGAAAAGTTTTCCACAGGTCTGCAGTTTTACAAGGATCATTACCTTAATACTAGTAATGATAGTTTCATTCAATGCCCTGGTTTTATTGCATCTGCTAGAAAACCGTTTAGAGTCTCCTCTCAACAGCGTGAGATTGAGATTGGCCAAGCAGCCAAGCCTGGGTTGATTGCTCAGAATGGGCCTGCAAGTTCTGCCATTAGACTGTATCGTTTTGTTTTCATACGTCCTTTCCAGACCAGAAACGTGTATCTGCAACAAACAACTTAATGCAGGAATTTAACTGGAAGTATGGTCCATGTAGGCAGTTAGTGACAAAAAAGAAGCAGTGGCTTCAATTGGAAACTTCACCCGGACCTCTAATGGGAGACTCCCTCTCATAGGCAACACACTCTAGATCCATTTGCTTCAGGGTCCCAGAAGAGGCAAAACAGGGAATACGGCAGAATTTAAGCATTTCATCAAACAAAGGGACTGACTTATTTTGATTTAAGTTCTGGACTACATCTTATTCGTCCCTGGCTATATATCAAGTTTATACCAATTTGTCTTGTAAATGTTAAAACGTTAATAGAATCTCCAACCTGGTCATAGTTCATTTTTAGTCTATATTTTGAATACTTAAATGTTAAAACGTTAATAGAATCTCCAACCTGGTCATAGTTCATTTTTAGTCTATATTTTGAATACTTAAATTGGATATGATTCTGTCAGGCTACCGTAGATCACAAACAAAGGTTTTTTGATGACTTTGGAGTGGAGGAAGGTGAAAATGATGAAGTGGATGGTAAAAAAGCTACCAAAACAATGAAACCTGCAGATTACAAGTTGCTTTTTAGTGGGAACAATGATGACCACTTTCGTCTTGGTCTAAAGCTTACAAGGTGCTTATATCTATAGGCTTCTTACCTTGTTTTACTTGTCAACTCATTACTAAGTGTGGGGATCTTAGGGCTGCAGGAAAAGCATCAAGATCTATAATGATCTATATTCTTCGGATATAATAGTTGCATCACCGCTTGGGCTCATGACGGTATGTGACGATTGTTGTGTTTCTATGGTTGGACTGTCCTCTTTTCTTCAAATGCAGATAATGAGTCTGCTGTATGTATCAGATAATGTAGAAACTTATTCTAGAGCTGAAACAGTAAAAGTGAAAACTAGAAATTTCATGTTCCTTATAACACCAGCGAAGTCAAAGAACACTTCTTAAAAGTGAAAGTCAGCATTATGAGGTTTTAGAATCTGATTGCAAAGCGGCTAACTTAAGTTTTCTTGCATTCAGTAAATGCATACTATCAGGTGATGTAGGTTAGCTGGGTAGTTGCTGACTGGCATCAAATGGTACATTAGTTAAATTGCCCAGCTGTATTGGCCTATCGAAACTGCTCTTAGATTGTTCGACTTTATTGACCTGAAATAAAGGGAATGTATATTGCAGTGCTTGCTAACATGAGTAATTCAAATGATGATTCCTTTACTTAGAATCTAGCAGATTGAAGAGATTTATTTAAACTTGACTTGTAGACTAAGGCCTAAGAAATTGAAGCAGTAAGTATTCAATGGCTGTCATTCCTAGCTAACTCCTGTTGCTACATTTGATAGTGCATTGGAGAAGCTGAAAATGACAAAGAAAAGGATGTGGATTTTCTGTCTTCCATTGAGGTAATACGTTTTTTGAATTACTATATTTATTTTGTGAGAGAAGGCTCTAGAAAAGCAGCTGTATTTCTCAAAAAAATAAAAGGAAAAAGAAAACACATCTTCATTTAATTTTTTGATGCCTATGGCGTATCATTTGTAAATATGAGGTTTGTCTGAAGGTTTTATAATATTATGATTTTACAGATTTTGCTGGTAGATTATACAGACGTAATATTGATGCAGGTGCATTCTTGATACCCTTTCAAAGTGTATAATATTCTATGTATTGAACCCTCAAGTGTTCTGTTTTCTTGTTATATTGGGCTTATTAATTATATCATGAGGGTTACATTATTCAGAATTGGTCTCATGTTTGTACCGCCATGGAACACCTGAATTGCATCCCTTCTAAGCAACACAGAACTGATTTCATGCGTGTAAGAGAATGGTATGTATATCTGATGCCCTCTACTATTGATTCATATTTGTGGGATTAATAAATCCTGAGTGCAAATGTCTGCAGGTACTTAAATGGGCATGCTCAAGTATTATCGACAGACAATTATTCTTTCTGCATATCCTGATCCAGGTAATGGGAATTTATCAACCCTGCACGTCTTAATTTAGTGCTAAACCCTCAACAGTTTGAAGTGGCTTTCCAAGTAGTGTTTTTTTTAGATTAAGTTGCGCCACTTTGGGGCAGGGCCAGCTAAGACTTTCTTGGCTGGCTTATATGTCTCATCAAAAGCAGTGGCTGCTCGAGGTGGTTGCAAGAACAGTTAAGATGTTTGTGGCTTCGCGATGGATAAAATATCTCCATTCCAATATAACTTGGCAACATCCAATCTAAAACTGATGGGGCAGTAGATGAACTAGCTTATAAATATAATTTGTAGCAACTTATGGATCAAACGCTTGGCTAAATCCTTGTCTTCCAAAAGTAAATTCTACAATGAGGACTTTCCAAACATTTTAGCTCATGGGTTTATAATGAGACTGGGTTATCTTGACACTGACCTCGCAAAGACTCTCAACGAGGCAGTTCAGGGTCCTTCTATCAGTGGGAAAGTGAGCTGGAATCTGTCATCAATTTTTTATTAATTTTTTATTAGACTGTTTTAGTGTTTTGAAGGCTTTCACCCTCGTTGAAGATTCTCCATACTTTATGTTCTTGGTTCGTAGACCCTATGGGTCTTTAGTAGATGTTCTTTATGCTAAACCCTTATGGCTCGAAGTGGCCTGTCAGTGGGGTGTACATGCATAGACTACGTGAGCTGCATTATGTTTCAAATACATCGTCACGTCCTAGCAAGGAGCTGTCCATGAAAAGGAGAGGTTACTCGGACGTTTTTTTGAATATCTCAGATGGGCTTTGTTATCAAGGGTGTCATCTCACCAATTGAAAATCGAGGTTAAGGGAACTGTCCTTTGTGTAACTTGGGCTTAGCTGAGTTTTCAGCTGCTCTGTTTAGATGTCACTGCCTCTTTCAACAAACTCTGTAGCGGCCTGTGAGATATTATGACCAGAAATGTGTAGCCCTGTTCATCCACGAACTCGCTTAAAAATGGAATATCCTTAAAGAAAATGAGAGGACAAATCCAATCTTAAAGGCCTTAGGCAAGCAGGGAAAACTTTTTTCTGTACTGTTAAGTAAGAATTGGAGGAGAAAGATAGTGTGGAGGAAAGTCCAGAAAAGAAAAGGAAGCCCCCTGATCCAAAATGGGTGACGTTATCGGGGTTCCGAAAGAATAAGGCGTTCTGTAATACAAAGGCAAAAGCAGTCTTTTCAAAAGGCAGCAAAGGATCAAAAGTTGATATCAGAATCTATCTAAAAGTAATTAACTAGCATTATGTTTGTCTTTTTTTATCTAACTTAGTTATGTAAAATGCTGACGGAGGACAATTGCTTCCTCCCTCCTTGTCTCGGTTCATACAACAAGAGTCATTTATTTAGTCTGTTGAAATATTCAACTGAAATTGATTGAAGTCTTATGGATGCAGGAGTTAGTGCGTTGTTTCTCCGATCATGCACAAATCATGCTGGGAAGGTTGCATTCTTTTTTACAGCTTCGTGATTTTTCTCGATCACTAATTAAGCTAGATACATAACACAGATACGTTTGTTTAGTGAATATTCTGGCGTTCTGTCAAGTGTGATTCCTCAAGTGCAGCAGGTAATCAGCTTCATCTTTTGACCGTGTAATTGCAGCAGTTCATGTGAAAAGAGCATCATTAATGGACACCTTTAAAAAATGCTTGGGGTCTAGAACCCACCAATGATGCAGTATTTTCTTGTTGAATGGGAAGCTACTGTTTAATCCAATGCGGCATATATATTCTCGAAAATTATATGCAATGTATGCATTCTGAGATAAACATGTTATATTTACCAGGTCTATGATCGGCTAGTTTGCAGCTCAATCGCTGGCGTGGATGATGCTCGCTTTGAGTTTTTCATCAAACAGGTTTGTATTTGTGGATGTAAAGCTTTTGTGGGCGTATTGTCATGATGCCGTGATCCTCAGTATCAATGAGATTTACTTATGTTGGGCAAGAACATTGGGAGCAACATAATAAAGAGAGTGTTGTTTACAGTAATGGCATGCCAAACAAATTGATTGGAATTCTTGAGCATTTAGGAATCTAAAATATGATGCTTACTTTCACACTATATAATTCGCTGCATGTTTACGAGATCCTACTGCATGTTTACGAGATCCTAACATAATTTATGTGCTTCGGCTAAAGGCTTTTATCTTGATTTCTATTTCATCTTACCATAATATTAACATTAGCCATATGAACAGTAAGGGTCCAACGTCATAAATGGCAACTTAATTTTTTTTCTTCTATTTGCAGGTATTTCCAAGGATAAAGGATTCACTTCAGGTTAGTATCCATCTTGTAGCTCCTGGAAGGGCTTGATTTTAGCATTATTTTTCATGTTAGACTTGCAATTAAATGCAGGGAGGAACAATGCTGTTTGTACGATCTTATTTTGATTTTGTGCGATTGCGCAATTATTTGAAGTCAAAAACGCATCGCTCTGTGCAATCGGAGAGTGAGTATTTCATATGGGTTTTGTTCCAAGCGAGCTTATTATTGAGAGATCACGATTTTTACAGCTATACAAAGCAAAGTGATATTTCCGCCTCTCGTGCGTGGTTCTTCCATGGAGAACGGAGGATGATGTTATACACAGAGCGAAAGCGCACTTACTACCGCTATAAGGTTTCTATCTTATCTGTTTTGTATTCATAAGATGTTGCCTGGGATTATCTAGTTGGAATTTTTATGCAGATACGTGGTATACGCGATCTAATATTTTATTCTGCCAGACCATGCTCATTTCTATAGTGAGGTAAGATTAACTTCTTTTCAGACATTAATTCAAATCTCACTGTCTCTGGGGCTTTTCACTAGCTGGTCAACATGTTGTACCTTCTTTTCAGACATTAATTCTATTCTTTCTTTGATTGTGGGGTTTATCACCAGCTGGTCAACATGTTGAGGGTGTAGACAACCCAAGCTGTCGGGTAATATTCTCGCAATTTGACAATTTACAGGTAAAGTGCCTTTTGATGATTGATAAGCTTTCTTAGACGTATAATTGCATTAATTGAGACGGTTGTTCACAGCTGGGCGCATTATTGGCAGCGAACGGACTAAGCAACTGTTGGCACGTCAAAGTAAGACGTTTATGTTCGTCTAATCAACTCAATATAAGTGTTGAGTTCTGGCAATTACAAAATGTACATCTTCCCATGGTCATCCGACATTTTTACTTTTTACATTACTGGCACTCGAGGAACAGCCTAGAAAAACATCTACTTGACCAGTCAAAACCGACGCATGAAGTTTCGCCATTGTCAACACGGCACCGAATTGAATGTAAATTACGCTTACTAAGAGTCCTGTCAAATCGCCTTGGAGTATAAAAGTACTAAGAGGAAATAGAAGCGAAGATGTCGCTCATTTTGAAGTTCATTTTATTGAAACCCTGATTGGTGAGGGTTTCCCATGGGACTAAAACCCTGAGATTTTCTGAGGTCAGGCCGAAGGCTCTAGTGTTCCCATGAGCACCTTACTTGTTTGATTCAGGCTTGGGACCTGAGTCGCAGTATTCTCCACGCAGTTTGAGCCCGTAGGTTTTTACCTTAGTGCGGCTTTTTTCAGGTCTGCAAATTCATGGGAAAGCACCCTAAACATGGTGTAGTAAACAAGCTCATATTAAGTCTAGTTTTGCTTGCAAATTTCACTTTTACCCCCATCTTTGCGTTCATAATGATTTCGCAACACTTAGAAGAATTTTTCAAAGACTAGGAAGTAGATGGGAAACTTTCAAATATACCCTTGAACTTAATGAGATTTCCAATTTTGCCCTTCAATTACTTTTGATTCTAAATACACCCCTTCACTAACCAAATTAACCTATAGCCGTTAAAGATAGTTAAAAAAAAAATGGCACCGAAGAGCAGAAGCGGCGTTGTCGCGTTGTCGTTAATGGAAAAACTCCGGAATTCTTAGCCTTTGAAGCTCCCCGATTCATCAACCATTTTGCATGGGTAACGTGTTCTCATTTCGTTTCTTTCCAAATAATTACCTACTTGCAAGCAATCTCCAGTTTTTATTGCAAAGCTAAAAGCGGTCACGCCCTAACGTGCCTCTTTTCATTCATGACATGTTTTTTCTAGACTCCTCTTTCCTTGAAGTACTTGCAATATGAAAAGAAATTGCCATTTTTTATACCTTAGCTTGGGGCAGAAAGCCCATGATGTTGTTGTTATTGTTCCAAATAGATATTGTTAGCACCTTAGGCCCAAAATGCGCATTACACTCTTTGTACATATTAGCAGCTCCAAAATCATTTGGGGGCCTACAATTATTGGTTGGCGCATAATAATTGGATGATGGGTGTTCTATTAACATCAACATTCGGATTGAAATAACTTGAACCATTGAAATTGGGATGCCTATGGTCTAGGTAGCAAGAAACCTGACATTGTTGTCGAAATTGCTAACACCAAGTGCTCCAAAATGCGCATTAGTCCCTACTTAGGTATTAGGAGTTCTAACATTGTTAAAGGGCCTACAATTATTGGTTGCCTCATAAGTTTTGCGAGTCCCTAGGTGTTGTATTGATGTTAACTTTTGATTTAATTTGAACCATTGAAATTGCGATGGTCATAATTTAATTGAAATTGGGATAACCATCTTTAGATGGCTAGAACCATTGAAATAATATTATTATGGTCATCAAACCTGTTAGGTCACGAGAATGCCTATTTGACGGGATGGGAGAGATTGTTTCCATGAAAGCCCCAGATTTGTGGGTTCACGGTTAGCCCACATTGAAGTGTATGGGCAATGGCTACTGCTTGCCATTGTATTCAAGTGATCCAGGTTTGGGGGATTGAAGCGTTGGTAAAACCACCGCAAGTGTTTCCGAGGAAATGGCCATTTTGATACCCTTACGTGGAATTAGCTCTTTACGTGTCGTAGATGCAGAAGAAATCGATTGGGGAAAAAATGTCTAATCGATGAGAGGTCCTGGACAACATCGCGGTTTGAGCTATGATGGAGAAACCGCTTTTAGCAGGAATTAATGAAAATATTACATGGATATATTTCCGCAACCATGAGAATCTATAGCTCCGGCGGCTTAGAAAATGAATTATTTGTTCCTCGATAGGGCCTTGTTTCTTCATGTTGCACGTCATTATTCGTTTAATCAAAGATGAAATATGGAATACAATCAAGGGTTTTCAAATGAAAATTTTCTAGGCGTGAGAGCTAGACGGGATTCGGATCCGAACATGGAGTAAAGCCAATATCATAATCGCGGTACCATAAGTTCTAGCACGTATGCGTAAAATTTGGGTGGGGCATTTTACGCCCCATCCGGCTAATCACGTATTACTTACGTGGCACACACATTCTTTCCCGTAAATGATGATTCTTAGGTTCATTTTTTCGTAATCGATTCTCAAATTTTCTCCTGTATGTTTTAACTCAAAATATGTTTTTCCAAACAGTTATACGGTTATATTAAACACGCTATACCATTACAATTATAAAATCGTAATATGGGTTTCATCCATTGAGAACACTCCAGTTTCAATTCGGTTTTTCATTCAATTAAAGAGATTACAGATTTACGATCCGGATTCGGAGGACGGAGAATTACGCAGTTTGTTTCTGCTTCGATTCCGGAAACTTATTGCATTGGTGATATGTCAGATATAACTGATTCTGAAAATCTTTGCTAATCTCTCGCCTCAAAATCCACATTTGCCTTCTTTGCCAAACCGCCAAGAGTCATTTCCATCCTTATTCTCGCCATTGGTAATATCACCAAAACATTGAATCAAGTGCATCGCCATTCCTAAAAACTTCGAGACTTCCAATCATGTTTTGATACAATAAAACAAAAAGGACAAAAAAATACTACCATAGACATTAAGACATGCACTTCAGATTCTAAATGCAAGAAAAACAAAGGCATTAGGCACTAAAAATATATATATTCTACAAACAAAAGTTTTACCTATATCCGTCCGGTTCTTAGAAGTAGTCACGAAGCTCGTCCAAGCGGTCCTGATCTAAAGTTGAAGGTGGTTGCTAAAAACAAAGAAACAATAATAAGCCTTGCGACAAGAATCAAAACAGAATCAAGCAAGAATCAAACATTCTTCGAAAGGAGGCGCCTCCAAATGAAAAAAGGTCGAGAAAAAATTTTAAAATTCACACAAGGAAGTAAGATCCACCAAGAACTCTCTCCAAATTTGTGGCTACGGCCTTGAAAAATGGGATCAAAGGAACTAGCAAAGCCAAGCGGTAAGAGGGAAGCCAACATGCAACATTGGGACCGGGGCCAGAGGGAATGCAAGATCCATCAAAAACTCTTCAAATCTATGGCTATGCGGTATGAAAAATGAGATCAAAGGAACGTAGCATGCAAGCCGCTAGAAAAGGGAAAAAGCAGGCATGCAACAGCCATAGGCGGGCGCCAGGCCGGCCCGTACCAAATGAGCGGTGAAGCGGTCACGGAAAATGACCCACCACAAATTTCATGTCACCACGAATGTTGGTGTTAGGATTCGGCGAGAAAATTATTTCTGGCATTGCGGTGGCGTGATGATTACTGGTAGATCTACCAAAGGTACCTATATACGAGCTCGGGCGGCCTTAAGAAAGACCGAGATGATACAAAAATTCCAAAAGCATTAGTTTTTAGTGACCTCTCTTACAGCGGATATCAAGCGAATCATGCGACACCCTCATTCGTAACATTATGAGTTGATTAAATACGCAAGCTCGGAAAGATTTCGGCATTTTCTATACGACCAAAAACCAAGTATGTATCTTTGTTTTGCATTTATCTTCCAATAAAGCATGCGGCTTCAATTTAAATGACCAAGCTCAAGCGTATCTTCAATCCCAAATCAAGAGGCGCCCGATAAATCTATATCGAGCGGAACCAAGAACGACGCCCATTTGCTAGCATAAACATGGAAAAATCGAATATATACCTTAAGCTCTAAAGCACCCATTTCAAAAAAACTATTCTCTTTAAACCGGCTTTCCTATGTGTGTCGCATGGAGCAAAGAGAGAAAAAAATATGGTTTTTAAAGTTAGAATCAAAGATCTGAAGCAAATTTTGGTTCCACACTTTTAGCAACCTTGCATAACTGCATGCCCCTTTTATCTGAAGTCAAAGAGGCTTCCAACTTTACAAGGTGAAGCGAAGGAAGCTTCTCAATGCTTCCTACAAATTTTGAAGCTACACGGTTTGACATCCGAGGTTGGGGATATGCCACATGGCTTTCTTGGCAGGTCGATAGGGCATTGATGGACAATGCTTTTTTATTATATAGGAGGATAGGTTAATTATTATTTCTCAGAAACAAAAATCTCCCTTTTCAATTTCGAAATTGCATGATAGTTATCTATTCTTCCATGCCTTTGATCAAGGCATTCATGATCTTATCAAGAAAAAAGACTCTAATTGAGGAGGGTTCTAATGTGCCTTTTCAATTTCAAATTGCATCTTCTTCCATGATTAAGACATTCGTGGATTTTACCAGGAAGAAGGGCCCCTAATTCAGCTTCCTTTGTTCACCCCAGTGTAAGCAATTTGTTTATAAATTCTATTCTCTTTCAGCTCTCAAAAATGTTGGAATTTTGCGTTAATAAAATTTTCATAACCTTTTGCATTTAACAGCAGGTTAATTCATGACTTATGCCTTTGAATGGCATTCGCCATATAGAAGTTCATACATGCACTGTTCCATGTTTAGCTGATTTGCCTTCTTTGATTTTCATTAGATATGGAGATATATCACATTTTTAATGATAGGTCGAAATCAAATGTGTTTATATCAATGTTTGTTTCATATTGCAAGTATGGATTTGGAAGTGGGATTGGAGTTTGATTCATGCAAGATCTTAGTTCACATGTCCAAGAATGTTTGCATTTCTCTGGGTAGGAGCTCCCTATTATTGCATCCAGAGCGGTGAAGAGGTACACAAGAAGTGCAAAATTCAAAGGATGCCTATGGAAGTTGCATGCTTCCCTTGCTTCAGGTAATGGCCCTAGTTGTGCAATTAAAGTTAACTCGAGGACATCATAATTGTGTTGGCACTAAGCATTTGGGAAAACAAAGAAAGTGCACAAAATTGGATAGCTGGTTTATTGAGGAAAAGATTCCACGATGACCAATCTTATAGCCCAATTTCAATTCTTGGTGATTTGAAGATTATTACATGCCATACAAGAGAGCATGGCGGTGCAAAAGGAATTAGCGATGCAGAGGATCAACGAAAATCGGGAGGAAAGTTATTCCTTATTGAAAAGTAATGCCCGAGTGAAATAATCTTGCGAGTAAAAGAAGTGGTTTTAGTGGAGCATGATGATGATCACAGGTTTACACGCATGTACATATCATATCGGCATATACATTTGCAGATTTGCCCAATTCACGGTGCAAGTTATAGGTTTGATGGAGGCATCGAAAAATAGATATTTGGGTATCTTTTGATGACCACATGTATAGATGCGGTGGGCGAATTGCTTTGATTACTTTTTGGTGTTGTTATTCTTGAAAAATGACAATAGCTCGTTTGTGGTTTCTTCAAAAACTTCGTGATAGTCTTCTTTGCAACAAACACTCATAACCTTCTTATCCGGATGTGCAAAAGGGATTGATTGAAGGTGTGCTCTACTATTATTTTGGGAGATGTTCCTCATGCTTATTGTATGAGTCACTTATCCGAAAATAGGGGGAAAGAATTCAAGAATTTGAATTGATAAAATTGCTTGAAATGCCCATGCTCAACAATACGATTTTGATGTTGCCATATCGTAAATGCGTCACGAAACCGGTTACATTGGCGCCTTAACACGCCCAACCCATGCATTGGTCAAATGCACACTTTAGGGATGACTATTTTACATCCAACATTGCCACCAATTCATGGATGGGAATTTGCTCTACCAATCGGAGTTGATAGAAATTGATGAAATGGTTCTTGAACGTAGAGAACAAGCCCGAGTTGACCACTGTCAAGAAAAGCGGGATCATATATGTTGTGGCTAGTCTGGAGACTTCAAATCAAGAATGCTATGAGCGTGCTAGGCATTATCGGATTATTTACGCCACCTATCATGAGTTTGAGATTGTGTCACAAAGTCTAGTCACGGTGAACATGGAAGCTTGAGTTTGTTCTTGCAATGTGTGGCAAGTAAGTGGATTACCATGCTCACATGTAATTGCGGCTATTTTATTCAAGAAAGATGCGATCCAATCATATGCAATTCATGCATATACATTGAGAGCATCTTGTGACACATATTCTCACATTATTCATCCTCTTCTTCTAAAGAGAACAAAGGGCAAGAAGAAGAAGGGATGAGAAATTGCTCCCACCAAAGACACGCGTAGACCTCAGGGGCCTAAAGGAAGAGAAGAATTGAATGTAAGATAATGGTCATTGAAGGGTATATCAGGTTATATTATATGCATTAATTAACCTTTGTTGCATGATAAGATTATGGGTTTAGAATTCGAGAAGCACACAAAGTTGGAGGCAAGCATATTCTTGAAGGTTGATCCATGTAAGTTGCTAAGGGTAATAGGTTTGAATTTTAAAGGTTCTTATTCATTATTTCTAGCAAAAGGAAAATGCCAAATTCAATGAATTCCACCAAAAGGCCATATTTACCTTGCTATTGGCATGTGGGATATATATGCAACCGATTGAAATACTATTCTACAAGGTGCTTGGATCTGGCCGAAACCGTCGGTTGAAGCTATATAGGAAGAATAAGCAGGTTAGATATCTGATGCCGAGGTAATTAGCTGTGAACAGAAAAGTTGAGGTCGAAGCATCCTAGGAATGGGTGAATATGAGCTCGGTCAAACCGTTAAAACAGTTGTTTAAGTCAATCTTGAATGAGCAGTGTTATTTCAATAGTTAAAATAATTTATTGACTATATTCAGTGGTAACTATTGAACTTAATAGTCAATAGTGATTTGATCATTGCCTTGAAATTGGGTTGTGGTTTCATAATTGCACCAAGGAATTAGTGACCTCACAACTTGGCTTCCTTAGTGCTAGGATTTTCTTGTACTTGAAGTTTGAGACTTAATTTGAAAAAAAATGTTAGTCTACATGGCTGTGGAGGAAAGTTGTATTAGAACTTTACATCCTTGCTAGGAATTGTCTATCTATTAATAGTGGTTTTCAGCTATGGAAACAAAGCATAAAGGAGGTATTGAATTTGAAAATTTGTGGTATTTATGTGATACAACCGGTGCGGAGGCAGTATAGAGGCTCACGTGGTGATTGCACAGAGGGACCTAGTGCGATTAGTTAGCTCAAGCAGGTGTGATGCATGTATGGATCTCAAGTCTGGGGGAGATGCTAGTGCAAAGTGTTGGTGGAGGCATAACAACTTGAGGACAAGTGTATGAGAAAAACAAAGATTATGGAAACAATCAATAATTAGCAACAAGGTTGGTATGCTAATTAAATTGAAACTAAGAGGTAAGGTCAAAGGTACATGTGGAAATATATGGTTGGAAAATTATGAGATTAAATCCGCCGTCTTAAATAGATGTTGGAAAAACAGCTAAAAGGTTAAACAACATTACGTAAATTCAGAGAAATTTGAGTCCGTCATTTGGCGATCTTATCTCGAGTGCGAGGGGTTGTTCTTAATGAGGATTATCAATTATTAGCTATATCTAGAGCTGTATCTCGCAATGCACAACTTGCTACTGTTGAGAAATGTTGCTGTGTCCAAGGAAAAGCCATCAAAATGATTCGCATCGAGTTTGAGCAATGGAAAGATGTCGATGATGATGAGGCGTAAGTTTTGTATGCCGGTAAGAAAGGTAAGAAATCTTATGATAAAGGGAAGATTGGTCCATGTTTTAAATGTGTGATTATGGACATTTGAAGATAAATTGTCCTAATCAAGACAAAAGAAATAGTTTGTTATAGCTGAAGGAAAGGTCATATGGCAAACAAGTGTCAAGTCCAAAAGAAATAAAAGGGAAAAGATAAGAAATATTTTGAGGGCAAGATCAAAGGGAGGAAGGAATAATTCAGCTTGAATGTGGTGGCCGGAAAAGAAAATTTAATTATCACGAAATAGAAAGGATGCATATAAATATAACATGAAGGAGGATGTGAAGGTATATCGGGTTATAATATATGCATTAATTAGATAGGTGTTTAGAAGTCGAGGGCAAGACACAAAGTTGAGGCAAGCATATTCTGAAGGTTGATCCATGTAAGTTGCTAAGGGTAATAGGTTTGAATTCAAAGGGTTCTTATTCACATTATTTCTAGCAAAGAAAATGCCAAATTCAATAAATAAAAGGCCATATTTACGCTATTGGCATGTGGGATATATGCAAGGTTGAAATACTAATTTAATGTACTTGGATCTAGCCGAAACCGCTTAGGTTGAAGCTATATAGGAAGAATAGCGGTTGTATATCTGGTGCCGAGGTAAGCGTGAACAGAAAAGTTGAGGTCAAGTATCTTGGGAATGGGTGAATCTCGAGCTTGGCCAAGCTGATAAATAGTGTTTAAGTCAATCACTTTGAATGAACAGGTGTTATTTCAATGGTTAAAAATAATTATTGACTATATCCGTGTGGTAACTATTGAACTTAATAGTCAATAGTGATTGATCATTGCCTTGAAATTGGGTTGTGAAGTTCATAATTGCACCAAAGAATTAGTGACCACAACTTTGGCTTCCCTTGGTGCTAAGATTTTCTTGTACTTGAAGTTTGAGACTTATTTGATTATTGAAAAAAAATGTTGGGCCTACAAGCTGTGGAGTGAAAGTTGTATTGAACTTTACATCCGCACTAAGAAATTGTTACATCTATTAATCTAACAATGGCAAGGAAGCGTCACCTCTTCATTCTAGGTTATTTACTTGTGCATGAGGCATAGCAGAAAGAGTTGTCGAGGCCCAGATAAGTTAATGGTGTAGGATTACGTACCGTTTCATGTCTACCAAGTCTAATATCACGAATCCCACCCATGGATTTCAAAGCGTCCTGAAGGAGTTTCAGGGTTTAAAGTGCTGCCATACAGTTTAGGGTTTTGCCATAAGCCCTTGAAGGAGGAGGAAGATTCATGCCCCCCCTCCCCCTTCCTCCTCCCCTCCCGTTTGCGAAATGCCTAAATGCTACATGGAAGCAAGGATGAACCTGGTCATGCAGTGAGGCTACAGTCAGGAACAAGAGAATCCAGCATCATTCTTACGCGCTATTCTACCAGTTTTTAGAGCTGATAAATACCGAGGAGATTCTTGGTCACATGAATATAGCTAAGACTTCGCGAGCAATTCGTTGGGCCATTTTTTCGATACATGTTTCCAATAGAGCCGATTAGAATCAGGCATTTTTGTGTTTCCTTTCCCCAGCTCCCTTTGTTTCAAAGGCGCGTGCTTTTACATCTGTTTTGCTTGATGAAAGTTCATATAATACTCTAAATCTAAGCTTCACATTACTTGATTATGGGGCTTTGCTTTCTGTGAACTTCTATTGCTACTTTGTGTTTTTCTAGAGAGCCAACTACATTCTTAATAGATGCGTTGCTGTACAGTGAGAGAGGAACCATATGTGGCAACAAGGTATTGCCGTAATTTTGAAGCTAATTTGTTTGTGCAGTAAGGGGAAAGTTCCTGTCTCAAAATATTCCACCGGGAATATTATCCCCTCGTGACAGCGCCCGGTTCAGCTTGTGGCTTCAGCAGGCGTTGCCTCGTCGGCGATCACGCCTCGAAGAACCCGATGGAATTTCCTCACATTTGGAACTTTCCACTGAGTACTTGAAAAGGCTTCTAATTCTTAATATATTAAGCTAAAGTTTCTAAAGAACTATCAAATATTAGCCAACCCACCAATTTGGAATTAGGTTGAAAAGTTTATAAACTGGAACTGCGGATTTGGCTAAAGTAGAAAATTACTTTAAAAAATGTAGAGTACTTTTCGTGTATCTACTAAATTGTTTTGTGAATCTCATCTATCGTGGTTGAACTTTTTTATTTCTTGCAAATTTTCCTCATAAAATAAACCCTAGCCTAAATTTTAGCCAAATGCGGTAAATTTATACCTTGCTCCTTTGTAGTATGTCGGTGATTTATAATACAATAATCTGGCGAAAAACAATTAGGTCGGGCACAATTCTCACGATTGGCAAGGTCTCCTTATTTTTACCATTTCTATTCTGATGCGCACCCGGTGATGGCGTGAGGCCGTGGCTATAATGAGGGTGAATTCTTGGATCTGTGACGTGATATTCGGTGAAGACTATAAGTGACCAAATTAGACGAGGGTACTTCAAGGCCATTTGCCTTGGTTCAAAATCAAAAGGTTGTGATGTATGTTATTTTGGTCATATGGCTTTTATGGGATTAAAGAAGTGCAGGTGGGAAACAAATACAACTTTGTAAATTGAGCCGAGATAAGATGTGCAAAGGGAGACAAAGGAAGAGTCCACAATTGTATAAAAGCACGTTTGGGTTTTAGAGTAAATAAAGTGCTACGATTGATTTGCTAGAAGAAGCTCTTGTTACATCTTCAGAGTTGGCATCTTGTTTTTGTAATGTCGTGATTCAGATTCGAGCATAGTTTAGTGAAGTCTTGTAATTTCTTAATTCTATCGATTCAATGCAAAACTACCGAAGTTGCCCTCTTAGAGCATCCCTATATCTGGCCGGGTTTACCATGTCATGGAGGCCCAGGTTCCTACAATCCTATCCCGAGTAGCACATCTGTTCCCATTACTATGGGTGAACTTACAGTTTTTCTTAGCGAGCCTATATAGGATAAAGCTGGAATTGAGCTAGAAGACAAACATAAGAGCACTTTATATACCACCAGGGCGTGTCTTTGGGCCTTTAGTCCCAAAGAGGGGCCTGGTCCAAAAAGGGCTTTTAGGTCCCAAAGAGGGCCTTTGGTCAAGAAGGACCAAAGTGCATGCTATATAGTAGCTTGGGGGAAACTTCACAGAGACGCGTGTATGTGTCATAGGCGAGGGCTGCGTGGTTGGAGTGGTGAGATGGCGTGCCGATCAAGAGTCCATTTAGTGGTATCGAGCAACAAGTTTAGATGGTAGGTTCCCTGCCAATGTTAACTTGGAAGATGAAAACTCCAAGGAAAAAGCTTTTGAGTTAGAGCACTGTCAATTAGCTCGTGAGAAAAACTGCATTTGTATCGAGGCTTGAATTGAATGCAAGAGCTGGATTATTTGCAAAGGCAGTGTATGATTCACGTGACAAAAGGCTGCGAGAGAAGCGTCCGCGTAGTGGCGCATCAAAAGCAGTGCCAGCGTCAAAATTGAATTCAAAAGTATTCCGGTGCCACTAATGATGCGGATGAACTTCAGCGTGGCCGGGATTTGAATTCATATTTTGCCTACAAGACTAAGATAGCGAAGACTTTTCCGGTTATATTTTCTTTGGCGTCATCACGGATACCAGAGGTTACAAAGGGTAGTGGGCTGGATTATCGGAAGAACCCGACCCGATCGATCAACCTATTGTTACCTTCGCGAATTTGAAAAGCAATCAAAAATGGATTTTTTTGGGTCATGAACTGAGATGACATGTTGAATGGAATAAGTTGACCAAGCAAAACCGCGAAGCTGATAGAGCCTTTCAACATACGAGGTTTTAAAGAAAGGACTTGACAGTAAAAATGATCTTGAGAGTCCCGAGAAAACTCATGGGTGGGAGTTCATCGTTATAGATGCAGGCAAAGCTCGACACGCAAGTTACCCGATGTTTCTTTTGGTGAGCTCTACGTAAGATGGCGGAGAAGTAGAGGAAGGTTTGGCCCTTCTTGACCATTAATGCTCGCGTGGCCTCAAAGTTTCTATGAAAGAAGCTGATGGTTTTGATGATCAAATCAATGGGATCTTCTCGGTCTGGGCCATTCAAGCGTGCACCTGACGTTAGGATAATGGGCACTGTTAGGGGCCAAGGGCCAAAGGGAATCCTTCCATCAAAGCGTAGGTTGATGAGGAGAATAAGTGTTTTGTTGCGTTGAGCTGGTAGAATACCGGTACATGAATACTTATTTGGAAAGAAGAAGGGGACAGAAAATTTTATTCTTAAGTCACGGGACTAAGAAAGGATAAAGTAAAGTAAAAACACGATTGGCGGAGATGGAAAAGGAAGAATTATTTCTGATGCGGAAAAATCGAATATATGGATTGTTGAGAATAGTAGTCTCTTCTGATTTTGGGCTACTATTCCAGGAATCAAAGTACATGTCTTATTAAGTCCGGTGGGTTTGATTTTATTCTTGCTCCTTGGTAAAGAACTAAAATTAACTTCTATTCCTTTATCAAGTGATGTAAGAATTATCATACTGCTTTCTTGAATATTGCCTCATGCTTCATTTTATAGTCAAGGATGTTGAATTTCAATTACTTGAGGGGATATATGCAATAGCGTTCTTTCATGGTTTAGACCTTGGGTATGGATGTCTATTCGGCATGCACGCTGGCATAAGGCTATTATTCCTCTTATATAGATTAGGCGGTATTGTTATGTTATCCTTGGAAGGGTAAAAAGACCTTCAAGTTTGTAGCCCGAGAAGGATGATATTGTTTTCCCAATTCCAGCAGGTTTACGTTATCTGGATTTAAGCGTTTACAGCTAGTGAAAACTCAAACTTTATTTGGTGGTTTGGAACTTCTAGTTAAGATGTATCCCCATTAAATGAAGTCAAACAATCTTTTGCATTATTTTGATGATGTCTTTTGGAAATTCCACAGACTTTGCCACTAGCGTTTGGAGGACCCGCGGGATTGATCTTCTTCACGGGAAGAACCTCCTAATCAAAGCTCCTTGCTCGGAGATGCATGGCAATGACAAGTTGAGATTGGCCCGGCTTGATGAGAGTTACTTCAAAATTTGGATTGATCTATAGTTCTTCACCTTTTTGGTGCATACGTCTTGTTAGTTCAGAAAAGATAATTCTGGCATGTATAGATTATCAACTGGAATAAGATAACCATAAAGAATCGTTTCTATACCAAAGGCCCGGATGATTTGTTTTGATGTCGACTCCAAGGTGCTACCCACGGTTTTAGCCATCTTGATCTTCGTCAGAATTATTGACAACTTAAAGGTTCGCGCTGAAGATGTTCGCAAGGCGCGTTTAGGACAACCTTTGGACATTATGAGTTTTGGTCATTATTACCATTTGGACTTCACAATCGCCGGCTTCTTTTCTTGAGAGACCTATTAAGTGAATGTTGAAGATGTGCATGGCGTTTATGTTGTCGTGTTCTTTGATGACATATTGGTTTTGCGTATGGGAAGGTCAGTACTTGCATTTCGCGGGAGGTTTAAGTGGTGAGGAAAGAGTCTATTCCTCTTGGCAGTATCTTTTCAATGGAAATTAGAATATTTGGTCATATTGTTTGCGAGGGTCTTAAGATTGAGAAATTCCCGGTAAGGTACAAGCAATTGTGGATTGGCATGTACCTACCGCCCGATTCTTTGCATTGCGTTCTTTTACGATTTATCACGGTTATTATAGGAAGTTTTATGCAATTTGCTGGAACGCTTGATTTATATATTTTATTTGAAAAGATGTTTCCTTTCCATTAGATCATAATCCCTTCAGTTGCTTTCAAGTTTTAAGGATACCATAGTTTAATCCTCTGTTCTACGTTTTACAAAGTTTGGTCTACCTTTGTATTTATGTGTTGATGCAAATTGGTGGCTGAAGCGTGGCGGTTTGATGGGATGGTCATCCTGTAGCTTATGACAAGTCGAAGTTTACGACGCGAAAGTAGATATAGTGTTTATTAAGGAATTTAAGAACGTGTTCTAAAACTAAGCACGAAAGTGTGGCGACCTATCTTATAAGTCCAAGGTTCATATTTTATTTACGACCACCAAAGCATTAGGCACATTGTTTCACAGAAAATATTGTCGGGCGGAGTTGAAATGGGTTGCTTTTATGCGGCAATATGATTTCTCAAAAGATTATAGATCACGGTAAAGAGAATGTCTTGCCAAGGTGATGCTTTAGTATAGGCGTTATGGGGTTTGTTCTCTTTCTATAAGCACAATCCAACCATTTTGGAGGAAATGGAAACCTGTCATTATGCCATTACAGTTATAGGTTGTCATTTGGTTGTTAGCTCAAAATAGCAGTACATATGGATATAAGATGGGTATGGGTTCTTGTATAAGGTCCAAAGCTATGCATTGTTGAATTTTTACTACGATCACTTATTCTTAAAAGTCCATGATGCACCTCTTTTTAGCGGGTCTATGTCCGAGTAGGGGCAACTTTGGCAAAAGCTTAGGAATGCCGCATTTGGCCTGGATTGCGGAGAGATGTTTTGGTTCATAATGGCATTGTGTTACTGTCTTGGATAAAAGCGAACAAGAAACCTCATGGTGTTCGCTATCCTTGCCTGATAGGAGGCAAAGTGGAACAGATCACTATGGATTTTATTGTTGGTCTTCCCTCCCGGTTCTCGCCAAGAACCTTTGTCATTGGGACAATTGTTGATTGTTTAACTAAACCCATCATTTTAACTTCCCTTGTTAGGATAAGTTGGCGGCTTATAGTGCGACTCGCTCTTGCTCGAAAGATATTTAGGCTACATGGGTTGCCAAAGATTATTATATCGTCATTACAAAGGATTTGCGTAAGTCCACAGAGCGTATTTTATGCAATTGGGAATGAGAGTTAAAAAGGTTCTCCAACTGCGGAACACTGGCCCGATGAATAATGTCCAAAGTGAGTAAATAGAGTTATTTGTTACATCTTAAGCATGGAATAATTTAAGAAACTAAACAGCTGTTGGCGATTTTAAGCACATTTTTCAAAAATTGGCTAAAATAGAAATGGAAAAAATTGGAAAAAAAAATAATAATTTTAACCGCTTTTGGGTGCACCATCCACCGGAGCTCTTTAGCTAAATCTTTGAAATTAAGAATGAAATTTTGTATTGTTTATGGAAACCATATAAACTTTTGGGAATGAATTTAGGGCTAGTTTATTCTTGCATTATTTTAGGGCATATATGATTCTTGGTTGGTTTCTAACATGAATTAATTTGGGTCTAGATTTTGCTAATTAGATGGTGCTTTGAAATGGGGATGAGGGCGGAGGAGTGACCCGGGGTGACCTTGGTTGCTAAGGGGAAAAAGTTGGGAATCGTGCATAACTTCGTGTGACTTGTTTGAAGGATGGGCCGGGAAAAAAATGGTGGAGATGCTTTAAGAAGAGACACCACAGGAATATCTTGGAATCCATTGAGTGTGTAGAGGGATACAATGGTAAAAGCCATGACCGGCCTTAACTTAAACAACTTTTATTCCACACTTCATCTTTTTATGATGAGATGCATTTTGATGCCTCTAGAGTTTGGACCCTAAAAAATCCCCTCCAGGCGGGGGTTTTTAGCGAAGTAGCCTGACGATACATTTGGTGTATTCCTTATTTGGGTCCCATAGGCCAATTGGTCTTCATGCGGACGATAAAATTAAGTCAATTCAATTAAATTCTTTCTCTTGGGTCTCTTTCTTGTATAAACTAGATCATCATTATTCTTCTTAGTTTTCAATTTTAATCCAGTTTAGATTTGGATAAAACGGTGGAATTCATCATCGGAAATCCAATTCCAAATGCGTGATTGCATCCAATCTAGTCGGAAATAACGATGAGTTGAGAGCAATGCTTCGAGAGAAAATTAAGTGAATTGGAGGTAGCTTTAAGATGTCGGCCATGAGCTCTAACATGTCCATGAGAATTCTATGATTTATCGTGTCAGAGTCCCTACTAGTCTACCACTATTTACGATTCATTCGATCCATTGTTGATCTCTTATCCAAACACAAGTCGTTCATATAGAGTTTGCCATTAGGTAGTCTAGGGGAGTTTGCCCGGTGATTGAGGTTGGGCGGTGCGGTCTCACACCCGAATCCTTTTGTTAGCTTGATCAAGCACCCAAGGCAAAGTCAAGACCAAAGGCTGAAGCAAATCTCGGGGATATATGAGATAGGCTAAGCCTCACTCTCTTGGCATCATACATCACCAACATAGTTCATACCATCATAATTCTTGCACCATTTATTAATTTTATTTGAGATTAGAAATTGAAATAGCACATGAGAGAATCGCATAATCATACTCAAAATATCATACTTCAACGTAATATTATTCAACTTCCATTAGTCTTCCAAAATTGGCCTCTCTTCTACATGAATTTTGGCTAACTTATACAAAAGCGCACTTGATCCTAGCCACGGATCTGGGCAAATCACAACCCTAGATCTAAATTATAACTACCATAAACACTAGATTTTGCCATCTCAACATCAAATCTAGGCCATCTAAACTTCTTGCAACTACCATGCTCCTATATATTCGACACATCATCAAAATATCAACCATTGAAAATAAGGACTTTAGTACTCAGATCCAAGTCCATAAATTCCATTTCAATACAATATAAATGCTTCCTCCATAATATTTGCACATTTTTGACATTTTCATCAAATTACATCCATATGATTCTCCATTTATACATACATTTCACGGATTTACACACATTATACAAAAATAGTGAAGATAAAATGCACAACATTACCCCCAAAAAAAAAAAAAAAAAGGCAGGTAATGGAGTCCTGGGTTGTCTGTCTATGCATATCAATAACAAAGCAAGACCTAACTATATTGCCACTTTGAGCAAACAAGATTGCTTTTCATCATCAATTTGCAAACTTACCACAAACAATTTATCAGGTTAAAGATGTCAAATGGCTTGCAATTTTCAAACCTTGCATAAGGATATGAAGAGAAGCATTTAGGGAAGATGCTGGATTTTTTATGGTATTCATAATTCCAACAGCTCTGCAGCGACCATTTATATTCGCATATTTTTTGGAACTCAAATCTTAACCTTTGCTTCGCCGCTTGTAGGAAAGGATAGTGCGAGTAGCTTCTAAAGATGTAACGCGGCCTCCATGGACAAACTAAACTGCTATGCATCATCCAGAGAAAATAGGTCGGAGTTCCTCCTTCCCTAATTTTTTTTTTTTTTTTTTTTAAGGCAAGGTGAAACTTAGTATTCATATCTCAAAGTTACATCATATAGTACACCACAGAGGTATACTTGATACGGATAATATAGATCAGCACCATATGTAAAAAGAAAAATCGAGGGAACTATAGTCTGGATTTTTTAATATTGTCAAAATGCATCGAAATATAGTAATAGCAGGTTTTGGAGAAGGTAGTGAGATCATTAATTTACTGAGCATCAATCAGATCTTGCATTGTGAGATCTGTAACTCTTCTTCTTCTTCCAAGTATGTTCAACAGCAAATCAAGTTTATCTGCTGAGTAGTTGGTGAAGTCCAGCAAAACTAATACATGGGCTTCTCGTTTTTTACGCTCCCCACTTATGGTATAAGTTCATAAAATAATGTCTCGTGTTATTGTGTCTCTATGCCTCGGCCTTTTTGAGCACCTTTTTTATGGCTGATGCATGGAATGAAAAGTATAACTGACTTGAATTTTCTCTAATTTTCATGTCCGTAGATGTGGTCAAAGGGTCAAAACATGTGGTAAAAATACCCACATGGCTACAACGTGGATACCTAGTCTCAAAATCTTTGGAAGCCCGGGACGGGCGTTTATGCAAAAGTGCTAAAAATTAAGTGGATTCACATGCAACCATTGGCATCGATGGAGAGGGGCCTTGTTTTACCCAGCCCCCGTGGGTAGATAACGCCCCCTGGCCCAGGGCGTTATGGGAATAAAATTAATATGGCCATGGCCAAAATGGCTCGGTGAAGGCGGGAGACATTTTGGCCATGGCCATACTGAAAATTTTATTCCCATTCACGCTCGAGGGCTAGGACGTTATCTCCCTTAACACCCTGCTCCGAGGGTGTTACGAGCCTTCGTTTATGACTGTTTTAAACATAAAAACCCAAGGAGCAGGGTGTTCAGGTCTGTGTAAAAGGGCGAGCCTTTTTACACAGCCATGGTTGCACGTGAACCCAGCCTAAACCCATCGCCACCATGTCCTGTATCTGCGCGGGCAAAACCCTAGAAAATTGAAGCTTGAACCCCGAGCAATCTTATGGCCGGACTAAAGCGTAGATTGCCTCGTACGCAGAATCGTCGCTTTAAGCAACGGCAGCCTCAAACACCAGAAACTCGTAAGTTGTCATTGTCATTCTCTTGTCATGGTCCTTAATTTTACCGAGTTCCGCGTTTTTCTGGCTGCGCTATCCTGTAGATCAAAAAGATGTCGAAAGCGATGAAGAACGTGGTGATGGAGGTTCAGAAGAAATTGTTGAAATAGATGGAGCATCAGCTTATGTTGCCCCTTTGCAATCATTGCAATCAAAGGAGGGGCATTTGCACAGGCATATGCCCAAAGGTGATATAATTTCGAGTCTACAAAGTTCAAATATCGTAGGTTAAGTTAGCTAATTATCTTTGTCCTGTGGATATATAATGCACACAGAATGCAGCCCTGTAGTGATGATGAAGACGATGGGGATGGTAGTGAAGAAAGCGGGGAGGATGCAGAAAATGGCAGTGATCCAAATAGCGAAACTGAGGATTTAGATGTTGCTGGGATAAGTGAAGATGATCAGGAAGAAGAAAATGACAAAAATGCTGACAGAGATGGTGATCCTCTTTTTTTCATGTTTACAATGTACATTTCCTTGATTAACAAGGGCCTCTTACTACAGGTCAGGTAGGCGTAGACAACTTGGAAGATGAAGATGCCGATGCAGAACTTGACTTACAGTCAGATGAAGAGCAAGGCATTGGTGAGAACTTAATCGCATCTACAGCCTCTGCTCCCGCTGATTGTTCTTTTGAGTACGTAAACTTGTAGTATTTATGTGCAGTTTAATGGAAAAATATAGCAATGTTCATTTGCAGTATTCTAGAAACTGATATGAATGAATTTCCCTGGATAATCTTCATGTTTTTATCACTTTTCAGCTCTTTCAAGGCACATCTTAGCCATTTAGTCACGGAAGAAGAAATTTCAAGACTGGAATCCGGGAAGGTGAAGTTTAAATTGAAATTTCCAGCATCAGGATTTGCTAATGCTCATTGGGGAGGAAGCCTTTCTCCATTGCCACAGGTGATATTGTTTGTTTCATACAATAATGTATGGTATGCAGCACTACAGGGAATCCAAAGATCCCTGATGCAATCCCTAATTGTCAAAGGGTTCTTATGCTGATTGATATCTCATAGGTGGAGAAAAAGCTTGTGAAGTATGGAGTAAAGCTACGGCTTAGAAAGCATTGGGAAGATCATGTAGCTCGTGCAGCAACTAAATGGGGCAATTTCATGTCTGAAGAACAATGCCAGTTTTTTGCTTTATGTAAGTCTTATGCAGATAATAAAGTTTCCTGCTTCTATTATTCTTCCTTTTTTTTGCTTCTCTCAAGTTGTTGCTGCAACATAATAAAAATGCATTCTATCGTTTGTGACCTTTTTCCCACATCATCTTCTGCCATAGCATTGAAAAACTTTACTTGCTGGTTATGCTATGAGCAGGCAACAGCTATCAGGATGTTCTACACACACGGACACACGCCAAGGAAGTAATTATGGATGCATACATTCTTCACTTGGTATGTGTTATAAGGTTGGTTAGTCAAGTGTGAAATATCGGACTTTACTCATCATGCAGTTGTTTTGCAGCTAAACCATGTTTTGAAGACAAGGGATATAATCACTAAAAACAATGAAAAGTTGAACCAACCAAATTCTGCAGCTGTTTCAGATGTTTCTCATATTCCTCGTGACCAAGGATTCACTCGTCCTAAGGTCTTAAGTCATTACTACATGCAACTTTGTTCTGTCTTTCCTTTTCAAGTACATGCAAGTAACCTTTGGAATAAGCAATGGCAAGAATGCACACCGTTAGATTTTTTATTGTACCATGTTAGATTGTTCTTGAGATTTCTGGATGCAACAGATACTTGTTCTTTTGCCTCTGAGGAGTATTGCACTTAAGTTAGGTGGCGGTTGTTAGAGTTATCTCCTCCTTCTCAGAAGGTGAGTTTGGCTTTTTTACATGCTGCTTAAATTATAAATAATTTGGGTAGTATCTTGCATTATCAGTATAAGAAATCATGATTTACCTACAAAAGGCCTTTCTGCTATTGCTGGACAGCTGCAAAAGATAAGGTTCTACTGGCACATTAGCAAATAAAAATGTCCAGATGGTTCTTTATGTGTAGGTTTTACTGGCACATTAGTGAATGAAATGTCTACTTGGTTTTTAATGATATTAGTCTAGAATAATAGTATTCTGTAGATTTCATAGACAGTAGGTTTAGTTTGCCCCTTCATATGACTTTTTCAGCAATTTGGAAAAACCGTCGGCATTCGGTTTTCCCTTTGTCCTTTGGTATTAATCAGCCATTAGGACTAAAGGTACATTCTTTTCAAGAAAGTAATAAGCTCATTCGGCATGATCTAGATCTACACGGCTTATTCCAGAAAAGTTTTCCACAGGTCTGCAGTTTTACAAGGATCATTACCTTAATACTAGTAATGATAGTTTCATTCAATGCCCTGGTTTTATTGCATCTGCTAGAAAACCGTTTAGAGTCTCCTCTCAACAGCGTGAGATTGAGATTGGCCAAGCAGCCAAGCCTGGGTTGATTGCTCAGAATGGGCCTGCAAGTTCTGCCATTAGACTGTATCGTTTTGTTTTCATACGTCCTTTCCAGACCAGAAACGTGTATCTGCAACAAACAACTTAATGCAGGAATTTAACTGGAAGTATGGTCCATGTAGGCAGTTAGTGACAAAAAAGCAGTGGCTTCAATTGGAAACTTCACCCGGACCTCTAATGGGAGACTCCCTCTCATAGGCAACACACTCTAGATCCATTTGCTTCAGGGTCCCAGAAGAGGCAAAACAGGGAATACGGCAGAATTTAAGCATTTCATCAAACAAAGGGACTGACTTATTTTGATTTAAGTTCTGGACTACATCTTATTCGTCCCTGGCTATATATCAAGTTTATACCAATTTGTCTTGTAAATGTTAAAACGTTAATAGAATCTCCAACCTGGTCATAGTTCATTTTTAGTCTATATTTTGAATACTTAAATGTTAAAACGTTAATAGAATCTCCAACCTGGTCATAGTTCATTTTTAGTCTATATTTTGAATACTTAAATTGGATATGATTCTGTCAGGCTACCGTAGATCACAAACAAAGGTTTTTTGATGACTTTGGAGTGGAGGAAGGTGAAAATGATGAAGTGGATGGTAAAAAAGCTACCAAAACAATGAAACCTGCAGATTACAAGTTGCTTTTTAGTGGGAACAATGATGACCACTTTCGTCTTGGTCTAAAGCTTACAAGGTGCTTATATCTATAGGCTTCTTACCTTGTTTTACTTGTCAACTCATTACTAAGTGTGGGGATCTTAGGGCTGCAGGAAAAGCATCAAGATCTATAATGATCTATATTCTTAGGATATAATAGTTGCATCACCGCTTGGGCTCATGACGGTATGTGACGATTGTTGTGTTTCTATGGTTGGACTGTCCTCTTTTCTTCAAATGCAGATAATGAGTCTGCTGTATGTATCAGATAATGTAGAAACTTATTCTAGAGCTGAAACAGTAAAAGTGAAAACTAGAAATTTCATGTTCCTTATAACACCAGCGAAGTCAAAGAACACTTCTTAAAAGTGAAAGTCAGCATTATGAGGTTTTAGAATCTGATTGCAAAGCGGCTAACTTAAGTTTTCTTGCATTCAGTAAATGCATACTATCAGGTGATGTAGGTTAGCTGGGTAGTTGCTGACTGGCATCAAATGGTACATTAGTTAAATTGCCCAGCTGTATTGGCCTATCGAAACTGCTCTTAGATTGTTCGACTTTATTGACCTGAAATAAAGGGAATGTATATTGCAGTGCTTGCTAACATGAGTAATTCAAATGATGATTCCTTTACTTAGAATCTAGCAGATTGAAGAGATTTATTTAAACTTGACTTGTAGACTAAGGCCTAAGAAATTGAAGCAGTAAGTATTCAATGGCTGTCATTCCTAGCTAACTCCTGTTGCTACATTTGATAGTGCATTGGAGAAGCTGAAAATGACAAAGAAAAGGATGTGGATTTTCTGTCTTCCATTGAGGTAATACGTTTTTGAATTACTATATTTATTTTGTGAGAGAAGGCTCTAGAAAAGCAGCTGTATTTCTCAAAAAAATAAAAGGAAAAAGAAAACACATCTTCATTTAATTTTTTGATGCCTATGGCGTATCATTTGTAAATATGAGGTTTGTCTGAAGGTTTTATAATATTATGATTTTACAGATTTTGCTGGTAGATTATACAGACGTAATATTGATGCAGGTGCATTCTTGATACCCTTTCAAAGTGTATAATATTCTATGTATTGAACCCTCAAGTGTTCTGTTTTCTTGTTATATTGGGCTTATTAATTATATCATGAGGGTTACATTATTCAGAATTGGTCTCATGTTTGTACCGCCATGGAACACCTGAATTGCATCCCTTCTAAGCAACACAGAACTGATTTCATGCGTGTAAGAGAATGGTATGTATATCTGATGCCCTCTACTATTGATTCATATTTGTGGGATTAATAAATCCTGAGTGCAAATGTCTGCAGGTACTTAAATGGGCATGCTCGTTATTATCGACAGACAATTATTCTTTCTGCATATCCTGATCCAGGTACGGGAATTTATCAACCCTGCACGTCTTAATTTAGTGCTAAACCCTCAACAGTTTGAAGTGGCTTTCCAAGTAGTGTTTTTTTTAGATTAAGTTGCGCCACTTTGGGGCAGGGCCAGCTAAGACTTTCTTGGCTGGCTTATATGTCTCATCAAAAGCAGTGGCTGCTCGAGGTGGTTGCAAGAACAGTTAAGATGTTTGTGGCTTCGCGATGGATAAAATATCTCCATTCCAATATAACTTGGCAACATCCAATCTAAAACTGATGGGGCAGTAGATGAACTAGCTTATAAATATAATTTGTAGCAACTTATGGATCAAACGCTTGGCTAAATCCTTGTCTTCCAAAAGTAAATTCTACAATGAGGACTTTCCAAACATTTTAGCTCATGGGTTTATAATGAGACTGGGTTATCTTGACACTGACCTCGCAAAGACTCTCAACGAGGCAGTTCAGGGTCCTTCTATCAGTGGGAAAGTGAGCTGGAATCTGTCATCAATTTTTTATTAATTTTTTATTAGACTGTTTTAGTGTTTTGAAGGCTTTCACCCTCGTTGAAGATTCTCCATACTTTATGTTCTTGGTTCGTAGACCCTATGGGTCTTTAGTAGATGTTCTTTATGCTAAACCCTTATGGCTCGAAGTGGCCTGTCAGTGGGGTGTACATGCATAGACTACGTGAGCTGCATTATGTTTCAAATACATCGTCACGTCCTAGCAAGGAGCTGTCCATGAAAAGGAGAGGTTACTCGGACGTTTTTTTGAATATCTCAGATGGGCTTTGTTATCAAGGGTGTCATCTCACCAATTGAAAATCGAGGTTAAGGGAACTGTCCTTTGTGTAACTTGGGCTTAGCTGAGTTTTCAGCTGCTCTGTTTATTACATCATGAGAGGAAGATGTCACTGCCTCTTTCAACAAACTCTGTAGCGGCCTGTGAGATATTATGACCAGAAATGTGTAGCCCTGTTCATCCACGAACTCGCTTAAAAATGGAATATCCTTAAAGAAAATGAGAGGACAAATCCAATCTTAAAGGCCTTAGGCAAGCAGGGAAAACTTTTTTCTGTACTGTTAAGTAAGAATTGGAGGAGAAAGATAGTGTGGAGGAAAGTCCAGAAAAGAAAAGGAAGCCCCCTGATCCAAAATGGGTGACGTTATCGGGGTTCCGAAAGAATAAGGCGTTCTGTAATACAAAGGCAAAAGCAGTCTTTTCAAAAGGCAGCAAAGGATCAAAAGTTGATATCAGAATCTATCTAAAAGTAATTAACTAGCATTATGTTTGTCTTTTTTTATCTAACTTAGTTATGTAAAATGCTGACGGAGGACAATTGCTTCCTCCCTCCTTGTCTCGGTTCATACAACAAGAGTCATTTATTTAGTCTGTTGAAATATTCAACTGAAATTGATTGAAGTCTTATGGATGCAGGAGTTAGTGCGTTGTTTCTCCGATCATGCACAAATCATGCTGGGAAGGTTGCATTCTTTTTTACAGCTTCGTGATTTTTCTCGATCACTAATTAAGCTAGATACATAACACAGATACGTTTGTTTAGTGAATATTCTGGCGTTCTGTCAAGTGTGATTCCTCAAGTGCAGCAGGTAATCAGCTTCATCTTTTGACCGTGTAATTGCAGCAGTTCATGTGAAAAGAGCATCATTAATGGACACCTTTAAAAAATGCTTGGGGTCTAGAACCCACCAATGATGCAGTATTTTCTTGTTGAATGGGAAGCTACTGTTTAATCCAATGCGGCATATATATTCTCGAAGATTATATGCAATGTATGCATTCTGAGATAAACATGTTATATTTACCAGGTCTATGATCGGCTAGTTTGCAGCTCAATCGCTGGCGTGGATGATGCTCGCTTTGAGTTTTTCATCAAACAGGTTTGTATTTGTGGATGTAAAGCTTTTGTGGGCGTATTGTCATGATGCCGTGATCCTCAGTATCAATGAGATTTACTTATGTTGGGCAAGAACATTGGGAGCAACATAATAAAGAGAGTGTTGTTTACAGTAATGGCATGCCAAACAAATTGATTGGAATTCTTGAGCATTTAGGAATCTAAAATATGATGCTTACTTTCACACTATATAATTCGCTGCATGTTTACGAGATCCTACTGCATGTTTACGAGATCCTAACATAATTTATGTGCTTCGGCTAAAGGCTTTTTATCTTGATTTCTATTTCATCTTACCATAATATTAACATTAGCCATATGAACAGTAAGGGTCCAACGTCATAAATGGCAACTTAATTTTTTTTCTTCTATTTGCAGGTATTTCCAAGGATAAAGGATTCACTTCAGGTTAGTATCCATCTTGTAGCTCCTGGAAGGGCTTGATTTTAGCATTATTTTTCATGTTAGACTTGCAATTAAATGCAGGGAGGAACAATGCTGTTTGTACGATCTTATTTTGATTTTGTGCGATTGCGCAATTATTTGAAGTCGCAAAACGCATCGTTCTGTGCAATCGGAGAGTGAGTATTTCATATGGGTTTTGTTCCAAGCGAGCTTATTATTGAGAGATCACGATTTTTACAGCTATACAAAGCAAAGTGATATTTCCCGCTCTCGTACGTGGTTCTTCCATGGAGAACGGAGGATGATGTTATACACAGAGCGAGCGCACTTCTACTACCGTTACAAGGTTTCTATCTTATCTGTTTTGTATTCATAAGATGTTGCCTGGGATTATCTAGTTGGAATTTTTATGCAGATACGTGGTATACGCGATCTAATATTTTATTCGCTGCCAGACCATGCTCATTTCTATAGTGAGGTAAGATTAACTTCTTTTCAGACATTAATTCAAATCTCACTGTCTCTGGGGCTTTTCACTAGCTGGTCAACATGTTGTACCTTCTTTTCAGACATTAATTCTATTCTTTCTTTGATTGTGGGGTTTATCACCAGCTGGTCAACATGTTGGAGGGTGTAGACAACCCAAGCTGTCGGGTAATATTCTCGCAATTTGACAATTTACAGGTAAAGTGCCTTTTTGATGATTGATAAGCTTTCTTAGACGTATAATTGCATTAATTGAGACGGTTGTTCACAGCTGGAGCGCATTATTGGCAGCGAACGGACTAAGCAACTGTTGGCACGTCAAAGTAAGACGTTTATGTTCGTCTAATCAACTCAATATAAGTGTTGAGTTCTGGGCAATTACAAAATGTACATCTTCCCATGGTCATCCGACATTTTTACTTTACATTACTGGCACTCGAGGAACAGCCTAGAAAACATCTACTTGACCAGTCAAAACCGACGCATGAAGTTTCGCCATTGTCAACACGGTGCACCGAATTGAATGTAAATTACGCTTACTAAGAGTCCTGTCAAATCGCCTTGGAGTATAAAAGTACTAAGAGGAAATAGAAGCGAAGATGTCGCTCATTTCGAAGTTCATTTTATTGGAAACCCTGATTGGTGAGGGTGCTTTCCCATGGGACTAAAACCCGGAGATTTTCTTGAGGTCAGGCCGAAGGCTCTAGTGTTCCCATGAGCACCTTACTTGCTTGATTCAGGTTTAGGACTTGAGTCGCAAAGTATTCTCCACGCAATTCTGAGCCTCAGGTTTTTTACCTTAGTACGGCTTTTTCAGGTCTGCAAATTCATGGGAAAGCACCCTAAACATGGTGTAGTAAACAAGCTCATATTAAGTCTAGCTTGCTTGCAAATTTCACTTTTACCCCCCATCTTTGCGTTCATAATGATTTCAACACTTAGAAGAATTTTTTCAAAGACTAGAAGTAGATGGGAAACTTTCAAATATACCCTTGAACTTAATGAGATTTCCAATTTTGCCCTTCAATTTTCCTTGATTCTAAATACACCCTTCACTAACCAAATTAACCTATAGCCGTTAAAGATAGTTAAGAAAAAAAAAATGGCACCAGAAGAGCAGAAGCGCGTTGTCGCGTTGTCGATGGAGAAAACTGGAATTCTTAGCCTTTGGAAGCTCCCGATTCATCAACGATTTTGCATGCAGGTAACGTGTTCTCATTTCGTTTCTTTCCAAATAATTACCTACTTGCAAGCAATCTCAGTTTTCTTATTGCAAAACTAGAAAAGCGGTCGCCCTAACGGGCGGCCTCTTTTCTATTCATGACATGTTTTTTTCTAGACTCCCTCTTGTCTGAAGTACTTGCAATATGAAAAGAAATTGCCATTTTTTTATACCTTAGCTTGGGGCAGAAAGCCCATGATGTTGTTGTTATTGTTCCAAATAGATATTGTTAGCACCTAGGCCCAAAATGCGCATTACACTCTTTGTACATATTAGCAGCTCCAAAATCATTTGGGGGCCTACAATTATTGGTTGGCCCATAATCATTGGATGATGGGTGTTCTATTAACATCAACATTCGGATTGACATAACTTGAACCATTGAAATTGGGATGCCTATGGTCTAGGTAGCAAGAACCTGACATTGTTGTCGAAATTGCTAACACCAAGTGCTCCAAAATGCGCATTAGTCCCTACTTAGGTATTAGGAGTTCTAACATTGTTAAAGGGCCTACAATTATTGGTTGCCTCATAAGTTTTGCGAGTCCCTAGGTGTTGTATTGATGTTAACTTTTGATTTAATTTGAACCATTGAAATTGCGATGGTCATAATTTAATTGAAATTGGGATAACCATCTTTTAGATAGCTAGAACCATTGAAATAATATTAAGTGGCTGTAAACCTGTTAGGCTGCTGAGAATGCCTATTTGACGTGGATGGGAGAGATTGTTTCCATGAAAGCCCCCGATTTGTGGGTTCACAGTTGGCCACATTGAAGTGTATGGGCAATGGCGGCTGTTTGCCATTGTATTCAAGTGATCAGGTTTGCGAGGGGATTGAAGCGGTGGTAAACCACCACTGCAAGTGTTTCTGAGGAAATGGCCACGTTTTCTTGATACCCTTACGCCGATTAGCTCTTTCTGTCTGTAGATGCCGAAGAAGATCAGTGGGGAAAAAAATCAGAATCAGTGAGAGGTCCGGACAGCATGCAGGTTTGAGCTATGATGGAGAAACCACGCCTTTAGCAGGAATTAATGAAAAATATTACATGGATATATTTCCACAACACAGAATTCATAGCTCCGATGGCTTAGAAAATCTCTGAATTATTTGTTCCCTGATAGGGCCTTGTTTCTTCATGTTGCACGTCATTCGTTTAATCCCAAAGATGAAATATGGAATACAATCAAGGGTTTTTACAGCGAAAATTTTCTAGACGTAGAGAGCTAGATCGGGATTCAGATCCGAGCATGGAGAAGCCAATATCATCCCATAATCAACAGCCATGTTCTAGCCTGTGTAACGTAAATTTGGGTGGGGCATTTTCTGCCCCATCCGCCAATCCCTGTGTGCCACGTGGCACACATTCTTTCCCAGAAACAGTGATTCTTCGAGTCTATTTTTTCAGAATCACTGATTCTCCAAATTTTCTCTGGTATGTTTTTAACTCAAAAATATGTTTTCCAAACACAGTTATACCAGTTATATTAAAACACAGTTATACCATTACAATTATAAAATCAGAACATTCAGTTTTTCATCCAATTCGAGAACACTCCAGTTTTTCAATTCAGTTTTTCATTCAATTAAAGAGATTACAGAGATTTCTGATCCAGATTCCAGAGATTACAGAGAATTACGCAGTTTGTTTCTCTTCTCGATTCCGGAAACTTGTGCATTGGTGATGTAATCAGATATAACCGATTCTGAAAACTCTTTGCTAATCTCTGCCTCAAAATCCACATTTGCCTTCTTTGCCAAACTGCCAGAGTCATTTCCATCCTTATTCTGGCCATTGGTAATATCACACAAAACATTGAATCTGGGCAGATCTGCCATTCCTAAAAACTCGAGACTTCCAATCATATTTTGATACAATAAAACAAAAAGGACAAAAATACTACCATAGACATTCTGAACATACTTCAGATTCTGCATGCAAGAAAAACAAAGGCATTAGGCACTAAAAATATATATATTCTAAACAAAAATGCTTACCTATATCAAAATCCAGGTTCTTAGAAGTAGTCTGAGTCGTCCAAGCAGTCTCAATCTCCGAGTTGAAGGTGCAGTTGCTAAAACAAAGAAACAATAATAAGACGCCAGACAAGAATCAAACAAGAATCAAGCAAGAATCAAACATTCTTACTGAAAGGAGGCGCTCCAGTCGAAAAAGGTCCAGAAAATTCCAGATTCACACAAGGAAGTGCAAGATCCACCAAGAACTCTCCAAATTTGTGGCGCTCTGTATGAAAATGGGATCAAAGGAACGAGCAGGCCAAGTCGTGTAAGAGGGAAGAACCGGCACATGCAACATGCCTTGAGGCCTGGCGCCATAGGGAATGCAAGATCCACCAAAAACTCTTCAAATCTATGGCGCTGTGTATGAAAATGAGATCAAAGGAACGAGCAGGCCAAGCCGTGTAAGAAAAGGGAAAGAATCGGTGCATGCAACACGCCTAGAGGCCTGGCGCCATAGCCGGAGCTCGGCCAGCCAAAATGAACAGTGAACAGTGCAGAAAATGACCCACCACAAATTTCATGTCACACGAATGTTCGGGTGTTAGGATTCCGGCCAGAAAATTGGCCTCTGCGCGTCGGACGCGCGTCAGCCAATTTTCTAGGCCGGAATCCTTACCACCCAAAAATTCCTATATACAGAAATGGGCATGCTTCCGAAAGACCCAGATGATACAAAAATTCCAAAAACAGTAGTTTTAGTGACCTCTCTTCTGCTTGAATATCAACGGAATCTGTCTGACACCTACGTCAATGCTTCCAGTAACAGGATTCAGATTCATACTGCAAGCTCGGAAAGATTTCAGCATTTCTACTCTCTGACAAAAACCAAGTATGTATCTTTGTTTTGCATTTATCTTCAATAAAGCACAGCTTCAATTTAAATGACCAAGCTCAACCGCGTATCTTCAATCCCAAATCAAGAGGCGCTCTGATAAATCTATATCAGAACAGACACAGAACAGACGCTGCTAGCATAAGCAACAGAAAAAATCGAACATATACCTTAAGCGCCCTAAAGCACCCATTTCAAAAAAAAACCTTCTCTTTAAACCGACTCTTCTCCTATGTGTCTGCTCGTTGCGGGAGCAAAGAGAGAGAAAAAATATGGTTTTTAAAGTTCCGGAATCAGCACTCTGAAGCAAATTTTGGTTCCACACTTTAGCAACCTTGCATAACTCGCCCTGCCCCTTTTTATACGAAGTCAAAGAGGCTTCCAGAACTTGCAAGGTGAAACGAAAGGAAGCTTCTCAATGCTTCCTACAAATTTTGAAGCTTACACGTTTTCGACATCCGAGGGTTCAGGATATGCCACATGGCGCTTTCTTGGCCGTCGATAGGGCGTGACAGACATGCTATTTTTTTATTATATAGGAGGATAGGATTATTATTATTTCTACAGGAACAAAAATCTCCCTTTTCAATTTCGAAATTGCATGACTGTTATCTATTCTTCCATGCCTTTGATCAAGGCATTCATGATCTTATCAAGAAAAAAGACTCCTAATTCAGGTTCTAATGTGCCTTTTCAATTTCGAAATTGCATCTTCTTCCATGATTAAGATCAGACATTCAGGATTTTACCAAGGAAGAAGGGCCCCTAATTCAGCTTCCTTTTGTTCGACCCCAGGTAAGCAATTTGTTTCATAATTCTATTCTCTTTCAGCTCTCAAAATGTTGGAATCTTTGGCAAGCACAGCCTTCATAATCCCTTTTGCATTTAACAGGGTTAATTCATGACTTATGCCTTTGAATGGCATTCTGCCATATAGAAGTTCATACATGCACTCTGTTCCATGTTTAGCTGATTTGCCTTCTTTGATTTTCATTAGATATGGAGATATATCACATTTTAATGATAGGTCGAAATCAATGTGTTTATATCAATGTTTGTTTCATATTGCAGTATGGATTTGGAAGTGGGATTGGAGTTTGATTCCATGCAAGATCTTCGTTCACATGTCAAGAATGTTTGCATTTCCTCTGCGGTAGAGCTCCCTATTATTGCATCCGACAGGAAGAGGTACACAGTAAAGTGCAAAATTCAAGGATGCCTATGGAAGTTGCATGCTTCCCTTGTAGGTAATGGCCCTAGTTGTGCAATTAAAAAGTTATCAGGACATCATAATTGTGTTGGCACTAAGCATTTGGGAAACAAAGAGGCGACTGCAAATTGGATAGCAACACGGTTTGTGGAAAAGATTTCTGATGACCAATCTTATAGCCCAATTTCAATTCTTGGTGATTTGAGGCGTGAAGATGGTATTACTGTGCCATACAAGAGAGCATGGCAGGCAAAGGAATTAGCAGTAGAGAGGATCAACGGAAATCAGGAGGAAAGTTATTCCTTATTGAAAAAGTATTGCCGTGAAATAATGCGCAGTAATCTAGGCAAATTAGTTTTGGTGGAGCATGATGATGATCACAGGTTTACACGCATGTACATATCATATGCAGCATGCATTTCTGCATTTGCCAATTGCAGGCAAGTTATAGGTTTGGATGGAACGCATCTGAAAAATAGATATTTGGGTATCTTGATGACCGCTACAGGTATAGATGCAGCTGGGCAATTGCTTTCGATTGCTTTTGGTGTTGTTATTGCTGAAAATGACAATAACTGGTTGTGGTTTCTTCAAAACTTGCGTGATAGTCTTGCTGCAACAAACACTATAACCTTCTTATCTGACAGGCAAAAGGGATTGATTGAAGGTGTCTCTACTATTTTTGGAGATGTTCCTCATGCTTATTGTATGAGTCACTTATCTGAAAATATGAGGAAAGAATTCAAGAATTTGGAATTGATAAAATTGCTTGGAAAGCTGTCTATGCATCAACAATATCAGATTTTGATGTTGCCATATCAGAAATGCGGGCTACGAAACCAGAAGTTGCTACTTGGCGTCTTAACACGGCCCAACCCATGCATTGGTCAAATGCACACTTTAGGGATCCCGGTATGACCATCTTACATCCAACATTGCAGAATCAGTCAATTCATGGATTCTTGAAGCTAGGGAATTACCTGTTCTACCAATGATGGAGTTGATACGTCAGAAGTTGATGAAATGGTTCTTTGAACGTAGAGAACAAGCCCAGTTGACCTACAGGCTGCCGAAGAAAAGCAGGATCATATATGCTTGTGGCTAGTGCAGAACTTCAAATCAAGAATGCATATGAACGTGCTAGGCATTATCGGATTATTTCTGCCACCTATCATGAGTTTGAGATTGTGTCACAAAAGTCTAGTCACGTGGTGAACATGGAAACAGGAGTTTGCTCTTGCAATGTGTGGCAAGTAAGTGGATTACCATGCTCACATGTAATTGCGGCTATTTTATTCAAGAAAGATCGTATCCAATCATATGCAATTCATGCATATACATTGAGAGCATACTGTGACACATATTCTCACATTATTCATCCTCTTCTTCTAAGAGAACAGTGGCAAGAAGAAGAAGGGGATGAGAAATTGCTCCCACCAAAGACACGTAGACCTCCGAGACGCCCAAGGAAGAGAAGAATTCGAACAGAAGATAATGGCTGTGAAGGTATATCAGGTTATATTATATGCATTAATTAACACTGTTGCATGATAAGATTATGCAGGCTTAGAAGCTGAGGAAGCACACAAAGTTGAGGCAAGCATATTCTTGAAGGTTGATCCATGTAAGTTGCTAAGGGTAATAGGTTTGAATTTAAAGGTTCTTATTCACATTATTTCTAGCAAAAGGAAAATGCCAAATTCAATGGTCGACCAAAAGGCCATATTTCTGCTATTGGCATGTGGGATATATGCAACCGATTGAAATACTATTCTAAGGTACTTGGATCTAGCCGAAACCGTCGGTTGAAGCTATATAGGAAGAATAAGCAGTTGTATACGGTGCCGAGGTAACTGTGAACAGAAAAGTTGAGGTCGAAGCATGCCGGAATGGGTGAATATGAGCTCGGTCAACTGTTAAACAGTGTTTAAGTCAATACTGAATGAACAGTGTTATTTCAATAGTTAAAATAATTATTGACTATATCTAGGTGGTAACTATTGAACTTAATAGTCAATAGTGATTGATCATTGCCTTGAAATTGGGTTGTGAAGTTCATAATTGCACCAAGGAATTAGTGACCACAACTTGGCTTCCTTGGTGCTAGATTTTCTTGTACTTGAAGTTTGAGACTTATTTGAAAAAAAAAATGTTAGTCTACAACTGTGAGTGAAAGTTGTATTGAACTTTACATCCTTGCTAAGGAATTGTCTATCTATTAATAGTGGTTTTCAGTTATGGAAACAAAGCATAAAGGAGGTATTGGAATTTGAAAATTTGTGGTATTTATGTGATACAACTGGTGCAGGAGCAGGCATAGAGGGCTCTGGTGGTGATTGCACAGGAGGACCTAGTGCCAGTGCTAGCTCTGTTGCAGGTGATGCACAGACAGGATCTCCAAGTGCAGGAGGAGATGCTAGTGCAAGTGTTGGTGGAGGTACAACCTTGAGGACAAGTGCAGATGAGAAAACAAAGATTATGGAGGCTCAATCAATAATTAGCAACAAGGTTGGTACTGTAATTAAATTGAAACTAAGAGGTAAATCTCCAGCAGACATGTGGAAATATATGGTTGAAAATTATGAGATTAAATCCTCGTCTTAAATAGATGTGTTGGAAAAACAGCTAAGAAGGTTAAACAACATTACAGAATTCTTAGAGAAATTTGAGTCCGTCATTGCTGATCTTGAGGGTGCAGGGGTTGTTCTTAATGAGGATTATCAATTATTAGCTATATCTAGAGCTGTATCTCATAATGCACAACTTGCTACTCTGTTGAGAAATGTTGCCAGGTCCAAGGAACAAGCCATCAAAATGATTCGTACTGAGTTTGAGCAATGGAAAGATGCTGATGATGATGAGGCAGAAGTTTTGTATGCTGGTAAGAAAGGTAAGAAATCTTATGATAAAGGGAAGATTGGTCCATGTTTTAAATGTGACAGTTATGGACATTTGAAGATAAATTGTCCTAATCAAGACAAAGAAATAGTTTGTTATAACTGTGAAGGAAAGGGTCATATGGCAAACAAGTGTCCAAGTCCAAAAAGAAATAAAGGAAAAGATAAGAAATATTTTGAGGGCAAGATCAAAGGAGGAAGGAATAATCCTAGCTTGAATGTGGTGGCAGAAAGAAAATTTAATTATCTGAAATAGAAAAGGATGCATATAAATATAACATGAAGGAGGATGTGAAGGTATATCAGGTTATATTATATGCATTAATTAGTTGCAGGCTTAGAAGCTGAGGCAGCACACAAAGTTGAGGCAAGCATATTCTTGAAGGTTGATCCATGTAAGTTGCTAAGGGTAATAGGTTTGAATTTAAAGGTTCTTATTCACATTATTTCTAGCAAAAGGAAAATGCCAAATTCAATGGTCGACCAAAAGGCCATATTTCTGCTATTGGCATGTGGGATATATGCAACCGATTGAAATACTATTCTAATGTACTTGGATCTAGCCGAAACCGTCGGTTGAAGCTATATAGGAAGAATAAGCAGTTGTATACGGTGCCGAGGTAACTGTGAACAGAAAAGTTGAGGTCGAAGCATGCCGGAATGGGTGAATGCGAGCTCGGTCAACTGTTAAATAGTGTTTAAGTCAATGCTGAATGAACAGTGTTATTTCAATGGTTAAAATAATTATTGACTATATCCAGGTGGTAACTATTGAACTTAATAGTCAATAGTGATTGATCATTGCCTTGAAATTGGGTTGTGAAGTTCATAATTGCACCAAAGAATTAGTGACCACAACTTGGCTTCCTTGGTGCTAGATTTTCTTGTACTTGAAGTTTGAGACTTATTTGATTATTGAAAAAAAAAATGTTAGTCTACAACTGTGAGTGAAAGTTGTATTGAACTTTACATCCTTGCTAAGAAATTGTCTATCTATTAATCTAACAATGGCAAGGAAAAACGTCCTCTTCATTGCAGTTGTTGCAGTAAAGCAGGGCATAACCGAAAGAGTTGTCGAGAGCCGATAAGTTAATGGTGTAGGATTCTGTACACCGACGTTTGTATTCTGCAAGTCTAATATCTGAATCCACATGGTTTCAAGCGTCCACAAGGTTTCCCCCAGGTTTAGAAGTCCATTGCCATCGTCGTTTAGGGTTTTGCCATCGCCCTTGAAGAGGAAGATTCATGCCCCCCCCCCTTCCTCCTCCCCCCCCGTTTTGCTTAAATGCTTACAAATGCTCTATGGAAGCAAGGATGAACACGATTCATCTGTGAAATTTACAGTGCAGGAACAAGAATCAACATCATTCTTCTGCCTTCTATTCTACCAGTTTTTTCCGAGCGATAAGCTACAGAGATTCTTGGTCACATGAATGCGCTAAAAGGAGCTTGCGAGCAATTCGTTGGGCCATTTTTCCAGCCATGTTTCCAATAGAACCGATTAGAATCAAAGCATTTTGTGTTTCCTTTCCTAGCTCTTGCCCTGTTTCAAGGCAGTAACTTTTATCTCTGTTTTGCTTCAATAAAAAGTTCATATAATACTCTAAATCTAAGCTTCCTGTGCCGCGGTATGGGGCTTTGCTCTGTGAGCTTCTATTGCTAGGCTTTGTGTTTTCTAGAGCCAACTCTGGCGATGGCAATAGATTCGTTGCTCGCCACAGCTGAGAGAGGAACCATATGTGGCAACAAGGTATTGCACGTAATTTGACTAACTGTTTATTACGTAAGGGAAAGTTCCCTGTCTCAAAATATTCCCTCGGGAATATCCCTCGGCGACGCGCCAGACTCGGCAGCACTGTGGCTTCCCCGCTTGGGCGTTGCCTCGTCTGACGATGCCGCCTCAGGAAATTCCCTCGTGGAATTTCCTCGACTGGAACTTTCCCTAGTACTTTTTGAAAGGCTTCTAATTCTTAATATATTCGCTAAAGTTTCTAAAAGAACTATCCAAATATTAGCCAACCCACCAATTTGGAATTCAGTTGAAAAGTTTATAAACGTTGAACTACATAAGTTTGGCTAAAGTAAGAAAATTACTTTAAAAAAATGTAGGTACTTTCGTGTATCTACTAAATTGTTTTGTGAATCTCATCTATGCGTGGTTGAACTTTTTTATTTCTTGCAAATTTTCCCTCATAAAATAAACCTAGCCTAAATTTTAGCCAAATGCCGCAGAATAGCATTTATACCTTGCTCCTTTGTAATACAATAATCTGATTTATAATACAATAATCTGAAAAACAATTAGGTCGGGCACAAATTCTCTACAGTGGCAAGGTCTCCTTATTTTTTTGCAATTTCTATTCCTGTGCACAGGCGATGGCGTGAAGTGCATTGGCTATGGTGGACAGGGTGAAGATTGCGGATACAGGCGTGATGATGGTGAAGACTATGGCGGCCAAGTGGAACAGGGTACTTCAAGGCCATTTGCCTTGGTTCAAAATCAAGGTTGTGATGTATGTTATTTTGGTCATATAGCTTTGTAAACCGGATTAAAGTGCAGGTGAAACAAATACAACTTTGTAAGTGAACCGAATAAGATGTGCAAGGAGACAAAGGAAGAGTCCCCTGGTGTATAAAAGCTTTGCTTGTTTGAGTTTTGAGTAAATAAGTGCTACAGTGATTTGCTAGAAGAAGCTCTTGTTTATCTTCAAGTTGGCATCTTGTTTTTGTAATGTCGGCAGATTCAAGATTCCAGAGCATAGTTTAGTGAGAAGTCTTGTAATTTCTTAATTCTATCCGATTCAATGCAAAACTACCGAAGTTGCCCTCTTAGGGCGCATCCCCCTTATACGAAAACTGGGTTTACCATGTCATCGGAACTGGGTTCCTACAATCTATCAGGCGCATACTGTTCCCATTACTATGGGTGAACTTCTGGTTTCTTGGCGAGCTATAGGATAAACTGGAATTGAGCTAGAAGACAAACATAGCTGCTATATGCCAAGGACGTGTCTTTGGGCCTTTGGTCCAAAGAGGGCCTTTTGGTCCAAAAAGGGCTTTTGGGTCCAAAGAGGGCCTTTGGTCCAAAGAAGGACCAAAGGGGGCGTGCATGCTATATAGTAGCTTGGGGGAGAGCTCTGGGGCAGCTGTGTCATAGCTGAGGGCTCGTGGTTGGGTGGTGAGATAGCGTGCCACGTCAAGAGTCCATTTTAGTGGTATCAGAGCAACAAGTTTCGATGGCCGGTTCCCCTGCCAATGTTAACTTGGAAGATGAAGAGCTCAAGGAAAAACTTTTTGAGTTAGAGCATGATAATTCGCTCATGAGAGAAAAACTTGCAGCTGTCGAGGCTTGAATTGCGGAGCTGCAAGAACTGGATTCGCTGCAAGCGCAGGTGGCGCAGTTGCAGCAAGCTGCAGGGCGTCCACGTAGTGGCATCAAAACGGGTGCCAACGTCAAAATTGAATTCAAAAAGTATTCCGCTGCCACTAATGATGCGGATGAACTTTTCGCGTGGCTTCGGGATTTGAATTCATATTTTGCTAAGACTAAAGATGACGAAGACACTCAGTTATATTTTGCTGAGCGTCATCTGGATGGGGTTGCAAAGGACTGGTGGCTGGATATCCAGAAGAACCAGCCAGTCGATCAACCTATTGTTACCTTTGCGGAATTTGAAAAGCAAATCAAAAATCGTTTTTTGGGTCATAATTGGGAGCGGCTTATCGCTGAATGGAATAAGTTGACCCAACAAAACACGGAAACTGTTAGAGCCTTTGCTGCACGAGTTTTAAAGAAAGGACTTCAGCTTAGTAAAAATGATACTGAGAAGTCTGAAAAACTCATGGGTGGGGTTCATCGTTGGGTACGGGCAAAGCTCGACCTGCAAGTTGCCAATGTTTCTTTTGGTGAGCTCTGTAAGATGGCAGAGAAAGTAGAGGAGGAAGGTTTGGCCCTTACTGAAGCCATTAATGCTCAACGTGGCCTCAAAGTTTCTATGAAAGAGGCGAGTGGTTTTCGTGATAAATCAATGGGATCTTCTCCCGGGTCTGGGCCATTCAAACGGCCGCACACAGACGTTGCAGATAATGAACCTGTTAGGGCCAAAGAGCCAAAGGAATCTTATCAAGCGCGTAAAAAGCGGTTGATGAGGGAGAATAAGTGTTTTGTTTGTTATTCAACTGACCATAAGTTTTATGAATGCCCTACTTATTTGGAAAAGAAGAAAGGGGACAGAAAGGAAGCTACACCTATTCTTAAGTCTGGGACTAAGAAAGAGGATAAAAGTAAGAAAGTAGCTTCTGTTCGCGGAGATGGAAAAGGGAAGAAGGTGGCTACAGTCTGGGAAAAATCGAATATGGATTCTGTTGAGAATAGTAGTCTCTTACGATTTTGGGCTACTATTCAAGATCAAAAAGTACATGTCTTATTCGATCCGGGCAGTGAGTTTGATTTTATTTCTGCTCCCTTGGTAAAAGAACTAAAATTAACTTCTATTCCTTTATCAAGTGATGTAGAATTATCTTCTGCTTTCTTGAATGTTGCCCCTCCGCCTTCTTCATTTATGGTCAAGGATGTTGAATTTCAATTGCAGGGATATATCTGTAAACGTTCTTTCATGGTTTCTGACCTTGGAGGTATGGATATTATTCTCGGCATGCCATGGCATAAGGCTATTATTCCTCTTATAGATTGGAAAGCAGGTATTGTTATGTTATCCTTGGAAGGGGGTAAAAAGACCTTCAAGTTTGTGAAGGATGATATTGTTTTCCCAATTCCAACAGTTTCTGTTGTACAGTTTAAACGTTTGGCAATGAAAACTCATTTTGTGTATTTGGTGGTTTTGCGTTCTAAGTTAGATGTATCCCCATTAAATGAGCGTCAAACAATCTTTTTGCATTATTTTGATGATGTCTTTTCAAATGAAATTCCACAAACTTTGCCACCCCAACGTTTGGAGGACCACAGGATTGATCTTCTTCCTGGGAAAGAACCTCCTAATCAAGCTCCTTATCGGAGAATGCATGGCCAACAAGTTGAGATTAGGCGCCAGCTTGATGAGTTACTTCAAGCTGGATTGATCCATAGTTCTTCACCTTTTGGTGCTCCTGTCTTGTTGGTTAAGAAAAAAGATAATTCCTGGCGCATGTGTATAGATTATCGCGCTTTGAATAAGATAACCATAAAGAATCGATTTCCTATACCAAGGGCGGATGATTTGTTTGATCAACTCCAAGGTGCCACAGTTTTTAGCCATCTTGATCTTAAGTCAGGGTATTGACAACTTAAGGTTGCGCCTGAAGATGTTCATAAGACTGCGTTTAGGACAACCTTTGGACATTATGAGTTTTTGGTCATGCCATTTGGACTTACAAATGCGCCAGCTTCTTTTGCGAGGCTAATGGGGCGAATATTTGAAGATGTGCATGGCGTTTATGTTGTCGTGTTCTTTGATGACATATTGGTTTTTAGTAAGTCCGAGGAAGATCATTACTTGCATTTGCGGGAGGTTTTCCGTCGGTTGAGGGAAGAGTCTATTACTCTTAAGTATCTTTTTCCAATCGGAAATTGAATATTTGGGTCATATTGTTTGCGCTGAGGGTCTTAAAGTTGATCCCAGTAAGGTACAAGCAATTGTGGATTGGCATGTACCTACTTCAGTTGCTGCATTGCGTTCTTTTCTGGGCTTATGCAGTTATTATAGGAAGTTTGTACAGAATTTTGCTCGTTTAGCTTCAGATTTATATTTGTTGCTACGAAAAGATGTTCCTTTCCAATGGAATCATAATCATCAGTTTGCTTTCCAAGTTTTAAAGGATGCCATGGTTAATCCTCCTGTTCTGCGTTTGCCAAAGTTTGGTCTACCTTTCTTGTTATGTGTTGATGCAAGTGGTGTGGCTTTGGGCGCGGTTTTGATGCAGGATGGTCATCCTATTGCTTATGACAAGTCGGAAGTTTTCTGACACGAAAAGTAGATATAGTGTTTATGATAAGGAATTTCTGGCTGTCATTCATGCTTTGAAAGTGTGGCGACACTATCTTATAGGGTCAACAGTTCATATTTTGACTGACCACCAAAGCATTAGGCACATTGTTTCACGTGAAAATATTATCTAAAGGCAGGTTGAAATGGGTTGCTTTTATGCAAACAATATGATTTCTCAAAAGATTATCGTCCGGTAAAGAGAATGTTGTAGCTGATGCTTTAAGTGGTAGGCGTTATGCGGTTTGTTCTCTTTCTATAACACAATCCAACCATTTGGAGGAAATGAAGCCATCGTATGCCACCCGACCACGATTATAAGGATATTTGGTTGTTAGCTCAAAATAGCAATGCATATGGATATAAGATCGTTAATGGGTTCTTGTATAAAGGTCCAAAGCTATGCATTGTTCGGAATTTTCGATCACTTATTCTTAAAGAAGTCCATGATGCACCTACTGCGGGTCATCGGGGCGTGGGGGCAACTTTGGCAAAGCTTGAACCATACTTTATTTGGCCTGGATTGCGGAGAGATGTTTTGGTTCATATTCGGCATTGTGTTACTTGTCAACGGATAAAGAAAGCTTAACAAGAAAACCTCATGGTGTTCCTTTATCCTTGCCTATTCCGGAGGCAAAGTGGGAACAGATCACTATGGATTTTATTGTTGGTCTTCCTCCCAGTTCTCGCAAGAACACTGTCATTGGGACAATTGTTGATTGTTTAACTAAGCACGCTCATTTTATTCCTTGTTCGGATAAGTTGACGGCTTATAGTGCGGCTACGCTCTTTATCAAAGAGATATTTAGGCTACATGGGTTGCCAAAGATTATTATATCTGATCGTGATACAAAGTTTACTAGTAAATTCTGGAAGGCATTGTTTATGCAATTGGGGACAGAGTTAAGGTTCTCCACTGCGTTTCACCCAGAAACTGATGGACAATCCGAGGTGGTAAATAAAGTTATTTGTTCCATCTTAAGCATGGAATAATTTAAGAGCTAAACTTAGCTATTTGGCGATTTTTTAGCACATTTTCAAAAAAAATTGGCTAAAGTAAATGGAAAAAATTGGAAAAAAAAATAATAATTTTAGCTTAACTTTTTTCGGGACTGCACCATCCCTGGAGCTCTTTAGCTAAATGCTAGAAATTAAGAGAATGAAATTTTGTATTGTTTAGCCAAACCATATAAACTTTTAGAATGAATTTCGGGCTAGTTTAGCTAACATTATTTTAGTTTATATATGATTACTGGTTTAGTTTCTAGCATTATGAATTAATTTGGGTCCTAGATTTGCTAATTAGCATTATTTTAGAATGTTTTCACAAAGAAAATGACTAAAATAAGTGGAAACGATTGAAAATGGGTATAGTAATTTGGCTTAATATTTTTTGTTGGCCACACCAAAGAAATTTTTGGGATGATGTTTGAGTTAGTTTAGCTAAAGGCTAGAAAGTATGAGAGGAAAAATGTGTAGTGTTTAGCTAAACCACAGAAAGTTTTGGGATTAATATCGAGCAAGTTTAGCTAAAGTCATTCTGGCTAATAAGAAATATGCGATTAGTAATTTATTCCCTGATCTTAAGGGGGTTTGTCAATGAACATCAAGGTCATTGGGAAGAGTATTTGCCTATTGCTGAATTTGTGAATAATAATACCTATCAGTCTACCATAAAGATGACCCCTTTTCAGGCGGTCTATGGTCAGCCTGTGCGGGAGCCACTCTTTCGAGTGTGTGAGGATGTTCCAGCTGCTGATGATTTGGTTATTGAGCATAAGGATCTCATAGACTTGCTTCAAGCTCGTATTCGAGATGCTCAAGCATCTTTTGCAAATAAATCATCTAAGTTGCGGCAACCAATCTTCTTTATTAAAATGGGATGCCCTTGGTTTTTGTGCCTGGAACGCCGCTGTGCAGACGCACGCGGCGTTCCCCGCGGCGTTCCCTTCCCCCTTGCGGGACGCAAATTTTCAAATTTTAGTCTGCTCGATTCCGGCCTTTGCGGTACATTTTTCTTTTGAATACAAAGTTCAAATCTTAAATTTCCTCCGCTCTTGGCTTCGGCAGCAAGGTTTAAGTTGGGCGATGATGAAGCGCATTTGTGAGTGTCCCCTCGGAACGCTCATTCATCTTCGACGGTTTGGTTTGCCAATCTTTAGCTCTTTCAATCGCAAAAGATTTAACCTTGAAGCATTTTTTCCTACTTTTTCGGTTCTTGGCTTTGGGAATCGGTGGAGGTGTCCGGGCGCTTTATTCTCTTCATAGTTTTGAAGCGGCAAATTCTCTCGCATATTTCTCGGGAGGCGGTGGATCTCGCAATGATTATGACCATTCTTCTTAATGTGTTCTTCAAGCATCGCCAAGCTCTTGCATCTTCTTTGCTGCGTTGGCTTTTTGCGGGGATAAGCCGAGTTGATTGTAGAGAATAGAATTCTATATACTCAATCCGGCCATGCCATCCTCATGAATGCGCCCCCCGATTTTTTTTTCTGTGAGAAATTCGTCATTTTCCTTCTTCGTGAGCTTTGTTTTGGGGTGCCGTTGTAGCCATTTTAGATTTATGGGTATGAACGGGAGCTGCAGATATGGACATTGACAGAGATGGAGTTGTAAGCTATGGATTTGAACGGGGAAGATGTTATAAGGTAAACTTTTGCAAGCATAGCTTCAAGTTCCCAAACTGGCGTGCATTGCATTCAGCGTGAGTTGTATGTCTCTCTATTTTTAGTGGCAAGAAAACTGTTGGCCTTTATTCCGTTAACGTCTCTGCTTTTTTATTTCGTTCAGATGGGCGCAGAAGGCACCATGCATGGTTAACCGGAGCATCTAGATGTGCCTGTTTAGGCCTTTCAAGTGCTTACTGATTATACCCAGGGCTTAGTTGCAAGGTGTGGATTTGTGATTTTGCCAGATAGTCTTCAGTAGAAGAGGATTTGTAGGTCTATTGCAGGATATTTGGCCTTGATCCTGAAGGGGACGTTACAGGCCTATTCCAGGTAATTCTAGCATTGCAGAATCTGAAATTTAGCCAGAATATTACTATCAAGCATATTACTTAACCGTCTTTGTTGGTCTTTGTTGCTGGAATTGAAGATCCTCAAGCTGGAAAAATACGTATCTGAAAATGTTGTGGCAGATCGTGGCTTGCAATAGTCCTTTTTTCTTATGCTATGCACATATCAAATAGGGTGGAAGTAGTTTTTTAGATTCAAGTAGCTTCAGGTATTCCCAGACAACTATTGCTCAATTCCTTACAATTATGATATCCAGACCTTGAAAAAGGCTTACAGCATGACAACATCTTATATAGGCTCGAGAATGTAGTTTGTTCTAGCTTTTATGAATGCATGCATGCTTTTATGTATGCCAGCTGGACATACAAATGTTACAGCTTAAATTTAATCTTTGTTGTAGGTATAGTGCATACTTCTATGCAATAATTGCCTCCAATTGTTGTAGCCGAGGAGCTCCATCCACTACTACAAAAATAGGTAGAAATGACAGAAAAGTGACATTTATCCTCCGCCCTTTTATCGCGTATAAACGTCACTTTTGTGCCATTTATAACGTTTGTGCTCCCCAAATGGCACAAAAGTGACGTTTATACGCGGTAAAAAGGCGGAGGATAAATGTCACTTTTGTGCCATTTCTACCTATTTTTGTAGTAGTGATCTTAGATAATATTGTAAGTTTTTCGTATTGATGTTTATCAGTTTGTTTCTCTCTTAACAAGTACATGCTTATTCGAACATAACATCCTCATCATGAATTCATCCCATCTTTATTAAAGTCCAGATCTTTTAACTCAAGCGTCCCATTTGAATGAGGCAGAATAATGGCCCTTGCTTCAACATATTTGTTTCATCAAAAGGAAAGCGCGCTGTTTTACCATTGCTTGCAGGTGAAGACAGATCATTTTAGAAGGGCTCATTTATCAGCAAATGTTTATTTCTAAAAGATATCTGTTATTACAGCTTAAATTCCTCTTTCTTTGAGCCTAAATCTGCATCAGATTTCAGTTCATAGACAGCACTATTACCATCATAGATGTTTGGCAGATGCTTATGGTACACTCATCATCCTCATGTCTACAACCAATGCTGACAGACTTATTCAAGAGCTAAATTGGGGAAATGGTAGAACTCTCATTTTGCAACCAGATTTCCAGCCAAAATTTGACTACCTTCACTCTTATCATTTTCTATCCAATATCCCATCAAATCCCAATTCCTGAATTCCATTCCTTACATCCAATCCCATTCTGAATCTCAAAACAGCAGTTTACTCATTTCTGGTTTCCAGTGATTCAATTCAGTAGCAGCAGTGCAGGTTTAATACCTTCCACATGGAAGACAAGGACTTCTTAATTTCAATCACCTTTGTTGCTTTTACAGCATGGCATCCACTGATGTCTATTTTGTTTACTTTGTTTTTAAGCTTAATGTTGAGTAGTCAACTACATGACTCACTCACAACAATGTACCTTTTTCTATAATTAATGAAAAAAACCCCATTCTCTCAAAAAAAAAAAAAAAAAAAAAAAAAAAAGATTTCAGTTCATCTGATGAAGAAACATTACCTCCTTTTGAGCTACCTGCAAAAAAGAAATTACATGTTTACATACCAGCATCTCCTTTATGCGTTGACCTTGGAACCACCTATGCCACCTGGTCCATACGATCATGATCCAGATGCTGCAAGGAGAACTTTTGTGGAACCAGCTTTAAGAAGAGCTCTATTGATCTTCTTTGTGGTAGCGTTGGCAGGATCAGCTGACAATAGACATCATATTGTATGTCTTTACCATTTCTTTGGCAGGGTTTGGGTGGTATGTCTTTAGCATTTCTTTGTTTAAAGCATTTGCCTTGAGTTTATCGCATGCTTGCTTCTCGCAGTTTTGGCCAGAAATATTGGAGGTACATGCGAATTGTTACATACATTTCTACATTTTTTTCCTTTAAACACATCCTGAAGGCAACTTCTTGAACATATATTTGGGCTTAGAACATAAACATCTCACACAATGTTTATTCAACAACTTAAGTTTTCATTATGTCTCATGCTAATATAGTTTCTTTTGACACAGAAAGCTAACTCAAAACTGAAGTTGGTCTAACAGAGGTATTTAATGTGCTTTGTTAAAATATGGATCAATAGAACTGCATGCTCCAGTATAACTACATAGTTAATAATGTATTTGTGTGCCTCTTGCTTGGCAGGCTGAGGATGCCATTTGGGCGGCAAAGGATTAATATCAAAGAACTCTATCTATTACGCAGAAGCTTCATTTTGACTCAAAGTTTGCATCCTTATGAGCGTGGGTCTGGGAAAATGCAATAGTAGGTGATTATCGTCCTTGCGGACCAGCAGAGTTAATCATGGAATGCCATTACGACCAATGATGGTGAAAACAATGAAGGACAAAAAAATATGATGGTACACTTCCACCTATAGTTGATGACCATGAACATTTGACTATTTAAGAGAAGCATGGAATATGCAGATAAATTGTAGAATGCTAACAATGCGTAGTAGACAGTTTATGTAATTCTTCTTTTCGGATATTATCATGTGTGCAATTATTGGACTCCAGCTATTGTAACTTCAGTCCTTCTAAAGGACAAGGCCATGGAGAAAATTATTCATGAAACAGGGAAAATAAATATGAATCTCTTATTTTAACTTCTGACTTGCACCAACATCTATATGTTTTAAGATAATATACCACATAATTATGTATACTTATATTCACACTCACCACAAATCAAAGATGTTACTAATACTAAGCATGTAGCAAAACCAATTGACAATTGATGCGATAATTGGGCATGACGTAAAAATACGATCGATCTATCTATCTAATACTACTAATTGTTTCATAATCATTTCATACAATTTTTTGTGTTAACTATCACAAACTTGGCAACTCTACTCTTCACGGACAGCTCCAATCCTTCTAACCTTCAATTTAATGCACAATTGTTAAACGAAGAATCAAGATAATTTTTTCCCATACTTTTATTGCACTATCCTTATTGTTTTTTTAGGTTCGTTGGATCTTGGCATATTCTTAGAAATATGCCAGATCTAGGGTCCACAAATATACACCTCACACCCCCATATACTTCAGCGCTCCCCTATGTATGTATATACATACAGAAAATACGAATGAGAATGCTAAATACGAGAACATGAACCATTGGAATGAAAAAAAAAAGTATTTCGCAATCAGAGGCGATCAGAGGCATTTATACGCTTCTCCAAAACCTCTTCATCTACTCTGAACCTCTCCGGGCATCAGGTTGTGCATCAGATCTCTGGGCAGCCCGGTTGATAAATCCAGGCATGGCATTGCATAGGTCATGGAAAAAAGCTTCATCCCCTCTTCTAGCAGAGGAGCCGCTCTGGCAACACATGGTAGGAAATCCTATTCTAAAACCATTGATTCCAGACAAAACTTTTCTTAACTTCAATTCCATCCCCCTTTTCTCGCCAAACCATTGCAAGAATCTTAGCCCTAAGAAAGTTTGCCAATCTTATCTATCTATAACATTCTATTGTACCTGAAATATATAGTGCCATAAATGTATTCCACACATCGACCAATAATGCCCGGCATCGCCGGGCACACGTTTCTAGTGGTTTTTAAGGAAGGAGATTGGGTATGGATGAGGATCCATAAAGGCCACTTTAAGAAAGATGCGCGCAAGAAGGATCTTAAGTTGGCACCCCGTTTCCATGGACCATTTCAAGTTATTAAAGTGGTCAATGAGAATGCATATCAATTAAGATTGCCTCAAGGTTGGAAAATGCATGATGTAGTGAATGTTTCATTCCTAAAGGCTTATCATGGTAAGGAGTTACCTCAACTTGGGAGGTTAACTGAGCCAGAATTGATTGATGATTCCGAAGTTCTAGAGCCGGAAACAATTTTGGCGGATAAATCCACTAGTGGTTCAAGACAATACTTGGTTAAGTTCACTCACAAACCTTTGGAGGACGCTTCATGGGTGCGTGGCAATGTTTTAGAAGCTTATCCGGATATTCTTAGGAAATATAAAGATCGGAAAGCAAAGGAAGCTAAGAGACAAGAGGAAGTCCAAGCACAGGCTTCTACTAGCCGGCCTAAGCGAGGGCCAAGGAAGGATTATGCTCGGATGGCTAAAGGTATTTAGACACCCTTTTGCAGCAGAGGACTGCTGCAATGTCAAGAGGGGGGGAATGCTATATGCCAAGGACGTGTCTTTGGGCCTTTGGTCCAAAGAGGGCCTTTTGGTCCAAAGAGGGCCTTTGGTCCAAAGAAGGACCAAAGGGGGCGTGCATGGGCGTGCATGCTATATAGTAGCTCGAGGGAGAGCTCTGGGGCAGCTGTGTCATAGCTGAGGGCTTGTGGTTGGGTGGTGAGATAGTGTGCCACGTCAAGAGTCCATTTTAATAGCTGCTAGAGGACAAATCGAGCTTGCTAGAAGACAAACACAAAGCCTGACTTGGGCAATTCAGAATTCCTTGAGGACTTATGAAGAAAGGGAAGGTGCACTGGACTCGTCAGCAGAACTCTGGTGCCTTGAAAGTAATGGGAATGCTTTTTTGCTAGCTGGGTTTGCCATCAGGCAAAGTCAGGCCTGGATAACGGCCTAACGAAGATGCGCCCTAAGCTTTTTTCAGTCTCTCATTTTCTTTATCTAATCCCATGAGTTTTTTTTTGGTCATTGTGTATTGGTGATAAGAAATTTAGGTTTTTGAGGTATCTTCTACAATGAGTATTCTGTTTATTCTGTTTATAGGGTTCCCATCTCGAGGGTGTAAATTTCATCTCACGTGGTATATTCTCGGATTTGCGCCAGGAATTAGCGATAATGTGGATATCGCGAAAATATAAAAATGAAAAAGAAAAATTCATGTACATCTTTTTGTAATGTATCTTGTTGTTGCTCTTTGGTAATATTTGAACTTATAGATGTTTTTTTTAGTTACCCCTAAAGGGCAAACCCTCGCCCATGTTGCTGAATGAGAATATTCTTGGTGGATGCAAAAATGTTTCTGGATATTCCTATTTACGGATCTAAACCTGCTATTGTAGGTAATTTGCCGATGGAGTTCAAGCCAGCCAGAGAATCCATATTCCTGCTTGTGTGATGTAGGTAATCTATTTGTCTGTCTATCTGTGCATCCATCCATCTGTCCGTCGGCAGTTGAGCTATCTTTTTCTGGTGAAAAATTGCAGGAAGAAAGTTAAACACTAACTTTTGTGCTCAAGCTGTAAAAATGCATATGTGGTGGTCTCTGTCGTGTTTTGTCTCTCACATTGTATACTGTTCTTCTATGGCATTTTTGGAACTAACCTTCTACTAGAACATCCCGTTCTTATATGCCCTCAGAGTTTATGGAGATTGGAATATCGGAGAACAATGCTAAACTTGGACTGTCGATCAGCCCGAGCTACCCTGTTTCCATATTTAGCAAATCTCTGCATCGCTTTGCATTCCGCGAGTTTAGGTTTTGTGCCTTGACCTAAAATGTAATTTTATGCATTTTCTGTGATTGCTTGAGCCATGTGGAATGGTTTGAGGCAGAATCCATTAAACAATGAACGTAGTAGTGTATCATCGCATTCTTACAAACCACTAAGATGAAGAACTATGGTAACTTTGTAGGGTCCAAGACAATGAAACTTAAGTTTGCCTAGATTATTTTGTAGGGAGAGTCATAAAGTAGGAGTAGATAACCTAGTTGAAGTGTTTTTTATCACCGTGCTTTGCATACTTTTCTATCTTTTTTTTCTTTCTTTTTTCTCCTACAAGGAGGCATACTTTTCTATCTTTTTTTCTTTCTTTTTTCTCCTACAAGGAGGTGGAGATAGGCATCTCGCTTAATCTCATTGAGTTGTTTGTGATTGATAAAACTTACAATGTGGTACTCATTGAGTTGTTTGTGATTGATAAAACTTACAATGTGGCAGTTAGATTAGGATTAGCAGCAAGTTGAAAGCGAAGAGTGGAGAGGACATACTCAAAAGCCATGAAAGCTTCCTGACTATAAATTAGCAACTTTGTAAGTTATATTGTAGGCCCATAAAACAATAGCTAGTTTTTCATATCATTCTTTTCTACTAGCATCACTTACCTTCTTTAGCATCGTGATCAGTCTTGTGATCAGTCTTTTGTTGGTGCTTTCAGCGAGCCCATCGTCTTGCAGATAGTAGGGTGTGCTTTTCTGATGTAAGATTTGAAAAAAATCACGAGTTCTTTGATAGTGTGGTTGACAAAAGAAACACCTACAATCGAACAACAAAATGTGGTAATGATGTGTTCAAATCGCATGCTGTCGGCTATATTTATCGGGTAGAACAAAGATGCTCCAAAACATACATAGCAAAAGCTACACCTCCTAAAATTGTTAATTCCATGTCACTGCATATTTGAGCATCTTCTCTGCTAAAAGACGCGGGATTATAACAAAGATGCTTTACATGGCACAGGCTGCATCTCCTAAAACTGCTAATTCCATGCTGCTGCATGCTCTACTTTAAAGAAAAGTCTGCATGCTTCCTAAAATACCATTTATCTACTCGCCCCAAAAAGCTTACCATCATAAGCTTGAACGCTCCAGATGAGGTACAAGGCATTGACATATTGTGCAACCTCAAATTAGCATCTACGGGCTGCAATGGCGCAATGAACTATTGAAAGAAATAGAGAGGATTATTCAATTAAAAGAAGAACTCGCCTCTTGATTTACAGAAGACATTTGCCGACATAAAACACTTATTAACCTGTTCAGCAATCACAAAAATGGCTCATTTGTTCACTGAACCCTAACACAAGCAATCAGGGCCTCTACATAATCAATTGCCACAAAACGTTTCAGATTCACTTAGAAGGTGCAGGAGCACCTAACAGAGTTGCTTGTTGGCTCTCAAGCTCTGCCATCTGCTGCTCACGATCCATTTCTATTATAAGAGGTACAACTAATACCAGAAAAGAAGTGCCAGCAATCCAGGCTGCTTTGCCTGTACTCCAAAGAAGTTTCTTACTAAAACGCACCGTGTTGGAAGCCGCCCGCTTGCTTTTGTGGAAGACGGAAGATTGAACCACCGTGTTTCCGATGCGGGACAGAATGGAAGAATCGCCTTGAGAACCCATGCCCCTGGTATTAGGGTTTCAAATGATGCTAGTAAATAAATTTTATCATACATAAAGGAACACATGGCGATATTACGGCATCTAGCAATAGTCCTCTCGATGGTCACCTAATTTCTAACATCACGGCTGAGGAATCTTGGTTCAGGAAATTCCCCGGTACTATTGTAACCTACCGTGCAAAACTAGAAAAAGTCGTGTTAATAAAGAATTAGCCGGTTTCGTCCCCGCACAAAATTCCAACTTCTTAGGAAAAGGTATGAGCTGAAAACAAAAGAGAGGGAAATTTTACAACACGTGTTTGTGTTTACCGGATATTCCACGAATACCAATTTTTTATTTTGCCTCTCTTTATTAGGTTTAGGGTTATTTACAGAAGGCGATAGCGTTTAGCACAGAGGAGCGACCATAGAGGAGTAGATTTGTCTGGTCGTTGCGCTGGCATTAGGCTAGCCATTGCGTTTCTTTGTTCCTTACGTTGCAGCAGCAGGGAGCGCAGCAGTATTAGGTTGATTTAGATGCAAAAGAAATCTGCCAGCAAGCAAGAACATGCTAGCATTCAGTGAGATCATCCCGTATCACAAGCTTCTTATGCTAATGGTGGGTTCTTGCAATCCATTTTGTCTCATCAAACATAAGCTTCTATTTGATATTTTTCTCTATTCCAACTCATGCAGCTCCAGTAGACAAGCTCATCTCCTCCAAGGGTCTCATCTCCTCCAAAGCACGCGGCACTCTGATGGCAGAGAAAAGATTTAATCTACTGTGGTGTTCAAATCTGCAGAAAAGGTTGTACTGATGATTTTATGTGCATCTAATCATGGGCTTTTGTCCTTTAATTTCCAGATCTTCTTAACCATGATTTTTCTCTGCATTTGTGTCTGCCTTGTGTCATGATCCAAGACCAAGAGTAGTTTTCTACGACCTCATTCATACCAGGGGATAGTTTTGAACGAGATTTTCACATGCTCGACAGGTTTTATCATTTAACCAACCTATTTATATGCATTAAGTTATTTGATATGTATACTATACTCATGATTGCTTGCTTTCATTACATTCAAATCTTGTCTGAGCATTCCTATTTGTCACGCCGGGATTTCTTGCCTTTGTTATTGCTTAGATTTTTTATTCCTTGTTTTGCTGGCTTTCTTAGTTGTTTAGTGAAAGGATAACACGATTTTTGCTGATCTGGTGCAAATGATGCTAGTATTCTACCTGTTGAAAATTGGGCCAGCTCTTACATGTAACTATTATGATACTGCCCTGGAAATTTATAGATTGAACTCAAGATCTTCAAGATCTTGAGGTTACTGTGTATTTTTGTTGTATATCTATAAATCTTTGCAGACAAAAAGTGGAGAGAGATCGGCATATACATGAAGTTCAAGTTGATCTGGATGACTAATCTTCATGTGAACTTGTAACCTTTTGTATCATGCATAATGTTTGTTATTGAAGGTGGTGAAATTTTTCAAGCTGCACTCTTTTGTTCAAGATATCAACTTGTTTTCTATTTATTGTCTTATTATACTTTACGTTTTCATGAATAGTATGATTTTTTTTTTCTAGCTGACATATAACATACATAAAATTGGAGGTAAGATTTTAATTTGTAGGAAACTTGCAGGTTGGATTTATATCTAGAGGAAATTGTAGGCAACAATAACGTTTTAGCAGGTTCCATAAGAAACATAGGAAAATTTCCTTTAGTTACCAAAAAATTTCCCAAATCAAGGGAGGAATATTTTGGACGTTGCCGCTTCAACGATCAAGGAGGAGTGCCGAAATATGGTCATCTGTTCCTTTATGTAAGAGAAAGGCCAAGAGTAGGCCATTTTGCCTGGCTCGAACCTTTCGCACCTATCTTTCTTGGCGAAGCACTATATGTTATGTTATGCCCAAAATATTTTTACAGACCATTGTTGAAAATTTGCATGCAAGTGTTGTGGGCTAACAAATTGAATTAATGCGGTTTGCATTAGAGTTATGGTCGCCTGTTGTTATCTAGTCTAGGGTATGGTGCACCTGGTAGAACCTAGACTAGGGGCGCAACTGTTTCTGGATGATAGATTTAGTTGCGTGGTTGCCCTAAGTACATTATGAACATAATGTAAGGAAGGGGCAATGCTTGAGTGGGTAGGCAACCCATGAAATAAAAGTTGGGCTTATGTTATATTAAGCTAAGGTGAAATACCTTTAATGGTTTATAAACCATTGGGTAGTAAATGTGACAATGGTTTTAAAGGTATGAATGAGTTAAAAACCATGAAGGCCTAAAAGGTGAGCACCCCTTTAATCGAGGGATGCCATCTGCATCTCTCCTACAGCATTGACGGGCTAGCCCGGGGGAAAGACCTGGGCTACCGGATTTGTTCCGGCATGCTTGGCCCTGCTGTGTGCCGCCACGTGGCTCTGTCAGATGGGCAGAGGTTCCCAACAAATGGGATGGGGCGGCAGAATGGAAGGAGGGACCGGAACTGTCACAGGGAAGAAAAGGATTTGGGTTACAGGAGGCAAGCAACAGGCCGGAAAACTACAGAGGCAGACTTGATTACAAAAGCGAAGTCGTTTTACAAAGGCAGGAGGAAGCAATTCAACAGGGAAAAGTGGGGTACGATCTGCTGAACTGGAGTACAGCAGAGAAGCCTTGTCTCGCTAAGTCCTAAACTGGATGTAATCCGGTTGTGGCCTTGGGGCCATGTTTACTGTAATGAACACAGTGATTATGGATTACCATGATTGGAAGGCTTCATAATAATTAGTGTGGGCTTGTTCCCTGGAATTAGAATTAAACCGTGCACCCAGAACCTATGAATTGCTAAACCCCTTCCCTTGAAAGCTCTGTAGTACATGCTGAGTAAGCTGGGGATGCTACTTGGTTTCTTCTGGCCCAGCAGCAAGTTGCAATAGCAATCAAGAGCTGCAGACCGATGGTGCTTAATGGAGCTGTCGGGCTTCGTCCTTCTAGAACCATTATCCTATATGAAAGCAAGGGATGAATTTGCTTTACTAGGAGGTTTCTTATTGCTAGTGAGACGAGCGCCTAGTACTGGTATGGGACGGTACTAGGCGATCGTCAACAATCTAGTATTATAAGGCCTCACTTGTATACACGATTTAGATCGTGAGCTCTATGTAGAGCAGATAAGCACTAGAGGCTTATCAGAAGGGAGTGTTTCCGCAAGCGTGTCTTATCTTGTTAGGGACTCCAGGTATTGATGAGATGAAATCTGTCGCCGGTATGGGATGGTGATGGACGTAGTCGACAGTCTAGTGTTCTGGGTCCTTAGTAGGCTTGCAGTTTCTCCCTCACTTTGGATCCACCAGCGCGGGGGTTCTAAACGACGTACTGTCTAGATATGGCGGGGTGTGTCTGCTTAGCAGATGCTATGGTGCGTGTGGTGGATTCCATATGTGTGTACTTGCAGTCCGTCAGTCGTTGCTTCATGTTGACACTATTGGATAACTTTTATGCATGTTACTAACACGTGTAAGCTTGTGCAGGCTGTTTGATAGCTAGCGGGGCATACGTGTGCCTATAGTTATCTTTGTGTCATCTTATTATCTGTATACGTGGCTTTAATGTATATAGCCTCGTGGGAGGCAGTACTTGTTCTGTGTACTCTGATGGTTTGATGTGAATACCAATCGAAATTTTTGGTACTAAAATTTTGGTTCGTAACATGTTAACATCGCTTGCTTTATGTCTAACGGCGTCGGCACTTTTTCCTCCCCGGAATGTCGCCTAAAGTGACGTTGCTGCAATGTGAATGTTGCCTACCCCCCTTTTCTGATGTGGCATTCATTTTGTTCCTAAAGAACACGTACCTTTCTTTGGGATCTCTTCTGCAAGAAGATAAACATTCTTCACGACCTTGCCTTTGCTTACCACATTCTTAGACATAGGATCAAAGTTCTCGACAGAAGACACGTCCTTGTAAATCTGCATGTCCATAACCTGCTCGTTGATCGAAGAAACTGTTTTGTTATCATCAACTTCGAAGCCTTCTTCACAAACATTAGTGATATCCTTCAGAACTTGGGAATCCAGAATGTTGACACCATCCAAACTGAAACTAGGAGTCGAATCCATGCCTAAACACTCCAATTTATTATAACTCAGAAAAATATCGACACTTAAAGCAAAAACCACTAAAAAGCAAAGAAATGCTCATCTTCTTGTCATTGCACCTCCCAAAAACACAAGAACTACTATCTGAAACAAAAAAAAAAAATGCAAAGATTAATAAGATTTAACAATATTTTAAGAAAAAATTGTAAGTACTAAGGAAAAGTCGGTTAAACACTCGCTAGTTGCCATCCTAACGTTACAAAACTGCCGGATCTTGTCCTATCGCTATAGCCAGACAAGAAAATGAAAAAAGGCAGAGCGACGTTATTATCTAGCTTAACATGATCCAGTGCCTTGGATTAAACCTTCAAATCCTTCGGTGCCACCCACCGCAGAATGATCAAAATTCCATGGCATAGTCAATTGGCCTAGGCTGCGGAATAATGCCATGTAGTGCATTCGTGTTTCTTTCATTGCAAATAATGACCGTGTAACTTGGTCCCTAGGGTAATTTTGCCATTTCGGACGACATGACGAAGTCGAATCTCCATTCTGGAGCCTTTTTACTGCCCGAACAACAAAACACTTGGGTTTCTATATGGTTGCCCACAGGACGCTTCGTGGTTTGATAAGTTCGCCTGGACTGATCTTAGATTTTTTGAACTTGCTCGAAGTTTGGTCTTTGAAAGGAGGATTCAACGAACGGATAGGGAAACCAAGCCGCTGGAGGGGGGGGAGGGGCATTAGCATTTAGCCTCCCGGAGAAGCATTTCCGCAAAAGGCTACCCCTCGGCAACCTTCCGGGTCCGCCTCCCTGGTTCCTCGCCTCCCTCTGGTGAGGCAATGCCAAGTCCCGCCTTCTTCGGGACTTCTTTTATCAGACCCAATGAGAGAGAGAGAGAGAGAGAGAGAGAGAGAGAGAGAGAGAGAGAGAGAGAGAGAGAGAGAGAGAGAGAGAGAGAGAGAGAGAGAGAGAGAGAGAGAGAGAGAGAGGAGAGAGTCAGAGAGGGAGCGAGAGAGAGAGTCAGAGAGAGAGAGAGAGCATGTTGGAGTCTAGGTGGCATGTAGGGGTCCGCGTGGCATGTTTGAGCCTAGGTGGCATGTTCGAACCTAAGTGACATGTTTTAGTTTTGATCCCCTTTTCTTTTAGTTGGCCTAGTCATTTTCTATCTAAAGTGCATAAAATACTTAGTCATCACGTCTAGGCAAATTCTGTGTTTTTCCACCCCTTCATCTTTTGCCATCTCACCACTCATTTTTGCCACCTCACTATACTCATACCATGTCATCTCCCAAAATTTTTGCAAAGATAGAAGTTTGCTTGCTCTTTTGATGCCATCTCATTATTTCTAGGGCCGTATCATTTCATGTCACCGTATGTGCCACTATTCTACTCCTGCATTGCCACTCGGTACTCCAACGAACATGTGGACCCAGTATTGAGATGGCATTGTATGTCTGCTGGAGTGTAAGCTAGGAAGTCCACATCATCAGCATATATTAACTGCCTGATGATCCGGTGCAGAAGGTGAGCTCTGTCGCTCCCATTGTCAGCAAGCCAGCTCTCTAACTCATCGATATAAAGCCCAAACAATGTTGGAGAGGGAGGGAATCCTTGGAGAACCCCGATACTACTATCGAATGGGTAGCTTATCGGCTGCAACCGGCTCGAGCATCTCTCATATAATCTATATACTACATTTTGCAAATCTACAAGAACCCCCAGCTCTGCCCATAGCTTTTCTCGAGGCACAATGTCAAAGGCAAAGTCCACGAAGCAACAATAAAGGTCCTGCCAGCGGTTCCTGCTGTCTTCAACTAGAGTCTGCAGCGTGAAGATGTGGTCAACGTTTGAGTGCCGGGGCCTGAATCCTGCCTCGGTGAGGGCCCGCACTTCTGCTGCCTCTGGACAACCCGTTAATTGCTGCTCGAGAATCCTAGCTAGCAATTTTGCAAACACCGAACTGACCACGATTGTTCAATAATTGGCTGGGCAGTGCAGGTCACCTGCCTTATAGATGGGAACAACTCTGGTATTGGTCCACTACAATGGGAAGCCTTCCTGTAATACCCTATTGAACATGGCGGTCAGCACCGCTACTATGGACGGCCCTGCCCACTTGAGCAATTCTGCCTGCATACCATCCAGGTCTGGCGCTTTCCCGTTGGCAAGACGCTGTAAGCCTTGGTCCACGTCTAACTCTGTAATTTCCAGCATTGGGCCATCTTACAGGGGCAATGCTGCTTGTGCACCCTGAGGGTCATATAGCTGTTGCAAGTATTGCCTCCACTGCTCGACAGTGATGTTCCCTGTGGGCTGTACTGGCTTCCTGAGAACCCTTCGACAGAAGGTCCTAGGGTGACATTCCAGGAGGTAGAACATTTCCCTTTGATGCGCTGCGATGTACCTGGCTTTCTTAGCTTTAAGGAAGATAACTACGTTTGAAATTGAATGCACTTTTATTATAAGTGCATTTTAAGATTGCCTTCTGATGAAAACACTAAAAGTTATACCACGTCATTTTCAAAACACAAAGAGCACCTCAAAATATGCTTTTTAAATCCGATCTAGAATATATATATATTGGTAGTTGAAAATATTCAATCAATTTTTACACATTTATTTTGTGTAACCCAACCTACTTAGTATTTTTAGCTAATTTACGATACATTAAATCACATACTCCACAACCTAAATCATTTGACAAAAGAAAAAGAGTATGTAATTGGGTGAAATAGAAGGATTTATCGAAGCACTTAATAGAGGTTATTTAACAAAGCATTTAAAAAGGAATGCAAAATAAAAATTTAAGGTATGCTAGTTTAAACCCAATTAGGGTTACATAAACTTAACCACAAGTGGATAAATTTATCCGCTGGGTATAAATTCATACAAACAAAAATTCTTCAGAATAGGTCGGCCAACCATATCCATCAAGAGTCCTAAAAAATACGCGGATAAGGCTCTGTACACCGCATACGTTACCAAGAATACTCACAAGATCGAGACCTTTTCTCCCTCATAAGAATCTTCAAATGTACATGGAACCGTTCAACTCACCATGATAGCTATGTTTCTAGCTATGGCAAAGGGATCAACAAGCTCAAATCTGCAAAACTCCGCCATGATCTGTTCCGATGATAATGATGTATACCCATTGCTTATTTTACTAACTAATGTGAGTGCTTATTTTACCTATATTGTGATCCATGAATTATGGTAGTTGCGCACATGCACAGGGCAAATAATTCATTCAGAGAAGAGGTTTATGGACTGTTTCTATATTTTCTGGGCATAAGCCCCTGCATGTTCATAATCCAATCACAGCTGAGGCATTGTCGCACAGGGGGTTCGCACAACCTGCTACTACACTAGATCCGCCCCCGGGTTTTCCTGCCTGCAAGTGCTCTTGCGGGAGGACGGCCACTGTGCCAGTCCATTGCAAATTACCAGGTCAAAGATACCACAGAGCAATAGCAACTGCCTACCATAATGTGTGACGTGATTGTCATCTGATGTCCATGGCCAAGCTCCTTCTGCAAGACGCAACTGCAACACATCATCAGTCAAGGGATCATTTCTCATGGGTTGTTATACCCCGGTGCGTGCATTGAAGTCTTCAAGGAGTATGACACTGCCCAACTGCTTATGCTATTGTATGTCATCATATAGATCGATATAGGGGTCCAGTCTATCCATATCCGAGTGGGTGTGATAGAAGTTGCTCTCTGTATGTGGGAAGTAGCAGGCTGCCACAAAGAGTGGTCTGCTATTGCAGTTTTGCACACGCACCCACATGTACCAGTTGTGCATGTTTGTCTTGAACAAGGAGATTGGTTGTGCTAAGGCCGTCTGGTAGTGGCAAGCCCCCCCCCCCACAAAACAATGCCCCCGCTTTCCTGTGCAATAATTGAAGATTGAGTAGCGCTGGTATCCTGGAAAGTCAAGTATCCTGTATCTTGCATGCTCCCATGTTCCCATGAGGAAAATGAGATTCATGTCTGCGGCAACTGAGTTGAGACTATCTCCCTTCTGCCATGGGAAGCCCCGACAATTCCAGGAGACCATGTAGAGACACAATTCCTATTTGTTGGGAGAGGCTACATATTCAGTGGCAGTAGCAGAAGGGGGGATGGTAAGAGAGAGGGAAAGAGTTAAACGTTAAAAATGGTCCAAAAAAGAAGAAAAGAAAAGAAAAGAGCCCCGCCCCTAGAGAAATATGGACAAACGTTAAGGGTGGAAGAAGAAGGAAAAAAAAAGGGATAGAAATTCAGAACAAGTACCAAACCAAAATAATCTACGCCCTAGAAAATCCCCCACAAGATGTCTAACTTAAAAGGTACAACTGGACAACGATGCAGTAGACACAAAAACCAAATTGATACAAAAAAGAGAGTCTAATAATAATAAATACACTACGAAATGCTAGAAATAATCAAAAAAGAAAAATATAATAAGAGAAAAAAGCCCTTGTTTTAAAGGTAGTTTTTAATATGGAAATAACCGTTTATTTTTTTTGTGATGATGCAAATGAAAATGTGTCCCTGAGATATGTTATATATAAAAATGATATCTTCCCATCAAAGCTAAAATCATTTGTAACAAAGCCCGGAATCACAAACTATGTTACTTTTAAACCCCGAAATTGTAAGGATTTAGATCATAACTTAAGATTTCGGACTCCGATTTAGGAGATTTTAGCTTTAATAAAAAGATATCATATTTATTTACAATGCATTTGAAGGACAGGTCCCTATTTTAATCATCACAAAAATATTATAGTCATTTCCATCAAAATCACTCCTAAAACAGGGGCATTTTCACAAATTTGCATAAATAGAGAGGTATTATTATAAATTGCCCAAGAGAAAAAAGATAAAGCTCAGAAACGATACCAATGACTAAAGTAACGATGAAATACACAAACCTATAGTGATGCAATAAACATATGATTTTGACCTAAAATTTGACGGCCTAGATCGGATTCACCAGGATATAGGGTTTCTACAAAATTCTGATAAAAGTTACTACAAAATTAGAGCAAAGGTTCCAAATCTTAAAATGATGACATGCTCAACAAAATCTGACTATATATTTAACAGATAGCACTTCAAGGATGCGATTATATGTATCGTTTAATCTTTCTTGATTTTAATAATTTTTATAAGTTTTAATTATATAAGTTTATGTGACGTTCCAGTATAATATACGATCTGAATACGTATATTATACTGCCACGTCACACGTACATGTCAGCATGACAAGTACGGGACGGAAATAAAGGGTTGCACCTAGGGGGCAACCTCGTATGTTGTGCATGTTTAATAAACATATACAACTATAAACCCCATGCCAAATGGCAAAACCCCATTTGGCCAATGTTAACCTAACCCTAAAAGTCTCCATATAAGGGCTTTCCTTAAACCCTAAACCTTTCTTCTTTTCGCAATTAGGGTTTCCTTGGGTCATTCCGGCCACGCCAAGACTCTAGTTCGCATTGCCAGGCTCTGAAACGCCACATTTGCACAATAGATCTTCCAGCAGCAACCGCCTTCGGCCTAAACGAGGGCATGGACGCATTCCGAGGAGGAGGGGGACTTGTCCCATCACAGATTGATCCCTCTGGTGTGTAAAGCCTACCAGGGATTTTAGTGGGCTAGGCTTAATGGTTTGCCACTGCGTGTGGACAAGGCATGAGCTCGACGCCTCTTGGGTAATGCGTTACCTTCAATGAGGTTCAAGTCGAATACGGGCAGTGGCCTTCTAGCTACCTGTGATGGGCATGAGGCCTCTGGAGGGGAGGTGACTCTCCTCCTGCCTCATCGGGACTGGGGGAGATGCAACCCAGTAGTAGCCCTCTTGGCTATGCACTCGGCAGGCTACGGGTCCGGTCCCAATACTTTTCAACCTACTCTGCAAAGTGTGCACGGGAGGGGCGGATGGAGTGGACTACCCAATAGCCATGTTCTTATGCCAGCCCAATCCATTTGCCATGAATTCGGCCTGCATTGACTTCTGGAGATCCAAGCCGTCAGTCTTTCCCCCATGAGTCTGAGCCTTGGGTAGGATTCCCCCTGTATTGATGTTGTTGATGTTGTTGTATATGTTATGTTATGATGTGATCACTCCTCGGGGTGACTTGTTGATATATTGATGTTATGTGCTCATGTTTATTCGCACTTCTGCAGCTAAGTCGAGCCCGAAGGAAGACGGGGCAAATGACCCATCCACTCTTCCTTACTGACCCAGTCCTTGGGATTAACGCCAGGTGGATGGCCCTGCCCGGTTTGGGCTGTCGGGGGGGATGAACTCATATACGATACAATGGGAGCATCGTAGAGGGAGTAGGGGATGTCACAGTTTATCCTTAAATTAAAAATATAATGGTTATCAAAGTATAAAATTGCTTTCTAGACTAATTTTCACTTGAATGTATTTAGAATTTCATATTTCGAGAATATATACTTTCAATTTTCTGCGATCTAACATGTTGTGCATGTTTAATAAACATATACAACTATAAACCCCATGCCAAATGGCAAAACCCCATTTGGCCAATGTTAACCTAACCCTAAAAGTCTCCATATAAGGGCTTTCCTTAAACCCTAAACCTTTCTTCTTTTCGCAATTAGGGTTTCCTTGGGTCATTCCGGCCACGCCAAGACTCTAGTTCGCATTGCCAGGCTCCGAAACGCCACATTTGCACAATAGATCTTCCAGCAGCAACCGCCTTCGGCCTAAACGAGGGCATGGACGCATTCCATGGGAGGAGGAGCGAGTCAGGGATCAGGTAAATGGTCATTCTGTTGTGAAATGCCATATTTTAGTCCGGCAATGAGTTGGTTTAGCATGTTAGCTCAGCCTTAGAGGCCTTATAGATTCCGAGATCACAATGGTGATTCCACTCTGTGCTATTCTATGAATTGGAAAGGGGGGTAGAGACCCTAAAAGCCTCTATAGCAGATGATCCTAGATAGCCTCCTTAATTCCCAATTAACGCGGCCTGTGCACAAGAGCCCGCCTGGTTGTGGGTGGCAGGGCTAGACCGATAGATAAGGGGGACTTGTCCCATCACAGATTGATCCTTCTGGTGTGTAAAGCCTACTAGGGATCTTAGTGGGCTAGGCTTAATGGTTTGCCACTGCGTGTGGGCAAGGCATGAGCTCGACACCTCTTGGGTAATGCGTTACCTTCAATGAGGTTCAAGTCGAATACGGGCAGTGGCCCTATGCCTAATAATGCCAAAATAAACACTACTTGAGAATCTGGAAGACACTACTTGTGCCTAATAATTCTCAAAGTAGTGTCGAATACGGGTATATGCCTAATAATGCCAAAATAAATGTGCATTTGGTCATGGGTTCAAACCTTGCCAATGTATGTTTATCTTTGGGAGTTAGTTATTGGGGGTATACGATGATGATCCCCGACGTGGTAGAACTTAAAAGCCTATACGTGTCCTCCACTTTGGCTGCCACAAGGTAGTGGGATAAACTAGCTAGTCTGTACAAGATTAGTCTAGTATGGACCTTAAACAAAATAATAAAAAAAACAATGGGACTATGGTAGGTGGCACTAGGATGGTGAGGCTAAAAAGCCATGCCCCTAGAGTTGCCCCTAGGACCTAGACTTCCTAAGGCGGGATTAAATCCTGCCTACAAAGTGTTGAGAATCTAGAGACACTACTTGTTGGGAAGAAAGTTCCAACTAGACACAGATCATCAAAGTCTCCAGTACATCTTCACACAACCACTCCCGAATTTAAGGCAAAGGAGGTGGATGGAATTTCTCGAAGAGTATGACTTCGAGATAGTCTACAAGCCAGGCAAGCTAAATGTAGTAGCAAATGCGCTCTCCATGAGGCCATTGAAGACAAGGACCCATTGCAACGCCATATCGACCCTCACAAGTGAGTATGGCAAAAGGATTGAGGAGACGTTGCCAACAGATGGCGACTTTAAAGAAGTGTGGGCAAGCCTCTCTAAAGAGGCAAGAACAGCTAAGGAAAGGGAGACCTTCAAGCATTATAAGAAGGAAGGCAACCTCCTATATCATAAGAATAAATTGTGTGTTCCTGAATCTTCGAGAGTAAGGAAGCTAATACTCCACGATACACACAATAGCCCTATAGCTGGTCATGCAGGATTCATGAAGACATATTTCAAGGTCAGAAGCAGCTATTTTTGGCCAGGCATGAAGAAGCATTTAGCCAGATACATTCGGGAGTGCCAGTTATGCCAGCAAACAAAGGCGGAGCAACTTCGGATTCCAGGAGCCTTAGAGCCACTGCCAGTGCCAAATGCTAAGTGGGAAGTCATAAGTATGGACTTCATTATAGGGCTTCCAAGGACAGTAAGAGGCAAGGATGCACTAATGGTGGTGGTGGACAAGTTGTCGAAGATGGCACATTTCGTGCCGTGTAGGACAACAGACACAGCATTGGATACTGCCATCCTATTCACTAAGGAGATTTTTAGACTCCACGGCATGCCGAGGGAGATAATCTCGGATAGGGACTCTAAATTTATAAGTGCATTTTGGCAGGACCTATTTACCACCATTCAGACGAAGCTTTCTATGAGCACAGCATATCACCCGCAGACGGATGGTCAGACGGAGCGAACCAACAGGATCATTGAAGATATGCTAAGAAATTATGTGAGGAACAAACAGTCTAAGTGGGAGGATTTCATCCACTTAGTGGAGTTTGCCTACAACAGCACAAAGCCAACACTACAAAGCAGGAGTCATCCCAGATGTCGCCTTTCATGATTAATTATGGGTATCAGTGTCTTACCCCAGATACTTGGCACAATCCAGTATCAAAAGTAGAAGTCTCCCAGCAGATGTTATCGGATATGCAGCAGTTGGTGGAGGAAGTAAGAGGATACCTTCTAGCAGCGAGAAGTAGGCAGAAAAGCATAGCCGATAAGCACAGGACAGTAAGGGAATTTCAGGTGGGAGACAATGTATAGTTGATGATCAAGGTGAAGCAGGCCAAGCTCTGCATCGGCAACTACAAGAAGCTTGCTCCAAGATTGGCTGGGCTTTTCAGGATAACCAAAAGAGTAGGTACCTAATCCTACAAGTTGGACCTGCCAGCACATCTCAAAATCCATAGGGTTTTCCATGTAAGTCTCCTAAAGAGGCACACTCCTAATCCAGAGGAAGTATTGGAGGCAACTGAGTTACTGGAAATGACGGACGACCAGCTTGAAATCGTCCCAGAGGTTCTACTTGACAGGGCCTATAAGAAGACAAGAAGATCCAAATTTCTCCAATACCTAGTGAAATGGACGCACTTACCTGTGGAGGACCCTACGTGGGTACTACAATCAGATTTGAAGAAGCAGTACCCCCAATTCATGGAGCAATGCAAGGGTCGGCTCGTCACCGAAGTAGTCGACACCGACTCGATAGGTGAATGGAAAGTAGATTAAAAAGTCTACTTCCGTCTCACGGAAGTAGATGACCTTGAGAGATAAGAGGTCATTCAGGCATGCATTGATAGGAATGCCTACCACGAGAAGGACGCCATCCTTCACGCCCAAATACGGGACGGACGCCACCCTTCATGCCAAAGGCAACTAAATGTGTAGGCATGAGTGATCATCCTAGGCATGATAGGGCGCTGTCTCCACGGGCAAGATGGAAGAAACATAATCTTCCTACGCCAGGAGATTAGTCTTGCATCCATGTAAATTGTAATTAATGGGTGGTCCCCTAACAAACAACCTTTATAATAATTAAATGTATACTGACGTAGTGTTGAACCTGCAGGCCAATAGGGGAGTCTAGCGGCAGGAAGGTCGCACTGCGAAGACTTGCAACACATATTTTGTCATAATGTGTTGTAAGGAAACGACATGGAACCTTAAGTAGGAAATTTTGGAACTATGTTAATAATGATAATGGTGTAAGCCATAAAATTTTGTGAATTAACGACGATAAAGCAAGAGGATGAAAGAACCTCTTATCATAGTATAATATTAAACAAGGATGTGTTATGATAAGTTAAAATATTACCTTGGGGTAATTATGTTGTAAAAATTATATGTATCGAATGTAATTGCAGGATATGCAGGTTTCCAAGGTGGGGAGATGCGTGATGCTGAGGATAGCATCAATTCAAGGTGGGGAGATTGTGACGTTCCAGTATAATATACGATCCGAATACGTATATTATACTACCACGTCACACGTACATGTCAGCATGACAAGTACTGGACGGACGTAAAGGGTTGCACCTAGAGGGAACCTCATATGTTGTGCATGTTTAATAAACATATACAACTATAAACCCCATGCCAAATGGCAAAACCCTATTTGGCCAATGTTAACCTAACCCTAAAAGTCTCCATATAAGGGCTTTCCTTAAACCCTAAACCTTTCTTCTTTTCGTAATTAAGGTTTCCTTGGGTCATTCCGGCCAAGCCAAGACCCTAGTTCGCATTGCCAGGCTCCGAAAAGTCGCATTTGCACAACAGATCTTCCAGCAGCAGCTGCCTTCGGCACGAACGAGGGCATGGACGCATTCCGAGGAGGAGGAGCGAGTCAGGGATCAGGTAAATGATCATTCTGTTGTGCAATGCCGTATTTTAGTCCAGCAATGAGTTGGTTTAGCATGTTAGCTCATCCTTAGAGGCCTTATAGATTCCGAGATCACAAGCTCTAACGAAAGAACCTAACTCTGGTTGTTTAGGTAGATATATTAGATGTTATTCTATATTTTAGTTCCTTGATGATGATGGTGATTCCATTCTGTGCTATTCTATAAATTGGGAAGGGGGGTAGAGACCCTAAAAGCCTCTGTAGCAGATGATCCTAGATAGCCTCCTTAATTCCTAATTAATGCGGCCTGTGCACAAGAGCCCGCCTGGTTGTGGGTGGCGGGGCTAGATCGATAGATAAGGGGGACTTGTCCCATCACAGATTGATCCCTCTGGTGTGTAAAGCCTACCAGGGATTTTAGTGGGCTAGGCTTAATGGTTTGCCACTGCGTGTGGACAAGGCATGAGCTCGACGCCTCTTGGGTAATGCGTTACCTTCAATGAGGTTCAAGTCGAATACGGGCAGTGGCCTTCTAGCTACCTGTGATGGGCATGCAGGCCTCTGGAGGGGAGGTGACTCTCCTCCTGCCTCATCGGGACTGGGGGAGATGCAACCCAGTAGTAGCCCTCTTGGCTATGCACTCGGCAGGCTACGGGTCCGGTCCCAATACTTTTCAACCTACTCTGCAAAGTGTGCACGGGAGGGGCGGATGGAGTGGACTACCCAATAGCCATGTTCTTATGCCAGCCCAATCCATTTGCCATGAATTCGGCCTGCATTGACTTCTGGAGACCCAAGCCGTCAGTCTTTCCCCCATGAGTCTGAGCCTTGGGTAGGATTCCCCCTGTATTGATGTTGTTGATGTTGTTGTATATGTTATGTTATGATGTGATCACCCCTCGGGGTGACTTGTTGATATATTGATGTTATGTGCTCATGTTTATTCGCGCTTCTGCAGCTAAGTGCCCGAAGGAAGACGGGGCAAATGACCCATCCACTCTTCCTTACTGACCCAGTCCTTGGGATTAACGCCAGGTGGATGGCCCCTGCCAGTTTGGCTGTCAGGGGGGATGAACTCCGCCTTCTGATACAATGGGAGCATCGTAGAGGGAGTAGGGGATGTCACAGTTTATCCTTAAATTAAAAATATAATGGTTATCAAAGTATAAAATTGCTTTCTAGACTAATTTTCACTTGAATGTATTTAGAATTTCATATTTCGAGAATATATACTTTCAATTTTCTGCGATCTAACAAACTTAAAGTTTAGCAATCACGATATTTTGTGTATGAAACCTGATGGCTTGATAAGCGATTGACTTAAAACTACTATAAGGATTTCACAATTAAAACTCTTAGCACTCTTAAAAATTTATCCGCCTGGTTATAAATTCCTACAAACAATATATTCTTGAGAATAGGTCGGCCAACCATATCCGTCAGAGCCCTTCTCAAAAATATGCGGATAAGGCTCTACACGCTGCATAGGTTATCAGGAATAGATAAGGCTTTCACAAGATCGAGACCTTTTCTCCCTCATAAGAATCTTCAAATGTGCATGGAACCGTACAACTCACCATGATAGCTTTGTTTCTGGCTATGGCAAAGGGATCAACAAGCTCAAATCTGCAAAACTCCACCATGATCTGTTCCGATGATAATGATGGTATACCCATTGCTTATTTTACTAACTACTGTGAGTGCTTATTTTACCTATACTGTGATCCATGTATTCTGGCAGTTGTATGCATGCATAAGGCGAATAATTCATTCAGAGAAGAGGTTTTATAGACTGTTACTGCAAATCATTTTTTGCTATTCAGAATATTCGACTCCGGGCATTTTTGCCACTTCTGTGTTTGCCATCCAAGAAATTGGAATTCTAATGGATTCAAGCATTTCAATTAGGGTATCCAGGACCAGTTTTGTCCAAGATCATGTTCTCCTACTGTTCATATGCTGATTTTGCTAAAGATAATATTGCTGTACAATGCAAATTTGCTGTAAAATTCGTTGCAGAGAATGGAAATTCTGCTGAAGAATTTTCATGTTTAGAATAATTTCGGCAGCTGTGACATTTCACTTGCAAAATGAGGATGCCGGAGACAGCCAAATCCACTGCCCTGCTCGAAGACAACATACAAAAGGGCCGTTGCAGACCAGAAATCCCTAACAAAGATGCTGGTAAAGGTTTATCTCGAAATTTGCAAGGAATTGAGCTCTTGGGCATCACAAGAACGTGGTTCTTTGCAATATTGTAATTTACAATCTCAATTTGTTTTATAAAGATGATCTGACTTCTATAGATTAGCTTCCACCTGCAAAAACCATGATACATATAATCTAATAGCTTATATATTCCTAAGACAGATTCTTCTGAATATAACCTACAATCATCCTACCTCTGTGGGGAACACGCTATCAACAAAATCCTTCTGCCCATTGAACTTTCTAGTCTTGGTATGAATATGTGCGCGTGCTCTAGTCGTATAAATTTATACAACCTCTGTCTTTGGTAAACTATTTTTACTCGTATAAATTTGTTAGCCCTTGCAATTACCTAACCTGTATTAATTTATACACCTGAGCATTTTGTTAAAGCCGTACCTGTATAAATTCATACCGACTTCAAGCATAAGTGCACACAAAAAGAAAATATAAGCTACCTAGAGAGCACAACATCGAGTGCTAAATTTCTATACATTGTACACGACTTTCTCCAAATGCTAAGTAGTTTTAGATCTCCGAGTGGTATAACTATATATGCTTCCAAAGCTTTGTTGATGGTTTACAAATTATCTTAGTTAGGCATGAAGACTTATAAAGCTAATGTCTAACTTCTCAAACCATATTCAATGTTAGTTGTTTTTCTACAAAATTTTATAGTCTATTTATAATACATAAAGAACACCATTTTCAGTGCCACTACTCTTGCTTGTAGGTTGGAAAGGTTAGCATTTTACTAAAATTATCATTCTTTGGTGCATAATTTGATTGGCCATTTTTACATTATGAAAAGATAGAACATGCCTTGATGATGTATAGGGAATGGAGGTTGGGACACCTGCAAAAACGAGGACCAACCTCCATTCCCCTACAAAATGGAAATAGGGGAGGCTTTTTTTTATAGATTCGGCAGATTTATAGCGCATTAATAGATCAAGAATTAGATCCGGTAAGGTTTATACAGAGTTTTTTGCAGACTCTTGAAGACAAACAGAGTTTTTAAAAATTTCTTTGCTCGAGTTTACAGAGCTTTCGCCAAATCCGTCATTCTTTAAAGATATTCGATAAAGAAACTCCCTGCAATCTGCTATCAGCGAAGAAGAATCTGTGTATGGCAGAACTTGTTGAATGACTGTGGCAAAAGTTGTGAAGATCCTGCAAAACTTAGTGTGGCAAATCTTGTTGAAGAACTGCTAAAAGAAGTGGCCAAAGAGCACCTTCGAAAACCACTACCTATTGATCTGCAGGAACTACGATCTGGCCTGTGTTGCCATCGAGCCAATGTGTTGAGCGGCGGTAGCAGAAGCCCTAAAAAGAATTGCTAGCCCTAAAAAAAATTCCTGAGATTACCCGAAGAGTCGGTCATGCGGAATTGGAAGACCCTACTTCCATTCTGCTATGTAGGTGATTGACACGTGGCAGCACCCAATTGTAACCCAGCAAAAATTGTCGACCCGATTTCCATTTTGGAAGGAGTAATTTTCATGACCAAAAATTTGCTGAAGAAATTTTGGCTGGCCGACGACTGGCGTGGCGCGAGTGGTGGCGAAGCGAAGCCGCGACCGCGGCACGCCGTAAAATTTCTCGAGGGAAATTTTTTGGTCATGAAAATTCTTCAACGAAATTTTAGGGGAGCTTGAAATTTGGCGTTTCCGGCAGTGCCGCTGCTCACTGCTGCTCAGCAGAAATCGATAGAAGATTTCGATTTATAAAAACTTGGTGATTTGGGCCGAAATTTCAAGGTCCCTAAAATTTCGTATTCACATCGCTAAAATGGAGTGTGAAATTTAAACAAAATGTCTATATCATCAAGTGTGCCCCAAGCATAGCATCAAGGAATTTTTGGAATATTAAAGGATTTAGGGTTTCTGCAAAATTAGGGTAAAAGGTCGGAGTGTAGGAGGATCGGCGATGGCGGCGGCGGCGACGGAAGCAGTGCAGTGCTTTGGGCGGAAGAAGACTGCCGTAGCTGTAACACACTGCAAAAGGGGCCGTGGTCTCATCAAAATCAATGGCTGCCCTATCGAACTGGTAGAACCAGAAATTCTTCGATACAAGGCCTTCGAGCCAATTCTTTTATTAGGTCGCCAGCGATTTGCTAATGTGGATATGAGAATCAGAGTTCGCGGTGGTGGTCATACCTCTCAGATTTATGCTATCCGGCAGAGCATTGCCAAAGCTTTGGTTGCATATTATCAGAAGTATGTGGATGAACAGTCTAAGAAAGAAATAAAGGAGATTCTACAGAGGTATGATCGGACTTTGCTTGTTGCTGATCCAAGACGTTGTGAGCCTAAGAAGTTTGGAGGTCGTGGAGCTCGTGCTAGGTTCCAGAAATCCTACCGTTAAGAATTTTTTTTGCATTGCTTTTGTGTTGGCTGATCAATCTGGTGTTTCTACATGAAGAAAGCACCGTTCTTCTAATCGAGTAAGTTTTTTTTTTTATAGTGTTAAACTGCAATTCGATGTCATGTTTGTATTAAGCACCAATTCGGGGCTAGTATTAAAGGAATGTATTTTCCCTATGCGTCCTGCTTTAAAGTAGCAGTTCTCTTTTATGATTGAAAGTTAAATTGCTATCTGGATTTTCCTTCATATGGTTTCCTGAAATTACTGCCTCCATGTTGCCTAATCTGCTGAGAAAACATACACAAACACGCACTTTGAGTATGCTTATTCAGATGCAAAAACTATTTTGGACCAATTTAGCTTTTATATTGATATGAATGGGTCTGATGGAATCTCATTACATAAAAAGCAGACCAATCAAATGCCAAAATTCAAGAACTGCCTTCTATTGGATGATGTCATTAAACATCATGTAGACCAATCAAATGCCAAACTTCAAGAACTGCCTTCCATTGGATGATATCCTTAAACATCATGATTCCATTAAACATCATGTAGTTTAGCATCGGATTTGGGTTTGGGTTTCTATAAATATCTTGCTAATTGCTAGGTAATTGGCACCCGATCCCCCTGACGGAAATACCAGCAAGAATATTTTGACACTGCATACAACAGAAGCACGAATTTGCTCCACGATTTGTTTGTGTGGAGGTTGTTCCACGCTAATGGAATCATGATGGATGATAGTTGCACGCTATGATCTAATCTCGGCCTTAGTCGAGGCAAAGATCGATAACCACATTATTGAACTTTTAACAACGTTATTAGACTTTTATGTGTGGGACTAAAGGGACAACTAACAAGATGCTAATGCATCAATGGGTTGCCCTTTAGAGGAGCCATTGACGCATACATAATTCAGACTATTGTGATTACCATGTAGGTGACAAGGATTGCCGCGTTTATTGATTCTTATTTGATATTTTGTATTTATTGACTGTTATCATCTTGTAAATGATAAGAGTCGATGTTGTACTTCCGATTAAATAGAGCGTAAAATGCTTTTGTTTTTGCGATTATGTAATCAATTGTTCAGTGTTGTTTAGTGGAGGGTTGCTTTATGGATTGCTTTGGCATGAATGTTTGTTATTTATAGAACATTAGCTTCCTAATTGTTTTTATTTCCACTACTACAGTTTGTCTTATGGTTGTTTCTTTCAGTAACAAGCACATCGAGAACTAGTATTGTCCTAGCCATTGCCTTCAAGTTTGTTATTGCAATGACAGAAGTTTTTAAAGGTAATGATAAACTTCTCTTTGATTAGATTTTTTAGGCTTACTGTCCGACATAATTTTCTAAAGTTGATTGTTGTTTAAGAAATTCCTGTAGTTTTAGCATCAGCCATAAGGATGTGTTTGAGCTTCTGTAAACACACTCTAAAAAAGCTTTTAATGCAATTATTTTTTCCACCTCCTAAAGATAAGAATTGGAATATCTTTATGTTAATTTGCAGAAAGATCGGTTGGAATTCTTGAAAAATCATGAGTGTCCAATATTGCAAGTAAGACATATATTGACGGATACACATTTAATTTTGCGAATGGAAAAATGTTGATATATGTATTTTATTCTGTGTTGCGGGGATGCAGATCCATGCAATACAATGGTTAGTTTGTGGCAAGAAAAAGACAACAATCTTTACTCAAACATGGAACAAAATTAATGTATATTTTTTACTTACAGAATTAAACTTTCGAGCTTTGAGCCTCATGTAACTACAATGGTTAGTTTGTGGCAAGAAAAAGACAACAATCTTTACTCAAACATGGAACAAAATTAATGTATATTTTTTACTTACAGAATTAAACTTTCGAGCTTTGAGCCTCATGTAACTACAGATCTATTCAAATAGTTGTGGCTATTACAACATTGATCTAGAATTGTAGGTATATGGATCTCCCAAGGACTGAAACAATAAAGGGAATGAAATTGTATTAGAGGTTGTATCTTTTTATAAGCAAAGTGGTATAATATAGTGGTGGATGGTTAGTAGAGATGAAGTATCCTATATTTCCTTCATGGTAAAATGTTGATATATGTATTTTGTTCTGTGTTCCCCCGCGGATTCCTTAGAAAGCACATATATTCGTTAAAAGGTCGAGTTCTGATGCCAGGACATTAGCTTGGCAACGCCGGGCACACGTTTAAGTGGACCTTTAAATTATAAAATTTTAAAAACTCTATTAATATTGAGCGTGCAAATTATAAATTTTTATGAATATTAAATGTTAATGTAAGGGTTGAGAGATCACCTTACTATAGCATGCTATGGAACAAGTAATCTGATATAGGATTTAAATTTAAATATTACCTTGGGGTAATTATTATAAAAAAATTGGATGCATGAAATGTGTTGCAGGGATCATGCAGGTTTCCAAGGTGGGGAGACTCGTGATGCTGAGGACAACATCAATTCAAGGTGGGGAGATTGTGACGTTCCAGCATAATATATGGTCCAAATACGTATATTATACTGCCATGCCACTTGTACATGTCACCTTGATGACATGAACTTAGGAACCATAAAGGGTTGCACCCTAGGGGGCAACCTCGTATGTTGCACATGTTTATAGACATATGCATTTAACCCCCTTGACTCATGGCAAAACCCCATAGGTTCTTTTAGCCCTAACCCTAAAAGGTCATGTAAAAGGAACAAAAGGGAAAAACCTAAACCTTTTCCATTTTCGTTTTTCGGCTTCCTTGAGCCATTCCGGCCAAGCCAAGCTGCTAGTTCGTATTGCCAGACACCGCCAAGCCACCTTTGCACAACAGATCCTCCAGGTTCAGCTGCCTTCGACCCAAGCAAAGACATGGACGCGATTCGAGGTGCGGGAGCAAGCCAGGGATCAGGTAACCAGTGATTCTGTTGTGCAATGCCGACTTTTGGTCTGGCAATGAGCTGGGATAGCATGATAGATCAGCCTTAGCAACCTTATAGATCCTGAGATCACAAGCCCTAACAAAGGAACCTAACCATGTATGTTTAGGTAGTTAGATTAGATAGTATTCTATATTTCAGTTCTTTGATGATGATGTTCTATTCTATACGCACTCCTGTGTATTAGGAAGGGGGGTAGAGACCCTGAAAGCCTTAGTAGTTGATGTACCTAGATAGCCTCATTAATTCCCAATTAATGTGGCCTGTGCATAAGAGCCCGCCTGGTTGTGAGTGGGGGCTAGACCGGTGGATAAGCAGGACATGTCCCATGGGAGATTGATCTCTCTGGTGTGTAATGCCTACCGGGGATCTTAGCGGGCTAAAGGTAATGGCTTGCCACTGCATGTGGGCAAGGCATGGGCCTACAAAGGCAAGTTGGGAAGAAGGCCACACCCTCTAGTACTGGTAAAATTAAAAGGGTGAGGAGCACATTATCTTACATGGACGAAGAAGAGGTTGAGGACCTTGACCATAGTACTTGGACATGATCTTAAGCTAGTTTTTCAGCTGGATGGCTGCTTGTATTTCTCGTGACAATTCTTTCTATCTGGTGACCATGTGAGCATTGTCTACTTCCAATCTGGCCTATTGTGGAGCCCACAAGAAGGTCGTGTACCATTACCATTATTAATGAAATTAAAATATCTTACCCTCAAAAAAAAAAAAGGGTATAGCATCCTGAACTTATAGCAGATTGAAAAGATGACTGTATTTAAGAGATAGTATTTTCGTTTGCATTGAAATAACATGCATGGGAAGCTCAATGAAATGTCTAAAAGTATTATTAGGTGGGCCTTTTCCAAATTCCTAGTCTAATTCGAATGCTTCTAGACGGTTATGGTTGCACATCCAGGGATGTTTCGAGAATGTATAAGGGTAACCTATCTGGGACCTGATTCCCAGTAGGCGAGAGCTACAAACCGGTGAATCAGGACCAGATAGATTACCCTTGAAATATCATGGTTGGGGAGCCGTTTTGAGCTCAGTGCTATGGCGATTTCTTGAAGCAGACTAGATTTCCTGAAGATAGATTTCTTGAAGCATGGCTATGGCGCAGACTATGGCAATTTCTTGAAACGTGGCTATGGCAGAACAAACTTTACCTGCTTTGGAAGTGTCGGGACAAGAATCAACACAGATTTTTCTGTTTTGTTAACCGGATCAATAGGTAGCAAGGAACTTTTCCACCCAATTAACATTCCGGTGTATTGGCGACGCTGCATGGCATTATCAGAATACACCACCGGAAGAAATGACGACCCACCCATGATATTGTATAGGGGAAGGGAAGCAGGGGCTACCCTTCCGCAAAATCGGCAGGGGCCCCGCGACCGGCGGCAGCCGGGAGTGGGTCTGCCGCATTTTGCGGAAGGGGAGCCCCTGCTTCCCTTCCCCTACAATATGGAAGTTGGGGAATCAGTTTTTTCTCCAGCAAGCTCGTGTTCTTGCATCAAATCATGTTTTTCAGCATCAAATCGTGTTCTTCAGCAGCAAATCGTGTTCTTCAGCATCAAATCATGTTCTTCAGTAGCAAATCGTGTTCTTCAACAGCAAATCATGTTCGGAGGCAGTAGATCCCGCAAAATCCAGCAAGCTTCAAGCATTTCAGGCAGGATTCGGCAAGCTTCAAGCATCAGATGGAGCTCTGCAGTAGATCCGGCAAGCTTTGAGCAGGGCTTCGTCTGGTGAGGTAACCTAACCCTAAAATTTTCCACCGGCTGTTTACCTGCTAACGTGCAGAGGTTTACCTGCTGGGCGGAATGGATGCCCCAACTTCCATTCCGCGTTATTGGCGAAGACACGTGGCGGCACACAAATGCACCGTGATGACCCAACTTCCATATTGTGAGTTGGAATGGAAAGTTTTTCTTTTACGTTTGCTCAAGGGGATGCTAAGGGAGCTCAAGAGCTTTGAAGAAAATTGTCCCAATGGAGCAAGATCTTGCCTCAAAACCTATATAAATCTTGTTTTAATAATCAAATGAAAATACTTGAGAGTTTGGAATTGTTCTTTTGGTTTTTGGTAAAAACCCCACCGTGGATCATACAAAATATCACGTGAATACAGATCTGGGCCCTCTAAATTTAGGGTTGGGGTTTATTGTTCTGTGTGGAGTCCGAAGTCGGAGCAAGCGTAGATATGGCGGTCGCCTCCTTGGCAGCGGCATCGGCTACTCTTTTATCTTCACCCGCCGGACCTCTGAGTCCGCGTAGTCCTTTGCTTTCCGGTTTACGCACGTTTCCAAAATGTGTTGGTTTAGGTCTTCAATCGGTCCCAGGTTACAGATATGGAGCCAGGGCTTCTATGTCTTCAAATCGTCGCCGTATGCAAGAGCCCATTAAGCCTCCTCCTCCTCATTCTGTTTACACGAAGCTTGACATTACCGTGGAGGTCAATCCTCCGGCAGAGCGCCTTGCAGAGCTCGGGGTTCCTAGATGGAAATTGTAAGCTTTGCTTCTTTTTTCTTTAGGGGTAAATATTTTAGTGGCTTCGTTAAAGGGATACTTAGAATGCTATTGCTTCTTATTCTCACTTGGCTGTTTCAACTTTGTTAAATTGATCACTTGAGTATTTGATGAGCTATGATCATATTCAACCATTATAATTGCTCATTTTTCTTGAAATGATCACTTGGCTATTTGAAGAATTGTGATTCAATTCAACCGAGTTGCTGATTTGGGTGTCTACTTCTTCTTTTCAGCTGGGAATGCAAAGCAAGTAAATTTCCATGGAAGTATGATCAAGGAGAGTCTTGTTACTTGACTCATGGTAAAGTGAGGGTCTATCCAGATGGAGCTAATGACTATGTTCAGTTTGAGGCAGGTGATATTGCAGTTTTCCCCAAGGGAATGTCTTGCACTTGGGATTGTCTAGAAGCTGTGGAGAAATACTACACTCTGCACCCTTAAGGAAAAGGATTCTGACTTGCCAAACAAGACTGTGCATAGATTTTAGCCGATGTAATGGATCACTTTTACTCAACTTTCTTACAGTTAAGAGACTCTTTTGGAAACAGCAAGATGGGCATGATTTATTGGAAGACCTTCGTATGCAAGCTGTACCTTATTGTCACAAACAACAAATGCCATTTCAGTATTCTCTTGCAACCATTTGGTTGGTCCATGGCACGAAATGTAGTTGAATGGCTGGAAAATATAGAATTTTGATTAAAGCTGTTTCCTTGCTGTATCTTCATGTTTTTCCCGTTGTCCGACATTTACCGCGATGGCGTTCCCCTTTGGGTAATAAGCAATTTTAAAATGTGTTGGTTATATCCTTCTACAAGTCATATTAAGTCATAGGTATATAATTCATGTATTTTGATTCGTCTTTTTCTGGAAAACAAAGTAGTTTGGTGTAAAAAACCGAAAAAGTTTCTCACAGTACCGTCCTGAGATACTTTGTGATTCTTTCGTCTCCACGTTATATTTTTGTGCAGAGCTAATTGTTTGTGATCCTGTTGTCTTCGTGTTATAATTTCAACAAGAAAAAGGAAACGAAAATAGAGAATAAACACGTTATAATTTCGACAAGACAAAGGGAAAAGACATTATATTTTTGTCCAGAGCTACTTGGTTGGAATTCTGCTGTCTTAAACCTTGGTCCTTGCAGATTCTTTTCATCCGACCGTTCCTTGCCGTTGGATCAAACGAAGTTATAATCTGCCTTTCGAATATTCGAATATTCTGAGGATTATCACAATAATTTACCGAATATTCGTTTTTGAGGAATATATTGATGATTATCACGATAATCTGCCAAAACTTCCCTCCCATCCATTTCGGCGATGTTCGAAACAGAGAATAGAATAGAATAGAATAGAATAGAAGAGAACAGCTTAAGATTATTTCGGCTTCTAAAGTTTTTGGAACAGCTTAAGATTGAAGCAGCTTCCGAAGTTTGAAAAGGGCTTCTGTTTTCTCTGACGGTTTTGAAAAGGGTTTCCATTTCTTCCGAACAAGGTTCGGACTGCTTCAAAATCTTCTAAACGATTCAATATAGCACTTGATGGGCTAAAGCTGCCGATTGATACAACCGCAGGGCAAACTTCGTTGCATAGAGCCAGAATCCTCTGTTTTTTATCATCATTTATGCCTAAATCTCCTGTTTCTGCTCACGATTTAAGCCCAAAAGAAAAATCCCCTGGCCCAAATCTCCAGTTTCTGCTCACGATTTAAGCGAAGACCCTGTTTTTTTTCGATAGTCAAGACTCCAAGATCCTGTCGCTTTCCTGCTAACCATTTCTGCTAACAGAACCTGCTCGGACCAGGTTTAAGGGAGGTCAACCTCCCCTTCTCGTGGGTCATGCCAAATAACCTCCCCTTCTCGTGGGTCATGCCAAACCCGAGAGGGTTATTTGGCATGACCCATGAGAAGGGGAGGTTAACCTCCTCTTCATGTTATAATTTCAACAAGAAAAAAGGAAACGAAAATAGAGAAGAAACACGTTATAATTTCGACAAGACAAAGGGGTCAAAGCATGGAGCTGGGGGGCATTTTTGCGCCAGCCAAGCACCCCCTAAGCACCTAATGTTGAACATTTTACTTATTTTTATCTTTTTTTTTTTATAACTCCGATGAAGCTGAAATTTTATATTCCAAGGCGTAATGAGAATGCGTTTTAGGGAAAAATATCAAAAAAATAAAAGAAAAATATTTTTCAAAAATACAAAGAAAATAGTCCCAGAAAGCACCCACTAAGCACCATGTGTCGCTGACACAAAAAGTGTCCCCCACCTCCATGCTTTGACCCAAAGGGAAAAGAAAATAGAGAAGAAGACACGCGCCCTGTTATAATTTTGACAAGAAAAAGGGAAAAAAAAATAGAGAATAAACACGCACGGACTAGATTTAACATTAGTTGTTTTGAGTTGTGCACCGATTTATCTAGAATAGCCATTAAATAGGATTCTAAATGAACAAAAGATGACTTGTTTAAAGACCTAAAGAAACTAGTTATGGTGCCCAACCTGTAGATATTTTCAACCTCTTTATTTCTCCAACCAAGCTTCCTGTTCCTTGGCTCTTGTTGTTTCTTCCACCGAGCTTCCTGTTGCTTATCTCTGGCCAACGTCTTTGAAAAAGGTCATGCCACATTGTAATGGGAAATATAAGATTTCTAACATACATTCCCGTCAAAGATTGTGCATTTGGCTATGAATTTTACTGTCTGGTCTTCTTTGTCGAAGGTCCATATTGCACAATCAATATTACATTATAGTTTTATGTGTTGTAGTCTTATATGCCATGTCCACTCTCCAAATCCACAATCACCAAAAAGTGTGTTCTTGCATTGCGTTTAGATAAAGGAACTACCAAGTCCAAAATGAAGTATTTAGCTCGAAAAACTTTAAGATTTTTTCCTCACAAGGGCCTATGTTGAGGACCTGAAAAAGGAGAGGCATGACTGTGAGAAGCATTTAATAATTGGAATTTTGTTCCTTGAGTTGAGTTGAAGGGTTTTGTGAGAAATTATATACGGATGTATGTATGTAGTTGCTTGGCCATCTAATAAATGTCAAATAATACAACATGTTTTGACCAATAACCAGAGAGGATACTAGTATAAAACCTCACAGCATGTTTTGACCAATAGCCAGAGAAGATAGTAGTATAAAACCTCACGATATTTACCATCTCTTTAGCACAGATACGGCCAGATATGTTGCAATACTTTGAAAAGAATCCTTTATATGAGCTAGGTCTTAACCAAAAATGTAGGTGATTCATAAAAAAGATTGGCTGAACTTACGGAACTAAAGAGTAGCTGGCCAAGTAACCATCATTCATTTAAATTGGATTTATGTCTGTTCCAAAAGCACGCCACTTTTGCATACCCTTTTTTCAATATAGTGTTGTGGTGTGTGACATGCTGTTTTACAAGGGTGCAAATTTTTACATTATAGTAGTGGGTGGTTTAACATTTTCTTGTTTTAGTGAGAAGAATGTGTTGTTTGATTAGCATTTGTAGATAACAACACATTAATATATACAGAACACTTTTTACATTGTATTCACTTGATATGAAGATTACATCATGGAGGGACTAGTCTTTTCTTTGTCAAATAACTCTCAAGATAGGGATCCATCTCCTTAGTCCGATCTAGTTCTGGATGCGTTTTGACAACATCTGATACTGTTTTACCAGCAGCCAACCCACTCATGATGGACATGAATAGTACTAGAAACTCATCTGTTGAGTAATCTAGTGGAGTATAACTTGGTGGATGTATAACTTGGTGGATTTAAAGCCTGACCTTGATTATAAAAGCACTTAAGAGCATCATCGCATTCTGCAGCGATTCTCCGTCAGCCCAAAACAAGCTTAATGATCTCTCCAGCTGAAGAAAAATTCGTATCTGTGCATGGATGTGTGTTTTGTAGTAATGGCTTTGCTAATAATGAACCTATCCTAGTTGCTCCATGCGAGCATTCATTTCATATCTTTTGTTTCTCATATTCTATTTCTGCTGGACTATCCTGCCCAAAAGCATGCAAATGGGACGAAAATATTTCAAATATCTTGGGTGTGTACACTGGAGGTAAGCAGTATTTCATAATTTATGTTTAATTTGCTGCACCCAGGATTACTGCAATGTAGAATCCATTTACATGTAGATTGCTGCACTTAAGGTTTTGCTACAGCATGGAGGAGTGTATTGGTTATTTATACTTATAGTTCCATGGCTTGCATGTCATACATATATATGTTTATTACATACATGTTGTATATTCACAGTGTAGGGTCCTAGATGTAGAATGTTAATACATAAAATTAGGAGTTGTGTACTGAGTTTTGTGGCAGAACATTTAGAGGTATGTTATGTAATAGAATTGTCTGATGTGTACATGTGCATACATTGGAGCACATTTTATGTACATTACATGTATATTCCGTCTAGATAAATAGTTGTTTACATGTATATATACTCAAAGTACTTCAATGTAGATCAATTCTAGTAATATGTACTGCTATTTTTCAACAGAATAGTTAGAGACTGATATGTGACTGTTATGTGCCGATTTATAATCAGAGCTTCAAAGTGCCAAAAAAAAACAATTGAGCAGAAATCACACCACAGATCAGGTGCGCTTGTTTTGAAATTGTTTTGCATTGTGTCGGAAGAAGCAATTTCTTATTCTTGGTTCGGTTTTCACAGTTTTGGAGGTTCCAAAAAAAATTGAGGTGCAAGATGTAGCCGAGGGAAAGAAAGCAGTGATTGAAGGAAAAAGTAAATTCACTATTCCTACAGTGATATAGGTTGAGGAAGCTAGCACTTCAAGTGTGCATGGTGACATTCCAGATTATGACGAGGAACTCGAGAGATTGAGAGAGCAGGCTAAGGCCACATCTGGAAAAGTAAAGGCAGCAGCAGAAAATGTGACTCCAAAGAAGAAGTCCATGCCTAAAAAGGCACAGAAGAAGAAAATAAAACCAGTAGAAATAGGTAAGAAAGCATTTTATTTCAGGGTACAGCATTTGAGAAGTCCATGACATCCATGTTTACAGGTCCTAATCAAGAGGAATCTTCCGAGCGTGAAGATATAGAGCAGGATACTCTTGACTTTGTGGCAAATCTTGCTTCTAACATAGTAAAGGAGGTTGAAGTTCATGACAATGAGAAATTCAGAGAGGTTGAAGATGAGGATTCAGGACCTAAGAAGAATCTGAAAAGTGAGGAAACCGAAAAAGAAGGGAAGCAAATGGATACTGACTCCGAGAAAACAGTATCAGAACAGCATAAGAATGATCTCTACAGGTAACTTGATCGACATATCTTACTTTTTTATTTACATTTTAGTATCTAAGTTAAAAACTTTAAAATACTATGGATAGTAGTAGACGAATGTAGATGAATTTGTGTAAATATACTGGTCGTTGAACCTAGATCGCAAATGATAATAAACAGAAAACTAGAAACTAAGCCAGAGCGAAACTAGAGAGTACATGGCTATACAGTAACTGCCCATGGGTCAGATGGCCACTGATTCCGAATGATGGCTTAACCTCCCCTATAAATGGCCCACTTCCGCTGCAAGCGAGCCTCGCGCACACGACATAATTCTTCTTTCCGTCTACAGAGCTGTGCTGGGGTTAGGTCTTCCTGGACGGAGAAGGTGGTTCCTTTCAGATGGTTGCCATGTCGCAAGATTGTGCAACTGGGAAAGAGCATCTTGAAAGCGGACCAGGAGGTGACGAGGACGGTCAGAGTTCTGAATGCAGACCATATGATGCTTTGCTCAACCGAATGATGAAGCTGAAGAAGGCAAGGATCTTTGCTGGATCTTTGCTTGGAATGGAGTGTTATTTATTTGAACAAAATGTGCTGAACATGGATGTTGGAAAAATTTCCAACCGACATGTGGATATGTATGCCAGGTACTGGACTTTGAACTTATTCATTTGTATGTGTAAGTCAAGTTAGTAATTTCATCTTTTTCAACTTGTTATAGGTACCTGCAGCTTTGTGTTCTTGCAGATAAGAAGGCCGACGTCTGGTTCTTCCCACTGGACAGCTTCATGGAATTTGCAGCACACTGCAAGGCAAGCGAAAAAGATAAATCTATGGCAGCCTCCGAGCGTAGAAGAGATATTGTAAAGGGAGCTCTTACAGGGATAAATTGGCTCAAGTGCAGATGGATTATGATTCTAATGCTATGTGTTGTTACTGAACATCACACTTTGGCCATCTTCAACATGACCCTTACTAAGAGTAAGAACACCATAAATATTCAGATCTTCAATTCTGCCGAGGGCATTGACGTTGACATGGTTACACTTAAGAGGTATTTTGTATTTCGCATCTTCTTTTATTAAAGTATATTGAGTAGATTGGATACCATGTTAGCAGCTTCTGAAGAGAAACCTTTGTATCTGAAGCCAATTGAGTTTATATACGAGAAGTATCCAGACAGGAATGAGAGCAACACACTAATAGTAGATGATTCCGAGTACAAGATGCTTTTCAATCCCAACGAAAACTGCATATGCCCACCTTCATGGCAAGAAAAAGATGTGGAAGACACAGGTCTCTTGACACTTTTGAAACCATGGCTAGAGGGTTTGTTGATAGCACCAGACCTGCAACAGTATGTGAAGCACTGCTGCACAAACACCACAAGAACATGTACAATTAGCATGAAATTTTCTCCTTAGGACGCTAAATGCTTTTCTGTATAGCTCAGCTTGTTCATGCTTCACGCAACAGCATGTGTTTCTCTCTTTCAACCTTCTCACACACGTAAGATTAAACAGCTCGAACATTCTGACGCTAATCTTCACTTCAGGATGTTCATCTTTGAACATCTCATACAATTCACTCTGCAAGGAAAAAAGCGGCATGTATAAGTAAAACATAAATTAAAACTACTTACGAATTCAAAGATGTTGCAGACATTTGCATTAGTTCTATGGCAGTCAGACCATGATTTGATATACATTCAACTACTATAACACAACATTATACAAATTATGTACATGATATGTATAAATATGTAGAAAATGTACTCCAACGCATTCCAGATGTACATACAAAACTCAATATGTAACCAAGTCACACACAGTGTCACTGTGTTATAGATGTATGTATTCAATACTTTTCTTATGGAGGGAAGTACATTTAAATACTTTTATGTATTACCCTCTTTCAACAATATCTTGAGATCAAGAAAGCTCAAAGTGTACTAGCATGTACTTGGGAACTATAAAAACCGAGATTATAAAAACACAGCCTGACTTTCAACACATTTTTTGCCTTCTACCACATTGGATGTAATTGGAAGTACATCCAAATACTTTTCCTGTTAAACATAGCTCATTCAGTACCTCCAAGTGTAAAAATATAATTATTGTAGTTGGATGTACTTCAACGTATATCAGATACATCCCTTGCATGGAATGCAAATAGGATTACTAAACTTATCCAGGGTGCACAGAAGCTAGTTTCTATCGAGCTTGCAATGGAAGTGTCCTTTTCTTCCTGACATCCCTGTACTTTGGAGAAGTTTTGGTGTGGGTTAACCAAAAATCATTTACCAAGTGTTTGGTTGATTCCAGAAGCATGTCTGCCCTGGGTTGCCTTCCTGCCAGTGCCCACATGTTAGCACCTGATAATGACATGCACTTTCTTCTAATTGCAGCTTTTATAAGGTTTCTTGCTTGCACTTGAAGAATTCTGAAGGCTACTCCTTTTTGCTTGAGTTTTCCATTCTCATCAACAATCATTGATAACAGGTAATGCTTAGGTGCTAATTTATCATTGCTATTTACTTATTTCACTTCCTGTAGACCTTCACGGATATTTTGTAGCATAGTATCCTTCACAATTGCTTGCGCTGGATTTTCAATGGCAGGTTCAAAAAAGAAGTGCAGCCTTTCATCCCGAACAGTTTTCACTGCTAAAGCTCTCCTTTGCACAAGACGTAAATCTTGAACCTGATCATATATAAATTGAACAATTTCATCAATCTTACGCTTCATTTTCTTTGTCACATTCCCGATATTGCAATCTTCTTGCGCCATTTCCGTTCCTTCGTTGTTCATAATGGTTCTTGCGTGGTTTAGGGTTAGCTGGAGGAATTCTGGCAAGAAGGAGGGAAATCCTGGAGCTGGGCGAAGTTTTAGCCAGAAAGTGGAAAATTCTCTAAACGTTTAGGCGTTTCTTGGAGTGGTTAGAGCGGTGGGAATGAAATCTGCCTCATGATTGCGTTTTAGTTGATGTGGCAATTAATTTCGAAAAAAAAGCTTCCTTAATATAGCTATTATGTACATATTGAAAAAACGGTTATGTATTTGAAATGTGATACATCTCTTACTCTACATTTGGCCAAATGTAGGACACCCTAGCTTTCTTTTACCCTACTCTAGAAGGTTCTCTTGCTTGTAAGAGGATCAGGGTGATAATGAATTAAATCCATGGCGAGAAATCATTTGGATTCTTAGGATAAGGATTTCTTTTATTGTTTACAATCACCAACATCAAGGTGACTTACAAACATCAAGAATAGTAAAAAATCTCTATTCCAGTTTGCAATCTCCAGTGCCAACCAGATAACTTGCAAACATCAAGAATAGCCAGGCTCTGATACCAATTGTTATGGATCATACCAATGAACCATACCTTTTATATCCCTGAAACCTTATTTAAGGCTTCTCAATCAATTCATAGTCTCCCAATCTGTAATCCATCCAGAATTGCTACATAATCCACAATCAAACTGTTAGCAATGACAAAAGATCTCTATTTGAAACAAACATACAATATGAGTTACATGAATAACTCAGATTGGCCAAGCTCTAGTTCACCAAAAGCAGAGCTAGGTCAAGATGCAATAACCAATGTATGATAGTTCACTGCCCAACCGGGTCATTCGGTGCTAAGAATTGGCAGAATTATGGCAAGGCCTCACAATCAGCTTCCACTGGTAGCTCCTCCCTCGAGCTAGCAGTCCCCATTATAAGTCACCAAGAGTTAGGCTCTAGGATAGTAACAGATTGTTGAACAAGAACAACAGAAGCTCTAGGAAAAGTAATGGCTTTCTTAGAATCAGATTCAAGAGCAAATGAATAGAGCAGTCTTCTTTGACCCCTATCACTCTTCCAGTTATATATCTCTTATTCGGATGAATCACTGAAAGTGCCACCTCAATTCAGAAACTAGACTCCGAGCTGGTTTCAATGATGTAAGAATCGTCTCAATTGGGGCTCTGGATGCCGAGATATGTGTAACTGAAGTTCAACGTCTATTTATAGGTCTCTGCTACGACTTTAGCCCTTTTTTATTTGGCGAAACCTTTTTAGCTTCATAAATATAGATCATAGGTTGCCGTTATTGCCTTTCCTTGCCGAAAATTTGCCAAACTTAGACATCCACGCTAGTCCACCAAGACTAACATCCAAGACCACTCTCCCGAGCTACCATATTCGTATCAAGTTCCTTAGCACTCTCTTAATCTTGAATCTTGAATGAAGAAAAAAATTTTGTAAGCTAGCTAGGCACATGATCTCTGATTTCCATTTTTTTTTCACATTTTTTCTCCTTAATCACCATGGTCTGATACTGCCAAAATGGGCGCCATAGTTGGCCTTTAAGACATGAAGGAATTTGATCTTCCTTCTGCATAAGACTGTAATTAGTCAAGGTTTTCTCCCTAATCATGCGCCGCTGCAACATGATTTTGAATGCCATAGCTAGATCTATGCCATAGCTAGAACTATGGCTATAATGGCTGCTCAAAAAGATCTCAAGGCTTGATCACGGTCCTGCGGATCTGATAGTGTACTGAAAAAAGAAATCAACTTTTTTTTTGTTGTCGTTGTTTATGGTTGATTTTTTGCTTGTTTATATATTTTTAAACCCAAATAACATCCTCTCCAATAAACAACCACAACAAAAAAGGTAGAAGTTTTGAGTGGAAGGTGAGCCAGGTGCAAAATCCAGTTCCAAAAAAGCCGATTAATTGTTGTTGGTGATTAGGATAAAATGAATTTTTCGATAAACCTTGAATTTTTTGGGGTTCCAAAAGTTAAAACCCTTAGGCCCACATTCATATGGAGAAATATAAAAATATTTTCAACGCCGAAAAGAGAACCAGTAATTGTGGCCATTAGATCATTGGATATGTTTGAAATATGCCTCAAGATGCCCAAGTCACCCTCTCCCTAAAAATTTGCCTCTTAACAAGGGCCAATCCAAAAAGGATGGGTAAAAATTGAATTGAATTGAATGCCCTCCGTAGTAGGTCATATGCGCCTCCTTGAGTGCCATTATGCCTTGTTATTTGGGGCTAAAATTTGAACCAATCAAGAATATTTAGCCAAGCAATTGGACTTATCTTGCAATGATGACAATGGACATTTACAATTATTCATCCTAGTGCACTTATCTAATCTAGTCCAATGATAATATAGAATCTTCTATGAAAATAAATTTGAAGACGACTTATATGTTGGAATGGAGCAAACCTTAGAGTTTGACTAAGACAGTTGGAGCCCACATGAGAAAGAATAATGAAAGAAAACTTTATATCTTTCCTTGCCTTCCAATTCAACACATTCATATTTTAAATGGACATCAAAATATGTGCTACCAACTATATGGGGTCATTGAGCATGTGAAAATGCCATTCATGATATCAAATAAGCAAAAGTGCATAAGTAAGTATGAGTAAAACAGCTACTTGCCACCACACACAATAAAATTGTCATTGTGATATGTTGAAAATGTCTGATCACGACATATCTGAAAAGCAAGTTACTGCACATTCGATATGCGAGTTACAAACAAAAGGGAGCAGACATTGTTGGGTTGGCATTGGAGAGTGGGGCCAGAGATGTTGAGCGGATCTTAGAGGGGACGATTCAATATATGATGACAATCTTGAATACTAAAGCAGTTGGTAGGAAGTCCGTGGATGAGGATCAGGATGAGGAAAAGGTAAAGAGATAGAAGGATGAAATCTTAGAAGGATGGTGCAATGGGTGCAGGATTGTATGGCCCCGATCTTCTTCCATGATCCGAGGAATGCCCTGGAAGGATCGGATCCATTGATTTGTGATGAATCATCCAAGTGATATTTTGGAAGCGAAAAGATCACATAAGAAGCGAGCTTTATCTACCCAACAAACGTATGAATATAAAGGAAAGAAAACCTCCATTTGTTTTTTAACGTTTTGGCCGCACAAACGGCTACATTTTACCCCCACCGCATATTCCATTCCAAACTGGAATATTAACCTTCCAAGATTTGGTCCCTTTCTGGCTTTTAGACGGAATATTCTCCACGGGAATCCCTCCTGTAGAGCTGCGACCCAAGAGTTTCCATAAGCGGGAAGAGAATATACCGTCAATGCTGGTTGTAGATGCCGTTACCTTGGGAAGCACTCTGTATATTTTCTCTTTTGTCCGACTCTTTGCATTGTTTGTGGTCGCAAAACTTGGTCGCTACTTCCGGCTTTGATTTCTGCCTTGCAGAGGTCTAATCCGCTGTAGCACGCTGTCTAAATCCATGCTTGCTGTTCCTGCTATACTCTAAGGTCCAAAAATTGGGTTTTCGTGAAGCACCGGCTCCATTCTTTTATTTGAAGCCGTCTGTAAATATTGCTGGATCCAGGGACCCTTAGATACATATTCTCGTTGTTGGATCTTCTTGAAAGACCCTATTAACCTGCCACAGAAGAATTACCGTTTGGTTTGAAGATCGCGGCCGTTTTGGGGTTTGGCAGCCATGGTATGCGTTCTCATCTTCGGCTTTGGTTTGTATTGGACTGTTCATTTTGAAGTTTATGATTTCCTGTCATTTTGATGCTTCGTGGTTGCATTTTCCTTATATGGAATTGAAACGTGGGATTCATGAAAATAAACGCCCTAGGTCTTTGTTTCCCAAGTTATTGTATCAAAGAACCCATTTTAACCTTTCAGAGTTTGTAATCTGCTATAGATAAAAATATTCTATGTAAAAGCCTCCATGACTCTGGTTGAAGAATGCTATCTTTTGGCTTTTTGATGCAGGCTACCAATGAGAATTTGCCACCTAAAGTTATCAAGGAACTGGCAAAGGAGCTGAAGAGTCTTGATGAGAGTCCCCCAGAAGACATCCGTGTACATGTAAATGATGACAATTTCTCAAGTATCTTTGCTGATATTGAGGGACCACGTAAGTTTTTGTTGCAGTTTTGTAATAGTCAGGTTTCTATAGCATCTTCAAATGTTGTTGGAGTATGGAATTCTTTGTTTTACCATTTGATTGTATGTTTCTCTTGGATGTTGACATTATATTATGTTGATTGAAGCGGGCACACCATATGAAGGGGGAGTCTTCAGAATTAGGTTGCTGCTGAATCCAGATTTTCCCAACACTCCTCCAAAAGGTATGTTTGTTATGGCCAAATTTTCTTTGTAGAGGGATGGATGCATCTCTTAATTTGGGGAATCTTGCAGGCTATTTTGTTACAAAGATCTTTCATCCAAATATTGCAAAGAATGGAGAGATTTGTGTCAATGTCCTAAAGAAGGATTGGAAACCAACCCTTGGACTACGGCATGTTCTTCTAGTAAGTATTGTGTTAAAATGCGTTGCTTGTACTTGAAGCAATGGATGTTCACAATTAGTAATGGTTTAGATTTACATGGTGCTGTTATTATCCAAGGGACTCTTGTTCTTGATTAATCTGGAACTGATTGTACGAACGGGTTTTGATTCAATGGATATTTTAGGCTTGTCATGGCAGTTATGAATTGGATTCTAATAATGATTCTTAACTGGCACTTAAATGATTACAGGTAGTAAGATGTCTACTTATTGAGCCTTTCCCAGAATCTGCTCTTAACGAGGATGCAGGCAAAATGCTTATGGAAGATTATGAAGGATATGCAAAGCATGCCAGGTAGCCATTTGAATAACTTCACACTAAAGCATTGCAAGTCATTTATTTTTCGTTTCTAATTTACTGTCAGCATTACAGGCTGATGACGAGTATCCATGCAATGAAGTCAAAGCCAAAGAAAGCCAAAGTGGCAATTGCCGAGTCATTGGCTGTGAATGCAGCAACAGATGCAGAAGTCGTGACTGCCCATACCCCACTCACAGTCAACACAGCCAACAAAGATGCAAACTTGGATGCTGGTTTGACGAGTCTTATAAATGATGCAGTGAGTGCTTGTTCATCGCCCAGTGCAAAAAAGTCTAAAGGTGAGTTTGGAGCTGCAAAAGTACCAGTAGACAAGAAGAAAGTGGACGTTAGAAAGAAAAGTTTGAAAAGGCTATAGTCTGGGATGGGTTTTCATCCATGGACTGATGGAAGGTAAAGGGCAATATGGAGCATTACTCCACCTACTAGGAACGTCATGCTATGTTGTTGCAAGTGCTGAAAGTTATATTCAAAAACGAGGCTCTTCACTGCATCAATTGGTGATGCAATAACTAGGACCTTTTGTGGAGAATAGCACTGATACCTTTTCATCATTATTTGCCCAATCATAACATACATAACTCGCATCCATTAGAGTTCCTTGTACCATATTTTCTATTGGGATCTATTTATTAAATCAAATAGCTGCAATTTATCTTGTGACCGATTTTCCCCTGTTTGGCATTTCGAATTGTGCTTAGGATTGTGCTTAGAAGCCAATCGTTTACCATTGTTACTTCTGATGGTGATGTAGTTATTTGGTTGCTTTGCTGCTCAAATGCCACCAACTGTCGCTGCTTCTGTGGGCTTGGTGAATCATGCAATTTGACATGATAATTACAATTGGTCAAAATTAAATGTCTGGGGAATTCTTCTAGTCTGATTGTTTAAGCTTTGCAATCTCTAGCTTTCCACAATTAGTCCAACTCTAATTTCTGTACCTGATTATTCAAGTTTGGTGGTGAAACTTTTCGAACTTTGCATTCCCCATAGATAGAAATCTTGAACTTTAGACACATAAGACCTTTAATTGTCCATCTTATATGGTTTGAAGAGAAGTATCAAGTTGGGGGGCATGAAGCGTGTGACCATCAGATAAAGGAAAGGTCAGGAACCTACATGCATGTGAATTGAATTAAAGGTAGACCGCAAGGGCGATGCATCAAATTGGCACAATGGCTACAAGCTAGTATTTTATTATATGTAGTTCTTTTTGAAATTTGTTATATGTCGTCATGGAGATATTATATATATTATGTGCTAGATAACCAGTTGGATTGAGGGGTTTCCGGCCGGACTGGCCAGAAACCCCAAAATCCGGCCGGCTATCCAACGTAAGCCGGCGTTTTGGGAAATTCCGTTCTTCCGGATTTTTGCATGCTAGGGACCGCTAATATCCTCTGCTGCGGCCTGGCTATGGCCTACTACGACGACGGAGTTTACAGCTACACATACTATAGTTGGTACTAGTATGAGTTTTCTTTTCTCAATTTTTGTTTGCATGATTTATTTTAGTTCCTTTATGGCAAGGATCGCCAGTGCCTCTTTCTATTTTTATTGTTGAACCGGAGGAGGGGAATCCCTAGTGTGCTTCTGCATCTCTATTGTTGTTCCCCATTTTTTTGGATTTCTAATTCTTGAATACAATTATTTCCTCGTCACCTTGTTGTTGTTGCTCCCCATTCTTTGGGATTTCTTTGTTTCTAGAGAAGGGGAATACTACTTCTTGCTCCATACTATGAGTCATGTAGAGGTTGGAGTGAGGACTAGAATATGGTTGGGTTATTGCATTTCCATTAAATTCTTTGCTAAGACTGTAAAAAATGCTCACCCTCTTCCTCTTCCTATTCCTACTACTACTCAAGCTTTTAGGGTTCCATTGACCTTCCATGGACTTTTACTTCAACCATTTACTTAACTTTTCTAGCAATTACTTGAAGTTGTGGTCATTGACTTTGACTTGTCAAGAAGCCTTCTCAGAGCCTATCCTTTCTACAAAAATATGGTTGAAGTTATTGCATTTCCTTTATATTCTGTGATCTACTAATTCCTAAAGTTTCAGGGTGCCATTTCCTTTGACTTCAGCCATTTGACTTTCTGGCCATTGACTTTGACATGTCAAAAAACTTTCTTTAGAGCTTATCCTCTGCCATCCACCTAACTTAAGACTCCAAAAACGATAGAAAAAATTTGCAAGATTCTTTGCTCTCCATTCCCAAAATTCCTACTGTGAAGCCCTCGGGGCTCAGGGGGAGGAGGTAACTTTGTAGTGTGCTTTTGCATCTCTATTGTTGTTCCCCAACCTTCTGGATTTCTGATTCTTGAATTCACTTCACCTTATTGTTATTGCTCCCCATTGAAGGGGAATACTACTTTTTGCTCCATACTACGAGTCATGTAGAGGATGGAGTGAGGATTCCTATTAGAATATGGTTGGGTTATTGCAATTCAGTTAAATTCTTTGGTAAGACTGTTAAAAATGTCATCCTCTTCCTATTCCTACTACTTCTCAAGGTTTTAGGATGCCATTGATCTACCATTGACTTTGACTTCAGCCAATGACTTGATTTTTCTAGCAATTACTTGAAGTTTTGATCATTGACTTTGACTTGTCAAGAAGCCTTCTTCAGAGCCTATCATCCCTACTAAAATATGGTTGAAGTTATTGCATTTCCTTTCTAATTCTTAAGGTTTTTGGGTGCCATTCCCTTCGACTTCAGCCATTGACTTTGACATATCAAAAAGCTTTTGTCAAAGCCTGTTGTAACGAACCTAGTGGCTTACTTTATCTCAGTATAAGAGGGTGTAGATCATCTAACGGCCTTGTTGATATGCGTCCATGGGTTATGCTAGCAGTGGTATTTAAAACTATAGAAATATATTGGCAAAGGTTATATAAGCAGAAGGTGTTAGATTAATGTGTAGTGGACTTGTAAAATATGATAAGCATGCATTAGATTGCATGCATGTACATGCACATGCGCATGCATGCATGTCAGCGCATGCATGACACTTGTCTAGCATGCATATGCATTGAGATTTAGTCATTGTGTATATATATTGGATGTGAACAAAGGAGAGGGTGCCTTGGTTTGGTGAAGGATCGTGTTTATTGTTCTCCTCTACCTATTCTCTAGAGAAGGAGAGGCTGGCCGAATTGTAGAACAGTAGCAGAAACCGGAAGGAGCTTGCAGATGGGAAGGCGAGGAAATAGAATCAAGAAAGGCAGATCTAGTCGATAGGAAGCCGAATCAATCCGAGAAACTGAGGTGGGGATTTGACGCGTGCTTGGGGATTTGATGAGTGCTTGGTCTATTGTATTGCTTGGTTATGCTTCTAGTAGAATATGTGAATTATCTCTAGGACGTTAGTGTAATTATGGTATTTCTTGGAAGATATGGTTGCTTATATGTTAAGGGAGTTCCTGTTCTTGCTTTGAGATGTGCAATGATGTGTTGTCACTTGGATATGAAATATCTTGGTATGAACCTCATTTGGTTGTTCTTGGACGTAAGATGTATTGTAAAGTCATGATGGATGATGTTGCATCTTGCATTGCAAACGGACCACCTTCGGAGGGGTGGAATGGCCGTGAGACTCCGCATCCGGCCAGATGGCCTGTTGGATGGCATATTGCATTTGCGGCCCACCTTCGGAGGGGTGGGGTGGCCGTGTAGACTCCGCATCCGGCCAGAGAGCCTGTTGGATGAGTTTAGCCCTGTACGTACAGATGGAGAGAGTGGTCTCCTTGGGGTCGCAACCCAAGGATTACGCTTGGCATATGTGCATACATACAGAAGATTGATGTGAATGTAAACATGCTTGTAGCCTGAGTTCTAACTAATGGGGCGAGTGGAGGGAGGTGTAAAATTGTTGTTGTTCTTATCTTTGATGGTTATGGTAGATTACCTGGTGGTTGATGTTGTGGATGCTCCCGAAATGTTCCTCCCCACTTAGTCCTTGTGGACTAACCCCCTGGTGTTGTTTGTGTATGTTTAAGATGGTACGTCCTGAGCTGAGAATGCAGTATTCGGATGGAGAGTCTAGGGATGGGGGTGCGGACAGCAGAGGCGTTTTCGAGTCGCCTCTTGTTGACTTATAAGGAGGACTTGTTGAGCTAAAGGAGTTGTAGTATGCCAAGACTCAGAGGAGTTTGGTCTTGTATGTAATTATCTGATCAATGGGACTATACTTTATTGAGCATGTATATAAGTCTCATGTATGTTTAACTTAGATGTTAAACGTGTTGGTGCAACGGCCTAGGCCAAGGGGCTAGGTCCGTTTCAGTTGGTATCAGAGCGGAAAGTTTCGACACCTTCGGGCCATGGGAATTAAGGGCTAAGAGTTCAAGAGATTCTACTATAAAGTAGAACGGTTTGTTGTTTGGTAAATGCACCAGCCACGATAAGTTAAGAGGAACAAGGAACGAGCATAGATCTAAGAGGTTGATAGTATCTTGAGTTTTGATTATTATTCTATGCTATGTAAGGTAGAAAAGCTAATGGAATGCAGTTCATCAAGGATGGTTGAAAGTGCCGAAAACAGGATGAAATGTTAAGAAGGATATTTTCATGCAAGGTATGAACAGTGGGCCATGATAATTGTGAAGGTATGTTCCTACAAATTTCTATAATTGGTAGATTGTCTAATGGTGGACCACGTTGCCGCGTTATTTTAAAGTAGACCATGTGTAGGGAGTTGTAGTGCTTTAGCAAAATCAATGCTAGGGTTGTGAGGGCCCATGAACAGTGCTTAAAGAGGTAAATTCAAGGGTTTAGGAAGTTGTTAGCTATGTTGAGTAAGTTCTTTTTGTGAGAAATCACAATAAACTATGTTCATAATCTTTTAGGATCCCTTGAAATTACTTGTGCGGGTTGTATAGCTATAAGATACACAGTGGGGGGTGTGATTATGTTTTATTTGTCACTCTTGGATTTGGCCACCCAAGATGTGTCATATGAATATGTATCTAGTCCGAGCTGAGTATCTCTTTCCATAGTGGGCTTAGTATTTCAAATTTATCCTTAGTACGAAAAAGTGGATTAACCCTATAATGCAGATGTTTGCTACGTTAGCTTGGACATCTGTAGTAAATAATTCAAACTTGTTGCTTGGAATTTTAGCATAAATAGTGAAGTTAAGTCTAGTTTCAAACTTTATACATGCTAGTGGCAAGGTTGATGCACTTGAGTATGTGATAGATTAAGTTGGGACTACACCAATTTGGACAGAAATAGTGGAGCTTAAGCCTATATGGGTTAATAACGAAGTTTTTGTATGATGTGGAAGGGTATTGGGAATACCCATGTTCTATTGCTATTGTGGCAGAAATGTGCAATTGAGAAGACTTCCGAGTCGCGATAAAAGATGCCCTAGTTGGCTAAAGCTTAGCCTTTTGCATTTAAAAGTAGTAGAAGCAGTGTTAGCCCGCATTGAAGCAGTGCCTTATAGGGTAGAGTTATGCCACATATTAAGGTTGGAGAAGCATGTGTACCTCAAGTAACTCATGAGGACATGAGTTGAATTTTACAAGGGGAGAATGTAACGAACCTAGTGGCTTACTTTATCTCAGTATAAGAGGGTGTAGATCATCTAACGGCCTTGTTGATATGCGTCCATGGGTTATGCTAGCAGTGGTATTTAAAACTATAGAAATATATTGGCAAAGGTTATATAAGCAGAAGGTGTTAGATTAATGTGTAGTGGACTTGTAAAATATGATAAGCATGCATTAGATTGCATGCATGTACATGCACATGCGCATGCATGCATGTCAGCGCATGCATGACACTTGTCTAGCATGCATATGCATTGAGATTTAGTCATTGTGTATATATATTGGATGTGAACAAAGGAGAGGGTGCCTTGGTTTGGTGAAGGATCGTGTTTATTGTTCTCCTCTACCTATTCTCTAGAGAAGGAGAGGCTGGCCGAAATTGTAGAACAAAGAGCGTAAAACCGGAAGGAGCTTGCTTGAGATGGGAAGGCGAGGAAATAGAATCAAGAAAGGCAGATCTAGTCGATAGGAAGCCGAATCAATCCAGAAACCGAGGTGGGGATTTGACGCGTGCTTGGGGATTTGATGAGTGCTTGGTCTATTGTATTGCTTGGTTATGCTTCTAGTAGAATATGTGAATTATCTCTAGGACGTTAGTGTAATTATGGTATTTCTTGGAAGATATGGTTGCTTATATGTTAAGGGAGTTCCTGTTCTTGCTTTGAGATGTGCAATGATGTGTTGTCACTTGGATATGAAATATCTTGGTATGAACCTCATTTGGTTGTTCTTGGACGAAGATGTATTGTAAAGTCATGACGGATGATGTTGCATCTTGCATTGCAAACGGACCACCTTCGGAGGGGTGGAATGGCCGTGAGACTCTCGCGATCCGCCGGATGGCCTGTTGGATGGCATATTGCATTTGCGGCCCACCTTCGGAGGGGTGGGGTGGCCGTGTAGACTCCGCATCCGGCCAGAGAGCCTGTTGGATGAGTTTAGCCCTGTACGTACAGATGGAGAGAGTGGTCTCCTTGGGGTCGCAACCCAAGGATTACGCTTGGCATATGTGCATACATCTGTAAGATTGATGTGAATGTAAACATGCTTGTAGCCCGAGTTCTAACTAATGGGCGTAGTGGGAGGGTGTAAAATTGTTGTTGTTCTTATCTTTGATGGTTATGGTAGATTACCTGGTGGTTGATGTTGTGGATGCTCCCGAAATGTTCCTCCCCACTTAGTCCTTGTGGACTAACCCCCTGGTGTTGTTTGTGTATGTTTAAGATGGTACGTCCTGAGCTGAGAATGCAGTATTCGGATGGAGAGTCTAGGGATGGGGGTGCGACAGCAGGAGCGTTTTCCAGAGTCGTCTTCAGTGACTTATAAGGAGGACTTGTTGAGCTAAAGGAGTTGTAGTATGCCAAGACTCAGAGGAGTTTGGTCTTGTATGTAATTATCTGATCAATGGGACTATACTTTATTGAGCATGTATATAAGTCTCATGTATGTTTAACTTAGATGTTAAACGTGTTGGTGCAACGGCCTAGGCCAAGGGGCTAGGTCTGTTTCACCTGTCCTCTACCATCCACCTAATTTAAGACTCCAAAAGTCATAGAATCGACAAAACTTTGCAAGCTTCTTTGCTCTCTATCCCCAAAACTTCCAATGGCAGGGGGGAGGAGGTGCGCGCCAATCCCTGACGTGCTTCTGCATCTCTATTGTTCCCCATTCTTCTGGATTTCTAATTCTTGAGTTCAGTTATCTTTCTCTTCACATTGTTGTTGCTCCGCATTATTTTGGATTTTTTTTTGTTTCTAGGGAAGGGAATACTACTTCTTGCTCCATGCTACAACTCATGTAGAGGATGGAGTGAGGATTCCTACTAGGATATAGTTGGGTTATTGCATTTCTATTAAATTTTTTGATAAGATTGTTAAAAATGCTCAACCTCTTCCTCTTCCTACTACTTGTCAAGGTTTGAGGGTGCCATTGACTTGCCATTGACTTTGACTTCAATCAATTGAATTTCTAGCAATTGACTTGAACTTTTGAGCATTGACTTTGACTTGTCAAGAAGCCTTCTCCAAAGCCTATTCTCCCTACTAAAATATGGTTGAAGTTATTGTATTACCTTTAAATTCTTTGGTCTACTAACTCTTAAGATTTCAGGGTGCCATTCCCTTTGACTTTAGCCATTGACTTTGCTTTCTGGACATTGACTTAGACATGTCAAACAGCTTTCTTTAGAGCCTATCCTCTGCCATCCACCTAATTTAAGACTTCAAAGGTCATAGACTTGACAAAACTTTGCAAGCTTCTTTGCTCTGCATCCCAAAAAATTCCAACGGCACCGGGAATTGAATCTCCCACCTACAGGGTTGAACCTCCCAAAACCCCCTTGTGCAAACCCTGAGGGGATGCTTTCATCCTATTTGGGTATTAGAAATCAAAGGGTCTTTTATCCCATTTTTCTGCATCTCTATTGTTGTTTCCCATTTTTCTAGATTTCTAATTCTTGAATACAATTATCCTCCTCTTCACCCCCACTAAATATACGAGGCCCCGTCGTACATCTCATGGGAAATCCCCTATCCGGCCCTCTGGCCGCATGGGCCTTCCATCTATCCCGCACCCAAGATATCCCCAGTGCTGGAAGGGGATACGGAGATGCCTTGACGCCCCTCCCCTACGGGCTCCTATAACAGCGGAAGCATAATATAACGTCCGCACTAACACTAAATAATACAATCAACTACCTCGAAAGGTAGCACATCCATACTACTAAAGATACATCAAAGATATCAACATGCCGTAAAACATATGAGCTCCTACCTAGGCTCAGACTCGTAAGGTAAGTAGACTGACAGCTGGGCCTCAAGATAGAGCAGACCGAGATATGGCAATGGCGGGGCTGGCTATAAACAATGGCTAGGGTTGACCATTCTATTCGCCCCTCCTGTACATACTTTGTAGATGGGCTAGATCGGGCTCTGGTGTGACTATAACCTGCCGGATACTTAGTCTCATGGTATCATCCATTGAGACCACCGGGTTGCATCTCCCCGATCCAATGAGGTAGGAAGGGTTGCATCTCCCCTTCCCGAGGTCTAGTGGCTCCGTGGGCGGCTAAAGGATCGTGGCGACACACGATCCATCTTCGATTGAACCCTCCAAAACAAAAGCCAGGCCAACACCTGCAACTCTTGAGAGGCGGGGCAACACCATTGCCCCAGGAGGTGTCGGACCCATACCCGACCCACAGGAAGTGACCGATTATAGGCCTAGCCCACTACGGGTCCCCAGTAGCCGCGCTCAGCAGGGACCTCCCTCTGCTTTGCCACTAGCCTCATTGTATGGTGCTAAGTCACTCCATAGCCTCCATAGCTGGGTGGGTTCCTATGCACAGGCCGCAACTAATAGGAACTAAGGGGTCTAAACTAGGAGCATCATCTAAATAATGGCTACTAGGTCTCTATCCCGCTTCCTAATACAAGAGGAGCAAACATGATCAACCAACATTGTATATACACATACATAACATGATAAATAATGAGAATAACATCTAATCCTAATCACATGCATCTAACTTACAGTTAGGGTTCATTGATTAGGGTTCAAGATCTAGACTGAAGGTTCTAGAATAACTCTACTAGAGATACGAAATGCTAACTCATCTGGAAAATACCTGCTCCTGAGGAACTCCCTCTTACTCCCGGCATCTCCACGACCTTCGAGGGGTTCGAAGTAGCTTTCACTCCTATCGATGCACACACACTCTGGGGGGGCTGTTGTGCTATGGTATGCCACAATAGACTCGAAACGGAGTTTCGAGCGCGAACAAGTTCCAAGATTGTTGGAGCCAGAAAAATGGCCTAGGATTAGGGTTTGGCCATTTATAGGTTAGGGTTCCATGTCACTGCCACATGGCTCCAATCGGGTGCTTCCATGTGGAGCATGCCCAATAGAGTGAGGCCATGTGGAAATGGCTCTATGCCTAAGGTTGGCTAAGTTATATGAATAACTTAGCCATGCCCCCTTTTCCACCTACTATGGCGTACAAGGCTACTAAAGTAGACTTGTACAGTGATGTAGCCCAGAAATATATGTATTTATAGCGTATATTTCAGGGGAACGTCACATTCTCCCCCCCTTAGGATAATGTTGTCCTCAACATTACGCTAAGGTGACGAATCTGCAACAACCCTGCAAAAACTCACAACATGAATATAGAAACTTGAAAAAGATCAACTTACCATTAGTTACTTATTACGTAATTATAAGGTTATATTTATACCTTATACAAAATTATATAGCCGTAACAAGTATTATTATAAAAGTATGCACATATTACAACGAATTTAGGAGTTCATAATTAAGTCTAAAATCTATGACTCCTGTTTTCTTGTAACGTGCTCCCTCCTCCATGCTCCCCCTCACTGGCCTGCACAAGTAGCACATTACATTAATTTAGTTAATAAGTTCGTGGTTTTAGGGGACCACCTCCATAATTACCTCGAGCCGAATTACTAGCTCAAGGTTACCCCTACCTTTCACTCAATCATGGCCCAAAGCATTTGAGCTTAAGGACCGTTTAAGACGATCCTATCATCGCCCATGATCAGGTGCTATCTTGTACAAGATCCCTTTGATCATGTACATCCGCAATGCCTCATGCCCTTGGGGGTTTAAGCTAGGGAACGTCCCATACGATCCCATCATCGCGCATGATCATGATTACCTCATCATGACCCCCTATGGTCATGTGCACATGTTGTGCATCGTGGCATAGAGAACATCCAAACGATTATTCCATCATCGCCCACGATCCGGTGCCTACTCATGCACGACCTCTTCAGTCATGCACACCCGCAGTGCATCACGGCCCTGAAGGTTTAAGCTAGGGAACCCTCGACTGATCCCATCATCGCCCGTGATGCTGCGCTCCTCTCACATGACCCTCCCGGTCATGCACACTCTTGGTGCATACTGGCCTAGAGAATGCCCCTGGGGGGGATCTCATCATCGCCTACTCTCCAAGATCTTCGCGTATGCATCCCAATTACCATATAATAATCTGCCTTGGAATTAGGGCGCAAGGTTGCGACCAGTTTTTTTTTTTTTTTTTTTTGTAGCAAACCCTCCCCATGGGGAAGGAAAACTTCTGGAACACCAAGCAAAGGAGAACTTCTCCAGGATGATTTCGACTTGCTCCATAATCAGATGCGGATGCTGATGCAGGAAATAAATGAGATCAAAAGCCTAGTATTGGATCTGGTGGAACCAGGAAGCAAATCTCCAGCTGCAAGCACAAAACCAAACCCTAGAAATAGCAAGAGCACATGATGCTACAGAAATAATTCGTCTCAAAGCTGAATTGGAACAGAATTCCAATGCCAAGCAACCTCAGGATTTTGTTACTCAGATTGAATCTAAGGTTTTTGATCTTTTTCAACAAGGGTAGGACAGAGTCTTAGAGCTGGAAGATAGACAACAGAGATCAACTAATATCAAAATATATATCGGGCATTGAAGAAATAGCAAGAGAAAATTTATCTGATACTGTTAATGTTGTGCCTATGCCATCATAGGTAGAATGCTTTTTTAAAATCGTCTGTGCTTATGCCATCATAGGCATGTCCCTTTTAGTTTCCTTCTTCTTTATTGGGAAAAAAACTAGTCTTTGCCTATACGTTATAAGCCTAGATATTTTTTTGTGTTTCTAAAAGCATTTAACTCTACTACGTTTGTTATGTCACAACAAGTATGGAAGGCTTTAATCGCCACGGAGAAGATTCATTTTCTCCTGCAATTGTTGCCTTGCTAGAGCATGGTCCATCGACTTCTCTATGTAGATGCATCATTAACTTGCTTTATCTGCACTTGAGCCAATATGTAGCATAATAACAGGGGGTTTTCTTTGTGTTTTTGTACGGTTTTTACAAAGGTTTTTCTAAGATTTCATGGCGTATTTGAATGGATGTACTAATGCGTACATCTAGAGTGCATCATTTCTTAGTCGTTGATTTAGTTTTTTTTTTCAAAGGTCCAACATCGAAGGGCTCACAACAAAAGCCCTCTTTTTATTTTAGTTGTTATTTTCAGAGTTTGGCATGCAAGCATCGTGCCATCGTGTTTTAGGGTTAGGAAGAGAGAAATCATGTTTTATCATGTTTTGCATGCTGAGCCCCGTTTACTGTTTTTGAGAAGCTGAAGCGCAACAGAGGCAGGCAAACTTTGAGCAGAGTAGATCCGCAAGAGTAAGATCTGTTTTCCCAGGCTAATCAATTTTCTTTTTTGGGCGGGAAGTTATGGCGCCCGCTTTTCTTAGACGGACATCAAGATACTTTCCTTGGCGCCAATGGTTCAGAAGAGTCCAAGAACCCGGATCGGAGGTGCAATCGATTTGAAGAAGTAGGATCGAGGTGCAAAATCTGAAGAAGCCGGATCGGAGGATCGAGGTTTATTTGTGGTGCATAATTTGAAGATTCAGGTTTTCTTTGTTGTGCGGTCGGCGAGAACAAAGAGACTCCTTTCGGGGTTTTTGTGGTGCATGTTTGATCGGAGTTGCTGTGGTGTTCTTGCCATTTGCTTCTTTTTATGGATCTTTGCTTGCAAAGATGATATCTGCAAACCCTGGATCCCGAAAAGCAAACCGAAACTCCTTCCTTTCCCCGAACACGCAAATCTGTAGCTGCTCCTCGCTTGCTTCGTTTTCATATTTATAGCTTCATTACGCTTGCATTGCTTAGTAGAGATCTTGCCTTCATCATTGTTCTTAAGAGAAAACTCTGGCTTCATCTTGCATCTGTATATCTGCTTGGGGTTTTTTCCTTATGGTTCGTAAGGAGCTGAAGTATCTCAACTATCTGCGCTTTATAAGTTTACTCAGTCTAAATCGGGGCATTTATTCTGTTTTGTGCATTCTCCATAGCACATACAAGGGGTATTTATCCTGTTCCGTGCATTCTCCATAGCGCATGCAAGGTTCCGTGGTTGTAATTGCTTATCCGTTGAAATTGCTTAAAGAAGAAGAACAAAGGTATCTTTATTTTCGGTTTTACACAGAAGGCAGAGGAGAGGATTTCGTGGTTGTAATTGCTTATCTATTCTATTCTAGAAGAAGGGTGTTTCCGTTTTTGGTCAACACAGAAGACAGAGAAGATGATCTTGTGGGTGTGCTTATCTGAGGGACCGACTATTCAATTGGAAGCGGAACTATTGAGGAAATTAGAGGAATTGATTGGCAATTGGTAATTGGTGTTTGGTCTGGAACTTTTGTGTACGCTTTTTAATGCAGTGGAATATGATATTAGCCTATTTTGGATCTGTCAGAATGATGCCAGCATAGCATCTCATAGTGTCTTGTAGTAAATATTTTGAACCTTCACTAGTGTCTATGGAGTAGTTATAGAAAACCTCAAGCCTAATGAAGTTCCTTGGCTTTCCATCAAAGAAAGCTATTTTACAAGAGAAAATTCTATATAGTAATGGCTTAACAGGGAATTGATGCTACCCATGCAAGACATGTTGATTTGGCATTTATGCTATCTTATTACTGGTTTTGGGCAGTTAAGGACTCTGTGTATCTCTGTATTGAATAAGGCAACCATGAAGAGGACTCCGAGGTTGCAGAAAAGGACTAGTCTCGAGCTAAAGTATAAAAGTAAGCAAAGCAGATGGCCATGGATAGCCCTTCCCAATGTTTGACGTTGAGTTCCGGTCCTATAGTTGGTTTAAAGCGTGGAAGAATCCAAGCACTTCCTACTCAGCTTGAATTGAAGAAGCAACGCGGCAACGGTTTTGCTTTAAGGTAGCTGCTTTTTTTTTATCTTGTTCATTCTTCTACTCCTTTACACAGAAACATCACTCTTGCAATTTGATGTCTAGAAAGAAGTCTTTCCCTGTGATTTCAATCTGTTTATTATATCTATCCTGTATCAACAAGAAATTTTGATGTGCGAAACGGGCATTGGCTTTAAATTTCTAAATAAAATGCTTTTATAGCATATATAATTATATTACATTATACTCATGTTTCATTTTACTATATACCCTTTTTTTTCTTAATGCTGCATATTACATAACACATATTGCTACATGTTTTAAATGTCTTTTATATTCTCACGTCTGTTTTTTTTTTATGGCCCGAAGGGCCAAAATTTTTTTTTAGTATAATAACCAACACATAACTACCATTGACATTAATAAATATAACCATTGGATCCAACACATTTAAATTAAAATCCCCCTTAAACCCCCTTTGGTTTGGGTGCATATTCACACGGGGGGTGACGTAGGGCAGCGAGAGCTGTCGGATTGGCATATTCGCCCCTTATTCTTTAATCTACACCGTACGTAAAGTTCCTCGTTTGTGGGGTATGCAAGTACAAGATTTGCTATACTGTATAATAAGATTCGCAAAATACTATATGATTTCAACCGGAATACTATATGGTGTTGCATGTACAACATACATCATGTCAAGCTTTATTTGCATCTGAGGCACCACCACTATATAGCATATAGAGTATATACCCCTTTAAAAGTAAAGGAAAGTGCAAAGAACAAATTTTTGGTGTTCTGGTTGTTGCTTATTTACATCCTGTTGAGTTTTGTAACTTAAATATTTTTTGCCTAATCAAGGTGCTATGCGCGCATAGGCTCATTTTATTTTTGTTGTATCAATGGCAGCATGTTTGAGAACCTTGTTTGTGCTTTTTGTAATGATGTATTTAGATTAATGTCATCATGCTTTGGAGAAAAACCTTAATAATATGATCTTTTCAAACTTGTGGTTATATATCATTTATATACACTATTTCTTTATATCTAGTTTCCTAAAAAAGTAAAATTTGTTAGTAATTTTAGTAAATAGATCCTTAAAATGGGGATTATATTTTATAATATGCCAATTTTCTTCTTTTGACCCGCCTATAATGGCACCCCACTCATAGAAAATAGGGCCTTTTTTAAATTTTGAGGCTAAAACTAGCATAATTTTAAGGAATCTTAGGGAATATTCTTTTATTAGTGCAACTGTAGGTCATTAATGCATTTGCTAGGTCACCTTGTTGGTTGCACCACCATCATTCGAGCATCACCCCACGATTAGTGCGCACCAAGGAAATTTCAATCTGTATTGGAGGTGCCACCTGTGCAACATTATTCTGAACAAGTGCTACTAGTTGTATATGTGCTGAAAAGCTTCCAACATGCGCTGGAAATGCAGTCTGTCCAGAGGAGCACTCCACAAGCACGTGAGATCTCAACTAACATGAGGATCCTCCAACATCTGTTGGAGGTGCTGCTAGCCCAAAAGCAACTTCTGCAGACAAAGAGGATTTTGCCCGACCCACAAAGCTTCCAACGAGTGTTGGAAGTGCTAATTGGCCAGAGCACACCAATTGAACTGAGGAACCTCCGTAGGTCCGACATTCTCAAAAGAGTTTCCCAAAGGCACATGTTTAGCACATCCTCCAGTCTCACTAGACATATGGGCAGAAGCGTGAACTTTAGTCGAGGCAACTACACTTGGAACAAAAATTGGAGCAAGTAACTGAGAAGAGGATAGAGATGGAGCTCCTCCTCAATTGAATCGACCCCATTCATGCCATTAGAAGATATGTTGGGCAACACTAAAGGACTGAGATGCACCGAAGAAATCAAACTCTCAGGAGCTGAAAGAGCACCCGCACGAAACATTTTGTGTGCATCACATACACTTATTTTTGGAGAATCTATAGCATTTTCTTTTCCAATTCCACTATATACTACGCTGGAATTACCAGAAGAGCATTTTGGAGGGCTGTGACTGAATCTTGTCATCTCCACAAAAAGGGGGCCGAAGTTTCAGAGCTGAACAGTCCTTTCCAATAGGCCAATAGCTGAAAAGATTAAACACCACTGCTCAAAGAGCTTTCCAACAAGCCCAAACACGCCCAACCAAATGTAGAAGTTATAACCAAAAGATAATTGCAGCCAAACTCTAGGACTGCCAAAAGGGGGGGGGAGACAGAGACGAATTCTTTCCATCAAAACAATAGAACCACCATACAAATCATACAATACAGAAGGTCATGCCACAAGCTTTTCAAAGAGACGAAGAACACCCAAATCTGACATCAAAATCCCGAACTATGAGCAAAAGAGCAAAGTTAAAACCCTAAGCGCCATCATGAGCACCTCTCTATTCTATTCTATTCTATTCTATTCTATTCTATTCTATTCTATTCTATTCTATTCTATTCTCTCGGGTTATAAGAGAATGTACCTCTTATGTCAGCTATAACTCTACACTTGAGAACATTAGGTTGTAGGTTTTTCTAGTTAATATCCATTTCTATAACAGTAAGTTTTATACAAGCGATGCCTTCAGCAGCCAAGAGAATTGTCTTTATATATCGTTAGTTTCTGTATAGTTATAGCTAATTAAGATTACTTTTAGGTTAAATTGATTAAATGATTAATTTTATATTTTAATGACCATTTTGTAGATAGTTGATTATTGCTATAATAAACGTTTGATTAATTTTCAACAATTTTATTATTTACTTGATCAATATTAAACTATCTAATATGAATAAATTATAAACTTTATTATTTAAATTATTTCAACCAAATGTCCTCTAAATATTTTAGAGAGACAACATTTTAATACTAAACTGGAAACATGTGGCCGGCGATGCTGGGCATTAATCGCGGACGTGCGCGATGTGTTAAGACTCTTAATATATGCAACAGAATGTTATCAACAGAGTCATTTATGTGACTGGTAGCATGTATAGAATGAAGGTGCTAATTGCATCGGAGCATGTGGATGTTCATGCTCAAATGGGTGTAGTTGTAAATGATATTGCATGTAAGGTTCATTGTGGAAATGTTCGGGCATGTCTAGTGTGTTGGTGGCCATGCATGAGATAAAAGCATTGTGTAGATAGCATTTTTAGTACTTGTGGATTATATTGAAACACAATGTGCAAATGATCTTTTTGGTTGGTAGTAAACATGAAACCAAAGTAAACAAAATAGAACACCTACTTTGGTATAGTTTGTAAAACAAATCACTAAAGTAAATATTTGTCTCATATGTACATCAAATAGTGTGGACGTGGGAATGGGTAGATCAAATACTTGGGTACATCAAATACATGTGCCCGGCTCGACCGGACATTTGTTGTAGATGTAAGAAAATTTGTAGGTAGAATAAAAAGTTGTAAATGTAAATGTATTCGTAGGTGTAATGGAGGGCCAAGTGCGAAGGGTTTAGGGATGTCGGGCATTAATCATAACGCGTGGAATGGATAGGAATAATGGAATACATAGTTTAGAATAGACGGATGTGATAGTTCAAGGTTTGTTGAGGACTGAGAATCCAAGGCATAGTCGACACAATTGCAAGTGAAGTGTAGTGAAAATTTTGGATATTCTGTATGTATGGAAATATGGAAGAAATGTGTGGCTATGTTCTTGTACATGGATTTTATATATATGTGGATTTGTCACAATCTAGTCCCTAGTCCAATGAACAATGTGTGGAAATATGGAGGAAATGTGTGGATATATTCTTGTATGTGGATTTGTAACAATCTAGTCCAGTGAACCCAAGAGGATAGTAACGTGTTGATGTGGATGCATGTGAGTGCTAATGTGATTCATCAGTGTTTCTTTTTGTTAGTTAAATGTGTTCTAAAAGGGTATTGAACATTAACCAAAAAAAAAAAAAAAAAAAAAAACATTGTAAAGGATTCATAACCTTAAGGTTTATGATATAAGCATATGTGGCGAGTGTTTATATCTAAGTCAAGGCTTAATGCATGAATTTTACTTTGGGTGATACTTTTATAAGTTTAGTTAGTTCAACTTATTTTAAGTTTGTAACAAAAGACTTAATTTAGCATTGGTTTACTATAATCCATGCTTAAAAGAATTGTATTTGAGAAAAACATAACGTGGGAACTCAACCCTTTGGAATGTCTCCAGTTTTAAAGGTTGTAAATTTAGTTGATGAGAATTGATGAGATGGTTGAAATGTATCATTGTCTATTCTCCCCAATGGGCATATCCTTCAAAATTCATGATTTGATTATATAGTGGACGACAATATGCTTCACATTCCTTACGATGCTTCTGCGACTGTAGACTAATCCAGTTCCATACCTTCAAAATATATCAAAATGCCTACAGATAGCAAGCACACTGCCACATGCAAAGAATGGCACATATCATACCACAATGGCTTTGCTCCTCACCGAGTAGTGGGATTCAAGAGATGCTTCAAATATTGTCCCAAGGGTAGGCTCAACAGAACCTAAAGCCAATATAGTACAACCTATTAATAAATCATCCCAAAATATCAACCTCTTACGGTGTAGTTTCTTTTCTCAAGGAATTCCTTATGATGTTTGGGTGAAGGTCATGAGGTATCCAAGAATAATATGGAAAAGTGGGACATGTAGATCTTGAAAGAAGCCACATCATTTCTTGTGTGCGTATGCATAGCTTAAGGTCCAATCAGGAAGACTATGCTGACATGTAGAAGTCATGAGAATATATTTATGAACTTATTCTCCAAATACAAATATAATAAAATGCAAAGACGACTGACTACATTGGTAAGGGAAAATGGCCTGGACATACAGAGCTGCCAAAATGACATCAAAGCAGGATTGCTAATGGGATGATACTATTATTATTATTAACGGCTTTGCACCAAGCTAATTTGCTTGGGAGACTAACAAAAAGTTTAAGAAAAATTCATTTAGTGACAACACATTAGACAAATGTAACAAAACAGGCAATGGCACAAGGAAAGTTGATTGGCTTTCAATGACAATTAACATATTTAGAATAGTTTCAGGCCTGCTAAAGTTGGAAGTGAAATGCTTGATGCTTATTGTTTCACATGACAATACCGATTAGTAAAGCTAACCTTCACAGTTTTACCCCAGATGCCAGCCTCAGTTTTGAGAGTTGACGTACTTGTCAATCCATCCACATTCCTTTTTCATGCAAATAGGCAAATTAGTAGAATACCAGATTGTGATACATAAATGCGTCCAAAACCCAGGGACGCATCCACCATGGTAATGTCAGGCCCCAGTGCACCATGGTCACTGGTTCATTCCCCTTAACTGTAGACTTATCATGGGCATGTCTAGGGCAAGAATGGATATGTTTGTGATAGCCAATCAGGTATTTGAGGAAGTGGTACTGCAGTTGCAGCCTGCAGGCATATCAGGATCTGAGTTTGAAAAAAATGGAGCTGCTTGGTTCAATGGCACAACGCTTCCATTCAGTGCCATTGCTCTAAATAAAAGACTCAAACACATAAATCTCTCTGAATTCAAGACCTGCAAAATAAAACAACAGTATTAATACCCCTAACATAATGAACAAATTTTCGACCAATAAATAGAAGTGGTGTAATCTTTGTGATGCAGTGCCTATGATAGGTCTCTGATAGTAGTTTTTTATCTTATTCAATGGCAATTCATGCATAGTCAGAAAAGAGCATGTCCAGGTCATTGTCACCATGTTTTAGTAATACTGCGATTGTATAATGCATTTGCCCAACATAACTCAATAACCCAATTAGGTTCGTTGACTTCCCAAAGAACCATTGTGAACGGGGAACTCAGTAAATCCTGCTTGTGACTAAACAGAATGTCCATTCAATAAATTAAAACTAATCTAAGGTTAGTTCAGTAAGTGCACATTCTCAACCATTGTAGAATTCTGCTGAGATGAATGAAATGGTCGGGCTTAGCAAGAATAACCTAGCTAGCATATGTGTATTGCATCAGTTTTTTCCATATAATATAAAGAGCATGGAGATCTAGCTCAACATCCCTTACTAGTAGTGCCATCATGTAGGTCAGTAACATATAGCTAATTTTAGTACCCTCACTGATGATAGTGCCATCACTGATCATTAGTGCCCTGTACGTCAGTAACGTATAGCAAATCTTTGTATATGACAAAATCATGTGAACCTAGTCTGTATACTAGACACACAACATATTCCATTCCATGATGACTAATCTTCTTAACTTCTTTTATATTATAAAATTATCCTGTAAGTATGTATGTCATGCATCAAACATTGACGGCTCGGATTGTGCCACGTGGCATGCTATGTGTGCATTTTTAATGCGAAAAGGTGCTAGAAAAGGTGATCGAAGGCCGAAGTTTATCCATAGATTTCTTCCGCTATTGGTTTAGGTCGTCGACGATTTTTCCTTCTGTTGTGCTATGGCGGAGCTTCCTAATGGGCTGCTGGGGGCCCGATCTTTGCAGGTCTCTCCTGAAGCTAGATATAGCTGGAAGCAGAAACATGGAAACAGAAGCAATCCGGCGCATCGATCCATTTGAGATCCTTATCATCCTGCAAAACCCCAAATCTCAAAGTTTTTTCGGCATCCCTTTCTACCGGTGAACCACCTTTAAGCATTTTTTCAAGTCTGAAAACGAGCTGCTGATCAGGAATAACTGCATAATTCTCTGTAATGGCAAAATCATGCATCATGGCAGAGTATCCGACCCTTTTATTCCTTCCGTAGAGAAGTAGAAATATTTCAGATATGGTTTCTTCACAACTCGTAGCTCAGAGCAAACAATTCCCCTATTTTGGGGTCTTTTTTTGGATGAGCGATCATGGAGGCACCCAATTGCCCATTAAAATCATACCGGCCCAGAGTTTGAAGATCTTTTGACATGGTTAGAACATGGCCATCAAAGAAAATAACCCCTGCATTCGCCGGACCCATTCCTTTGCTTCTATCAAGAAGCCCAAATAAATTTTTGGCACAAAAAACCATTAATCTGGCAGTTCCTTCATGACCGTGGAGTTCGCCAATTGCTTTCGGAAAAATTGCTCTTCCAATTTTTTCTTCTTCCATCAATCTGTGGGTTTGTGTGTATCTGCAGCAATAGCTGGCAACGCCGGACCACCCTCTCTGGAGATAACATGAATACCAAACTAGGGAACTTCTATTGATTTGAGATTTGTATTCCGGTTTTACTATACTTAGTTTCCCTTTGTGCTGAAACTTTAAATGTATATGTGAACCTCTTATTTATCTTTGTGTCAGGGCTTGACACTTAAATATCATACTTCAAAAATCTCAATTTTTTCTGATCTACGATCACTTACGTCATTTGGGTTTCGTGGTGAGGCACTAAGTTCACTTTGTACTTTAGCTGATGTGACAATCCACACAAGGTCCAAGGATCAGCCGGTTGGGGTGCAGTTAATCTTTGATCACGTACAATGGATCGCAAAAAAATTTAGCACGTACAATGGGGACGATTGTTTCAGTGGGGAAGCTATTTTATTTAATACATGTCAGACATAAGGAATTCAATCGCAATATCAGAAGAGAGTATGCAAGACTCCATAGTGTTTTGCAAGTAAGTTAACTGAGATAATTTTTGAAATATTGGGCATGCGGCATATGAAGTCACAAATTTTGATTTGATTTGATTTGATTTGATTTATTGTCACGCCATTTCAGACCCTCAGGTCCATTAGGCGACAAGAGAAATACATGTAGCAAGAAACACTAAACGAGGCCATTTGCCTCAAGATTATCTGCAACATCATTTAGTTCTAAAATTATCTTACGATGTTTCCACCAAGCTTGAAGGTAAGCTCCTAAGTGGGCTGCTGGTAATGTAAGTAGCATAGAAAAATTCCCATAAATCCCATAGATCTCCCGTATTTCTTCAAACCTGGAGCATTCAAGGAATGCGTGTTCTTCATCCTCAACCACCGCTTCTCTGCAACAAGGACAAAACCTCAACTCCCTTGGCAAGTCATGTCTGTACTCGATTTCCAAAGAATGGGAGCGTAGGCGCACTTGGGAGATGAGCTTACGTGTTTTTACTGATATGCGACTATTAAGATAGTCCTGTTCAACATACATCATCATGAGGTTGACTTTGTTATAATAGAAGCCCAATTTGGGTGCCAAAGGTGGCATCCATATTGTGCTCAACACCTTTTCTGAAAGTAAACTACGAATATTGTGCTCAAAACCTTTGCCTTTGCATCATCAGGAGTTGCTCATTATACTTTAATTTATAACGAGAATATGAGGGACTAAACTTTCCCAAGTTAGTGGTGCAAAGTTTATGCTTTGTTCGTACCAGTGGCAAGGAAACACTCTCCGAAATAATTTCCGCATGGTTCAGAATAATGTGAATTGTATAAAACTTCTCTGTAAACAAATGAACAAGTATTTATATGCATGTCATTGGTCAAGTACCAGGCTAATTAATGTTTGCTTCTGTTCTAATTTCACTTTATTCAGGCTTATGCTTTGATTGCCAAAGGCGTTCATTTGATATGTACGAGTCAAACAGAAAAGGGTGGAAGATCAAATATTCTTCATACGCAGGGCACTAATTTAATCAAAGATAATATCATAACTGTATTTGGGACAAAAATAACTGTGTTTTTGTTGCCGAGGGATTTTCGATAAAAGGCTTTGTCTCCAAACCTGGCACTGGATGTGGTAGACCATCTGGGGATAGGCAATATTTCTACATAAATGGACGTTCTGTGGATATGCCAAAAGTTAGCAAATTGTTAAATGAGCTTTACAAATCATTTAATTCCCAGCAGTATCCAATGGCAATTTTAAATTTTATTCTCTCCCCAGCAGCCTATGATATTAATGTCACTCCAGATAAGAGGAAAGTTTTTCTACATGAAGAGAACAATCAAATGATTGCACTTCGGGATGAGTATAGAAAAAGAAAAAAAACATAGACATGATGGCTCCTTTGTACGAGTAAGGATCCTTTGATTGGTCACTTTGCATCGCCATGTGCGATCCCTTTTCTTTTTGTTTGTATTATTTTTTTTTTGTCTGGCCAAAATGTTTGTATGTTGTTGCTTTGTTTATGGCACGCGTCAGAGCTTGCCTCGTTGTCCCTTGCCCTTATTAATTAGCTTCCACCTTCACATGCACCATTATCTTTTTGTCCCCTTTTGACTCCTGTCTTCCTAATGCTTGGTAAAAAATGGATCCCGTTAAATGCTTATCTGGAGGATCCTAATTGCCGAATTATTGTTGGATTTAATCTAATTCATCCGATATTTACGGTGGGCAATTTACTAGTATTAGAGAGATGACAACCAAGTGTTGTCAGATAACCTAGTCTATTCCATGATGGCTAATACTAGAGAGCCGTAACAGAGTAAGGGATATGGAAAAGCATATGACTGTTTATATTTTCTTAATGGTCCTTGGTTAGAAGTTAACTAAGTGGAAGGATTAACTACCCTACCTTGTTGCCTCAAATTAACCTATGTAAACGATTTAAAGCGATCTAGTATGTGTGGATTGGAGTAGAATCCTATGATATGTACTGCAGTACATGAGTACCTCAAAAGGATTCTACTTTGAGTTATTACATGATAGAGAGGCAATTCTCACTTTCCCAGAAGTAGAGTTGTTTGAATCTCCAAGTTATGCAAGTTGAGGTCATCTTGTGTCGACCTAAAAAATGATAATTTCTTAGTTATACGAACAATTTTCTTAAACAATATGGTTAAAAAAAAGTAATATTTATTCCACATTATGCTAATCCTTTTCGAGGAACAAGGCTGGGATTATTAACATATGAGTTAGCTTTGTTTGGAAAACTAGATCTAGTACTGAGTATTGTGAAAGCTAACAATACGAACTATACTATGGTGGATAATGAGGCTAATTCCATGATATAGTATTCGTGTTAAACTCCACTGTAACCCAAACTGATTCTGGATACTCCAATTTGTTTGAATGTTGTACAATAAGGATATTCTTGGAATATCAAGTTCTCGTAGAAACATGAGAATTCCTAAGTGGCCATTAGAAGAACAAGTAATTGTACAATATATTTTCTATACTGAATCCTTAGTTAGAGCTTGAGGGCAAGGTTCTAAGGAGGGGGAGAAAATAGAGTGTTACAGGTAATTTGCGGCATGTCGCGCATGCTAGACCCTATGGGACGTCCATGGTTGTGGAGTAGTGTCGATCTTACCACTGGGTGGTCTGGGATATGATTGACATGAGTAGATGACTTGTATCTACTAAGTGTGGATAGTGAATTTTGACATGGCAATAGTTTGTATGCTTAAGTGACAATAAAATTAAGGTTAAGGAGTCCAAGAATGGACTGAAACCATTGTGTTTGTATGGGTTGACAAGACAACCATGATTGGCTAGATCAATCTAAAGGTAAATATACCAAGAATGCAAAGTATAACTTTTTCTTTTCTTGCAAAGGCAAGCGTTTTTGTTTTGGAGTTGCATCATTGAGTGTATGCCAAACTGCTCCAGGTCATACTAGCTTGCCTAATCAGGGATTGGGCTTGGGCTTCGTTCTGGTTTTCCCAAGAATATCTGTTGGTGAGTAGTGCTTGATGCATTCTCGGCTAAGACATATGATCTAAATTTGCTTCTTGTTGTTGATGCAGCTTTTGGATTGCAACAAGGTTCAACAAAGTTGTGTTTGCAAATGTGGAGCTAATGTCTTGTTCTAAATGATGAACATTTGCGAACTAAGCATGGTGCTTCTTGGTATTGCTTTTATATAATGTTGTTTTCCTTTTAAGTTCCTTGACCTTGAGGACAAGGTCCTAGGAGGAAGGGAGGAAACTGTTATAGTTTTTAAGAGCTGGGAGACTGCCTAGAGGCGGTAGTTGTGAGTTGGCCTTGGAAGTGCCACTGGGTGGCCTGGGAACGTTCCAAGCAGTCGTTACTCCTTAGGGGTAGTGCTGGGGAATTTTAAATGGCAAAAGTTTTGTATGTTAAAGTGACATTTAAATAAATGTTAAAAGGGCCTTCATAAAAAGCCAAACCATTGGGTTTAAGGGCATGAGGTGGCAACACCCAGTTGGTCTACTGCTTTCAAAGGCAAAATTGGGTATGTGGCATTGCGACTTGTATCAGGCGGTCGGATCCAGCCCAAGAGGTTCGGATCTATACTTAGGAGGCTCGATTCGAGCTGGGATAAAGGCCCACAGGCTTTTTTCGGGCTAAACTTAGCCCTAATCACAGTATATAAGGGGTTGGCGGCATTTTGAAAAAGGACAGTTTGTTCTTCGAGCCAAGTGATTGGAGCTTTTCGCTCTGCTTGATCTTTCATATCTTGTTGTTTGAACCCATTTCGAATTGATCAAGGATCAATTCGGGTCTTTCTGAGTTACTCCAAAAACTAGTGCTGGATTGTGGAGTTGTTCCGTTGTTGGAGCGTTTGGGCTCTTCACGAGCAATACTGTTACTGCAGTATTAGGTTCTTGAGATAGAACTTGCTGAAGCTGGGCTTCAGGCTGATCCTGGGGATCAGTACCATTTGTGCGTGGGGAGTTCTGGGAACTCAAGATTGAGGGGAACTCTGGGAGTTCTAGTAGGTAGCACAACCAATCCTACCTTTTGTAGTCTGTAACATGTAGTCAGTTTGTCAGACCAGAAATATCATGAGTTTACCTTTTGTAGTCAAGGCAGAAATACAGAAATATCAGTTTATGAGAATATCAAAATACAGTTTATCAGAAATATTGGAAATACAAATACAGACAGAAATATCAGAATACAATTTATGAGTTTATCATACCAGAAATATCATGAGTTTACCTTTTGTAGTCAAGACAAAGTTACAGAAACCATTTAAAACAGAGATATGCACTGGAGATACTTTGCATTCAGTCCAAGGATATGGTAGTTATCATATCACTTTATAAGAATCTGTATCATGGGTTCACACAATTGCAATTTAGATGAGTGAAACATCTTTGCTTGATCCACCTAGAATTCTAGGCATCTTTTATGATACAAGGCACTTATCCCTGTCATTTAACTTGTTTTTAAGAGCACCTTCAATATGCTGCAAGCCATCATATAAGTATATCAGGCTAGAAACATACAAAGCAATGAACCCTTGTGCTGTCGAACCCTTGTGCTCTCTGCAGAGATTAGATAACACATAGAACACAGAAACTCCAAAAACCCTAAACAATCATTTCAAAAATTTAGAAATTACGCCAATTCTGATTTAAGGAATTACATGAGTTCAGATTTAAGGAATTACATCAGTGCAGGATTACACTGTTCAAAGCCATCAAATGCCATCAAATGTTTACGCTTACCTTTAATGGATGTTCCACTCACAATGTGCTAATGTTTCTCTCAGTTGCACTCCATCATTTAGAGGTGGATGCCCACGATAAGGTATATCCTTTATCATGATGATAATCCACGTGATCTACATCTGCGTAAACCTGTGCAACGTATCTATCTCCACGATCAATCATTATATTGTGCAACATACCACATGTTGTAATACTTTTGGACAAATGATCCAAGTTGGGTAAGCGCACCATCGTCTCCAAGTATTGCCAAGATTTCTTTAATAAACCAAACGCCCTCACCATAGACATGCGTGTGGAGCAATGCATGAAATTAAACTTATCAAACAATGGCATAAGCCTCTTACCTGAATATGGTACAACTAACCATGGCATTAGCGGGTAGGGTGAAAGCATGTTGTAGTGGAACACCCTGGGTGTCCCCCCTAAAAATGTGGTGGGAGATATCAAATTTGTGGTGCGATTTTAAATGTTTGTTTGGCACCTAGTGCATGTACTGCCCGGATTCAATCATTTCTTGAACTGCAATAATCCGTTTCCTACGCCACCCGTCCCATTCCAATCTCCGAACTGATTTCTAAACCCACGACCCACCCGCGGCTTAAGCACCCAAAAAGCTGCAGCTGCACTTGTCAGCTTTGCAGGTCAGACATATATGGTGAATGCAGGGCGTCTGAATACAAAATAAGTAGCACAAGAAGTCTGTGGCAGGGAATCTTATGTGAGAAAACTAGCTTCCAACCTTACCATAAGAGGGAATGCATTCTGGGTGAGTGTAAAGAGTGTGGGATTAAGAAGTTCCCTATCTGCCCACATGAACAATCTAGTGATAGTGGCATGGTGAAGTGGGAATACCTAGAATATGAAAAAACCGTATTCGAGATGGCAAAGAAGAAGTCTAAGCTCGATTTCACCAACACAATGAAACCGCAAGTCTTCCATTGGTGAACAAAATGTTGGAGAAGCTTCCAAAATTTCCTTTACACAACTTTCGGATATAAGTGGCGTGCGTGCCAAGACAAAGAACTCCTTGATACCTTGCCTGGAGATGCTTACCTATCCGTGGTTGACTTCGCAGAGAATTATACTTTTAAGGAGCAGAATGAAGTTCAGTCCATGCGCTGGGTCAACAACCAGATAACTATATTTGTTCAAATAACCTATCAGGTTGATCCACAGACAGACACCATTGAGAAGGAAACACACTACTATGTGTCGGATGATAGGGAACATGACACACTTTTTGTTCAACATTGTTTTATGAAATATTTTGAGTACTTAAAGCAGAAAGGCAATGTCCCCAAACAGCACTATGTATTTTCAGATGGTGCTGCATCACAATTCAAAGCAGCCAGATCATTTTATTTTGTTGGAAGGTACAGTTGTGATACAGAGGTCAACATGATGTGGAACTTCTTTGGATCAAACCATGGAAAAGGTGAACATGATGGGAAGGCAACAGAATTGAAAAGATGGATACGAGGTCTACAGCTTAAACATCCTGACATTAAACTAGATAATGCCCATGATGTGGTGAAAATTGCAGAGAAACAATTTCAATGTGGTACATCTGAGTGGACTGAAAATAGAAGAAAAGTTCAGAGATACTTCTGGGAAATAAAACCTGAGGATATCAACAGAAAAAAGGCTTGGGGTGCAGAGACAATTCCAAAAACCAGGCAAATTCATTCAGTCCATGGATTCAGCACAGGAAATCCAACATAGCTACATACCAGAAAGCTATCATGTTTTTGCAGCAATTGTTTGGATGGAAAATGGGACATGTGTGAGAACAAATTGTATGTAGATGAATGGAACCTTGTAGTCGTTGAACCATCCTCCAATGTTCATGCGGATGTGGAAGAGACCCGCAAGTCTACCGAGCCACTATACTCAACCTTGGCAAATGTACTTGCGAAGCACTTAGAGAAGGAGACGACTTTTGCGATTGCCGCACCTAAAGGGAATGAGGAGGATTACGTATTTTGGATGTTGCTATGCACCAAGCCAAAATTTGAAGTTGAAAATGACTTCAAGCGAGCGGAAACTTGTTTATGAGAGGTGAAACCGTTGTGGAGGGCATTTACTATAGAAAGAAGCCTCGGTCAAAAGGTGATGTATGAGTTGTTGACAAACGAGCCAAAGTCACTTGTATTCTCTACTCAAATTTGTGCTATTCGAGTTCCCATGCAGCCAGATCAAGAAAGGTGCTCGAGAAGCGTTTATGAGTGCTAGACCAAAGATGAGGAAAAGATTCTAGAAAACTTGCCGAGGTTTTATCGATGAAGATAGCATGTCTGATGAAGAATAGTTGAACACATTCTTACAGGTTAGGAAATGATTCAGAAATTTTGAATATATGTTGTTGTGTCTTGCCTTGTTCGGGAATAATATAAGAAACTCAATTCCATGCTCAATTGTATTTTTTTTTTTGAGTGAATGGGGTTTTTTTCATTAATTATAGAAAAAGGTACAACATAGTGAGTGAGCCTTTATAGGTAGGCTACTCATGATAAAGCATGCAAATAAATACAAATGAAGTACGTGCTGTTGAAAGCACATAGCAATGTTTTATAATAACAGTAGTAGTTGTGATATGTGTTATGCTGCAACAGAGTGAGCAGACCAATTCCTGCAGAAAAGATGTAGATGTTAATAAGATGCAGAAGTTATATACAGATCTGTTTCTTGTCAAAAAAAGGGAGAGGTGCAAGTCAATGATGTGGAAGAGTGGGGTGATTTGTGTGGAAATGGATGTTTAGGAATTCATGGTGAGCTCGGAAATTAGGCTGAAGTATAAGAGTGTTGCCATTTCCCCAGTTTAGCTCAGTAATCAGCCTGTCTGCATTGGTAGTGGACATCAAAATTATCAAAGTGCCATATGCATCCGCTGGGCTTTCGTGATGATAATAGCATTCCTTGTAGTACTCAAACCTGGCGACTGTCATTCTTTCGCTGTTGCTTTCCATGAACCACCATATTTGATGCATAAGATATGTGCCTCTGCAGAATTCTATAGCCCATTCTAGTTCATCATCAGGGATATCAATTATATCTATATCTGTGATGCCCCTAACTGTGCCTGTTCACATGTCATGAGTGTATTGAATATCGTGTACCAATCTCTGCCCTGGGAACAATCTATATTCTACAGGTTCCACTGAAGTTCCAATGTCTCTGCTAAGGTTCCTCATGTAATCTCTGAATAGTTGTATGTTTGTGGGGACTCTGGATTGTTGGTATTCAAAATCTGAAGCAAATTGCTCGTCCAAGATGCTCGGCCCAGCTGGTCTCGGAAATAGAGGAACTGGTACACCATTAGCATCCAATCTTGGCAGAGTTTGAGATCCTCTTTGATCCAGAGAGAGTGTATCCCAGTTTGGAGCAAAATAGCTGAAGTGGTTCATATCTTTTGACAGAGGATCTTGGGATCGAGATGGAATGCACTTAACTGTGAGAGTAGAGCGTCCCTTTGAGCAGCAGGAAGGAGCATGAAATTGTGAAGGAGCGAAAGAGAATTTGAATTTAGGGCTGACGGGCCATGTAAAAGTTTATTTTTTTGGGGAAAATTCGCCATAAATTTCACCACATGTGTCACCACATGTTTCACCACGTGTTTCACTTTCTGTCTCTTCCCCCGAGACAGAGATCCTTCTGAACAGCTTTTCCACTGAAATGCTTTCCTTTTCCTTAAATTCTCTCGGTCCCATCAATTCCTCTCATCATCCTTTGGCTGACAGCCGTACCTCGGGCAAAAATCATTATGGGATGGCAAAAATTAATGACCTCGGGCAACCCAAAAGGCCCGAGGTGCCATTCTTCTTGCTCCCGACCGAGTTTACAGTTTACAGTTTACAGTTTACAGTTTACAGTTTACAGTTTACAGCTTACAGCAGCTACTTCAGCAGACATGACCAACTTCACCTCTTGGATCCTGCAAAACGATGGAGTGCCGGAATGGGACAATGTCACCAGAGAAGAAGAGCCCATGATACCTAGGCATGCTGTCCCGATTTTCACCCATGCAGAATGGATGGGCATTCTCAGGCAACAGAAATTTCTCTATTCACCGGACGAGAATATGACCACGAAATGTTGAAAACTCTCACCGGGAGGATGAATTGTACATCAAACCTCCCGGATCTCTCAACTTTTCTCGCTTTCCATCGAAATTTTTACACACCGGCATCTTTGGCCTATTCCTCCTACTATTGACCGGGATGCGCAAAGGTTGAAACCGTTTACGCTTAATGGCTACCAAGCTTTTACGCTAGACAGGTTACGCTTTTGTTATGATAGGTTGTTTCAGAGGAACAATTCCTTCACTTGAGGGGATATGTTCTATCATCACAAGGGCTTGCGGGGATGCACATGGAGAAGCCGCTATACGTTTTGGTAACTTTGCACCATTATGGTTTTTGCTTTCCCTCCAGAATGGGATGAAATAGGCCGGCAAGCTGACCCGGTGGCCACTGATCTGGTGGTCATAGAAGATGACGAGGAGGAGCTGGACCCAGATCTCTTTTTGATAGACGCACAGGAATGAAAGCAACACTGGCTTGTAATCTGAAATGTAACCTTATGTAATCATTTTATATGTTTAATATAAATCTTCACTCTTCAATCTCTCACTGTTTAATTGACAGGGTGAAAGTGACACACCCAGCCTCTGCTCTGGTTTGGAAGTGCATCAGTTGTAACTAGTTTGGTTTTTGTATTTCCTTTGACAGTATTAAGTAGGACTTGCAGAAAAAGATGATTCACATTAATAGATCAAAAAGGCACTAAGGCCATCATATAGTACAATCAGAGGCACTAAGGCCATTACAATCAAAAAAGGCACTAAGGCCATTACAATCAGAGGCACAAGGCCATTACATTCAAAGAGGCACTAAGGCCTGTTTCACTAAACCTGTTCAAAGAAAAAAAAAAAAGGTGGCACAGCCGGGACTTCAAGCTTCATCTGTAAGAAAAAGTGAAGAAAATTAGTTTAGAATACATAAAAGAAAGCAAAAATTTAATGCATGCATGCTACTTACTCTGTAGAAAATTTTGGAGTTCCAAAAAAAATTCATGTTCTTCTTCGTCTTCTACCTCTTCTTGTTCTTCGGTCTGGTCTTCGCTCCATTCGTTATCAGAATCTTGGGAATCTTGGGGATCATCAGAAGAAGCTTCATCAGAGGAATCGAAATTAGAGGAGGATTCCACCTCTTCTGAAAGCTCCGAAAGATCTTCAAAGCTTTCAGAAGAGGTGGAATACGAATCAGAGCTCTCAGGCTCAGGGCTCTCGGGTAGTAGGGTCACAGGATCGGGCTCCTACAAATGAAAAATTGGCCAAGATCCTATGCCATGACTGGCAAGGACCTCAGCCAAAGGGATTGATAGCAGTTTCCGGCGCTTATGAGGGCCAGGGGAGGCAGAGCTTCGACATTCTGTTGGAAGGAAATTTTTTTTTTTTTTTTTTTGAAGGTAAGAGTTGGTTTTATCATTAATTATGAAATCTCAGAGTACATAGCAAAAGTATGCTTTTAGGAGAAGCATATCAAAATATAGTGAAGTGTAGCAGTTGATAATAGAGTGTAAACAGAGCGTAAAATGAAGTCTTCAGATTAAGGAGGAAGAACGATCAGCAACCACCCTTGGTAGAATGAAATAGCAGTAGGTAAACAGCAGGACACAATTCCGGAGCAGAACCGATTCCAACGAGCAAATTGCAAACCTGCCAAAAATGAAATCCACCAAAAGAGTAAACCATAACTTAAATAAAATAAAAGCCGGTATATGCTTCTTGGCTTAAAGGTCAAATGGACGAGGGATTTCAAAGCAAAGTTGATCCGAGAAGTAGGAATTGAAGTAGGCATTAACGGCATCTGTGGAGCCAAAGAGATATTGGACAAGGGGCCAATTATTTTGATAGCAGAGTCGAAACAAATCCTTATCCTCCAGAAGAATTAACAGTGACCCATATAGATCTGCCAGTAATTTGTGACTATAGTACCATGTTCTATATCTTGAGAGCTGAGCTTCTGTGAGAATTCGGTTATTTCTTTGTCGGGGAATTTCCACAATAAATGGAGCTGGATGACCTCCCTGCAAAATATACTTGCCCACATATCTTCACTCTCCTTGTTGTAACTCATACGTCCTCTTTTCATCAGGAATGACTCCATAGAAGTGGCAATGTCATTTTTCATGACTTGATCCCGAGATCTCTGATTGAAAGGAGAGCTGCTGGTATCAAACTTGTTGTTTCCTTCTCCCCGTAAGAAACTAAGATACTCTAGGATCATCAGAAAGAAATAAATTAGAGACCACAACATTTAGATTGGAAGCAAACAAATCATAGTGACCCCTATACAAACCATATTCTTCCCATTTCCTATCAAAATTAGCTCCAAATTTCTTTTTATGTGCTGTAGCAATAGTCTCAAAATCAAACTGAAAGTGCATTTTTAACCAGAAGATGGACACACTTTTTTTACCATATAACACCCGATTCCTTGCTTTCCAAATGTTCCATAGGAATTGGACGATGCTTCTCCTTCACGACCATAGCCTATAAAGGCTGGCGTGAAATTAATTTCGTAGGCTACGATTTTAGGATTTCGTACCATTAGTATCTTAATCATAATGCTTTAGTAGGATACTAATAATAACCTCGAAATGACCATTATTTTATTTTCTAAAAAACATAAAAAAAAAATATCTATCCTGAAATGGCCATTCTTTTTTGGACACCAATCATATTATGTTGGCTTGGCACTTGTTTAGTAATTTTAGTTATAATTAGCTAGTGTAAATTGATTGTTGACTTCAATTGTTGACTTACGCTTCACCTAGGCTCAAATATGCCACCTAGGCTCCAACATGCCAAGGTGGCTCAAACATGCCACCTAGGCTCCAACATGCCACGTAAGCTCCAACATGCCACCTATGATTCACCACATGATTCACCACATGATTCACCACATGCACCACATGATTCACCACATGCACTATTTGCATCACCAAACATGTTGGTCAATGAAAGTCAAACATGTAACAAAGGTCATGTAAAGGCTCAAGCATGCCAAGGTGGCTCAAATATGCCACCTAGGCTCCAACATGCCAAGGTGGCTCAAACATGCCACGTAAGCTCCAACATGCCACCTATAATTCACCACATGATTCACCACATGATTCACCAAATGCACCACATGATTCACCACATGCACCATTTGCATCACCAAACATGTTGGTCAATGAAAGTCAAACATGTAACAAAGGTCATGTAAAGGCTCAAGCATGCCAAGGCTCAAATATGCCACCTAGGCTCCAACATGCCAAGGTGGCTCAAACATGCCACGTAGGCTCCAACATGCCACCTATGATTCACCACATGATTCACCACATGGTTCACCAAATGCACCACATGATTCACCACATGCACCATTTGCATCACCACATCTATCACGACATGTATCACCACATTGTCATGAATCTTTGAATACATCAATTTCTTCTGGAGATTTGAACTCCACCAGTGTTGCTCGGGTCACCCGAGAAAAAAGTCTATTGTATACAATAGTATACAACAATGTACATTAGAGTGTCAATGAAAGAATAGGTTACAAGAATAACCTCTTTGGTTACAATAATACAAACATGTGATTACAAGTAAAGATCTATTGATCCATCAACCTCGACTTCATTACTAGAGCAACCGTGCTTCACAACATCAATCATCATTCAGCGGCGTGTCCAATGTTTCGCTACTAGAAATTGGTACACCCCTGCAACAAACATATCAGGCCTCACATTGGATGAGTAATACCTTCAAATTTACGAACTCACCTTGCATTGGGATAGTATGTCCAAGTCTCGACATTACTGCAGCCACAACTTTCTTTACAAAGACACATATAGCAGGACCACACGACCAAAGAATGGGACCGAAAGTGGGGGAACTTGTAATTTTCTTGTGGCAGCAGCTTTATGGTGCTTTGGGAATTTTGTGTTTGCATCCTCAACAAAACTCATGACAGGGCTCCGGAGCCCTTGTACATTTCTAGGTGTCAAAATGGTACACACTGGCCGACATTTAACCGGGTGACCTCCAAGACCTACAATGCCATACATCGGCCGGTCTTTGCTAATAACATCTTTGGCGAGAATGGTACATTCTGAAATTGCAAGTTGAGGGTTCAACAGTTTGTCCTTTGAAGCAAGCTAGTTCGGACGGTAATGTGTAAATGGCGGATCCATGAAATGGAACCTCGTTCCATGTCATGCTTGATGCGTAATTGGTGCATACACCGCCAAAGTCCAAGGTCGGTAAAACAAGATGATTTAAGAAACAATGTAAGACTTCAAATCTGAAGTTGTTTATATTAAATTACTAACCTCATGAAGAAATGGACTATCTGTCCTTTGAACCAATCCCTACTTTTCTCCAATATTCTGATTGCCTCTTGATCAAGCACAAGAGGCTCCTGCTGTCCTTTAAACACTTCAAGTGGCAAGTGTTCTGGAACATTGAAATAGCCAAGAAATGAACAATTGAAGTAAAACTTTGTTTATATTAAAAAGTCAAGAGAGGTTACATCATATACACAATAATACTATTTCTAGGCTTTAGTTCTATGTTTTTTCATCATATTAATACAAATTTGACTCTCAGTGTCAAACATATTCAGCATTTTGTTGCTTTCGACATAACTTGGCACATTCCCTGCCTTCAGCAACCCCTGAAGCCAAACCTTTAGATCATTTATGAGGAAATTGCCATCTAGTCTGCCAGGGCTCCAGCTGTTTGAACAGATCATGGTGTTTGGCTCATTGAGGTACCCTTTGTATCTGCTGTCATCAATGAGAAGCACATTCTCTTTTGTGAAACACCGAAATCGTAGACCTTTTTGAGGTGCTTCAAAAAAATTGGCTTTTTACTGTTAAATAAATTTGTGTTGGTACACTGATCCTGATTCCATATGAACTTGAATTTGTCCTTGTGTTTCATCAATGCTCCCTTAACTATGATTCTCAAGTTTGAGCCTGCAGGCTGGACCAAAGTGCTATATGAAAATTCTGACTGCACCAATCTATGAACTCGGCCCACTGGGTCTAGTTACTACCCACTTGGTTACTTAAGTGTGATCAACTTAACACCAACTTCTTTGGCAGTGGGTAGTAACTCACTCTTGTCATAGCTTCTACCCAGAACTCCATTGTAGTAAAAAACAAGCAGGATTGGGCTTAACCTTGTAGTCTTCTGCATGGACAGAGTTGGTGTATCTGGAAACTTCGCCAAAGCATTTCTTGGTGCGGTGGAAACTTCGCTTCAAAGATCTCTTCGGTGCGTGGCTGGAAACTTCCTTGAGAATGTCTTGGAGGTGTCTTTTGCTTGGAATTTTGCTCTTGCTTTTTCTCCGAGACACTTCCAAGTGCAAAAATTTAAATGATTCGGTAAGTATATGGGTCAAATTAAAAAGAAGACAGCACAAAAGGTTGGAAGTTATCTTGTGACTTACATTCACCGAACGATTTGTTCGGATCATAACCGATGCATCCGGCCTGATTTGGCGATTGGTGTGGAGCATGACTTAATGCATCCGGCCGATCCGGCAGATTGTTGTCCGATTGGAGCATCTATCGGAGCTTGACTTGATGCACCCTCTCGATTTGTTGACATCTACCGATTTGTCCGAAGTTCCTCAGAACCCCGATGCATCTTCCGACGATTTGCCCGAAGTTTCTATCTGTGTCTAATGCTTTGAAGGGGTGTCAGTGTCTTGTCCCCCTACCTGACCACATTGTACCTCTATATCTATAAAGTAGGGATGAAGAAGTAAGCTACATATCCCAATTGCATCAAACAAGACTTGGTTATCTTTGAGAGTAGAAAATAATTCCCTTTTTGGTGTGCTATATGGACTCACAAAGTCATTGCCACCAGTATGAACAGTTAGACCTGAATTAGTAAACGGCACCATGCTCTGCAAACCTAGAATTGAATCACAATTGATTGTAACTATGCTTTGGTTTTTAACTAAGCTCCGGACTTTTTACTCTCTTTTACGATGTTCTGTTTATATATATCTATAGTGCCCCCTAAAATGAGCGAGCGATCTCATCCCAGGGGGCACTATAGATACAACAAACAGGACAAGCAAACGAGACTAAGCCAGCCAGGATGGAAGAGACTAAGCCAGGATGAAAGATTGCTATCTTGTTTTATGTCGGGCTTACTCCCTTTTCGAGTTTCCTGCTTGATGTATCTAATTCGCCACCTAAAATGAGTGAGCGACCTCATCCTAGGGGCAAATTAGATACATCAAACGAGACAAACGAAAAGAGACTAAGCGAGGTGAAAGATTAGGAAGTCCACTAATCCTAATTGGCATCTGTCCCTTACATCAGGCCCTTAGCATGTAAACTAAGCTACCTATAAGTGCTCACCTGTAAGTGCCTCAGTAGCTTGAAGTTGCTTTTGATCCTCCCTACTCACACCTAAGGCTTGTACCCATGTCAGAGAAAATTCATGATGACAATTCTCAATGCAACTTACAAATCCGACCAAAGTGAATAAAATTTGTCAATGAGAATACAATTATACTAAGCACTTGAGAATTTTGTTATGAAGTACCTCAAGAGGCCGAAAGCGGACATGGAAGATGGTATTGGTGATTTGCATTCGGCAATCAAAGTTGGTAGTGGTTTCCCCATCCATTGGAGGATCTTGCCACAGAATGGACAGCCACTACCATAATCTTCAGCCTTATCAAGGTCTGGAAGTAGTGGATCCAAGACAAATAAAGGAAGACGGTCCTTGCAAGACAGAAACCTCTCTAACCTTGGTTCCAAAGACTTTCAATCTTTGTTGTGTACGCTTCTCGGCCGTGCCAGATTAAGCTCCTCGATTTTTGTCCGCTCAAGTTTCGTAATAGTTCCTTCAGCTCGACCTCGTATCTTGGCATATAGCCGGAATACCGCCTCGCACGACTTGGTTTATCCTTAATCATTCCTTCCCATTTTTTACATCTTTATTCATCTTCTCGGTGCGGAACTCAAGTTCTTTGAACCTTCATTTGTAGCACTGCGGGCTTTGATCACAAGTTTGCAACCTTGCCTTGCCCTTTGAATCACTTCGATCTTGTAGAGTTGATCCATTCTCCCGGTGTCTGTTGAATTCAACCGGAAAGTAATCCAAGGTTAGTACCACATGACACAACGGGCACCACTTTACACACCACAAATTCCATCATGACAAACTTTGCACCACAAATGGCGTCATATTCACCACATATGGCACCACAATGCACCCAAGGCACCACATATGGCAATCCATTACTTCGCGCCACAAATGGCGTCAAAGACACCACATGTGGTGCAAAATGTGGATCCATAGTGGTGCCACATTAGACACCACATGTGGCACCACAATGCACAGAAGGCACCACATCCGTGGGCATCCACCACCCCATATGTGGCGGATGGCGTGGTGCAATATTTAGCGCAGCAGTTGGCACCACATATGGCAGACAATCCACCATTCACAAGTATCACCATATCTAACACCACATATGACACTAAGTATAGAAACATATAGAAGCCAATTCACTATTCAGTTAAGGTACCACGTTTGGTACTATATGTGACACTACATATGCTACAAACTACATTATTAACATATAATTGGCACCATATGACCGTCACGTAACACATTTGGAGCTACATACCATCATGGAACTGAAATTATCCACCACAACTTCGAAACTAGCAAAGACAAATTTCCTACACATAACTTACAACACACCCAAATGAAGAAGTAAGTGGTGTGCGTGATTGTTCAAGCTTGCTAGACCTTTGCTGGAAAATAACAATTCCAATATTAAATTGCATCATATGGTGGTTCCGGAAGAAGAGGGTTGAAAAGTACCTATTTTTTCGTTGATTTTCCCAGAGATTCTTCTTCTGACTTGAGGAGGCTTGAATTGTGGCCTAGTCATTTCAAGAGAGGAAGCATCATCTGTGGCATGTTGCTCTGCTTCCTCACTATTTGAAATGCTTGCATGCTTCCTCTTACGTTGGGACGGAGAGGCTTCAGACCCTTTTTCTCTTAACTGTTGTCAGAAACTCAACCAGTTTATTTCTTTTCCTTTTGTGTGAAGGTAATACGCAACAACCATAGTCTGTGAGGCCATGCCTCTCCAGGCACACTTCCTGCCTGTGATTTTTTTGTAAAGGCACATATATTCGTTATACCTCTCCTTGCTCAGATTCTTCAACCTGCATGATGAAACAAAATAATATTCTAAACAACAGAGAATCATGGGCATCCCCGAATCTAGAATGCAACCCACCTGTAAGTGGATTTTCCTAATACTTTCGGTCCCCAAACAGACTCGATTTCCTCTTTGTGTGGCGTAATGCTTTTCTTGCCTGTACATTTCCTTGTAGGTGTATCCCGTGGCATTCAAGTCCGGTATGATCAGAGCCATTTCGTGATCGATCTTCTTGCCAGAAATTAGAAATGGTCTTGCCGGATTAAGGGAGCGTGATCAGAGTTTTTGAGGGAAAATGAAAATTCAGAATCAGAAATGGTCTTGCCGGATTAAGGGAGCATGATCAGAGTTTTTGAGGGAAAATGATCGTGTACATTGCTAAATAAGCCTGAATAAGACTGAAAGGACAAAATTTTGAATAAGTAATCATGTGTATTTTTGAAAAACTAACTGCTTCTCGGGTGCAAAATCGGTACTGGGTAGCAGAAATCACCGTCCGGACGCCGCTTACAAGTGCTTAAAATCGGTGTGTTTTAAACACGACGTGCGTGATTGAAGTATTGACATGTAGGGTGCGCGCCCGTCAAATGACAGGCTGAGAGAATCATGAACATGTTTGGTGCCGGAAACATGAATGCCTGTAGCCCGCCATATTCCTGGATGGCGGGCTAACCCATCTTGAATTCAAGCAAAATGGAGGGACTAATTGTTTCCAAGAATTGCCTGAACCGAAATTCAACAATTTGCCCTCAACAATTCAGCAATACACAGAAATCCGGGATAGATGAAACCCAATTCCTCTCCCCGATTCAATTCTGAGCCATTGATGCGACAAGGAAAGAGATCAGAGGGCGAGATTATATGCAAAGAAGGTAGCAATGAAGAAGAATTCCCCTTCTAAAGATTAAGCCTTCAAAGGCGAATAAGAAATTGAGACTGAGTGACCATGAGAATAAGAGAAATTTCAGGAGAAATTTATGAAGTATTCAACCAAATCAGTACAAATATTGATGACAATGACAAAGGCCGCATCCTTGACAGTCTTCTTTGGAGGGCAAGGGATTTACCAATTGCTTCTATAAAGAAATCTAAGCAGGTTACTATGGCCGAGCAAATGGTGAAGAATTTGAAGGAAACAATGCAAGAACATAAGTTTGAGAGGAATTATGACATGCTTCGTGCAAGGAAGTCCACCCTGATAATGGCAGCAGCAGGTACAAATGGTGTCAAGCCATTGAATCAAGCAGAAGTGGCCAGATTGCTCAGCATCCCCAGAAAAACAATTTCAAATGCTTTTCAAAGAAGGGTGCAAGCTAACAAAGGGGAAGGACCTTGGTCAATGTTCAGGAGGAGGAAGCGGATGGATAGCATGTTAGATCACAATAGAGAAGCTGTTATCAAGTTCTGGACAGAAAATACAAGAGTTTCTCCATACAAGAAAGGCGTGAGGAAGTATGTATCAGAGGAGGAATAAAGATGGAACATCCAATTCACCTTCTTGAAGTCAGCCAAGTAAGTATTCATCCTATATTGTAGTGTTCATTATATGTAGCATTTATTTGGCATTCACACGATTTCCCTGCAGTTGCAATTCTACCTCAGGTTTAGAGAGGAGAATCCTCATATCAAAATTGCATTGCAGACTTTTGAGAGGTTGAAACCTAGTTTTGTAAGGAGGATGCGTGAGAGGCATACATGCTGTTGCATTTACCACTTGAAATTTGAATACATCATGCAAGGATTGAACAGGCTGAGAAAATCGGGTGGAGTTCATGACAATTGCAACTGCCACTGTGAGATTTGTGGCCCTGGCCCAGAATGTGCAGCCAAGGAGCATACAATCAAGTGTACCAGTGATTTATGGAGACAAGTGGTCTGCAGCAAAGGTGATGATGAGGAGTGGTTTGATCATAACTGCTTGATGTTGGCGTGTAAAAAATGTGGGTTGGATAGAATTAGAAAATGTCCACAGGAAATGGATGGCACGGGTTCAGTACTAGTTAATTGGAAGACATTTGAAAAGCAACCTGTGGACCAGGACAGAGAATTCAGGGATCCAAGAAAGGCTTTGAGGTACAAACCTGTCTTGAGATTAGTCTGAATGACGAAGTCCCAAAAGAATTTCAAGAGGAAGTGAAGAAGGTAATATCAGATTTTGTTCCACACAATTACATAGCACATTGGCAGGCCAATCAGTTTAAACAGTGTGTGTCATCATTTCCAGAAGATACAATTGTATCTGTTATTGACTTTGCAGAAAATTACAGCATCAAGATCCAGAATGAGCCCCAGTCAATGCACTGGCATACAGACCAAGTTTCTATACTTGTTCACATAACATATAGGCATGACAAAAGTGCTGATATTCTGTTGTCGCGATGCGGAAGAAGACTGTCAAAGAAGAGAAAAAAAAGAAACGAAGGTTGGAGCAGATCGGGAATAGACTCAACAACGGTAGGAAGATCATAAAAGAGACTCACTTTTACATTTCGATGATAAAGTGCATGACTCATTATTTGTGGAACAACGCCTCTGAAGCATGTTGCATGGCTTAAGGAACAGGAAATAGAGTATGAGAAGCATTGGTTTTGGAGTGATGGCTGCTCATCACAATTCAAGTCGGGGAAAACCTTTTTTTTTTTCTTAGGCGGGTACTTCACAATCAATGACAAGGAAATAGTGTGGAACTACTTTGCCCTTTGCTCATGGTAAAGGTGAACATGATGGTGCAGTCTTTGTTATCAAAAGGCTGCTAAGTAAGGAACAACTCAAACCCAATGGTGTGCAAGCCGAGGCATGCTAAAGATATTGTAAAATTTACGTGTACATATTTCATTGATCTACCGGTCGATGAAACAGATGAGATCAAAAGATATTTTTGGGAAATTGAACTTCTTTGTTGTGGCAAACATGGAAGAATATGAAATTGAAACACTCAAAGGCACAAAGAAGATTCATCATGTCGGACACTGTCGCCAGGACTAGACCAAACAGGCTTGCTCGTAGATGCCCTGTCATGTTTTCTCGCTTTCGTTTTGCATGGATCATAATTGGGACTCTGCATCAATACAGTAGATTTGGAAAGTGGGAGGTAACCTGACATAAAACCAGGAGTTGAGAAGAAAAAGGAGACTCTTGAACAAGCCAATGAATGGATCGATAATTTGGTAGAGGTAGGTGACAATTTGCAAAGTGAATCTTTGAGGTAGACAATTGAGGAGGGTGTGGACTTCTACATCCTCAAGTGCCAGAACCCAAATGCACACTTGAAGATTCATACAAAGATGGATGGGGGCAAAAATTTGGAGTGCATGAGGTTATCTTAAGTGGATTGTATTATCAATTCATGGGTAATTTCAAGTATATGTTGCTCACTAAACAACCCGAAGCCTCAGGTACTGACCATGTGGTAAGATATCCTAAAATTGATATGGAAAAAATAGAAGGCACAGACATGTACAGAATTTCACAGGAGACCCATGAAAAAATTATGGCCAGTCTCCCAATAACAATGTAATTCTTTGACACTTAACCAAATTGATGGCATTCTTTTCAAGTGATTTGTTGTTCCAGCACCTAAGCACGTAAGCACACATTTGTATATATATTAATAATAGTGAGGATGCACAAGGGTGGTGTGCATGGACACGTACTTTGAAATGAAGATTGAATTGTTGTTTAAGAATGTACATTTGTGACATTGGAATAACATTCAATTTTTTATTTTGATACCATCACTATCCCAACATTCTTGGCAAAATTATATTGTAAAGGCATTTCCTCGATGTGACATGTGTCAATTCCAATGGTCATACGAATTATTTAAGCCTGGTTACGAATTAATTGTTCTGGCGCGTGTGAGGTTTTTCGTATACTGACGCGCCTAAGCATAGGATTTAAGCACTAGGCCCCTAATCATAGGATTTCAGCTCTTCTTACGCCCTCACGCTACCGCCTTAAGCCGGCAGAATCCGTTTCCAATTCGCCTCACGCTCCGTTTATTTGCAATGGCCTCTACATGCAGCGGAAACCAAGCACCAGAGTATGTGCTTAAACAAGTGCCAGAAGATGCGGATGTCGCTCCGCAATACAAGGGGGCCTACTTCTTCGAGCCGGTTCAGCCAGATTCAAGAACAGACACCGAAGATCGAGAGGAAGAAGAAGGTATTATCTTGTTTTGCATTTTTTTTTTGTTTTGTTTTTCTTTTTCTAACATTGTTTACAGAAGTGGGGCAGGAAGTGGAAGAAGAAGAAGAAGAGGAAGAAGAGGAAGTGGAAGAAGAAGAGGAATCTGAAGAAGAAGAAGAAGACAATTCTGAGGAAGACAATTCTGAGGAGGAAGAGGAAGATGGAGAGGAAGAGGAAGAGGCGGATGAAGAAGAAGAAAAACAAGTTGCTTTTCGGGACTGTTATGAAGAGCGCCCCACTAAGAGGCAGAGGAGGCAGGAATTGGAGGAGAATGTGTGGAGTGAGCCAGAAAGCCCTTGAAGACACTGAAGACACTTCCTTGAAGACACCCCTGTTCAAATACACCCCCAAGACCACCCCGATCAAAGACACCCCGAATCGAAGAAGACCCGCTGAAGGCCTTTTTGTAGAAAAATTTTGTTAATATACAAAAATTTTTGTCTCTCACAATTTTCTCTATACTGTCTCATCTACTTCTTTTCAGCATCACATTTTGTTTTTTCTATTGAGTAAAGAATGAATTCATTTGATGTTCTTACTTCTATTATCCATGCAGGTGGCAAAACATTGAATTCTTGTACAGTCCATATTCTCGCTTTGAATGTAACAGCTCTTCGCTCAAAACACGAAGCACTTTAATTAGTTTCAAAGGTGCTTGTGAGTAAGCTTTGGAATGCAAGAGCACACATGCAATAAACGACTATCGTAAAAACAGTTATATAGCATAACAAAGAAGCTAAGCAAGCGGTCTGAGAACATATATGTTTTCATCTATGAAATGTTATTTTTGTCTATCTATCAAATTTATGAAGTTAAATTCACATGTGGAGTCCATTTAGATTCTCGCTTGAGTGTATGATGCTCTAGCTCTTTCATTAGTTTCAAACACTAAGCACTTTAATCACTTTCAGCAGTGCCAGTGAGTAAGCACTGGAACACACGAGCACTTATGCAATAAACAGCTACCTTTAAATAGTTATATGGCTTAGCAATAAGCACTGCACCTTACCTGCATGACAGTAAGCACATGATGACATTAAGCAACTACATAAAAGTATCTGTCACTGCAAGACAATAAGCAGTATCTGCCATTAAGACTCAAACCATAGCACTTGCAGGCAATTTTTTTTTTTAAGCACTTGATAAGTTTTAAGCATCCCTTTCAGTCAGCATTGAAGTATATATAAACAATATAGCAAAAACTTATAGACAAGTCTGCATTGAACTACATAAACAATATAGCAATAACATTCTTAAATTAAGATAAAGATGGTACATGAAAAGTGTAGGATTCCTTGGCCTAAATAAATGACAAACAGGCCAATAATCATGGAGAATGACAAGCGTCATCACCATAAACCTTCTCCAATTCCTTCTTCACAAACCTGCAGAACTGCAACTGTTTTCCAGAAAGTCTTTCCAAGCATAGCTTCATAATCTTTCTATCTGTCTTAGGCCAAGGCTTGTATCTATGTGTATTCTTCACCAGTGACTTCATTTCTTCCTCAGTCTTGGCCTGCAGTATTTCTTCTATCTTTGGGGTGAGTACTGGAAGCACTTCATCATGGACATCCATCTTGAATGCGGTACCCGAGAAATTTCAGGGGATTTGCTAAGGTAAGACTTGTACAATGAATCATCAAGAAGCAAAGTCTTACCCGAGAATCTTGGGTATGACTCATATATTTTCCCAAGTGGCTTCATCATATTTGGACGGACCCGGGTTTGTTAGGGTGGTGAAAACCGGTGCGCACACATTTTTCTGTCCCCATACAAATTCAAATCTGTCCCTCAAATCTGGACATAGTACTTGCAAACACATCTTCCACATTGGAGAGTTGCATTGATGACCATATACCAACACGACATACGTAACAAAGTCTTCAAGAAGAACAACGCTTCGGGTGCGAATATCACTTTCTTTCTGCTAGTGTATGTCATTGTCAATCCTACTTCCAAGCGTATGTGTTCATTTGCACCAAATGTTTTTACCAACACACCATTTAAATCCAAGACAATGAGTTTATCTTTGGCTGGCAAATCAATATTTAGTACGTTGGAACATCCTGAATACCTACACAACAGGAATTACTACATGAATAAATAGATGAAGATGAAAATGAAAAATGGGTTGAATGTGGAAACCTTTCTGTATCAACAGCAGGATTCTCTGACCTAACAGAATGAACTGGTAATCCTACAGTGAATGCAACAAAAGAAAATCAATAATATTCAATGTTTTAATCAACACTAAGTTGTGGACTTGCCCAACAATGCCCATACCCCCTTTCCAGGGTTATTAATGGCAGAAATCACTTGTTGAAGATCAGGCTCACCTGAACCTTGAGGGCCCTGATTACGCATTTTCTTGAGAACACACCGATATGTGTGGTGTCATGATTGAGACCGCTTCTGCATCTTTTGCATAGCTACTTCTTGTTCTCTTTCTTGTAGCTTTGAACAACTACTTTGCTATCCTCCGGCTTACCCCTCTTTGTTCTTACGCCCTTTCCTTTACGCAAATATTCAGCCAAGTTGCCCTCATCCAGATGGAATTACTCCCTCAACTTCCTTAGGTGCTTCGATTGTGTACAATCGGTCTGTTGTTTTTTCCACAACCGGTGTTGTGTTTCTGACTTCTTCTATAGCTTCTTGGATGACTTCTTGGGTGGTGGTGGTGGTGGTTCTGCATTTGTTGCAATCAAATCGAGTCACAATTGATTTGTACTCCTATAGGACTTTTGCGGTGTGTTGTGCATCTTCAAATGGCACCATTGTCCTTCTTTGAACCCTCAGCGGTGAGACCTCAATTGCGGGGCCGGATTAACACATCCTTTTTGGTGTACTATTTGAAGCACACGCAACATGGCCAAAACCTAGCTCGTCAAATACACCCTCGGCACCTTTCGGGGCAACCATGAATACATTGTCCTCCTCTCAACAATGAACAACAAGCTATATGATACTCATGTTGGCAATTCGATTGCTAAACTAACTTTTGTAAGCTTTAGTGAATTCGGACCACATTAGAACATGTATAAAATGAATCTTCCACTAGCAACTTATCTCGTATAATAGTAGAGATGCTAAATGTTGCAGGAGTATCCATTTTCAGCTTCCACAAATTGTTTATGTAGAAATGCAGGAGTCTCTGTTCTTCTTCGAGAACTTTTAACTCCTCCTCAAGTTTGAGTTTACGTTTGACACGCTCATTAACGGATGTAGGGTTCATTGCTTTTTGTACCTTGTTCTGTGCCAAGTTTCCATCTGGACAGTCTGCTCCAAATCTTTAACTTCTGCCTCCAACTCACATGTTGGATTAAGCTTGAACTCCTCCTGTTTTGTAGCCAAATCATTTGTGGCCTGTCTTAAACTGTTTTCAGCCTCTTCCAACATCATTTTCTGTAATTCAGAGGCCTTCTCATTGCCTTTCAGCTCACTTCCCTCTTGCTTCAGTTCTTTGTGATAAGTAAAACTGATTTTCCAATCTCATCTTTGCATTCTCTAAGGTTTTATGTTTTCATCACATGCACTTGACCTCATTTGATCCATTTTGCCACCTTTGGCTTTGCCTTCATTTCGATTTTTCCTAACATGTGCTACAACATACGCCTCTGTTTTTACTTGTCTATTGTTGTGGTATCTTTGACATTGCACGACAAATGCAGCCCGATTTACTTTGTGTTCCTCGGTGCAAGTATTGATCTAGTGCAATTTTCAAAGCGCAAAAGCAAGGGCAGTTGCTTTCTTACTTCTTTGTTGTGACAATTCTTGTAGATTTTTTCGGAGAGTGTTTCCAACTTCTCTTGAAGATGCTCCTTTGCACAGTGCCATTTTATCTTTCCCTTCTTCAACTTCTTTGTCCAAACAGAATCCCAATCTCGATCCGTGACATTATTTTCCAACCAAGCTTCTTCCTCGTGGGGCTTCACCCCCGAATTGCACAGACCTCTGATGGTGTGAAAATCATCCGCGCTCCATGCCTCCATCGTCAACAGTGAAACACTGATCTGAGTTTTCGCGCCCAGGGGAAAAGGAGGGAGAAGGGCGTGACGGGCTTCGACGTCCGCGAGTTTCAGCACTTAAAGTGCTTAAACGCTTCGCCAAAAGTTGTACCCCACTAGCGATTTTACACCCTCTCCCACTACAAATTCGGTAGTTCCCACCACACTTAGCACCCAAAAATGTGGTGCTAAAATGCACGTTTTTGTTCCACTACAACATGCTTTCACCCGGTATCCAGCATCACCTAGAATTTACTCACGAATAGGCTGATTGTTATGATGCATCACTGGTCCATTCTATCGATGACCATCTTCCACTAGTGCCTTAAAGCTTGACACACGGAGTACTCTCGTGTCGTTAACACTACCTGGAATATGTAGCATAATAACAGGGGGTTTTCTTTGTGTTTTTGTACGCTTTTCACTAAGGTTTTCCTGTGATTTCGTGATGTATTCAAATGGATGTACTAATGCGTACATCTAGAGTGCACCATTTCTGAGCCATTGATTTTAGCCTTTTTTTTTTTTTAATGGTCAACAACCAATGGCTCACAACAAAAGCCCTTTTTTTGTGCGTGTGGTGCATAATGGGCATATGAAGGGCCATTGATTTTAGCCCAACAACCAAGGGCTCACAACAAAAGCCCTTTTTTTGTGCGTGTGGTGCATAATGGGCACATGGAGGGCCATCGATTTTAGCCCAACAACCAATGGCTCACAACAAAAGCCCCTTTTTTGTGTGTGTGGTGTATAATGGGCACATGAAGGGCTTGAAGGGCGCATGTAGTGCAGTTTCCCCGCCGGCAACACATTTCTTATTATAACTTTTGATCCAGAGCTCTGTTTGAGATGATTTTTATTGCTTGGAAAGCTCTCTCCGAGATCTTTTTGATAGTGTATGATATGGATACGTTTGGTTTAGTTATCTATGCTAAAACAACAATGTTTCGGCCGGGTTTGGTAGGCTAACACATCCTACCAGCTGATTAATACAGGATTGCGCTATTGGATATTGTTTTATGGCTCATTCCGAATGAAGCTTGCAAAAACTTACCATGCATTTTTAGATTTTGAGGCAGTTATTAAGCAAATTCCAAGGCTTCTAGATCCTTGTGCTAACGAGCAGAAAAGTTTCCCACTTTGGTTTCTCACCACAAGAATCCATGGAGGCCAAAGGCTGCTGTTAAATTCTAGTTGAAAAATGTTTGTGTATGGGTGTTGCAAACTTTATGACTTTCAGAATAATGGGATCAATCTGCTCTATCTTTATGGTAACTTTTACTTATGTTCTATTTGTTTTATTGTGACCAAATTCAAAAGCTACAGGTGATGAAAGCCTCAAATGAATTCTAGTTTTTTTCTGGTTTGAATTCTAAAATTTTTGTCACCCCGCGAAGTTCCTAAGGCCCGAAGGGGCCAAAAAAAATTTTTTTGCAACACAAACCATTAACATCCAACATATAAAAATTAAATCCCCCAACACATAACAACCAACACATAACAACCATTTACATTAATAACCAACACATAACTACCATTGACATTAATTAACACAACTATTGGGTCCAACGCATTTAAATTAAAATCCCCCTTAAACCCCCTTTGGTTTGGGTGCATATTCACACGGGGGGTGACTCCGGGCAACGAGAGCTGTTGGATAGGCATATTCACCCCTTATTCCTTAATCTACACCGTACGTAAAGTTCCTCGTTTGTGGGGTATGCAAGTACAAAATTTGCTATACTGTATAACAAGAATCGCAAAATACTATAAGATTTCAAGCGAAATACTATATGACGTTGATTTCGTACGTGCAAAATACAATTATGAGGGCTCTCGCTGCCCTACGTCACCCCCTGTGTGAATATGCACCCAAACCAAAGGGGGTTTGATGGGGATTTTAATTTAAATGTGTTGGACCCAATGGTTGTGTTAATTAATGTCAATGGTAGTTATGTGTTGGTTGTTAATGTCAATGGTTGTTATGTGTTGGGGGATTTAATGGTTGAATGTTAATTGGATAAAAATTTTAGAATTCAAACCAGAAAAAAAACTAGAATTCATTTGAGGCTTTCATCACCTGTAGCTTTTGAATTTCATCACAATAAAACAAATAGAACATAAGTAAAACTTACCATAAAGATAGAGCAGATTAATCCCATTATTCTGAAAGTCATAAAGTTTGCAACACCCATACACAAACATTTTTCAACTGGAATTTAAGAGCAGCCTTTGGCCTCCATGGATTCTTGTGGTGAGAAACCAAAGTGGGAAACTTTTATGCTTGTTAGCACAAGGATCTAGAAGCCTTGGAATTTGCTTAATAACTGCCTCAAAATCTAAAAATGCATGGTAATTTTTTGCAAGCTTCATTCGGAATGAGCCATAAAACAATATCCAATAAGCGCAATCTCAGATAATCAACCGGTAGGATGTGAAAGCCTACCAAACCCGGCCGAAAAATTGATGTTTTAGCATAGATAACTTAACCAAACATATCCACATCATACACTATCAAAAGATCTCGAGATAGCTTTTCAAGGCAATAAAAATCATCTAAAACAGAGCTCGGATCAAAAGTTATGATCTGAAATGTGTTGCCGGCAGGGAAACGCACTACATGCGCCCTTCAAGCCCTTCATGTGCCCAACCTGGCCGAAAAATTGCTGTTTTAGCATAGATAACTTAACCAAACATATCCATATCATACACTATCAAAAGATCTCGGAAAGAGCTTTCCAACGCAATAAAAATCATCCAAACAGAGCTCGGATCAAAAGTTATGATAAGAAATGTGTTGCCGGCGGGGAAACTGCACTACATGCGCCCTTCAAGCCCTTCATGCGCCCTTCAAGCCCGTCATGTGCCCATTATGCACCACACACACAAAAAGAGGGCTTTTGTTGTGAGCCATTGGTTGTTGACCATTATGCACCACACGCACAAAAAAATGGCTTTTGTTGTGAGCCATTGGTTGTTGACCATTGAAAAAAAAGGCTAAAATCAATGGCTCAGAAATGGTGCACTCTAGATGTACGCATTAGTACATCCATTTGAATACATCACGAAATCATAGGAAAACCTTAGTGAAAAGCGTTCAAAAACACAAAGAAAACCCCATGTTATTATGCTACATATCACACGGGGGGTGACTCCGGGCAACGAGAGCTGTTGGATAGGCATATTCACCCCTTATTCCTTAATCTACACCGTACGTAAAGTTCCTCGTTTGTGGGGTATGCAAGTACAAAATTTGCTATACTGTATAACAAGATTCGCAAAATACTATAAGATTTCAAGCGGAATACTATATGCTGTTGATTTCGTACGTGCAAAATCAACAGCATATAGTATTCCACCCCCCCTCGGGGTTTGTGAATACCAGCCATGAGATCAAGAAATTTTGTGTGATGATCTGCAATAGCTTGCAGAACCATAGAATATCTCTTTATTCTATCATACCAGTCCACTTCCAGTTCATTACTCGGCAATTCTATAATCACGTGTGTACAATCAATGGCCCCACAACAGTTTGGAAGGCCACGAAGTGACTGGAATCTGGCCATTTCAAATGATGGCTTGATTGGGAGAGCAGTGCATCCACAAACAAGTTTGTGACCCTCGAGACATTTGACTTACCAACTCCAAATTGTTCTAATAATGACAAAAGAGTTTCTGCTGATGCTAGACGTCTCAAACCGATTGCCACTTGTATTCTCACCGACATATGTCTTCCAGGTACTCAAAGGAAATGGTGGATTCCTTTACAAGTCATCAAATAAAAGGTCACAAATGTATAGATAAGTATCAATTGAGACTCGAAACATTTCTTTGAATCGAGCTGGATCCGTATGCATAACAGTTTCTTGAAAATGAATCCACCAATGTTATGATCGAGGCCTTATGTACCATTGGCTGAAATTGCTCCCACTTAGATCAACCTCAATAATGCCAGCATCTGGATGCATCAGAGTTGCTGCAAGAGATGGAGTACTCATGTCCATCATGTGGTTGGATTCCTCAAAGATAAGATGTTCATCATTTTGTCTTTGCTCAAATACCTTCATTTCTGTTTCCATAAAGGACTCGTTAATCAAGGCATTCATATGGTCAATAATTCTGAGTGCCTCTACCATTGCTTCTATCATAGTGGCTAGTATGAATATCAGAACTGCTCGCAGCACAATAGGTGCCATATTGTAAACTAAAAAGAATAAATGCTACAGTTCGAGAAAAGGCCTACTAGTTTACAAAAATTGAAGAAAATGGTGATTCAAGCTAATCAATACCTTTTGCCACTAAATATAAAATTCATCAAGCTAATCAACACCTTTAAAAGAATTTATGATTCTTAAACCTTTGTTTGATTCAGAAAAGCAGTAAAGACATAAGAAAGAGACGGCACGTCAGAAAGGGAATGGAAAAACTTAGATTCTGAATATCAAAATACAAAACTAGAGGGATATTGTGTCCTAGAAATTATGATCCTTAAACCTGTATTTGATTCAAAAAGGATAGAGAAGACATAAGAAAGGGATGGCACATCAGAAAGAAATGGGAAAATTCGGATTTTGAATACCAGAATAGAATACTTAGACATCACAACACCGGGATTCTGCATAACATTTTTGGAGCACTCGGATCCCAGAGTATTACTTGGATTATCAGCGAATACTGGAGCAGCCAGATCCGGAGCTACCGGTCGATTTTAGCCTCCCATTTTTCAAAAACAGAGTCCAGGTTTATTTGTCCATAGGAAAGTGGCAATTTAGGGTCCAGGACGATTTTGCCACGACCTTGCCACGTAAGCGCTTATATCCAGGTCAGACGGGCCCATGGGAAAGCACCCTCAGCATATTGGTTGAGAACATACCTGTTCTTGGCCGATACCGGTTCTAGTGATTGATGGATGGATGGATGGATGGATGGATGGATGGATGGAGAACAAAGCATCGATGAGAGAGCATAGCAGCGATCTATCATTAAGTCTGGCGGCGCCGCTCTAAGAAGTTATGCCTTATAGAAGTGTAATTTTACAGCAATTCGGTCAAGCTGTGTATTGCATTACAATTATAAAATCTCTCCACTAATATTCACTACACAATACAACAAGATGCCAACGCATCAATGGGTTGCACTTTAGAAGACCCATTGATGCGTCCACAACTATGTAAGCTACAAACAAGCCTACATAATACTACACCTACACTATCCAAGATGGGTCTTCAGCATCAATGGCGCTTGCACCACTGTTCTAGAATTCTAGAAATCGAATCTTCAGGCTCAATGGCCTCAACAGAGCCCTCGCTCATTGGCTTCTTACTAAAGAATCTCTGCTTTAAAGCAAGAAGCAAACATACAATATCCAAATCTAGCAGAACAGTCTGAATCAAAAGAAACGAAAACAAGGAAGAAAGAAGCGGATCTGCACAGACCACAAAACCTCTCCTTCCATTTCTAAAATCTGGCGAGATCTACACAGCAAATCAATACTCTAGCGCCCATATTCTCGCACAAAATTAACGTCCTCTGAGTGGCATGATCATGCTTCATGGAAGTTATGCTTCATGGCTTCACAACCTTGCAGATCGAGATTTTATTTCTAGACTACTGCTGCCTGAGCCTAAAAAGCATGCAACTCAACCCAAAAAAGCAAGATGCTGCCGCAGAAGAACCTCTATCAGAAGCACCATCTGCTTTGCAATTTTCTAGTCCGCGCCTGTGATACTCTGCTCCTTCCTAGTTTTCGAACACCTCATAAGCCAATAACCCAGGATCAAATGTGGCAATTAAAGAAACTAAAAGAAGATATGCTTCAATGCAAGCTCCTCTAGACAAGGACCCGGACAATTTGTGTGCTCCCACCAGCATGATCATGGAGGGTGGGATTTGTTCTATAGGGATGGTGGAAATTTGAGTGTCTCTGTAGAAGTCTACATGATTCTCAGGCTGCTGAATGTTCCTGGCACTGACCCAGCACTTCAAAATGCTTGCCGATTCATTTTGGAGCATGGTGGCATTAGCGGGTGCTTGGTATTCACCAAGCTCAAACTTGCCCTCCTTGGCTGCTTTGATTGGAGTGGCATTTCTTCCATCCCTCCCTGGATCATGCTTTTGCCAATTTAGTTTCCTTTTAATGTCTACGACATGGCTAGTTGGGCCATAGCTGCACTGTCGATCAAAAACTAGTCCTCAACATAAATCTTCCTTTGTCTCTAGATGAACTCTACACTGAAGGCCGCAAAACTGTTGGCTATAGAATGCCACATAAAGGCACATGGGCAGACGTATATATTTGTATGGATCATGCTTCTAAGCTTTCAAAAAAGTATAATATGGTGCCTCTGAGAAATAGAGGGATTTAAGCTGCCAAGAAAGTGCTAGACCGAAGGACAGGCATCTGATCCAATTGTGGAGACTGCTTTCAAAGCATGGCAAAAATTCTTTGCCATCGAGACAAATGACGAGCTCCGAGTGCAGTAGAAATTCACTTAGGTTCTTTGGGATACTGCCCATGTAATTCAATCCCTCGTCAATTCTGGGATCAATCCAGATCATCCTACAATTCAAAGGGGTCAGAATTTTTGGTGCGACAGAAGGTTGTGCAACGTGGGGATTGGGTATGAGAAACTAGTGAGAAAAGGCGGGAGGATGGAGATTCCAATTCGAGAACCAGGTATATCCCCATATGGATGATTCTCTTGTTGTTGTGATGGCCTTGCTCCCAATTAATCTTCCAGATAATCCCAGCAAGGATGAGGCAATCAATAGAGCTGTGGATTGGATTCAACATATCTTGCAACTATTATTCACACAAAGGGACACATGCATGACAATGGTATAGAATTAATTCGAATCATAAGTCAATTCATGCTTCATTGGTGGCAACCATTTATATAGTTTGAGGATCTATCCATTTTCTTATGTTTTTTTGGTTTTGAGCAAGTTGACCTTTCTGCTATTGAAACCTATGTATAATATCTAATATTTAATGTGTAATAGTTGTATTTGGATGAGTATACGTGATAAGTGAAAGATATTGAATAGATTATTCTCATTCACTATGCTTGTTTGAGTACATGACTATCAAACTTGAATGATGGATGTTGACCATGTGAGGGCATACCACAAATTTGATTCTTAGATGGGGTGTACTAGGCAAACTAACTCTTGGAGGTCACCTGCAAGTGAAATACGCGCAGACATATGCTTTACAATTTTATATCAATGACATATGTTGCCTCCAAAAGTCTTCCTTTCTGAGCAACATTTTTTTTTATCCCAGATTCTTTAGGTCAGCATTTGTACTGAAGATTTTGTTGTTTTCAATGTCAAGCCCAAGCCCTAGAAATATTTTCTCCATCCTTTTCTAGAGAGAAATGCATATATAGTTTGTTAATGCCTTACTTCCTTGTTTTTTCTCTCTAGTTGTTCAATTGTTCAGCATAGGAGGCATAAAAAATGGATATGGAATGGCATATATCACTGTAATGTGAAATGTTGACAGGGAAACCAGGTCAATCATGTCGATTAGTGATGTATGGGGCATCTAGTTCTTAAGGCCATTCATTGTCATCCGATTTTTTCTCATGAAATAACTTGAAAAGCAATTAATAGTTAACGTTATTGAGCATAGAATTTCACATTTTAACATCAGGTTTTCTTTAGAGAATTAGTCTAGAAGTTACTAAGGAAAACAATGTATGATCAATATGCATCCACGAACAAAATAAGTTTTATAACTTCGATCAATGTATGGTCAATGAGATTATACGAAAAATAAGTTTTAGAATTCCGATGGTAATCACAAAACACTTGTAGCTAAAGAATATGGCCAAAACTCAAACTTCTTGCTTTAGCAATTCTGGGGGCCATGTACAAAATAAAGAAGAGAGAAGAAATTTTGAAAAAAAGCAAGGCAGCAGTTGCATCAAATGGCATTCTTAGCAGATTGTTGTCCATAAAATGCCAACTTCACACCATCACATCGCTGCATAACACAAAGAAGAGAATGTGAACGGTTTATTGAATTTTGAAAGTGGATTTCACTATTCAAAAACATGTGTTACATAACACTTGTATATAACATATGTAAAGGGTTTAAAATGAAACAGTGGAATTCAGGGTTAGTTTGTGCGATTTTAAAAATAATAGTATTGCTCATTGAACATAATTCATCGTTATAAATCGAGTGCCTAGGGCTTCTTGATGTTTAGAAAACTGGACTAGTGAGCTATATTGAGGGCTTTATCACATGATCTAATATTCACATTGTGGTGGCATAAATACCACAGTGACAGGATATAAGCATAGGTGATGAGTAAAGTATGGTAGCTATTTAAGATAATGCTATTTAGGATTATTCATTCTGTATTCCTTTATAAGCCTTTTCGACAAATGGTCATGTATAACACGGATAAGATAGCTTTGATCTGCATCTGAAATGTAACGTGTTACTTGACGTACGATGAATCACTAACTGAGTGTAATATTCTTTGCATGATGCGAAAATAAAATTGCGGAGGCAACAACTTGCTTTTTATATGAAAGCAATTGAACATAAGCATTAGCATGCTTGGATTATTTTTACTAAAATGCTTTTCCCTGTATGTCTTAAGTGCTTGATGTTTAAAATACAGCAAAGTGCATAGATGAGTATATTTCTATTCGTGCAAAATCATTGGAGAACAACGAAACACCTCGTTTGGTAGCAATTGTGGAAAGAATGTTGAATAAGTAAGTCTTAATTACTGTTATTTTTTTAAGCATCTGCTACAATGCCTCTGTCCCACAACATTCCTTTCCAAGTGCATGCCGAATGGCAAGTTTCCGCAAGCAGCGGGGATCTCTATAGAGTGCCAAAGACTGGATAAGCTTGAGGAAGCTATAACAAAAAGTGATTCCACAAATCTGATCATTAGCTCAATAAGAATTCACAAAATAGGATAGCCAAAAGTTTTCAAGCAAAAATGATCCTTCTTGCCCTTCAACATGAGACAGAGATGAATGCCCTTGTTTCCAAGACTGTTAAAAGCAAGCCTCCCAAAACTGCTTCGCCAGATCGTAGCCCCTATGTACCTCCTTTGATTAAAGAAGAAAGAAAGCCTCCAGCAACAAGTAGAGCACCTGCAAAAGTACCATGATGTCACTTTTCATACATTAACACTAAAATTTCTTTCTACAAGCTGAAGAAGCACGGTCAGTTCCTCCTAGCATGGATAGACATGACTCTTGGATTGCATAGCTATCTACCTTCCACAGAAATCCCAAACAGTCTCTACCGTCTAAGAAATCCCAAACAATCTCTAAACAATCTCTGTCGTCTAAGTATCACAAAGTGTCACAAAACCCTAATTAATCCCAGACAATTGCAACCGCGTATTTAGAATATTTTATGGGATATTATATTCAAATCAAATCGAGGCCTTTTATTAGTCACTCCACCCTCCAACAAGAGGGTTGCCCCACATGCAGAAAGCAACTTCTATCACACCCACTCGGATGTGGATAGGCTGGATCCCTATGTCGATCTATATGATGACATACAGCAGCATAAGCAGTTGGGCAGTGTCATACTCCTTGGAGACTTCAATGCACGCACCGGGGTAGAACAACCCATGAGATTTGATCCCTTGACTGATGATATATTACAGTTGCGTCCTGCAGAAGGAGCTTGGCCACGGACATCAGATGACGACAATCAGGTCATGCGCTATGGTCGACAGTTGCTTTTGCTCTGCAGTATCTTTGACCTGGTAATCTGCAATGGACTGGCACAGTGGCCTTCCACCCGCAAGAGCACTTGTAGGCAGGAAAACCAGGGGGGCGGATCTAGTGTGGTGGACTATGTGTTGGTGCCGGAGCAAGATATGCATGTCATCAAGCACTTTCAGGTGGGAACAACTAATAGGGATGAAGAGATCGACTCAGACCACTCACCACTTTACTTGAAGTTGGCTTGGCAGGTTGTGCGAACCCCCGGTGCAACAACTCCTCACATGCCTCAGCTGCGACTGGATTATGAACATGCAGGGGCTTATGCCCAGATGCTTATGGATGACCTGGCAGAAATTTTGCAATATCCTACACTAGAGCAACAGACAGGCCGGCTGACTGATGTGCTTAGGACTGCGGCAGAGAGATGCTTTGGGATAAGCCGCCCGCGACAGTGAAGGAATTATGAATTCAAGTCAACACCAGATAGAACTAGATGCTATTCCTATAAGCAATGTAAACTTAGTTTTACTTCAATGAATATCAAATACATAAGATATTCAAAATACAATGGTTGAGACAATCGAAAACCACTTAGATTATTATAACTTAGTTTCGATAGCCCAAGCCTGCTCCAAGTGAACAGCTATATCACCATTCTGATCGACACAAACCCTATGTAGTTCTGCTTACATTTATAGGGCAAGAATCCGGCCGCTTAGGCCCGATCCCACCGATCAGAGCAATGCTGGATTGATCTCCATTGCATCCGGAGGTTTCCATAATTTGAATTCCATCTGGCTCGAAACTATTGAACCGAGATGTTTAACTTTGACCCTAATGTAATAATATAATCTTGTGAACCATGGAACCATTAAACGTTCTTGTAAATATAAGGTCATGTGACCATTAGGTATCTCTGAGAGTTCTTCTGTGTGCAACCATATGAACATTATGCATCCCTGGGTAATCTTCTGCCTGTGACTATGCAACCATCATATATATCTGAGTGTTCTTCTGCTCACTGTGTTCTCTAGAGAATTAGCATGAATTTCCTTCATTCCCCTTCATGCTAATTTTCTTGAATTCCCAGTCTGTCTTTAAATTTCTGAAACTTAGCTTCTGATAGACCTTTGGTTAATATGTCTGCTACTTGTTCATGTGTAGAAATATATTCAACTGTCACCACGCCTTTTGCAACCAATTCCCTAATGAAATGAATATGCAATTCAATATGCTTAGTCCTTTGATGTAGCACTGGATTCTTTGTAATTGCTATGCAACTCAAACTGTCAGAGTAGAGTACTGTAGGCAACTTCTGAATAACCTTCAGTTCATTGAGCAATCGTCTAACCCATGCAATCTCCTTTGCAGCTAGTGTTGCAGAATTATATTCTGCTTCAGCTGTTGACATAGCAACACATGATTGCTTTTTGCTTTTCCAAGCAATAGCTGCTCCTCCCAACATCAAACAAAATCCAGAGGTTGATTTTCTTGTATCAATATCGCTGCCCCAATCAGCATCAGCATACCCCTTGAGTATTAGATCATTGTTGTTGAATGTCAATCCCTGATTTTGTGTATACTTAAGATATCTGAGCACTCTTTTTGCTATAGTCCAGTGTTGCCTGCCTGGATTGCTACAAAATCTGCTTAGCAAATTAATTGTGAATGCTATTTCTGGCCTGGTACAGTTTGATATGTACAATAAACATCCTATGAGTTCCATGTATGGAACTTTTTCCATTTCCATTACTTCTTCTTGAGTTCGGGACTGTGTGTTCTTGATAATTTCAAACCTTGAACAATTGGAGTTCTGGCAACATTGCAGTCCTGCATATTGAACCTTTTGAGCATGTTCACTATATTGCACGTTTGAGAAATTTTCAGAATATGTTCTCCTCTATTCCTTGATACCTCCATTCCTAAGAATTTCTTGAGTTCCCCCAGATCTGTCATTCTAAATTTGCTGGTGAGAATTTGCTTGCAGTGATTTAGTATTTCCATATCACTAGGCACTAGAATATTGTCATCAACATATAAAGCTAGTATGCAAAACTGACTTCCTTTGTTGAGAATATACAAGTTTCCATCATTTAGAAACTTTGTGAAGCCTTGATCGAGAAGATACTTATCTATGCATTCATACCACATTCTGGGAGACTGCTTTAGGCCATACACAGCACGATTTAGTTTCCAGACCATGCCTTCCCCTGGGGCTTCAAATCCTGGTGCTTGCTTCATGTATACATCATCCTTTAACTCTGCATTCAAAAATGCTGTGCTTACATCCATGTGGTGTATATCTAGATTATGTGCATTTGCAAATGCCAAGAGGATTCTAATGCTTGTCAACTTCACTATGGGAGAAAAAGTCTCCTCATAATCTATTCCTTTCCTTTGGGTAAAGCCCTGTGCTACCAGCCTAGCCTTGAATTTTTCTTCTCCATTAATGCCCCTTTTGATTTTATACAACCACTTGCTGCCTATGATGTTTTTCTTTTGGTACGTTTGACAACATCATAGGTCTGTGTTCTTTTAAAGGCTGCAAGTTCTTCAATCATAGCATCTTTCCATTGTCCTGCATGTTGAGATTTCATAGCCTCCTCATAAGATTGTGGTATATCAGGGTCAAGCATTGCCATTATTTGATGTATATCTAGTTCTTCTTTATGCAACCTTCTGCTCCTACCATGCTCAGTCTTGCCATACGCATCAGGGTTAATTTTCATTGTCTCCATTGTCCCCTTTAGATGTTCTACTTCTGTCCTTCTTTTCCCCTTATCCTGCGCAAGTTCAATATTATGAGAATGATCTGGCTGGTCTGCATTGTCTTCCCCTTCGACATTAGAATAGTCTTGCTGGTCTGCATGTACATTATCTTGTCCTTCAATTGATTGCTCTTTTTCTGTCTCAGCAGCCTTATGCTCTGTATTTGCTTGCTCTTCCTGAGTGTTATTTACTAGGTCATCATCATCAGTATTATTCAAGCTATTTGACTTGACCAAATCATCACTCGAATAATTGATGTCTTTACTTAATGCCTGCTGTACTTCAGACCTGTTTCTGTAAACTATCTGCTCATTAAAAATTACATCCCTGCTAATGATTATTTGCCTTTTTTCAGGATCATACATCCTATAAGCCTTTGCTTGTTCATCATACCCTGCCAAGTAGCACTTGATAGCTCTATTATCTAGTTTTTTTCCTCAATTCCTTAGGGATATGAGTATATCCCAGGCAGCCATAGGTTTTGAATAGTTCATAAGATGGCATACTTCCACTCCACATTTCTTGAGGTGTTTTCCCCTGAATACTTGTGGAAGGTAGTTTATTTTGCAACAATACAACTGTTTTAACAGTCTCTTCCCACAAATAATTAGGCATACCTGAGTGCTTGAGCATTGATCGAACAGCATTGAGAATGGTCCTGTTTTTCCTCTCTGCTACGCCATTTTGCTGAGGAGTGAACCTACATGTCAATTGCCTGCGAATTCCATGATCTCTGCAGTGTTTGTTAAATGCCCCTGATAAAAACTCACCACCCCTGTCAGATCTAACACATTTAATCTTTTTTCCAGTTTGTCTTTCTACCTCTTGTTCAAACAATTTATATGCTGAGAATGCTTGATCCTTATGCCTTAATAGATAACATTTGGTTTTCCTTGAAAAATCGTCTATGAATGTGATAAAATACCGCTTCCCAGTCAGACCTGTAACATTGATGGGGCCACATAAATCAGTATGTATGAGTTCGAGAATTTCTTTGGCCCTCTTGTTTGATTTAACAAATTTTAGTCTGGTATGTTTACCCAGCATGCATCCTTCGCACACAAATTCCTTTTCTCCTTCTTCTTCAGCCACAATCAAATTATGTTTGGCCATGTATTTGAGATTATTTATGTTGGTATGCCCTAATCTTTCATGCCATCTCCTGACAGTTGGAACAGATATTGCATTGATCGAACCATCACATTTTACATCATTTAATGCAAAGAGGTTTCCCACTCTTCTAGCTAAAAATTTCAATGTATTATCCAAATAGATGTTACATTGAGTTTTCTCAAAGCATACTTTATATCCAAGATCGACAAGTTGACTGATAGAAATCAGATTTCTAATAATTGAAGGAACACATAAAACATTCTTTAAATCTACTGGCTTTCCAGATAAATCAAAGATCTCAAGAATTCCAGCCATTTTGACTTTTTGTAAGCTGCCATCTCCCATTTGTACATAACTGGACCCTTTGACCACTTTCTCCTTGAGTTTGTCTGAGTTTTTAATCACTGATCTTTCAGCTCCTGAATCTAGAACAAACAATTCATCTTTAGAATCCAGTTCTTGGATTGACAATGATTTGCTAATATCAGAATTATTAGGGCATACCTCAATATTTTCGTCCTCAACTTCCTCCTCCTCAATGTTGACATTTTTTGCAATGTTTACTGCAGGATTTCTTCCTCTCCCTCTTCCTCTAATGTTTTGATTTTTTCCTCTTATGAAACTTCCCCTGAAATTATCAGTGCCTCGGCCTCTTCCTCTATTCAAATCTTTGGGACTTGAACAATTTACTGCCATGTGGCCATAGCCATTGCAGTTATAACATTTGTTCTCTTGTGCCCTCTTTGGACAATTATTTTTTAGATGCCCATATTGGTTGCAAATATAGCATGGCCCTAATCTGCTCCTATCAGAGGTTTTATTTTTCCCTTTTCCAGCAAATAGGATTTCAGTGTGATCACCATTATCACTAGTCAATGATTTTTGTTCCAATTCTGTTTTAACCATCAGCTCAGCATGGTCTCTACTTTTTGCTACATTCCTCACTAAAGTGGACAAATGATCAAAATTTGAAAATGCACGTGCTATGGTCATTACCTGATAATCTTGAGTAATGCTTGTGCCTGCTGCCTCCAGATCTGCTACCAGATTGTCCAATTTCTGAAAAAACTCAGTGATGTCATCATTATCATGGAACTTCAAGTTCCTTAACTCCCTATCAAGTACATCCAGCTGAGAGGATGTCTTATTTTCATATGTTTTTATCAAGTAATTCCAAATGCCCCTCGGGACATTCCCCTTACTTTTAACAGTATGCTAGAACCTAGCTTAACTGTAAGTATACTCTTTGCTTCAATTAATTTAGCAACATTACTCGTATCAGCACTAGTTACCTCCTTGGAACTAGATACACCCTTCCCTTTTGAGCTAGAGCTCTCAGCAGCCTCATTTCTGCTATTTGTCTCACTGTCTTGTTCACCTTCTTCAATGTCTCCATTGACATAGGTCCACAAACCTTCAACTTCCAGAATTTCCTTAATCTTCTCTTTCCACACTTGAAATCCTCCTGTACCTTTGAAAACATCCACTGCACTTAGTAAGGAAGCACCTAGTCTAGTTGACATGTTCCTGCTCTGATACCAAATGAAGGAATTATGAATTCAAGTCAACACCAGATAGAACTAGATGCTATTCCTATAAGCAATGTAAACTTAGTTTTACTTCAATGAATATCAAATACATAAGATATTCAAAATACAATGGTTGAGACAATCGAAAACCACTTAGATTATTATAACTTAGTTTCGATAGCCCAAGCCTGCTCCAAGTGAACAGCTATATCACCATTCCGATCGACACAAACCCTATGTAGTTCTGCTTACATTTATAGGGCAAGAATCCGGGCGCTTAGGCCGGATCCCACCGATCGAGCAATCTTTGGATTGATCTCCATTGCATCAGGAGGTTTCCATAATTTGAATTCCATCCGCTCGAAACTATTGAACCGAGATGTTTAACTTTGACCCTAATGTAATAATATAATCTTGTGAACCATGGAACCATTAAAGCGTTCTTGTAAATATAAGGTCATGTGACCATTAGGTATCTCGAGAGTTCTTACGTGTGCAACCATATGAACATTATGCATCCACGGGTAATCTTCTTTGTGACTATGCAACCATCATATATATCGAGTGTTCTTACGCTCCTTTGTGTTCTCTAGAGAATTAGCATGAATTTCCTTGAAGACGGACCTCCGGGAACACAACCTTCCCCGTAATCAATGGTTTGATGCGAGTGCAAGGAACACAAATCTTTGGTTCCGCCAAGTCCACGGACCACGCTTCGCCCACATGCGGTCGAACGATCGCATCTTCCTTAAAGCTAAGAAAGCCGGTACATTGCGGCGCATCAAAGGGAAATGTTTTACCTCACGGAATGTCACCCGGGACCTTCCGGCGAAGGGTTCTTAGAAAGCCATTACAACCCGCGGAATTCACTCCCGGCGATGGAGGCAATACTTGCAACAGCTTATCGACCCTCCGGGGTGCACATGCGGCATTACCCTTGCAAGAAGGCCCGGTCTTTGGAAATCACAGATCGGACGTGGAACAAGGCTTACGGCGTCTTGCCAATGGGAAAGCTCCGGACTTGGATGGTATGCGAGCGAGAATTGCTTAAGTGGGCGAGGCCGTCCATAATACCCGGTCTTGGCCGCCTTGTTCAGCGAGGCATTACGGGGAAGGCTTCATTGCGGTGGACCAATAGCGAGTTGTTCCCATCTATAAGGCGGTGACCCACCTTTGCCCGGCCAATTACCGAACAATCATGGTCGGTTCGGTGTTTGCAAAACCGCTTCTTTGGGATTCTCGAGCAGTGATTGGCGAGGCGGGAGGCGAGAGGTGCGGGCCCTCACCCAGGCGAGGATTGAGACCCGGCACTCAACCATTGACCACATCTTCCGTTGCGAACTTCGATTGAAGGCAGCGGAACCCGCCGTCGGGATCTATATTGTTGCTTTGTGGATTTTGCGAAGGCGTTTGACAACGTGCCTCGGGGAAAAACTATGGGCAAGGCACCTTGGTGGGGGTTCTGTAGATTTGCGAGAATGCGATTAACACGAGCTATATGAAAGATGCTTGGGTCGGGTTGCGGTGAGACAAGCCGACCATTTGATAGTAGTATCGGGGTTCGTCGGGGATGCCCTCTCTCCCCAACATTGTTTGGGCTTTACATTGATCAATTGGAGAGAGGCTTGGCGATAATGGGGGCGATGGAGCTCACCTTCTCTATCGGATCATCGGGGCCGGTTAATATATCGATGATGTGGACCTCCTAGCTTACACACCAGCGGACATGCAGCGACATCTCGATGCCACGGACACATTACGTCAGCGATATGCGTGTCAACCTGGCCAAGACTAAGGTGGTTTTCATATCATCTTCACGTCGCCGTAGGGTCCCCTCCTTCGATTACCAAGGCGAATGTGGAAGTTGCATCCACGTACAAGTATTTGGGAGTGGAGTTTCCTTCTACTATGCCTTTGGGACACATCCATACGGCTCTGAGTGGCAGGTGGAAGGCACTATATGTAATGCAAAACAATAGTCATAGAGCGGAGTTGTATGATTGGGCCCATCAGTCCACACTGTTCAAGGTCTTAGTAGAGCCCTGTCCTTTTATACGGGGTGGAAGTATGGGGCCCAGTAGTATCACTTGCTACTTGGAATGACTTGGGGCAGTCGAGAAAGCCTTCTTAGAAATGCGAGCACTAGGGGTGAAGTCCACAGTCCCATATCAAATTCTACTCAGGGAGGCGGGATTCTTGCCTCTTGAGGGTGACCCTTGATCGCCACATTGTCTACATTTCGGAGAAGGTGGTCAATATGGACGATGCTCGTCTCCTAAACTAGCTTATATCATGGCAATGGGGCATAGCGCCTCAAGGCCCTCTTGGAGGGAAAAAGAGAGCTCAATGGTTGGTGGGGTGCATACATGTGCAAAGCAGAGGTGATCACCATAGCTTGAGGCAATATCTTGGCGCTTGCTTCCTCGGCAAGCTTTGGGATGCCAATGCCCTTGAACATGTCAAGGCAAACATACTACCGGCACCACATAAATCCCACATTGGAAGCGAGGCCCGCAATGCTATGCGTACCCACTTGCCCATGAAAAGGCACAAACTCATTGCCTCCATTCGCGCGGGGGCACATCATCTTCGAATTGAGGCAGGCGGATGGATTGGTGAGCCCGCGCCGGGGACGAGCTCTGTCAATCTTTGCCAAATGGGAGTCATTGAGGATGAATCTCATACCCTTCAAAATTGCCCAAAGATATGATCAAATTCGGGACGCTATCTTTGAGTTGGTGCGGCACGGCCAACCGTTACATGTGACATTGAGCACGGAGATCCGATGGGTGTTAAGATCATACCGCCGGGAGGTTATGGACATGCGAGATCGGCTATGTCCTCGGGCACACACTTGACATGTATATAAGCATTGATGTATACTTATGCGGTTTGATAAACATTCTTAATGCGCCACGGTTTTCCCTCAAAAACCCGCCGGTGAGGGTTTTTAACGGACAAGTAATAAGTTTCTTTGCGCTCCTTATGGGTCCCATAGGCCGATTGGCCTCAGTGGACGATAAAAAATCATTCTCATTCTCATTCCCATACGGGCAACCCAAAAAATTGGCAAGTAGTCTAGAAAATGGTACTAATCCCGACCACGTTTCTAGATAGGATTATGACTTTGACATTGCATGATGGGTACAACATTGACATAGCCAGACCACTACAATAACAATGGTTAGCAAGTTTGTCCTAGAAACTGAAATTTCTGCACTTATGTACGAGTTGCATTGATGAAATACAACTCTAAGTTAAGTGGAGGACAAGGGAAATGAGTGAAGGTTCTATATAAGCACACCAGCCATAAGTCAAACGTACTCTACCTGACATAAAATTTTTGAGCCCTTGATGCCAGCCAGATCTGCCCGAATACTTGCCGAAGCCCATGTTCTGCTTAGCAACCATTTACTTTTGGTACGTGACATTTATTCTCTAGCAGTGGTGCAGAAGCTCGACAACACTGTAATTTAAGTTGTCTTTGTTCTACATATGGGGTCAAAGCATTATCTTCGAGTTTTTTATCTACACGAATTTGTTTTCGCTGCACGTATGTAAAGTCAAAAGTGTACAGCATATATGACATGATTTTCGGCTCATACCAGCGACATTTTTAGTTCAGAAGGCAATAGTTCATAATTGCCACTCAAAGCCCAGAGATCGATTGCAATTGTAAAGGCTGTGTTTTCACATGTTGTCATTGATAGCATTTATACTTGCTTGACGCAAGGTTGTTAGGGATGGCTTTGTCAATTAATGCCTTAGAAAAAGTTTGGGACAGAACTTACTCTGGAAAAATCATACAATCTACTATAGCATTACAATTCTCGAACCCAAACAGACGCAATATGTTTCTGGAGTTGAATAACAATTTCAAGCAATGCAAGATGTTCACTAATCCAGTGAACTTTTTCTTCTACATGAAATAATGGATATCCTAGTACCCTCCAAGACATTGAATTGCTTGGATAATATAAGATAACTTAATCCTAGAAAGTGGCCTGGTACTTACAGGCTTTGAGACATCTCCAACTCTTCCATCATTTCCAGCAAGAATGCAATACTTGTCCTTGCGAGTTAAGTTGGTACATTTGAAACCAAGAGAATCTGCAAGCAACTTCTGCACATGATTTGCAACTTCATGGCTAGATTTTCCTCCCAAACAAGTCTCTTCTCTAGGCAATTGGTCCAGAAATGTAACTTGGTAAGAAGCCCAAGGGTTCATGAAGAAAAAGAAGGCATCAAATGCTTTCCAACCACGAGCAGTGGTGCCATGGAAGACGCTCAACTTAGGGCTCACAGAAACAGGAACAATCTGATCTGTCAACTCTGCAAAGAGGGCACTGAACCTTAACAGAAATGGCTCCCTACAAGTAGTACCCTCTGGGCAGACTGCTAAATTACCTTCTTTGAGTAGAGATTCCATTTTTTTGGCATCCTGAGCCTTGCATCTTGTAAGTCTAATAGTCTTAATTGGAGACATAAGCTCTGAAACCCTGCTCAAACTGTATGTTACAGCAGTTATATTTTGCCCCATTGCAAATGATATAAAAACTGGATCAAGCAGGGTTTTGTGAGAAAGGACTAGCAAAACTCCCTTTTTTCCATCGGTTACTGCAGGAGGAGGATTTCCTTTTATAGTTACAGATACTCCAAGCAAAGCCTCAACAGGTAAAACCAGTCTTTTTGGAAGAGTAACTCCAACCATCATTCGAAATATTGCTAATGGCAGAGCAATTGGTATCCACAGTAGAAGAAAAATGGAACACAGAAAAGTCGGCCTATGCACCAATCTGCCATCATGGAAAATCAAAGGTTTTAGGTATTCATCCTTACGCACAGGTTCAACCTTTGTGGATGGAACAACGTACCCTTTCTGACAATGCAAAAAGCCGAACATGAGATTCACATGACAACAGATAATTTGGCATGGAAAAGACGAAAAGCCTCACCTTACATAACAACATAAAATCATGGTCTTCCTTTTGATCGCCAAGTCCAATGTCCGGCAATTTGTCGCCCAAGGCCTGTTTTAGAGCTTGAGCCTTATTCTTTCCCAACAAGACTGGCCCCTGCACTAATCCGCTGCATATTCCTGACGCTGTTACATGCATTTCTGTAGCCAAAACATGGCGCACACATAGATAATCCTTCAAAAATGCTTGCACCATGATTTTTGGAAGGGATGTAACCACATGCCGACTATTGCAAGTCTTAAAAATCTTGTAAGAATAAGAATGGAGATCTTCTAGAAAAAACTTTGGAAGCACGCCCCTTGCCACAGATTCTATAGTAGAAATCCTTAGCCCAGCAAAGGCTATAAACGCAAACAATCTCACTTCCAACGCTTCTGATACAAAATAATTAAGAAACCAAGCCACCGGAGCTACTAACAAAAGAATCAAAGCCCTAAGAGGGCTTCCAGCTTCTATAGCCATGATCATAAAATAAGGAAATGTGCTTTTCGACCTGAGCAAAGTGCCATCTAGATCCGAAACGACGCTCTGCTCCGGCGAGGCTTTCGCATTCATGACAGATTCAAAGGCCTCAAATTCATCGGTTTTGCCAAGATCACTTGTCTGCTGAGCCTTAGCGACGGAATCTTCGAGCTGAACGTAAATCATAGCTCCGGCGTTTTGGGGCACTAAGAAAATCCCAAAATTTGGTGACGATCCATTAAATGCGAGGGGATGCGTTGGAGCTACGGAGTAAAGAGGAGCATCGGGAAGATGGGGAATGGCGATGGAGCCATGGCCATGGCCGGAGCAGAGGAAGGACCACGATCACCATAGCCAGCAGCTTCTCTGTCTTAAATTGAATTATGCGGGTTGCATATTCAAAGGCAGTTGGGCGGTAGTAAGACTTACGCCAACGTCTCCTAAATGCAGCGGCTTCCTCCAGATTTAGGATTGCCGCCAAATACGGCATATACGAATGTTGGTGCGATAACGTAGCCCTATTACCGCCCTAGTTCCCGCCTCTAAAATGTAACTTCGAACTTCTTGCACATTTTTTCAAAACCAAAAACTGTCCAACCATTCTTTAGGGAAAAAAATATTATCTATCTCATCCAAGGAAAATCAACAGTATACCATCCTTGCATTCTATTCTCTAGAGTCCAATGATCCACGATAATTTTATCATGATCTGCATTCAACTATCAAATAACACACATCCAAACATCTGTCACACCCATATGTATCATAATCTAATCACAACCGTATCGGACCAGTATCATATTGTGCTTTAACATACCTACGCCCCCATTTCTATGGACCGATAAATGTTGGTGTTGTGTATATATCACACACATCACAAATAGTTGCTTTGCACGTGGAAAATAACGGTGTATAGATATAATTCATTAAAGGTAGGGGGTGAAAATAGGGTTACCCTAGTTTTGGTGGTACCTTTGCAGGGTATTCTTTCTGACGGAATCACCAAAATCGCGCAGTAACTGCGCAGTCATGCTGACTGCGCCCAACCCTTAGCCATTTTTTTGCGCAGATTTTTGAGCGTGGTTGATCCAAATCGGTTTGAGTGACTTCCATCATGGTCGGAATGAGAGGGATTAGAGGAACTGAACCTGCGAATCAAAAATCTGCTCCAACGCCTCCGGATTTAACCAGTTATAAGAGGGCATAAAGCTGCCCTCAAAATACGCAGTAACTGGATTACTGTGCAGTTTGGTTGAGTGATTCTGCCGATTATGCTGGAAGGGATACCCTACGAAGATATCTTTAAAATCAGGGTAACTTTATTCTCACCCAAGGTATGGCAATGGCCTTCATCTTAAGGGGCCCTAAACAATGACGTTGATAAAATTTATTCCTTGATGCTTGTCATATAGATAGTTGGAATGTCGTGTACGCCTCATGTAACGTTTTACACCATGATACGAATAGCACATGTTCATCTATGTAGCAAAAGATGAACATGTGGAATGGCACAACAAATGATAGTGTGCGTCAAACAAAAACAACTCCCATAATTTCAACAACTTCCATGATTTCAACATGTATGCAACATACAAGTTAAAAGAATGACCATTTAAAGAAGAGTAAATTAACAACAAAAATGGGCTTACATTATTCCTACCCTAATCGTTTGGGATTCCAGTGGTACCAACGAAATAGGAAAAACTTTGAAAAACCTCCAGAGGGGCTGATCATGCGTGCCACACGAAAATATAGAACTTTTGAAAAGAGCTTGAAAGAACTTGAAAAGAAAACCTCCAGATCAGCCGGTCATGCGTGCCGCGCAACAAAAAACCTTTTTAACCAGGAGGAGCTGGTCATGCATGTCAGGCGGGCATAAATAACAATAACTTTCTTAAAAAAAAGAAACATTATTAAAATTTCTTAACAATCCTGAGTCGATGATCCACGAATAAGAGGAAAATAAAGGGCGGGACTGCCCAATGCTACTATACTGCTGTGAGAAGAACGCCGAATGAGGAGAAGCACGAAAAAATCAAATATATATCACTCGCCCTCTGACGAGAATTTCGATCCTACGATGTGGATCGATCTGCATCAGTAGCAAAATATAGCACTATAATTTCCCTATGTTTCAAAAAGAAGATACAGATAGTCTACATTTCATATTGTCACTAAGGGCCAAATATACTCTATATTGGACCTGGTATTATACAAAATACCATGATCATTTATAGCCTATTACATCAGTTGTTCCAGGCAAATAACCCTACTGAAAAAGGCTATATATATTTGATTGACAAAGAAAATTTAGTCTTCAAGGAGATGAACATCCAGTTTTAGATAGCATCTGCATCATTTTTTATTCGTCCATTGCAATTTTTTTCTTCAAGTTACTTCATTATCCAAACATGCTATGTAAAACCTTTAAAGCATAAAACATAATGGGAGGAAAGCCTCGCATCTGCAGCCAACCATGCAAACATTAGCGGTAAACCCGGTAAAGATGCAAGGGCCAAAATGTACTACAAAGTTTTCTGTTTATAACTTATCATCCATTGTGCCCTTTGCCCATTAGCATTACAAAGCATATAAATAATAATAGAGTAATGTTAACCATAGCCTTCGTTTGTTAAGAGGACATCAGTTTATATTATTAGATCATGTATCAATATTATCCATCTCAAGTATTATTACCATACATTTCTGACATGTATACTGCTGCATATGCATGTGTCAGCATTTACTGTGTGAAGGCGAGTATTAGCATTAACATCACCTATCTTTATGAGCTTCGAGTTATTTAAACTCTTCTCTTGTAATAATAAATAACCTATATTTTGTTATCCACAGTTCATATTTTATGAGCTGCATCATACTATCTTATCTCCGTTGTATATCTAAAATGCCAAATACATAAGATCATTACTACGAATTTTATCATATTTATTTTAAGTCACAGATAGCTCAAAAAGTCATTGTTTAATGTCTATAAATAGCTCAAAAGATCTCTGATTTTTGTCTAAATATAGTACTTTGTAATCATATCCATAAAGAATTTTTTTTTTTTTTTTAACAAAATGTGCAGCAGCTCTACTACTAGCACCTATTATTACTTAAGGCTCCATGTTTGGAGTATGATCATACTATCTTCCATTATCGTATGATCACCTGTGCTTTTGGCAATCTAATGCAGACCTAGAGTCTAAAATATCTTTGATTTTGCAGGAAATAATAGACTATCAGACGTAATATACTTATCTACATATCTTAGACCTACAAAGAACCTGAAATTCGTCCGATTCTTCATAATAGTCTTGTATATCCCTGAAATTTGGAGCAGATAGGAAGTTCTGTTGGCATTTTCTACCATAAGCTCTGTTTCCTCTTTCCAGATCTGTCCTCCCTATAATTCAAGCTCCTTTTCTGGCCGTAACTTCCTCTATAGTTTTTTCCATCCATAGCAAGCTTAGTGCTCAATGTCTCCAAGGCGCAGCCCTCAAACTTCTATCTTAGTGCTTCTCTGTTTAACTTTTCTTCATCTGAACCAGATGTCTCATTTCCATCCGAGTCATATCCCATAATGTGGGTGCAGTCCAAGATGGGCAAATCGTCTACTATGTCTTGCTTGGGTCAAGCAAAATCAGCCCACAAATTTGCCATCGCCCTATTTTTCCTATTTGCATTACTATTCTATTCTATTCTATTCTTTTGTGTTAATTGATGTTCAGCCATTAATTTTGGGCTGCCCTAATTTTATCATTCCTTTTAGAACCATGCAAAACCCATTAAACATTTTTAGTTCCAATCCCTTAGTGTTCATTTCTATGGAAATTGGTTATATCTAGCCCTAGTTGCATACTAGGTCCATTCTGCCAATATAACCTTGGAGATATCAATTTGTATGGGTTGGTCTCATCCTCCCTCCAAACTATGGTACTTTACATTCCTTCACCCATATATTAAAAAAAAAAATTTGGAAAGATTATGTATAAATATTAGACCTTGTACTTATTAGGGTCTCTGCTTGCATCATCCCTATTGATCATGATGCATATAGCTTTTTTAATTTAAAAAAAAAGGAAGAAAATCTAGGTAGCACTAGCCTTGACAAAAGCCCTACTAGAAGAGCTACATACCTCGGTCAATCCCATGGTACTATCATCCCATACTATGGCCGAGCTAGCCAAAGATGCCATATCTACTCCAATAGTATCAGAATCTACTCAAATACAAGAGCTATTAACCATCATTCAATTAAATTGGGATTATGTCTTAATTTTGGGATAAATTTTATATTGCACTTTTTTAGTAACTTTGTTAAATTCACTTTTTTAGTAACTTTGTTGCCCTTAGACTAGAATAGACGTTAACATATAATCACACACGGGAATATAAACTCACACCTTAACTTCAAATTATAAAATCATATATCATGGAACTCAAGTAGTACACAACTTTTATTAACTGTAGAAAAGATACATAGTAATTGTTTTTCATTTTTCCACTAGCATCCCCAAGGATATGAGAACCTTATTCCTTACATCCTGAGGTATTGTAACTCTCGCTGTTTTACTAGGAATAGTTTTTGGAGTCCACGAGTACAATACGGTTTTCAACGTCTAGCCAAAGATCGGGATCACTTGGATTTCTCTTCCACCTCTTTGTCCAACAATGAATATCTTTCTTTATCGGTGACATTACTCAACTGATGTCTTTGGACACCACCATTCCACGCCAAGCACCTTATTGAAGTTAACATCACTTCTTCTTTTTGCAAATATCCGAGATAGTCCATCCCAACCACCTTTGGATAGGTCTCTAGATCTGCTGGTTTTACTACTACAAATTGGTGGCACTCCACGTCGAGTAGAAGGTTCATAACAATCCATGCCTAGATATTTTGGCCTATCCTTCTTAGGACCAACATAGTGTTTATCGATTGAGGAGGAGCATATGCCTTCACAATGCTACTAATGGTACCATCATCTTCGTCAGCACCAGCTAATGTTTTCCACTTACTTTTAGGGAACCACCCTTCTTTTAGCTCTTCTGAGGATGTGTCTACCTCATCCAACAAGTTGATCACCTTCTTCCAATAATCTATCAATGCACGATTAGTCTCATCCGAATTAGTTTGCCAATGCTTGATGTAGTCATTGATGCCATCCTTAGTCAATCCCAATTGCTTGACTTCTTGGTTGGTTTTAGAGCTTTTTGGTTGACGGGAGGTATCATAGGCTTGCCATTTGCATCCCCACATGCCAAATTTCTGCCCCACCTCTCCACTTCTCCTCCTCAAGGTCTCATTTTCCATTGCATGATTGGAATCCCTTCTCTCACCCAAAAAGTGAATTGAAGAGGTCTAGAATGACCTTCCATGTCGAGAGCATAACCATCCACAAAACTCTTCCAATCAGGCACTTCTTCTATGATAGATCCTATAGGAGATGGATTTGTACATCCATGAAATATTTCCAATAGCACGGGAAAGTTGGTAACTGTCATTGTCTCAATACATGACTATATTTTCCAAACAATGCATCCACATCCTCATGAGTATGTCAGGGCATTAGGAACCCCAAATTGACTCTTTCAAAAATACCCACATGTTGTTAAGTAGGATAGGAAAGAAAACATCCACTGTTCTTATTTTGACCAAAGACAATTATCTAGTTGCAAGAGGGCTTTGGGCAGATCTCGAGGGTTTAGCACGAGATGTTGAAGCTCCAACATGTTCATTAGGTCCATTCCTCCTAAATCTTGCCTTGCTAAACTTTTCAATACTATTAGGGGTTCCATCCAACAATGCACTATGTAGTGCCTGGCTAGCTGTAGGATCATGTAGGTTACCATTGTAACCCTTCTCATAGTTTCTTAAACACCTCATGATACTCCCAATGTGAAAATCGGACCATCACTCCACAACTCTAAACTGAAATGGCCATAATAGGTGCGAGCACGCCGCCCATGCAATATTGCCTTGATCATTGAAATCTGCAAAGGATATGATCTTCCACATGACTTAGGAATGTACTTGAATTGTGGAAGACAAGTCTTCTGTTGGTCCATTTTATCATGTATAATACATAGATAGTTATTAGGTTCCATTGCAGATAAGGTCCTCCACATCCAATAAGTTGATCTACATGATAGTTGATCGTCATATGGTCCTTCATATGTTCCCTTATCTTTGCCCTTAGACTTGGTTGCACAGTCTTATCTAGTGTCTCCTTCAACTTAGCATATAAATTGCACTTGGCAAAGTTGTTTGAAGTTGCTATGGTCACATGCTTGAAATGCTTATTCCATAGCCTACTAAAAACTGGCTGGGATATAGAGGCTACTCCAAGTTCACGAAGCAATGCATTTATTTCCTCTAATATGCTCTTCTGGGTACAATGGGATGGCAATCTCTTTTCAACAATAACTCTACCCTGTTCATCCTTCTTACTCTTATGTGGCATGTTTTCTGCATTGAAATCCACATATCTTTCAAATATTTCCTTTGTAGCTATAGTTCTTGAGGTAGGCCTTACCGGGCCGTTGTTTCCATGCAATGCAATTTTACTACCATTTTCATGTCTCTTTTGCCAGTTGTGCCAAGAAGAGGTTGGAATTCCATGTATAGCCATCCATGCTTTTGAACATATCCACTTTCCATTCAATGGGAATCTTTTCTTCTTTGATCTTTCATCCTGAATTGCATAGCCAAATATGGTGTACATGAAATTCCTCCTGCTATCACACTTATGTTCCTGATATGTAGCTCTTGCTCCCACCAACTCCTCTATTGTGAACATTCTAACACAAGAAAAACAACAACATTCACCTCCTCTAACCTTCATCATAGCTTCAGGAGAACAATCATAATTTGACTTGCATCTTTTGGTGGGATAATGTTTGAAAGTTGGAAGTGGCCTCTTGCTACACTGTGTGAACATTGTTGACAATGGTTCTACATCTAAAGGAAACGTGTAGTTCCCCTCCAGTTGAATACTGTCCCTAGGCCATGCAACAATAGTTGGAACCTCTAGTTGCTTCACACAAGCTAGGCATTCTTGTTTGCCTGAACCCTTTTCCTTCCAATTGTCATATAATTTTGAGATTGCCACACCTAACCTGTCCTCCCCTAATCTTTCATCATTCACTGCATTGATAGGATCTGCTAGAACAATAATCCCTTCTCCTACTGCCTCTCTGTTGCATGCATGCAGGATCTTGACCTTTTTGTTTTTCCAATCGACCCGAGTATAAAGGACAATTTCCTTTCCTTTGCCATCATCCTTTTCATTTGAGGTCTTTTCCTTTCCTTTGCCATCATCAACATCATTTGGAGTCTTTTCCTTTCCTTTGCCATCATCAACATCATTTGAGGTATTTTCCTTTCCTTGGACATCATGTTCATTAGTTGGGAATTTCTCCTTGCCTTGATTAGCATCATTGGGGGTTTTTTTTTTAGCATTTTGCATGCCATTGACCTAGAATGCATAAAAATATATAGTAAGTTAGCATATCCAAATAACCTCTAACTAACATGTTCATAAATGAAAGCCTCATATGTCTTATTCTATTTGATCATTCTATTTATATAATGGGATTCCCCAAGTTATTTTCCTCAACATTATATAAAAATAAAACCCTCTACTTATAACCTTCAAACTTGTATCCTATAATAACCTTAGAAACAACTTTTAAGGTTATTATAGGTTTTTGATTTTTAAGGTTAAGAAGTTTATTATAGGTTAGAAAATTTAAGGTTGGAAAGTTATTGTAGGTTAAAAGTTTTAAGGTTAGAAGTCTAATTCATGAACTTTTAAACTTATAACTTAACTATTAACTTAAAACTATTTTAAAAACTTATAAGTCATAACTTTTAAACTTAATAACCCTTAAAACAATTGTCCTTAAAACAATTAACCCTTGTAATAAATTTTCGCGGAAGTTATAATGGCATGGGTCTGAAATTTTAAAAGCGGTTATTATTTCAAGTTAGCCTTCCTTTTCAAACTTTTCTCTCACACTTTCGAACATTAGCGCTTCGCTTCCAATTTTGGCATTCAGTAACTACGCTTCCAATTTCGGCATTCCAGGCGCTTCTGCTTTCTCGGCTTTCTCGGCTTCTATCGCTTTCGGCATCATCAATCTACCTTCAATCTATCTTCTCGCTTCACGGGCATCAATCTATCTGCTGCATGACCTAAGGAATCAATCTATCATTTGCATGACCTAAGGAATCGTCAATCTATCTTTTCGGCTTCAATCGCTTCCAGAGCTTTTATCTTTTTCGAGCTTTTCGAGCTTTTATCATTTTTATCGTTTTTCGAGCTTTTGGGTTTTCGGTTTTCTATCGCTTCTAGGCTTCTATCGCATCAATCTCGACTTCTATCGCTTCTCGGCTTCTATCGCATCAATCTAGACTTCTATCCGCTTCCGGCTTCTATCTGCTTTAGGGTTTTCGGCTCAAAGGTTTTTTCGGCTCAAAGGTTTGTAGGCTCTATACAATGTCTCTGGTTTTTTTGGTTTTTTGGCTCTCTACAATCTCTCTGACTTTGAATAACTTTGGTTTTTTGTGTTAAAGCTTCTCGGCTTCTCGGTTAGAAGGCTCAATTCTAGAATCGGGTATTGAACACAAGTAGGTTAGTATTTCCTGTTATATACATAAAGTAGTTATTTTACATAAAGCAGTTCCTCACAGGATTGGTTCTGTGATCTGGCCTATATGATCTGCTCTTATTCTATTTCAATAGGTCTTCCTCTATCTGTTCTAAGCCATGATCTAAAATAATGAAGTAAATAATGATCTATGATCTATCTGCTCTATGATCTTGCTCTATGATCTATGAGCTATGATCTATCTGCTCTATGATCTATCTGCTCTATGATCTATGATCTATCTGCTCTATGATCTATCTGCTCTATGATCATGCTTATATGATTTTGATGTATCTGCTCTTATTCTATTTCACTAGCTCTTCCTCTATCTGTTCTAAATAATGAACTAAAAGAATGAACTAAATATTGAACTAAAATAATGTATTCAACGATTATGCATTCTGTTAGAATAATATGTTAGAATGGGAGAAATCATTTTTGGTTTCCGATTTTCCATTAGGTTAATCAAAGTGCGCCAGGCGCGTTTTTAGTTTCTATACAAATCGCGCCAGGCGCGTGTAAAATAGATCTGTGAAAAAAACATAGCAAAGCGGCGCTGGGCGTTTTGAATTATGTATGTTCGAGAATCGTTTTATGGGGAGAGTAATATATCATTTGCTAATGACTTAATTTCTCTCGTTCTAGTGCCATGGATTTTCCTTATGCATGGACACTAGCTGATCCTGCACTGGATGGTTCTAGTTCAAATACACTTCCCCTGGACGACCATCAACTCTGGACCCTGTACAAGATATTACTTGAGTGTGCTGTTCAAAACGTTCAAAGAGAGTTGGAGAATCCAATAGACAGATTCAGATCGGGGCCATGGGTACACTTCCATCGCATCTATGGACATATCAGACTCCTCATGCTCTTAGTAAGGCTCATGCCAACAAATAAGTACGAGGATTTGCTTTATAGTATCAAGGATCGATACAACACTCTGGTTTGGAGACTCGACATCCGCAGGGAAGATGAGGATCCTGTCATATCAGGGTGGTTCAGGTGGGACTTTTTACGGGATTGGGCCGATGAAGTGGGGCTATGTGACATATTGTAGAGATAGAAAGAATTCGCGCTTGGCGCATTTTTGCAGAAGAAGAAATGTACATACACTTTTTTGGAATATGAATACAAACTCGCGTGCCTGGCGCAATTTTGCACTATATTTTTATGTCATTTAGTTTATTATGTTTTTTTATATGCAATGTCGAAAACATTGAATCCTTTGATGCCCTCCCAGCCAGTATGACCAACCCCAAGAAACTACATATTTTCATTAATGTGTAGTTTCATGGGGTTGATATGAACTGGCTAAAAGAACATCAAAGAATCCAAAATTCACAACATCACGCAGATGTTATGATATATTCATTTTTTTTTTGAATATCCAAATATACATACCTTTTTCAGACGGTCTTTTGGCCATGCTACAAATGTGCCCACGCTTTCACCAACCAGACGCTTTTGTAGGGATGTCTTCTTGGAAGAGCCTCATCTTCGTAATTGCGGTTTATAATGGAAATCTTCGTAAACTGTTTTCAAGAGGAACACCATGACACATAGAACTTGGATTCAGATCTTGATTTTACATAAGCCTACTCGGGCGCTTCAAGTTTCTTTGTTAAAAGATAGCATTCTTCTCCCATTAATCGATGAAGAACCGTAATGCATTGGAAAAATAGAGGACGAAAAATAGAGAACAAGAGAATGCATTCGAATGGAATCACACTCACCATAGCTTTGAGACATCGAATGGGATTGAAGGCGCTCGATCGAATAGGATTGAAGGCGTTGTAGGCGGATCTTGGGCGCTCGATAGTAGGAATGATCTTGGGCTCACGATAGTAGGTGGCCGATTAGGTGGTAGTAGATTGCCACATATCGTTTCTTGAAATTAATGATTAATTGTTCTTGAAATTGCACTAAAAAAGAAAAACACAATTTAAATTTGTAAATGAGCGGGGCCGGGCGGTTAATTAAGGCGGTATAAATTTAAAAGGGCGCTTGAATTTGAATTTCTGATTTGTAAATCTGGCGGCCAAGCATATAAGTTTAAACCAAAATCCCAGTCTCATATTATCCGCACTTGCGGTTCTATGGCGCCTAGAGGATCGGCCACGGCCGTAGGGTATTTGGTAGAGGTGGGCGACAATCAAAGCACAAATCCCATGCCCGAGGGCTGAACAAGCGAAAGCACAAATCCAACAAGCGCCTCGGGTAATTGATCCGTTTTTTTGTTTCAGAATTGATTTCTCGTGTCCCTTTTTGTTAGGTTTTAGGATGTTTTTACGTAATAATATAGTTATTATCAATAAGAAGCATGTGTCCTCTAATGTTTGAGTTCATATGTCCCAAAAATGTATGGAAACAAATGCTTAATGTGTACATGTTGGTTTCTCTTTTAATCTTTGTATAAAGCCGCTTGAAGCTTGTATACTTAGCTGAACAAGATTCGGTAGCTAGTTGTGTTTTTATAGTTAGTTGTGTCCTCGATGAAGATTCAACTCTTTAAGTTGCATTTTTATAGTTAGTTGTGTCCCGAGCATTTTGATTCGGACGAAACGCATACGGGCGCAGATTTAATTAGGCATTACATTAGTTTCTTTATCTTTCAGGTCACTTCTAAAACGCGCCAAGCGCGTATTTGTTGCATTTTAACTGGGACAAAACGCGCCTGGCCCCTAACCCCAATAAACTAAATGAACTTGCTGTGTATTCATTTTCAAATCGCCAAGCCGCCGTTTTGTTGCATATGTGTCGACAGCATTTATTTGAGCATAAAAAGATTAACCCATGTGCTGTAATTTCACAGGATCACAAAAGACAATCAAAAGAGGGAGGACCAAGCAAGGCGAGACCTCTACAGCCCAGAAAAAGCAAAGGACAGAAGATGTTACTGTTACAGACCTGCAGCATGTATTGACGTTAGAAGATACATCTGGAATAATAAAGGCTCAGGTAGAACCTCCATGTCCAGAAGAAGATCTTATAGAGGGGTCATAATGGTATGTGGAGATATTCAAAACTGGTGGGAAGACAGACTTCATATTCATGTCAAGGTTAAGAGAGACTGATCAAATGAAGAAGCAGGGAATTCTTATTACATGTGAAGTACGTGACGATTCTTTCGTTCGCGTGCTAGTTGAAGTGGGCCAAAAACATAAGAAAAGCCTAAAGAAGATCAATCGATGCAGTGCGAGCTCTTTTAAAGAAACTGCTTTAAGATCAGACGACATGGCCGATAACCTCTTCAAATTTGGCTGGACAGTTGGCGAGCCATTGACTCCTAGAAGAATATGCGAGGGCTTACAACCGCTCGACGAGCCATTAGCACGAGGCCCCTGGGCAAAGGTCTACTTACAAAGTGCAAAGTGAAGGACAAGGAAGAAGCGAAGCTCTAGAGGCGTGGAAACCTGTGAGTGACAAAGAGGCCTTACAAGTGACGCATGACAAGGCCGTGCAGCTTGGAGGCAATGAGCAAACCGAAGAAATATGCCGACAAGTATCCACCGGGCCTCGCCTTCACACATCCAAATAACGTGGGACAGGGCTTTTCAGTCCACTAAAGCTATTTATATCGCCAGAAGGTATGACAAGCAAAGCACTCCTTGGAGATATTGAACAAAGATGATCGAAAATCCAGGCGGTGCCAATGCCCGCAGATGTAGTGCCTTACGATACCGAGAACAAAAAGGTAATCATCCGGAGCAAGCCGGAGGACTTCATCGAGAACCCGGACATACATTTTATGATAATAGATGGCCAAAGATTCAATAGAGGCCCGGAAGATTCTCATCAAGAAGGCACAAAGATACCGGGAATCGCTTGTTCTATAAGTCAGATTCGTCAAACCGCCGGTTCTGGCGGGTCAACAACACGCCGAACTAGCCGAAAAAAAAGCGCACTCTAAAATGACATGGGAAAAACTTTCTTATACAAAAGGTAATTCTCTTCCCACATTTTTATTTTTCAGATACCAAAAAAGCGAGTAGAAGGCAATTCGCGCCAGGCGCGATTTGCCTTCTCTAAATAGCAAAGGGTTCCTGGGATGGTAGACGTTTCCCGTCAAATAAGCAAATCGCGCTGGCACGGTTTTATATTAGAATACAAGTTGAGCCACAGCGATTTCCCTAGCCCTCGAGGAGACATGGCTCGCCCTTGAAGATAGCCGTTTCTTCTCAAAGTAGGCAAATCGCGGTGGCTAATTTGTATTCTAATATGAAATCGCCAGCGCCGATTTGCTTATACGACTAGAACCATCTACTATTTCAAAAACCCTTTGCTATTTAGAGAAGGCAAATCGCTACTGGCGATTTGCCTTCTAATATGAAATCGCGCGTGGCGCGATTTTGAACTAGAAGGATTGTTTGAATTCACGATTATAAAGCTAACGAAGTTATTCCTTGCAGTCCCTATATAGAGCAACTTCGGCATGCTCGGAACCAGTGGATTGAATATGGGAAGCCAATGCCTACCAGACAGGGCCAGTCCAAAAGCGCTGAATTCAAGTTGCTGGAAAGGACACTTAGTCAAACTATAATACAGGACAAGACCAAGAGCACCAGATCAAAGAAAAAAAAAGGAGATGAAAAGGGTGATGCTGCCGAAGAACCAACTGTACCCAAGGATGCCTGCAAGATAGTTTTTGCTTCAGATCCCGTTTGGGAGAAATGGAATGAATTCAGGGCGCCCTCACGTGGAGAAGAAGTTGCCAGATTCACAAGGAAGATTTCCTCCTGTTGACACATCAATTTTTGATATCCATATAACAGAGATGAGGAAGGCCCAGGGATTGGAAGATCAAGAACTCATCTCAGTCCTGGATAGGTTAATCAAAAAGGAAATCCTTTACAAGAAAACCTCAGCAACAAAGGCTATGGAATCCTTTGAAGATGCATGCGAAATGAAGAATATTAGAGTGCTCAAGAAGGCAGTTGGTGAGGAATTGCAAAGGCTTACATCAGAGTGGTCATTGTCGGAGTTAGGACTAATGCAAAAGTATAACGTCTCCAACGACGACCTAAAGAAGTATGTATTTTGGTCCAAGGACTTTGTCAAGCAGCAGAAGTTGAAGAACGTTGCAAAGATCAGTGGGATTCACACAAAAGTTGCATCCGACTTGAAACGAAAAGTCGCGTTGGTGAAGCAGACCCCGGAGATGGAATCCACATTTTTTTATCAAGTGTCCACTGGTTTCAAGTGTGCCTTGCCAGAAGTGGGTGAAGGTCCTCATGATATCACACTCTTCGTGCTTGATAGCCGAGGCGCCAGATGGTCACTCGAAGACTATAATACATTCTTCAACATATGCAGTGGTTGCACGACAGAAATGAATTACACAATCGTCACTATATGTCCCTCCGACATGTCCTATGCATATGCTCTAAGTGCTGCAAATGACTTAGAATGCGTGAAAGTCATACGACAGGCGATCCTCATAGATGAAAACAAGGACAGTGACTTCAGCACAGCAAGTAAAATTTCTCATGTGCTTATTATTATGATAGCCATGATGGATGATAAGGAATATGAAAGGCTTAAGGGAAAAGCAGATGGAGAGAAACTAGCATGGCAGTGCTATCAGTTAGATGAACGCATCCTGCGAAACGTCTTCTATCTGGAGCAAGAAGACAAGGGGAAGGCTGTCAAGGTCGTGGAAGAGTTAGAGGAGGAAGAGGAGGATGAGGAAGAAAACGAGGACGACCCAGTTCTTGTGGGCCACATTAAGTATGAGCTCCTAACTTCACATAAGGGGAAGCTAAACAAGAACGGGTTCTCTATGGACCTTTCCCAGTATCTCATTGAAGCATTTTGTCCATTGGGAACAACTTGCTGGGAACTTCACGTTGGAGGTTACATCGGTAGAGAAGCTTTGAAGTTAGCAAGGAAATGCCAGAGCGTCGTCTCCGATGATCGAGCCAGAAATTTTTTGGATCTCTTCTTTGAGAAAGTACTAGAGGAAGCCCCTAGGGGACCAATCGGCAGTGCAAAAAACAAAGCTTCTAGCTCTAAGGCCGAAATACCTTCAGATTTGCTTAAGGAACGGGAGATTCTGAGACAGGCATTGCGTGGCTCCAACATCATGGATGACATGGACGAGCAGGCAGATCTCCAAGTACCTATCGACATGCCTGTGAACATTCTTGGCCCTGAAAATATAGACCAGTATGACAATGCCAAGGATGATGATAATAACAATATTGATGATGAAGCAGACTCCAAATCTGATAACACTAGCCAGGTTAGCGTAAAGAGTAATGAACTATCAAGCGTAGTTCACACTGTACAGATCTCAACTGATGTGGTTGGTGCTTCTAGCAGACCGGAGGCAAGTCAGAATAAAGATGCAAGGGATGAAGAGAACACGGGGAATGATGAAGACGAAAGGTATCGTGACAATGTTCCTTTTTTTGATATCCATGCATTTTACAAACTAGAAGCATATAGAAATCGCGCCTGGCGCGATTCAGAGTTTCCTAGAACATACTTTTGAATTATGTTGACATGCATCATTAATGAAATCGCGCCTGGCGCGTTTTTGTTTTCCATTTCTTTCATCTCATACGTTATTGTTCTCCTTACAGAAATGATTTGGCTTCCCCAAAAGTACTGGTCTTTGATTTGAATGGTGTGCTATGTAGAACGTTACCTAAAGCAACGTTTGAAAAGTCATGGTATGCGCAACAACCATTTGAGACACGTACCAAATATGTTTACCCGCGCCCTTATCTGAAGGAGATGTTGGACCAGGCCTTCAGTCTGTTTCGTTGTGCAATTTGGTCATCCATGGAGCATAGAAATATACAGGATGTTTTGAAAGTAGTGCCTGAGCTAAATAGAAATTGGGCGTCCATCTGGGATCAAAGCAAATGTGCTTCATTCACAAACCCTAAAGAACCGACAGGTAAAAAGATATTTGTGAAATGCTTGCGTCCAGTTGGATAAAAGCTCTAGGGGATCTTGAGGGTGAGTATTCAGTACAAATGTAATTCCCTATGGATTTGAACAGAAGTTTCAAGCATTCTTCACTCCAGTAGATGGGGTTTAATCCTTGTAAAGTTGTGGAGGCCACACATAGGTTTTCCATGTTTTCAGAATTGAGTTTGGGATCCCATTTGAGAAAGGATATCTGGAAAGCTTCAAAAGTTTGCACTCCCAACTTAAGCAAGAAATTGGCAGTTCTCTGGCTCCCACATTCAACCATGATATAGGGGTAATTCAGCCAGTACATTGCATTTATGAGGATCCCCTTTTGAAGATTGAGACAAAAAGCCCAAAGTTTATCCAATTTAATACCCGATCTAGAGACTTTTATAAGCACAGCAGTATCCATAAGGGAGGACATCTTAGAATGAACAGAAGGTAGATTAAGAGAAATACCATGGTAAATCTTCTGTTTACTCCCTTCAATAGGTCGGAGCTCCTTCAAAGCAGCATCATAGTTCTCATCAGGTTGAGCTTCAGCATTTGGTCTCGGAACACCATATGGCAAGGGGATTTTAGTGACTGGGTCCAGGTCAGGAAGACGACCCCACATGTCGGGGTCCTTTGAGAAATTATCCCAGATTGGAGTTTTGAAAGTTGTTGGATCCATGCCCTGGATTTGATCTGCAGAGTTAGCGAAATTGCCAAAGAGGACAAAATGCTTTGGATGCTTATGAAAAGAGATTAACTGATGTAGAAGAGCAGCTTGGTCCTCAGTCGATAAAGCCGAGAAAGAGTGGAGCAAAGATAAGAGTTTAGGGCTAAAATTCGCAACTGGATATATTGCATTAATATTTTTGTCAGGTAAATGGGGTTGTAATGAGGAGGGTCTGTCTTGTAGGTATGAAAGGCGACATCCCATGTTTTCAACTCGTCTTTATGTTCCTGTAAATCTTCCTTTCTCTATTCTTCTTTTTTGTGTTTTTCCTGAAAAGCTCTTGTAGTAGCTTCTTGCTGTATCTATTTTTGTTGCAACACTTTAGAAGCAAATATGTTTGCAAATTGTTTGGAAGTGGATTTAGAATATTTCTCTGGTAACGGGTCACTCTCATCTAATTATGACGAAATATGGTATTAGTTTCAATCATCTCCTATAATTCTATGACAAATTAATACAGAAAAAATTAGCATGAAATGTCTACACATTAGAGGATACAGATAAGAGGGTAATTGGCTGCGTCGGATTTACTCTACAAGCTTTTAACAAAACTCAACTCTTCATTATAGATCCTTAACTATCAGAGCAACTCTTGCAAGCGGACAACATAATTATGGCAGAGTTATCTCTTCTTCGCCTTGCAATAGTTTCTAGGAAAACAATCCACATGTAGACTTGTTAAAGCATGCTGAATAATCCATCATTTCTTCCGTTGCAAAGAAAGCCAAATATGATTGATATTCCATGATATTATTCCCATAACTTTTAGTGGACTAATCAGAGTGCACCATGGAATCAAAATATGAAAAACCTTAAATAAGATCCCATGAGGAGGCACAAGCACTATTAAAGAAGAGAATCTGGGCACTGATACAATACTAGCTAGTTGAACAAAGAATTGCAGATGCATAAACAAAATTTCATTCACATGAAAAGTATGTAAGCACGACTTTGGACATAACTTCATCAACAACAAAGTCAAAGTTACTAAGTAAAATGCAACAATATGGCACTAAGGTATAGCCCTGGGCCCTTTGGATTAAAGGTGCCAATAGATATGGGGGAGATTGTAGATAGATTAGTATGAAAACAACAAAATTCTCAAGAAAAACTACAAGAAGAAACGTCAATATCCCACTCGATTCCATGGTAAAAAGATGTGTCATATGAGCTATAGAAATGTATAAAAGAGAATCTATCAAGATCAAGATGACCGAGAATGGATGCAAAAGGACTAGAATGAAAAAAATCATAAGAAGGTGTCGTATAAACAACCCTAAGGTCCAACCATATACCAAGAAGAAAGATATGAAATATGGAATCGAATGAACAAAAATATGAATATGATCTTGGGCAAGTTCGAATTGAGGTAATGAGATGACAACCTAAGGTCCAACCATATAGTCTAGCAGTGATACACCAAAAGCAAAATAAAGAATGATGTAAACTGGCGACAACAACATAAAGCAACAACGGATTAACTTTTGATGGCATTGGAATGTACTGATCAGAATTCGGATTACAAAAAGAGGAGGTCGTCTGGCTATTAGAGGTCTTGTGATATCGGATACCTTAAGATATAAAAGCTTACGAATAAAATATATCAATATGTTTAACAACATTGAACGATTTGGTGGCTACGGCAACTCTGAAAACAAAGGGAGGGCGGTGCTGATTGGAGATCATATGCTATAACGACTTGCACTTGCATCTACAAGACCAAGACTAGATCAATGGAGCTCTTTAAATCTATGGAGTAGTGGCCATGTCGTGTTCTGCTTATCTGGGCACTATGTTAAGCAACTTGAAGGAAATTTGAAGAAAATTGCTTTAAACGACTAGAACAAAAATGAAATGATCGTATGAGATAATTTAAAAATTAAAATCCAAACAAGAAGACATGGCAAAAAGAAACGCAAAGAATAAAGACTCAAAGAGAACAGATTGTCTATGGTTAAAATGCCGTCTTCAAACTACCTCCTGCAAGCAAAGAGTGAATTGAATAGGTTAGACAAAAGGTTAGCCATGGAACCATTAAAATAAAATGGAAATCTTAGGTAATGATTCTAATATGTGTATATATTTTGAAATATCCTAGGGGCCACGAAATTGGCATGTGACTTTCTAAAGTAGATTGGACCGTAACAAAAAAGGTTGGCATGAAAAATCAACGGATGGACTATATACGAAAAAGCCAGAAGTGGTCGAATCTATTCAAGCAGTTTTGTACTGCAAAAGAGAAGCTAATTCTGTATTCTACAAGGGAATTAAACAATCCTATTGCGTTGCTGCTGATTCTTGCTGCCAATTCATAATCTGAGCTCTCAATTCTAGTAAAAATTCCAACAACTAGAAATGGACAATGTGTTCAGAGCTATGCTGGAAAAAACCAAGATCAAGTCAGCCATTAGGATTTTTATAAAGTGCAGTTGTTTTCATCAACATCATCATGGAGTGCTGTGATTGTCAACAAATATAGGCTAGGCAAGCATGTGGAGACATATAATTTGGGAGGCATGGAGTACAGTGCAGGAATTGTAGCCATAATGGCAAAAACTTTGCTCAAATTTTCTGCCCAGTAGTGGAACAGAGAATACCACAGAAGATCACCGAAGACGACTTGGTGGAATTGCCTCTCATAGATTTCACGGAGCTAGAAGACTGTATGTTAGTCCCGTGTAGCCAGGCACAGGACTATTTCTGAATACCACGCAGGGCAGAAGCAAGGCACCAGGTCAAGCGTCAGGTAACAAGCCCATGCCCCCGCTGAAAAGCACGTAGAAGTTCACGCCCCCGTCAAAGAAGAGAGCCAGGCAACACACGGCCTCCGGGGAGCTCGGCCTTAATGATTTCAGATGCCATGGGACCTCAAGGGATGGGGAAGAGAGGAAAAACATTTCGCAACTCCAAAAAGCTGCCATCTATCTATTCTGGGCCCAAGGCCATTGTACGATATATATCAGTAGAGATAGATCTCAAGTTTTTAGATGAGACTTAGAGTTGTCTTGTTTCATTCTTCTCGTTTGACGAGAGTTAATGTACTCTTATTGATATTCAAGGAGCCTTACCTTGTCATAGAGACTCTTTGTATTTCTGTTTTGTTTCCTTCTTTCTGTTCTGATCTCTTTGCAAAATCCCGCGTGACATTCTGCTAGGATTTGTCTGCTTGATCAAAGGGTCCTCACAGAGGGCTGTCTTGCCGGCGATCTCAAACCCAGACCCCGAACACTGTCGTCGCTGCCGGGTCTTAGCTCTTTTTTCCCAACTCAAAGATGTTTGTTCATGCTTTTTGGTATTTGCAGTCGTTCACCACGGTCAATTGCCCTCATGATCTATGGAAAACATCAAAGAAAAATAATGAATCAAAGCTTCTCCCAAACATAATGCAGAAAAACTATCTTCACAAAAAACACCTCTTACGACCAGATAGTAACAATTACAATGTGGATGTTGCCAAGTTGAGAGAGATAAAATAAATTTATTCAATGTTTTTGAGGTAAACCTATCGATCTGATATCAATCTGATAGCTAATCTGGTAGCTAAAGGTCCCACACCCTCTAGTGCTTGACACATACCATTCGCTTCCATCAATGGCATCCTCATCTTGGCCAACAACATTGGGTATGTCCAAGATCTACCAAGAATAACAGTTTTTTAGTTCGTTTCACCTCCACTTCTTTGGAGCATGCCAGGGACCACATTGTGTTGTATAAAGCTTGAAACCTCCTCCAATCCTTCTATAAGTGGACTCTATAAGTCCATAGAAAGTTGTTTGTCCTAGATAACACATGCTCCAAGGATTCTCCTTCAAAAATTATATCCATCTTTTACTTTTTGGACAAATTTCGTGTTACTTTTGTCTACTTTCATCTGTCTCATTGCAAGAACTTCCAGAGCTTGAATATGTTCTGGAAACCTGATTTTGTTCAAGACATTGACGCTAGATCATTGGCATACAAGCATATTAGCAGAAGCTTAACTATACACTGTCCTATCTTGACTCCTTCTTATTCAAGTTCATCTACAAACAAGCCAAACAGTGTGGGTCACAATGGGCATAGCCCCTATATTTGCTCTCCACTTTCTCTTGGTTCATCAGAAGGAAACGGAAGTGTCCTCAATATTTTCTTAAATGTACTACACCTCTTCATAACTACCAGGGCACCTGCAAATTGGCCAAATACTTCTCCAAATTCTTACACTTTACATCATCAATGGTTTTGGCAAAACAACAAAGCAATAGTATAAAGCATTACCCGTCCCCTGCATCCTTGAGAACGATTATTAGTTAATGCTTAGAAGACCTCGACATCTTTAAAACTGAGGATACACTGATATGATATAAAACAGGATGGACAGGAACATGAGATTGTACGGACTCCATCCAATTAAACTAGCAATTTCCGTTCCCAAACGAACCAATTCAATGCTTACCTATTTAAGAGGCAACTATGCATGATCATAAGATTCAGCTGACACATAAATTCTAGACAATCATCTAAGTATGACAGACAGCAAAACTCCTGCGGTATTGGAGAAAATAAAGAACAGGATTTAAATTCTTCATATATAAAATAAGCCTGCATTGGATGGTAGCCTTTAAAAGGTTTAATCGGAGTAATAAGCTCGCATAGAACAACTCCAAAGCTATAAATATCTGCTTTCTCGTCATATGGTGCAGGTTTCAAGACCTTTGTTCCCATCCAACCCCATGTCTCAACCTGCAACCACAAGAAAGAAGAACTATAGAAGTCATTCCCCAGCATTTCCATTTTCCCAAGGAATTTGACAGTCTATAAACTATTGTTGGATCTACAACACGTTACATGTGGGAAATGCGATTTTCCAACCCACAAAATCAATGTTCGAGAACATGGGATCACGATCAATCACCAACCTAGAATCAAAGAGGAAGCTTTAACAACATCCAATGTAACTCGATAATGATGGCATACCTGCAAACACACAAGATCAATCTCTGAGCAATATGTCGACCAAAACAGAGTCAGAATACGTTCGCAAATCAGAAACGGACGAGAACTGAGGAAAAACTTTTATTTCCAGAAGCTTTCAACACACCTTTGTAAATGGGATCAAAAACTCCTTACGATCAAACAAAGTGGTAATGGCGAATCCATGGCTCCTAATTCTTGAAGGCTATAGAAACTTGATGAAAGTAGCTCCTGTGCATTTCTAAAACGAGCAACCCAGAAAAGATTTGCACAATGGCGGTGCCGGTTAGTCGGTTTGCACAGCGGCTGCCCTGCAACACTGGCGACCACCAGTTTACAGCCAACAATGAGTTTGGAGCAGTCTCCGGCAAATCCTATGGATATTCCAGCATATGCTTAAAATATCCTGAAAATCCACATGAGCAAGGGTTTGCCCCCCTAGGGGCAACCCAAAAAGACTAGTTGAGATCACTATCCAATATAAAGTCTACATAATATACATTGCCATAATACACATCGATTATTCATAATGTTGCTAAAAGTTCAATCAGACACGCGTAGATGTCCCAGCGCGTCTACGGGAGTAAAGGGGGTGGATGCTCCCTCGGAACTAATGGCGAGGTGCATTATGGATATAATCCCGCACGAGCATGTTGTTGTTGTTACGCATATGCCACGCTCAAGATGGCCAGATGGTCCTATGGCATCTCGAAAGTAGCGCATTTGTCTCCTGAGTTTCTCAATCCCCTCCTTATAATCAGAATGAATAGTGGAATTGACAATTTACAGCTCTTCATTTTGGTGTGTGGATTCCACTTCGAGCATTGTTAAATATTCAGTGATCAATCGAGCATAAAGTACTCTATCTACTATTGGAGCAGGAGGTGTTGCGATTGGATGACATGAACTTCACGACCTAGTTGAAGAATATCAAGGAAATCTGGATAATTTTGGCCAAGGAATTGAACTCCAGCAATTAAATGTTTGCGTGTAATATGAAATGAGGGGCAGTCACAGCAATGGGACATCATTTGTTGAGTATATCTTATTCCAGTATAGGTCTCACTAGCCATCGATAAGGTCATGAGCCCTCTATCCTCCAAAACCATGGTTGCAGAACCCCCCCCTCCCCATATATTTTAGTAACCTTTGGGCAGCAGCAGAGCATTTTTTATATGCATATGGGATGTATCTACCAAACTCAGCTATGAAACATAAACAATCAATGTACGTATGACTATGTATGAAACGATAGAGTCGAAATGGATTAATCTTGCCAAGAAACATTCTCTCAAATCAGTGCTCGAGAAGAGAGCTTGAAGCTAAGCTATGGCCATCAGGTGGCCCATTATATGTGATAACAAAGTGTACATATGAATATTGTTCATTCGATCTAGAACATGAACTTTCAAAACTTGCCAATGCGACTCAACACGATTTGTCGTATCTAAATTCGTGTGTTCAAATAGCCACACGAACCTTTGCCACTCATCGTCCCATATTGCGCTAAACACGCAACCCTCTTCCAAGTAACTAGATGATAATACTTTCTATGCTTGTATTAGTATACATAATGCATATTAATTCAAGAAGATCAACTAGCAGGTACCTGATGATTTCTTCATTTTCGCCATACACGCCATAGAAGCTATGCAACCATGGAGGATGCCCTCATCATCTTGCTCAATCTACGGAACACATCCCTTTTTTTATATACTCCCGCAATCTTGGGGATCAAGGTGTGCAACCATGCATGTTTAGCATGAAACCAGCATGCTAAAATGTGACATGCAACCTGTTCACCATTGTTGTTATGACAGTGGGCCCCCGGCGATCACCTCTGTAATGACTAGACGCTCGACTCCATCAAGTTCGATGGTGACAGATTTTGGTCTAACATTTCCCATCCTTTGAAAGGTCAATAGAAAGGCAATTCGCAAAGCTAGGTGCTCATATTTAGCACCTGGAGGTGATTTTTTGCCGAGCACGTTGAAGACAGAATGACCTACACCACCTACTACGGGAATAATAGCTGCATACAGAGGGCAATTATACATGTTAGATTTAAATGTTGAGTCGATCGCCCAACTGCCATTACCACTATATTTAATCGCTGCTTGAAGCATTGCATCGTCCTGAATCACACATGTCAAAGGGCGCCTATTCGGGTCAGGAATAAATGTGTTGTGTGGATGATGATATATGACCTTCCCGAGATGCTTCCAATCATCCATCCCATCCTCGACAATATCTGAATTGGTACCTAATCTTCCACCTCTGAATAGGGGCATACTCGTGATTGATTTTAAAGTATTAAACTAGAAACTCAAAAATTGAATTGCACTTACCAACAATCCGTAACTAGTAATTCAGTCGCCAAATACCCTCCCATGACATGTGAAAACGGTATAGTAGAGTTGTTGCATGTAGTTCACGCGAGAGACCAAGGTAATACTTTCTCTTTATTTCTACAGACATACTAAGGTCTTTATAAATGAGCTTCTTTTCTGAGTAAAAAGAACAAACATGTCATAAAATACGCAGAGTAATCATGTAGTCATGTCCAGAGTGCCAAAATTTGCCTTCTTTGAGCAAGAAGGGAACATCCCTCTCATCACCAGAGACAAAGCCTTATTTGAGTAGTTCAAGGTGCAAAGAAGATCTACATAATCCTTAACCTCTACATCATAAACAAGGCCAGGATCAAGAGCTCTTTCATCATCAACATGTCCATCTCCAAAATCAAAAGGAGTAGAGACATTGCACGTGGATTCATCAAGCAAAACAGATTCTGTGGATTCTGTTGAGCTTGCCTGCTATTGTCGGTGGGAAATAAGGCCGTGTGATGGGGAATACTGAAGAGAATACCATAAAACTATTTGAGTTTAGCTGTTGAGCACCTTTGGAAATTGAACATTGAAGAACATACTCTACTGCTAGAACTAAAATAGACTCAAGAATTGTATAGATTTGATAAGAATCAAAGCAAAACATAGTAGTTATAACAATCGAAGCAGAAATATGAGAATCAGAATGGAAGATTGAGCCAACAAAAAAAACCTCTGTTGAGCTTGTTTGCTGTTGCTGGCGGGAAACTGTGCCATGCGATGGATTTACAGCTTGGTTTTGGGGGCATTCGACCCAGATGATCGCATGCAGGAGGTATTCGGCTTCCATATTCTAGAACAGACTTTGGACCTATTCGGCTTCCAAATCTTGGAGCAGACTTTGTTCGACCTGCAGTTTCAATCAAGGGCGTATTCGACCTACAATTCCAATCCAGGCGTATTCGGTTCAATGTTTAGAGAGGTTGACTTGGCAGGTTAAATACCCCCTTGCCGGGTTTTATGATCGAAAAAAAGAAAGAAAATGCAGGCCGAATACCACGCGAAGGTAATCGGCTTAGAGTTTACTGGAATCGAAGCTGAAATCTGGAGCCAATATTTCCTTCGATACTTTTATGATGTCTATCACTTACATTAAGATGGTTTGTGTCGTCACAAATCTTCTAGGATTGTTTGCCGAAACTAAATGGGAGATATGCAGAGGCTTTCATGAGAAGGTTAACCCTCGCCTTGAGCGGGTTATGTCAAATTACTTGCGAGGCCAAGAGGCCGAGCGGGTTCCGTGCAATAGTGTCACCAACAATTCTCATAAGTCCAAAACAACCACACAGCTTTGATAGTGAGAAATATGACTTGTATACAATAAACTTATCATGGTGGGTACTCAAAACTGCAAAGTTAAATATACAATACATAACAAGGTAATGCATGTCAAAACATGTGTGACGGACTAATCAAGTTAGAAATTTACTCATTTTATAAATGATTTTTATGCACCTTATTATAGAAAGATCAAATTTGTGTTAACTTCAATGAGTTATAAGCCATAACCAAGCATTTGAGGAGTGCTTTTAAAGTTTTACTCCAAGCTAGATAATAAAACGTCTACATATATGTTTCTAAAGGAACATGGCTACACATTGGAATACAGGGTTATTGTTCCTCAACATCAGCAATAAAAGGTATTTTGCTATTATAATTTTAGCATCGACATATTCCAACCCTAGTTTTCCATTCGACATTTTAGTCTCCTTTTCGATGTTTTTGATTTTGTCCAATTATTCAAACAAATCATTTCCAGAAGCTCCATTCTTAAACCTAACAAACCTAGAACAATGGAACCCTAAACTACAAAGTACATTGGAACTAATTTTTCATTTTAAGGATTTAGTCTCTATTTCTTCAAATTGGGTACCTTCAGTTGCATCCATTAATGAAGCTGAACTAGAATTTGGAGCCCTAGTTCTAACAACGGTGATCTAGGTCTTGTGACGTTCTAGTACTTTTCATGCAGTTTGTACAAATGCATGATAGGTCACCATATACTAATTATTCATGTCAATATTTAACAAGGAAAGTCAGCTTTGTTTGTTAAATTATTAATTGAACCTCTAGGATCATTCACTTTTCCAAATTCGATTGGCCAAGGGAGAAAGTGATATTTCGGGAATTGCGCCTTAGGGCAAGCTTTGTCAATCCTTCCCAAATCGATTTAGGAAGGTTGAGGAAGGAGGAGGAGTTCTAGATAGGAACTTACCCTTGTTTGATTAGATAACTGTTAGATCTCATGTTGAATTCTAGTTATGAAGTTATGAATGGACGTATGGTATTTTTGTATGGTATGGATGCTGCCTAGTGGCGTGACATTACAATATTGTCTGTCTGTCTGTTTGTCTGTCTATCTGTCCATCCGTCCGTCCGTCCGTCCGTCTGTCTGTCTGACTGTGCGATGATTGAGCACAAGATAATGGACAGAATGGAGATGTGGAGGTAGGGCCTTGCTGAGCATGGATATGAGAGGGCTTATAGTGTGCTAGGCTTATAGCCGTTCACCGCATGTGGGCCGACTTAGGTCTGACACCCCCACTTAAACTTTATACATTTAATAGGAAGATTTGTGTGTCTCCTTGTCTTGATGTGTATGGATCTTCTCAACCTCTAGTATCTCTTCATCTCCTTTAATGATAGGAGGATCTAGATAGTCCATTTTTTGCAAAGCCTCGGGAGAAATTTCACTTCCTTTGAAGGGCTTTAGTATCACAACATTAAATATTGAATGAAGGTCAATCCATATCCCATAGAGACATAGGCGATATGCATTCTCACCTACTCTATCTTCAATTTGGAATGGTCCATAATACTTGGGTACCGGTTTCACATATATTTACCCATTTTTCGGAGTCTCTTCTTAGGAAGATGATCCACACCCATTGTCCTTGTTTGTGTTTAACTTTTCTCTGCTTCTTTGCCAACCTTGACATCATGGCTCTCTGACTCTTGAGAATGCGAGTCTTGACTTCTTTCAAAATTTTAGTAAAATCATGAGTGGCTTTATCTGAAGCGGGAACTTCATCTCCAACCTTTGATGGGTGAATCTACACATCTGTAGACAATCTCAAATGGAGTTTTTTATGTTATCGAATGGATAATATTGTCATATGCAAATTCTAGCATATATAGTTAATCTTCCCACTGAGTTTTCCTTTCTGCTACATGAGCTCGTAACATATCCTCAATAGTTCTATTAACAACTTTTGTTTGGCCATCTATTTGAGGATGATAGGCCATAACAAACTTCAAAGTGGTGCACAAATTCTTCATTTGTCTTGACAAAAATTTGCAACAGAATGTTGGATCCCTATCTGTGATAATTGCATCAGTGAGGGTACATGAACAGAATGAACATTGGGCGCCACCATAAGCGCCTTCTTGGGACCTGTGCGAGCCCAAGCCTTGATGGATGAGGCCTTGCTAGAGGCTATTCTCCAAGGACTTGGATTCCCAAACATTCCCAATGATCATGATGTGACAGTAGCCCTTCTAGATAGTATAATCAGTCAGACGTACAACTCTAATTCTAGGATAGAATTTAGTAGATTGTCGACTCCTTGCATTGACGGCGATCCAATCGAGCCGCAGTCTTATAAGTTGTTGATGCTATATATTCTTGCTATGAGAATGTAGTCTCAAGATCCCTCAAGGAATCACAAAACATCCACAAAACCACCATTTCAGTGCTTGAGGCTGATTCTCTTCAAATTATATAGACCTCAATTGGATGATTTTATGTTAGCATTGCGATTAGATAGCCTTTATGAATCAACATTTGCTGCAAGGGGTGCGTAGACTTCCTTATTTATCTTTCAAAGAAGTTCCTTTCTGGTTGCTTATGTCTAACTTGTGCATCTGCAGGTTAATGCATAACATTTTGTAACCTGGGGCGGGGTATCTTATTCTAAATTGGAAGTTCACATGGTAGTAGCAATTGCAACTGTGGTCACTATCGTAGAAATTCTCAAGAACAATGGGTTAACAAAGTGAGTACTTTCTATAAATGGCATTGTGATTCTTTGTAGGGAAATATTATGTGCACATTCTACTGTGGCCTTGCATAGGCATTTTTTCGGTCATAACTAATGCACCGATTAAACTGCTAAGAGATTCTGACATCAACTATTGACATGGGAGATGAGGCATGTCCAGAAAGCCAAGGTATTACTTGTTCCATAAGTGAGCCTTGCTAACCCCATTAGTATGTGCTATCAGTTAATACTAAAGTTTCTCCCTTCCAGATGGAGATTATACTTAAAAAATCCAAACAATTTGATGAACTGATGGAGCCAGCTGCGGCTGAAGAAAATGGCATGTGCTATCAGTTAATACTAAAGTTTCTCCCTTCCATATGGAGATTATACTTGTGAAATCGTTTGATGAACTGATGGAGGCAGCTGCAGCTGAAGAAAATGGCATGTCTGGATAGGGGGAATAAATGCATAGTTTATATTCTATATGTATTTGTAATAACATTCATTTTCTTGTACCATTTTTTGGCCAAGAAAATCAATCATGTTATTTTCTTGTATCATTTTTTGGCCACGAAAATCAATCATGTCCTTCCATTTGAAACAGTAAAAGCCTCGAAAAGTTGTGTTAATTATAACTTAAAAGCTCAAGTTATATTGAGATTGCTCCTTAAGGATATCAGTCCTGGAAATTGCATTTTTGTTTGGTTTATTTCCTATTAATGTGAGAGAGAAGGCACTAGAGGCTTCTTCTAAAACCATCTTTCACGTCTACATTATGATGTTAAGGTGTGTAACTTATAATTATCCTTGCTACAGGCCAAATATATCATTAAAGAGCTTCTAGATGACGTCTATATAATGTCAAAATGCATGCTCAAGCTGTTCTGTCACATCTTCAGAATGCATGCTCAGGCTGTTCTGTCGCATCTTCTATCTCATGCTAGTAATTTTATGTTCTCCTTCCTAATTTCATAATCATTCTTACGAATTTTAGCTATACATTCAAATGTCTAAAATTATTAGCATATACATATTCTATCACCATTTCTTGGCCAAGGGTATAACCTACGTACTATCTAAAAGCTTTAAAATGTCATTAGCTTTAAAATGGCGTGCTATTAGGTTAATAGATGACGACAATGTCAATATCTAAGGCAAACGAGTTTAGTAACCAAGAAGTATGAGTTGAACTTATAATTCTAACGTCTATGCAAAGACTAATTGGCTAATAGCAGTGGCCAAATCTTCTTGGGCTAAGAAAATGACACCCTACTTTATAGCTCACACGGCTGTACAAAACAAAAAAGACTCAACATGAAACAACGAAGCACAAACTATAAAAACACACTCTCAGGCCACTGGAGGGCAACTCCTCGTGCGCAGCACCTTGTTAATTATATGTAACAAATATTCAAAAGAATTAGTTACGTTGGAAAACAACAAAGCATTATACGTTGGGAGTTATTTGCAATCTTGATGCTTTAACGAAAGAAAAATAATCTATGCCTCATAATGTATTGCTTACATATGAATCGAATATGAATCCTACGTAGTAACACTGAACCTTGAGACTTATTCGACTTGTTGTGCAATAAATCCATGATTTAAAAAACCATAATACTCGTATACTGAAATTCTTGAAAAGGAAGGTAAGGGGTTATTCAACTTGTGGGATAACCAAGGGGGTATTCGACTTCCACAATACATACCTTAATTTAGACAAGCCTAATACCCCTTGGATATTCGACTTGTGTAATGCAGGTGTGAGTTTAGACGAGTCTAATACCCTTTTTTTTTGAAATAGCAGTTCCGGCGAAGGAGATTTTCAATTTTGGAGGTATTTGACTTGCCTAATATCGACCCGAAATTTGGAGTATTCGACTTGTGGAATAAGTGTGCACGCCGAAACCACGAGTCTAATACCCCCCTATTCCACGAGTCTAATACCCCCCTGGAATCCAAGTCCAAATCGAGAGCCAATAAATGCACCGTAAATATATGCAACAAATAGATGTTACCATGGGATATACTTATTTAGAGGAGGACAATGCTATGTTGCAATGGACTCTGCTCTCACACCTTGTTTTTTTTTTTGTAGTAATATTTTGGCATTATTTTAATTTGAGGTATGGGATTGTGTCTTTTTTAAACATGGCATGCTCCATTTTAGAGGAATATTCATATACATTGTTTTTTGGAAAAATACATATATAATCTTTTTCCTACATACATTATGTAATTGCTTGTATCTTTTTCGCATTAACTTATATCAAAATATTTAGAACGACGGAGCAGGGGCTGGAGCTTCATTAATCTCCAGCATCTCGGCTGCACTTTGCAAAGCCATAGCCGGAGCGCTTGCCATAGCCGTAGCCATATTTCCTTCCTTTTTCTGATTATGTAGCATCTGGATCATGAAATGTGTGCTCTTTGACAACACCATTGGACCTCCGATCATCCGCCTTGACGGTCTTAGATAGGCGCATACATGAGGTAAGTATATATCTGCATCAAAATATTAATCTGATCAGCTTAAGAGTTTTCTTTTGTCTTGCTGTGGAGTGAGTTTTACCTTCCCCTGCTGCGAGTTTGACGAATAGGTCTACTAAACTGGGGCAATTTTTCTGACATCCAGTAGAGCAGAATTTCTGTGCAAATGCTGGATCCCGAATCGCATCACTGGACATGCCAATGGACATTCTTGTGAGGCCGCATGAATTTATACATTTATCAGTCTCGATCCATGCTTTTTTCTTCTCCATCATGATATTTGATGTCTGCAAGTTAAGTTTTGTATGCATGAGTTAATGTGCAATTTATTTTACAATATTTAATACTTGCCTGGCATTGATAGATTGGACTATCCTCCTTGAGAGCATACTTCTCTAGTACACATAGAGCTCCAGAAGATGAAACAGCATATGCACATTTGTTTATAGGGAGCTCCTCACACTCCATATTTCCTATAATTTATTGCAAAAACAACTTAGAATATCTCAAGAGTGTGATATATAACCTGAGCACATTAGCTGCTTACCACTCACTCCAAAGAACAAGGCTGCAGAGCATACAGCTATGAAGAAGGCCATAGAAGTTGCCATTCGTTGAGCTGAGAAATTCTTTGCTTAGCAGATGTTGTAATGAGCTGATGTTGGCTGCTGGTTATTCATGAAGTTTTTTGTTATATAGGTTATTTTGGTTGGACTGAATCAAAGATCTGGCCACAAGATTTGACACGGTTTTCTGTGTGCATACCCGTTACTCTTGAAGAGGTTGGCATTGCTGGTTGTACCATATGATGGCATCACATGTTCTTTTTCCTCTTTCAGAAACTTATCTCGTGCCTCATTATGGTTTCTATGGTACCATCTAAATAACAGTATTTTTGTGGAACATGTATTTATTCGGAATCAAAGAAATGTAGGCCATGAATTCATAATAGGATGGTGCCTAGTGTATTCTACTGTTTAATTAGTCATTGCAGCAAAACAACTATATGTTGGTCATTTCATATGACAATTGTCAACTATTGTTAAATTTGAGCCTTGCTAACATGTTATAGGCTGTAAAAGGACTTTTGTCGAAATTATTACGAAATTACATTGTGTTATGTAAAATTAATACTATTTCAACATGCACATACTTTCAACAAATGTCTATTTTACATAATACCTAATTTACTCTCATAAGATTTGTCCTTTCTACTGCAAGTATTGAGAGGAGTGCAACATTGTTCACAACATCTATAAAGCAGTTATCATTCTTGTTTGTTGTAATATTTTTGTGCTGAAAAAAGCTTGAGGACGACACGCGGGAAGGCTTTAGTCGAAAATTGACGGGAAAAAAGAAGAAGGGAATGACGTTATGATACAACCTCAAGTTCTCTGTACTTGGGTTCTTGTATGCATGGAATACAATTGGATGAAATTTTACTTTGTTGTAGCATGCTATCGGAGATTCTCTTGTATCATTACTATGTAATGCTAACAACCTTCCTATGTGGGTCCACTTTGTGTTCGATAGAAACCAGGTAAATCAATGTCTGCCATCCTAGATGAACCATCAACTGATGTTTGCTTATAAATGAAAGTCGACTTTTATGAATGGAAGATCTGTGCTTAACGACTGAAGTTTGAAAGTGCAATCAAGTTCCCTTCTTCTATTCATGTTGCACCATTGACTTTCATGCCCAGGGTTTGCATGCTTTTGGCACAAAGCAGTATGAGAATGAAGGAGAACTAATGCTACATGTCTAATCGGCAATTGCAAGTCTTTAATGCCTAATTGAACTCCCTAGTCCCTTCCACAACCCCTTGAAGCACCATTTATGTTCTTTATCTACTAGAAGTAGTGGGCTCTTATTAGTCCAACTCTGACATATGTCACCTAAAAGATTGCAATGTTTAGATCACTAACCCATTTACTTTCAATTCTTTGCTTTTTAGTAATCTATGATTTAGTGTTCATATATTTCTTTGTTGGGGTGCTTTATCAATGGAAACTATTTCGTATTGGTATGCTACTCTTGTCAACCAATGGTTTACGAGGCACTTATTTTGGCATGGCTAATCAGATGCTAGTAAGTCTATCTTTGCGGATCATTCCTTATGCAAAAAAAAAAAAGGAAACAAAAAACCTCAAATTTTTATGCACTGGTCAAGAGTGAAGCTTGAACTTTTTGGACCAGATTCATAAACATTTCACATGTGTTTCAGGGACTTGCTCTCCTGCAATATGCTGCTACATTTGGAGCTAGAAGATGGTATACGGTAGGTATATTGAGCATCCATATTGTAGCTATATGGTTCTTCATCCTACCATTTTATGTGTTATTGTTTATGCTGTTTAACTCTAAAAGGATAAGAGTGCATTGTGGAGTATCAAAAACGCGTATTTTGATGCCACATATTTGTACCTTTTGTGCGGTAGAATCGGGTGATGTATAGCAAAGCAGAGATTGCAAGAGTGCGATATAACAAGCGCCAGTTATTTTGAATTATATGCCACGTCATCGTCCCTCCTTTTGAATTAGGAAAATAATCACTTTTTCTTCCTTTTTGTTTTTTTGCCGCTTCTTGACGATTGAACCCTAATGGAGTGAGAGTTGAATGTCGCTGGTCACATGATGAAATCTCTCCTCAAATAAGAGATTGTGTCCCATGAAGTTCTAAGAAGTTTTGAGGTGACAAAGCGTCAAATAAATATGGCTACATGTATTTTTCCCCAAATGTTTGTTCAAAATTGAAACTGAAGGCATATGTTTTCTTCTATAGGTTGAAGAATCTAAGCAATGAACAATATAAGGAGTTCATGCAAATTTACAAAGGAATTATAGGGAAGCCATACACATGGGGTGAAATGGCTCTTGGAACTTGGGCAATGGCTTATTATCTGCATATAAAGGGGAAGGCTGTCAATTGCAAGAGCTTCTTGGATTATCATAAAACCCCCGATGAGAGGCGAGCTCTTCTAGACCCAAGAGAAAGCATAGGCAAAACATTCCTAACCCATGGTTTTGGGGATTTTTTTTTAAAGGTTGTAGTAGATTTGGTGCATGCAATGGTATTGTCCCTTGTGTATGGCGTATATGGAGTGACAGTGGTAGCAAGTGAGGTGTGATGTATCACTGTGATATGGTGTAGGTTATTGTGCCGCCAAAAGTGATGACAATATAGTCTATGGTGTGTGGTATATGCAGTATGCGGTGTGGTGTGTAGTGTGTTGTGAGGTGTGTACAGTGAGTGTACTGTGTAGTGTGTAATGTGTGGTATGGTGCAAAGTGTTAGGCTGCCACTAGCGTTGCTAGTTTGTGTTCTGTGATGTGGTATAGTGTGTTGTGCTGCCAATTATGATGAAAATGGTAGCATGTGGCGTGTGGTGTACCATTGTGGTGTGGTGTAGGGTGTTGTGCTGCCAGTGGTGAAACCAATTTGTGTTGGGTAAAGTGGTATAGGGTCAACACCTGCCAGTAGTGGTGGCAATGGTAGCATGTGGTGCGTGGTGAATGCTATACTATTGTAGTGTGGTGGAGGGTGTTGTGCTACCAATGGTATTGCTACTATGTGTTGTTTATGTGGTGTAGCTTGTATTGTGTAGTGTGTGATTGTGGTCTTCCATCAATATGTGGTTTATAATGTTAGGAGGCTGAAATATATGGAGTGTTTTATGTTGTATACTATGGTACTTGTGAAGAAATGGTTGGTTGCAACATCAGCTACGTTTGATAGATGCAAGCAAGTGAGGAGAGAGAGAGAGTGATGTCAATAGAAAGATTGAGTTGATGGATCATAAACCATCAGAAATTACAATTGATTTGCACAGATGGCATTCAATCATGATGGCAAATCCGAAAGCAACAGAGGGTGTTCGGGTTGTAAGTGGACTGAAGGATGAAGAGCTAAATGGTACAATTTTACCTGGGTTGAGCCAATTGAACAAGAAACTAGCAGAAACTAAAGTTGAGCTAAGGGCATGTGAAGCCTTACTTCTGGAGCTGTAACCTCGAATACAAATATTGGAGATTTTTCCTGAACGTAGGGCTACAACACTCCTTTAGATCCCTCACTTCCAATGCTTTCTGAGGAAGACGAAGAGGGTGATGAAGGTTATCCATATTGTGGACGGTGTCTGAAATGGGAGAGTAAACTGTTGCCAGTTGTCATAACAGAATGCAGTCACCAATATCGTATTTCATGTTTGTCATGCCATTTGAGGTGAACATTATCATCTATAATCTTGTTTGCAAGCTTTATTGATACCGGATTTGTTTTGTAGATACTCCAATTGCAGCCCTAGTTATACCCACATCATATCTGAGACATGGCTTTTGGCTTTTACTATTTGTGTGGCACCATAAGAACCAATAAACACAAATTATATTTCTGATGTTGTCAGAGGTCTATTGACTTAGTGTTTGCAGAATTGCAGGAATTTGAGACCAAGGAAATCCAACTCCTAACAACGACTCGGTCGAATATGAAACTGCAAGATACCACCCGAGTGCACCTAAACTTCAGTCCATTGGATACTTCAAAGGCAATCCTGCTTGCTAACATGGACGAATCTAAAACAAAATTTGGATAGTGAACAGAATGCAGTCGTGTCAAGTAAGTAGCAATGCCATAGAAATGATTTATGTATTCACATTTCTCTTTGGTCTTCCTCATCTCAATTATGTTACAGATATAAATGTTACTGCAAACCATGAGAAGAGATTCTCAATGTAGAAGAAGCTCATATAACTGTTGTAGAGGAGAAAATTAATTTCCTCGAAACTCATTCATCACGGGATCCTGGACCAGATAAAAGTTTTGTTGCTGAACATGAGCCATAGGGAGGTGCAGGTGATGAAGTTGACAAAGAAATCCCAGCTGAACAAGATGCAACCTGTTCATCAAGTCCAGTACCTCTCAACCAAGGAAAACAAAGAGATTAATTGAAATTCTTCTTGTTCTGGACTTTAATGAGGTCTTGGGCAAGTTTTTTGACTTGAAAGAGAGGATCCCTGCATCAGTCGAGCCAGAAGCTATTCTCCAGAAATTGAACCACCAAAAGGCAGCAGTTTCTAGGTCTGGATTGTGGTCAACATGGCTAAAAATAATGGCGACTTGTTGCTGACGAAATTGCTGCAGGAATATAAGGGCAGGTTTCTTTTTATTTGGAATAAGGATGACTGCACCAACAAAAAATTAAAAGTGGTTAATACGCCAATTTTTCTTAAGGATCTGTGCAAAGTGTACTAAAACTACTGGAAATACCAAACGAAGAACACATTGTTGGTAGATGAAGCTGCCAACCAACCAAACAGTATGATATGTCTAAATACCTTTGCTCCTGACAGATTAAATTCCAATTTCCTTTCGGAGCAACTCAAACCATGGCTGGAAGGATTTCTGGCTGTAGAAAGTGTACCTGCTTATGTGAAGGAAAATCCAATGTGGAACATATGGGATTCTGAAAAGGCGCGCAACTATATGAAAATGCTCGACAAGTATTTTTGTAGATGAATCTTATAAAACCTTTTGATAGTCAATAAAAGTATATATACAAGAAATTTAATGCGTCCTACGGTGCATGTTCGAGTTTTAGCATGTTCCTACGTGCAAGTTCTTGTAAAAGAATCTCTTGAGAATACTCTAAATCCATGGATTCTCTAAGATTCTACCAAGGTTCTCTTAGAGGGTTCGTGAGCATTTCTCTAAATTTTATAACATTCCCTCTAGATTCCATTAAATTTCCCTAGATTCTCCAAGATTCTATGAAGATCCCCTTAGATTCTCTTAGATTCATTTAGATTTTATCAGATTGCCCTTAGATTCAAAGAGATTCTATAAAGATTCCCTTAGATACTCTAAGATTTCATCAACGTTTTCTTAGATTCCCTTAGATTTTATGAAGATTCCTTTAGATCCCCCAGATTTAAGAGATTCCCTTAATTAGGCTTGTAAATATTTTCCTAGATTCTCTTACATTTTATAAGATTTTCTTACATTCTATTAGATTCTTCTGGATTCCTTTACATTCTAGAACTATATATTCTAGAACTTTCTGGAAGTATTTCCCTAGATTTCCTTACATTCCCATAGATTCCCCTACATTCTAGAACATTCTAAAACTTATTAGAATAATTTAGAACTTTCTGGAAGAATTTTCTTAGATCTCCCTAGATTCTCTTATGTTTTAGAACTTTCTAGAAGATTCTAGAACTTTCTAGAGCCTTCCAGAACATTCTAGAACCTTCTTGAACTAGCTAGAATGTTATAGTCTATTTTATCTTAATGGGAGCATTGCCCTTAAGTACATGTGAAACATAATTATTCATAGAATTAATGCTTGGTCTAGTGGTTAGAATGGGGGGTTGGGAGGTCAATAGCCAGGGTTCGAATCCTCCACACAACATAAAAATTTTAAAAGCCTTTTCCTAAGGGATGAGCATTCAACTTGGGCCGTAGGATCTTGGACCCGATCAAGGGTCGAGATCTCACGCAACATGAGCCATAGGATCTATTACATATAATTCCCAAAGTCATGTGCACCGTAGGATGTGTCCCAAAGCAACGTGAGCCGTAGGATCTCGGACCGACGATCAGGATCAAATCAACATGGACCGTAGGATCGCTTACATATAAGCTACAAACAAGCTCCCAAGCCATCTGGGTCGTACGATATGTCCCAAAGCCACTTGAGCCGTAGGATCTCGGACCGGCGGTCAGGATCAGATCAACCTGAACCGTAGGATCGTGTCTATACGGATTATATATAAACTCCCAAGCCATCTGGGTCGTAGGATACGTCCCAAAGCCACGTGAGCCGTCGGATCTCGAACGGACGGTCGGATAAGCGCGACAAACATAAGAACATATATAAGTTAGATTAGATATATATATATATATATATATATATATATATATATATATATATATATATATATATATATATATATTTTATGATATGTGTTCTACTTTTTCAATTTTACATATTTGAATGGATTTATGAGCAAATATTCTCATATATGTTTTGAACTAGAGATGAGAGAGCTTTGACAGTCTATTTATCTAAAGCCACATACACATTTGGAAATATTGCCGAGTGGAATTGCTGTCATGATTAGCTGCACCAACATCGAAAATTTGAAAGCTGATACATAATGGTTCAATGATCGATTAATCCTCATTTTCTCAAGGTGATACCTTCATCTGATTTGTGATCATCAGGATTGTGTTTTATGTGCATATGTTTGCAAGTACATGGAATATTACTTGATATTGCAAGGAGTGAGCCATTTCTTTCATTTCTTTGAGCTTCTTTTGCACTTGACATTGTCCAAAGACATAAATAGTTACAAAACAATAAGGAAACACGTGAATCTGGATAAGTGTCAGTACATATTTGTTTATCCTTGTGATGAACTTCATTGGACCTGTTTTCTTATCGTAAGCCGTGCATGTCTCCCACATAGATATAAACTAGGAATATGTCACTTTGATAGCATGGGCTTGCATGCCATGAGCAGATATATTGAAAGGTTGCCTTCTAGAAATTTTCATAACATCTGAGGTTGTAAAACATCTTAGGGCATCCAAGCAATTCCAAAGACCTATATTCAAAGTTTTTTATGATTATGTGATACCAGCAAAATGCAATGAGAAATCTTTAAACAGGTAGTCATTCTTGTGGCCTTGCCGTATGTTCATTTATGCATAAATTTGTGAGGGGGTCCATGGAGCAAATTTCGTATGCACACATCAAAATATGCACAAATTTGTGAGGGGGTATGTGGAGGAAATTTCGTATGCACACATCAGAATCTCAACACCAAGGCAAAGCAAATCGCAAAGTCTATGTAGTGGATTAAATCCTCATTCTACTAGCAAATAGATTAAGCACCAATCACAGATGAAGAAGAGAAGAGATAAAACAAGTCTGAAGGTTCATCTTCCTCTTCTATTATTACTTCTTCCATGGAACACTCTATACAATAGATAATCTCTTCCAAGAGCAAGAGTGAAAGAGAGAGAAAATGAGGAGATGTACGCCTCTCTTAAACTTGCACAACAAATCTCAGCCCTTCATCTTTGAACAAACTCCACCGCTAGATCTCCAATAGCTTACATGTCCTTCCGGATCATGCCACCTCATCACAATTCTAACCATTGAAAAATATCATATAAGGACTTTTATACCACTTCAAGTCCATAAGTTCTACAACTGCACTAAAAAATGACAACACTCTAATCTTATCATAGTTAACAATAACATATGACATGGAAATACTTCCTTAAGCAGCATGACTATGAACCAAATACATCTTCTACAGGGTATTTGAAAGGAGTGCATATTCTTACCTAATCTAGTAAGTTATCTCAAATTCAACAGACAAATTAATTGCTGTTATTGACAAAGTGTGATTGCAGGTTATGGACATTTCAGACCAAGATCTATTGGATGTTATGTTTAAGCTTAAAATTTTAAGATTAGAAGCAATAGAGGCTGGAACTGAGAGGACATATGTATTGAAAAATATGTAGGTGCATGAGTCGCCTCATACCTTCAAATAATTGTATATCTTTCTCATTGTATATAACTATTATTGTAATCTCGATTTATTTGAATGAAATTTCATATTCAATCATATGTGTTTTTGCTGGATTTATCATAAAATAAAGGCATCACAAAGGAATTCAAGTCCTCAAAGGAAAGCAAGACTACACAAATTAAAAAACAAAATACTATGACATTCACTTGTTAAACATTCACTCAATATAAACTCATTTTCATAGCTTAAGCACAAAACTCCAAAATTTTTGAGTTTTGCGAAAAACTGTCCATGCCATCCAAGCAGTACAACATGAAAATTCCCTCGTATGCAACTACAATGAAGTTTCATGATTGAAAGCATGCACATAATGGATCTGCCTAATGTCTAGGTCTGTAAACGATGCTTTCCTTCTATCTACATCCTCCATTTTGACTTCCCCAAGAACTTTTTTATATTTTTTCTCTTGCTGGTTTCAGATGTGTTCATTCACTCGGATGTTCCACACATCAATATCTCTTCAACAACTTCTACCACTTCATGAGCATTACCCAATCTCATGATGCTATACTTTAATTGCAGTTGTCTTAACGATCTCTTCAATTCAACAGTCTTGCCATCATGTTCACCTTTCCCGTGGTTAGAACAAAAAACAATTCCACATCACATGGATTTCAATGTCGTTTGTGTACCTAGCCATTGCTAATAGTTTGTGTACTCATCTGACCCATTCTATTGTTGATGGAGCTAAAGTTTGTGTCTCTCTTCCCTCTGGTCGTGGTCTTCATGATTGTGCAGTTGTTAAAAGGGGCACTATCTCTTTGAAGTTTGCTTTGCAGTTGCTCAATGGCCCTCAACTTGCTGATTTATTCTAGCAACTTGCTCTATTTACAAACTTGCATGCTAAGGGAGATCGTTCTGCAATGGTCCCTTCTTCTTTTATGCCTTCTACTAGTATTGTTATGTTCCCTTCACTTTCTATTCCTTCTGCTCATGCTACTCTCTTTTGTTGCCATTCTATCTACTCAAGCCCCATCTCGGTCTGTATCAACTGTTAAAGCCTCTATCTCACATAAGACTGTGCATGATCATATTTTTGATGAGGATGCTATGGCCAAATTATAAAAGATCCAAGAGACGCAAGAGTAGCATGAAAAAGTTCAAGAGCTTCATGAAAATGCAAGAGGGATGGAAAAAAGTTAACTTGAAAAAAGCTACTTGTAACAAGTCTAGTCAACCTGTTTCTCATATCATAAATGCACTTGAGAATTTGCATGGAAGGGTAGAGCAGAGAGGAGGCTCTCCCTTGCCAATTACTTAGTAAAACAATTGGGGGAGGGGGAAGGAGGGGAGAGGGGGCTCTCCCTCACCAAATACTAAACAAAACAATGGAATGGTGGAACGAAGAGGGGGCTTCCCCTTGCAATTTTCAGGACCGGATGGGCTGACCTCCCTTTAGAATCGTGCAAGATAAACATGGTTGATGTTGTCTCCATTGGTATGGAAGTAGAACATAACATTCAAGGCACATGAACCTCTTGCCTTGGAATGTAAGGGAAGTGGCTTCTTTCCAAAGTAAAAGGAACATGTTCTGTCTAAGTTTTCTACTACTTTTTGCTACCTACATCATGGTGTTTTTTTAGTGGCTCCACTAGGCCATTTGACCATGCATTCCAATTTTTCAAGAAATAGTCAATCACATCGAAGTAGGATGCATTCTCACCATGACCAATGGATAGTGGCCAATTCAAAATACTAACTGGTTATTTTCACTCCATAAATGGCCAATTTGATATTTGCTAAACCTTCAAACCAATAGGGTGTGGCCATTTCAAAATATAATGTGCACTAGCAACCAGTTTCGAAAGGTCTTTCTAATAATATAGTATTTTTCCTTCTAATGACTTTGATTCAATTTTGCTTGATTCAATTTGCAATTTGCATTTCGAATTTGCTCTTCGTCATCCCGGCCGAACCTGCTCAATGTCGTCTCAAGCCAAATCAAGGTTAGACTCCATATGGTTGATGAGATCCATCCGACCGAATCTGTGTTCCTCTGTCTACGGTCAGCATGCAAATACATTTAATTGAAACCCCCTTTGGTTTGGGTGCATATTCACACGGCAGGTTACTCCGGGCAATGAGAGCTGTCAGATGGGCATATTAGCCCTTTATTCCTTAATCTGAACCATACATAGCGATCCTCGTTTATGAGGTATGCCTGTACAAGTTTTGTATACTGTATATCGAGGTTTGCAAAATACTATAAGATTTTTCGAATTGTACTTAATGGTGTTAATTTTGTACATGTATTATAAGTTTTTAGGGGCTCTCGCTGCCCTACATAACCCCTTGTGAATATGCACCCAAACCAAAGGAGGTTTCAGGGGTTTTTAATTTGAAATTGTTAGATGTAATGGTTTGTGTTAAATTTTTTTTTTTTTGAAGGAAAGAAGATATTTTATTCATCAAATGGAAGTATTACAGCATATAGATCCCTCATGGATCAAATAGAAAATTAAGCACATAAGATCCCACACGGATCAAATATCCTATCTAAATCTTTGATACTCAGAGGCCTCTCTCAACCTCTTCTTCAGTCTAACTAGTACTACAGGGGAAATCACCATCTTCCCAGCTAGAAAGAGTACTAGAGGAGACAAGTACCAACTTTCCAAAAGATTCAAATAATCCCTAAATGCATATAGAAAAGCCTCCTGCAAGAATAGAGGTGAATAGAAAAAGAACTGCAGAAACATGAACATTCTGCCACAATGTTCAAAGAAGCTACCTGCTTCCAAGATCTAATCAACAATACAGTTAAGCAACCAGTAATTCTGAAGACAAAAGTATGAGACCAAAAAGGTGCTGCATTGTCGGGACCTGTAGCAATCAGCCTGATGCTGGCCAGACACAAAGCCCAGCCGCCAAACTTCTCCCCAAAAGCCTGGTTCAAGATGTAAAAGCGTCTTCTTGCCCAGATAATCCCTAGCTCGGCAATCCAAATTGGTCTCACATATTGCTGCTATGTCTGTAGAAATGAAAAGATTTCCTGCTGCATTTTCAAGAATCAATCTCTATACCTTTCTCCTAGCAAGAAAGAGCAGGAGAAGAGGGAAAATCCATCTGCTGGAAAGATCTGGGAAATTAAGATTGTGATGTTAAATCCAAGAACTGTTTTTCCTACCAAGATTGCAAAGATTCTACTCCATTGGGCCCTTCGGGCCCTAACAAAAACAAACATTTATCCATGTGCACTTAGTTACACATTGACCAAATTGTTAAAGAATACAACTTTGCATACATAAAACACAAGTATTTAGAAAACACCATTGTTATTCTCGTCCTTGTCAACTTCAAATTTAAGAATGTGATTTAACGTTCTCTCTAGTTTCCACCCCTTACTCCAAAACTATAGCGTTGTACAATGTTCACAATAAAGGATGCCATTCCCAAGGTAAACAAACCACTGCTGAAAGCATTACAATCCATAATATATTCTTCATATATATGTTATCAAACATTACATGGGCATCCTGCAGAGCTCCAAATTTACCATATATCTGAGCAAGCTAGTTTCCTAAGAACCTATCTCAGCCTAATCATTGTTATAAACTTTGATCATGAATAGTAGAAAAAGTACTATATAGAAAAAGATTTGAAATAGCATTAAATTTATAATCAGGCTCCACGGCTGAGGCTCCTTGCAATCTTCCACAACCAGCATCGAAACCACCAGTAAAATACCTCATGTTTGTGATGTCTTTGGCAGTAGTTAGTTGTCATAGTTCTGAATTGAAATGATGGCAGATCCTAAATGCAAAGTTCAAACATATCCCTTTTCGAAGCTGACATAAATTCCTTTCCTGACCAGAAGATGAAACGATGCAAGCTTTTGAAGAAATAAACCAGCAATCTAACCTTAGATACAAGCACCTTCAATGCTCGAAGGACATGTCTAGCTTGTTCTAGCAATTAAATACAGCTTCAAAATCATAAAAGTTTAATTCATCATAAAGAATTCGACAGGCAGATTTGCTGATGAGTTCAGTATTCTGCAAAGTCAAGTCTTCTAATAATGGCCTGGGTTAAAGGGGAAAATTCTAACTACAAAAAGCTATGAATCAACAGAAGCTCTGTAGCAAGCACAAGTGCTGGCGCATTGGCAAGAACCGAGGTAAAACAGTACTTTTCAAGAATGTTTGCAAGAATAGACCATAATGGCTAGCCGACAACTCACATTACAAAGGCACTATACGAAGCCTCTGCTTTTTTATGCATATTTAAAATAGAATGTTGTTGATGAAGAAATGCGTGCAGAAAACAGTGATTAAGGCTTTTTTATTACGAAGGGATTATAGGAGATTGGAGACGATTAGAACGTACCAGATATCCACGAAAGGCTGTTTGAATTCTTGTAGCGGCCCATTCTTCAGGGGTTTGTGTGCTAAAAATGGAAGAACCTCTGCCCGAACCAGTAAGGCGAACAACCTCTGCAGCAGTCGGCCTTCACTTCGGCAAACGAATTGAACTGCGCATTATCTGAGAACAACACCTCCACTGCAGGAACTACGTAATGGGCTATCGCCTTCAGAGCTCTGCCCAGAAAACTAGAGTTCTTCACCGAGCTGAATACTTCATCTCTTCGCACATATGGGTCCACAATCAAGGCCAATGGCAAACTGATAGGTTTCTCTGCTGTGAGATCTGCTCAGACAAGTAACTGGAGAAGAATTGGGTTTTGTTTTGGAATTTGAAAATAAAAAATTTGGGTATGATGGTTACCTCGTTCAGTCGGGCCACGGCCAGTCCGACATCGACGTGGGTCTGGCTCCTCCCAAAGTGGGCCTCTTGTGCGCTTCGCCATCATCTGGTTTGCCAAGGTCATTAGTCGACCTCCTGTGTACCTAAATCCGATGAACAGCCTAACTGGCCGAAAGCCCAAAGGTCGAAAACTCTAAAAACTCTAAAAATTCTAAAACATAGGCCATCAATATCTAGCAACCATTAGATTGTTTAACCTAATCTAGATCAACGCTCCAAAAAGGCGCACTCTAGAAATACTTTTTAGGATGCCCCAACGAAAACAACACCAAAATCATAGAAAAACCATGGGGAAAAGCATATAAAATTACAAAAAAAAACTCCTGTTATAATGGTAGATATTTGATCTTATAGTAATCTTAGTTAGAAAGGCATAGCGTGCATTTTTTGTGACAATTATATAGAGCATCATAGACAGACATTGATGTGGCTACCAACTTTACACACTAGATGTCGGATGTGGCCAATTTGATTTTTGTGAAAAACTTTAGTTTCATGATTCTGCCATTTAACTTACAACCTCTTGATGTAAACAATTTGAAAAATGGCTAGGCCAAACTATGCCTAGCAAATTATCCAAGATAAGTAGTGGCCAATATTTTATGCCCCTTCAAATTTGTAAGCAAATTAGAAAAACATCCTGACCTACATGAGCATAAATGTCCCCAAGGTTATGTACATAAAGTAGCTAATGTGTTTGGATGTTACTATAATGTCTTGGTGCCTGCTGCTGATGCATCTAAAGGTTTGCGACTATGTGCTCATTCACATTAGCACTGTTGGAAGGAATGATCCAGCTGCTGCTCAAAGTGTAATTTCCACTCCTGAGCATCCTGCAAACAGTAAACGTCAGGCTAGGAGTGAGTCTATGGCCGCCGTGATAAAATACAAAGTGTACAACCTTATTCAACAGGTTCCTATTGTCCAAAACACACAGGCCTTTTGTGTCTCTAGCACTCCATCTTAGATAGAGACCCTTCACCTTCTCAATTGTGGATTCAGCTACGTTATGGAGGTGGCAAGAATAGTGCACCTTACTTATGGCCGTGCTCAGTATCACATCTAGCAGCTCGTCAGGCTTGACCAACAAAGGGTAGCATATCCGAATCTGATTATACGCCATGCAACTTTGAAAGGTGTGGCATTCATCCTCAATGGCTTGTATTTGAATAAATGATAAATTTAAATACAATAATTTAATGGTTTATATGTAACCTTATTTAAGACATAGATAAGGCATGGATGCATGTAGCCTTGTTAAGGCATGAATAAACCATCATTCAATTAAATTGGGATTATGTCTATTCCAAAATCGCGCCGTATAAGCATTTTATTGACCATTATATTGAATTAACCACACTTTTGCACTGTGTTCATTTTCGGGCTGGGAATATGCATTTTATGTGAAAATGCAAAGGCATTCAAATATTCGATGCAAATGACCCATATTATGACAGAATGTAGGCAGTTGAAAAAGCAGGAAATTGCCTATTAATTCGCACATTCACGGACGACAACGAAATCTAAACATTGAAATTGTAATGCTTTACGAGTAAATAACAACAAGCAAGTTGCTACAAAACAGAGATTTTCGTGGTTCAAATCGCGCGTGTTGCTTGGCATAAATAACACATTACAATAGAACATAAACTACAAAAACTAATCAGATTCATCGTCCTCAGGCGCTGCAGGCGGTCCTGAGATCCTGTCGATCATGAACAAACCATGCTCTGGATTCCATATAAGATGGATTACAACATCAAAGGGATCAGGATAGAAGCGGACAGGATTCATAGCAACGACATCAAGCCAGTCCTGAAGTTCTATTTCTAGCTCGCGGCACCTGCAGAGGTCCGCATGGTTCATCTTGCAGGTAATAGAATGTGCCATAATAACAAGGAGAAGGCGGAGACCGAAGCCGATTCAGGGGCTATTTCATGCATACCTATTTATACACACCAAAATTATTGACAGTATATACCTACAAATTATTGCAAGTATAGCAAACCGTACACATAATATAAAAAAACAATACGTACACAGAACCAATAATGCTGATAAAAGAACACAATATATATTCAAAACCTTTCGTATAAAGTATATTTCATATTCAAAACTTTTTGGAAAGTGTATTTCCTGTATACATATATATCAAAAAAGTTCCCTTTCTAGGACGATTTTCTCAAGTTCCCTGTCAATTTCCCCTGTCCGATCAAGTTGTGGGTATAGTGTGTGTATCTCTTCGACCATTTTTCCTGAAGCTATTTCCTGCAGGACACTAACAAAGCGAAACAGGAAGTCATCTTTGTCAAAATCTTGAGGATGATAGGATGGCGGATTCAATGACTGTGACTGATTGAAGCAACACTTTAGAGCGTCATCATCCACAATGATTATGCCTTCCTTATCCTCAACACCTAGGGCATCCATCATGTTGCCCTACCTCAATCCCTTTTTGTGATGCTTTTGGCCAGAACACCTGTCTATCTTTGAGATGGTCAGGCCTACCTCCTCATTGTCAAAGTTGTTCAAAGAGACATTTCTGGTATGTGGAGTGTCCTCACAGGGAATCAACTTTGAGTAGAGATGAAGTGGATATTCGGATCCCAGGATTAGATTTAAACATTGACAATGTAAATAATGTCAATGGGAAGCCTTCATCTGGAAGGTCAGCCAATTCCAGTTTGACCTCTCAAGACCCTGAACAGAAGTTCCAATGGAACAGGGTTAATGGAAGTAAAAGGAGGATCAGGAATAATCAAGTTAACAGAATGGATAAGGTTTCTCACCTCTCAAATACAAGCAAAGGCCTACTATTCTCCAGCAAATCTTCTATGGTGCATAACTCCTCTGGAGTCAAAGTTTTACAGAAATATGAAAAATTTAAGGATAAAGGGAAAGCTCCAATGCTACATAATGATATGCAAACAGAAAAGTTACATGATTTACTGGACCAAGTTTTTGTGAACTCAAAGGAAAATCTCAAAATGCTACAACAGGATTCGTTTGAAAACCTGGGGCATACTAAAGTTAAGAATGTTCCATTAATTATTAAAAGCCATGGCACTCATCAACCTGCTATTCTTAAAGGTTTAAAATTGTGTGACAAAGTTCTGGCAGAGAGCTTCAAAGTTGTCAAAGCTGATAAGCAATCTGTGCCACAGAAAAAGGCTCAATCTAATAAGTCAGCTTTGGACAGTAACTCTCATCAGATGAACTGTCAGGTGGACAAATCCATCAACCTCAACTCTGGATCCATTGTTCCAGGTACCTCAACTATGCCATCCCATGATGTTCATGCAGATCCATCACAAATAAATCAAGACAAGGTTGGCAATGAACAAGAATTATCAGCAAAATGCATAGACAGTGGAATCCTGCAAGAAGACCCTCAAGACAACTCTTTAAACAAAATTGATTGTTCAAATCAATTTCAGGTACTTGCTAGTTTAAGTGTTGAACAAGAGTATGATTTATTTCTGAGCAATAAAGTTGATCACCATCAAGAAACCACTTTGTTTCCTGTAGCCACCACCCTCACCCCGTGTCAAACTCAAGCTTGCCCCATAATAGATATCCATAATTTGCCTTCCTATCTGCCAAACACATCTTCTCCAATTTCCAAGGAAATTGCAGAGCAGCTAGCCACCCTGCAGGATGGCTTGGTCCAAGACTCCAATTATAAGGAAGAAGGGTCAGATACTGAGATTGTAAAAGAAACTCAAGAACAGGGATCTATGGTAAATGGTTTGGAAGTCAAGGCTGATAACATGGACTGCTCGGACTCTCATATGTCAAACTCACAATCAGAAAGCAACAGGGCAGACTTCTCTACCAGGCAAGTACCTCTCTTTTATAACTGCAATGAATTGACCTCTAAAGAGGATGTTAATAATTTATTTGAATTCTTTCCTGGGGGGTGTTCTGATAATGATAATAATGATGGTAGTGATAAAGAGAATTGGGGGAATGAAAATTTTCTCTCTGATAATTCTACTGCCAAAAAGTCTAGGAAGGAATCTAAATCCAAAAAGACTAAAAATTCGGCCAAACCAGACATTTCTACCTACCTTCTCAAGACCCCTGCTGGTAATACTAGAAGCAAAAAGAATAGGAGAGCTAGATAATCCCCTGTTCCCTCTTTTCTCCCTTTATCTCCACCATGAAGATTATGTCATGGAATGTGAGGGGAATGAAAGGCCCAATTAAAAGAAGAAGGATTATCTCTCAATTAAGGCTGTATAAGGCTGATCTCATTTTGCTTCAGGAAACTAAACTCCCTAAATTTGAGAGTTCATCTCTTGCTGATTGGATCTACCCTGGAGCTTCTTCAATTTGGATTGAGTCCTCTGGTACCTGTGGGGGGCTTATTATGATCTGGAAAACTTTGCCTCAAGTTTCCTTTTATAACAGCAAAAGTAAAAGTTGGCAGGCAGTTATCTTTTCCATGAATAATTCTAATTTTGGAGTTATCAACATTTATGCCTCCACGTGTCCAAAAGATAGAGAAAACCTATGGCCTGAAATTTATTTTGGATGTCCTCCCAACCTACAATTGACTGGATTGTCTCTGGAGACTTCAATAATACTCCAAATTGGGACATGAAGTTGGGCAACAGAATTAACATGTCCAAAAATGAGAGGATTAACTGGGAAGGTATGATATCTGACCTTAATTTGATTCATATCCCTTCTTCTACTGCAAAATTTACCTGGTCGAATAAGCAAAAAAATTCAAACAGAGTTTTCTGTGCTTTAGATAGGTTCTATGTTTCCAGCTCCTCTACCTCCTTTTGGGATAACTGCTTTGTAGTAAGTGATGAGACAACCTCTATTTCTGATCACCAACCTCAATTCCTGCATACCAAGCACCTTTTGCAATTTCCTAGAGATACCAACATCCCTTTTAAATTAAATGGCTCTCTCTTGGGAAATGAGAAATTCTGTATGGACTTTAGAAACTTTTATCTATCTCTACAAGAAAACCAAAGCTCTGATACTGGCCCTAATAGTCATCTCTCCATAAAATCTTTTTATTCTAAGATTAAGAAAGTAAAATCTTGGATTAAGACTTGGTCTCACAGAATATACAAGGAGAAGAATAAGCTCAAAGATGAATACTTGGAGCAAATGAGGTTTATTAGGAGCCAACTCCAAGACCATCCTTATGATCTAAATCTTCAAATTGGAGAGGAATTGTTGGAAAATAAGATAAAATCAATTGAAGAAATAGATGCCAAAAGCTATGCTATCAAATGTAAGATGAAATATAATAAAGAAATGGATCTTGGGAGCTCTAAATTTTTCTATAGAACAGCAAGGCACAGGTTGTTAAATAATTCAATTACTCAGGTCCAAACTGATAGTGGCTCAAATATGGACTCCCCAAACGATATTAAGCATTTCTTTCATGAGAAATATGCCTCTCTGTTTAATGGCAGGGACATGAATTTTCCTAGCTCTCCCTCTAAAAAGGATGAGTTCATCTCTTTAATCAATCAAATCATTCCTGCCCTTGTTAACCAGATGAATGATTCCATTGCTGCTATCCCTTCCGAGCAGGAAATCTTCAAGGTCCTCATGAGCTTCTCTAAGAGCAAATCCCCTGGACCTGATGGCATACCTCCTGAATTCTATGTGGGGTTCTGGGATATTCTAAATGGTGACATTGTTAATCTAGTTCATGGTTATTGGAAAGCCAATCATTTACATTCCTCTATCTCTGCTGGCTTTATAACTCTAGTTCCAAAGATTGACTCACCATTAACTTTCGCAGACTGGAGGCCTATATCCTTGACTAACTCCACATATAAATTGTGTGCTAAGATCATAGCCAACAGGATTAAACCTTTCCTTCAGATGAATATTAGTCCCGAGCAATCTGCTTTCCTCCCTAATAGATTCATTTTGGATAATTACATAGTGGCTATGGAAGGGTTGCACTGGAATAAAGTTTCGACTGTAATTGCATTCTTTTAAAATTGGATTTCAAAAGGGCCTTGATTCGGTGGTGGGATTTCTTAGAATTTGCTATGCTTAAAATTGGTTTTAATCCCAAAATTATTTCTCTTATCATGGGATTAAACTCTAAAGCAAATTCAGTTGTGCTTATAAATGGCTCCCCCTCTGCTTTTTTTAATCTTTCTCGAGGGGTACGACAAGGTTGCCCTTTGGCACCTTATCTTTTCCTGGTAGTTGCTGAGCTTCTCACAAGGGCAGTGGTTTTCCATCAATCTGCTGGTCATATTACAGGCCTAAATCTTCCTGACAATAATGGTAGTCTTATTATTTCCCAGTATGCAGATGACACCTTTGCATTTCGGACTCGGAACTAATAACATTGCCAAATTCTTAGGAATCATTGATCTTTTCTCTGCAGCCTCTGGAATTTGCCTTAACATTACAAAGAGTGTGATTATTGGAGACACAAATGAGAATAATATTTGTGGCATTAAGGTTCTCAATACAATGCAGGCAACCAAGCTGCTGGGCATGCCATTATCTCTAAATCCGAGTATCAAAGGGTTGTGGGATCCAATTCTTCAGAGAATTAGGAAGAAGTTAAATTCTTTTAGGAACTCCCTGTCTATTGCTGGTCGAACTATCATTGCCAACTCTGTTCTAGCATCTTCTCATATATACTTCTCTTCTGCTCTTGTGGCTCCTAAATTCATTTACAATGAGCTTGAGAAAACCATCAGAAACTTTATTTGGGGAGGTAATCACTCTGTGAATTGGGATACTGTCACTAGATCTAAGCCTAATGGTGGTCTAGGATGCAAAAACCTGTATTTGCAAGCATGTGCCCTGGCAGGTAAATTTATTTGGAGGATCTTGTCTGGTAATAATTCTAAAGCTTCTACTTTTATCAGATATTGGCTGAACTGCTCTTTTCACGATGGTCACCCAAGTGTGAAGCATTGCTTACTCGACTCGCCCTTAACTATTTGCATCCGGTAGAAACACCTCACCTTTGATGCAAAACATGATTAAGGCATGGAATATTGTTCACTCTTTTGCTTTGACACTCCGATGCTAATGATCTTACTATGGATTCTTCCCTCTTTTGGTCTCCCCAGTTTCGGGACATCAATGGTCATATCCCTGCTTTAAGGCACCCAAGAATCTATAAGAAATGGTTGGACAAGGGCCTCTCTCATGTCAAGCATTTATTTAGCAATGGTCTAATTATTTCTTGGACTAGTTTGAGAAGGCTTATTCATGGCACTACTAGTGACAAATTGACTTTCCATCATTTTAAAAATATTACGAGTCAATCTGCTAATCTCCGTGTTAATCTGGTGGTTTTTCTCTTAAGATTAATGGGATTGACAAATATAAAGTTAGTCTTTGTGTATGCTGTTTGAACCAAAAAGGAAACTTACGCTAAAAGCTCGGACTCAATGGTCTATTTCTGAAATTGAATGCAAGTCCCTTTATAGGAACTTTGGAATTCTTATTGTCCTCCCAAGATCAATTTTTTATTTGGTTAATTGCTCATAAAAGCCTCCCTAATCTGGTCTCTCATTCTAGAAAGATCCCCCTTTGTTTCTCCCAAATTGTAAAATGGATTGCTCCTGGGAAGAATCTATGGTACACATCTTCCAATGTCCAAAAATTGATGACTTCTCGGTCTTGGTTCTATAATAAATTTAGTGCTTTTTTTCCAAGGTCAACCTCATGGCAACTTGCTCCATCATATTCAAAATAATGATGCCTTCTTAAACACCATTGTTTTCTTTGCTCTTTGGAATATATGGAAGGCTAGAAACAGTAATTGTATATTGGCAATAAAAAATCTCTATTTTACGGATAAAGATGCATTTCAGTTAGATTTGGAAGCCATTGTAACTGCTCACAGGAGTAAATTGGGAGACAAGTATGACAAGAAATGGGATTCTGTTGGTAATTTCACAGATGTTTTTAAGTTATATATCTCATGCCTCAATGTCATTAATTCTAATGCTCCATTTTCTGATTGTCTTGATAGAGTACACGGATTTTTCGAAGGGGAGGGCAAGTGCAAGTTTGACACAATGTTGACATATCAGGAAGCTGCACTTTACTGAAATAGCTCAGGTGTCTCAAATTTGGAACCACCAGGACCACTAGCAAGCTCGGATGACATCATGTTGTACAAGGTTAGGAGCACAAGCAATGAGTCGACTTAGCGAAAAAATATTTTGTAGGGAAGTGGTGCGGACATTACGTTTATTGATTCCTTTTCATGTACCACTTCTCCTTGAAAGAAAAAGGCGACTTAGTAGGTACAGGGGAGTTATACTACTCCCCATAAAATCTTTGGCTGATCTCTATGGTACCCTGCTCCTGCTAATGGCCAAGGAAGATATCCATCAGCTGCTCATGGAGAATGGCTCTGAGCATAACAGTTATAAGTTTGGTACTGACTCTGGGTTTTACTGGGTCTACAACCGTATCTTTGACCAAGCCGTGCAATCCTCCTAAACTCCAGCCTTGCCACCACTCACCCTATCCCTCTACTCCAATATTGCATCTCCATATTTTGTCATAAACTGTTGCTCAGTATATAATCTAGCTCTTGTCTAACACTTTACACATGTATTTGAAGACCAAATTTTGTCTTTGCAGGAATTGGGATCTCAGTTGGATTGGAGAATATATTGCAATATCTGTTTTCCAGCTACAACATTTTAGGGCAGTTTATTTTTATTGTGCACTCTCTTACATGACAGTCTGCCAGAATCTTTTGGTTCTTCTCAGGAAGTTACCATATTTTGTGGTGATAATGTTCCAAATGGATATTACTTGACACTTCTGCACTTTGGTTATAGCTAATGAGGATGATTCTTCCCTCATTAGTTAAACTTATGTATGGCTTTTATTAATTAATGGAAAAAACAATCTTAACTTCAAAAAAAAAAAAAAAAAAAAAAAACCTTTTAAAATCTGTTCAACAGACTTTTACCTTCCATGGACTTTTGCAAAGACCACTTCCGGTCAATATGCAGCCTTAAGCCAAAACAGGTGTCAATTTGACTTAAGCCTTAAAAATGGTTAACGTTGATCAAAGCAAAAGAAATTACCAGATTCTCTTATAAATAAAAATTTCCTCTTGTCAATCCAATTAATTTTCTCGTTCAATACATAATATTTACCCCTAAAAGAATTCAGAATTGACTCAAAAATAACATAAGATTGAACACGAAGTTTAGGATTTCACTTGTCTTTTAAATCAACACCTTATAGCTCAGTAGCCTTGTCAAAAATGTAAGTTCAATGTCATCACGTCTTGTAGCTTCTCCAACTTGAATGAATGGAAAAACATACACAGGAGCAAGAAATCCCGTTACCTGCAGTGAAACCAGAGGACAGTTAGTCAAAAAATAATGTAAAAGCACTTCGATGCTTCTGGCTATTTCGATCCTTCTGTCCCCATTACCAAAGCTGTTATGATCCTTCTTACCATTTATAGAAGCTATTGGGATAGAACTCCAGTTGCATAATATACCAAAGAAATAGAGTCACAGTGAATCACAAATATGCCCTAAATATGCCACTTATCATTTCCCTTTAGACATGGAAAAACCCATCAATTAACGAAGTTGCTTTCCTTTTAGACATGGAAAAACCCATTCAATTAAACAAAGTTTACTTTCTAGCCCTCTTTACTTTGAAAGGTTTTTAGGTGCGTCATTTTCCTTCTACTATGTACGACTACAATTTATCACATGTTCTCTTCTCTTAACATCCTTTTTCTTTCATTGTCTCTGGTTTCTTCTTGTGGTAATTTGCGTGCTACATTTAGTTCTTCTTCTAAGTTCATGTTGCTTCCACGTAAACTTTTATTTGGCATGCTTAAGCGCTTTGATCTCATATGCTTAGGAACATATTCCGTATGACTGACACAAATGTCATTACTAAGCAAGGAACCATTATCAAATGTTGGACATTAAGAGCAGATCCGACCACACAAGTACGGAACTAAAGAAATGTTCGCGGCGGCACGATAAATTTCTTGTATTCGTAAACATGTGCCCAACATTGTCGCACTACAGTAGAACCTTGTGTATTTTTATCTGGCTTTAATGTAAGTGAGTTCTCTCCCGACAAATCATGTGCGATGTCGTTGCAGAGTGATAAAGGTTGATATTTGCTAAAGTGGATGTGTGTCTATCTATCTATCTAATTATTCATGGTGTTGAAATTGTCGTCTAAGAGTATCTCAATGTATTAAATCGGGTATTAAAGATGGGTAGAGAGCCCAATATGTATAAAGACGTTGTAGGCAAACAAAGTACGTAGCACTGCTAGGCGCTAGTAAGAAGACCCAAAGCATAGCGATGCTGGACCGCATGGTCGGCACCTGGCTGACCCGAGCTTGAATCGGCCGATTCGAAACAGCGAGTTCGCTTTTGTTTTCTTCCCTTTGCCTTTTCTTCTTCAATCCGCACCTCTAGCCGTAGTCACGAGTCTGCCACTTTGCACCTTCTGCCTCCGCCAGACCAGGTTCATCCAGTATTGCTTTTCCTTGCTCCTTCCCGCACATGTGAGGCCACGAATTTTCCACAGCTATGAATCTACCAGCCTCAATCTGCTCAGCTTTAAGAAAGTTTAGGAAGGTTTGCCATAGGACAAATCGGGGTTTTTTTTTTTTTTTTTTTTTTTTTTTTTCAGGGTGATCAAGTTTATTGGTCCAGTTAGCATCTTCCTGGACACTATTCCCTTGTCCCTTATTAAAAAGGCAGCTTTGTCCATCACATCATTCGCATTGATTTGGATTGCCCTTGATTTGGTATACCCATACCCAACCTAACAGTGTCATAGCCACTTACCATGACGCGCAGAATCAAGTCCATGGCAAGGGAGACTCGGAAAGCTAGGAACCTCATCAGGACATTTCTTGATCCTACAATTGAATCTTACCTTCTTGCAACACCGTTCTTTGGACCTCAACGACCTATTTTGGCGCAGACAAAAAGAGTTTCAGACACGCTTCTACGTACAGCTTTGGATAAGCTGTTGGCTCATATCCACTGTCTGCCATCAGCAATCCTTGCCAAGATTGAAACGATCCAGTCCCACACCGCTATCACCGGGACATCTGTTCAGTTGCCTTTGGGAAGCTGGGTACAACATTTGCAGTTAGTGCTAGATTTGGCAAGTCACATTGTGTCCCGCCAACAACGTCTACAATGCCCATCATAGTGACTGTGCAAGTTCATAAGGTAGACATGTTTGTATAGACTTCGACTGCGAAATTTGTCCAGGCAGAAATCCCCACTTAAGAGCCCCGCAGATCATCGAAGGACGATCACACACTAACCCTGAACTTACGTCTCGTTGATACTGAGGAGATGATGGTTGTTCTGCTACAACTGAGGCATAGTGTTTTATTTTTTTTACCAAGGTTATGCACATACAGACGGATGGCATTATCTCGGCTCAGCGGGTTGGAGCAGCACAGCCCGCGACACCTCTTGGTCCATTTTCGTGATGCCATTTCTAGGATGCACATCTTCAGGCATGGCAATCACTTAAAGGGTACTGAATTGGAGATCCTTTTACCGGGTCTTTAAACCCTTTTGTCATCCCTCGTGCATGATCTACTCATATTGCTTTCATTCTCTACATATATTGCACCATCTGAGGAGAATGCTCCCTACTAAGAACTCCTCAAAATGTGTTATCAGTGGTCTCGTCACACATGCTATATATCTAACCAATTGGACCAACCATTAGTTAGGGCAGCATATTGTCAAGCTGTTAACAGTATGAATTGAATTGAACCTCGAGAAACAATTGACGATGTGAACCTTTAAAGTCTAAGACCTTTTACTCTTAATACAATCAAGTACTTCAGAGTACAACTTGCAGCCCTATCAGGTTACAGGTGATTCCCTTCAAGGCCATAGTCATGTTTTTCTAGTCTCTACTTTTCATTGTAATAAACTATAAGTCTAGAGTACAATTTGCAAATAGAATAATTCCATAATCTTTAGAAATCTACAATCTATAAGAGTTGATAATAGTAAAAGATCTGTATGTTCCAATCAAATAGATCTGATTTATCAGATCTATATGAGTTCACAATAGCTAGTCATTTGAAAAGATCTTACTCAAAGATTTAGAAACAATTTGTAGAATTCGTGAATACTTGTAGCTTGACCAAGAACATCAAAGCAAAAGAGCAAGAAACTCGGTTACCTGCAGTGAAACCAAAGGACTGTTAGCCTAAGAAGGGTAAAAGCCTAAGTCACTAGCAGGTAAGCTATAAGTTTCTTGGGTTATCCCCTTCACATTTGCCTGATGTAAATTAAAATAATATGGCAGCCATGACAGAAAATTTCAGGGTAATCATGGCATATATGACAGCAGCATGCCCATAAGTTGTCTCCTTAAATTATCTCTTGTCTCATTCTTCTTTGATACCAGATCTTAATTATATAAGTGCTACCTCAAACATCCTGTCCCAATACATTAGCAGCTCCCAAATATTGTTAGCAAAGATCCACAACCAAAAATAATGTATAATGTCTTTAGATCCTGGTATGTCAAACCTTGATCTCCCTGTTTTCAATGCCATAATATGCATCTGAGAAGTTATTCCAATCTTTTCTAAGATCTAACATCATTCTACCTTATTTTATCTGGTCAAAACAGCCCTTATCGCCTATGGCTACTTATGAAATTATGCTAATGCAAATTACCAAGAAACCTTGTAGTAAATCCCACACATATTTAATGAATGAAACTTAGTATATCTAAGAACCTGTGGGTCTTGTAGATCTGCTGAATAGCTTGCTTGTTGGATCTCCTCCATGGCTGTTCCTTTGTCCTTTGTCTGCATAGCATCATTCTGCATAATCAACTTGAAGCCAGTGCCCCCATTGTTATCAGTTCCTTTGTTCACCTGCTCAGGCCCCTCATTAGCTTTTTCCTTAGCTTCTTCAACCATTTTTTCTCCTTTATTGGAGCAATCTGCCATCACAGGTGTTTTTGCAACCCTGTGGAAATCAAATATTTTCTTCTTCTTAGCAGCCCCTTTCATCTCAGCTTCGATTCTCCTTCTGGTGGCCATATTCAAGTCCCCCTTCTTTCTTCCCATGCATCTAAAAGGCCTATCTCAGATGTGGCAGGGCCGGAATGGCAAGCTAAAGAAGGATCTGTTCTAAGGCCGATCCTCATGTCTGCTTTTAAATAAGTGTTAGTCCCTGTCCCTAATACCGTCAGGCCAAATTTGTGCATGTTTCTTTCACTCCAGTTCTACAAGCTGGAATCTATAACTGCCTGGTCTCTTTTCCTTGTTGGTCGGGTCCGTCACTTGCTTTTCCGTCCATGGATGGACGGATCCCTAGTCCATCCGGAACCCTAAGATTATTGAATAAATTTTCCTTACCTAGTATATACCTGGTATTTTTAAAGGAGTGGTGTCTTTCCCATTCCCATAAATGGCCTCGTTCCTGTTAACATAGAAGTTATGCTACTTTCCATGTTAATTTGTTAACATATCAACTATTCAATCATTCTTCTAAGCTTAGTATACTTAATGCAATTTCTAATAAAAAAATCCTACCTCCTTCCGTAGTGGAGGTGGCCTTTATTGTCATATGACTGTTACAACAAGGGGAGCAGGGCCTTGTTGTAACACATAGGCCCTGCCCTCCCTATTTTTCGTATGAAAAACTCGAAACATCTGCATTTATTAGACTGCATGTAGAATGTCTTTTAGTGTTATCAGCATCTCTTTTATATTATAGATAAGTCCAGGGAATTTGTCATTCTGGAGCGTGTGCAATACCAATCTGATAAGCATGTTTCTGTTAAAGCCATTATTCTGGAATGCCTCAATAAGTCCTGCTACATCAGCAGCAGCAGTGGTGTGGCTTGAATGCGCATAAACATAGGGTAGTATCTGTGAGATGATGACTTTCATAGCTTGCCTATATGGTCTGCAGCTATCAGCTTTGATGAATTTGTTGACGTGAAAAGGTAACTTGTCCCTTTTGTCATACCTAGTCATTATGAATATGCCTCTGTTTGGGTCAGTGACCTGAATGGTAACATTCATATAATTGATTTTATATCCCACGGATTCAGTTGTATCCTGTACACCTTTTTTGTATGTAGTTTCATCTTTTATCCCTATGTAGTCCATATTATATATTGTAATCTCTGCCCGTGGATCAAAAAATTCTTTAATGTTACCTCCATTCACAATTTTGAGGTCATCCATATATCTGGTTGTATATTGGAATCTCTTAATATCTTCATATCTGCCTTTGTCAGCCAATTTGAGTATGAATTTCAATTCATGCCACGCAAGGTATAGATTGCACCATGCTGGGCTACAAGAAAATCCCATTGGGATCCCTTTTCTCTGCCTAAAAATTGTTTTACCAAGCTGTAAATAGCAGTTGGAAAGTAGCCAAGTGTTCATCTGCTTGATTACATTTTTCTCAATAGTTCTCCAGCATGTCATATGGAGGTTTCTTTTGATACTCTTTTCCCATTTAATCATGTAATTTCCTTCCCTGATTCTGTACAGTAAGTGAAACTTATGGTTCTCAGTTACCATGTATTCCCAAATCATGTCAATTATCTCGTTCATTATCTCAATTAAGCCATCGTCCCCTTCAAGAGGAATTGTCTCATAACAATGTGTAATATCTGCTGCAAAGACGTTGTGTATCTTTTGTGGTAGGTTTAAAACCATGTCATATGATGAGTCAATAATCCATGATGCATTGACTCTGAAATTCCTGAATAATCTGATTTTTGCTGTTATTTTGAAGCAAACCAGGGGCCAAGTTTCAAGAAAATCATTCAATATTGCCGTAATCAGGTCAGCTAGCTCAGAAAAGCTTGAGTCATGTGCATTTGTTAGCCACCTGTACTCATGTTTGTGTGCTTTGTAGCTTGCCATAAGATATGGTAGTCTGTTTTGTATTTCTGTATCCATACCAATAAACTTTTGGATTTCTTTCTTGGCTATTTCAGCCGTACAAGTAGGAGTAAGTGTAGTTCTTTCAAAGTCTGGACTGTTTAGTCTTTCCTGAGCCTTCTCTGTTGGTTTTTTTTCTTTACCTCGTTAGACCACTTAAGAATCAATCTACCTTATATCATGGACAACTTTGAGCTATTCAAGTTTTAACCATAGACATAATTTCCCCCTCAAGATAAGATATCATGAATTTCTAGTATACAAGTTTACAAGGTAATGGTCTCTTTGAAAAACCACTGTAGCTCGGCTATGAATGATTCACTGTAGCATCTCTGACCACATCTTCAGATGTACATTCCGGCACACGCCTCCTTCGTATCCCCCTTTCTTCTTATGTATATTCTGATCCGGCGGTTATGGAGCTAGATAAACTTTCCTTCCTACAAATCCGACTGCACCCATATATCCCACAGGCCAAATAGTCCTTTGAGCTTCTGCTTGAAATTATCCCACATGCTCCACTTGACATTTCGGCTCCATGAACTATTGAACCTTATCTCCATTTTAATTATTCAATTTCATTCAAACAACCAACACTAAGTTCACGCACCATAACTCAGCTTACACAAGGGGAGCCACAATATGGTCCCTAATCCCCTTGCTTATAGAACCTGCTACTCTATGATCTTGTCTGCCAGTCTGTTCTGCTACACAGTATCAACATTCATCCACAAATATCACATGATCTCAATTCTCAACATTCCCCCTTCATGTGATATTTCACATCATTACATTCTAATAATGTTCTTAATTCCTGAAACCTGGATGTTGGTAAGGCTTTAGTGAGAATGTCTGCCCTTTGATCTGCAGTGCTAATATATGTCAAATGAACTTGATTTTTCTTTACCATATCTCTGATAAAGTGAACCTCCATGTCTATGTGCTTTGATCTTTCATGTAAAATAGGGTTTTTTGTCATGGCAATACAACTTGTATTGTCACAATAAATAACTGTTGGTCCTATTTGATCAAAGCCTAATTCTGTCATAAGTCTCCTCTCCCAAATCACTTCTTTAGTCAGCAAGGCTGCTGAATTATACTCAGCTTCTGCACTAGATAGTGCAATACTTCCCTGTTTTTTACATTTCCAAGCCACTGGAGCACCACCTAATAGAATGATATATCCTGAGGTTGACTTTCTTTTATCTAAATCCCCTCCCCAGTCAGCATCACAGAAAGCTTGTAGCTGCAGGTCAGCTTCATTAAACAAAATACCAAAATGAATTGTACCCTTCAAATATTTCAAAACTCGTTTTGCTGCATTCCAATGTGCTTTTCCTGGCTTGTTGTTATACCTGCTTAAAATATTAACTGCAAAAGCAATGTCAGGTCTAGTGCAATTAGCCACATATGATAAACAACCAATTAAACTTCTATATGGTATCCTCTCCATTTGCTTTGCTTCACATTCATTTCTTGGACTCATCTCTGCAGATATTTTATGACCTGGAACTATAGGAGTACTTGCTTCATGGCATTCTTCCATATGAAATTTTCTGAGCATATTTTCAATATGTCCTTGCTGACTTAATGCCAACCTTCTGTTTTTTCTATCTCTGTGTACATCAATACCCAAAAATCTTTTGAGTTCCCCAAGATCACTCATTTGAAACCGTTTCTTTAAAATATTTTTACAATGACTCAATACTTCCTTGTCATTTGCTACCATGATGTTGTCATCAACATATAGAGCAATTATACACCATTTACCTCCCATGGTAAACCTGTAAATATTTCCATCATTATTAAGTTTTTCAAAACCTTGTTCTAACAAATATCCGTCCATACACTTATACCATTCTCTTGGAGATTGTCGAAGACCATATACTGCTCTATTCAGCTTCCAAACCTTTCCCTCTTCTTCTTCAAAACCAGAAGCAGGTCTGAGATATATTTCTTCTTCTAGCTTAGCATTCAAAAAAGCTGTACTTACATCCATATGGTGTAACTCATAATCACAGGCATTTGCAATGGCTAATAACATCCTCAAACTATTTATTTTTACCAAGGGTGAAAAAGTCTCATCAAAATCCTCACCTCTTTTTTGTGTAAAACCTTGTGCTACAAGTCTAGCCTTAAACTTTTTTGTTTTCTTATCAATTCCTGGTTTTATACGAAATATCCATTTGCTGCCCACTATATTCTTATCTCCAGGAATGTCTACTACTGTGTATGTGTTTGTTCTTCTAAAAGATCCCATTTCTTCTTCCATTGCATTAAGCCAGCTTGTTGCATTGCAGTCTTGAATAGCTTCAGCATAATTTTGAGGAGTTTTATCTGTTTCAAGAATAAGGATATCAAACAAGGTGTTAATTTCTCCTACATCAGATCTCAGCCTTTTGCTTCTTCCACCTTCTGTTCTGCCATGTAATTCCAACTTACATTTGGCTTCATCTGCTAGAATTTGAGCCTCTGTCCTTTTTGGTTTCCTTTTTATTTTAATAGGACTAGCCATGTCTGTCTCTTGATGTGTATTTACCCCTTTAGATTCATGTTCTAGTCTTTGGTTCCATAAAATTATCTGATGCCACCTCTGACTCATTATCTGAATCACTTATACATGTTTGCTCAAATCTTTCAGTTTTTGCTTCTTCACTAGTCACTTGTTGTTTTGATTCTTCAACTGCATCAGCTACCTTACTTTCGATTGACTCTTCTGAATTTATTTTAGGGAGTTTTCTATAGAACTCCCTTTCATTAAAGATGACATCTCGACTTATTAAGATTTTTCTTCTTGCAGGATCATATAGTCTAAAGGCCTTTGAATTTAAATCATATCCAACCAGATAGGCTATATATGCCCGGTCATCTAATTTTTTTCTTAACTCCTCAGGAACATGTACAAAGCACAAACAACCATATGCTTTTAAATCATCATATGATGGAGACTTACCTGACCATAGCATCTCTGGAATAGCACCTTTTATGCTGGAGGATGGTAACAAATTCTGAATGTAGACTGCTGTCTTCAAGGCTTCATCCCATAAGAAGTTTGGTAAACCAGAATACTTCAACATGGACCTCACAGCATCAAGTAAGGTCCTATTCTTTCTTTCAGCTACTCCATTCTGCTGTGGAGAATATCTGCATGTTAGTTGTCTCCTAATTCCTTTATTTGCACAAAATTCTTTAAATTCCCCAGAGATATACTCTCCACCCCTATCTGACCGTATACATTTTATTTTCCTCCCAGTTTCCAATTCAGTCTCAGCAGCAAACAATTTTAAAGCCTCACTAGCTTGATCTTTTGTCTTAAGAATGTAACATTTGGTCTTTCTACTGAAATCATCAATAAAGCTCATAAAATACCTATATCCACTCAAGCTAGTGACATTAATAGGTCCACATAAATCCGTGTGTATCAAATCTAAAATACCCTTTGCTCTTTTCTTGGACCTTTCAAATGACAACCTTGCTTGTTTTCCAAGTTGACATCCTCCACATAAGAATTTTTCTTCTTTTTCTACTTTTGCTGAGATGAATCCTTTTTTCTCCAATGCTGTAATTATTGCAGAATTTACATGGCCCAGTCTGTTATGCCATAATTTTACATCCGGATATTCAATGAGATTAACTTCATGTAAAGATTCCACATTTAATCCAAACAAATTCCCAACTCGTTTACCAATAAACTTCAATTCACCATTTAAGAAAACTTTACATTGAAGTTGTTCAAACAACACTTTATACCCTAGATCCACTAACTGACATACAGAAATAAGATTTCTCACAAGTCCAGGTACACACAAAACATCTCTTAACTTGATCACTTTTCCATTTAGATCAAATAATTCCAACACACCAGCATCTTCAATTCTCTTTAATCCTCCATCACCCAGCTTGACATATCCTTCCTTTTTCTCCTTATTTTTCAGCAAATGCAGGTCACACATCACACTTTTTTCTGCTCCTGAATCTATCACAACAAATTTTTCATCATTTGCATTCTGAGATACAGAAACATTACAATTTAAATATTTCCTTACCTCAATAGTATCATCTTCAAGTTCTCCTTCACTACTCTCATGCTTCTCAACTATGTTGACACTTGATCCTCCTCTAAACCTTCCCCTGCCTCTGCCACCCCTGTAGCTACCAGTTCTTCCTCGACCTCTCCCTCTTTTTGGACTGGAGCAACTGAAAGCAAAGTGACCCTTACCTTCACAGTTAAAACACCTCAGCTCTCTTTCAGTATTACTAGGACATTCACTTTTTAAATGACCATATTGGTTGCACACATAGCAAGGTCCTATCTTTCCTTTAGGAAAATTTTTAAAACCAGACTTTTTTGCCTTACCCGTGTACAATACTTCTGCTGACTGTTCTGCCTCCTCTTGTGCAACACTGGATTGTTCAAATTCAGTGCGTATCATCCTGATGGCATGTTCTTTTGAAGTTGCTACATTCCTGAGCAAGGTTGCCAAATGACTATTATGAGACACCGCCCTTGCTAAAGCTAAGATTTGATACTGCTCATTTAGAATATTGCCAGCTCCCTCAAGATCTGCAATAATTGAATCAAATCTTTCTAAGAAATTCGTTAGATCATCCTTTTCAACAAGCTTCATTTTTCTTAACTCTTTCTCCAACATATCTATTTGTGAAGAACTCTTCTGCTCATAGTGCTTAACCAGATACTCCCACATTTCCTTAGGCTTCATGCCTCGAAGTTTCAGTTTCAAAGCAGTTCCCACTTTACTCATAATTATAGCTTGAGCCTCCATAATTTTAACTTCTTCACCTTCAGGGCTGGCAGGGCTGGCAGCTGTTCCCCCTGCCTGAGACTCCCTTGCAGTGCCTGAACCACCTTCAGACTGAGTATTAGAACTGCCAGCAGGACTTGAACCACCTGAACTAGATGCCCCTGCACTCACAACTGGGCTGCCACTAATTAGATACCACAGCTTTTCAAATTCAAGCACACTCCTAATGCCTTCCTTCCAAACTTGAAATCCTCCATCTCCTTTAAATACTTCAATTGAGTTTAACAAGTTAGCTCCAAATCTTGTTGTCATGATTATAAAACCTGTGCTCTGATACCACTGTTGGTTTTTTTTCTTTACCTCGTTAGACCACTTAAGAATCAATCTACCTTATATCATGGACAACTTTGAGCTATTCAAGTTTTAACCATAGACATAATTTCCCCCTCAAGATAAGATATCATGAATTTCTAGTATACAAGTTTACAAGGTAATGGTCTCTTTGAAAAACCACTGTAGCTCGGCTATGAATGATTCACTGTAGCATCTCTGACCACATCTTCAGATGTACATTCCGGCACACGCCTCCTTCGTATCCCCCTTTCTTCTTATGTATATTCTGATCCGGCGGTTATGGAGCTAGATAAACTTTCCTTCCTACAAATCCGACTGCACCCATATATCCCACAGGCCAAATAGTCCTTTGAGCTTCTGCTCGAATTATCCCACATGCTCCACTTGACATTTTGGCTCCATGAACTATTGAACCTTATCTCCATTTTAATTATTCAATTTCATTCAAACAACCAACACTAAGTTCACGCACCATAACTCAGCTTACACAAGGGGAGCCACAATATGGTCCCTAATCCCCTTGCTTATAGAACCTGCTACTCTATGATCTTGTCTGCCAGTCTGTTCTGCTACACAGTATCAACATTCATCCACAAATATCACATGATCTCAATTCTCAACATTCTCAAATATGTGTTTCTGACAAATGAATACTGGATTATTGTTTGCCTTATCCAGGCCTGAAATGTAAAAGTTACCAACCAGCCATTCAACATTTTTTCTTACATTGGGATCATCCCAGAGAAATCTTTTTTCTTTCATGTGCTTTCTGAACTCAACCACCTCCATATGTGCATATTGCATTAGCATGTTGCTAATGTGTTGTATATCATCTGCTGTTAAATCAATCAAGTCATACTGGTGTACTGTGAAGAACTGTGTACATGTAATTTCGAATTCTTCCATGAATTTTTGCACACTGAAGCTGCAATCAGGGATGTTATTAAGCCCTTTCCCAAATGCTTTTCTCAGTTTGGCATTGTGGATGATTGCTAAATCTGTAGTTCTAATATGTCCAATGTCATGGTCAAGAAAGATTTTTAGATTGGGATTGGAGCATGGGCATCTGTTGCATCTTGCCTCAGCAAAAACAGAGAATGGTTTGTATACTATTTCTCTTAATTGATCCAAATACTTCCATGCAAAAATCGTGTTGTCTAGTAGCTTAATTCCTTTCTCTTCTAGAATTTCAGATAGTACTATATGAAAGATATTTCTGACCTCGAATTTTTCGAGACTTTTGGACAAGAATTTAAAGTGCACAATCTTTTTGTCCTTCTTATCCTTGCTGTTGATCAGGTGTTTCATCATATTAACGTCTCTGGAGATAGTTCTTGGATTGTTTTTATTCACCTACATGTATATCATGGGTTAGTGATGTAGAGAGATACATTTTTCCATAAGATTCAATGCCATATAACAATATAACAGATATCAAAGGAAAAAGTATATCCAAACAACTTCAGATATAATTGTTATTTTATCAAAGGAAAGAACATCAAGACGAACTCAGATAGCATTGTCTTTTCATGGCCCATATGGTCTCTTGTACTAGTTTTCATTTTGGGTATCTTCAACAATTTCCAAACTGTCAGGTGTATTTTCATCAAGGTGGATAACATTCTCAACTTCTTGTCCAATATTTTTAGCATCCTTGTTTTTCTTTTCATTGTTAAGCCCAGAGCCCTTTGCTTCAACACTGCTTGCAAGTGCAGGGTCATATGTCAATCTTGGTGGCATCCATGGTATGCCCTTAGTAGTGTTAGGCTGATGCAGGTTTTTGCCAGCCAGAGTTTTTTTAGAGTAACCTCTGTTATTGCTGCCAGCATAAGCTTTCAAAAATGAGATAGGCTTGACACTTTTCTCCACAATATCTGCCATCCTATTGTTACCATATTTGCTCTTGAGGTTTGCATTAGGGTTCTGTGCCATATCCATTGTCATGTCGAGCATGACTTTCCTTACTTCCAGGTAGGAAATGTATGCAATAACTGCGGGTTTCAGTGTCTTATTGAGAAGTTTGGTAAAATTAACCATTCTCATGATGGGGGATGTGCCCAGATCCAGTTCTTCCATATGGTTAAGCACAAACCACCATAAGGCCTTGCAAGATGCTCACGGAGAGGCTTTGATCCTTTTCTCTGAAACAGCCCCTCTTTGGTTTTTTGCTTTCCCACCCGAATGGAATGACATTGGTTGGCAGGTGGATCCAGTGGCTTCGGATTTGGTGATCATTGACGAGGAGGAGACTGATTCAGACCTTGATTTTATAGTTCCAGTTCCTCCACTCTGAAATCGACCGAATTACTGTTGCAGCTGGGTTTCTCTATGTACAAAGGCTTCGGATCCAATTTTGATGTTATACATATGCGTGCTAAAGGCACAATTTTGAGAGCCTATATGGTTCCCATATCTTCTGATGTAACTACTTGATGAGTAATATAAATCTTCCTTTTCTCCAAAAAAAAAAAAAAAAAAAAAAAAAACCATATTGCATGATCAAACCAAATAATGCCGCAGTGACATGGTGAATTCTTGTGTTTTGGGCAAAGACAAGTAAAGTATGGGCAGTGAGTGCGCCATACTCTTTTCAGATAAAAATCATCCCTATCTTCATTAGGATAAGCCATGTGTCCTTTTTGTCCAATTTGTATTCCTTTATTTCTGATACAGATCTGATCGAAGGTGGCCATATCAAATGGTACTGTTACCTCAGTCATCTTGAAAGTTTTTTCAAGTTTTGTAGCCGTAAATTTAGCTGTATTGACCTCTTCCTTAGTGATACCAGCAAATGCTATCCAGGTATCTAAGTCAATAGGGGCAAGTGCACCAAAGTTTTGGCTCCTCCATATAGCATGGGAATAAGATGCTCCCATACATTCAACCATTTGCTCAATGATGATAGGAAAACAGGATGAGTTACCAAGTGTGAGGTTGGGAATTTCTTCAAATGCTGCAAATGTGCTGGAGTCTCCATCAATTCGGACCTTTTCAGCTTTACCACTGTCATTTTCTGCAGTCTGAAAATCAAATTCAGAAAGGTCTAAATCAGAGAAGAGGCAATCTTCATTGACTTCAGGGGTTACTTTGGGGCTGCTCTTGCAGTTCTTATCTTCCAAATCAAAAGTAGGTGGGTCAATTTCATTGACCTTTTCAAGAATAGAAAGTCCAATTATAAATTTCCGTGCCATCTCATCTTCTAAGCAGGTCCTTTTGTAAAGTATAGTGCCAATGTCCTTGTAAAGGGAATTAATAATTTCCTTACATCTGCTGTATTCATAATTGGCCTTTTTAATCTGCCCGAATAGTTTAAACCATCCGCTGAATCCTAGGCAAATGACAGGAGAAAGTCTTCTATCTTTCAGTTTCTTCTCATTGAAAATGATCAGACTGTGTATATCAGAATTCCGGATGCAACCCAGTATATTTTGAACAGCCATATTAGGGGCCATAATGCCATTCTCTTTGTATTTGAATGGGACCAGCTCTTTGATCCACTGTTCTTCTTCTGATAGGTCAGTTTTGTTTCTGTTAACATTTTCCTATAACACGCAATGGAATTAGTGTAAATCACCTGAGAATTTAAGACATGAACTATGGTTTCTAGTAAAACTAGAAAACTGAGTATGAAATAAAAAAACCTTTAAAGTCTAAGACCTTTTACTCTTAATACAATCAAGTACTTCAGAGTACAACTTGCAGCCCTATCAGGTTACAGGTGATTCCCTTCAAGGCCATAGTCATGTTTTTCTAGTCTCTACTTTTCATTGTAATAAACTATAAGTCTAGAGTACAATTTGCAAATAGAATAATTCCATAATCTTTAGAAATCTACAATCTATAAGAGTTGATAATAGTAAAAGATCTGTATGTTCCAATCAAATAGATCTGATTTATCAGATCTATATGAGTTCACAATAGCTAGTCATTTGAAAAGATCTTACTCAAAGATTTAGAAACAATTTGTAGAATTCGTGAATACTTGTAGCTTGACCAAGAACATCAAAGCAAAAGAGCAAGAAACTCGGTTACCTGCAGTGAAACCAAAGGACTGTTAGCCTAAGAAGGGTAAAAGCCTAAGTCACTAGCAGGTAAGCTATAAGTTTCTTGGGTTATCCCCTTCACATTTGCCTGATGTAAATTAAAATAATATGGCGACCATGTGAGAAAATTCAGTGGTAATCATGGCATATATGACAATGAAAGATGCCCATAAGTTGTCTCCTTAAATTATCTCTTGTCTCATTCTTCTTTGATACCAGATCTTAATTATATAAGTGCTACCTCAAACATCTGTCCCAATACATTAGCAGACTCCCAAATATTGTTAGCAAAGATCCACAACCAAAAATAATGTATAATGTCTTTAGATCCCGGTATGTCAAACCTTGATCTCCCCTGTTTTCAATGCCATAATATGCATCCGAGAAGTTATTCCAATCTTTTCTAAGATCTAACATCATTCTACCTTATTTTATCGGTCAAAAGCAGCCCTTATCGCCTATGGCTACTTATGAAATTATGCTAATGCAAATTACCAAGAAACCTTGTAGTAAATCCCACACATATTTAATGAATGAAACTTAGTATATCTAAGAACCTGTGGGTCTTGTAGATCTGCTGAATAGCTTGCTTGTTGGATCTCCTCCATGGCTGTTCCTTTGTCCTTTGTCTGCATAGCATCATTCTGCATAATCAACTTGAAGCCAGTGCCCCCATTGTTATCAGTTCCTTTGTTCACCTGCTCAGGCCCCTCATTAGCTTTTTCCTTAGCTTCTTCAACCATTTTTTCTCCTTTATTGGAGCAATCTGCCATCACAGGTGTTTTTGCAACCCTGTGGAAATCAAATATTTTCTTCTTCTTAGCAGCCCCTTTCATCTCAGCTTCGATTCTCCTTCTGGTGGCCATATTCAAGTCCCCCTTCTTTCTTCCCATGCATCTAAAAGGCCTATCTCAGATGTGGCAGGGCCGGAATGGCAAGCTAAAGAAGGATCTGTTCTAAGGCCGATCCTCATGTCTGCTTTTAAATAAGTGTTAGTCCCTGTCCCTAATACCGTCAGGCCAAATTTGTGCATGTTTCTTTCACTCCAGTTCTACAAGCTGGAATCTATAACTGCCTGGTCTCTTTTCCTTGTTGGTCGGGTCCGTCACTTGCTTTTCCGTCCATGGATGGACGGATCCCTAGTCCATCCGGAACCCTAAGATTATTGAATAAATTTTCCTTACCTAGTATATACCTGGTATTTTTAAAGGAGTGGTGTCTTTCCCATTCCCATAAATGGCCTCGTTCCTGTTAACATAGAAGTTATGCTACTTTCCATGTTAATTTGTTAACATATCAACTATTCAATCATTCTTCTAAGCTTAGTATACTTAATGCAATTTCTAATAAAAAAAAAAAAAAAAAAAAAAAAAAAAATGTGGAAATAATCTCACCAAAGACTTTATACCATAGAAGAAGTTGTTCCACTGCCCAAAGTCCTACCATAGTCCTAAAATCCTTTTTTGATTACGGCCATTAATATCTTGAGTCCTTCGACTTTCTAAAGGAGTTCTAAAGTGAAGCTATTAGATTATCTTTGAAACTTAATAACTATTCTTGATGTGAATGACATATGCATGGAGTGCCCATACTTGAGTAATGAAAGTAGGAAGAGTTGCCCTATTCTGAACATATCTGTTATATAAAATTGGGTCGAACATGATTGTGGCGTTAATGGTTGTAACATGGTGAGTTAAGTTAAATGGTTTATCCTAAGACAGACGACATGACGATGGACGTATGGCGTATGAAACAACTGGAGGGTAAGTTCTATAGGAAAACAGTATATCCAATGACATGATTTTGCATCTTTTCTCAAATAACACATGCTACACTATTATTTTCATATACTGCCCCATGTTTCCCATCTAATGCCATCATTCTTGCCTACGCTCGCTCGCCGCATGCGTAAATTTTTGTACGCACGCTCGCTCGCTCGCGTAAATGCATGCGTAAATGCGTGCGTGCGTACATGCATGCATGCATGCATGCGTAAATGCATGCATACGTGCGTAAATGCAATGCAATGCGTAAACGTACGTAAATGCATGCATGCTCGTAAATGCGTGCATGCGCGTACATTACATTGCATTTCAGCTACATGATTTCCTCCTATATGCACATCCATTTCCATACTGCAATAAAAATCACGATAAAATGCAAAGAACTGGTGTATGGAAAATCTTCTTTTGATAAGATGATAAAGGTATCAATCTTTAAAAGAGTTTGTTATCTGCTCGATAAGCTTTGCTATTCTGATGTTAAATTCCTATAATAAATGCATATACATGCTTTGGATTAATGCGGCATTCTATATGATACTTAGAGATCCACCAAAGCTCCAGATAAATATCTGCAAAAATAGAACTCTTGTGCAGGCTTCCAAAGCAGTACCTAATTTGATAACTAAAATACCTAAATACACAATGAAGTTCTCATTTAGACTTCTTCAGTTTGGCTTGGACAGAAAGCCGAGAATTAAAAAAAAAAACAATTAACTGAAAAAAAAAGACTACTTGCATCATCAGAGTAGAATAATGTCATCTGGAATGTGATTAATCAAGGCACAAGCATGTGGTTAATCCTGACATCCAATATCAGACAGGGTGGTTAATCCAGACATCTGATGTCAGCCAGCTGGTTAATCTGAATATAACCTGGTTAATCCATACAAAAAACGAAGCGTAGAATTGTGTGACGGGGCAGAAATTATGATCAAATGGATCTTGCTACTTCATGAGTAGCTAGATATGATTTAAAAAGTATGCCAATCACTTTATAAGGCCCTTTTATGCTAGATAAAGAGAGGAAGAGATTTGAGGCGAAACAGAGCTAAATTGATCAAAAATGAAAAAAAAAAAACAATTGGTTTTTGGGCTTCAAACTATGCAGTTCTTTGTGATGATAACAGTTGTCGAATTTAACCACACCCTTGTTTGAATTAATCACATCTTAGATGTTATATACAAAGTCCCAAATAATGACTTCTACAAGAAAATAGGCAGATAAATGTAGTACCTTTCAGATCGTTAACTATCTAGGATGACCCTGCTCTTCTTGAGCAAGGATTGTTAGAAGAAGGGATATTTTCAAAAACTGTCTGTTGTCATGGAGTCCTCAAACAAAGAATAGAACTCAGATACCCATGCCATGCATAAAGCTTTCAATTTCCCCCTCCAAACCCTGGTTCCATGAGCACCCTACAGACTAATTGGCTTTCTTTTAATATTTCCAGAAGCAAATAATCTCTCTATTTCAAGTTTTTCCATGCAAGAGATACAAATTTCACTACACATTAATTTCTTCCATCCCAGGAGAGCATTCAACAAGCTAGAGTAAAAAGACATGCTTTTTATAGGCCATGGCTTTGTGAGATATAAGAATCAAGTAATTTGGCTCAAAATCTACATCATTTTATCATTTTGGAGTAGCTTCAGCTCCTTCACACGACTTCAAAAGCCTGCTGAGCCTAGATCTGTAAAGGTACTTTCTTCATGGAAAAGAACTATGTTGGAGGCGATGGTCAAAATTGCATCGGGTATACTAAAACACAAAATAGCAGTTCGAAACTTCTAAATTTTGCAGCCGCCTGATGGAAGGTAAAGAACTCAAAAGCTAGAATTCATCCATGTCAATTTTCAGTTGGGGTGTCGTAACACTTGGATAGGTTAGAAATGCAGGGATTGTTGTAGAGGGAAATAGGAAAGCCTGCTAAGCATTTAAAAGATAGAATCATCAAATATCAAATTGAATAATATCAGCAATAACAAATAGCAAATTGAATTCTTGCAAAATTAGGAATCTCTTTGGTTTTTTTGTTCAGAAAAGATCTTTTTTTTTTTTTTTCCCTTTCTTTCTTCTGTTCTCTGCTACATTAGGTCAAACAACAAGCTTTCAGGACTTGAGGTAAGCTGATCAAACATCTCTCTAGATTCATGAACTGAAGAATAGCATTTGAATCTCCAGGGACGACCATGATGCAGTATCAAAATTTACATTAGATTGATTTCTATGTATTAAGCCCCCCCCAGGTGTTCTAAGGAAAAAAAAATTAGCAAGAAGCATACCAAAAGGCTTTAGCAAGGTAATAGCCTAAGTAGGGCAACGTGATATAAGTAGAAATTAATTTTATTATCTATGATACCATATTGTGAACCATTTCAGAGTACAAAAAGCATATGCTATTTGAATACTTTAGATGATGCCCCTGCATTTACTACCAGTATTTTCGAGTTTCAAAGGGGTAGGATATGAGGTTGTTGTAGCTCTCTTTGGTGGTATTGCAAGGGTTTATGTAATGTTTTTGATCTCATTTTCATTTTTCTTGCATTTGGTTTCTTGTAAGAGGTCGATATCAAATTTTTTTGTATGCAACTCAAAACTTTCATCTTATGCATAATACATATGTTAGCTGATAACAAGTGGTGCATGGGATTCAGGAAGATAGTGCAAGATTAACTGCTTTAGATGATGCCCCTGCATTTAAGGTACCAGCATTTTCTAGTTTTCAAATTAAAAAGTTAAATTAGTTATGTATTCTTGGTTTTATGGAAATTTAAGGCCTTGTCCTTATGAAATAGCAGAGATTTAAGTTATACAATGTATGATATATTTAGCTTTGAGCCTTAAATTTTCATTTTTTTTTTAAATTTTGCTTTGATTCACTGATGTTCTTGTAGTGATGGTTTAGATTAGGATATATTCAATGCATTCGAGTTGGAAACAAATTTAGTTTTCCATGAAATTCCACTAGTAAACGAAGTCTGCTTTGAAGCATTGGGGATTGAAATTAAAGATTCCATGAACAAAATGCAATTATAGCAGTCATTTTCCATTTGTATGCCCTTGGCAAACAAGCAATGCCCATATTTTCTATGATCTTAGCAATGAGGCAATGCATGCATAGCTGGAACAGATAACAACAAATCTATAAGGGTAGAACACATGTTTTATTATTATTTTCAGATCTAAGTACTATGAATGCAAAAAATGACAAATAGATAGCTATGTTATGGCATATCTTTTGTAAAATTTGATTCGACAAGAGGATCAAAGCGTACTTCAGAAGTGTTAAACTGGAAAAATGAATATTGGCAACATACATAAGCAATGGAGATAGAACTCCTGAAACAAGCCGCACATGGACCCGAATACAGAAGCCAAAAGCAAAAAGAAAAAGGCTTTGCGATTAGAAAAGGAAAGGCATCAAAGCACAAAAAGGCACAAGCATGCACCTAACACTCCTTTAACTGAGCCCAAACAGTGCCATATGGAGACGCATGTTTCTGCCATGTTCTAACTGCTTGATCTTCTAAAATCATCTATATACCTAGTGCCTCCTCCAGATGACCTTTACTGCATAACTTTTCAAGATCGGCAAGTCCTTCCTAGCTGCAGGAAGATATTCTCAAGGAAGGCTCTACTATTATCTATCTTCTGTACTAAAGTAACTGAGTTGTTTAGAAAGATGTCCTTATGGCAATAATGCATTGAATCAATACTGTTGAAAGTTATGTTCCCCAATTTAACTTTAAAGGATGCAACATCGCCATAATGCGTAAGGGAAGGTGCCCACCAATGGTTAGGTGCCCCATATGGTGCACCCAAAAATGGCCCCCCAACCATTGAGATATTGCATATACCTGTACCCATGTATGCCCTGCCCTAAACCCTAATGGAGACAAGCAGTGGAGAACATCGTTCCTGGCAGCAATGGCACAGCTCCTTCCCGCTATGGATGGAGCAGCCACTCATAATGGATGGTGGTCTTCCCTTAATGACGCTCCAAACACCAACGGGTGGTGATGCTCCATCCCTTGTTGAGGCGCCAAAAACAGTTGGCATTCAATCTGATTCAACAATTTTAACATCATATTTTTGGAAGGCATGCATGGCTGTCAAAAAAGATAAGTATCTTACAGATTTAGCATGCAAATTTTTAGTTCCATTGTTTGCTTTTTTGATCAAAGGGCCTTTTGTTGCAGCTGCATGCATTCTTGGCGCTCACCTTGTTGATCTTCCATTGAAATGAAAGGTTGAGATGCTCCAAATTGGTGGATTGATGAGCTGGTTGCATCTTGCCCTTCCTTTCCCTTATCTTCTCTCTAATGGTGCACTCTTCTCTCTCTTGTTCCTTAATGGCTGTCATAGCATGTCTTCTTGGATTGACGACATGCCTTCATCCCTGCCCTTCTTTCAGCCACCTTCAACCCTTTAAATATGGCTCATCCCTCTTGGCTCAGCAACGTGTCCCTCCATTTGAATTTGATAGTGGCAGTGTCAATTCTTGCAGTTTTGGGAGCTTTGAAAATATGAACCTGAGGAAGAGATCTTATGCTGAACCTCCACAAGAACCAACAGAAGCCCATGCCTGCCAAGAAGATGTAATTCTAATCCCTGCCAGCAAGAAGAAGAGGTCCTCAAGACCACTTATCCAAGAACAGCAAGAGTTGCATGAGGATTTAGGGCCTAAGAAGGTTAGATGTGCAAAGAGGGGAGCTTGGTCCAAGGAAGACTTAGACAAGGCTATTGATACAATTGAAGATGGACTGCTATCCATAAGAGGAGCTGCAAGCCACTTTGGGATACCACAAACCACCTTAAGAAACCATCTTTATGGTTTATCACTCAACAAGTTTGGTGCAATCCCAAAGGGATTGACAATGAAAGAGGAGGAGATGCTGCTTAATTGGGCCTTTCAATTATGTGATGAAGGGAGGCCAGTGACACTTGATGTGATGAGGGAGAGGGTTGGGCAGATGACAATTAATTGGCAAACATGTTTTAAGGAGGGGCTGCCAGGGCAGAAATGGTAGAGGGGGTTTAAGAAGAGACATCCTGATCTTGTCTTGAGATCAACACAATGTGTGGAGGCCAGCAGAATGAAGGCAATAACCACACATAATTTGCAAAATCTTTATAGTACCTTGATGCAGGTTTATGCTGACTTGAATGTAGATGCTTTTAGAATATGGAACTGTGATGAAACAGATGTTCAAGCTGGTGACAAACATGGCATGAGAGTTCTGGCCAAGAAGTGAAGACAGTGAATCAAACTGTCCCTATAAATAGGGAATGGGTGACAGTTTTAGCGTGTGTGAATGCAAGTGGCCAAAAGATCCCCAATTTGTATGTCTTCAAGGGGAAGAAAATTAGGGACACGAATTTGCTTGCAGGATGTGAGGCAGGTGCTATTCTTAGCTTTCAAAAGAAAGCTTAGATTACTGACTTGCTTTTTGAGTCTTGGCTGGACAACTTTAAGAGACATGTTCCAGGAGGTGTTTCTAAAGATAGGCCTCATCTTCTAATTTGTGATGGTCATGGGAGTCACGTGACTCTTGAGACCATCATCAAAGCAAAGGAGATGGGCCTTCACATTGTTAATCTACCTGCACACACTAGCCATCGATTGCAGCCACTAGATACATGTATTTTTGCCCCTTTCAAAGCCAATTTTAGAAGGCTAAGGGCAAAGTACATGCATGACAATTATGGAATGAAGCCTTCAAAAGAAGACATTGCCTCTTTGATTTCTCTTGTTCTCCGGCCAACATCAAGGCTGGATTCTCTAGCACTGGAATCTGGCCTCTTGATGATTTGAGAGTACAAGCTGATCCTTTAGCTGACAGGTTGCATGAAGAAAGGCAGGCCGATGTGCCAACAAATTTGGATCAGGGTGCTGAAGCATGTTCAGATTCTGATGCAGCAGATGTTGAAGGAGTTGATGAAGGTATATATGTTGCAATTCTGGTCTATTTTTCTCACGTCCCTCTAAAGCTTTCTCATTTGCAGGTACAGTCCAAGAAGCCACTATCTTTGCAGCCATTGATGTAGGCAATGAGCCTATTCTCCCCAATGATGATGCAGCTCAACCACTTGACCCTGCACTAAGGTCTGAAATCCAACCAGCAGTACCAAGGTCTTGAAACCAAGGTAAAAAGGCAAGAAGGGCAAGAATTCCAGAGTCTTTGAGAGGTAGGTTGTATGTTTCAGCAGAAGATGTCATTAATGCTAGGCTGGAGTTGCAAAAGAAGCATGAAGAGGCTGCTAGGATAAGACAAGAGAAAGATGCCGAGAGGAAGAGAGTGCAGAAGAGCAAAAGGGAGGCAAAAGAGAGGGAGAAGAAGACGAAGGAAGAAGAAAGGAAGAGAAGGGAAGAGGCAAAGAGGTTGAGGTATGAGGAGAAAAGAAAGGCAGTTGAAGAAAAGAGGCCAATTAGGCCTCAAAGAAAGAGAAAGCAAAGGAGGTATGAAGATTATGACATGGAAAGTGATGAAGAGGAGGTGCAACAGATAGAGGCAGCCTTGGAAGCAAATTATGCTTTGGAGAATGACCAAGAAAATATTGTTCCTACTAACAAACCTTCTATGAGTGTTGCAGGTGCCAATAGCCAGCAAAGACAAGCTGTAGATCTTGTTATTGACTTGCCTCTTGATGTGCAGCAGCCACTGTTTCAAGACAGCCAGCCTCTTGAAGAAGATGAGCTTATAGGTTGTAGTTTGGAGGAGACACACATTTGCAGCTGGGACCAACATTGCAGGGATAAAGAAGACAAACTTGCACAAAAACCAGCCTCTTCTTCATGCACTGATAGCTTTGATGAATCTGAAAAATACATTGCAAAAACAAAAGCATTGGATGACTTGTATAGAAAAGAAGCACATGACCATTTGGAGAAGCTTGGCCTGTGAAAAAGAATTAACCTCCATTTCAATAACTTCATGTAATCTCTTGTCTTGAATATAAGTTCTAATGCATTTTGCTCTTACTTTATCAAGTTCAGTTGTTTGTAACTTGGTGCCATAGTTAATCACATCACTCTTCATGTGTTACAGTTTCTTGGTTTTGTTGAGGTGCATTACAAGTGTTCAAAGTTGCAGGTAAGCTTCTAAACCATTTTGTTTCTGTTGATTTTTAACTTCTAGACATCGTTGACCTCAAGTTTCGTCAAGACCAGATGAATTGGTGATGAATTGAGGGTTCAAATCCCCCAACATCTTGGTATTGAGGGTTCAAATCCCCCAACATCTTGGTTTATTGTCAATTAACATGCTGGTGACAGGTTCTTAGTATATTTTGGCAGAAATATCACATTTGAAGTCTTCAACTTTAAGCAAATACAAGGTATGTAGACAATCCATTAGAGTTGTTTAGTGTGCAAATGAGGGAGTCTAAGTGAGCCATTTTGGTTGTGTGTATGAGCCATTTAGGTTGTGTGCATGCACCATTAAAATGCAGGCTCCTCTCATATTGGGTGTCTAATGTGCACCCATTCCTTGTTGGAAGTATCACCAATAAGGGTCCTGCATTGATCCAATGATTGGAGTACAGGTTCATCATTGAAGACAATGGTGCGCTCCAAGGATGTCAATGGAGCGCACCAAAGATAACCTGTCCATACAGGCACTTCCCTCTCCATTGAGGGCATTTGACCCCGTCTTGAATCCGAGTCCATAACTTGCAGTAAGTTTTTTATTTTTCTATAAGTAAGTTTAGGATCTGGGGCAAGTTTATGGCAGCTTTGCACAGGTAATTGGCCAAGATTGTGCTCACAGCAGATCAAAGAAAATTAGGTGCACCATTGGTGGGCACCTTCCCTTAAATATTATTGTGTACTGTGGTAAATTTCTACAGAGATCAAACTCACATTGTTTGACCTTCATCAAGGGCCTGCAACAAGTCAAATATGTTATAAAAATGTTATACCAACGCTTGTATATAGATCTAATACACCAAAAAATCAAGATCCCGTAACTTACTGGAGCTTTGGAGAAAAGGGAGCACGATCTTACAAATACCATGCTAGCACGTGGCTTCAATTTTAAGAACATAGTTATGCTACTGGGTCCAAAAGCTCCACTTCAGTTGGATGGTACTTAGGAGCTAGATATAGAGCTTTTAGCCAAGCTACTACCTCTGCATCTTCCATTGTCCAGCTACATGGAGTATCGGCCAGGGCCTGTTGAGTTTGCATTGGACAGAAATTGGTTCCTTGAACTATGCATGTAGAGGTTGACATTTGTCAGTTTAAACACGCAACTAACTTCTACTTTATGACAATGATTTACATTAGGTAGATCGTCCAGAACTAAATGGAGCAAATAGATGGGCAATAACACCACCTGCATCACATAACAAAAAATAAAAAATAAAAAATCCTACATTCTTCTTCCTATCTTAAAAACGCCCAAGGAAGCTCTCCATGTCTAAATTCCTGTTCATTTCTTCACCGAGTGAATATAAACAATCAGAAGAGTCCATTATCCCAAAAATGCACAGATGCAATCTGATGAAGCTCATTACCACAAATAATCTCAATGCTTGCCCACCACCTCAAAGTTTTCTGCAGAAATATATTATATCATGTTAAGAAAATTGAAGCTGGAACATAACAATCTAAAATTTTGATCATGAGCAAGAAGTACAAATTATTGATTCCTATTAAAGTACATCAAATCACCCTCTTTGAAACTTCAGTTTCCGTCAGAAATTTCCAAAAATTTCATGATCGTGCATTCTAGCCAGCTGAAATAACACCATCAAAGCAAGTGAGAAACAGATGCTAGGATCCAAAAACCTAAGAATTTGGAAAAAGGATGGAACGTGAATAAGGTCTTGTTAGATGCAGAAACATCAACCATTTATAGGCTTACAACTGTAACAGGCTGCGGGACATAACGTAGTGTGATGGGTAACATCAACAAGCATTTTGCAACATCCATATACTTGCATGGCAGATCCGGACACATTGCCTACTCGGCCTTTTTATCCGCATGCCAAAAAGTAAATGAGAAGAAAAAGAAGAATCGGAAAGCCAGTTAGCATTTTGAAAGCAATTAGAGCCCAAAATCAAGGATGCTAATTGCTTAACCCTCTTGAAGTTTTTGAGCCATGTATGCTACTAAATTCCTTAAATGAAAGACAGAGGAGAATAAGCACAAGATCATTGACCAGATAGGGAGACGATGGAGGCCATACTAGAAACATCGCGCAACAACGTAAAGGCAAGGATTTGAGGTAGAGCCGAACACCTCAGTAACTAGGTGTAGCAAAAGCAAAACTAAAAAGCAGAGGGAAGCATAGCAGGCTGCCCGATGGTATCTCCGTGTAAAATTTAGGGCACTTTTCTAATTTCGCTTGTCGATGCATGAAATAAACTATCCGACGGCCAAAAATATGTCCAACTCAGATTTGGCTCAGGTGGAGGTGCTACTTGGATAGACTAATTTTAGATCAAGAATGCAAATGAAAGTCCAATTTGAATCATGCCATGCAATTTTAAAGTCCATTTTTTGGAGTATCTTCAATTGGGCAACCCTTCAATTTCCAACCTTGAATGAAACCATATGTTTACAACAAGGTCTTCCCAAGCTCGTTACGATTTTTTCAAAACATTAGGGAATCCTTGCCCGAGATAAAACTTGGACACTCGTCTACCTTACAGTTTTTGTTGCAAGTTCTGTTTTTCTTTGGATAAATCTAATACGTATTGACATATTAGGAAGGAGGAATAGAATCTAGAAATGTGCATTATAAGGTTCAAAAAGTTCGTTTTCTAAGAATTGTAGGAACAAGCAAAAAATGTATAAATATTGGGACATGTTTAAATTAGATCTACATGGTTCATTTTGAGTAGGTTTAGGTACTTCTGTTATACGATTAGTTATCCAGCAAATTGCAAGCAGTCACCTTTTTCAAGACTGGTGGATTGCTAGCTTAACACAACAGGTGCTTTGCATTTCTTACTTGCTATTGTAGGTTTCTATGAATTCACATGGTTGGGGGTTGGGGGATGTAAAAGTCGAGAGCTTTCCCTTGTTCCAAATTACAATGTATAGGGGAACTGCAGTTTGGATGCCATTCGGACACATAGGGAGGGGCCCCGCACCGGCGGCAGCCGGTCGCGGGTCTCCTGTGTGCCGAAATGGCAGATGAACTGCAGTTCCCCTACAATATAGAAGTTGGAGATTGATTTTCTGTGCAGGTCTACGCTACATGATCAAGCAATGAATCCCACCCTGCACCTACAAAGAACAGATCTGCACCTGGGAAGAATAGAACTGGAAGCATGAAGCATGAACATATCCTGCACCTGTGCAAACAGATCTAGAAGGATGAAGTGAAACATGAAGTGAAGATCCGACATACTTCTACCTGCGGGGATCCGAGGCACCTGCGAAGATACAACACCCGCCACCTCTATTTTTGCTCGAAGAAATTTGCGGCGGTCGAAACCCTAAAACAAAGCCAGTCAAATCCCTAAAAAAACACTAAGGAAAACCAGAAGAGCTGGTAGAGCGGAATCAGGGGACCCGAATTCCATTCCACAGTATTGGCGTCATCGCGTGTCATCATTAGACTGCACCATAGAGAAACCGAGACCCAATTTCTATATTGCTTATGCTTGTATTTTTATTCTGAGTGGTCTAAAGCCCCTATGGTGAAATCCAAATGGTTAACCTGAAATAAATACATTAGGGAAGCACTTATAAAATAAATTAGGTTATATATATAAAATACGGCGTTATTTTTTTTTAGAGGGGTGCGAAAGCCTAAAGGTCGTAACGATGGAACATCGTAGCCGGTCAGTGGCTGACGTGTCCATCCCGTATTTACAAACCCGCCTCTTGCCATTTGAATCCGGTGCTTGAATCAATATTGCTTTCCAAAATTTTGCTATTAATTATTCCCCTCAAGCTCCGATCCAAAAATGAGAGAGTGCGTCTCAATTCATATCGGCCAAGCAGGCATTCAAGTCGGCAATGCATGCTGGGAGCTTTACTGCCTTGAGCATGGCATACAGGTTTCCATCTTTTTTCCCTAATTGGGTTGCTGTCTTTTCTCCAAAATCATTTTTTTGTGTCCTTGTTTGATCTAGCTTTTGGATTCGGTCTGATCCTCAGTTTAGCATCTGTCAATTTGAAGTAAGTTTATGCTCTCTGTTTCTGCAGCCCGACGGCCAGATGCCAAGTGATAAAACTATGGGAGGTGGGGATGATGCATTCAATACCTTTTTTAGTGAAACTGGTGCTGGAAAGCACGTTCCTAGGGCCCTTTTTGTGGATCTCGAGCCTACAGTGATGGATGAGGTTCGAACTGGTCAGTATAGACAGCTATTCCATCCGGAGCAGTTAATAAGTGGCAAAGAGGATGCTGCAAACAATTTTGCTCGAGGCCATTATACAAGTATGCCATTCTAAGAATTGAGAAGTTTTAAAGTACAGGCGTTTTAGAGGCTTTATAAGCTTTTACACTATGGAGGTTTTAGGGCAGTATTTACACTCGTGGATTGTTAATTACGTAGTCTCTCTCATTTCAGTTGGCAAAGAAGTTGTTGATCTGTGTTTAGACCGCCTTCGCAAGCTGGCAGATAACTGCACTGGATTACAAGGATTTTTGGTATTTCATGCGGTGGGAGGTGGCACAGGATCTGGTCTTGGTTCTTTGCTGCTTGAACGTCTCTCTGTTGACTATGGGAAGAAATCCAAGCTTGGCTTTACCGTTTATCCTTCTCCACAGGTCTCGACTTCTGTTGTGGAGCCCTATAACAGTGTGCTTTCAACTCATTCACTGCTTGAGCATACTGATGTTTCTGTGCTATTGGATAATGAGGCCATATATGATATATGTCGCCGTTCTCTTGACATTGAGCGGCCAACTTACACAAATCTTAACAGACTCGTTTCTCAGGTAATTGCTTGCTTTTATGATGTGCTAAGATTGACAAATTCTGTCTGCTAAATTTTTTGATCTTAAACCTTGTGCACTTGTATTAAAATGTTGTTCTTTACAGGTTATTTCTTCTTTGACAGCATCCCTCCGATTTGATGGTGCTCTGAACGTTGACATAACAGAGTTCCAGACCAACTTGGTCCCCTATCCCAGGATTCATTTCATGCTTTCATCATATGCTCCAGTGATCTCAGCGGAAAAAGCATATCATGAGCAGCTTTCTGTAGCAGAACTAACTAACAGTGCATTTGAACCTGCTTCTATGATGGCTAAGTGTGATCCACGCCATGGCAAATACATGGCATGTTGTCTAATGTACAGAGGTGATGTCGTACCCAAGGATGTGAATGCAGCTGTAAGTACAATCAAGTCCAAGAGAACCATCCAGTTCGTCGATTGGTGCCCTACAGGGTTCAAGTGTGGCATTAATTACCAACCTCCTACAGTAGTGCCTGGTGGAGATCTTGCTAAGGTGCAAAGAGCAGTATGTATGATTTCCAATTCTACCAGTGTTGCCGAAGTTTTCTCAAGGATTGATCATAAGTTTGACCTGATGTATGCTAAACGTGCCTTTGTTCACTGGTACGTGGGTGAGGGCATGGAAGAGGGTGAGTTTTCAGAAGCTCGTGAGGATCTTGCAGCTCTTGAGAAGGATTATGAGGAGGTTGGTGCCGACTCTGCTGAGGCAGAAGAGGGGGAAGAACAATATTGAGCTCAACATTTTGTGCGGCAACTGGGGACATTACTATTATTCCTGCAGTTTAGAATTCTGGCGCAGTGATTTTATGCAACCTTGCCTCGTAACGTTGATCGGATATGGGCAGTTCTGATCGTTTCTCATAAACGATCCAATCGTACCAGTTGTGAAGTAATATATTCAGATCAGATATTAAGTTCCGTTGATCATGTTGATAAATGCAGACGGTAATTCTCAGATGGTTGGAATAAGCAGTTGTTTTTGACTCGCAAAGATGAATACTAGGTTTCAGTAAGATGTGCCATTTACGTACCTGAAAAGTCATTTGTATAAGATGTATAATCAGTTGGTAGATAGCATTGCATCAAGGCAGTAACAGCCGTAATGATATTGCAAGATCATCAAGCTGAGATTTTCACATTATAGGGTTTCCCAACTCCAGAAGTTATATTGGACCCGTTGTGAAGTAATATTCAGACCAGATATTCAGATTCAGTTGATCATGTTGATAAGTGCAAACAGTGATTCTCAGATGGTTGGAATAAGTAGTTGATTAAAGTTTTGACTCAAAAAGATTAATACCAGGTTACAGTAAGAGGTGCTTTCAGTAACTGGAAAGTCATTTGTATAAGATGGAGTTGGGATATATCATTACATCACGGCAGCAACATAACATCCGTAATGGTATTGCATGATCAAGAATAGATGATTTTGCATTATAGGATTTGCCAACTCCAGATATTATATTGGACTAGTTGTGAAGTAAGATTCAGTTAATCATGTTGATAAGCGCAAACAATAATTCTCAGATGGTTGGATACGCAGTTGAGTAAAGTTTTGACTCGACAAGATTAATACCAAGTTACAGTAAGAATTGCTTTCAGTAACTGGAAAGTCGTTTCTATATATAGCATTACATCAAGGCAGTAATATCCATAGTGATATTGCAAGATCACCAAGATTAGAGGATTTTGCATTAGCATTATAAGATTTGCCAACTCCAGAAATTATATTGGACCAGTTGTGATGTAATATTCAGACCAGATTTTCAGATTCAGTTGATCATGTTGATAAGCGCAAACAATAATTCTCAGATGGTTGGAATACGGAGTTGATTAAACTTTTGACTTGCAAAGATTAATACCAAGTTACAGTAAGAGGCGCCATTTGAGTAACTTGAAAGACATTTGTATAAGATGTACAATCAGTTGGTATATAGCAATACATCAAGGCAGTAACAGCCGTAATGGGATTGCAAGATAAGGATTTCCCATTATAGGGTGTGCCGAAGACTCCAGAGATGCATAATATTTTCTACTAAGAGGTACGACATCCTTCACCATTAATGTAATATATGGGGGTGATTACATGTTAGTTTTTCTGCTACCCTTGGAGTAGGCTTTTCTATTGTAATAGCATGTATTCTCGACCCATTCTTCTGGGACTCCACATTCCTAGGAGTTTCTGCTGTTTCTGCTAGTTCTAATTATTCGCCCAGGGACATTTGCATTTTACCCTGCTAAAACAAAAAATAACTATGTTAGTAACATGTTCACACCAAGTGGTATAGGTATGTGACATTTTGTATCTTTGTAACATTTCTTCTCCTTTCTATGACTACTGTACGGAACCAATATGCTGTCATCGTTACTTTGATGGGAGTCCGAAGAGAAACATGTTTAAAAGGTATGATTTCTGCTAACGTATTATTAAATGTCTAGAACGGTTTACAGGTTTTTAAGCAGATCCAAATGTTCTAATTTGCCTAAATGTTCTACTTGCAAGGCTCAATGATGTGGACAAATGGATTGAGAACTCTATCAACGACGGCGGAATGGAAACACTAATGCTTAATTGAAGATCTTAAGAACAAGTGCAAACCAGTCCAAGGTGTTCCATGTTTGCATTTGAAATTCATCTTAAGCATCTTGGCTGAAACTGACTATAGTAGTAAAACATCATTGTCAATATTGTACTAACTAGAAATATATGATCAGCCATTGAATTCTTAATATTTGCCTACCAGAGCCAATAAATTACAAATGATTTCCAGACCGCTCTTGCCAATGCAGGGGTGTCTCTTCTCTATCTGTGTCCTCAAAGTGCCTAAACCCGCCTATTTCAATAGAAAGCCGTGAAGAAACAGCTGGAGACATTCCTGTATATATGCCTACATAAAAGTTGTTTAGTTAGGATACAGCAGCCTGAATTAATTACATACAATGTTGAACATACTCATTCCAGATGTCAATGCATTGTCCCCAAGATCCTTGGTCACGTGCAACAAGAATGTCCCACTAAGAATAGTTAAAAAACCACAAAGTTCGCTAATAATAGCATCTGGAGTTTGTCCTTCCCAATCCTGGCATCACTGAAACCTCAGCTGTGTTTGACAGCATACAAAAAGCTTTTATAACTGAAAGATAAATGTCAAGCAAATCAAACATATGTAATTAAATTCATAATTCAAGTTTTTGCAGTAGTTAATAGGTGGTACTTTTAACTGAATTGTAATAAGACTCCTTAAAAAGCAGATTCCACAGATCCGATGGATCTGTTCTCAATTTCAAATATGCGGGATAAATGGATAGATTTGGCAATGAAAAAATGTGCATTGTAACCTTTTAAGAGCAAGTAAACATGACCACTAAAGAGAAGTTATATAAGGTGATTAGAAAACACCAAAGATACAGCAGTCCATTCACTGTAGAGGGGGTTGCACAAGATGGTTAAATTGCCCTTCCTTAATAGTAAGGGTTTTGCGTAAGTCGTCAATACTGTTATCTTTTAAAGACTTGGATCTGCCTGATCAAAAATTCCATCCATTTCTGAATAAATTTCATTGACATACCTTGAACATGATGATGCTTGCAAGAATGGTAAAGGACGTGAACATCACGTAATAGATAGGTGAAACAATTGCAGTATTAAATGTGTCAAGTGCCTGTCATAAATTCAGCAAAATTAGACCATTATAAAAAATCAAAGATCATCTCATTGAAGGGAACAAAACAGCTAAGACAAGCATGTCGCTAACCTTGTTTAAATATGCAATCTGGACGAGCACACAGGTCATCACAACCATTAAAAACACCCAAGTCTCCGGATACACAAGCTGATTCATCCCTTCAAAGGTTAATTTCAATGCAATTCCCAGTGCCTTGACGCTCATAACCTAGAAAGGATTTGTTAGATTATAGTTGCACTGGAATATATAAGATGCGCAAGAGACTATACCGAAAGAGAGCCCATAAGAGAACAGATGCCAATGTACACCATTACATGAGTGTTACCATATCGAGGCACAAACCGAATTTTAAGTAGCAAGACGAAAGAGACCACTGTGGATGCATAGAGCAAAAAACCTGTGAACATTGTAATTTTCATGAGAAAGATTTGGAGGAAAAGCTTTTGGCCCTATACTCTATACCTGGTTCGTTGGCAGCATCCCAAATTTCTTTAACTGATACTATTGTGCGTTCTTTGGGTGCATGCAAAACAATTGTGACAGAGCCAACCACACAAAGAACACAGCCAAGCATGCCAAGTATGTGCAGCCTCTCCTTTAGAATGAGGTGTGCTAACGCTGCACTGGACCACAAACTTTTTAAGATTTTATGAATATAATTTAACCACATAAGTATAAATAATTGAGCACACCAAATCGAAAGATAACCATACCTAACAATGATACTCAATGCACCCAGTGGAGTAACAAGAACTGCTGGGGCAAATGCATATGCAGCAAAATTGGCTATTTCTCCTACAATCACTGCCATCAAGAACAACGTTAGCGACCAAACCACTCAAACCACTCAAACCACTCGGGCAAGTACGGTTTAGGCATTTTTTTTTTCAATCAGCTTACTTGCAATCATTCCAGACCACCAAAGGGGTTCATGCAGATACGAATAGCCTCCTACTCCTGTCAATTAAACAAGAACTTCTTCGCTAAAGTTTTCTACATGTGATAACTAATGGCACTACAACTTATGGAACTGAAAGAAAGTCTAGGACAATCATAAAGGATAATGTTCGTGAAACCAGTTTACCTGCTCTAATGCCTGTGGCAGCTGCTCGTTTAAGTCCCTTCTTCTTGATAATGAAGCTTGATCCGATGAATAGGCTTGAGGCAATTGCAAGTGCTAGGCCCTTCTGGTTGTCTGATGAAGAAGACATTGCTAACTTCAGCAGCACAAAGCATTTATCGAACCTAGGGTTGTGAAACGTGAAAACAAAGGCTTTTTCTTGGCCAACTGACGATGCCCGTCTTAGTTATTATTTCAACTTTTTCTTGGCCATTTCTTTTTCATGTTCGTGGTTATCCTGTTCCATACTTCCAGCGAGTTCTACACTTTCGGTTTGATCCTTGTTCCATCGTGTAAACTTGCCAATTTTCTTGCTAAAAGAAAACTGTTATTTAATAGCTGTCATTTTAAGTTATTACTTGTGCATAATAGATATCCTGCCATTGCTCCATAAAATATTCTAACGAACTAGTAATGGTGCTCATCGTTGTTGTTGGGTATAAGTTGAGAGGTTGTAACGTTTTGGGATGCAATGAGAAAAGCATGCAATAATAATCCAAATTTACAAAACTTTTCAATGACTTAACAACATTAAAAAAAAAAACCTAGCTCCTTCATATTAGATAGTGTTGGATCGATATATCTCTGAGAAGCTTTGAGTAGAACAGCACTCTTTCAGTGTGTCTTCACTCTTTGGTGTCAAGATGATCTTGTCATACAGTAAGTGCACATCTGCCTCCCTTATTTCAATTCGTAGTATAAATGATATGAAGGCTCAAATTTGGCACCTATCATACCGCAAGCAAGTCCACATCTGCCTCCCTTATTTCACACACGTGTTGGGGTTAACAATATATTAAGTTTATCCCTATTTGCATTTTTATGGTTCATTTGATATTAAAAGTCCATGCTTTTTTTTTAATTTATTTATGGTAAAGTCGAAGCCAATTGAATACCATGGAATATGAGTGGGACTGCCTAATTCAAGGTATGCATATAATATGTGGACCATGCATAACTCTTATGAGAAATATAAGGTGATTATCTCTTTTTAAAGATGAGCAATTTTTTAAGTACAATTGAATAATTGGAGTTGGTTTCAATTGCAGTAGTTAAAGAAAACACAATATATGGTACTAGTTCTGGTGCCCGGCGTTGCCGGGCTTTTCAACATTTGAAGAGGTGGTTGTTTCATGGTTAGCTAGAACAATTAATGTCGCTTGGAGGGGGCAAGGGTAATTCATTCACATAGAATTCAATATATAAATTTTGTGTATGTGGTATTTGGACTTAAACCTGGTTATATTATGTTGGACCACCACTCACAACCTATTGAACTTGAATGACCATAGAAACCCTTTTGCGGTTTGATATGCAAGTAGTTGAGATGAATTAGAGTTCAAATTTGCGAGCATATGATTTCTTGATTTGTGCTCTGAACACATGTTGGAAATCTATGCATTTTTGTTAGGTATTGTTTGGGCGAATTCTGTTGTAAGCATAGGGTGGAGACTCTTTGAAAGGTATTTCCAAAATAGCAATAAGGAGGATGTCAAAGCAAATTAACATAGTAGATAATATATGTCTGGGATTGTTGGGCTTTGAGGCATATACAAATTTAGCGATTTGAAACTTGGTAATATGAAAGCGTAGGAAACACTTTCATGTTTGTAAGTGATTTGCAATAAGCGGAGAAGGGGTTTTGTTGTTAGAAAAGGCTGCAAAACTCTTTCTATTTTGCTTGAAGAGTGTGCTACAACATTGATTAGAAAGACATCTAACAAATTATGAGTTTGGAGCTTGGTAATATAGAAGCATAGGAAGCACGCAACCTAGAAGATTTTGCAAAACTCGAGTGAATTGATATATTGATTGATTGCACTTGTCTATCGGTGACTCTAGACCTTGTGACGTGCAAGATATTGATTGATTGCACTTGTCTATCGATGATCCTAGAGCTTGTGCTATGGTATAGAAAAATAATAGGATCTTTGGAATGATTATTACTATACATCATAAGAATCTGTTATTGAACTAACAATCCTACTTGAAATTGCTAATGCGACAATCTAGCTAATTGAATGCAAGCATAGGAATATTGAAATGGACATGATGTGATCAAAACGGAACTAATAGCATAAGAACGCTGAAATGGGAATGATGTGACCACAACGGAAGCCACAACTCATAGAAGAATGATTCGGTCGTATAAAATCACCTCAAATTTAAATCCCACACACTAAAGAAATGAAGTAGCTTTGAATTGAGTACATGGTATAAGCGCCTTAGATAACGAAAGGGGCATTTCATGCTTAATTGCTAGTTTTGTGGAATCTAAAGTGAAAGGCATTCTTGTTTCAACTGCATTCCAAACAAATAGTGATGCAAATGACAACTCAAAGGAATCCATGTGGATAAACACCATGCAAAATGCCTGCTTCTTATACAGGCATGTTTCCCATTGACAAATTATCTTGAATTTCTTAGCAACTACTTTCTTCTAAGTTCTAGATCAAAATTGATGGTGCTTGGACGATGTGAACATGGTATTCAATAACAAATATGCTGTAAGATGTGCATTTTTTTCGACAGCAACTTAGAACGTTGAGAGCAGTGCAAAAAACCTCAAATAGATTTCGCAATCAAAATACCTTTGTTTCAAATTGCTTGCCTACAGTCCATACAAAGTGTATAATTCTCATGCATAGATTGACCTGCAAAATAGATCAATAGAAATGTTGTTCTCAGTCCATTATCTATGGTGCTTGGACTTCAATGTGCTAGGTGCAAAACAATAACTTGTGCGGAATTATTAGGACAAATTAATTGCAACAATCATGAATGGACAATGGAATAAATACCTCGTTCATGCTCATTTATGTAGATCAAAGCTAGACTTCAGTATCTTAGCTGCAAAGAAATTCATGTGTACGGATATAGACTGTCTGCACAACCTTAACCACATTATTTAGATGTACCATCCTTCATTTTTTTGAGAAGATGGGTTATAAAGATAGCTGGAATAGCAGACTGCCTGCTTTAATATTCAGAGATCAATTTTCATCAATGTTAATTACAAAACTCACATCAGGCAAAGCAACAATATGATTACCTTATGGATAAAACCCATAAGAGTTTTTGTATCCTCACTGAGGCATACCTTATGGACAAACCCCATAAGAGTTTTTGTATCTTCACTGAGGCAAACAATAAAGCTTGTATTATTCTTGTGCAACATCATAAACCTGACAGTATTAGGATAGACCACAAATCTCCAATAATAAAATCTCCCTGAAAAATGAGATAGTCACAACTCTAATTCTGCAAACAAAAACTATGTCTTGGGTGTGTTTTTTTCCACTACTTTTTAACTTAACTCTCAACAATGATGTTTGCTTCTAGGTTGCAATTTCATTGTAGTTAACATGCTAAACATGCTTGAATAGATAATACATAGCAGGCAATAGATTGGCCTTACCTTGATTGGCTTCTTTGCAGATGATATAATTATTTGATGCGTCATAATATATTACAGACCTACAAATGAATAGGACATCTTGTACTTACACACATAGAAGCTTCTCCAATATAATTAATTTGGTGCTACAGTAAGCAATGTCCTAGAATAGCCAGCTAACATCTTGATAAGTACGGCAGGATGAACAGCTAGATGAAACTGTGTTCATCATAGCAGATGCAGAATTGCTACTTTTGGCCATTGAAAATTAGTAGGTTTTTATCAATACAGAGCATGAAACAATGCAAAAATGTATGCAAGAAATGACACTCATCTGGTGAGACTAATATCAAAATGCTTCTTGTGTGGCAGAAGTTGTCCCCCATGCCTATTATCTTCTAATCAATTACCTTTTATATATGACATGATATTTGTATGCATAGAACAATTTCTGCAAGATGTAGGTCTATGTGTGTTGCAAAAGCTAGAAGCATATTGCTAGAAAATTTATGCATGTTGCATGAGAGACTTAGGCTTGTCTGATGAGCATTTACTTCCATGATTCTAAGAGAATGTTCAAGCTCGTTTGCAGGCTCACGAATGAACTAAGAAGCGGAGTTGAATGAAAAACCCTGATCGGAGGCACCTCTGAAAGAATAAAAACAGCGAAAATGCACATCGTCTAAAAAATTATGAAGCAAACCCCATCCAAATTCACAGAAGCACTTACAGCGGCGGATTTCCACAGAGATAAGATCCTATTTCTAATCAATGACAGATCTTATCTAATTCCATGCCGTTTATCGTGGCATTCCCATGCCAGATTGGACGGATCGAAAGGGGCAAAATTGAAACCCCAAATCAAGGCTAAGGAAATCTTTGATTTTTGGCAAATCGGAATTGTTTTCCGGCCGCCAAAACCCTCGAAACCTTAAGAAATCAAATTAAGGGAAAATTCCAAAAAGTTTTCGGAACCCTGGAAAAACCAAATTTAAACAATAGGATAGGAAATTGCCCACCTTCAGTGGGCATTCTATCTGATTGTACATCTAGTGGGGTACAACGCATAACACGTATTAAAGCATGTCAACTGATGTAGAAAACTCTGGTTTTCAAGAAAGCCAGTTAGGACCAAGCAAACTCTAGTTTGAGACAATTTAGCTTTCTCAGTTAGGCTAAAAGACTTATATTTATATTTGAGAGGATTGAAATATAGAAGATAAAGAGTATTTGTGTATTTGAAATATGAATTGAAAATTTTATGCCAATATATGAGGCTATAATCTAGAAAACTATTTTGCATGTGTTGGTGTAATTAATGTTGCATTGTTTGGGTGCCACCGTATAATGGGTGGAATTTTATGCCAATGCCACTTTTTTTTATATTTTCATATCTATAAACTTGCAATATTTCATTTTGTATTGCGGGAGGGTATTCGCGCAATGGTGCCCAGCATTGCTGGGCATAAGTTTCGAGCTTGCAAATATTTTGGCCACAGTGAGAAAAGCGTGCATCCTCTTAAAATAATCTTTTGTTGGTTCTCACCACTTTGTTGTTTACATATTTGGTGATGCGAGACAAATTGGTATGTGTATACCATATTTCAATATGAGATTGATTGTATAATGGACACCAGTATGTTGTAATATGTATTTCAACATCAGATTGGTTGTATACTTAGTATATGGTTGCTAGCAAGATGGACGCATGCAAGAAAGATCTTATTTGGCACCCCATTTCCATGGACCATTTCAAGCTATGTGTGGTAAATGAGAGTGCATATCAATTACGATTGCGTCAATGTTAGAAAATGTATGATATAGAGAATGTATAATTCCTAAAAGCTTATCAAGGTAAAGATTGACTTCTGGTTGAGAGGTTAAGTGAGCCAGAATGGATTAGTATTTCCAAAGTTCTAGAGCTGGAAAAAAATTTGGGAGAAAAATTCACTCGTGGTTTAAGACAATATTTTGTAAAGTTTGCTCACAAACCTTTGGAGCATACTTCATGTGTATGTGGCAATGTATTAGAAGCCTATCTAGATATTCTATAGAGTATAAAGACCGAAAGGCAAGGGAAACTGAAGGACAAAAAGGATGCCCAAGAACAGGCTTCTACTAGCTGGTCTAAGAGAGGGCCAAGAAAGGATTATGCTCGGATGGCTAAAGGCATTTAAAGAACCCTTTTGCAGTAGAGGACTGCTGCATTGTGAAGAGGGAGGGAATGCTTTATATCAAGGGCGTGACAAAAGGTCTTGGGTCTTTTTGGGCCACATAGACCTTTGGGACTTTGGTCCAAGGGAGGATTATGGTAGGACCAAAGGGCATGCATACTATATGGTTGCTCGGGGGAGAGCTCAGGGACAATTTTGTTTAAGGGATGACATTTTTAAACTACTAAAAGCGAATCGATTGTTAAAGAGTTAACAAAGACACCAATATGTTGTAATATATCTGTTGAATGAGGCATAAGTTGTTAGGGCTTTATATGAATAAACGGTAGGGTTCTGCAAACGGCAAAAGATAAGTTAAATAGCTTGTTAAGTTCCACAATGCTAACCTGCATTCTAAAGCCGTTAGTTCAAATCTTATTTATAAGCAATTCTATATTGCAAATATATATTTGCTACCAAAGACAACAATTTTATCTTGTTACATTTAAATGGAGACGCATCTTCTTGAATATTTGGAAGAGACTCGACGTATTTAAATTTTTTGTAACGAGCCTAAGTCCCCTTTCTTGGTGGAAAGAAATTTGCAAGATGTAATGAATTTTGTTAACCTCTAGCTTTGCTAATGGTGTTGTTCATATGCTCCAATCATCTTCAAAAGTACATCCACAGTTTCTTAGCTGGACCAGCGAGATGCAGTAAACCTAACTTGTACATAAAGCCCTAATATTTGTAGACTGGCCTTGATATCAACAGCTTGTCATCTTCACTTAGTTGCCTTGTCAACCTTCAAATTCTATACTCCCTTTGTTCAAAGTATATGCTAGGATTATATGTTAGAATAGTGGAACCATCACCAATATAAGATACTCAAAAGTTCAATTTCTGAGGTTGCAGGCAGAAGTACTTAGAGGTTGATCCATTCTAGTATTTTGCTGCTTATCTTACCAAGCAAAAGCTACTTGAAGTCCCAGTATGACTATCAAAAGCTGACAATAGAGACATATGCATTGCATATATAAGAAATAACATTTTTATCTACAACACATCATCTCTTAAGATCGTCAGAGCATATGGCACAGACTCTGCAAAATAAATATCTTTGACTTCAGCAACAGCTTTTGCTGTTGCGATGGGTTTGTAGATGACAGGCCTCGGCCTGGCAGAATGTCAAATGGAATGTTCATATTCGAGTTTCAAAACAAAATCTTAAGCTGAAGAGCTGTGACGTCATGAATGGCCTCATTTTGCATACATAACATTATCATAACAAGTTTTTAGGAGTTCATAGTTAAGTCTACAATCTATGACTCCCTCTCGTAACGTGCTCCCTCCTCTATGCTCCCCTTTCACTGACCTGCACAAGTATCATATTATGTTAGTTTAGTTAATCAGTTTGTGGGTTTATGGGACCACCCCCCTAATTACCTCCTTGAGCTGAACTACTAACTCAAGGTTACCTCTATTACCTTGTGCTCGATCATGGCCCATAGGATTTAAACTTAAGGACCATTTAAGACGATTCTATCATCGCCCATGATCGGGTGCTACCTTGTACAGGATCCCCTTGATCCTGTACACCCACAATGCCTCCCCTGGGGGTAGGCCCTTATAGCCCAAGCCCTCTTTCTTCATTCAAGAGCAATCTTCCATGCTATCAAAGTTTGACATGGCACCTCCATATTTGACTGTAGAGGAAATGCCATAGCTGCTGCAAAGGAGCTTTGCTATTATTTTCAGCCAACATGGCAGCTACAAGTTTTGTTTCCTTAAACTTAAGGAGGAAAGTATAAATAGAAACTCGGAATGAAAGATGGAAGTCTTTGGATAGCCGTCTTCAAAGTCTATTGCTAGCTCTGTGCCTAACACCAAAGTTTTCAACTATAAAAATCAGGTGTTGGGCTCTGACAAAGCAACAAAAGCATTTCTCTCAAGCAAAAGCAAGAAAGATATTCTATTTTTATTAAAATTGTAAATGCAGCTTGCAATGTCACATGATGTGTACTTATAACAAAGTGATTCTAAATCTTCAATTCTAAAATCTAGATTTGAAATCTAAGCATGTCTGCGATGTGCTACACTGCTGAAGAAAGTCCAACCTAGAATAAAAATTAAAATTACAAAAAAAAAATATCCAGAAATCACAGAATAGTACTATTTTAGTTTAAGATATAGCTTCTTACATGTGCCTATTCTTTTATGGCATTTGCTACAAAGACTATACTTATTGAGAGTCTGTGAACTGTCATAAGCACCTCAAAGATAAAGAAAAAGCAAACCTGGAATTTGGCCTCTCTTATATATGTGTTAACAAAGATAAGACAAAGACAAAGACAAAGACAAAGACAAAGGCTGCCGCATAGAAATATAAGCTAATACCTAGAAGATATTGTCAAGTTGCACAGTCTTGGAGCAAGCTCGTCGTGGATTTGACCATTTCAAATGACATCGTAGTTTTTGAGCCTCTGCAAATAGGCCCATTACTTTGTCTCAAATTTGTTGGGATGTTACAACTATATGTCCATAATGAGCACATGCATACTAAAGCATAATGCCTTTCTCTAAATGATGAAGCTGCTGCTCATACAATTCCTTCTGCCCTACAATTTGTATGCACAACTGGGTCAAGAACAGAAGCATTTGCACTTTCAGGGTAATTTCTACCTATGTTATTATGAAAATGTATCACTCTGAGCTTTCTCCAACACGGTAAAAGCTGTGAAATAGCATGTGCTACTGCTTCAGAAATTTCGTCATCGATAAAAAGGAGCTCTGTGTGCAGCAGAGTTTCGAGCTCTAGATTCCTTTCCAAACTTCTATAAATTTTGCAAGCCAATAAAAGCTTCAGGAAAGAGTGGAAAGGCTTCAAACGCCAATTGGCTTTGCAGCGGTGATGAGGCTCAAAGTTTTTTAATGCGAAACCCGGAGGGGGAGGGAGGGGGGGTGGCACCAAATATCAAAGAAGAAGGGTGAATCCAGAAGGAAAGGAGGACGAGGACAACATAGCAGGGTGCCAAATCTACCCGCATGTGTCGTCGGAAGGAGACCAATGGAAAAAGCCCTACAAAATTATTATCTTTGTTTTTGCTTGTAATTTTTCGCCGAAAAAAAAGCATCCATAAAATATAGATAATTCCAAAAACTTTACAGTTTGGAATAATCTTATATATAGTTAAATAAATAAGATGGCTAATAACTCCATTTACCAAAACACTATTTTTTGTCTAAACTTCTTCCTACCCTCCCCTCCCTCCCCCCACACTTATCTTTTTCTTTATTTTTCTCTATGTTTTTGTCCATATTTGGCATCAGTAGCAGAGTTGGGGTGTAGCTTCCCTAATAATCAGGTAGTTAAAAACCTCAAAATTTTGGATCTTTTATACTCGAGCATCCTTTTTGCTTCAAGCCAATGGGAAATTTGCCATTAAAAATTGTCATGCCAAGAAATATACGTTAACCACATAACAAAATATCTATTTCAAGAAATTCATCATAAAATCTCCATTCGTCTATTAGCAACTGTACTTTAAATAAAATATTACTCGCATCTAATATTTCTGTGACGAGACAACTTCAAGATAGAACACTGTGACATAGACTTCTATAATATAGATACTCCAAATTATGTAAAGTAGGATCTGGATATGCAAATCCCAGCTGGAAATATCATACGCTATTTTTTTTGGAAGAAAACTTTTTAAGTCCGTTTAGCTTCTTTCCTTGCTAGCAGGAAGCATCAGTTATTTGGTGGAGGCGGTTCAAGAGATATGTGACATATTCTTCATATTGATGCTGAGCAATCGCTTTTTTCTTGTAAATATCAAGGATGCAGAAGATAATCCTGACAATGTTGCATTGGGTAGAGCGCATGATACACTAGGAGGCATGGGACTCGGTGGTATATCGAGTTCTCCAATTTTTGCATGCTAGGGATTTAAAATGTTTCAAGTACTGCTATGCTTGAACATTTTTATATGGATACTAATATCTAATCATATACTGAAGTACTGATATACTTGCAACACTTTAGACCAGGTTCTGATACGCCTGTGTTAACCTCAAGTGCTATTAAGCTTGAGGGCAGCTGGGGGACTGATATAGTTCAGTCTGCATTCTGTAATCCTTTGCTTACAGGTGTAAAACTAGTTGGAAACGTTTTTGAGAATAGTATTTGTTATCTGTTAATTGTACTGGTGTAAAACTGGTTGCAAAAGTTTTTGAGAAAAGTATTTGTTATCTGTTAATTGTACTTTCTCATCAGATGCTGATATAAGAAAGCTTCTTGAGTATATTATTTATCAGGCCAATAGGGCTTCACAGTGTTTATTCTTCATGACACTACAAGAGGATAGCCATTTATCGTCACTTTAATATCACTTAAAATCTTAAAAAACATGGAGTGATATTAATAGTGATATTTCATGTATGGTGACACTACTAATGACGAAAATTGTATCACCTATAGTATCATCAATATTGTCAGAAATATGGTCAAAGTTTATATCAGTTTTGATAGATGATGATATATGTGTTGTTACTGGCATCAACAGTAGTATCACATATTTCATCATTCGTACTATCAGCAAATACTCTAATTGTACAAATGACTATATAAGTGATGCTACTTATGTCAGTTATAATATCAGCCATAGCATCACGACTTGTATCATATATACTATCGAACATTATATCAATATAAACAAATGATGCTATGTGTGTTGCCCATTGTACCATGTATAATATCACATCTTATATCACCCTTACTATCAATAGTTATTCTAATTGTGATAATGGTGATATAAGTGTTGAACTTATGTCAACTATAGTATTATAGGCAATACCACTTGTTTCTTAGACTATTGTGTCATTATCTAGAATTAACACTATAGGTGTCTCTATGAAAGGCATAGGTTGCATCAATAGTTAAGTCAACATTACTTAGTGATATTGTTAATTTCATATTACTTATAGTATCATGAGATTCACCTAAATTCATTGTATCTATGTCACTATGCTAATAACATCACATTAGGAGCAAAATATTGTTACTGTGACTCAATAACATTTTAGGTTGATATATTTGTTGACATCTACTACATGCATATGTAGAAGCGAATGTGTCATTCATAGCATAGATATTGATGTTTCCCATTGGATCATGCGGATACAATTTAAAAGCATAAGTAATAGCTTAAGATGTCCATAAATGAGCATGAATATACGTATTAAAGAGTGCTCGCGGACAAAGTACACACTGATATCCATACAGAAAAAGAAAAAGAAAGATCCTATAAAGGAGAACTCCCAAGTGGAACTTCATCCCTTAGATCATGGGCAATATCCTCTAGTTCATCATCACCAAGCTCTAGATGCAATACATGTCGAGGCTCATTACCAATTTCCTCATTTTCATCAAGATCATAATCTAGGATATTCTGATTTAGCATCTCCATTGTTGGACAAAACGGATTTTCAATTGGATCGCAACCATCACTTGAATCAGTGCCTTCTACTTGATCACCTACCATTTGATTGATTTTATATTGTGCAACGTCAATTCCCTCAAGTAAAAGGGTTCCATCAGCCTCAGAAGATGCCAAGTCCAAAGTAGAAGGATCAATCATGCACCGAGATCTAGGCATCGCATGAATCACGATCCACCAATTAGTATCACTTTGATTTTTGTGAAAGAAAACTTGCTCAACTTGTTTAGGATAAACAAATGGCACAAATCCATTTCCCTTACTTAATTGAGTAGAGTTAACCTCATAAAAAACCGATGGATGTTGCCTCATTGTGCGGTTTTCTGCCCGATAACATGCTTTGAACCACTTTGCCTTTAACACATTGACTTTGAAGGATCGAAAATCCACTTCAATGATATCTGTTATTTGACCAACATAATTGAGATCACCTTCTAGTGGTTGGTTGTCTCTCGTAGATGCTTGACTTTTTTGCTCAAAGCATGCTGCAATACCACTATCAAATGTAACTCTACTTTTGTCAGTGCTCATGACTCGAAAATGTTGTCCATATGCCCACATTGATGTGTAGAATCTTGCCTGCAAAAATAACAGCAAAACATAAATTGTGCTAAAATGAAAACTGCAATAATGTACAAAGTGCAATTTACCTTTTGAACAACCAAGTGCTATGTTATAGTCATCCACTGGATTTTCAATGCCTTGGCGTTCTGCTTCTCTCATCTTACCCAATAACCACTCTCATGGCATTATTTCTGGCAATATTTCAAGACCTTCTGAGGTTCTTGAACGTTTTCCACGTCTTGGCGTCCTTCCTAATCCATGACTCCTTCTAGCTTCCTCTCTTTCCTTACGTGCAACTTCATATTTTTCTCTCCATGTATCCAAGCTATCACAGTTAGCTATTACCCACTTGTTTATCTCCAAGTACATTTCCGAACTAAGTCTTCGCTCCACACCAATGCCTTCAAGAACCTCTCCTATATCTTCTACACATTGTTCTTTCTCCCATATACGTGGAGCATCAGCATCTATTGATGTTGTTGCATCACTCATAAAGAAAAGAATCTCTTGCACGAAATGTCCTTCAGCCATGCATGCTTCTGGTCTAGCCATTTGACGAACAAAGCCTTTCAAGACTTTCATATATCGTTCCAAAAAAAACATCCAATGACCAGGAGCCGGTCCAACCAAACGGATTTCTTCAGGAATATGTACTAGAAGATGCAACTGGAGATCGAACAAGCTAGTAGGAAACTCTCGCTCTAATATGCACAATAATTCTGCAACTTCAACCTCCATCGTTGATATTTCAGAGGCATTGATTTCTTTTAATGATGCCCATCTTTATAATAAAAGTAAAAAAAATTAAAATTGTTCTATGTAATAAATTACGAAAGAGAATACAAAGTTTATGATAATACGTACCTTGCAAATTTGCCTAGTCGATAAATTGCATCCCGAATTCTTGGTGTCAAGCAATTATCTATTGCACATGGTAGAAGATGCTAGACAAAAGAGCATGTATGTATAAGCAAACGAAAATGAGGAATTTAGAAATAGATCTATGTTTTACCTGTAGGAACTTGTGCCAATCATGCGACTTCAAACCACTAAGTTCGCCATCTTTAGTAAATGCCCGACGAATGGAGGCACTATAGCCTGTTGGTGTTCTCATGTTTGATATCACTTGCTTGACTTGTTTTTGCTCTTGTTTGGTAAGAACCCAAGGTGCATCCCTGCACTTTCCATTATCCAATGGCCATAATTGTGGCATGATATTTAGCTCCTTTAAGTCATTCCTACTTCCCAAAGTATCACACTCCCCTGTTAAGTGTCTCCAAATTGAATGCCCAACATTTTTGAAGTTATGCATGGGGTCAAGCAAGTGTGCAATTTTTAGGTCTGGCCAATACTCGAGACAGTAAAAAATAGAGAGTCTTTTCATGCCAGGAGGTGGAGTGACCAAACTATCATCAGACATGTTTTGGGACCTACACGCATCTTTCCATGTACACAGCCAATCCATAGGAGTCCTTCTTTTCGGTTTCTCAATAGATACATTGCCACGCATATGGTGTGTTGGAGGCAAAAATTTCTTATGGCCACGATATATTTGCTTGTGCAGATGTTTTGAGCGGTAAGATGATAAATTAGCTCCACATGATGGGCATCCATGATACCCACTTGTTTGTAAACCTATGCATTAAACATAAGAATAAGTGTCTACACTCATATATATACTTTCAAAATTGTGTACGCACCTGATGCAACACTTAATCCTGGGTAGTCATGAATAGTGAAACAACATATAGCACGAAAAGTAAAGACATGAGGTGACCTTTCCACATCATACATATTAATCCCCTTCCAAAGTACTTGCAACTCTTCTATAAGTGGCTCTAGATACACATCCATATTCCTTACTTGATATTTACCTATATAACAAAATTATTAGAACACAATAGAAAATAATCCATGGCAAAAGAAAAATACATACCTGGAACAATAAGTGTTAGCATAAGATGCCTGTTTTTTTTTGCTTGCTAGTAATTCACCACCAAGGAGGGATATTGTAATTCACAAATACCATCACCATGGCAACAGGCCATACACTATGACTAGATGATCTCACCATCCAAATGGACAAATACCATCTAATCCGATGGGCAGCGTGAATATGGCAACCTTGGTATCAATGGCGTGAGGTTCTTGGAACTTTTGGTTCTTCTTTAAATCTGGCCATTGCTTATCCTCAATGTGTTTCATTGCTTCACCATCCATGCATGAATGGAATTATATTCCAAACCCAATTCTTGCAAGCATGTTTCTTATTCCCCAATAAGATATCCCTGCAAATCAACATATATTAATCAACTATTTATAGAAACTGAATGGAAGTTTTTTCTTACCTGAACAGTTGTGAAACACTATTGTTGCTCCATCCACACTTATGTTGGAGATTTATTATTAGAAGACATGTTGCTAACCGCGAGATTTTGGAATTTGGATACAATGGCTTACATGCCTCCGTATTCAAGGACATTGCCATCCCTGATATTTCCTCATTGTTTACTGTTGAGTTGGCTTGGTTTGCAACTTCGCCTACATTTGTTGGAAAGAACTGGTCAATGACATCTCGTAGACCAGGTTCTGGAGAAAAATCTTCAGGTAAGGAAGCATCGAATCCCTATTGTTAGGCACATTAAACACCCATTATTATAAATAAGTAAACAAGCCTTGCAATTTATATGGTTACCTCAACTCCATCAAGGTTTGCTCGCCTTGCGCCCATGCTTGGAGTGGGTGCGTCCGTACACCATCCATTTGATAATCTATGTTGCTCTCGGATGTCAAAGGTCAATTGCTTACTGCCAACACATTTTGTACACCAACAAAGCGCCTTCTCGTCAAAAACCTTATCATTTGGGTCACTTTCATAATATGATGATGAAGATGAGTTGCGCCTACAATAATTAGAGGAATTTTAGAATGCAATTTATGTAAGGAATTTTCAAGTTTAACCTACATTGGTCTAAGAAATTTTAGATTGTAACTTTGCATAAAGAACTTCTAACTTCGTCTAAGTAATATTACAACTCCTAAGACTACATGCTCAATCCGGATAAAAATTATACATCTAAGTGATACATATAAACAAATTTGCGTGCTCAAATCTAGAATCTATTGGAGTGTGAAGGGCAGTCTCCAAGTCTAATTGCTAAAAATTACTCTCATAGCTTAATCCTACATAACGAATAACAATTAAGGAAAAAAAAAAACATTAGGGCTTACCTCCTTGCATTAACTCGTCGATGTCTTCGTGTGCGTCGTCGGCGAGCTGACATTGAAGATGAAGACCAGGGTTTAGGGCTTTCGCCTGAAGATGGACTCCGGGAGCTCATCGCAGTAGTGGCTGCAGATTGCTCAAGATTTTGGCTTTAATTTGCAACAGCAGGGAATCACGGTCGATTGCAGGAAGCCGTTAGACGGTGGCAAATTTTATGGCTAAATCATCGGGCTCCAAAATGCAAGTTCGTATCATTTTAGCACTATTTCAGCCCTGTTGCAGAGTTCATTTAGCTGCTCTAGCAGAATGGATGATGCACGAAGAAAATCAAAAGGGAAGGAACGTGAAATGGGTTCTAGCAGCAAGAAGTCTAAATCCCTTCCTAGAACAAGCAATGCATCCATTTCCTTGAGTAATTCCATTTCAAAAGAGGTTCTTACTCAATCTCAAATTCTGGAACAAATTGCATCTCTTACGCAGCTATTGAGCCCAGAAACTATGGGTAAGGCCAATGAGATAATGGACAGAAGGGCTGAAGATGTCCAAGGCCACAAAGGAGGTAGAAAAAGTGGCAAAAGCAGAAGGAAATTGTCTGAGGCATCAACTTCCAGTCAGAGGAGCATACATCTGCAAAATGAGAAGAATGAAGATCTTGCAGAAGAAGATGATCCATGTGGAAGGAGTGCTAAATCGATAGAGCTAAAACTTCTCTCAAAATCTAAGGTATCTCTGTTTTTAAGTTTTGTGCCTTTGTTCTGAGTTTCTAAGTTTTAATAAATTCTATTTGTCAAAATTTATATCGAGGTCGATTTTACTGGTTATGGTTTGATTCTGCTTTTGTTCCTCTTCTCTCTACAAATTTAATGTTTATTGTAAGTGAACAAGATGAACATGCATTTGCTGTGTATGCGTTTTGTCAACTCTGATCTGCATGTGGCATGTTGAAAGTCTAAAAGGTTAGTCGCATCCCTTCCCTGGAGTATCTATAACGAGGACATACTGGAATTGCATGTTGCTCAGTCTCTGATTTGTTCCAGACTCTGAAGCCCTGAAAGGAGATTACAAATCACGAATTTTTGTCAATGTACCATGTCTTATATTAACCTGCATTAGATTTCAGATCTGCCAGAACCCATCTTTAGAGAAATGGATATTTGTCTCAAAGTACTTCTCACCCAACGCGGTAAATGCGGGGTGTTTGTGCAACATAACAGCTGATCCAAAATGGATAGTAGAGTCTCATACACAGCACACTCGTTGGACTTACCTGTAGGAGAAGTAATAAAATATCAAGAAATGATTCTGACCTAGTATTGATGTAAATATTACCATTGTGTGCCTTGGATTGGTAGCCAAATTTTCTGCATCTTCTTCCTCCATCATAAGAATCCGAAGGGCTGCTAGCAACCTTGTCGGAATACTAGTCTCTAATTCACTTTTGCATAATTTGCGGTCACGAACCATATGTGAACATGCTATATTGCATTTTTGAAACAACAAGTGTTTGTATGGAGATGTAGAGGCATCAGGAAAGTTTTGAACTTCTGCTATCAAACTAGGGGATTAAATTTGATGTCCTTCTTTCCCTTCTTATTAGACAACTTTCTTCATCCCAGTTTCAGCAGCAGGTCTCTGGCTCACAGAAGGAGAAGGCGCTTCACTTATATCTCTGGCCTACTATATTAAGTATGCTCATTTCCTGCATATTCTTGCAACGTCTCTTAAGAAACACTGGCATAAATGTTAGACAGTAGGTCATAGGCTCCAGAATGAAAATTGTGTTGTGCATTTTGCAAACACTAAGTAGGGCCATCCATATACGAATATTGCAGTTTGCAGTCATTTTAAGAATGGGTTGTGCTTCATTAAAGCATCCTACACGACCTAGAAGTCAACCATACAAGCAACATGAATGATGGAAGGTTTTATACCATGGTATTTTTTCGTAGACTCAAAATACTAAAGGCCTTCTTCCACAAGTCCAATACGACTAAATGCAGCAAGGATATATGCAGCAAATCCATGTTTTTCATTGTCTTGCATGTTGTGAGATATTCCACAACTACTGCTGCAGCAGCATGCTGAGCATATCCAGCAATGATTGAACCCCATGAACCAGCAATGATTCTGTAATCCATTAAATAATTTGCATGCTTCCTCCAAGCTTCCGCATTTAGCACAGATATCAATAATGGCATTTTCCACAATATCGGATTGAAGCCCACTCTCCACAATCTGCAAGTGAATATGCTAAGGTGAATACACATCCACTGCTTCTATTTTATTGGATCTTCTAAGGTCCGTTTATTTGCTCCATTTTCTGCTTATCGTCTTATTTTTTGCTTAGCATTTTATCGACTTAGAGTGCTCTTGTGGCAAATTGATCCAGTGAACTCTATCACGCACTAATGAACTAATCTTGTTTCTTGGATTGCTAGATGTGTACATATGTAAAAAGTGTTTTTCAAATTCGTAGTTGCTGGATAGGAAGTTCATGGTTTAAAATGGTAATAAAAGCAAGTGATATTACTAGAAATTGGCTTAGTGCAAATGTCTTGGATTTATAGGATCCCATATTCTAAGCTGCACATAAACTTAACAATTATGTAGCTGTTTGCTGTGCATGTAACATGCGCCTTCGATTCTATAATTTAAATGATAATAATTGTGTGGTTTTGTCAACTCTGATCTGCATGTGGCATAACAGTGCTAGTGCTGTTTACACTTGTTATATTAAAAATCTAGAGGATTGCCATAAATGCTGTTTAAATAGCTTTGCATCGTTGTTAACTAGTATGCAGTCACTGGTTCTATTTTATTGGATCTTCTAAGGTCAGTTTATTTGCTCCATTTTCTGCTTATCGTCTATTTTCTGCTTCGCATTTTATCTGACTTGAGTGCTCTGTGCGCAGTCCAGCATGAACTCTATCATGCATTACATTATACTGCATTAAGCTAGTAGGATCCAATAAACTAATATTATTTCTTGGATTGCTAGACGTGTACATATGGAGGTGGGCAGATCCATATGGATTATGAAGGTAAGAAATTTATGAACTCGGCAAATGAGTACATGAAATTTCACTGCTATGATATCCACCTGAAATGGCCAAACGTTAAGCGTAGCCATAAACAACGCAGCGTGATTCATGATCCGAAAAGCATTATGGTGTTGGATTTTCTAAGCGCCATGTCTTGAAAAGGCTTGGTAGGAGATGGAATCATTACAGGTAATGCTGCAGCCTTGTTCTCAAGATGTTGTATTTCAGTCTGTTTTATTATAAGAAGAGAAGATCTTAATATGTTTCTGGATTTTGTAGAACAAAGTTAAGGAAGGAAGTAAGAGAAGATCCTACCGTGGATAAACCCGATGAGGTAGATGATGATTCTTGGCAGTTATTTATACAAGATAGCAGAAAAGTCTATACTGCATAATATACAAAAGCTGCTTTGCAAAGAAGAGAAACCAGGCAATATACGGGTTCTGGTGGGGATGACTATATCAAAACTGAATTTGTAAGGTCATTTCTTTGGCATTCAAATTGTTTATCTTTTATGCTCGTTCTTACTAGCTTAAGAAAAAAAAATTAGTTCAAGTATTACTGTGGCTATCCCACGGATATGGAACTCGATAACATAAAACAGGTTGGTGGATTCTCAAAGTGGATCAAAGATCAAGACACATTTGATAAAACGGTATGACTTTATTTTCAAACTTCTTTCATCTTCAGAAACTAACTTTACCTTTTGCTTAGTTCAATGCAAGGGACTTTGCGGGTAAGGGTGCGACGAAATGCATCTTCAAACCCAAAACAATATCCAAGAAGGTATTTATATGTTTTGAGCTGCCATCATCTGTTTTTCTGCTCATTTAATTGGCTTTCTTTCTTTTTCCTATTATGTAGGTTAACAATCAGGAGGAAGGACCATCCCGATTGAACATAGTTGAAACTGAAGATGAGGTGGATATAGTTGGTTTAAATGAAGATCCTTCATTACAAGTAGGTTTTTTTCCCTTAAAATCTGCTATTCAAAAAGCTGTTTTTTAATATTTCTTATTGTGTAAATGTAGGAAATGAATGAAAGTGATAATGACGATACATCAGATAGTAGTGCCAACTCATCATCAAGTGGATCATCAAGTGGCTCTTACTCTAGCAGTGGAGATGAGTTTGAAGAATCACCAAGGAAAGAATCACCTTTGAAGAAGAAGAAATCTTTAGGGACATTGCACTGCGAGAAATATATTCCGGCGTGGGGAATCTGAACCATCCCATAACTCCTCTTGAGGCGTCCTTATTCCAACCTGTTTTCTTTTGCATGTGTTCTCTCCAAGATGTGTTGTGTTTGTGTTCCCTTGGAGATGTCTTCTCATAGAGAAATGTCTGTTATGGATTTTGGATTTATCAATAAAGCTTAAACCATTTGAGCAATATCTTCTGATTTTTTACTATGATTTTCATATAACTATGTAAATAATAATTCAAGTCCTTTGGAAACTCTACAAAACAAACGTACAATATATTAATTTCCCTGATTATTTACTTGCACAAATAGTACAAAATAGGAAAAGAATTTAAATGGTACCAAAAATCGTGGCAAATGTTATTACATGTGGTATTATATGTGACTCTTTAGTGTAATTATAATTTTGTGAATGACGTTATGTATGAGATTGTGGATGATACTAAGAGACATTTATAGATGATAGTATATGTGATACTATCATCGACACTAATTAGCATACATTTTGTTCTTAAATGTGGCCGTATAGGTGTCCATATGAATGACGTATAGGTGTTTATATGAATGACAATATAAGTATTAATAGATTTGACATTATTAATGATACAATGGGTGATATTATCGTTGATCATATTTGATACTATTGATGATGTATTTTTTAACCTTATAAATGTTGATATATGTGGTATTTATGATGGCAATATATATGGTATTAACCATGGTACCATTCGTGATATTTATCTTGATACTACAAATGACATTGTTATATCAAGAGAGCTGGTGTTGATGCGGACTCAAACATGACACTATCAGTGCCATAAGTATTCCATAAAAAATGATATAATAGATGATGCAATGGATGACGTTATAGATGATGTTAACATTGACGATAAATTTGACGCAGTTGCGTCAACAGGTATGGTCATCTATTGTATCACTTGCTAAAAATTTTAAAATCCTCATTTTAGGCACATAAATGACGAAACTGGTGACTTAAAGTGCCTATCCTCCTGTAGTGTGATCTTTAGAAATCAATATTGTAACATCTTCTATATTAATAGAAAACCACCTTGCCTTCAAAAATAAAATAAAATAAAATTAGATACTCCTGATAGACTGAACTATTGCTACTGAATAGCGAACTTACCAATGACGCTCGACGCAAAAATTTTCAGTAAATTCCATGTAATCTCTATGATCCATTGAAAGATTTTTAATGGAAATGAATCTATTATTGTCCTTTTTATTTTGTGCTCTGGCACTTTATGGTTCCTGGTATTGCTATTATTGATTGAATTTCTTTGGATAATTATTGTTATCAAAAACTTATCTATGCTTTGTTTACCAAGCTATTTTTTGGAAATTAGAAAAAATATTAACCCAAATCCTTGTTTTATGATTTGTATATGAGTGAAATGTCTTTTTATACGCTTTCTGTACATATAAACATTCTTATACAAGAAATTTAATGCGTCCTACGGTGCATGTCCGAGTTTTAGCATGTTCCTATGCTGCAAGTTCTTGTCGTGCCCTACATTCTAAAAGAATCTTTTAAGAATACCCTAAATTCAAGATTCTCTAAGATTCTACCAAGGTTCTCTTGGAGTGTCCTAGAACTTTCTAGAAGATTCTAGAACTTTCTAGAGCCTTCCAGAACATCCTAGAACTTTCTTGAACTAGCTAGAATGTTATAGTCTATTTTATCTTAATGGGAATATTACCCTTAAGTATATTTGAAACATAAATTGTTCATAGAATTAATGCTTGGTCTAGTGGTTAGAATGGGGGGCTGGGGGGTTAATGGCCACGGTTCGAATCCCCCACACAACATAAAAATTTTAAAAGCCTTTTCCTAAGGAATGAGCATTCAACTTGGGCCGTAGGATCTTGGACCCGATCAAGGGTCGAGATCTCACCATGCCTTTTCCTAAGGAATGAGCATTCAACTTGGGCCGTAGGATCTTGGACCCGATCAAGGGTCGAGATCTCACCATGTGACAATAATTAAAGCAACATGAGCCATAGGATCTATTACATATAATTCCCAAAGTCATGTGCACCGTAGGATGTGTTCCAAAGCAACGTGAGCCATAGGATCTCGGACCGACGATCAGGATCAGATCAACCTGGACCGTAGGATCGCTTACATATAATCGGACACAAAGTCCCAAGCCATCTGGGCCGTAGGATACGTCCCAAAGCCACGTGAGCCGTAGGATCTCGGATCAACAACCGGATTCAAGAGGACAAACATAAGAACATATATATGTTATATATGATAACAATAGTAAAATCCATAAGTACATAAACTTCAAAGTATCTACCTCTCCAGTTGTCATGAACCTCTCATGTCCAATAACTACTACACAAATATCCAACAATTATATCCTTCTTATATAAGGCAGTGTTCATTTCTGCTCTCCTTTATTTTCTTCCTTAAAAATTACTAAAGCATAACACGTGTGCAATCATTGATTGCAGGGCATTAATGTGCATTCAGACCCATTTATGAGCATTTATGGCAGATAAAAAGCAAGGTCTGAAGGCGTGCCCCTGTTCTTCCTCGTAGATCAGAAAGAACAGAGATATGGACGAACACTTGAAATTATTCAGATGCTCCGACAAAATTGACCAATCATCTGCTAAAGGCTAATGTTTTCAAGGGCAGATGGAAAGCTCGGCAGCTATGGAGAGCCCAGACCCAAGAATTATGAGATACAACTCTAAATATTTCATCTTTCCCTTTGTTTTTTCAGCGGAAACCATGGCCTGGTTTTAAACTCCGAGGCCTTTTTGCATAGTTTCTTATTGTGTTAATCAGTAGCCATAATCCGATTCACACAAATCCAGCGCCGGGTAGCACATGGCCGATCAAAGTACCCATTCCTGTTTTAAATCTCTGGTCGGGTGGGCCATGTTTCATGTGCACAGGAGCGGAATCATCGGTCCTTTTTAACTTCAATGTCTTTGAAGTTGATTAGAATTTACCATAAAATACTTGCTATCAGTGCCTATTCTGCTCAATGGTGATTACCCTGTCAATTAACACAAAGAAAACGGCAAATTGCAACGGCATTGATGAGGGTCTGATTTGGCTTTACAGAGATATGTATTATGTCTGACCACAAACCAAGAATATTTGCTAGCTATCCAGGATCCTGCAATTCTTAAAACAATGGAATACATGCAATTCTTAAAACAATGAAACATATGTCTCACAAATCAAGGATCATAGAATCAAAGAAAGACAAGATGCTAACGCATCAATGGGTTGCCCGTTGAAAGACCCATTGATGCATCCACAATTAGGCATCATTATAATCATCTATGCCCATTAAGAAATGTTGTGTTCACATCTATTCAATGCACATGATGTTTATTGCAAAGTCCCATACTTTGCCATATAATCAATTATTTGACTTATTTAACTTACTTTCTAGTGTGAAACTTTCATACCCATACTTCTAACCCATCCAAATATATTCTTGCTGTTGCAATGACATAACAAAACTACCTAGAAAATGCATTGAAGTATCTTACAATGCCTATTTACCAAATGCCACAAGTAAAGACTACAAGGGAATCACAATATTTCGACTTTAGGAGGATCTTCATGCCCTTGTTTCTACACATCCCCGGATGATCCTCATCATTTTCTAGACTGGATTTTGGCTTTTTACTTTACCCTTTATATTACAATGGTTTTGATCTTTTGGTCTTCTAACCTTGTATTCCACCTTAAGCTCACAACTTATACAGTTAGAACACATAGATTATTCATGCAGAGGTAACGATATCATGGAAAGGCAAAGACCAAAATGCAAAAACAATATTTTAGGCAAATACTTTGGTTTTCATGAACATGAATGTTTAAAAACAGAAAACAAAATGCATATTGGTTCTCTCTCTAGGCATAATATTAGAAACAAATTGCTATATAACAAACAACCTTAAGATTTAGTAAATGTTGAACACGACTTCGCAAATGATGAGATATTGACCTCCTCTCATGTCATGTCTGCACATGTATAAGCAGTATGAATATTATTTCTCTATATGCATAGCGTTAAAGATGCCCTAAACCCATTCTCCACCATAGTTAGCACAACCTATGATGCAACTACTTCTCTTATCCAAGGGGATGATGAAGAAGATTACCAGCCCCCTCAATAGCAAGGGTAGAGGCAATAGGCAATATGCCTACTAAACAGTACATTGCTGATCTAACTTACAATGTAGTGTTCCGACTCAATTCAACTATATCATCAGCTATTCACCTTTAAAGACACATTGACGCAATGCACAATAAAAAAAAAAAAGACCATATACGTTTAGAACATATGCTTGAATCCCATGTATAATGATCACCAAAGATGAATTTCCAAAATTTTGTGGTCATTATTAAGTGAAGACCACATTTTAGAGACTGGAATTAAGTTATATTCTAGTCCTAGCTCCTCCAATGGTGATATCCCTTTGCCAACCATTACTTTTTGTTTTATCTAGATTATCATTAGCTTCTGATCTTCTAGTTCTGCCACTATAAGCCTAACTACCCTCATCCCATTCATGTTACAAATTGCTTCTTCAATGAAAATTGTCTGTTGAATCAATCTAGCCAGTTGGGCTCTTAGTTTCTTCATAAAAGCTACAGAATTGCGCGAACCTTACAGAAAAATTTGCACAACCATTACTTATTATGAAGCCATGGAAACCTCTCTAACCAGAATCACAAATCAGTGTAAATTTTGCACAACATTTTCCTTGCAGCATGGTCAGAACTTCAAAAAAAAGCTTATAAAAACATAGACAACTGTTTGCGACAATTTAAAATTACCTGCTAAGTTTGCATCCTATGTGTAGCAGCCAATATTTTATTCCTTTTTAGGCTATCATGCATCTAACCTTGAATAATATCATTGTAACAACTCATGCTTGTGTGTGCTGGGTATTCAAATTCAGAAACAACAGCTAGAAAGCATTAACTTAGTCATTTTCTAATGCTATCCTAGATGACAAACTATGTTAAAACCTTTAATGGTCAGATAATCATAGCGATAACAACACCTTCAACAGATATTTCATATATATCATAGAGGCGACAAACAACTTGCAAAGGTAGAAAAATCTTGTGCCCAGCAAGAGTGTATATGTAAACATTGATTCTAATTTTTCATTCACGAGGCATGCCAAATTCTGTACATATTCAAAAATTTCCAAGAATAGAATAGAATAGAATAGTTTTTTTAACGTCCACGGAGACCAATAGGTCATGGGACCCATACAATGGGCTAGAACAGCACTTGTCTTGTCCGATAGAAAGAAGTCATCCAGGTATATCTCTATTAAGAGTAACTGGAAATTCTGGAATTGCTAACATGCATCCATGCCTGATCATTAAGATGTATAATACTTGAGCTCTACTGACATTGGTCTCACACGCACCATAGACATGAGATCGTCTGGTTTAGACTCTACCATACTTCACGAGGAGGTCCATTGTTAAAAAATTCTTTCTGTACTAGTCCCAATGATTTAAGTGTTGATATCATATCTCTTTTTGCTAGTGCAATGTCTTGATCTCCTTCTACTTCATCGTCTGACCATTCACCATCATCCATGTCATCACTTTCATCATCAACAGCGTCATCCATATCTAATTTCTTACCTACATTAATAAGGGCTGCAAGCTTTTCTTTTACAAGCACCAAGGGATCCTTCTCTATTAACTCAGAGTTATGATAGGCTTCCCTTAAAAAGATAGAGTCTCATCGACCCTTTAATAATGAGACATATAAATGTTCTGGATGGCGCATAACCATTGGATGTGGACGCTGTGAAAATTTATAATCCTTCCAGAAGTGTGTCAAATGATCAGTCAGAATTCTTTTCTCAATGGTAAGAATTAACAGCTCATGGACCACTGCAACTGCATGTTTCTCTGCCTCAGGTGATGATGCATCCAAATGACTGAAATCTGAATAAAGTGATATAAATGGAAGCCTATCAAAACTGAATAAGCTTCTCTTTATCCTTTCTAGAAAGATTAAGCCCTCTTGGAAGACTAATTCTAGAACACCTTGGGTCTCTCCCACGTACTATAATTTCATCAGGTTGTTCCTGAGGGCTGAGCTTTTTCTTCTCTGAAGTACTAATAGCAAGGGTTGGGTCCCAAGCAGTGAGTTCTAATGCTGGTCCTATGCCAGTCTGAACAACTTTGGAAAAAACAGGATAATTGTTTACCATCACCGTGTCAAAATCATTAGGAAGACCTAAATCACGTTTCAGATGCTTAATTTTTGACAATAAAATCCTTTTGTCAATTGACATCATAAGATTTTTTCTCAACTTGTTAACAACCATTTCCTCCATCTCTTGCTTTATCTTCAGCTCTTCCAAATATTGAGCTTTAGCTTGAGGGGTTAACTTAAAATATTAGCTCCTCCTTCAAAAACTCTAAAAACTGCAGGGTAACGGCAAAGCAAAACTATAAAACATCTCTTACCTATTAAACCCATTTGCTTCCAATATTTGCCTAGCCTTCTGAGAGACATGATGCGTTCAGGTTCTCTGTCGACAAGCTCTTTAACCCTAGAAACAATTTTGAGCTTCTGTTCCCGATCAATAACTTTGTCAAATGCCGGATCTTTCCTCCTCTTTATTTTGGCCATCACGTCCAAATGCTTTTGCCCTTCTCTTGAATCTTTTGCCATTGAAAGCCAGAAATGCGCTGATTTTGAAGACTGGCAAGGCCATCGCCAAAAAAACAAGATCTGATAAGATCCAAGGGCCTAGGAAAGGACCTAAACGCTGTAGATAGCTTGCATCAAAATATTGCAATGCTTTTGTGAGAGGCAAACAAAGAGCTGCTCAACAAAGGACGTACCTTGGAAACCCTGGCAATAACTCTAATCTACCATTTTGAATCGCTGGTGAAGAACTCTTTGCTTTTAAATCATTCTGTGTCTACCTGCCAAACAAACGGGTCTGTGGGTCTGTGTGTCTGTGGCACTTCTGGTGGGCCAAGCAAACGGGTCTATGTGGCTATGGCACTTCCTGGGGCATCATCAGAAAAAATGCCTCTTGAAAAACACAGGGCTTTCTGGTGGGCAACCAGATAAAATGGGTCTATTCTATTCTATTCATCAGGAAAATGCCTCTTTCAAATTCAGCCTCTTAAGAACACAGGGCTCTCTGGTGGGTTCAAGAGGGCATCCGAAAAAATGAAGCAAGACCTTGGAATGAAGAAGATAAAACGATGCAGATGAAAGGACAGATTAAGTAGACTAAAGGCACACTAAACGATGCAGACGAGCACTAGAGTTGTCCCATGATGGACCAAAAAATGGTCCATTTGCAGTGTTCACTTTAAAATTTGTATAAAATCAACGGCACAAAATCTATTTGAACTCTTCCTAAGAGTTTACATATGGCAGTCATACTCTACTAGAAAAATATCTAAAAATATATACACCTCCATTCTTGTAAGTTATGCTCTAACAAATTCAGGGGGGTCAAGTACCAAAAGGTTCATGTTTAAATAAAGTCAAACTGTTTTGACAAAAAGATTTTTTCAAATTTTTTGATTACCATGATATTTTCTACACGAGATACAGAAAAAGACACAAAAAACCACATGTCAATTCGAAATCTGTGAAGAAAGATAGGGCTTTTCAAACATGACAGGGTCAAAACAGCTTTCTGCCTCCTCAGAACCAATCATGGTTCCCAGAAGGCAGTTGTAGTTTAAATACAACAACTTTTACAAGGAAATGTGTTTTGAGCTAATATTTGATATATAAGCAATTGACAAGTTCTGCCATCCCATAAAAATATTGGCTGGCCTTGAGTTTGATATTTGAGCTTTCATTTTTTATCTTAATTTTAGGAATAGAATAGAATAGAATAGTTTTTTTAACGTCCACGGAGACCAATAGGTCATGGGACCCATACAATGGGCTAGTACAATCATTACTACTAGGATTAAAAAACCCCTGCCTCGAAAGGTTTTCAAGGGAAAAACCTTTGCAGTAATGATGATACTAGACAAGCGGAGATAATGACTACTGAGGGCTCAGTAATTGCAGATGTTTATCTAGAACCTCAAGTATGTATAATGCCAAGTCATGCACAGATGGTGCTCTGAGAAGTTGTGGAAGCGTGGAATGGAATGTTGAGGTCAAAAAATGATTCCGGACTATCTCAAAAGCAGGGCAACTCAGAAGAGTATGGCTTTCATCTTCAATAACCTGTAACTGGCAACAGGCACTTGTAATAATGATTAAAATTTCCGAATATAGAGCAAAAATTAGTCTATGATGTCCTCCAAAAAATCATAGTATGAAAGTTCAAAATGATATGAAACTAATGCAAAAACAAGCTCATTAAAAACGCAAAAGACATGGTCACAAGAAATCAAGAAAGCTTTTTGTACCTGAGCCCATTACTAGTTCATAGGTCCATTGAAAATAAATAACTTCCTTATATTAGTCGATCTCAAGTTGAATTTTGGGATATGAATAGCTTCTGATTTACTCAAGTAATTGAAAATATTTGTTGAGCATAACCTTGGGATTTGGATTTATCTTACAACATTAACTTCAAATATGTCTTCTATGTTTATTCTAGATTTATGCCTCGAGATGTGACTTTGAAAAGTCACACTCTCAAAATTTCCCATTTTATAAAATCAATGCAAAAAATGAAAGTTTATGACCATAAAAAGTCAAGTTAGACTGCTATGTGCAGTTCCACTGCAGATCATTATTGATCCACAGGACTGGAAGTTTAAAATTAATAGAGGCAACATCTTAATCAATTCTGATCCCAACTTTGGAATAGAGATTATACGTACAGTTCTCTATAGGATAAAATTGGTTGGTTAGACGAGCTTGCATAATTTGAGTGCAATGTTTAAGCACAAACCCCCCCCCCAAACCAAAGGGGGTTTAAGGGGGATTTTAATTTAAATATGTTGGACCCAATGGTTGTGTTAATTAATGTCAATGGTAGTTATGTGTTGGTTGTTAATGTCAATGGTTGTTATGTGTTGGGGGATTTAGTTTTTATATGTTGGATGTTAATGGTTTGTGTTGCAAAAATTTTTTTTTGGCCCCTTCGGGGCCTTAGGGACGTCACATCCCCCCCCTTCAAACCAGAAAAAAACTAGAATTCATTTGAGGCTTTCATCACCTGTAGCTTTTGAATTTCATCGCAATAAAACAAATAGAACATAAGTAAAAGTTACCATAAAGATAGAGCAGATTGATCCCATACACAAACATTTTTCAACTGGAATTTAACAGCAGTCTTTGGCCTCCATGGATTCTTGTGGTGAGAAACCAAAGTGGGAAACTTTTCTACTTGTTAGCACAAGGATCTAGAAGCCTCAAAATCTAAAAATGCAAGCTTCATTCGGAATGAGCCATAAAACAATATCCAATAGCGCAATCCTGTATTAATCAGCTGGTAGGATGTGAAAGCCTACCAAACCCGGCCGGAAAATTGCTGTTTTAGCATAGATAACTTAACCAAACTTATCCATATCATACATTATCAAAAAGATCTCGGAGAGAGCTTTCCAACGCAATAAAACTCATCTCAAACAGAGCTCTGGATCAAAAGTTATGATAAGAAATGTGTTGCCGGCGGGGAAACTGCACTACATGCGTTCAAGCCCATTATGCACCACACGCACAAAAAGAGGGCTTTTGTTGTGAACCATTGGTTGTTGACCATTATGCACTATACGCACAAAAAAGGGCTTTTGTTGTGAGCCATTGGTTGTTGACCATTATGCACCACACGCACAAAAAAAAGGGCTTTTGTTGTGAGCCATTGATTGTTGACCATTGGAAAAAAAAAGGCTAAAATCAATGGCTCAGAAATGGTGCACTCTAGATGTACGCATTAGTACATCCATTTGAATACATCACGAAATCATAGGAAAATCTTAGTGAAACGCGTACAAAAACACAAAGAAAACCCCCTGTTATTATGCTACATATTCACCAATTGAATCTACATGGATTTCCACTCACACCTTTCAAAAATTATATTATTAAATGTAAGAAACCATGGTATTATTATAGGGACAAAATGGATAGGGCTAGAGAGAGATATATGCTGTATACAATTGGTCTAGTTATGGACAATAAATGGTCCATGCTTAATTATATTCGTATCTTCCAAATAATTATGAAAATTGAGAGTTATATTGCAAAGGAAGGCCCGCATTCATGAAAAATATAGTGTACATGAAAGATGAACTACATGTAACATTATCCTACTAAAACTCCAATGCTTTGTAGCAGCAATAGATATACCAGTTTTATACTAGTAAGAAATGACTATGTTTCTCCATCTTTTTTTGCAAGAAGGCCAAACAACCTATATAGTGGACCTATATATATGTCTCTCGTCATATTATTGAATCATTTGGAAGGTTTATTTGGAGAATTTTAGCGTGTTCTCTACAAAGCTGAGAAAGACGCATCAAAGGTCATGTGGTCTAATTATTGATTCTCATAGTTAAACTTCAAGATCTTCACTTTCATTCATCAATAAACATCACTAGCTATGTAAATGCTCAGTCTTCAGCGTATAATTTTGGAATTAACTCAAATTTTTGACCTCTAATGTGTTAATCCTGTGGTTGTACATCATCTTTAAATCTAGTTAATTGCATGGTGAAACCCTAATTAAACTATATGCAAGTTGATAGAGTAAGTTTCTATGTAGATATAAGTAGAATGCATCATTCATTACCCTCGTGATACTTATAGATGGTGATTTTGGAGGATTTTAACATATAATTTTGTCCAAAATTCTGTATGAGAAATTCTCTATTAAATTTGGAAGTCGATATAACTTATGAACACTCCAAAAAAACATGACATTGTACTTCATATAGTTAATAACTCATAGCCACAAGAATTAAGCCAAAACTTGTAATAATAAGAGAGAAATAATTCCTAAACCATAAGCAGCATTTTTCAACAAAATGGGGTTGTTTACGACTTCCACGGATGTTAGATGATAGCAACCAAAGCTGAAAACATACAAATCAATGTGTCTTATCATAGATAGGCAACCACTTCCAATTTTAACAAGGTTTAGGTCTGCTTATGGTAGGAAAACTCAAGAATACAGTTCTGGACTGTTGCAGAAACTGCCAAATTCTCTGAAATTTGGACAATCACCACAGCATATAGGTGAGTTTATTGGTCGTGAGATTCTCCAAGATCATTAAGAATCAAGTAAAGATTGATATGGCAGTGATATATTGTGAAATTGAAACTTCTATTCTCATATATAATGGTTTAAGTGGCAGTGGGTCAACTGGATCAATTCTGGTCCATGGAGCAGGAATGGTCCCCGGGACAACTCTAGTGCTAAAGGCCGATTAATCGCTTATGTGTTTCGAAGAAGTTCCCTTCTAAAATCGATGACGCATAACCACCATAGGCATTACGGAAATAAGGAGAGATTGTCCTAAATTCTCCGATTATCATCTGCCAAGAAACAAATCCAGACCTCTGCCCCTCGCACATGCAGACAACCCAACCAAAAGCTGAGATCCCATCCCCACCTTCCGCCCAGCTCCCATAGAATCCACGCCGTCGAGCTATCCTCAGGTGTCTCTCAAATCCCAAAACTCCACAGCCACAGATGAAGAATATACTGTAATATTCACAAATCGTGGCCCTCCGTCCATCCCTCCCCACACTCCCCAGGGGTTACCCTACGGGCAACCCAAAAAAGAAAGGAAATTCCTCGTAGGGCGCCTTGGGATCATAGCAAAGCGCCATATGGCAAATTGGATCGCCATATTGGCATATTGAATTTGATTAATCATTGTCATGTACAATTAGAAATATGAAAATATTCTATTACAACTACCATGGCCATTCGGCTGCTATGTAAAGTTGTGGGATGGGCATTTCTTCGTTGCAGACATTGCATCTATTAAATTGTTAATGGAAAGGAAGTTATTAAATCCTTCAAAGTTTGGGCCTCCTTTTAGTTAGCTCCAACTTTTGCAAGTTTCAGACTGACATAAAACCTGATGTTCACGCCATGTATCTTTTACAATGTCTATCATATTATTAGGAAGTCGAACATACATAGTCCTTTATTAACTAAGCATTGCAGTATCAGATGTGAGATGTTAATAGGGGGTCTAATTTACATGTTTAGAACAAAAGAAATGTTCGCGGCGGCCTTGGCCGCCGCAATAAATTTCTTGTAAGCTTAATTTACTTTCAACGGCTATTGGGTACTTAAGTAATGTTGTTGCTTTTACAAGTTGCCACACATAACATGATAAAAGGTTAAATATATGTGTGTATAGATAGGATTACAACTACACTCAAGCTAGTAAAATTTGTAAACCATAAAACAAACTTATACATTGTAATAGGTCCAAATATCATATAAGATATATAAGCTTTACTAAAACCCAAAATGAAGCACGTTGCCTTATTTTTATGGTTTTATGTCCTTTTCCTTATGATTGGAGGAGATGCCAATACAAAAGTTGGCGTAGGTGCCATAATGTATTGGTTGATACTATGGTGATGATGACCATGGTGCCCATGATGTGGAGCATGATGAGGACTATTTTGATGTTGTGATTGTGAAGGGTGTGAGTACCATGTATTTGATGTGGGTGCTAAGCCGTGTTTGTTGGCACCATGGCGATGATTTGCTTGGTGTCCATGATGTGGTGCATGATGTGGACTACCATGGTGTGCAGAATGTTCTAACTGACTGTAATGGTGTGCATGATTTGCATTTTCATGTGTTGGATTTGCTAAATTTGAATTTATAGATCTAACGTTTTGATCATATTGAGCACTTCTGTGATGTTTTTCTTGAGCATACTTGATTACTTGACCCAGAGATTTGGAAATTTTGTCAGCATATTCTTGAGATGAATATGTATCTATAAAACAAAAAAAGCTTAAATTGTAACATTGCCCTATACAACAAGATGAATAATAGAAAGAGGAATGATCGACCATACCTATTGCAACATCTTGTCTTGAATTTGATGTGGCATCTCCCAAGAACACTGAACACAAGATGAGCAAAGAAAATGATAATGTCATGTTCAAACACTAATTGACTTGATATTTTGTTATTTATAGTGGCTACTTGTCATAAGGATATTATTCAACAAAATTGGCCTAGGGTTAGGTAATAAGCACACCAAGAGAATGATGGATAACCTTCACAAGCTTGTGAGGTAGTACTTTACTTTATTTTATTACTAATACTCAAGTTATATATTTCTCTTGCTTTTACACCCTCTTTATTTGTTTCTTTCCATTTGTTTTCTCAATCTTTCTTAACAATATGCATTGTCGCCCCCCTCCAACAAACACACACCCCCTCAAGAAAAAAAAAGAAAAGGAAAAAAAGAAAAAAATAGGGAAAGGGCACGCCATGTTGCTGGTTGTGGAGTTTTCTGTGCATCTCCTATGAGCAATATTTATGTCACGTACATTTCCATGGGGAGTTCTACTTGAAATTGTGTATGAGTTGTGTGCCATCTATGTTTTAATCTTATAGTTACTCTATTAGGTCAATTCTTGTAGTTTAGATTTTAATTGTTGAAAAGGCCACAAAAAACCTCCATTCAATTGGCTTCTTCGAATCCACTACAACATGGTACTTGGGTCGCCAAATTTGGCGTTGGGTTATTCTGGTGATGCCACGTGGCATACGATTCCATTGCAGAATGGTATCTTGGGTCGACCATTCCGCATGTCCGGTTTCCAGTAGGTTACTCTGTTTTTTTTTTCATTCGACTGATTCTTTGGACAAAGCCATAGCTTGAATCCGGCCATGTCTCGATTTGTTTAGCCTGTAGAAATGGCGGTAACCTTAGCTTGGACATATCTGTAGCTCTGAATCTCCTTTTTTGCTGCAGAAAACGGAAGAAGAAGAATCTCGAAAGGAAGCTTAGTGTCGAAAGCAAGAAAGGATTCAGCCAAATTTGAAAGAAGCTATCTTTATAACCCTGTTTGAACTCGATCTGGAAAAAGCCCTGATGCACAAAAACCCTTTTCAAGTCTGTTCAAGCAGATGCAACCAAACCCCTTTTCGACCTGTTGCCGCAAACCTCTGCCCTAGCGCAAAGCTGCTGTCACTAAGAAGAAAGGAAATGGGCTTACATCGGCTAAAGAAACAAAGCTTTGGACACAGAAGGAAGTCGATAGCAAAAAAGAAAGGATAATACAGAAGAAAGCCGTCGCCGCAAAGCTCAAACATCGCTTGCAGACCCCGCCGTTGCATCGCCATCGCCATATGTTGCTCTGCGGGCGCCATCGCTGGAGGAAGGGAGAAATTTTTTTGGCTCCCCAAGTACCATATTGTCAGTTCATGGCATATGGTCTGCCATTCTGGCATGCACCGGTGACCCGCTCCCGGCTAACGCCGGTCGCGGGACCCCACCGGTACATGCCAGAATGGCATCCCATATGCCATGAACTGGTACAATATGACCTCTTTAAAATCAATTAGAAAAGAATATTCAAGGGTTAAATGTCATCTACATATCTTGTGATTTCTAAATTTAACTCTATTGATATAGGCACCGGTTTTACCTTTATAGTGGAGAATGTCAAAAGAAGCTTTGGTTAGAATTGCTTAGAGATTTGGACATATTTTTAGAAATGTTTAGACATGGATAGTGGACCAACAACATGAAATATTAACGGACATACTATTGTAGTGCTATAAAGGTTGTTCTCATCGATGGGGCTATACAGTTTTCTGATGTTGGAGGGAAACAAACATGGGCACAAAAGTTGCTAAATATGGGCTTTTATTCACATGATCTTTTGAGTATTTTGGTCTCAAATTGTTGTCTAAGCTTTTGGGTTTTTGAATCAATGTGTAGCTCAAATATTATGCACAAACTCAGGAAAATGTGGAAGTGTCTAATAAAAACTTACGAAATTAAAAACACCTCACAGGTTGAGATGCTTGACAAGGAAGTAAGGAAATTTAAGTACAAAGAAAATGATAATCTCACATAGTTTTTCCAGAGATTTGATGATATCATTGCAGACTTAGAAGCTACCAACGTATTAATTACAAGAGAATTCCAGATACTTAATTTAGCTAGAGGTTTTTCTAGTTTTGGTCAGTTGGGTACGTTTATCACAACTGTAGAAAGAAAGAGGGAAGCCTTGATTAGAACAGAGATAGAACAAAGAAGGTTGACAAAGGAAGAAGATGAGGACCATACTGAAGTCCTTTTTGCTGGAAAAGATAAGAATAATGAAAGTAAGATAGGTCCTTACTTTAGCTGCAAAATGTTTGGACATTTGAAGGAAAACTGTCCAAGAAATAAAGAAAGGAGCAAAGATGTTTCAATTTTGAGTATATGGACATTTTGCAAGCAATTGTTTCGATCCAATCGATATGGGATGTGGAAGGGAAGGAAGGAAGGAAGGAAGGTATTTTTATCGTCCACGGAGACCAATCGGTCTATGGGACCCAATACAAAGGCGCAGCAAGCGGATTTCTACCCGGATTAAAAAGCCCCCGCCCCGAAGGGTTTTCGAGGGAAAAAACGTGGCAGCAATCAGCCTGCTGACAAACTGTTCCAATATACAAAATGCATGAACACACAAATATATACACTCATGTACCATACCCGTAGTGCCTGATCAGCGGGCAGCCGGGGGGGGGCAAAGGTGGGCTCTTGAGATCCATTACCTCAGAATGCGACCCCGAGCACGCGACCGACGGTGTGTTCATCGGCAAATGTAGGGGCAAGTCCGTCATTACTAAGGGAACGTGATCCGGCCGGATCCGACCGAATGCCGGGCAACTCGAAAGTGTGAGACTCATCCTCAATGGCACCCGCTTGACAAAGACCGACAGAGCTCGGTCCCGGTGGGGCTCCCAAATCCACCCGCCTCGCCTCGACGCGAGATGGTGGGCACTGCTTGAATGGAGGCAATGAGTCTGCGCTTTTTCAGGGGCAACTGGGAACGCAGGTAGAGCTGCGGGCCCCGGACCAACGCGGGGTTGATGTGCTCCTTGTAATGGGCCGTTTTGACCAGCTCTAGAGCGCCGGGGTCCCAGAGCTTGGCAAGGAAGCAAGCGCCCGTGTACTCCCGCAGTCGCCACGACCGCCTCAGGTCCACTCGCAGACGATCTAGCGCTCCCGCGACATTCCATCCGGCGAACCACGATCTCTCTTACCCCTCCAACAGGCCCTGAGTCGTTGCAAACCCATTGCCACAGTGTAAGCCAGGTGCGGGAGCCGAGCATCACCTATATTAACCACTTTCTGAAAATAGACGACGGTCTATCAAGGGCTGTCACTGGCGGCAAGAATCTAGTTTCCGCACAGAACCGATAGGAGATGAAGGTTTCACCCGGTGCCGTGCAAAATGCCTTACGCACTGCTCCAAGTCATTCCAGTCGCCAAAGAGGCGAGGGCCCCAAAGACCCCCCGCGAAGGGCGTGCTCGACCAAGACCGGAAAGCAGATGTGACTGATGGCCCCAATCATAGAGCTACCCGCACGGTATTTGTTTGTTCTGCATGGCATAAAAAGCTTTCCAGCCTGCTGCATCACCCATAAGCGGATGGACGCCTCAACAGCAGCGCAGGAGGGGAACTCCACCCCTAGGTACTTGTAGGTGGGCGTGACCTCCTGACCGGCCCCGGATATGTGAGTGCAGGAGGCGTGGGGTGGCATGAAGAGGATATGAGAACCACCCTGGTCTTGGCCAGATTCACGCGCATGTCTGTAGCTTGGCAGAATGTGTCTAGGGCATCCAGATGAGACTACATAGCTTCTGGGGTGTGGGCGGAAAGGTCAACATCGCCCCAAGATAGATGGTGGCGGATGACACAGTGCAAAAAGGCGTATGCCATCCCCCCATGCTCAGTAAGCTAGGGCTCTAACTGGTCAATATAGAGGCCAAAAAGTGTTGGTGAGAGGGGGCAGCCCTGCCGGACCCCGATACTATTGGTGAATGCTTGGCCCGTCGGTTGCATCCTGCCAAAACAACTCTCATACAACCTGTATATGGCATTCTGCACAGGCAGTGGCAGCCCCAGTTGACGCAGATCTAGCCCATAGCTTTTCGAGGGGACCGTATCAAAAGCCAGCGAAGTCCACAAAGCGGCAATACAAGTCCCGCCGGTGGTTTCGGCATCTTCAATCAGTGCCCGGTGTAAACATATGGTCAATCGTTGAGTGGCGGGGTCTAAAAGCACGCTTGTGAGGGCTCGCGACATCACGCCGCCTCCGCCAGCCCGGGTCATCACGCTTTCGAGAATGCTAGCCAACATTTGGCAAATACCGAACTGACCATGATCGTTCGGTAATTGGCGGACAGTGTGGGTCGCCCGCCTTGTGAATGGGGACAACCCCGCCAGGTCCATTGTCGGGGAAGCCTTCCCGCAATGCGTTGAGCAGGGTAGTGAGGATCGGCACCGGCCCGGTTTGTCTGCCCATTTGAGTAACTTCTACCGCGCATACCATCGAGAGGGTGTTGCCTTCCCATTAGCCCGACCCGTTCTGCAGGCCCTCCACAACATCCTCCTCCGCGAGAACCAATGGGGGCCCTCTTGTGGGGGGTATGGGCGACGCAGCGTCCTTGGTGGGTCATAGAGCCGCTTCAAATCTTGTTCCCCACCGCCGGGTGTGATGTCCCCGTAGGGCCGGGCTGACCTTCAAGCACTCTGCACCAAAAGGTTCGAGGATGAGTGTCCGCAGGCGAACATCTCCCCGATGCACGGCAAGGTACCCACGCCTTTGTCTCCCGCCCGGATGGGTGGATGCGTGTGGTGGCCTGCAAAGCGGTGTACCGGATCCGGAATGTGATGGAGCCGACTTGCGTTCTTTACACTCCGCATCAAACCACGATTCACGCTGGAAATGTTGTTGCCCCTGGCGGCGGCACGCGAGGGGGGCCTGCCAAAAGCACTGTCCGGCCGCATCCCGTAATAGCTCGATCAACCGGTTCTGCTTTGCTCTAGTGTGGGGGTCCGCTGAAATTGCCGGCAGGCGTCCATGAGCATCTCGGCGTAGTCATCTGCTCGCTCATAATCCGGGCCGCGAATCGAGGATGGCGAGGGGCTGGCATAGTGGGAGTTCTCGGCTTGCCAAGCCATGTCCGGAGGTGACGAAGTCGACCTCCTCATCCCATTGTCGGTGCCCACCCGGAACGCCCGATGAGATGCATATCTTGCGCAACTACGAGCACCACGGTCTACCACACTAGACCCTCCCCTTATTGTCCATGCTCGGCAGTGCACTTGTGAGAATTGGGCTTTGTCGCGGAGGCCATTGCAAATTATCAAGGCAAAAATAGGAGCAAATGCTCGCAAAGCGAAGTGACACCGTTGTCATCCCGATCCTCGTAGCCAGGTTGCCTCTGCGGGGCGTAGGCTGCGGGGACATCGTCGTGAGGGGTCAAGTCTCATGGACTGCTCTACTTAAATGCATGCATTGAAATCCCCAAGAAGAACGACCCTACCCAACTGGCCGGTCTTTGTTGTATGTCATCATATAGATCGACATAAGGGTCCATCCTATCCGCAGACGGAAAGTGGGCTGCGATAGAAGGTGCTCTGGCGTGAGGGAAATAATTGGTGCCGAAAAAAGAGGGTTGCCATCGGTATTATGCACACGAACCCACAAGTACCGGTTGTGTGCATGCGTCTTCTCGGAGGGTAACCAATGTGTCAAGGTTGTCCGGTAGTAGCAAGCAACCCCACCATGACCCTACGTCTGCATTGTATTGAAGACCGAGAAATGTTGGTAACCGGCCGGAGCCGCGTGTGCTTCGTGCCCCATGTCTCCATGAGAAAGATGAGATCCATATCGGCCGCCATGGAGTTGAGGACCGCCCCTCGCGAAGGGAAGCCTCGACAATTCCATGAGACCACCCGGAGGCACAATTCCTATTTGTCGGAAGAAGGGTATCGCGCTGACCGAGTCGTGGGGGGACGGAAGCAGAGGTCTGAGTGAGAAGTAGATGGAGCGGAGGCAAGATGTGGGAGAGCGCGCGTGGGCGCGGGAGGGAGTAGGAGTAGGAGCGGGGAGAAGGGGGGGCTGTGGTAGGAGAGGCGAGCGGGGGCCACGCTCATTTGCGATTGGGGCGGGGGGGGTCCAGCAGCGAAGAGTGTGCTGGCTAAAAATGTGCATCCCGCCCGAACCAATCTTGCGGCACCCCCTTGGTGGTGGATGCCTCGACTACGACAAGCTCCCCGTCTGGCGTGCCTCCTGTTGTGCGGGTGTGAGGTCGGTCCGCCCGTAAGGGGCGTCCCCTTGACATCTTGCCCCGCCGCATATGGCATCATGCACTGCGCGATCCGCTAAACCGCTAATATGACAATGCGCTTTTGACGGTGCCGAGCCCCATGGCGGGCTGCTCGGGAAATGTAACCGCCTGCGGAATGTCATCCGATCAAGAATGTGTGTTGGATGTTGTGGGGGCTGACTCTCCCTCCTCTTCCGCATGCCTCGGACTACCAGTTATTGTGGCCTCCGTCTCAGCAGCTCTTGGAGTTCTGTGGGCTCGGATCAAAAAGGTGGGCGAGGGGGCCTTTGGGCTGCGGTGGTGGTGGTGGCTGGGATGGCGTGGGGTGGCTTGAGTGCGGAGGGCAAAGGCGTGGTCTGGCGCCGCATCATGCGGGCCGTGCATACCGGGGGGGGGTAGCGGCCCGAGCCGTCCTGCGGCGGGTGAAGTGGGGAGCACGGCTCTTGCAGGCCCGGGCCGCTACTTGGCCATCTCCCGCCTGCAGACTGCCGCGACTTTGACTATGAACCTCGGTAGGGAGACCCCGCCCCGCTCATGGATTGTTGCCTTAGACCCCCGGAGCTCGAGGCTCTGAATAGCGAGGCGTGCTTTCGAGCCCCAAAGACACGGGCGCCCAGCCGGGATTGCCGCTTCATTGTACTCCTCAAGAACCCGGCGTAATGCGGTCATGCAAGCAAAGCGGCTCAAGGGCCCCCCGTGCCATGGTGGTGGCTTCCTCAACCTCCGAGCCGGTGACATGGTGACCATCGCCTGGGTGCATTGCCCGCTCCCTCTCCCGTGTCATGGTGTCGAGTGATGAACACCGAAGTCCAGGGCGGGCCCCGCATGTCGGCCGAAGCTCTGCGGCCCGCCGCCGTTCAAAGTGTGCCGTGCCAAGGCCATCTCCCTACGTGTTGTGTGCGGGTCTCCGGGCACGTGATGCGGTTCTTCGACCACCGGTTGCCTTCCGAGCACATGGGGTGCCGAGGGACTCCATCTCCACCGCCATGCCCGCCCCCGGGAGCCTTTGCTAGCCTCAACGCGAACCTTTGTTATCCTCGCCCGCTTTGACGTGGCTCCAATTCTCTGCCGAGGCAGGAGTTCCTGTGTGGTCCGAGCAGAGGCCCTTTTAGTAATGTGAGAAGTTTCAGAAATGTTAAAGGAAGGGCAAGAGGTAATATGAGCAGGGAACATGCTTCAATAAATGTGGCAAAGGAGGCTGAAATTGAAGAAACTGACCCTGCTGCTAGGTAATTATTAGTAATGCTTGGAGTGCTTTGGATAACAAGTCTAATCTTGAATTATATATATTAGATAGTGGAGCTGAGAGAAGCATAGTCAAATCTGTTGAAACACTGAAAGAAAAGAGATTGAGAACTTCACATCATGTGCAAATGGGAAATGGGGCATCGAAAGGTGGAGGAAGCCGGACCATTGGAGCTCTATGATTTAGATTGAATTGTAATAAAATTGGAAGATGTTTTATGTGTTCTTTCCATAATTAGGAACTTGATATCCATAAGTCAATTAGTTGATGTAGGATACAAGGTTTGCTTCGAGAAGCAATTTTGTAAAGTGCAAAAAGTGTAGGCAACTTGTGGCGGTCTTGTTACCGGGTGTTGGCTATTCATGACACTCTGCCCCCTTCAGGCAAGTGGTCTCTGCAGCTTCCGGGTTCTCGATGGCGCTCGGTTTGGACGTGGACATGGAGCTCACTTCCCCCACCGAAGGTTCGGGTGCTTCTGTGGCAGGTGGTGCACCGCTGTATCAGGGTGAATGTCCTTGTGAGTCAGTTTAGGCCGGGTGTGAGCCCTCTTTGCCCTTGTTGTGGCCTTCATCGTGAGACTGTGGAGCATTGTCTGGTTTTATGCCCTCACTTGCGGGTTGCCTGGGATTGGGTCGTGGCTGCATTTCGTGTGAGATTGAATAGCCAACAATTGCCGCTTCATGTATATCCTGGTGCTTGGCCGCGCCAGACGGCAGCAAGCCTTGCATCCAGGCGTGGCTTGGTTGGTGTGGTTGATTTGGAAGCGGCGCGGTTGTGGATCTTCGGGGATTCAGGACTGCGGCCTCTCCGATTCCTCGACTTCGGTACAAGCTATTTCAAAGCTTTTGGTGTTCGGGATTAGTAAAGCGGAAGTTTTCCATTTGGCGGGACTTCTTGGGTGTGGTAGATGGTGATGGCGGTTTATGCCAGGGAGAGTTGCAGTTGTTGTGGAGTGTCGAGGTATCACTGTCTCTTTGGGGCAGTTCTCCTTCCTCCTCACTTGCTTTGTAACATTACCATTCTTTTAATATATTGCTGACACAGTTCTTCAAAAAAAAATGAGCATATAATAGAAAGTATAAATATTGCCACTTCACCCTCGGCAAGGATTTGGCATGAAAGATCGGCGCACATTCATCAAAATAATGTGAAGTTTCTAGTTAAGATGGGAAGGCTTGATGCTTGTAATGATGATATTGAACAATTTACATGTTGGATGTAGACTAGGTAAGCACACTAGCATTCACAAGATCAAAGAAGAGGGCAAAAGGAATATTAGAGCTGTCGCACACTGACTTTTGTGGTCCCTTGAATGTAAGAAGTCTTTATGGAAAGAGGTACTTTATGACGTTTATTGATGACTATTCTAAGCAATGTTAAAAAACCTGTTTTTTATTTTTAAAGTATCTCTATAAAAATTCTCGCGGTTTTAAAGGATATTTACAATTTATTATGGAAAAAAAGGGAAAAAAGTAAAAAAAAATTGCACATTCTATGCACTGCTTTATTGGACATATTTGCTACGGTTAAAATGCACATTTTTGCTACAAGTTACAAATCATAGCATGCCAACAAGTAAATCAGAATCTTATGCTGCTATTAGAAACTATCAAGTTCAAATACAAAGATATCATAGCTGCTTTGCCATGCAACTCTTACAAAAGTTCAGAAAAACATTATTATAGAGGTTAAGAAATGTAAGAATTTTATATATAAAGATAAATAAGTTCAAGAATATCATATATTTGGATTAAAAAAGTCACAATCTAAGGATTTTTAACATATTTTATATGAAATATGTTTTTAAAGATTTTTTTCAAAAATTTTAAAAATCTTCAAAAAATCTTAAAAAAACATTTTTTAGAGTTAAAAAAAAAGTCCATGCTCCGTCTAGACATGGACATGCTCCGTCTGGACATGGACTTGGAACTCTCTCCCCCCACCGAAGTCCAAGTCCAAGTCCATGCTCCGTCTGGACATGGACTTGGAACTCTCTCCCCCCACTGAAGGTTAGGGTTCTCTTGTGGCAAGTGGTGCACCGCTGCATTAGGGTAAATGTTCTGGTGCATAGATTTAAGCCAGCTGTGAGTTTTCTTTGCCCCTGTTGTGGCTCTCATCGGGAGTCCATTGAACATTGTCTATTCTTGTGCCCACATTTGCAAGCTGCATGGGATTGGGTCAGAGCATTGTTCCGGATCAGGATGTGTAGCCAGAAGATACTTCTTCATGTGTTTCCAGCTTCATGGTCCTCTCCTAAGAAGCAGACTTTCCATCTGTGTAAGACGTGGTTGGTTTGGTTGATTTGGAAACGGCGTCGTTTATGGATTTTTCAAGGGATTCAGCAACCTGCAGCCTCTCTAGTTCCACAACTCAGACATAAGCTATTCCAGAGTTTTCTTGTGTTTACTGGCCTAGAGGAGACAAAGTTTTGCATCTGGCGAGATATTTTGCACATTGTAAATGCGAATGGGGAGTTTGTACAGTGATTACTAGAGGCGATTGGAAGTTTATGCTCTAGTTTTTTAGTATGGAGTGCTGAGGTGTCTTTGTCCCTTCGGGGCATTCTTTTTCCTCACTACTCCTCTTGTATCATTGCCATTCTTTTAATATAAGTGTCTCAGTTCTTCAAAAAAAAAAACGTTTTTTAAACGTATGGATTTTGACTTACTTAACGACATTGATTCTAGGAAAGCAAAATGCTACACGATTAGAACTAAGGATTAGCTTTTGATGCATTTAAGATATTCGAGGTAGAAGTAGGAAGGAAACAATAAAAAAAAAAAATGCATCAAGTCAGATTGCGATGGTGAATATCTATCTGATGAACTCAAAAAATATTGCCCAGAAATGGTAAAGACAATTGACCTGTAGATATTATCCTCAACAAAACAGAGTTGCAGAACGAAAGAGCAGAAGTATCTCGGACTTTGTGAGAGCCATGCTAAAGCATATTCTGTGGGAAGAAGCAGTGGACATGCCTATGTATAATCAAAATAGATTAGTACTAGCAAGTCTAGCAGGAGACTTAATGGCGGAGTTTAAATGTCTGGTTTTTTCTTAGCAAATTTAATCCCTTTATTTCATTAATCTGACCTAGGATTGCACGTACACTATACTTGCAAAAGCAGTGGCTATAGAACGTAACACGAGGATCTTTAATATTTATATGGTTTCTGTGGCATAATGCTTTTCTTAATACTTTATTTTGCTACTATCACTCTAACTTCTTGTAATCTTTCCTTGAAGTCACTACTACCAGTAGCTACTATTGTTGCTGCAGAAGTACCTCCTTTTTGTGGTGTGGTTGTGGGGCTACCTTCACCTTTTATTTGTTCACCTTCAAAGATGAGATCCCACAATCCATCTGCTTCTAAATTAGCCTTCATCCTTCCTTTCCATGCCTGAAAGCTCAGCATCACCTTCTAAACACATTAATACCACTTAAACAAACTTGCACCAAGTGTGGTTGCCATCTCAAACCTTGATTGTATGGTCTATAACTGATCAAAAAATAAGCTCTAATGTTCAACCTTATGGTTATAAGATTGATTTCACATACTGGTCACACTATTTCGTAATCTCAACTCAATCATGATCAATCAAGTTAAGCTTGTATTTCAATTTCTAAATTTCATACTCATGCATGATCATGATCTAACCTGCAAAATGTTATTTCATGATCCTAATACTTTTCATTCTTCCTTATGAATTAACATTTAGCTGCAACATATTATTCAAATATTCAATTGTAACATATTGTTCAAGCTGCCTGCAACTTCAAAACTTTGCGGCTGCTCAACTGAATCTGTAACTTATATGTCTGCACTACCATGTGCATCCTTCATTCACATTTTAGACCTGCTACTGCATGTGTAGAATTTTGTGCCTTGGTTTACCCAATATATCGTTAAGTTCATGTGTTGGACTGTGCAACTGCTCTTTGATATTATTTTACACAAAAAATTGCCTTTATGACTGTAACCTTTCTTGTTTAAAGTCCTGATACAACATCCTTTACATCTACAACTCCTAGTAATCTTTGCAATTTATGAAACTTTGCAATTAAGACTGCCTTAGTCATGATCTCTGCAACTTGTACATTTGTATGAACGTATTCTACAGCGATATATCCTGATGCCACCAGCGATTCAAAATGCCCTCGGCAAAATTGCTGGGTTGCTTAGGGGCTTCTTGAGTTTTTCCTCTTGAGTTCTGCCGGAGTAGACTAGATTTGCCGGAGTAGTCGGATTGGGGGAGCCGGAGTAGCCGGATTGCCGGAGTAGCCGGATTGGAGCCGGAGCATGGTGAAGGCAGGCACGCCTTCAGCTTCTTCTTTTTTTTTTATGTTCTGACCATGTGTAGCGTTTCCACCTTTGGAACTAGCAGGCGAATTATTGGCCAGAAATTTGATGGCCTTTGATTTGGCACAGAACACAGAATATTCCAAAAATCAATGATCAACAATCAAACATGAGGAAAAACCCGATAAAGAATGGAAAATAATGAATGAGCAGTGAGCAAATTGAACATAAGAAGATAGCACATTTGCATTCCTAAATGCAAGGAATTTTTGCTTTCTCATTTACATAACATACCAAACTATTTGGGGCGCCAGTATACTAAACGAATATACGCCCCAAAAATAGGGTATTGTTCACCCGTTGGATTTGCGCAGCCGGAGGTTTGCGCGATGGAGGTTTGGATCTTAAGAGAGGTCTGTTCCAGAGGAGTAATCAGAGAAGAGAGTTCTGGTTGCAGCGCGATGGAAAAAGGCAGAGTAATCAGAGAAGAGAGAGGCATGGAAAAGAGAGCCACAGAACGTAGTTATCCCTTAAAAGAAGGTATGGTCAAAATTGCTCTTTCAAAGGTTTTGGATTCTAAGTACGTTTTCCAAGCGCTAGATTTGTCTGGTATGTCTGGTATTATTTGGAATGAGCTGACGGAGGATATAGAAAAGATAGGCAGTGAAGATCCTTTTGCATGTAACATTGAAAATGATATCGTTCCTTTCTTGAGCCATTTCTTTTCATCTTCTATAGTCGAATTGGTAGTTGATAATCTTGGGCATTTGAGAGACTCTTTTCTTGGTGGTAATTATGCATTAAGACGAGGCAAGGCAGTTCTTGCCCAAACCATTGTTGATGATATTGTGAAGATACATGTATTGCCATTAGATGGAGCACTTCGTAATTTCTTTGGTGGTTGTATGGATGCTAAGCCATCAGATGGCAAGGATGAATCCACCAGTGTTAATGATGTTAATGATGCAACTTGGACTCGCGCAACCTCAAGAAGAAAAGGTAATAGAAGGCAACGAGAGGAAACCTCACAGGAAGGTGGAGCTCGCAGTGGAGGTGGAGGTGGAGGGAGTGGAGGTGGTAGAAGGGGAGGAAGAAGTGGGGGAAGAGGAGGAAATATAATTTTGAGAACTTCGTCCAAAGGTAGTCCCTTTTGCGAAATGGTAATGGTAGAAGTACCACCGAAGGAAAATCAGAATCGAACGAGAACCTTGGCCGATAGGTCTTTTGAATTTAAGAATCATGGGAAAGTTGATGAAGGCATCACATTTTTATATAGTCCTTTCAATGGGGAAGGGTGTGTACATTTATACCATGGAACACGCACTTCTTCTCTGCAGAATTTCAGGGATAAAGGGATTAATCCCCCGTATCGAAGGAATGAGTTTTCTGCAGGAAAGGCTTTCTATGTATCAAATTCTGTTCAACATGCCTTCGAGCACCCCATGCATAACCATCCAGGCTTAGAAAGGACAGTAGATCTGCCATCTGTCCTTGTGTTTGAACTTGATGTAAAAGTCCTACATGGCCAGATACCAACGCCTTCTGGAATTTTGTTGAAGGTGCATTGGTTTGATGACGATAGTTATGAACAGTGGCTCGAATTTTGTATTGGAAATCTGAATGGCCAATTGATCGAACACTCCTATGACATTGTAATAGGAGCCTGTTGTATACCTGTGTCATCTGGAGGAGTTCAGAAATTGGATGTGAGTCTCGAAGGAGGTGTCGAATTAATACAAATAGCATGTTGTTCAGAAAATGCTAGAGAATGGATGGGCAGCTGCGTTACAACGGTTTATTGCGAGAAAAAGGCTGCTCAATTGTGAAGGTACACGAAGTACCATGCTAGTTACACATCAAGTGACAATCTCTTCCTGCTGCATGTTGCGGATCACATACTGGTATGCATTTGCTCTTTCTGCGTAGGTTTGAGACTTTATGCATGACTGCTGTATACTTACAGTGTCTGTTGCCAATGCTTGAATACTCTCAGGCAGACCAATGCACCAACACGATAGGACCCATGTCAGCGCTTTTAAAATGCCTTTTTTTTGGGTTTTGTTTATGCTTTCCTGAAGCAATTGGCAACTTCAGCTGGTGTAATAGGACACAGATGGCAAAGATTTGTAAGAATTGGGGCCCAAAGTATCAGCAGACAAATAGTGTTGGCATACCAGCAGTTGATGGTGTCATAGGTTGGAGTTTCGAGTGTGAACAATTGTTTCTAGCTCTACATTGGTTTGCTAGCCCTTATGCCCCCATAATGAGTTGGGTCTGTGGTTCAGTTGATATGTTGTTATTAGTTGATACTGTAGTTCGGAGAAGGTGCAGCTTTTGGACATTGTATTTTTTAGCAGTGAATCAAAAAATGTCCTTTCCTTTATCCCTTTTAATGTAAATAAAGGTAAGACGGGCAATTTTGTAAATGTAATAGCATGCTGATTGCACTTGCAAAGGTCAGGAAATTTATGAGCCTGAATAGTGTTAATAAACCTGGATGCAACGTATACTGATAAATCTTGGTTGCAGCAAGCTGGTTTTCAATTATACCCCTTTTTTTTTGGAGACAGATCTATTTGGGGCAGTAGCAACCAGGGATAAGTTTTGGCAGGATAAATTGGGCTTCATAATTATTGCCAGGCAATTCCTAGATATATGAATTAGCATTTCCGTAATAAACTGTTTTGAGCATGTGTACAAATAAATTTGGTTGAGTTTCAAGTGGTTTTCACTCGCTGATTGTTAAGAAGCATGGACAATTCAAGAAATAAGGTAATAAATGGGGGAATATGGTTAGCATTTCAGGTTATGAACACTCGTCTTAATTCCACTCGGCTTGTTGGTGGATATGTGCTATTTGCACATCAAGCACCATCTGTTTTCGTTCAATTACGGGTACATGTCATGCTTGGCGTGAAAGCATCAAGGGCATTCTTCTCCCTCATGATAGACTCTATATTTAAAGCTCCAATAGGTTTTTTGATGCAACACCAACTGGCAGGATTCTAAGTAGGGTATGCACTTCAAATTGGTTCTCATTAAGTTGAATCTTGTGCTTTATATTCCTGATGCACAGATTTTCTTCCTCAGGTATCAAGTGATACGAGTTTATTGGTCATCCAAATCTCTGGTATCTTGCTTGCTTTTCTACTTGACCTTCTTGGAGTGTTGATTGTAGTACTCGTGGTTAAGTTGGAAATAATTATAGTGATGATTCCTATTGTACATTGTTCTACGAACACCGTCAAAATGTTTCCTAATTTTAGTTTCTTCTATGCATGGATCCTATTGTTTTTCTTAAATGTGAAATGTGAGCTTTCATCAAATAGCTAGATTTTTAATAGAAATTAAATAACTTGGTCTGGTGGCTTGGCAGCTTCAGAGGTAGAATGTCCGTTGAAATTGCATATGTCGGATTTTCTTATCATCCATTACTATTTATTGCCAAGAAAACATTCTTGCTTTCAACTGTGCATCTGTAGGATTAACCAATTTATGGCGTTTTAAGTATGTATAACATTGTAAGCACTTGTAGATTTATAATTGTTGTTATCCGCATTACTACAGAAACAATTCTCAAGAATTAATGCGCTGAATGACCAAGGATCCGATCTTAAGCTTATGTGGAGAAACCATAAGTGGTGCTACCACCATTCGAGCTTTTGATATGCAACAAAGATTTAGGCAAAGAATCTGGAGCTTGTTGATATTGATGAAACAAGCTATGTGCGTATCTATGGTGCCATGGAGTGTTTTATAATACGTGTGGAGATGTGTGGCACGCTTCTCCTTGGCATATTTGGGATTTTTCTGGCAAGTGTTCCCAGGAATCTCATTTGGTAGTTTCGAGACATGCTTTTGACCATTTTATTTATGGTAATTACTATCTAGATGTCTGAGTTTGCAAAACCTGCTTTCTGCAGGGCTTGCGGGAGTTGGTTTGGCATATAGATCAATTATAAGTATCAGTCTCGCAATCCTAACCCAATGGTATGCCAGCTGGCTAGCAGCATTGTCTCAATTGAGCGCATAAAACAATACATGCAAGGGTCATAGACGACCCCAAGAATGGCCTTCTGAGGGACAAATACAGCGCCAGAATGGTAAGTCTATTTTTTTATAAGGTCTTGGACTGGCTGCCTGCTGAATGGAATTATCCTGCTTGTGGCAGATTTGATATAGAGAGAATTCTTCTCTTATAACTTGTGTTATCACATGTACATTTGAAGGGGGCCAAAAGGTTGGCGTGGTTGGACGAACTGATAGTAGTTTTTTTTTTTTTTTTTTTTTTTTTTTCTACCGATAAGCTCTTGCAACAAACTGTTCTTTATGTAATCTGATTTTATCTATTTTGACATGACAAGTGGTATTGTCATCCATATTTGGAGCAATTTTTGCATTAATATACTAGAGGCAGTTGTTTAGTTTTTCAATTTGACATTTAGTCATTCATATTAGTGAATGCTTTCTTAGTCTGCAACATCTAGGAGGAACTAAACGTTGTTCTTTACTTTCAGCAGGGGTGAAGCAAAGGCTGCTTATATGTATTCTCGGGGCGACTGCATTATACAGCCCCCCTCCTGACGTGGCACAATCCCAGCCCTCCAATCCAAGCATGGAGGGCCAGATATCAGCGACACAGGGTGGGGGGTCTGTATAATGCAGTCTACCCTGTATTCTCTATTTCTAGCTTCCAGGTTCATAGCAGGTTATAAATTAATATGCTTTCCATCATATGTGCCTTTTCCCTGATAATTCCTTCAGAGTTGGATGTTGCTCAATTTCTTCTCTCACCATGAAGTCGTTTTGTTTGCAGAAATAAGTCGTCTGTGCATATTGAAATGAATCAAAAGGCTTGCAAATATGTCATTTCATCCACATGTTTTAAGCAGAGGACGCAAAGGTTGTCTTTCATGGATGTAATTTCACTTCTGATTTGCTAGTGCCACGGTATTTGGGAAGCCAGGTTGCATTTCAAGCAGTGGTGTCAATTGCAACAATTCGCATATGCATCTCCTATATTTTTTCATATTGGCATACTTAGTGACCAAAGAATCCCTTAACTATGCTCCTGTTGCTGTTGGAGTCTTCACACTGGTGATAGAAAGTTGGTTGTACATGCAAGAAAGTGGTTCAAAGAACCCATATTGATAAGAAAAACAACTTATTGAGTGGGTACTAATTTATCGTTGAGAAGTCGAGAAGCTTAAAATTTATCTTTCCTTCTTAAATCTATAAATAGCAGCTGAATTGACACGGAAGGATTTCAAGTAGATATGTCAATCTCAAGAGTTGCATGTACTCGTTCCATGCTACCTACCCCAAGGCATTATTTGTAACTACATGTAGATTAGTAATGCAGATTCCTATCTATGGTCGCATAAAAAAACAGAAGTTTGCCATCTATGCAGGCAAAGTCTTATCACCTAATAAAGCAAGTGTAAACTATGAACTCATAACTCTCACTTCTTCTGATATAGCACATGGCAGTAAATAATTTTGAGCTAGTGTTTAATTTTTCTATAAAAGCGAATTGTCAAATTCTCTATGGGTAGCTTGAAACAAGATTACTATTCAAAAATGTCAAATCTAACCTATTCACATGCATATAAGACAAATTTGGTGCATAGCTTTCCAAGTTACGTACAGTTTGAAGGACCTAGCAAATAGATAGATAGCTTCAAAAGCCTTAACATACAAGGCCTTTACATGTCCTCAACTATAAGTACAAGTCCATGCAATCTTAGCAAATAGATAGCTTCACAAGCCAAAGCCTTTACATATCCTCGACTATAAGTATGAGTTTTACTGGTATCATCCACCAAGGCACATTATCACAAAGTAGCACATGAAGTTTATCTTTTGCTCTTAGTTGTAGGTCTAAGTAAGCATCTTAGTTAACATTTTGAGTCGACGACACTTTAAAATGCAATCATAAGGACGATAGCCTTCCAACGTTTTTAGCTTTAGAGCTAGAGTGTTGCGTTTGGGTTCTATGGGTAAGCTTGAAACAAGATTACTATTCAAAAATGTCAAATCTAACCTATTCACATGCATATAAGACAAATTTGGTGCATAGCTTTCCAAGTTGCGTACGTTTGAAGGACCTAGCAAATAGATAGATAGCTTCAAAAGCCTTAACATACAAGGCCTTTACATGTCTTCAACTATAAGTACAAGTCCATGCATTCTTAGCAAATAGATAGCTTCAAAAGCCAAAGCCTTTACATGTCCTCGACTATAAGTATGAGTTTTACTGGTATCATCCACCAAGGCACATTATCACATGGGTGTTCTTTAAGGACAAAGTAGCACATGAAGTTTATCTTCTGCTCTTAGTTGTAGGTGCTAAGTAAGCATCTTAGATAACATTTTGAGTTGACGACACTTTAAAATGCAATCATAAGGACGATAGCCTTCCAGCGTTTTCAGCTTTAGAGCCAGAGGGTTGCGTTTGGGTTCGACTCCGGGGGTTGCATGGCACGCTGGCTCTGTTCTCCGCCACAATCCACCCGTTCTCATGCCCCAGGGGCGCCCCTTCCCTCCCCTTTTTTTGTTAATCAGATCTCATCCATTAAAGACATATTTAAGATGTGTTTTGGTTCTTTTTAGAAAATGGGGCAAAGGCCTATACTATTGGAAGGGTCTCTAAGGTCTTAGTACATGAGAACCACATAAATACGGCCTTGGGACCTTAGCAAATTTATAGATGGCATTGGGAATATTTTTTGGCCTATCTAAAGTTTAAAAATTTACTATTTGACATGTATTTTTATACGAAGAAAACAGCCTATGGTAAGTAAATTAAATTAATTTAACAACTGTATTTCGTATAAGGGGTATGCTCGGCTGTTTTAGGCTTCTTCTTGACGCCCGCCCATTCTAGGGCTCTACTTGAAGGAATCATACATAGATAGAACCGTGGTTAACATGCTTCCGGATGATTATCAGATGGGATGGTAGAAAGTACAAGAATATTTGATACATCATACCGGGTGATGGATGCCTGATGGACCCTAAGCGGAATGCAAGCAGGGCTTATTTGGCCAAAACTACAATGAAGAACACAAGCAATATGGATCTGTGACAAGCTTAAGATAGCGGTCAGCCAGTTTTAGATGGAAATGGGAAACCCTAAGGCACTAAATAACCCATTCGGGATAGCTCTGAGTTGCAAAAATACAGTGTGGGTTCTTGAAACCCCTGCTTGGCGCCCGGATTTCCGACCTCTCAGATGGGCAAGAACAAGCTAACTAGGCATGATCAGTTGCTGAAATTAATTAGGGATGCCGGACTGGATCTGGTGGCGCTATGCAAAAAGGAGAATCAGACTCCTGCTCAGCCTAGTAAGGATTTTCTGATGGTTGTGGTAAGCAAATATAACCTGGTTGCTGCTCCTGCACCAAAGGAAAACACCGGGATCAACAGATACATGTCACAGGAAGAGAATAGCATAAGGGGAATCGATGCAAGCACCAGCAATGTGGCTGACTCAGTTGGTGAACAACACAATGTGGACTCCAGTGATGACGATTCAGAAGAGAAAATACAACTCAACCAGGCTTTTTGTGTAAATTTGGTGTTATTTGAGCACTTTAACTCTGATCTTTGCACAAATACAGAATCTAATAGAGATCTGGTTCTTTTTAGTATCAAGTTCTTCTATTTGCTACTTATAATCTGGTTGGTGAAGGGTGATAAACCGTGCAATGCTACTGCTTACCTGTCGGCCCTTTCCTCTTTATCATGTTTAATGCTAATGTTGGAATGTTTGGCTGCAGGTAACCAGCTTTGCACCTCCAATTTCGTCTTATTTTGGATGTTTTGGATGCTTTGGATACAAAGAAAATAGAGGAGTGCTCTCTACTCAAGACTGCTCAACACTTCAGTAAACTAGTTAGCTTTTAATTGTTACTGTCACTCAGCAAAAGGTAATAGAATTTTTCTTGTCTTTATCAAAAGCTGATCACATAAAGACTCGGCTCCTAAGGTCTTTATCACATGCTAAACTACAAGGCCTTCTATCACTAGTCAGTCTAGTTAATTATGGTTGCATTTTCATGCACTTTTTAGCAATGGATGCAGCCCTCATGGCACTAAAACAGATTATGATTACAACTTTTATATGAATTAGAAATGGAAGTTTTATCATTTTACATGACTTCTTGTGTTCCCTGAATTTCATGGACGTATTGAAGCATTTAAAGTTCACATATGAAATTTTCCAGTATGATACAATATTCTGATCTTCTATATATGCTTTTTATCCTTTATATTTATTTTAAAAAAAGAAGGGGATAAACATATGATCTTTTAAGTTATGCATCTCATGTTCTACTTGAAAGCTAATATAGAACCAAACACTCAGAATTATTGATTTATTCCTCCGTCATTTCCAACAACATTGGAGTGTCCAAGACCTCCTCTAGATTTGGAGTGTGCAGTTCGAAGAACTTAGCACATAAAGCATTTATTCAGACCTGAATTCAGATCTATTACTAAAAATACAGCCATACGTACTGTTATTTATCTGACTTAATATAATTTTCTTGTCTCTATTATAAACAAAAATTCTCTTTGTCTTTACTCTCTCCCTCTCTTTCCCCCCCCCCTCTCTCTCCCCTTTCCCTCTTCTCTCTCTGCCCTTTTTTCCTTCTCTCTCTTCTCTATTTCTCCCCTCTCTCTCTAGCTTTCTCTCTCTTTTCTATTCCTCTCTCTCTCTTCTCCCTCCTCTCTCTTCTCTCTCTCTCCTCTCTCTTCCCTCTCTCCTTTCTCTCTCTCCTCTCTCTTCTTTCCCCTCTCTCTCTTTCAGTTCTCCTCTCTCTCTTCCCTCTCCTCTCTCTTCTGTCCCCTCTCTCTCTCTCTCCCATGTCTCTTCCCTCTCTCTTCTCTCCCTCCCTCCTCCCTCCCTCCCTCCTCCCCCTCTCTCTCCCCCCCCTCTCTCTCCTCTCTCTTCTCTCTCCTCTCTCCTCTCTCTCTCCCATCTCTCTCCCTCTCTGTCTTTCCCTCCTCTCTCTTCTCTCTCCTCTCTCTCTCTCCTCTCCCCTCTCTCTTCCTCTCTCTCCTCCCTCCTCTCTTTCTCTCTCTCTCTCTTTTGCCTCTCTCTCTCTTCTCTCTCTCCCCTCTCCCTCTGTCTCTCTTCTCTCTCCTCTCTCTTCTTTCTCTCTCCTCCCTTCTCTCTCTCTCTCTCTCTCCTCTCTTTCTCTCTCCTTTCTCTCCTATCTCTCTCCTCTCTCTCTATTTCTCCCCTCTCTCTATCTTTCTCTCTCTTTTCTATTCTCTCTCTCTCTCTCTCTCTCTCTCTCTCTCTCTCTCTCTCTCTCTCTCTCTCTCTCTCTCTCTCTCCTATCTCTCTCTCCTATCTCTATTTCTCCCCTCTCTCTCTATCTTTCTCTCTCTTTTCAATTTCTCTCTCTCTCTCTCTCTCTCTCTTCTCCATCCTCTCTCTTCTGTCTCCTCTCTCTTCTCTCTCCCCTCTCTCTCTCCTCTCTCTTCCCTCTCTCCTTTCTCTCTTCTCTCTCGTCTCTCTCTCCTCTCTCTTCTTTCCTCTCTCTCTCTCTCTCTCTCTCTCTCTCCCCTCTCCCTCTCCCTCTCCCTCTCCCTCTCCCTCTCCCTCTCCAAGCAATGTAGTGTGGTGTGTGGTCACATGTCCAGTTGGATGCTGCCTAGTGGCGTGACGTTAAAATACTATCTATCTATCTATCTCTCTCCCCTTTTTTCCTTCTCTTTTTCCTCTCTATTTCTCCCCTCTCTCTCTATCTTTCTCTCTCTTTTCTATTCCTCTCTCTCTTTTCTCCCTCCTCTCTCTCCTCTCTCTTCCCTCTCTCCTTTCTCTCTTCTCTCTCCTCTCTCTTCTTTCCCCTCTCTCTCTTTCAGCTCTCCCATGTCTCTCTCTCTCTCTCTCTCTCTCTCTCTCTCTCTCTCTCTCTCTCTCTCTCTCTCTCTCTCTCTCTCTCTCTCTCTCTCTCTCTCTCTCTTGCATTGGCCACATGCTCCAAATTTTTTATCTCTCGCTATACGTGAGAGATAATTTCCTCTTTCGTATAGCATGAGAGACAATGAGAGATCATTATCTCTCGATCTCTTAACTAGCTTGGATTAGGGAAGCAAAAATAAAATCGTTAACAAAAGCCGTGGGATTTTTTTGGGTTAACCTTTTGTTTCTCCTCTTCTTCTCACGAGCATGCGGCTATGGAAGATGGCTATGGTGAGGATTTGGTGAGGGCGCTATGCCATTGTTGTGAAGCGACAAGGAATCATATGAAATGAAGTAAACAATGACAAATCATAAAGATCGAATCGTGGCAAAGGAAGCGAAGCGTGAATCATAAGAAAACAGAGAAATTTCACCTTAGATCCAGCTTGTAGCTAGCTTTTCTTGCAGATTTAGGCTGTTTCAACGACATTCTAAAAGCATAAAAAAGCGTCCATCAGAAAATATATTTGCCCACATTTTTGCCTGCACTGTAAAATTTTAAACAGACAATTCATGATCTTGGTTTTTACATGTCGGTTCAAAGCTTTGGATCTTGGATGCAAGATATGGTCTTTACGCATTTAGCTAATCTGTTGGATTGTATATTGGTATTGCAAGTACATTACGGCGATGAAAAGGGATCAATTTATCCATGTGATGAAAGGCGACCTCTTGCTATCTTGTTTTCCGACAGGGACTGTATACTTGCCATTCAGACCAAAAATCAGGGGATTGAGATACATGTGCCGCATGTGCTTCTGAATGGGATCCCATCGAATGGCTCATCGTCATTGAAATCAATCAATGAGCCCACGGATCTAAATGGAGTGCCCATTTCATTACCTTCGCCCAAGTGTTCTTCACCACCATTTCTCTGCGAAAGCCTATACCTTGTACCCATTAATGCCTTCGAAAAATCCACTGTACAATTCTCTGCAATGCATATAGGAACGGGCTAAATTGAATAGAAGGCTTCTGCCCAGAAACAAAATAGGAAGGAAGCATGGCACAGGTTTTTTTCAAGAACATTAGAACAGGGCCTTTTCTTAGCTTCAGGCCTTTTCTTAGCCGCGCTATCGACTTGGCGTGGCCAGACACACGAGCGGGGCTTAACGTTGCAAGATACGCTAAAAGGAAGAAGGATCATGCTATTAAAAAAGCGCCATAGCGGAAGGCTTTTCCCCTTTGCCGCATAAAGGCTTCCCCTTTGCTATTGTGCCCGAACACCTAAAAGTTTCACGGCAAGGGAAGATAATTTCGGAGGGTGCCTTAACTTCGAAAATCCAATGAAAATGCCCAGCTCTCTGTTAGGGAGAAATTGTCTCGAGATGAGAGTCAAGAAAACCCACTCTCACCCATCTCTCCCCTTCTCCCATCTCTCGTATTGTCTCTCGTAATCTCTAAGTCCGCATGTGGCCAAGGCATCTCTCTCTCTCTCTCTCTCTATCTCCTCCCTCTCTCTCTCCTCTCTCTTCTCTCTCCTCTCTCTCTCTCTCTCCCATCTCTCCCCCCCTCTGTCTTTCCCTCCCCTCTTCTCTCTCCTCTCTCTCTCCTCTCCACTCTCTCTCTTCCCTCTCTCTTCTCTCTCCTCTCTGCTCTCCTCTCTCTCTCCTCCCTCCTCTCTTTCTCTCTCCTCTCTCTTTGTCTCTCTCTCTTTTCTCTCTCCCCTCTCCCTCTGTCTCTCTTCTCTCTCCTCTCTCTTCTTTCTCTCTCCTTCCTTCTCTCCCATCTCTCTCCCCCTCTGTCTTTCCCTCTTCTCTCTCTAGCTTTATTCTAGAACATTCTAGAAGATTCTAGGATTGTGTATGTTTTAAACCTTGCATATACCCCACCTTTAACAATGTTGAAGTCATCATGTTCTTCAAGGAACTATTACTTGCCCTAGTGGTTGAGATTCAGGGCTGGGGTGCCACAGCCCAGGGCTCGAATCCTTTCTAAACCAGAAAACTTTTAACATCAAGGCTTCTAATTAACTAAAGGAATTTCCATTGCCCCAACCTTAACTAAGCATGGACTTCCTATTCTTTCAAGTAAAGACTGGTTGGTCTAGTGGTAAGGATGGGGGGTTTGGGGGGCAATGTCCAGGGTTCAAGTCCATTGTAAACCAAAAAAGAATTGTCCACCAAACTTGGGAGCTTTTGAGAGGCCAAGGCCCACGGACGGCCGAGATCAAGCCACGTGGCGCACCCTCCACCGTCGATGGGGCGTGGAATACAGACTCAGACAGACTCACGGACATAGAAAAGGGCCCGGCCCACCCACGTGCCCTTTTCTCTTGCACCCTTCCTCGGCTCGGCCCCTCCAGGGCCTCGCCTCAGTTTGGACATCCTTGGGACTATTCCTCAGCTCGGCCTCGGTCTTCGGCCGACGCCTCGCCTCGGTTTTTGCCTTTCTTCTCTCTTCTCTCTCTTCTCTCTCCTCCCTGTTTCTGCCCTCTTTACTCTCTCTCTCCTCCCTCTCTCTCTCCTCTCTTCTCCCTCTTCTCTGCTCTCTTCTCTCTCTCTCTCTCTCTCCTCTATCCCTTTTTTCCCCTCTCTCTCTCTCTGCTCTTTCTTTCTCTCTATCTATCCTTTCTCTCTTCCCCTAAACTTCACTGTCTCCTCTCTTCTCTATCTTCTCTCTCTCTCTCTCTCTCTCTCTCTCTCTCTCTCTCTCTCTCTCTCTCTCTCTCTCTCTCTCTCTCTCTCTCTCTCTCTCTTCTTTTCCCTTTGACCTTGGCGTGGGAAAACCTAAAAAAACAGAGGGATCGAAGGCATGTAGTACGGGCAATCAGGATGATGGTAGCGGGAATAAGAATTGGCGAGCAGGAACATCAAAGGGACAAAAAAGGGAGTCAGCCGTTGCTAAGGAGTCAGCCATTGTGAATAAAATAAAAAACACGAGAAAAGAGCTTGGCGACTCGATATAGACCTCTACGAGGCAAGGCTTCAGCGAGAGGCAAAAGCGACTTTCGGTGGGCAAAACAAAAGCGAAGGCAGATCAATCGGGAGATTTTTCGGCTAACAAGGGGGAGCAGACAGATTCAATCTCGGAAATGTTAAGAATTCAGGGCCTAGGGTTTCAGCAGGGGATCTCATCACTGGATATGATGCAGCAGCAACAAAACCCGATTATGATGTTATTATGCAGCATGAACACGGTCATGGCTAAAATGCTTGACACCATGGAAACGATTAGGCGGGAGGCAGCAACCAGGGAAACAGAACTGATTCGCACTCTTCAAGATATTTCTAGTGCAATGAAAGAGATCAAAAATGAGAATATCACACTAAAACAGCAAATTGAAAAGATGCGGGGAGGAAGAAGAAGGATGAAGAAAGTGATGAGGAAGGCGGATCAGATCACATAAAGGAGGCGGTGGAAAGGATGAATACAAGAATGGACGATATTACGGAGCATCAAGAAAAGGAAAGGAGAGCGTTTAACCTGCGACCGATTGGAGTTCAAAACGAGGGAGAATGAGAGAAGTGGCTGAAAAGCAGTAAGCCAAATATTACATGATTCTATGAAATTAGATAATATAAAGGCATTTAGTGCATAGAGTAGGAAGAAAGGGAGAAAAACCAAGGCATATTTTGATCCGATTTGACTCTAAGGAGGATAGGAGTAATGTATTAAGAAAAGAGCAATGCTCAAAGGTTTGGATGTGTGGATCAATGAAGATCTTACACCCTCCCGGATGGTACAAAAAGAAGGAAGAAATAAGCGGGTAAGAGAAGCAAGACAAAACAATCAGAAAGTTTATTGGCGGAATGGAAAGGCACACATTGAGCCAGTAGCATAGGAAGTAGAGACCATCGAGGGGTGGCATTGTGGAACATCAATGGGGAAGGCAGAGCAGTGCTTGATACTTAATGATGTTCTCATATCTTGGGATGTGATCTTTTTAGTTGAAACTCACGAACGAAGAGGAGGGAATCACCAGACAATACCGGGTTTTGAATTAGTACATTACGTATGGAATACAAAGGGATGGAGGAGGAAAGGCTTTGGTGGCGTAGCATGTTACGTAAAAAAAGAAATTGTGAGTATAATAAAAGTTGTCAAAGGGAATTCCTCAAAACAGTTTATATGGATAGAATTTGAAGGGAAAAATAGAAAAATATATCTGGCGGGGATGTTACTTTCCACCTAGAGAATCCAGGTATATCGCCTAGCGAGACATGGATAAAGATGACCCTTTTCATCATCACGGAGCAGGATGCATTGAACTTAGGGGACGAGGGGGATGTAATTTTGATGGGAGACTTTAATGGTAGGATTGGGAAAAAGCAGGCCTATATTGCAAGTGAATCCGGGGAACCGATTTGGATGGAAAGAATTGATGAGGAAGAGATGCGGTCAATTTGGGGTCTGGGGACCTGAATGATTGTTGTATGGAAATTCAACCTCAAAGGGAGCCATATATTGAATATGTGTAGCGGGCTGGATTTAATTGTGTTGAATGGCATAAGAAAATATCCGGGATCTAAATGTTGCACCTCTATAGGATCTCTTGGCAAAGGAATGGAGTGTTGTAGATCGGCTATGGCAGCCACACATGTGGTAGATGACATTGAAAATTTACGGGTAGATAATTCATTCCGATTTGGATCACTACCCCATTATAATGCAAATTGCAGCAAAGGGAAAAAAATACGAGGATGGTGAAGTAGCGGGTAAACCCACTATATATATGAGACCAGGAGAAAGGAAGATCTTTATCACGGTATTGCCGGGGAAAATGCAAAATATTATATGGCCATCGGACCTTGATGAATATGGCCAGGGTGCTTACCCAAGCATTGATGGAGGCGACAACTCATTGCTTTATTTCTAACTTGAGGAGGAAGGGGCTTCTATGCAATGGATGGTATGATGGTGAATGTAAGAATAAGAGGAAAAAAGAATTCCAGAAGGCTAAGCCTGAGGAGCGGCACATGATAAGGATTGAATATCGCAAATTGGTGAGAATGAAAAAGCGCGCATACCTGCAAAGCAAACAAGAAGCATTGGTACAAGAGCTTGTGCAGGAACCGAAAAGATTTTGGAGTAGACTTAAACAAAAGAGTAAAATGGTCAATACCTTAGAAGCAGAAAAACTAATTTCCCAGGTAAGAAAGTTATATCACATTGAAGGGATTAATGATATAATGTATAAGCGGGATCTGAGGACCGGTGTTTTCAAGCGAGGATGTTTATGGGGGATTAGGAAATTATCTAATGGTAGAGCCAAGGATGCATTTGGCCTAGTTGCGAGATGATTAAATGGGCGGGGAGATTACTGTTATCCAAGTGATACTTGAGATATGATGAATCGACAATAATAGAGGGTTTCCTCCCACATGGCAAATAAACAGAGTGATCCCTATCCACAAAAGCAGGGTGATATACAAAATCCTAACAATTATAGGATGGTCATGGTAAGTAGTTTGTTTGCCAAGTTGTTCGCAACTATGGTAGAAGAAATTGAGTAGATGGAAGGAAGATAATAATATTAGATTTGAGAGTCGGGGGTTTTCGGCCAAAGAGATCTGATGAACCACTTGGTGACCACGAGGGGCTATAGTAGACTTCGATAAAAAGACTAAAAACCCCTGTTTGCTTTATTTGTGGATTTGACTAAGGCATTTGACATGTTAAGGAGGAGAAACATATGGAAATATATGGAAGAAATTGGGGTTCCTACTAAAGTACGAGGTCGCATTAGCTATTTTGTATGCGAGAGAGTGTTGGTGAAACCTGTCATCTCCCTGGATAAAGAATGTCAAGAGGAAGTTCTCGAGCAATATTGGGGTAAAACAAGGGTGCCGCTATCCCCAACACTCTTTGGGATATATATAGATGGGTTGGAGGCCTGGTTCAAGACACATGGAGGAGAAGGAACTACAATAGCGAGGGGTATGTGGTATTGCTTTTTACTTTATCTTTGACGATATAGTGATATTTGCTAGAAATGCAAAGGATATGCGAGAAACAAATTGATACATTGGGTAATTTTGTGATAATGTGGATATGAAGGTGAATCTAGGTAAGACCAAAATTTTAGTTTTGGAATGAGGAAACACGAATTTCGATTTTTGCTATAAGGGCAAAAAGAAATTGAAATATGTAACACATATAAGTACTTGGGTCTCATTGTGGATCATACATATAGCTGGAATAGAAGCGAGAGAAGAGAGGGCTGATCACGGGGCTTAAGGCTCTGTATGCACTCCAAAGGAGATGTAAGAAGGCATTTACGGTAGATTGGCGGATGAAGAGAAATCTATATGTGGTACTAGTCGAGAGTGTCATCTTATATGGATGCGAGGCATGAAATAGGGATTATCCACGAGGATATGTGGAAAAGAGTTGAAAAAATCTGAGAAGAAGTTTTTCTTCTTGGCTGGGGTTAAGATGCAAACACCATACCCTATGATGCTAGCAGAAACAGGGATGATGCCATTAGAAGCAGAAGCCTTATACCAGACGCTAAAATACATGGCTAAAGTAAATGAAATGGAGGCAGACAGGTTCCCTCGGTTGGCTATGATACAAAGTAGTTCTAAGGGGTGGTTTTTGAGATATTGAGAGGTGGCTTAATAAGTGGGATATGTGCTTAGATGAGATACCAACAGAGGCGTCCGATTTGCATAGTTGGGTGTTTGACCACGTACAGCAAAAGATATGGAAAGATCCAAAGACTAAGATGCGGTACTATAAAGAGGAAATTAACCCAATGTTAGTAGAGGCACCACATATGTATGAAAAATTATCATACTATAAGAGACATATCACATGCAGAATGAGAATGAGCTCTCACCACTTGGGGGTGGAGGTAGGCAGATGGGGCAACATACCACATCATGAACGCACATGTAAGGTCTGTGGGACGGACGACATTGAAGATGAGGAGCACGTCATTTTGCATTGCCCAGCATATTCTAATTTGAGAAGTATGTACTCTATACCAGAAGATATTACTATAAAATGTTTTTTCTATCTACCAAGCAAGGTTGTTGGTAATTACCTTGCAGATGTTCTGAAAACAAGAGATACTCACATTAAAAATTATAAATATTTGTTGGAAATATATGAGAGAGAAGAGACTGAGATAAGTGTGGCTCTATGGGAGGCACTGCTTTGGAATTAAATGAAGGAAGGCGTAGTAATACTTATATGTCTTCTAGACCTGATGGTCTCATAGACAATCAATATCATTTCATCTCTCTCTCTCTCTCTCTCTCTCTCTCTCTCTCTCTCTCTCTCTCTCTCTCTCTCTCTCTCTCTCTCTCTCTCTCTCTCTCTCTCTCTCTCTCTCTCTCTCTCTCTCATGCTCAAGTAAAAAAATCCATCTCTCGTCACATACGGTTCCTCCCGAAATATGCGTATTGTTTAGGGAGGAGAGGAGAAAGCGATTGTCTCTCGAGGCTTAACAGCCTCATTATTGGCGAGATTTTTTCTTTGTTTGCGGATTTTTCGATCGTGCATCAATTAGGCCCGCGAGAGAAAATGTGGGATAATTCGATCGTAGCGTTCAATTGAGTAAATTGTGGGATATTCAAGCTGTATTTCTTGTTTTGGCCGGGCTATGTGGGATAATTCATTTCTAGTTTTCCCTCCCCATTCTTTTCGATTCGGCCACTAAACCATGGATCCGGTCATTCTTGGTATGATTGCCATGCTTTTAGGGCTTTGACACTTTCGGATTTGCATTCTGAGAGATCTTGTTTGCAGCTATTGGAACTCAACGAGCTCGAAGATCAATGACCTGATTCGATGATGATGTTTTAGAAGACAACAATGGTATGTTTTTTTTGCATCTGCAGCGTTAATGGTTCTGCGGGTTCAGCGAGGGTTAGAAGACCACCAAGAAGATTTTGGATTGCTCAAAGGCGAGAGAACACAATGGGATAATATTGATAACCACGCATGGAATTGTATAGCTTCCTTTGAAGATGCTATGTGGCACCAATTTTACGAGGATGAAGAGAGCCACATTTGAGAGATTGGTAGGTTTAATTGTGCCCTATCTTGTCAGGGCCCGGTATTAAAGTAAGGCCCCTGTTGATCCAGGAAAGCGGTTGCTATGGTTACAGTATTTTCTTGCACCGCGGGGATATGCCCCTACATGTCGGTCGAGAGATTTTATGTTGGGAAAGCAACAATCAGAAATATACCAAGAAAATCAGCTTGTATTGGCATCGAAGACAATTTGTACAAAGCGTTTTATTGCAATGCCTACAGGTGCAAGATTAATTGGTGCATTAAGGAATTCCATGATGCAGCGGGGTTGCCCAATATATATGGTGCGGTTGGCCGGATCCCATATTTTTTATGGAGGAAAAAAAAAAAAGGACAATGGGGAAGACTATTACGGCCAGACATAAGAGGCATTCATGTCTCATGCAAGGAATTGTGACACATAGCGGACTTTTTATAAATGTTTGTGTAACAAGAACGAGGTTGATCCATGATTCCAACCAGTTCAAGAAAAGTTCCATTTACAATAAAATTGCCTCAAAACAAATTTTTACAGAAACGTGGTGACCCTCGATGAAAGTGAAGAAAGGGCAGCCCGACCGGGGAAGTTCAGGTAACAATTCCACCATTACTATTAGGTGATTTAGCATATTCCAGCAGACCCTTTCTCCTTAAAGTCTTTCCTCAAAATCAGGGTGCATATGGTAAGTTTAACAAAAGGATATGTAGGGGCAGAGTGTGTGTAGAAAATGGTTTTGGTATTGTCAAGGAAAAGTTTAGAATTCTGAAACACTTGCCTGTGCATGTTGGCAAAGCTTCTAAGATCATACATGCATGTTGTGTTCTTTGGAACTTTTGTATAATGGAAGACAAGGGTTGGGATATGTTGCCAATTGAAGAAGACCCTCCACCAATATATTACTATGAGACAGAAGCCATGAACAGGTCCTTAAAAAAACAGGGTGATCAAATGAGGCACGTGCTATTTGAGAATCTGGATGGCCATGTCATCCTTTGAATGAATGATTTTTGTAAACAATATGAAATGAAATTCATTTTAAACTGTATATAATTTGATCTCTTAAATTCCGTATTGTTTATATGATACAAAGTCATTATGATAACCTGTCATTATCAGAACTGAACAGCAATTCATATGCATCTCTGAGTGAAATGAGTTGACAATGATACACATAAAATACTAAAACATTTCAACAACAGTGGAAAATGAAGGTAAACACAATTTGTATTCATAGGAAATTCAGTACATTTTTTTAGACTGCACTGTTCAAAACAATGCAGTATCTCAGCAGCCACATTACAATCTAAGAGCATAGGTCAAAGACCAAAGGGAGGGTATCTGCACAGGTTTCTTCTGTCAGCAAAACTCAGCAAAAAAGAAAATGGCATGCAAGCCATTTTATACATGACAGAACCCTGTGGCAAATTGAAAATATGAAACAAAAAAAACAAAAACAGATGAAACATAACAATTTTTTTTCTCTACATCCTGGGACAAAGGGGACACTGGAAGGTAATGTTTCGTATTTCTTCAAGGCAGCATTTTTCGTTGTGCCTGACGTAAACACTCTCCATGTGTACAGACCTGTTTCTTGCAGAATTAGCAGCCCATTCCAAAACAGTTGCATCAATAGAAACCCCCCATTCTGAAGAAAGTAGTGACTGTCTCCTTGGAATAATGGTAATGGATCAGCTTGTGGCTAAGGACTTCCACTTCTGGGTTTGCAGGCTGGACTGAAGGGGAGGAGAACTGACTTTCTTGAACTTGTTCTTCGGCCGAAGACTCCTCAGCAGAAACATGGTTATCTTGAAACACATTCTCCAAACTGATAGGCATGTCACTGAACTGCCTAGAATCCCCACTGCTGTCGGGAAGAACCTCCTCACTGGAAGTGGGCCAGGAATCATGATCAGAATAATAGGGTATTTCACTGGAAGAGGAAGAAGTTGTTGGCGGAGTTCGATAAGACGAAGACTCGGAAGAACTCGAGCTCGAAGAACTCGAGCTCGAACTAGGGCTTGGAGAGCGTTGGCGCTTTCTGCCCACGACTCTCTCCATGGCTTCGAATTGGCTTGCATGCAAGAATTGGAAGAAGCTTAAGTAGCCTTTACGAAATTGGATGATCGTGACTAGCAAGCAATATTTAATACTAAAAAACAGGGTTGTACAAATTCTTTAATATTTAAGAATACTGGTGGGCTTTGAGACAGTTCCAAAAAAGAATTTCTAAAAAGCAAATAACTGAAAACGAACCTTTAGTCCTTCTTGTTGGCAGCAAGTTTGGCAATTTCGAGCAATGTCTCCTTCGTCATTTCACATATGCTTTGAGTCATTGCAGCCATGGACTCTGCAATTTTCAGCCTGTTTGCAGACCTTATTGTTTCCAATTCCCTGACCAACTCAATTTTTCTTGCACTTTCTTCTTTGAGGAAATCTAATTTCTTCACCTCAGTGTCCCCAAATGTGCTTGCCATTTGTGATATTCCCAATGCAATGTCCTCATCAATTTGCAACCTGGACTTCTTTCTACTTGTAGGTTTACCACAAACTCCAGGCTGATTACATGCAGCTGATCTAGGACTTGAAGAATCTGTCTGGTTTCCTGTTGGTGTCCTATTGATTGGAATTTCTGGCATCACTGGACTGCTTGGATTTCCCGCGTTAACATCATTGTTTGAATTGGGTGGATCAGCAAAGTGGTCTTCAAATGCTGCATCTGTTCCAACAGTTTCAAAGTAACTGTCATTCATGAAGGATTCTGAGTAATTAGTGTGCAAGTCTGCAGCCTCGAAAGCTTCATTGCCAAATTCACCATCATCACCAGCACCTGATATTGGATTATCAGAGGTAACACCATATTTAACTTCTTCCATTCGTCATACCCTTTGCCAAGTTGATGGTTGAGAACACTGTATGGTACGCAAGCCTCCTTCTCATCCTTAAATTTAGCTTGCAGCTTATCCCATTTGTTCTTGAGTTGTCTTAGCTCCACTAAACCCCCAACAAAGGGCTGCAATTTCATCATAATTTCTCTCCATTGTGTGTTGGAGAGGTTGAGGGTGCCTCCGGTTAACAATTTCATCTCGTTCGGGGAGATTGAGGAATGTGGAGACACAGTGATGCATCCATTACTGAGGGGACTTCCTATTCTTTGTGTCTATCACTTTCGAATTTTCCTTTTCATGCACAACAATAGCCAAAGCGAATCGGTTTCTAAAGATTCACTCACAATATCGAGGATGCACGAATTTATTTGAATACACGCTTGGATCTCTTTTCTTTTGACCTGTCTTGAAGAGGGAATTGGCTCGAATTAGACTCAATTGCACATCCATGGAGATCTGGCCTGTCATCTTAGGGTCCTTCTTGGTGCCATTTTTTCAATCGAGGAGGCACGAAAGGCTTCTTTGGTTGTCGGCAAAGCGGTCGAGAGGCCTTAGACATCCGAATCCAAATAATTGATTGGGAATAAGGGACGAGATAAAAGCGAAATTGCCGATCGAACTTGATGAGCGAATGCACAAAAACATAATGCAAATGCTGCGTGATCTCGATGAATACGGATCGTGGTCGGCTAATTGCTTCGAGGAATTGGATACTTGGAGCAAGAATTAGGCGGCCTTGAAGATCAAGCGGAAATGGCGCACTGGTTTTGATTGTGGGGAAACATTTCGGGGGAGTTTTTTAGGCGACAAAATTAAGGCTAATTGTTTGGTTAGTGGGCAATGGCAGCCCTAACGGGTTGAGGGCGAATCATCTCGAGGTGAGAGTTGGGTTTTCCCACTCTCACCCATCTCCCATCTCTCCCCATCTCTCATCTCTCGTATTCTCTCATTATTCTCTCTGCGTCATCTCTAAATTATACATGTGGCCAGCGCATCTCTCTCTCTCTCTCTCTCTCTCTCTCTCTCTCTCTCTCTCTATAGAGTAACATTTAAAATACTATCTATCTCTCCCTCTCTCCCTCTCTCCCTCTCCCTCTCTCTATCCTCTCTCTCTCTCCCCTTTCTCTCTTCTCTCTCCTCTCTCTCCTCTCTTACGTCTCTCTTCGTGTCTCTCTTCCCTCTCTTCTCTCTCTTCTCTCTCTCCTCTCTCTCTCTCTCTCTCCCCCCTTTTTTCCTTCCCTCTCTCCTATCTGTGGCGGTCCAAAGGGAATATCGCCATAAATCGTATATTCTGGATCAGATCACCATACAAGAATCTATCTTCATAGCCTTGTATACCATAGATTGTGGCACTAGGGGCATGGCTAAGTTATTCTCATAACTTAGCCAACCATAAGTCAAGCCATTATCCACGTGGCCTTAACCTATTGGGGCACCGCCACCGCGGGACTCACCCGATTGGTGCCGCGTGGCATCCTCTAGGTGGACCCTAACTTATATAGGCATAAACCCTAACCCTAGCCCTCTTTCCAGCCCTAGCACCCGGAGACTCACCTACTTGTTGAAACCCGTTTGAACATGGGATTCGTTGTGGCATAGGCTGGTGCGGCTCCACTGTGAGGTGGACCCGTTCTTGGGTAGGAACGGCGGCTTGTGAGTGAAGACCATGGGCCTTGGGATCTGGAGGAGAGCATGGGAAGCGGTATGTAGGATAGTAGTTGTGATAGCTCATCCGGGATTAGCATTCCAAGATGTGCTAGTATTTTGTATCTAGAGTAGAGCCATCCTAGAACCCATATTCAACATCTTGAACCCTAATCAAGGAACCCTAACTATTAGTTAGTTTGTATGATTAGGTTAAGATGTTCTTCTTATGATTATTCTCATGATGTGATGATTATGTGATGTTGGTTGATCATGTTTGCTCCTCTTGTATTGGGAAGGGGGGTAGAGACCTAGGGCCATATGTAGTATGTTCTAGAGTAGATCCCTTAGTTCCTATTAGTTGCGGCTTTGTGCATAGGAGCCCACAGGGCTATTGGGGCTATGATATGACTCGGCACCCTGGATAGCGAGGGGCTAGAGGGAAAGTGGAGGGAGGATCCTGCCCGAGTGGGGGCCGGGGGGATCCCATGGCGGGCTAGGCTTATGGTGGGTCACCCGTGTGGGCGAGCATGGGTCCACACCTCTGGGGCAATGGTGTTGCCCCTCTCCGGGAGTTGCAAGTGTTGGCTTGGCTCTCGTTTTGGGGGTTGATGGGTGCGAATCGTGTGTCATGCGATTCTCTCTAGCCACGCGGCACCTCTAGACCCTGGGAAGGGGGAGATGCAACCCTTCCTACCTCATCCCGGACCCGGGGAGATGCAGCACTGGAGTAGTCAGATGGGTGATGCCATGGGATTGCGTATCCGGAAGGCTAGAGTCTGTCGTGAGCGATTTAGCCCATCGCAAAGTATGCACGGAGGGGCGGATGGAGTGGTCAACCCTAGCCATTGTTCTATGCCAACCTCGCCATCGCCATGACTCGATCCGCTCTATCTTGAGGCCCTGGCCGGTCGGTCACCCTCCCTACGTGTATCGAGCCGGGGTAGGAGCTCTCCTGTTTTATGGTTTGTGATTATCATCTATGCATTGGTTTATGTGTGATGCACTACCCTTCGAGGTAGTATTTGTATATGTTGATGCTAGTTCTGACGTGTTATCGCTTCATTTTGTTATAGGAGCCCATAGGGGAAAGGGCGCATAAGACACACCGTGTTCCCTTCCGCACTAAGAGTCACCTCGGAGTGCGGGGTAGGCGAAGGGCCCATCGCGGTTGTTGAGCGGATGGGGGATTTCTACTTAGAGTGTATGCGGCGGCGCCGTATGTTTAGCGGGGCGTCACAATGGTATCAGAGCAATGTTCTTGGTTGACCAAGAACTAGCACTGACCATAACCATGAAGTAGTCTAACAGGCCTATAGGGGTGTGAAATAAACATTTCCACCATCGAACCGCGAAAATGGGGAAAAAAATTTTCTCCTAGGTAGTGGGTCAGGACTTAGGTTAAGTGTTAGACGAAGGTTTGAGTGAGTCAAACGCACCTTCTAGTAAATTTGGAGTGAAAATCATGCATCTGCATCAAATTTCACCTAAAATGGGTCGAAGAATCATGCCAATCGGAGACCCAGGTGAAAAATGGCGCAAATTCATAGATTACACTTCGAACCATTAGAAAAATTCGAAATTCAAGTGTAATATCAATTAATATGGATTTAACATATACATTAATAATTAAATAATTACTAAATATCTTGTAATTAATAAGGGGGGCTAATAAATAGGGGTAATTATGGTAGGAGAATATTCCCAGGGACCCTTCCTTTTAAATATCCCTGACACCTCATTTTTTCCCTCCAAACTTTCCTCCACCTTCTCTCTCTTGACCAGCCTATCCCCACCCGTTTTCTAGACCGTTAAGTATGGCCAGAACCAAACAGACCTACAGGAAGCCAGGACAGCGCCCCACACTCTCGATGGCGAACCTAGCAGCGGGACGCCATGTGAAGAAGATCCCGGAGCACCTCCGACCCAAGAAGGGGGAAGAGGAGCTTCCCCCTACCAGCAGCAGCAGCGACGGCACCTATCACGATGCCGAGAGCAGCCCCTCGTCGGCAGGAACGCAAAGAACCGACGAATCTCGCCACTTGGGGGCCACAGACACCGAAGTGGAAGAGCAGGAGGAAGAGCAGGTCCGGAAGGTGGGCCGGCGGGGGGGCAGGCCAGGAAGAGCAAAAAGGAGAAAGGTTCGCGGTGGCGAAGAAGAGAACCCATAAGGAGAAGAGGCGCGAGGAAGGGCTGGCGAGGAAGCGGGAGGCGAAAGAGAGAAGCAGCGGTCCGTGAACCGTCGTGATGATAGAGAACTCCAGTGAGAGGAAGGAACACGATGGAAGGAGAAGGCGAGGAGGGAAAAAGCGGAAGGAGAAAGAAAGATGAAGCGGGGAAGAGGCCCGGGACCAAAACCACCTTACAGTGTAGCCAAAGCCACCTAAGGTGGTAAGAAGCGAAGCGGCCAGACCGCCGCCTTGAAGGAACCCGTCTCTGAAGCGCCCCGCCTCCAAACATACCAAGAATACAGCCGTCGGTGGGCCGAGTATAATGATTGAGTAACTGCCGGAAGCCGCGTCGGCCTGAGTGGAGGGAGGCACGCGCAAAAACCAGCTCAAGCGCCGCCCGCGACCGCCGGGAAGGTCCACCATGGGCCTAACTTCGGTACACTCCCGTGTCTTAGGGAGATTAGACACTTTCAGCGATTGCACTAATCTCCTCATTAGGAAGGCACCTTTGAGCGACTCATCGGGAGGTGATCACGTGATTCGTCACCGACTCACTGAGTGGCGTCGCTCACAACTCGGGTGTTGCAAGTAGCCGAGGCCGAGCTCACCCAGTTGTTTGAGGAAGGAACCTCTGCAGCGATCCCGCCAAGAGGGGTGACTTTGATGCCCAAGGATATATACTTGGCGCCGCATCCATAAAGGAATACCCTTGAGGATGCATTTTTGTTCAAAAGTAATGTAATTATTAAAGTCTCCTATAAATATAAAATTTTTGTTGTAAATTGACCTCAATTCTTGTATGAAATTATGTCTAAATAGCTCAAATTTCACTTTAATTTTGACCATTAAAATTGCATTGTTGAAGGAAAAATTAATTAGTTAAAAACCCTAGCTTAATTAGTTCAAAAAAACCGCCAATTGGCGAAACCGGGTCGCGTCGCGAAAATGGGGTCTAGCCCACCGACGAGGGGCTACTTCTCATGACCACCCCGATTCGACATTTTGATGCTAATAAATGTCCAATTTAAGTAAGAAAAGTTGCTAGTTAGGGTAGAATCGTCTTTGAAAGTCATGTTAGGATGTTTAATTTTCCTAAAATCCCTCGTAGAAAGTAAATTGACCCGAAAGGATTGGCGTCGTGAAAAAACCACCTGCGTCCTCGGCGGAGAGCCAATTCTTTGCGGCGCCACCCGATTTCGCTCAATCTTGCCTAGATTGACCAATTTTGACCCAACAAACTCTCATGTAGTGTTTCTTGCTTTGCTTTGTCTAGAATTGCACTTCATGGTAGCTCATTTGGACACCCAGGGCCATAGATTTGGAGTCTTTCCCATCAAGAACCTTTGTGCACGAAACCCGAGGCACCCCTAGTCTATAAAAGGGCCCTCATTTGTCATTTTCTCCCCATCGAAGCTGCTCCTAGCTCTGTGGCGATTTTTCTAGCCCCTTGCTCAAATTCAGTGACCATTTTTTTCATAGCCATCTCGCTCAATGGCGCCATCAAGCTTTGTTAGATGGTACAATGACTCTAATCATATCAAGTGAACTCCTGTTGAGCAAGCCTTTCATGTCTTGATCATCTCTTTGATCTTCATGCCACCTTGACCAGAACCCCCTATTACACTGACATCATGTGTCAATATGATCAGCAAATTCTGCCCTCGGAAGTTAGCTTGCCACCTAGGGGAGGGAAATGGGTTTCTCTAGATTCTCTTGCTCAAGCCATGGGTGGGGGATCGGGGGCAAGAACAAGGCGTGGGATAGAACTAGAAACATGCGGACTACATGACCGTAAGCATCATAGGCATAGGTATCTTCGAGGGCCAAGCAGCCTTAGCATTGTTCATGCAAATAGGGCGGTTAACCAACCGGGGGGAGCCATCAATCCAACCCTTGGATTTGGCACCACTTTCGACACCCGAAAGCAACCAGATAAGCATCCGGGGAGATCGGAGACCTCAAGATACGAACACTCACGGCTCCACGCCGGAAACACCTATGTTGCGGATCGAACACGACTACGGAAGAGGAGGAGGAAGAGAACCCAAGTTGGGAGATGAGGGAGGCAAGAAGAATGGAGAGGCGTATAGCTTCGACAACAAGAAGTTCTAAAGGCGAGACTTTGAGCCACCAAGTAGGTATTACGGCCCTTACCCGGTGATTATCGGGGCGAGGAGTACATATTCGCAATCGACATCCTCAACCTTCCCTACCTCTGGGAGGAGGGGCCTCGGGATCGGCGAGCTTCTAAGCCTCATAGCACAAGAGCGGGGCGGTGACTTCGCCCGACTACTCCTACCAAGAGATCCCGCGGGAGGTAGCCGAGCGGCGACACTCCTATGCGGGGAAACCATGTCGGACATCCGGGCATATCAACAGATTAGGTACATGTTTCAAAGAAAGGTAGGAACCCATCATCCCCGAAGAAGAATTTCAAGAAATCCAAAGCGGGGTTGTACAAGCGGGAAGAGGGCCAAGCTCCGGCCGACCGGTCGCGCTCGAGTATCTTGTGAAGCATCTAGCGGCATCAACTTGGAGAAGCGCCAACAACTATGTGGAGGGATCACGAAGATCGATTGCATTAGATGTGTTTGGCGGCACAAACAAAGGAAGATGCGGGGAGGCGGGGCGGCCACGAGGGGCAAATCACTGGGTACTACCTTGGAGGCCCTTAGTCAGGCCGGATGATAGTCTTCCACAAGGAATTCAGCCCAAGGGGTGAAGAATCGTGGCGCTCCTCATAGCACTCTCGGGGTTTGGACATCATGCGGGGATAGATTTTGGAATGGACCATGTGATACTCTTCAAAAGATTAGTAGCCCTTCATGCCCTCGACCCATATGGGGGCCATCTCGAGAGATCGCACTTGTCGGTGAGTGGCGGCAAGCGCACTGAACTCCGGCACCACCACGGTAGCAAGAGCATTGGAGGGGGGATCGGCGGCTAGAATCCTGCAGAACATGGGCAAGGGCACAGGATTCAAGAAAATCAAGAACTTCTTCAAGCGACACCATTGATGGAAGAGTTGCTTGCTAACTTAATTAAAGTACATTGTAACTCCTTTTAAGTATTATCATGAAGTCCATTAAATGTATTTCTATATACTAATTAATGTATTACTATGATTTTGACTTGTAAATGAAGTTTTCATATGATTTCTTTTGGTACCTAACAACAATTTAATTGTAAGCAAAAAAATGATCATTGCCTAACCTAATAACACGTAGTAATGATCAACCCTTGCAGCAAGGAACTCAAGTGCAGGATCTCAGGACCAGCACCGACCACGCAATTGGGTTCCAAGGAACTTGTTTGGCAGAGAACAAGAAGATTTTGAGCAGGATATGTCACCAGAGGCAGTCAATGCAAGGTTGGTGCAGATGAGGAACCAGATGCAACATCTCATCAACTGGGCGACACCTCTCATGAATGCACAGGAAGATGGTCCTCCACCTCCACCTTGCCTTAGGGTGGTGACGGCGTCGCAACAAAGAAGGAGGGGGCAACTGTGGGAACGTCGTCGGGGATAGGAGAAGGAAGAGGAGAACCAGGAGTCCATCATCATCTAGCTCCAGCTCATCAGACAGCTCTTCCAGTGAGGACAGCTCTAGCTCCGATAGTGACTCTGGCACACCTAAGGCAAGGAAAAGGGCAAGAAAGACAGATGATTACCAGAAAAAGGTGGATAGTGCTATGAGCAATGTGTGGAAGACAAGGAAAGGGCGGTTCTCGGGGAAAGACAGATCGCATGGCATGTTTCGAAGCATGGCTTGATGAAATGGAAGAATTTGGTAACTCTTACGGTATGAAAGACAAGGATATAGGGAAAGTTGCTACAGCTAACATTATTGGACCGGCAAGGATCTGGTGGAAGGGATATGCTAAGTCTAACAAATGTCGAAGAGGAACAATTGCAGATTTAAGACTTTTAGCAAGGCTTTTAAGAAGCACTATGTACCAAGGTCCCATACGAGTAAAGATCCAGCAGCTTTTTCTGAGTTGAATCGTGTGGTAGCTTATCGCTGGCTAAGTATACCAAGAATTCATGAGACTTAGACTTCATGTCCCGGGAGTATCGAAGGAAAGGCAAAGCGGTGGACACCTATATTGAGGGGTTGAACAAAGAATATCAAAGAGGTTTGTTAGAGCAATCAACCCAAGGTCGGTTTCAAGAGGTCAAGATAAAGCTATAAGTTTGGAAGAGGCACCAAAGAACTCAGAGAAGCAAATCAACCTTGAGGGGTAAGAGTTCAGGAGGCGATAAAGGGGACAATATCGAGGGGTAAGCAATCGGCGGCTACACCATCGAGAGTCAGCAGCAAGGTAGGGGGGGAGCAAAGCTTTTGGGGACCGTAAGCCACGAATCGCATCAGGGGGCAGCGCTCTTAAAGCTGCGTCCCTAGACAGTCTCTTAGAAGGAAAAGAGACAGAATGCATTGAGAAGAAGTTATGCTTCAGTGCTTCCCACCCAGAAACCGGACACATGATTGTCCATTCGTCATGCAAACCTTGGCGTAACTCTTGGGTGGGACTCCCCAAATGGAGCGGGCGAAGACGATGACCAGCAGGAGGCCCGGGACTTCATAGATGGTGAGTGTCACATATGTGCAAACATTGAGTCGGATGATATAGAGAATCAGTCAACTGTCATCGCGGCTGATGGGATCATAGATAGTAATCCTTATGTAGTCCTCATAGATACAGGTAGCTCTCATAATTTTGCATCGCCTAGATTGGTGCGCTCTAATGAAGAATAAGGTATTGAAGTCTAAGCCAAGGCAAGTGGCTATGGCTAAAGCAAGGCCATTCGACACACTAAGGGAGGAGGATCACCTTTGACATAGACCTTAGTGGGGCTAAGTGGCCGATGGGAGCAGAAGTCATGGACATCGGAAGATATGATTTGATAGTGGGGATGGAATTTTTGAAGCCAGCCAAAGCCATGATTGATTGCGACCGGAATGAAGTCACCATGACGGCACCAGACGGCAGCAAGTTGATAGTGAAAGGTAAGAAGCTAGATTCTCCTATGCAGTGTATTTCTTTGAAGCAGCTAAGGAAGAGTATAGAAAGGAATAAGGTGGATTACATCTTGAGGATGGAATCAGTTGAGCGTGCAAGCGGGGATGGAAGTGACACAAAGGGAAATGTTTGCCAGGCGGATAGCAAGGCTTATTTGAGTTCAAGGATGTATTTTCGGATGAAATCCACGGCCACCTTATAGGGGTGTGGAATGTGAGATCACATTGGCTCCGGATCTTGAAGCCTACCACGATGGGGCGCCATATAGAATGAGCATCCTGTAATTGGATCGAGCTCAAGAATTTTGCGAGGAATTGCTTTCGAGCTTGGATTCATAAGGGCAAGTGTGTCTCCTTTTGGAGCACCTATCCTCTTCGTAAAAGAAAGAAAGGCGGGGAGCTTAAGAATGTGCATAGACTATCGCCAGCTCAACAAGCAGACGATAAAGAATAAGTATGCATTGCCGAGGGCAGATGACCTAATGGATCAGCTACAAGGAGCAAAGGTATTCTCTAAGATTGATTTGAGATCAGGATACCATCAGATAAGAATTAAAGAAGAGGATATCCATAAGACCGCTTTCAGAACGCGGTATGGTCACTTTGAGTTCACAGTAATGCCCTTTGGATTGTCGAACGCTCCCGCAACGTTTATGCGCCTCATGAACGATATCTTCAGAGACTTCTTGGATGAGTTTGTTATTGTCTTCTTCGACGACATCCTAATCTACAGCAAGTCCCTTGAAGAGCATTGTCAGCATCTCAGGAAAGTGTTGGAGAAGTTGAGACGTCATCGGTTGTCCGGGAAGCTCTCTAAGTGCCACTTTTTGCAAAGGCGGGTGGAGTACTTGGGGCATGTAGTAACATCCGAGGGAATCTCCACAGATCCATCTAAGATTGAGGCAATAGTTGATTGGCCAGCTCCAAGGAATGTGGCAGAAGTAAGAAGCTTTCTCGGGTTGGCGGGATACTACAGAAAGTTCGTGAAGGACTTTGCTAAGTGGGCGTCCCCTCTGTCGGACCTCACTAAGGCCAAGAAGATTAAGGATTGGGCTAGCCATTGGTTAGAGAAAGTCCAAGCTTCTTTTGAGAAGCTTAAAGAGGCCTTCTTTCGCAACACCGATTGCTTGTTCTCCCGGATCCGAGTAAGGATAAGTTGGTAGCAACAGATGCAAGCAAGATAGCAACAGGCGCCTTGATGCAAGAAGGAAGGGTAGTCGCCACGACTCAAAGAAGATGAACGACGAAAGCAACGCTTACCCAACCCATGATCGGAGCTGCTAGCCATTGTCGTGGCATTGAGGATATGGAGGCATTATCTGCGGGAAGGAAGTTTCAGTTGGATAACCCATCACCGAGCCTTGAAGATCTTTTCACCCAAACCACTCCTCAACTTAAGGCAAAGGAGGTGGATGGAATTCTTGAGGAATATGATTTTGATATTATATATAAGCCCCGTAAGTTTAATGTTGTAGCAGATGCCCCTCCGGGAGACCATTTTGGATAAGGACGATTGTAATGCGATTTCCACTTTTCGAGTGAGTTTGGCAAGAAGATTGAGGAGTCCTTGCCAACCGATGTGGACTTCAAGGAGGTGTGGGAAAGCCTCTCAAAGGAAGCGGAGCAGGTATTAAGGAGAGGGAAGCCTTCAAGCATTTTAAAAAGGAAGGCAACTTTGTTGTACCACAAGCATAAGTTGTGTGTGCCCGAATCTTGTGGGTAAGGAAGTTAATTCTTCATGACACACATAACAGCCCAATAGCGGGGCATCTTTGGCTTCATGAAGACCTATTTCAAGATTGAAGTAGTTATTCGGCCGGGAATGAAGAGGCGATAGCTGCATATATTCGGGATTGCCGGTTATGTCAGAACCGCGTAGCAACTGCGGATTCCGGTGCTTTAGAGCCATTGGGGGTGCCAAATGCAAAGTGGGAGGTCATAAGCATGGATTTCATCACGGGACTCCTAGAACTCTTGAGGCAAGGATGCATTGATGGTTGTCGAGATAAGTTATCTAAGATGGCACATTTCGTGGCCTTGCAAGGCAACAGAACCGCATTAGACACTTGCCAAGTTATTTGTAAGGGAGATTTTTAGACTCCATGGCATGCCTCGGGAGATAATATCTGATAGAGATTCTAAGTTCATGAGTGCCTTTTGGCGGGATCTCTTTAGCACCATCCGCACGAAGCTCTCCATGAAGTACGGCGTATCATCCCCAAGCAGATGGCGGGGACGGAAAGGACCAACCGGATCATTGAAGACATGCTTGAAGCTATGTATGTGGAACAAGCGGTCAAGTGGGATGAGTACATCCACTTGGTGGAATTCGCCTACAGCGGTGCCAAGCGAGAGTCATCGCAGATGTCTCCTTTCATGATAAATTATGGCTACGATTTAACCCCGGACACAGCACAATCTCGTGTCCAAGGTAGAAGTATCCCAGCCAGATGTTAGGGGACATCGCCAGACTAGTAGAGGAAGTAAGGGGTTATTTATTGGCAGCAAGAAGTCGGCAGAAGAGTGTAGCCGACAAGCACAGGACCGTAAGGGAGTTTAGGGTGGGCGATACCGTTTGGTTGAAGATCAAGGTGAAGCAAGCCAAGCTGCGGATTGGGAGCTGCAAGAAGCTTGCCCCTAGGTGGGCTGGACCATTCAAGATTTTGGAGAGAGTGGGCTCTCAAACCTACAAGTTGGATCTTCCAGCCCATCTTAAGGTCCACAAGGTCTTCCGTAAGTTTATTAAAGAGGCACAATCCTAACCCTGAGGAGGTTTTGGATACTCCAACCTTGTTGGAAATGACGGAGGAGCAAGTAGAAATAGTGCCTGAGTTACTTCTTGATAAGTCATTCAAGAAGACTAGGAGGTCTCAGTTCCTCCAATATTTGGTTAAGTGGAAGCACTTACCCGTGGAAGATGCGACATGGGTATTGAAGCAAGATTTGGAGAAGCAATACCCGAGTTTATGAAAGGAGTTTGATGGGCGAGTCGTCTCAGGCTTGGTCGACCCGACTTGCAGTGGTTAGCTAGTATATGTTGTTAGTTAGCTTTGAGCACGCGGGCGCATGCATTCTAGTTAGGGTGTGCATGTGCGAGAACCTTGGATCGTGTGTGCGATGATGGGATCACGCCTTTTAGGGCATTCTCTAGGCCACACGCACCAAGAGGTGCGCATGACCATTAGGGTCATGTGAGTGAGGAATGAGGCATGGCCCGGGCGATGATGGGACATCGATCGGGGATGATCTCTATGCCACGATGCGGGGGTAACGACACCTGGCCGTAGGAGGGTCATGGTGAGGCTTAAGTGATCATCTTGCGATGATGGGATGGTGAGGCGTTCCTAGCTCAAACCCTCGGGGCATGATGCCTTTGGGGTGTACTTTCGATCTGGGGGATCGTGTACAAGGTAGCACTTCGATCATGGGCAATGATGGGAGCATCTTAAATGATCCCTAAGCTCAAATCCGAAAGGGCCATGATCTTGGGCAAGGTAGTAGGACAACCTTGAGCCAGTAGTTCGGCTCAAGGAGGTAAGGGGGGTGGTCCCCTAAAACCACAAATTATTAACTAAACTAACGTAATGTGCTCCTTTTGGGGCAAGTAGAAGGAGGACTTCAACGAGGGTTAGCGTTAGGAGAAGATAGGGGGAGCCATAATTAGATTATGAACCCTAATAACTCTTATAATAGTATTTTGAATTATTATAAGAAATAACGATGTTAAGGCTATATAATTTTGTATAAGTACAAATATGGCCTAAAATTTTGACTTGAACAAATAAAACTTGATTGCTAAACTAAACTAAAGATTATGACATGTTGTTGATATGTTGCAGGCATAAGGTAGGTTCGTCACCTTAGCTTAATCTTTGAGGACAAACATTGTCTAAGGGAGAATGTGTGGCGGTCCAAGGGAATATATCGCCATAAATACGTATATTCCTGGATCCGTCACCATACAAGTCTATCTTCATAGCCTTGTATACCATAGATTGTGGCACTAGGGGGCATGGCTAAGTTATTCTCATAACTTAGCCAACCATAGGTCAAGCCATTATCCACGTGGCCTTAACCTATTGGGGCACCGCCACACAGGACTCACCCGATTGGTGCCACGTGGCATCCTAGGTGGACCTAACTTATATAGGCATAAACCCTAACCCTAGCCCTCTTTCCCAGCCCTAGCACCCGGAGACTCACCTACTTGTTGAAACCCGTTTGAACATCGTTCGATATGGCATAGGCTGGTGCAGCACCCGGGGGTAGACCCGTTCTTGGAGTAGGAACAGCAGCTTGTGAGTCGAAGACCATGGAGGCACCCGGATCTGGAGGGAGAGCATCAGGAGTAGGTATGTAGGATAGTAGTTGTGATAGCTCATCTGGGATTAGCATTCCAAGATGTGCTAGTATTTTGTATCTAGAGTAGAGCCATCCTAGAACCCATATTCAACATCTTGAACCCTAATCAAGGAACCCTAACTATTAGTTAGTTGTATGATTAGGTTAAGATGTTCTTCTTATGATTATTCTCATGATGTGATGATTATGTGATGTTGGTTGATCATGTTTGCTCCTCTTGTATTGGGAAGGGGGGTAGAGACCTAGGGCCATATGTAGTATGTTCCTAGAGTAGATCCCTTAGTTCCTATTAGTTGCGGCTTTGGCATAGGAGCCCACCAGGCTATTGGGGCTATGATATGACTCAGCACCGGATACTTGAGGGGCTAGAGGGAAAGTGGAGGGAGGATCCTGCCGAGTGGGGGGCCGGGGGATCCCATAGCGGGCTAGGCTTATGGTGGGTCACCGTGTGGGCGAGCATGGGTCCGACACCTCACAGGGGCAATGGTGTTGCCACGCCTGCCTCTCGGGAGTTGCAAGTGTTGGCTTGGCTCGTTTTGGGGGTTGGGCCAGTGCAGAATGGGTGTGTCGCATGCGATTCTCTAGCCCCGCGCACCTCTAGACCCAGGAAGGGGAGATGCAACCCTTCCGCCTCCTCCGGACCCGGGGAGATGCAACTGGAGTAGTCCCGATGGGTGATGCCATGGGATTGCGTATCGAGGAAGGCTAGAGTCTGTCGAGCTGATTTAGCCCATCCGCAAAGTATGCACGGGGAGGGGATGGAGTGGTCAACCCTAGCCATTGTTCTATGCCAACCCCTCGCCATCGCCATGACTGGTCTGCTCTATCTTGAGGCCTAGCGGTCGGTCACCCTCCCTAAATTATGCGGGTGGGGTAGGGAGCTCTCCTATTTTATGGTTTGTGATTATCATCTATGCATTGGTTTATGTGTGATGCACTACCCTTCGAGGTAGTATTTGTATATGTTGATGCTCCGCTGTTATAGGAGCCCATAGGGGAAGGGCGCGCAAGACACCTTCGTGTTCCCTTCCCGCACTAAGAGTCACCTCAGAGTGCGGGGTAGACGAAGGGCCCATGCGGTTGTTGAGCCGGATGGGGGATTTCCTGCCGAGTGTACGGCCGGGCGCTGTATGTTTAGCAGGGAGCGTCACACTATCTCTCTCCTCTCTCTCTATTTCTCTCCTCTCTCTCTATCTTTCTCTCTCTTCTCTATTTCTCTTCTCTTCTCTCTCCTCTCTCTGTCCTCTCTCTTCCCTCTCCCCTTTCTCTCTTCTCTCTCCTCTCTCTCATTACTCTTCTTTCCCCTTGTCTTCTCTCTCCTCTCCCTTCTTTCCCCTCTCTCTCTCTCCCCTCTCTCTTCCCTCTCTCTTTTCTCTCTTCTCTCTCCTCCCTGCTCTCCTCTCTCTCTCCTCCCTCCTCTCTTCTCTCTCCTCTCTCTTTGTCTCTCTCTCTCTCTTCTCTCTCTCCCCTCCCTTTGTCTCTCTTCTCTCCTCTCTCTTCTTTCTCTCTCCTCTCTTCTCCTCTCTTCTCTCTCCTCTCTCCCTCTCTCTCTCTCTCTCTCTCTCTATCTTCTTTTTACCTTCTTTCTATTTTATCACTCTCCTTTTTCTCTTCTCTCTCTTCTCTCTCTCTTTCTTTCTCTGTCTCTTCCTTCCCCTCTCTCCCTTTCGTCTCTCTTCTCTCTCCTCTCTCTTCTTTCCCCTCTCTCTCTCTCCTCTCTCTCTTCTCCCTCCTATCTATTCTCTCTCTTCTCCCTTTTCTCTCATCTCTCTCTCCTCTCTCCTCTCTCTTCACTCACCTCTCTCTCTCTCTCTCTCTCTCTCTCTCTCTCTCTCTCTCTCTCTCTCTCTCTCTCTCTCTCCCCCCCTTTTTCTCTTCTCTCTCTCCTCTCTCTCTCTCTCTTCTCTCTCTCTCCTCTCTTCTGTCTCTCTTCCTTCTCTTCTCTCTCTCCTCTCTCTCTCTCTCTCTCTCTCTCTCTCTCCCCTTTTTTCCTTCCCTCTCTCCTATCTCTCTCCTATCTCTCTCCGCTCTCTCTATTTCTCCCCTCTTTCTCTATCTTTCTCTCTCTTCTCTATTTCTCTTCTCTTCTCTCTCTCCTCTCTCTCTCCTCTCTCTCTCCTCTCTCTTCCCTCTCCCTTTCTCTCTTCTCTCTCTCTCTCTCTATCATCTCTCTTTTTTCCCCTTGTCTTCTCTCTCCTCTCTCTTCCCCCCTCTCTCTCCCCTCTCTCTTCCCTCTCTCTTCTCTCTCCTCCCTGCTCTCGTCTCTCTCTCCTCCCTCCTCTTCTTTCTCTCTCCTCTCTCTTTGTCTCTCTCTCTCTTCTCTCTCTCTCCCCTCTCCCTCTGTCTCTCTTCTCTCTCCTCTCTCTTCTTTCTCTCTCCTCTCTTCTCCTCTCTTCTCTCTCTTCTCCCTTTTCCCTAGAAAGTTATAGAACATTCCAGAGCTATCTAGAACATTCTAGAGCATCCTTTAATTGTTTGCAAAGTTCTTGCACCCTTCCTCGTCTCTCTCTCTCTCTCTCTTTTTTTTTTTTTTTTTTTTTTGTTGAAGGCAAGTTTTTATATTAATAATAATGAATGGTACATAAACCTTATTTGGATCCCTCAAAGGGCCAGATAGGAAGAATTTAACCCATAACAACTGTGATGACAGTAGTTTAGATACAAAAGGGTTCAATATTCCGTTGGAAGCCCTGCTCAACTTCTTCCCTCTAAAAGCAAGTACTATGGGGACCTCTAACAAATTCCTGTGCAGTACTAGAGAAAGCGATCGCCCTCTTCCCGCTCAAAGCTGTACTACAGGAGCAGGGTTCCTCAGTTTCCTGAACCCCTTTGCATCTGCTCCAATGCCCAAAAGTTGTTGTTGTCCTTCAAGACCAGATCAAGCTTTGGAGCCCATATGCTCAAGATCAGCAGCTGAAACTGATGAGGCCTATTCCATTGGCAACAAAAGAAGAGTTCTCGTTGATGATGAATCAATAATCACCTATGCTCCACCCCCGAAAGATGTAAGAACAGCAACAGTAGCAAGCAGGCTTCAACCCTGCGCGTTAACTTGGCCAGAAATCCAACTATTTTGAGCTACTAGACGGAGTTCCCTCACTTTTCCAGCCTGTACTAAGGGAGGTAGCCTCCACTTCTTCCCCCAAAATTAATGAACGGTCAGGCCTCTGGTCCACCTGCTTAATCATGCTGCTAATGCCCTTACATGGGTTATTGATTCACTTACAGCTCTATGTAGCAATGAGACAACCCAGGTCTCCATACGGATTACACCTTAGAAATCTTGATTTAATGACAATAGCACAGACCTAGCACAGATTTAGTCGCCAAACTTCCCCAGCCAGGACGGGGAGAGCAAGAAGCACAAAGAGTGAACAAGGAGTGGACTAACTAACCAAGAAAGCACATAAGAAGTGCTCTCTCTCTCTCTCTCTCTCTCTCTCTCTCTCTCTCTCTCTCTCTCTCTCTCTCTCTCTCTCTCTCTCTCTCTCTCTCTCTCTCTCTCTCTCTCTCTCTCTCTCTCTCTCTCTCTCTCTCTCTCTCTCTCTCTCTCTCTCTCTCTCTCTCTCTCTCTCTCTCTCTCTCTCTCTCTCTCTCTCTCTCTCTCACTCAATGTTGAAATCATCATATTCTTTAAGGAACAAATGCTTGCCATAGTGGTTGAGATTCAGGGCTGGCATGCCATAGCCTAGTGCTCAAATCCTTCCTAAACCAAAAAAATTTTAACATCAAGGCTCTTAATTAACCAAAGGAATTTCCATTGCCCCAGCCTTAACTAAGCATGGACTTTGTATTCTTTCAAGAAAAGACTGGTTGGTCTAGTGGTAAGGGTGGGGGGTTTAGGGGGGCAATGTCCAGGGTTCAAGTCCCTGGTAAACCAAAAAACTTTTGTCCACCAAACTTGGGCGCTTTTGAGAGGCCAAGGCCCACGGACGGCCAAGATCGCGTCACGTGCTATCATAATCCCCGCGATCTTGTAGTGCTATCACGTGTTATAGAACATGGTTATCCCCGCGTGCTAGCATGGTAGTGTTGTAGATGGCAGAGCCGCAACACTTGAGGACTTGAAACAAAGCAAACAACTCTCTCCATGTAGAAGATTGGGAAGACTCAATCTCGGTGAACTGTCCTGACTCTTACCCAACCCCCCCAATCTTTATTACTTGCATCAAACCCAATAGTACGTTTTATAGAAATAGGCGGCCAAAGAGGGGAACGGTCAAAGCAAGAAATGACAAGTTTCTAGAAGCTCAATTCATGACGGGAATAGACAGAAAGCTCAAAAGGGACATCCCAAAGATCAGCAGCGCGTAAATCTAAATGAAGTGCAAAGGATAGACCGGCACAAAGAAGACCAAATACCAAGCGTAAGGATTGAATGAAGCCAAGGAAGCGAGCAAGAAGTCGGCCACTAACCAAGAGAGCATCCAACAAGGAGGATGCCAGATGTAACAATCTGTCTCTCTTGGCCATAGAGATACGAAATAGACTCTCCTGAGTATCAATGACAAAGCCAAGGAATAAGGTTCTATGAGCAATGCGAAGGCGGCATTTCTTACAAGCAATCAAGAAGCCTGCATGTTGAAGATGAGAAATAATGTGGATTTGAAGAATCTCAGGTGAAGCTTGGCTCATAAACAAAAGGTCATCTACATAAGGAAGACACCAAATGCCTTGAGCACGCCAAAATCTAACTAGTTGCCTGATAACTTTGGTGAAGACAAAAGGAGCAGTATCCAAATCAAATGGGAGCATATTGAAATTATAGAAACGACCTTCGACTCGAAGCCACGATGTGGAGGCCAAAGTGGAATGTGATGATATCCAGACTTCAAATCCAAGGCGAAGAGAAAGTCATTCGGTTGGCAAATGTGGGACAAAAGACCAACATTCTCATAACGAAAAGCAGGAATAATGAGTAAAGAGTTCAAGAAACGCAGATCAAGGATAAGGCAAAATTTCTTTTTAGTTTTAGGGACCACACCAAGAGGAGAGCAGAAAAAGGGGGGTGAGGGAACGCAAGAAGCTGCACCAGAGCGAAGAAGATAAGAAATTGCAGAGCGAGCAAAGTCTGTATGAGAATGCAGGGAAGGATGATTCAAATGACAAAAAGGGAGAGAAGGTTGGAGATCAATCCAAGGCAAGCGATAACCAAATTGGATCTAATTTATAACTTGTTGTGATGATGAAATAGATTGCCAAGATGATAAAGCATCATGTAATCGGTTTAAAACAAAAGCTGACGATGCCACCTCGTCGGAAGTTAGAGGATCAATTCCCAAGTGAGGAATAAAAGATGAATATGGAGAACAATCTGAAAACAAGTTTAATACAGAGTCAAAAGATGAAAAATATAACTATAAAGGCCGATTTTTATATATAATATAGTCAAGAAGATACAAGGCTCAAAAAAATAACACACCCTTTCTTTTTTTTTTTCACAAAAAGTTCATAAGAAACTCAAGCATTGGGACGCGGCACAAAATTGGGAGGAGAGAATGGAGATAACTGTGTGGGTGGAAGAGGTGGCAAAGGTAGAGGCATAAGAGGGACTAGTACAGGAGCTCCAGCCGCCATACGAGCGAAACAAGATTCGATTCGATGATTAGGACGCCCACAAAAACTACAGCCAAGACAATTAGTGACACGATTTGGTGGTGCAATATTCAAAGAAGAAAAAGGTAGGGCAGAAGCTTGATTTGAAGATGACTGGGAAAGACGAGGAGCCAAAGCAGGCTTGCGTTGACGAGCCATTTTGAGATGACGGACTTCGTCAACTGAAAGAGAAGGAAAGGAATGGTCGTCGAAATCGAAGGCAATCGCATAGCCTTCGTGGTCCGCCACAAAACTTCATACATTGACGAGTTGATATTTTACCTTCCTCAACAATTCATAATACGGCTTCAGGCACAAGAGGATGAAGAGCTGACAAACGAGTATGAAGTTCTCGAAAATAGTCCTTCGTTGAGCAAAGAAAGTCATACTGATGTTTGGTGGAGTCTCGTTTGAAAGATGGAGCAGAACGAGATGCCCGCTCGCGAACTTCCACTCTAAGAGCTTCAACCTGCTCGTTAACATTAGAATGACTAGATAGAGATGTTTGTAAAACTTGGATTTAGGCAGATTGAAGCTGGAGGGCTTGAAGGAGTTGGCTGGTGACATCTGAAGAGGAACTACTAGGAATAGTAGTATTAAGGCCGAAAGAAGGAAGAGCCGAAGACATGGTAGGCAAAGGACCCTGTGAAGAAGAAGGAACAGCTTGTGTAGTCGAAGGAAAAGATGGAAAAAATGCGGAGCCTGGAGGAGGTGGAAAAGATGGATTAGGTCGCGCAGAAATGTTCTCAGGAGGAAAAGAGTCAGAGGTACGAGGCCTCCTTGCCGGTGGTGGGGGGGATTCACGTGCAACTTTTCTTCCGCTTGCGAATCGCAGCGCGAGTACTAGCAGATGGGGGCTATAATTAGGGTAAAAAGGAGAAATAACATCATTAGGATGGGCAACGGTATTTGAGCGGGTTGTATCAACATAGACCTGCCAAGGAAATATGGGTTTAGATCACGGAATCGATGTAGCAACCAGGAATTGCCAGGTCTCCAGCCAGGCGCATACTGAGCGCAGCAGAAAAAATCTTCCAGGGCAATAGCAAATGTCTGGGAATGGATTGCAGTTTGATCGCGGGCCCACCACGGAGCATAGCGCAGCTAGGTAGCGTATCATCTTGGGGTGATGGAGGTCGTGGGTTAGTGCGTCAAATAGATCGCCAATGCGGAACGAAACTCTTCTAGGGATATGTAAGGAGTAAAACTATTGGGCATGTTCGTAAGAGCGAGAAAAATCATCCAAGAAAGGGAGACCTTGGGAAGCATGGGAGACATAAGAATGGATCCATAAAGAAAGGGAAGACCAACTAATACCACCTTGGAAAACTGCGCGAAGACTAAAAATCCAATTAGATAAAAGAAAAAACACATTGTAACTTTGATTCTGTAGCAACTATTTGACGAAGCGAAACAGCTAAGAAGCTATAGAGCCAGCTAGGCTTATCAGACTTGAAAGACAAAGTTATTAAAGAACAATTCTGTAGAAATCTGACCCAGCCGAATAGAGCAGTGAGTCTAATCTAATGTTTAATCTAATGAGGCTCAAAAGGACAACAAGGCTGATTTCTGGTAACGGCAGACCCTTTTTGGCATCAAATGGAAACTTGGGACAGAACAAATGGCAAAAATTGGATGTGCAAAAAGGTCTGAGCTATGGCAGGAAGGAAATGCATTAAAAAACAGGGAAAGCATGCAAGTCTGACATTCTGGCAAGATTAACATTCTGGCAAATGAAATTGTATGACGTATTCTTTATTTTTGCAATTTTTTTGCAGCTAAATAATATCAAAAATTTTGTTTTAGCATTTCAACAACACTCACCTCATATGCAATAGTTTTTTGTTATAAAAGATAATTGTTTAGCTTAGATCCACTTTAAAAGTTCCCTCCTCAAACGAGACAAACTATGAACAGTCAAAAGTATAATCTTAAGCCTACATGCACATCTAAACCCACACCTAGATGAACAATACAAATGAAAGAAAAAACAAAACTAGAAACAAAATAAGAAGCAAAAACTAGAAACGAAGCTAGAAAGTAAGAAGATAAAACTAGAAACAAAAAAGAAGAAGGAAAGGAACGCTCAAAGAGAAGGACGATGGGAAAGAACTGGAAAGATAATGACAATATATGGAGACAAAGGAAAAAATCTGTTAAAAATAGGCCAATGGTATGCCGTCTTCCCAAGAATGATGGGTTCTATGGTGGCATAGAACCATTGCATTCCAGCCTTTTTGGTTATTACAAACACAAATATGTGTTTCTTAAGATTCATGTTTTGCCATTGATGATCATGAAAAGATTTTCGGTTAAAGGGAAGCTATAACGTCAAATAATATGGTTTGACTAAGAGGGCATAACATCATAAGCAAAGAGGGCTTTTGAATTAAGATTTATGGTTCTCAAGATCTGGTTGCCATGCTCATACGGTACTTTCTTGCCACATCATTGGAGCTATAAGACAGTACGAAAATGGGAGCTACGGTCAAAGTCCCTGGTTATGCTCCTGCACAAGTTGTTGCAGTGGTTAGGATAGCTAATGCGACTTCCAAATACCAGGTTCTTTAGGGTATGGTCACATGAAGATATCAACATCGATTCTTTCATGTCGACATGAGCATCTAAATCTGCACAGGGTCGCATGAAGATGTCAACTGCACCGGAGCTCCTGAACCGTTCTTCTTCATGCTAAGAACTCCATTCTGCCAAGTGTTCTCAGATTTACCACGTGTTCAGATCCAAAAGATTCATGTTGACATGAATCCTTTCAACCGACAGAAAACTGCATGTGACCCTTCTATTTTAGGTTTTTGACATCTACTGATCGATGTCGGCGTCTTCATGTGACCTCGCCCTTATTGTTTTTAGAGCACCATACATTACAATGAATGAATTTTCTAAACATATATAAAGCAGTTGGGTTTTTTGTTTGAACTTAATATTTTTTCGCCAAGAAAATCTATGAAGGAGACACGTGTAAAACTTCCTTAAAAAAATAACCAAAAAACAGAGAAATAGCGCCATTAATAGTCTATCCGATATAGGCTTCACTTGCTGCAGCCATAATCATTGCAGCCATCGAATTTGATCTGCCGAGCAGCTATGTCGTAAGCTATGGCGGCTTCTGTCGCTGTGGCAAAAGATCCAAGCCATAACCGAGCTTTTTGCCGGCTAGTTTCTAGTTTATGGCCCCCTTGTCCCGGTAAACATGACAGGCTGCCGCAAGTTTGGGTTGATTGTTTTTTTTGGGTTGATTGGGGTTGATTGGTGGTTGATTAGTTGATCCGTAATAACTGTATTTTTTGTCTTCTTTCGGCTGTTTGTCACTGTGTTTTTTTGTCTTCTTTAGGCTGTTTGTCTTATTCACCGCGGCACTGGTCCCGCTTCACCGGACGGGAAGGGGGGCGCAAACTAGAAGTCACCCCCCTTTGCCTTGGATCCCTAATCTCTACGGCCCATTTGCCTGATGGGCTTAAAACCTTACTCCCTCGAAAATGCCTTAAATTGGCCATGTTCGCTCCCCTTCGTCATTTGTCGGAATGAGACAAAGATTCTTCCTTACATTTAACAGAGCATTGGTCTTTCAAAGTTTTTGCTTCCTGGGCGTCAAATTGATCCTGCAGAGACTTTGCTTCTTGACAAATGGCCAGATTTTTGCCCCAGACCGACCTCTCGCCGGATTGAACCAAACAATAATTATCTCCAAAAGGGGCAAAAGCGGGGAATTCAAATTTGGATTGGGAGTGACTAAATCAACCTTGAACACCTCGCAGAGGGCCGGATTCTCAACTATTTCGATCTTGGGCTTCTTCAAAGCGTGCTTCTCTTCCTTATTATCCAATGAGATTTCTCCCAAGCCTCCCATTCTTCCGAACACGTTCGAGCGAGAGGAAGCTCAAGGGTTTTTTCTCGCATAAGAATGATTGCCAGAAAAATACTGCAGACAAAATAGAAGGAAATTTTTGACCGTGTATTTAGGGGAGCTCGCCCACGAGTTTTTTTTTTTTTGGCGCCCGGTGGGGCGCTGTATGATTTGCCCGTATGATGTGGATCTTCCACGCTGAAGTTTGAATCCAAAGACCGAAGCTTAAATCCAAAAGGGTGCTTTGGAGCCGATTTGGAGAAACCCGAACATTTTTCGATAAAAGATGGACGCCCATATCGGTAGTTGCCATTTTGTGCTCTACTTAGGTTTAACTTTTTTCTATATACGCTAAAGATTCAAGATCCACAGAAAGCGATTGACACCATATAAGGCAAAAACCGGCGCATTACTATGGTCTTGCAGTTCAAAATCGGTTTTTATGGCCTATCTTGGATGTAAAGCTCGCCATTTGCTTCCGAGACGGTTCTGTTTGAATTTACTTCTTAGACTAGGTGGATCGACATTGTTATGGGCCAAGGCCATTTGCTTCCGAGATGGTTCGTTTGAATTTACATGTTAGTCTAGGTAGATCAATTCTTTGTTATGGGCCAAAGTGCGACCGATTTTTTGATGCGTCTTCTTCCAAAAGTGGTGCATCTCGCCTCCCGCTTTATCCCAAACTTGTGGCATTCAAGAACTTTTTCCATGAGCTTATAGAACGTTTTTGACAGATACATTTGAGACATTGTGAAGGTTTTTGCACGAACCCAATTTGGGTCTTTCTTTGCCCGTGGATGGTCCACCATAATTCGGGATCTTTTGTCGGTTGCCAAATTTCGTGGGAAATCAATCTCTTAATATTTTCAGGTGAGCCTTTCGGGTGTTATAGTCCGGCACAACTCTAGCATCTTTATGTGTCTTTGGTTTCATTTTTTGTTCTTAATGGCCCACGATGTCATCCTAATTCAAAGCAAGTATAAATGCACGTGTTTTGGGCTCCATGGCGTAAGGTAAAGCCCTTGATTTATACATTACAGAGGCAAAATGGTGGCATATTTTTGTGTTTTATCTCTTGCTTCCGAGCCTATTGTGTTAGTTCATATTTTCCATTTTAATATTGTAGGTATTGTGTGTGCATGCAGACGCTTCAAGCATTCTGCAGTATGTAAGAATGTTTGTGTTCAGGGAATCTCATCCATTTCCTGTTTGTTCTGGAATTTCTTGCATTTCATGATGTAGAAACCTCAGTTATACATGTTGCATTGAAAGAATTTAGAGCACGGAAAATGGTATAGGAGCTAATACAATCTATCCATTTGATTAGGTGCTAATACAATCTATGTATTTGATTTATCGAAATACTTTGTCCGTGGTTGTCATGATCAAAATATGCTGGGTTCCCAGTAGGCAGCCGTCTTTAACAACTAGAAGTTTTCACGGGAAGCCTTAATCAAAGGCCTGGAGAGCACTGAAATTTTAAAGATCTAAACGAGTTTCAAATACTAAATCCAAAATTCAATTGTGGGGAAGCTCCAGCTTTGATGTGCGGGCACCGAACACAAGGCAACAAAATGCAGTTCAAATTCTGCATGTTCTAGCATGTATAGACGAGTTGGGGAAGAGAAACGTTCGCGGCGGCCGCTAGGCTGCCGCGATAAGTTTCTTGTAGATCTAAGCATGATACAACTGTGCCAAGGGAACGCCACATGTTACGCGGCATGCGGTGTTCCCTCCCCCTGCGGTACAATTTTTTGAATCGCACATTTTTTTTGAATCGCACATGCTTCCTTCCCATTTCTTTTCTGCAACCAAGTCTTCCTCCCGACGTTATCAGATTCCAAATCGACATCCCTTTTGCCGTCATTCTTCATATCAGCTTCTCCAACTCGGCATCATAAGCTGCAACTGGTAATTTGTTGTGTCAGCGTTGTCATGGAAAGTTTCTGTTGAAAGAAATATCGGCTGTTCCACTGGGTTTTCTGACCTTTTCTCTGCCCCATTTCATATATCAGTTCCTTCCATTTTGCAAATGCTTGGTTGGATGAATTAACTAGATCGATTTGGATGGATTCTGATGTGTAGAGTGCCATTCTAATCCTCCATGTTTTGCACAATCGATAGATGCTCGAGGTCCCCTTCTCTGTGCATTTTTGGTGCTTCAAACAATTGTTCTGATTGCATTTTGGGCGGATGGACTGTGAGGTTAGCCACATAATGCATAGAGGTAACCACCTTTGGCATCACTGCTCTTTGACTGGTTTTTATCTATGGTTTAGCAGTTTGAAGGGACAAGAACCAACTATGGCGGATGCTGAGATGTCGACCAACAGGTAACCCTATGGTTTAGGGCAAAATGGGTTTGATTTTTGTATTGAAAGGTTTTCCTTTAATTCGTCTTCCTTGAAAGTTAAGGTGTTAGCTCTACTTTCTTTCTGCAATTCCAATTCGCTTATTTCATCTTTGTTCTCTGGTTTTCTCATTACTCTCATTTTCATCTAAGACAAACATTACAGATCTTTGCTCATTTCATAATGGTTTGGATTCTTTTTCATGTTTTGAAATGTCGTCATTCTTCAGAATCAATATGTTGTACAAATTTCTCATGTAAAGATGTATTTTATCATGGATTCATGAATTTACATGTGCATGTAATGTTTTTATAAAAGATATTTGCTGTACGATTCACCCATCTTCAACCGCTAAGTTCTTACCAGATCTGTTGTTGATTCCCAGTTTACTAAGTTGCAGTGCTTTCTGTTATATCTTTTAGTGTTCCCATGGTTTCTAATAGCTCTATTCTAACAGGTAGCCCATAGATCACGATGCTTTTCCATCTTCAGATTGTAAAATCCAACCCCAGAGCCTGCTAAAGTTTGCCTGTAGTGCTATTTCACACTTCAAATTGCTTTTGCAAAACACTATTTTCTGTCTTATTACCATTTTATATTGCTTACGAAAGGACTTCACTCCATGAATTGCAACATAGAAAGGCTTTATAACTATGGCAAAATGTTGTGATGTGTATTGGTAGGATCACATCTAGAACTTGCTTGAGGAACAAAACAGTGAATCGATATTCAAGACATGGCAGTTTTGTTTGATTTTTCGTTTTGACTGTTGCATTTTTTGTGGGACCTTGGTTGCATCAACATTCTTGCATGTGCATAACTCTTGCATTCATGGGAGCGTTTATCATTGCAATTCCTGATCATTGCATTTAGCTCAAAAATGCTATCCAAAATTTCATTATCCATTATAATGTCTTCGTTTTTGTGCTCTTTTGTTTTTTATTGAAGAAGAAAGGACACTTGGCATTGCTTCTAATGCTCTTTGCTTTGTTTTTATAGGATATGGATGTAACGTAGACTGGTGACTCCTCAGCATTACATATTTTCATGATATAGTAGAAGACGATATATGTTGGAGAGACAAAATCTCTCTCCTGGGAATTTGGATGCCAAATGTTGGATGATTATGATCATACTTGATACTTGGAACCTTACGTATCATTGATTTACCACGTGGTATGCTGTGAGATCATGCAAGTATGTCATGAATTTAGTTGTTAGCAGTTTCTCAGGCAAGTTTAACAGATTGAATTGCCTATCACATTTCTTTTTGGTTTAGCTATTTACAAGTTTTCTTCAGTTGCATGCATGCAAAGTAGTTTCTATCTCGAGGGAGGGTGAAATTATTTTAAGGACTACAGGTCGTCTTGCGCCATTCTTTGAAAAATCAGACATGTACAAGATCGCAAGTGGAGAGCAAAAATTGCATGCAAGGCAGTTTCTATCTCAGGGGAGGGTAAAATCATTCTAAGGACTACGGGTCATCTTGAGCCATTCTTTGAAAAATCAGACATGTACAAGATTGCAGGTGGAGAGCAATAAAATCAGCCTTACTACATCAATAAGTATTAGCAATGTTTTTTCATTCTATGCGCTTATGCTGGTGAGCAAAATTTAGGGTCTATTTAAATGATTCACTTCCATATTTATTTTACTCTGTTTTAGTACAACTATAACACTATCTTTTTTTATATAATCCATCTTGGATATAACAGGTAAAATGTGGAGATGTGAGTCTTGAGAAGCAGCTAATTCATCGTATGGTAGCCCATTTATATATTGATGAACATGAACAATTATTCCAGGTTGAAGCAAAACTTGCTTGCTTATCTTGCTACAATAACTTTCAAGTTCGAGTTTTTAGTGAGTCATGTTATGCTATTTTTCTCATTTTGAATTCTAATTTGTAGTACTTTCTTTACGCTTCATTTTCATTTGAAAATGTTCTTCATTTGGATGTCTTTGGCCATTTACACTGAGAGTAGATTGTGAAATGTTGTCATCATTTGTTGTTGGCTTTTTTTTCCAGGGTTGAATGTCTTACATTATACATGGAGTTGCAAATTTCCTGGAGTGTTATCATATATTTGGAATAGAAGGTATTGCAATGTTGAATTTGTTCAATTTCGTATGCAAGTATGTCTAAAGACATTGCTACACGTGTGTAAAGTTAGGAATAATCTGCTATTGTCTGCTGTAGGTCACTGACCTTGGGCCGCAAATAATTTGTGATGTTCATATGTGAGCTCTGTATTACCAATAATAGTCTGCTTATAGCATCAACAATTGGGATGATTTTAAGTCTAGCCCATCTTCCCAGCTAGAATTGTATGTTCCTTCTATTATTTGCACCCTGAAGGATGTATATTAGCTTTACCATAACAGATTACTAGACAGTACTTGGATAGCATTATACAAATCATCAACGGCCAAACCAGTTGGTATCTTTATACAGTTGTGTATGTGGCAATTCAAAATGCAAGAATTGTAGAAATATGGATGACGAAAAAATAATCAACCTTCCTTCCCAAATTCCTTTGTAAATCTTTCGTGAATTTTCAAGTCATTATTTGAAGCAGTTGTTCTTTGCCTTGCATTAGAGGAAATATGAGATCACATTTTGTCCCATTAAGGGATGCTTAAAATGCCACGTCAGCTTTTTAAACTGTCCAATAAGAGAAGAGTTCCAGTGCATCTCATTCCAGTATTATGTGGCAGCCTGTAATTAATGCAGTTGCAACTAACTTCCGTAGTATCATTTTTTCATTATAACTTTTGATCCAGAACTCCGATTCAAACACTTTTTGTAGCAATGGGTTCGTCTTCTCAAAATGTATCTAATCCGATCGATCCGAGACATCGGATCGCCATTCTAGAATGGGACGAGCATGCATGTTTTGCATGCATGCGGGCGGCGCATGCCCGTTCTGGTTGGGAGTTCGCTATTTTAGGCGCATTTCTGCTTCGACTTCTCATCGGCGCTTCCTCTTCTCTCTCAGCAGTACCTTATTCTCTTTGAATTGTTTCCAGGCAGGGGAGGGGCTTCTTCCTGCCTGGTTTGGCCAATTTGGCGTTTCTTTCATGCTGTCCGTTCTCGGCCTTTAGCCTTCATCCTGTGACCTTCGTCCTCGATCCTAGTTTGTTAAGGAAGTCCTTTGGTATTCGGGCGGTTTGTTGGTTTCATGCGAGTCCCATTCTAGAATCCGATCGATCCGAGACATCGGATCGCCATTCTAGAATGGGACGAGCATGCATGTTTTGCATGCATGCGGGCGGCGCATGCCCGTTCTGGTTGGGAGTTCGCTATTTTAGGCGCATTTCTGCTTCGACTTCTCATCGGCGCTTCCTCTTCTCTCTCAGCAGTACCTTATTCTCTTTGAACCCACCCTCCCCCCCTTCTTTGTTATTGTATTTTTTATCGCGCGGCACATCGCAGAATCAGCCCCTCCACTCTGGGAGGTTTGGTTTGTCTTGTTGTTTTGTTGGTGATGTGCAGGTACAGGTTAGCGAGCGGCATCTGTTTCGACTTTTCCATTCGTGGGTTTTGGGAGCGATTTTTATGCCTTACGTTTGTCCAAGCCCCTTGCCCAAGGCTTATCACTAGGGTTTTTCCTCGAAAACCCGAAAGGGCGGGGTTTTTTAATCCCGGTGATAAGCTTTCGGCAGGTACACTAGCCCAGTCTCTATTAGCATTGTATTTTGTTGGGGTCCAAATGATATAATTGGATTTTCCCTTTATTTTTTATGGGTAGTTCGCATGTGTGCGGCTACCCACTATCCACCATTGTAGAAAATCTGCTGAGATGAATGAGAAGCAAGTCAGGCGGTTTGTTGGTTTCATGCGAGTCCCATTCTAGAATGATAACCCATTCATATACCTTTCTTGATATAAATGTACAAGAAATAAGTAAAAAATCATATTTTTTTAAGGTTAACGCATATGACCATATTGAAATACATCATAACCATATATCATTAGAAAGATCTTTTCATTTCGCATCAAATGCAACAAACGCCGCAGCATTTTGACGAGTGGATCAAAAGTTATGGGGGAAAAACAAAAGCAATGAAGTTGTTGGTGCTGCATTAATTGCAGTTTATAGAGGGTAGCCATTCTATTGGAGGATTCTTATGGGGATGAAATGAGATCTCAAATTGCCTCTAATGAAAAGACCTTATCAAAGTCTGACTTTGTATTCGGTGATGGCAAAATCTGTATAATGGCAAGAACCATCAATGTGTCTAAGTTAGATATTGGGGTACAAAAGCACCCGTCCGGACGCGCTGCTTTTCGTGCTTGGTCCGCTGTGCTTGGAGGTGCTTGGAGAGCGGGAACGCGATGATCCGTTTTTAGCAAATTGCTTCCGGATCGATGACATGGCTACCCGCAAAATCAAATTCGGTACAGAATCAATTTGGCGGGGTTGTTGTGAGATGGCATGGAGAGTGAATAGATTTGGCAATGGCGGGAAGCATGATCCGGTGTTGTACCCCTGAACAGAATTTTCTTTGTGCAGCACAGTTTCTCTGTACAACACAATTCTCTGCACAACACGATTCTAAATGGATCAATCAAAGATCGATTTAGATGAAGAAAAGCGACTTCAAATTTTCCGGGAAATTCAAGCCGAGAGAAGAAGGCAATCTAGACAGAGGAAAAGAGATAGGGAGAGGGAGAAAGAAAATATCCAGCCTCAAGTTGACAGTGGCTTGAGTGCGAGAAGGCTTCAAGAATTGTCCAAGAATTTGGACGATTATTTCAATAATATCACAAAGCATTTGAAAGAAGGGGATAAGGCACTGGTGGTGCACAGATTTGTGAAGAGAGTGAAGAAGAAATTGACACTGGAGGTGGATTTTGTTGATCATGATCAAAGCAAGGTCATGAAGAATGTAATTAGAAATGTTCAAGAGACACTCAATCAGCAAAAGAAACTAAGGAAGACAGATATAATGCAAGCAAGAAAGTCCACATTGCAAATGGTATCTTCAACAGCAAACAAAACCAACCAGTCTGCAGTTGCACGCCTCCTTCATGTATCAAGAAAATCTGTTGTTGCAGCAACCAGAAGAAGAGTAATGGCAGAACAAGAATGTGGTCCGTGGTCAATGTTTTCAAGGAAAAAGAGATCAGATGCAATAACTGATGAGGTTAAGAATTCTGTTTACAAGTTCTGGACAGAAAACACAAGGGTCTCACCATACAGGAAGCATGTGAGAAAGTTTGTTACAAAAGATGGTGAAAAAATTGATCATCCAATACAACTGCTTGAAATTTCTCAGGTAATTATTATGCTTTATATGTTTTACCGCTTTTGTTCTGCTTTACTATATTGTTGCTTTTAATTTTTTTTGGAACTCTGTATTTCTGCTTTGTTTATAGTTGCAATTTTACATGGCATTCAAAAAGGAATTCAATGAAATGAAGATTTCACAAACAAGACATTTTTGAAATTTTGAAGCCATCTTTTGTGAGGCGTTTAAAAGAAAGAGAGAGTCGTTTCTCGCCAATATCACATGCACTTTGAGTATGTGATGCAAGCACTCAACAAAATCAGAACAGATCCAAATGGGGTGCACAAAGAATGCAATTGTAATTGTGCTGTTTGTGGTGATGGTAACTTCTGTAGTGCCAAGAACCATGTTTATAAATCCACTAGTGATTTTTGGAGGCAAATGGTCTGCCCTAAAGAAGAAGATGAAGAATGGCACAAACATCAATGTCTGCAGTTGGCATGCAAAGATTGTGGGCTGAAAAGGTACTCTTAAGTTTGTCTCTTCAATGTTATGATGTTTAAAGATATTACTGCTCAGTAACTTTAATTGTGGTGTTATAAACAGGTTTGCTTTTTGTCCTAAGGAGAAGATTGAAACTGATTACAAGGTGGAGTGGAAACAGTTTGAAAAGGTATTCTGTTTGGCTTAATTAAATTGTGCTCGTTTAACATTCTTTTTAAACAAACTGCAAACTGACAGAAATGTTCATGGTCTGAAATCAGCAAGAAGTTGGATACATGAAGGAGACTACCAAGAAAAAAATGGGAGGGAGGAAACCAGCCAAAGTAACAAGACTTGCATACAAGAACGAGAGTCTGCCCGAGTTCATGAAGCATGCCAACAAGACAATGGTACAATTTGTCACACACAATTATGTGGCATTTGGCGGCAGCAAAGCAATTCGGGGACGTGTTTGGGTACCTTTCACGAAGATGTCCAATTGTCTCTGAATTGACTTTGCTGAAAATTACAGTTTTAAAATTCAGAGGGAGGCACAATCTTGCCACTGGCACACGGACCAGGCCTCAATTCTGGTTCATATCACATATAGACATGCAACCCAAGCTGAGATAGAGGAGATGGAAGTTAAAGAGGCAGAGCAAAGAGAAGCAGAGCGGGATAAGCTGAAAAGAAAGAAGAAGACAAGTCAGGAGATCATCAGCACCAATCAGAGGAGAATTATAAAGGAAGTGCAATTTTATATTTCAGATGACAGGGAGCATAGCCCTGAGTTTGTACAACATTGCTTGAAAGTACATGCTGACTGGCTTAGAGCACAGAACATTGAGTACAAGAAACATATTTTTTGGAGTGATGGTTGCACATCCCAGTTTAAAGGAGCAAGGCCTTTCTGGTATTTAGGAAGGAACTATGTGTGTAGTGAAGGAATTGAGTATGAGTGGAATTTCTTTGCCAGTTCTCATGGCAAAGGAGAACATGATGGACAAGGTGCAATATTGAAAAGGGTTTTGGCAAGAGAGCAATTGAAGTATGATTCCTGGAAATTGGAGCGTGCCAAAGACATTGTCGATTTCATGAACTGGTACATGATGAACAATCCACCAGACCCTCATATAAGAAGGTAAATTCTTGTTTTTTCTTATATTTTTCTTAGATTTGAAGTTGCATGAATCTGTTTTATATTGCAGGTTCTTTTGGCATATTGATCCCCAAAGTGTAGACAAATCTGAAAGGAAGGAGTGGAAAATACTATGTGGGAGCTCTAAACTTCATTGCATCAGACCATGTGACAAAAAGAACCCTGCAAAAGTTGTTTACAGGTGCCTCTCTTGCTATTGTTCCTATTGCTTTCATGGTAAAAGGGATTCTTGCATCTAACAAAGCACGTTTGGGAGCATGGCTCACAGCAGAACTGAAACCAAAGGTTGCTGAAGAAACATCCACAGCAATTAGTCAGGAGGAAGAAGAAGAAGATGAAGAAGAAGAAGATGAAGAAGTAGATTACCTTAGTTCTCTTCTAGAAGTTGGAGATAACTTTGCTGTAAATCCACATCCAAAAGATGAAGAGGGAGTTGACTTTTATGTTCTTAGGTGTACAGAGACTAAACACACATTGTTAGATGCATATGAAGATGCTTGGGGTAATCGTGATTTGGTGTAGGAGAAGTTATAGTTCTGGCCATTACTACAAGCAAACGATGCACTCCAATTTGAGTTGCTATTGGACAAGCCGGTTGCTAGTTTGTATAGCCACCTTGTCGCAATGTGTGAAGTTTGATATGGAGAATCTTGGTAACAACATTTTCAAGATGAGTGAAGAGACATGCCAAAAAGTTATGGCATCCCTTCCAAAGAGAGTGCTAATTCGCCGCCTGCTTTTTTCTCGCTTTTGCTTCAAGAAGCGTGGTTGAGTTTTTTAGATGTACACCGGCTCTTTCCCCGCCATATTCTTTCTTATATTCTTTATAATTGTTATCAATGAAAACTAACAAATTCTTTGCTGCACAAATGTTCCTTGTCCTCCAAATTTTAAAAAGAAAAGCTCGGATGGGTCGCTTTTCATACTTATGCTTTGTCTGCTTACATGCTTTATGTTTTCAGTTAACTATTACAGACTTGATGAACTTCTGGAAAACAGACTTGATGGACATGGAAAACAGATTGAAAGTTTACAAGTGTACACAAGTGTAGGTAAATGCCTGAAACATTGGATTTACATTAATATCTGTTTCTGTTACAAAAGTGTACAGCTATGTACTCATATCCAGTATTCACAAAAAAATAGCTGTTATAACTTAAGTTACATCTTAAGTTACATGAAGTTCTTAAAGTTCAGTATCTTCAATGTTCTCAAAGTCAGCATCTTCAATGTGGGTCTGATCTTGTGTTATTTCTTCTCTTGCAGTTTCCTCCTGTTTATCGGTATCTTCAATGTTGGTCTGATCAGTAGCTTCAATGTTGGTCTGATCAGTAGCTTCAATGTGTTCAGTATCAGTATGGAGAATCTGTGTTGTGTCTTCTTTTGCAGGTTCATCCAATTTTTCAACACCAACAATATCTTTCACCAATTGCATGCTTCCCTCAATTGCTACTCTCCATCTTGCAAGTTCTTTCAAGTGGTCAACAGTAAGATTGAGTATGTTGATGTCTACTTCCTTGACCACATCAACATGAAGTCTTTGGTGCAACCACTTTGAGGATTCTTTGAATGAAGCCAAGTGTGCAAACATGCTTTTATGTAGTTGAATACCTTATCATTTTCTTCATTGTCAAAGCTCTCAACTATTAAAACATGTGTCCGGTGGGGGCCAAAAAGTCTTGTACAAAGAGTCATCCACAAGCACAACATCCCCGTACATCATTAAAAGTCGTGTAAACTTTGACAATTGGCGCCATAAATACTGGTTTGGTTGCATTGCCCGGAAACATAAAAGGCATTGCCTCACACTCATTCGACCCCATATGAATTTGAATTTAGCAATGTAGTGTCTTTGCGAGATCATCTTGTTAAGGATTTGTATGATGTTGTGCTTCATCATGCTAGACCAAATCCCAACTTCAAATCTTTCAAAACTCCAATCCAAGAACTCTTGTAAAAAGGTCGCAAATAACCACTTTCCCCGGGCATTGTAATGCTTCTTGAGCCCCGGTGGAATCTTTAATCTTGCTCCTTTTTGGAAGGTGTTGACCAAAACTCCATTAATGTCTAAGATGACAAGTTTTTTTTCTTTTCTAAATCCTCTCGCAACATTCATAAGAAAAGAATCTTAAACATCAACATGACAACAATTAAAGAATTACGTAAATTACAATATTAAAAAAGTAAAAATGTAATTAAAGAAAACAAAGTGATTAATTAAAGAAAACCAAATTACATTCAAACAATGTTCTCAAACAACATAAAACAAGTAAAACAAGATTTCACATACACCACAATATGTTATGTTTCAAACTAACTCAATGACTTGATATAATTGAGAAACGTAACCTCGAACTACCATTTAACATTTTCAAAATAATATCAACTTGATCACCTATTTGCTTTGGTGCTTGAGGTGGCAGCTTCTTTGAGGGTCTCCCAATCTTCTTTTTTGTTCTTTGTTGTTGCTACCTCCATTTCAACCGCTGCCTCACCCTTATCCTTACCTTTCTCAACAAAGATCTTCAAAGAATCGCAAAGAAGAACATCATCTTCATTTGCTTGTTCTTCATCATCGCTTACGTGAACATCTACATGCGCAGTAGAAGAACTTTTTCCCCGCAGCTTGCACTCCTCAACCTGGTCTTTATGCCAACCGCGGGAACCTTTTGCAATGTGTTCTTCATAATATTCTTCTCGAATCGCTCTCAACAACACGTGAACGTTTTATCCTTTTTTTTGCTGGCCCCTTACTAAGCTGAATTACAGAACTTTGCTGCTTAGAACACAAATCAATTTAAATGAGATTAAGTTAGTTAAAACACAAATAAGAAATATCAAAGTCTTACCTTCTGCAAAGCTTCTACAGCTTTCCTTACTGGACTTGGTGACACTTGAGCTGATGCAGTAGATACAACATTTTTTGGTGACTCAGAAGCAGGTGAAGCAACAGGTGCCACAGGTGCTTTATTAAATAATAAAGCAGGTGAAGCCACAGGTGAAGCCACAGGTGTAACAAGACTGGAAAACTTATCAGGTGAAGCAAATGCACTACTAGTGCCTACCTCAAATGCACTGCCTGCCTGAATCTGCAAGTCTTCTTCACCTGCAACCTCTAGACCAAGTTCCACAAAAACTTCCCTGGGAACTTCCTTCAAACACCTGAAGCATGTCTTCTTTTCATACAAAAGCATGCAGCATGCCAAATGATAGACATGTTCACATGGTAATGCCATACTCAATTTATATTTTGGATTGAAGACCAATCCACATGCAGCACATGCATCTTCCATGAAACCAGGCAACCTGCTTTTCATAGTTATGATAGACATTTTTGATATATCTGAGTCCATCAATTGTCTACCAGCTTCTAAATATTTCCTGCTTTCCTGTAATCTGAATTCCAGTGAAGTTTTTAATCTTTCCTTCTTTTCCTTCTCCTGTAATGCTTCAACACTAATATTTGGAAGGCAAGCCTCCAGTTTAGAGCAAAAATATATTTCACCACTTATTTTTGCCTTCAACTCTTCAATCTGCTTCAGGTCTCCATCATTCTTGTCTGCTTTGGCATTCAAAGCAGACAACTCATTCTCCATTCTTGCTATCTCGTTCCTTCCAAGCTCAATCATCCTCTCTTCCCTTGCTAAAGAGTTCTTATCTACCTCAACGGTACTAATTATTTTTACCAGATCAGTTGTACAGTTGTCTAAATCTGTTTCCAACTTACTAACCTCCTCTTCAATCAAAGAAATGTTGAAACTTAAATTGGAAACAGAAAACTCAGAAGACTGACCTACTTTCCCCTTAAATTCAAGTTGAGGTGTTGATCCAAAAGCTGCTGTGTGTGTACTTTGGCATGAAGGAACTGTAGTTTTGATCCTTTTAACATCTTCTTTTTTTTTTAACATCAATGTCATCCCTTTTTCTCCCCGGACCAAACATTAACTTGTTTCTTGTAAGCATCCCAATCAACCCTATGAGCCTCAGGGTTATGCTCTGCCCGACTACAGTTTTCCCATGCAAATGATAATGCTACTAGCTTCCTCAATTCATTATTCGGGACACCTCCATCTCCATATCGATCAAGCCATCCAATTTCGCTTCAAATAAGGGCTTAACAAAGTAGATTTTGATTTTGCCCGAAACCATTGGCTCGGACCAAACACTTTATTCCGGTCATCTCAGAGTAACATTTTCCGCCTGACCATTTCAGCTTTTGCTGTGGGATGATTCCTTCACCAGCCATGAGAAAAGAAGATACTTTAAAAAAAGAAGCAAGAAACAAAGAGGTCGGAGCAAGCTTTGAAGAGGATGATTCAATTTGTAAAATGCGGAATCGGCGCAATCGAGGAGCAAATTGGCCTGTATAATTCAATTAGTAACAATGGGCGAATAATTACACCTCGACAATCAAAATCATTGTTCGGGTGAAAAGGCTGAAATCGAAAAAAGGGCCCGGGGCACAGCTTAAGGTGCTTTCTCCGCTTCCGCTTCTCGCGCTTTTTTGTACCCCAATATTCTAGAATGGGACTCGCATGAAACCAACAAACCGCCCGAATACCAAAGGACTTCCTTAACAAACTAGGATCGAGGACTAAGGTCACGCGGGATGAAGGCTAAAGGCCGAAAAGGACAAAGATGAAAGAAACGCCAAATTAGCCAAACCAGCAGTGAAGAAGCCCCTCCCCCCGCCTCGAAACAATTCAAAGAGAATAAGGTACTGCTGAACTTAGACTTGCTTCTCATTCATCTCAGCAGATTTTCTACAATGGTGGATAGTGGGTAGCCGCACACATGCGAACTACCCATAAACAATAAAGGGAAAATCCAATTATATCATTTGGACCCCAACAAAATACAATGCTAATAGAGACGGGCTAGTGTACTCGCCGAAGCTTATCACCGGGATTAAAAACCCCGCCCTTCGGTTTTCGAGGAAAACCCTAGTGATAAGCCTTCGCAAGGGGCTTGGACAAACGGAAGGCATAAAAATCGCCCCCAAAACCCACCTAATGGAAAAGTCGAAACAGATGCCGCCGCTAACCCGCACCGCACATCACCAACAAAACAACAAGACAAAACAAACCTCCCAGAGTGGAGGGGGTTGATTACGCCGCGTGCCACGCGATAAAAATACAATAACAAAGAAGGGGGGGAGGGTGGGTTCAAAGAGAATAAGGTACTGCTGAGAGAGAAGAGGAAGCGCCGATGAGAAGTCGAAGCAGAAACACGCCTAAAATAGCGAACTCCCAACCAGAATGGGCATGCGCCGCCCGCATGCATGCAAAACATGCATGCTCGTCCCATTCTAGAATGGCGATCCGATGTCTCGGATCGATGGGATCTAACTTAGACCCCAATCTATAATTACAATCAACCAACCATACCTTTGAAGCCTGTCCTGATGCAACAAGTTATTGCATCTTGAACTGCACTTGGAGTTTGAGGACCTCATGCAACCCACATTTCACCTTCGTTGGTATTGACCTTTTTGAAGTGCATTGCTAGAAAAGCACATCTTTGACTCGCAGCAATCATGAGATGAGACAACAATCATCATCTTCACGATTATCAAAGACTAGGCAACAAGACGGGAGGCATGAAAATCTTACTTGAACTGGCTTTCCTAAGGGTTTCTTGCACATTAGCATATGCTCCAAAAAGCTTTATGTGGTGAACCATATGCATGCTTTTGCTTAAAAGTTATTCAGGTTATGCAAGACAGTTTTGAATTACACGCTGCATGCTGCATGACTTCACAAGGCACTTCCATTGAACTTGCTGCAGAAGCATTACATTGTTTGATGTGACGCTCCCTGAATATATACGACCCCCGGCCGTATACATACGGGGACTTTCCCCTCCCATGGCGACCATCGCGCCAGGAGCAGGGCCCTCCATCAACCCGGGCCGTCTACGTAGAGACGCTCAGGTGAAGGACACGGAGGGGTCATTCGGCCCACGCCTTCGATGGGCGCCTACGTCGCGGAAGCATGAATACAAGGGTTAGCACACAGCATAAATCACATATAAATAACCACCTCGAAGGGTGGCACATCCATCCAAATACCAACGGCAAGAATATGCATCTAAGACTAAGAAAACACCCAAAACCCAGGTTCTACCCCGGCTCAGACTCTAGTGGGGGAGCGACTGACTGCTGGGTCTCAAGAGATCGGCAGACCGAATCTTGGCATGGCGTTGGCTGGCATAGAACATCGGCTAGGGTTGTCACTCCATCCGCCCCTCCTGTGCACACTTTGCAGATAGGTCGAGTCACGCTATGGCTTCGCTATAGCCTTCCGGAGACGTAACCCTTTGAGTCTACTCCAAGTTCATGACACCTGGTCCGATGAGGCAGGTCGGGGAGGCGTCCCCTTCCAGGATCACAGTGGTGTCGTGGGTGAGCTCGAGAATACGTGCCGCATCAGCGACCCCCGCATCCGTACCCGACTTACTCACCCTAATTCTACTCAAAGTGCATGGTGCCCCATACGGGTCACACCACTACACCCAGGGAGTGTCAGACCCATACCCGGCCCTCCACGTGACCGGCTATCAGGCCTAGCCCACTGTAGGAGTCTCAGGAGCCTTTTATGCTCGTGCAAGACCCCACCCCCTACTTCACCACTACGTCCCTTGTCTGGTGCTAAGCCAGATCATAGCGTCTATGACCCGGTGGGCTCTTGTGCACAGGCCGAAACTAGTAGGGCATTTAAGGAAGTACTAGGAGCATTCTACACTTGAGCTCAGAGGCCTCTACCCCCCTTTTAATCCCCTGTTTACTGGAAATTACTGAACTAACTCATAGAGACATCGACCATTCCATAACAGAGCATCATTCATAATTGAACAATATTCCTAGTTACCAAAGAAGGGTTAATCTGAACCAAAGCTAGTCAGACAAGAACACCAAAGTATTATTCTACAAATTGCAAATTAAACTACCACTGACCAGTGTTTCGGCTAGAGCCGTTGTCAAGGGGTGCCTCCATAGTGCTGTACTGGGGTGGCAGCAACGGTTAAAGGGTGTCTGGGCGATTGGGCGAGGTTCAGCAGCTGGGCCCTGAGCGCTTAGCTGCTTCCTGGTGCTGGTTGGGTCGAAATTGGGGTGAGATGGGGGTGGCGCTGTCACTTGGTGGCTTGGTTTAGAAACCCCCATGCTAGCCACCCAGGTTATGCCAAATGGCGCCTTCCCACCATTAGGTGTCTTAATAGCAAGTATTTAGGTAATTACTAGTAACAGTGCCCAGCGTTGCTGGGCAAAAGTTGGAAGCATGTAAATGTTTTGGCCGCAATGAGAAAAGAGTGTAGTAATAATGATGCCTAGCGTTGTTAGGCAATTGTTCATTTTTTTGTAGATCTGGCTTCTTTGCTTTTGATTATGTGCATTCATCATCCTAAAACTGTTGGGATGGTAGAAGAGGTAGGCATTGTAAGTTTCTTGTAAGCCTTTACGTAAAGCATTGTGATGTGTGTTAAGATACATAGCTAAGCATCCATAGGAACTTTGGATGGATCAGACGCGGCTAGCATTTGAAGCCTTAAGAATTTTCTTCTACAAAGGTACTACATGAATGCGGTTTATATAGAGAACGCAAAGCTACTATAGAGTGAAACAAAGATGTAGCCGCTTGATTCTCATGTGAGTTGGATAGTCAATTGTAACAAAGCTTCACATCATAGATTGTATAGTTAGGTGCCCAACATTGCTGGGATCATGTGGGGTACTTGCAGATGTTGAGACCATGTAAATGTTGATGGGCATTCCATTTTATACTATTTGTTTTGGGGTGGGAGGGGGCATCATTGTGGGTTTGGAGGGAGCACCATTGTTGTTCATATGATGTTGTGGCTTGTAAAGAGAAAGTGTGTAGAATTGAGTGAACCTCCATCTTAGTTGTGCTACACTTTCTCTATGTACTTTTATTATGTTAGATCTATCTTTAACATATATTTTATTCCTCCATCTTAGTTGCCCTACCCTTTCCCTTCCTTTGGGCGCCTGCCTGAGCGCCGCCCCGGCCGCCTGCTTGAGCGCCTGGGCGCCTCCAGGGTTGTCTAGGCGTAGTGATGGATGGCGCCTGGGAGGTGCAGTGATGGGTGGCGCCTGCCTGTGAGAGCGTGCCTGAGCGTGTGTGCCTGAGAGCATGCCTGGATCGGTGGAGCGCTTTAGTGAGGAGGCACCTTCACTGGGCGATTTCCCTGAGCGGTTTCTCTGAGCGCCGCCTTCCCTGCGCGTCTGGGCGATTGGCGTTGGGGGCGTCTGTTTTCCAGCACCCAGTTGTGAAGAGGTTACGGTTCCGAGGCGTTCGGTGAAGTCTTGTCTGTTGGAGGTATGCTTATTGCTTTTTGCAATAGCATGGATTTTTGGATGCGTAGTCATCCTGGCAACAGTTTTTTCCCAGGTGGTTTTTAATCTGGGCCATGGTGATTATGGTTTGTTCTGTGGGCTTCGGTCCTTGTTCTGGTTAGGGACTTCGGTCCCGTTTTGTACTTGTGGTCCCATAACCCGATTGGGTTCCGTGGACATTAAAAGTTTCTTCCTTCCTTCCTTCCTTTCTTTATGTATTTTCATTATGTTAGATCTACTCTTATTTCTAAAGGGTATATAAAAAATTTCAAATGGTTATCGCAGTGACTTGAGGCAATGGGTTGAGGGAAGGCCCAAGAGTGAGTTCCAAGAGTAAACATTGTTTCACTTAGCACTAATATTTGAACATGAAATTAAGTATTGTCTAAAATGTGAGTCAATAAAAGAAGGCACAAATTATATGGTATGGACATACGTTTGCAGCAAGGATGGCATCAATCTTTAGTTCCTTCTTTTCTACGAAACCAACTCCTATCTCTCCTTTGAATGCCATAACATGAAACATCGTTACTTATGCACCCAACTAAATTGAGAAATTACCATTTAAAAACATACCATTTAAAATCATGGGCCTCCATTTCATGACAACATATTCAATTTTCAAAAGATGGACTGTATTGAAAGTAGTTAATGATCAACTGGGATATCAAAACATTGGAGAATTCTATTGAATGTTAAGCAAGACAGATAATGCCTGTCTCCACCATGCAAACCTACTGTTTCTTGCCACTGTCTCTTATTCACAAACAAATGAAATGAGATTCCAATAACAACTCATAAAACAAATGCCAATCAAGTTGAAGACTGATCTTCTTAAAGTACTTTCTGAATAATCTTGTCAAACAGTTTCCCCACCGGACCTGGAGAATAAACACAGCAAATATATAAGGCCTTTCATATTTAATTAAAAGGAACCTAACCTTTGGATAATACAAAAGACCTGAATGAAAAGATTGTCTTGAGATTCAAAAAATAGAGTCCGACTTTTGCAAGAGCTTCCAGGTCACCAATCTCAATGTCACTTTTCGCCTTTATCAAACTACACAATACGGTAAGTCCACATTAGACAAAAACAATATGCATATCTACCTAGGATCTCACACACAATAATAGAAACAGTTGATACATATTGCTTGGTACTGGTCAAAGATTGCGATTCAATTCAATGAGATGGGAATGTTCACAAACCAAGAACCCTGTTGTATAAAAGATAGCTCTCAGAAAATGATTTACGCTTTGACCCGCTAAATACCGCTTGCATTTTTCGTGAATTGTTCTGCGTAATAATTGCCCCATTGGTATACAATTGGGGTTACACACTTCCTATCTAGCAAAACCGTAAGCCCGTAACTTACTTGTTGATAAATGACGCCCACTTGAGTAGCAAACCTAGAGCCCGGGTTCGGGGCTGCCATGTTCAAGGTAACGATTCTAACAACCTCCTTGAAGACCTCGGATTCGCTTGGAATCCTTTCCGACACGCAGCAGAGGCAACCATGCATTACAAAAATATGTTACCGAAAGATATGTTGATTTTCCTGTTTGCCAAACTCCACAAATCTCAGAATGGTTTCAATGACCCCTTATTCCTTAATCTACACAGTACGTAAAGTTCCTCGTTTGTGGGGTATGCAAGTACAAAATTTGCTATACTGTATAATAAGATTCACAAAATAATATAAGATTTCAAGCGGAATACTATATGGTGGTGATTTCGTACGTGCAAAATACAATTATGAGGGCTCTCGCTGCCCTACGTCATCCCCCGTGTGAATATGCACCCAAACCAAAGGGGATTTAAGGGGGATTTTAATTTAAATGTGTTGGACCCAATGGTTGTGTTAATTAATGTCAATGGTAGTTATGTGTTGGTTGTTAATGTCAATGGTTGTTATGTGTTGGTTGTTATGTTTTGGTTGTTATGTGTTGGGGGATTTAATTTTTATATGTTGGATGTTAATGGTTTGTGTTGCCAAAAAAAATTTTTGGCCCCCTTGAGGCTTTGATCACCTGTAGCTTTTGAATTTCATCACAATAAAACAAATAGAACATACGTAAAAGTTACCATAAAGATAGAGCAAATTGATCCCATTATTCTGAAAGACATAAAGTTTGCAACACCCATACACAAACATTTTTCAACTGGAATTTAACAGCAGCCTTTGGCCTCCATGGATTCTTGTGGTGAGAAACCAAAGTGAGAAACTTTTCTGCCAAGGATTTAGAAGCCTTGGAATTTGCTTAATAATTGCCTCAAAATCTAAAAATGCATAGTAATTTTTTGCAAGCTTCATTCGGAATGAGCCATAAAACAATATCCAATAGCGCAATCCTGTATTAATCAGCTGGTAGGATGTGAAAGCCTACCAAACTCGGCCAAAAAATTGCTGTTTTAGCATAGATAACTTAACCAAACATATCCATATCATACACTATCAAAAAGTTCTCGGAGAGAGCTTTCCAAAGCAATAAAAATCATCTCAAACAGAGCTCTGGATCAAAAGTTATGATAAGAAATGTGTTGCCGGCGGGGAAACTGCACTACATGCGCCCTTCAAGCCCTTCATGTACCCATTATGCACCACACACACAAAAAGAGGGCTTTTGTTGTGAGCCATTGGTTGTTGACTATTATGCACCACACGCACAAAAAAAGGGCTTTTGTTGTGAGCCATTGGTTGTTGACCATTGAAAAAAAAAAAAGGCTAAAATCAATGGCTCAGAAGTGGTGCACTCTAGATGTACGCATTAGTACATCCATTTGAATACATCACGAAATCATAGGAAAACCTTAGTGAAAAGCGTACAAAAACACAAAGAAAACCCCCTATTATTATGCTACATATTTGAAGCAAACATGTGAATGCTAAACCAAGACTGCATTAAGTTCTACAAATAAGTCTCTCAATTACTAACTATAATGCAAAGTAGACTGTAAAAACATAATCCTTGAGTGAATTATACCTCGTTGAGGAAATTCAATATTGTGCCTGCAAGGCACATTAGGGATAGATTTTACGACTCTCTCAACCTCCGAGGCATGATGATGCTGAGGAAATATCCACGACCTAAAAACAGTGGATCTAATAAATACGTGTGCTTTAGTCAATGATTTTCTCAAAAACACATCAAACCCACTCACGCCATTCATGATCAGAGAAAGTATTGAAAACAGCAACCAGATACTGCACAGTAAAACAACCCGGCATTAAGGAGCAGATATTCAAAGCAGGTCATCAATTAACTCAACATACCTTACAGACCGCATCAAAGGCAAGAGGCAACGAAGTCAGACCATACCTCCATAGCTGGCTGCTCCAGGAATCATCTGAATCCAAAAGAGGTGAAGTTAAAACACACAGAAGTAGACCATAACAAAGGGAGAGCGGAGCTCGTATTCATCAAGAGCACATGCCGATCTAGGGCAAAATAAACATGCAGCAAGCTTGCAGTGGCTAATGGATCTTGTAACTGCCAGAAAGAAGCTGTTGAAGGAGGCGACAAAACAATGGGGCCATGCCGTCCTCCGGAATGGCTTAGGGTTTTAGGAAGAAAGGAAACGGGAAAAAAACACCTAATAAAAGTGTAATCGACCTCCAAACTGCTCGCCGGAGTTCGTTCTTTGCAAAAGTTAATCTCAATCGTCCATCAAACGAATCTCGACCATCCAAATTAGGGCGTGGTTAAAGACACACCCTAAAACATTATAATATAAGATCCTTTATATTTAAATTAGCATAGCTAATTAAATCCATTGTGGCCAACCCCCTAGGTCAACATGCCCCATAGCGGTGTATCTATACTAGGTGACGTGTCAATATATTTATACGTATACTGTATAAATACTTGGAACGTCACATTGCCTGCACATGTCAATACATCAGTATGTAGATAGTGTAAGTAGGTTGTGGTTGAAGGGACCACCCCCTATATAAAAAAATGAAAAAAATGAATAAGAACTATACTACATGGTTTCCAAGCAGTTCGTGGTCATGTCCACATTGACAGTACACCACGTCCTAGGGAACACGAAGGAGATCCCATCATTGGTAACTATTATCAACTATGATGCATCTTGTTCCACATACTTCTTGGCCACACAAGTCTTGCACTTACCGCCGGAAGCGGGGTTGATCGCATCGTTGATGGTGCGGCCTTGAGATTCCCGCATGAAGTCCGGATAGTGCTTGTCAAGGTCTATTTTCATCACCCACGTAGCATCCTCAACTGGTAAGTGTTTCCACTTAACCAAGTATTGCAACATTTGAGTCCTTCTGGTTTGTTTGTAAGCTCGATCAAGAAGAGCTTCAGGGACTATCTCGAGTTGCTCCTCCGTCATTTCTAGGAGGATTGGGGTGTCTAAAACCTCCTCTGGAGCAGGGGTGTGTTGCTTGAGAAGACTCACGTGAAAGACTTTATGGATCTTCAAGCGGGGCGGCAAATCCAAGCGATATGCCTGCTCTCCAACACGGTCAATAATCTTGAACGGTCCAGCCCATCTGGGTGCCAACTTCTTGCAGTTGCCAATCTTAAGCTTGGCTTGTTTCACTTTAATCTTAAGCCAAACCGAGTCGCCCACCTGGAAAATGCGTGGGGTTCTGTGTTTGTCGGCCACACTCTTCTGACGACTGCGTGTAACTAATAAATAACCACGAACTTCTTCGACCAGCGCTTGCATCTCTAAGAGGAGTTGTTGAGAAACCTCTACTTTAGAGACGGGGTTATGCCATGTATCTGGGGTAAGGCATTGATAACCATAATTTATCATAAAGGGGGACATCCTGGAAGATTCCTGCTTCATGCTGTTATAAGCAAACTCGACCAGATAAATATAGTCAGCCCATTGTGATTGCTTACTCCACACATAACTTCTTAGCATATCCTCTATAATGCGATTGGCCCGCTCTGTTTGGCCATCTGTTTGAGGATGATATGCTGTACTCATAGCAAGCTTGGTCTGAATGGTGGTAAAGAAATCTTTCCAGAATGCGCTCACAAATTTGGGATCCCTATCCGACACAATTACTCGTGGCATTCCGTGTAATCTGAAGATTTCCTTGGCGAAAAGCAGAGTAGTATCAAAGGCTGTATCCGTGGTATGGCATGGCAAGAAATGAGCCATTTTGGACAATTTGTCGACCACAACCATTAAGGCATCATATCCTCGGAGAGTTCTTGGAAGGCCCACAATGAAATCCATAGTTATTACTTCCCATTTGGCGTTGGGCACATCCAGAGGTTGTAGCTCACCTGGGATTCTTAACTGTTCTTCTTTAGTCTGCTGGCATACCTGACACTGCCTAATGTATCTGGCAATGTCCTTCTTCATAGAAGGCCAGAAATAGCTGGAACGAATCTTAAAGTAGGTTTTCATAAACCCTGCGTGTCCAGCTATAGGGCTATTGTGCGTGTCATGAAGAATGAGTTTCCGTACTCCTGAAGTTTGCGGTACACACAACTTATCCTTGTGATACAATAAGTTGCCCTCCTTCTTATAGGCACAAAAGCGCCGCTACCGCAGATCCGCGGGCGAGCTTCTTTAGCCAAACTATCCCAAATGTCACGAATTCGGATCCGTGGCCAAGGTCCGCTCTATCTGTTTGCCAAACTCACCGGTAAGCGAGAAATGGCATTGCAATGGGTGCTGGTCACCAAGGGATGGCGTGACAATGCATCCGCAACCACATTGTGCTTGCCGGGTGCTTGTACATAATCTCAAATTATACTCCTCCAAGAATTCCATCCATCTTCTTTGACGGAGATTAAGATTTGGCTGGGTGAATAAATAACGGAGACTTTGATGATCGGTATCCAATTGGAACCTTCTACCAAGAAGGTAGTGTCTCCATATTCGCAGGGCACGGACAACGGCTAACAATTCCTGATCATGGGTAGGATACCGTTGCTCTGTCTCGTTCATTTTCTTTGAGTCATAAGCAATAACTCTCCCCCTCGCATTAGGACCCCACCGGTGGCAATTTTGCTAGCATCTGTTGCCACTAGCTTATCCTGATCAGGATGGGGTAACGTGAGAATTGGTGCTGATGTGAGGGCATCCTTAAGCTGTTGGAAGCTTTGCTGGACCTTCGTCTTCCAGTGCTCCATCCAATCTTTCACCTTTTCCTGCTTGGTGAGATTTGTAAGAGGAGCTGCAATCTTTGCAAAATCCTTTACAAATTTCCGGTAATATCCCGCTAATCCCAAGAAGCATGGATTTGGAAACATTCCCCGGAATAGGCCATTCCCCTTACGGCCTCTATCTTTGCGGGGTCTGTAGCAACTCCCTCTGCGGAAATGATATGGCCTAAATAATCAACCTTCGGAGTGGCAAACTTGCACTTAGAGAACTTGGCATAGAGTTGATGACATCTCAGCTTTTGTAGGGCCAATCTAAGATGTTTCTCATGTTCTTCAAGGGTCTTACTGTAGATGAAAATGTCATCGAAGAAAATAACAACAAAATCATCCAAGTATTGTCGGAAGACATCATTCATTAGTCGCATAAATGTTGCTGGGGCATTAGTTAATCCAAAAGGCATAACTGTAAATTCATAATGCCCATACCTAGTGCGAAAAGCGGATTTATGGATGTCCTCCTCCTTGATCCTTATCTGATGGTATCCGGCTTAAGATCAATCTTTGAGAAATACTTAGCCCCTTGTAACTGATCCATTAGGTCATCTGCCCTAGGCAAAGCATAGCGATTCTTGATGGTATGCTTGTTAAGTTGTCGGTAATCAATACACATCCTCAGTGAGCCGTCCTTTTTTTTAACAAAGAGAATAGGGGCGCCAAAAGGCGAAACACTAGGTCGGATGAAACCTAGGTTTAATAGCTCCTGAAGTTGCTTCTTAAGTTCTGCCAATTCTGGAGGACTCATACGGTACGGAGCCTTGCTGGTAGGCTTGGTACCTGGTTCTAAAGCTATTTCACATTCCACCCCTCTAAAAGGAGGAAGCTTCTGAATCTCATCCGGAAAAAGATCACCAAATTCGCGGAGAAGATTAGCAATCCCCTCTGGGAGGGCGTCGATTACTTGTTTTTGCTTAGCATCTGACTCGATGGAAGCAAGCATAACGATGCAAAGGAGCTTTTCCTTGTGTATAGCTTTATCTAACTGCCTGATGGACATAGACTGCAGGATTGGGTTGAGAGGTTCACCTTTAACAGTTACGCGAGCTCCATTAGCTGCATTGAAGGTAACTTCTCTCTTCTCGCAGTCTATGTTAGCTTTTGCAGATGCTAAGAATTCCATACCAACAATGAGGTCATATTTGCCAATATCCATCAATTTGGCACCCAAAGCAACTGGTGCACCTGGGAGCTGCATGTTGAGATTGATGCGACGGCCATGGGTATGTCTGACTTTACCACTGGCTAGAGTGACAGGTCTCGGTCGGGACCTCAATGTTTCTAGACGTAAGACATGGGCCATCCTAGGAGAAGCGAAATTATATGTACTTCCCGTGTCCATAAGAATTATAAAAGGCTTCCTGTCTACTTGGCCTATGGTAGAAATAACAGCAGGCTGACTTTCAGCATTGCCGGTTTCTATAGCTGCAAGGATATGAGACGCACCGTGAATGTAATCGGGAGACTCCTCCTCGACGGGTTGTGTTGCTTCCAGGTCATCCCAATCGAGGTCGGCCATGGCCAGCTGGGCAGTCTGCGTGACATAAGGACAATTCTGCATGAAGTGTCCTGGCCTCATACACCTGTAGCATGCCTTATCTCGGCAGAGCTGTTCACGGGCCTCTTTAGGAATAGACTGTAAGAGGTTCCGAACTTCCTTACCGGCATTGCTCTGCTTATCAGGAGCACTAAAGGTAACCTTCTTTTCCTGACGGCCATAAGAGTTCTGCTGAGAGGGTCCCGGACTTGGGGAGCGGGGTTTGTACGGTGTGGACGGCCGTGGCTGCGAGTAAGGCGCAGGACGTGGATACTGGTTCTTTGGCGTGTCCTCCTCGAGGCTCAATGCTTTAGCCTCGCCCTGCGAACTGATTTTGGGTCTATGGCCTTAACCATTCGTTTGATTGATGGTGCCAATCCCTCAATATAGCCTTCCAACGCCTTTTCTCATTCATACCAGGTACATACAACCTCAAAGATAAACTCATCCGTAAGCCCGCACGACATACTCTTCTCGCTCCAACCTGTAGAAAGTCTGGATATGTTGGCATTTGTGCGCACGGGGCACATAATGCGACTTGAAGGCCTTGGCAAACTTCCTGAAGTTGCATCTGCTCCTGTCCAAATGCTTGGCTCTGGCATAGCCCTTCCACCAAATACGGGCAGCTCCTGTAAGGTTGGTGGTGGCAACCTTTCCTGTATCTTTCTCTGTCATTCCGTAAGACTTCCCAAACTCCTTCATCTCATCCAACCAGGACTCGGCGTTTAAACCGCCTCGGGATTTCCCATCAAACTGGGCCAATTTCCTATTCTTCCATATACTCGTTATAGCTGTATCAACCGTCTTACGGTACTCTTTGTCTCGGCGCTTTGCATGGTCACCACTGATAGATGAACCGTAAGATACGGAAGTGGTTGATCGTGGGAGGAAGTGGCACTATCCTTAGAGGAACCGGTAACGCTTTTAGCATGAGGCCTCCTCCTTGCGTGTACAGGGACTAGCTCCGGGGGAGGACTCACCAAGCAGGTGGACTCGGTGGTAGTGGAGGTAACTCCGGTCCATCCTCCTGGATTTGTTGCGGTGGGTTGGCATGCAATACATAGGCCTGTAATTCGCCTAGCTGCCTTTTCATTAACATCAATTCCTGTCAGAGTCACTTTTACCGGCGTTGGAGGGTGTCGCCAAGCGGCGTTAGCAGACGCACCGCTGCTATATCGAGCATTCATGGAAGCATAAGCAGACGTACAATAACATACAATTTTATTTAGATAACAATTGCTGACAGTGACAAGAAAAAGTACAAATAGAAACTGATGTTTCATTTCATTCAAGTTGAGTACAACAACAAGTTGATTGGTACAAGGGTTGGCACAGAAGGAGGTATTATACAGTGGAAGTTTTAAAGTTCTACTAGCACACGACGTAACAACAACAAAAACACATAACTTGAGGGACCAAGCCTAGGGGTTCGCAAAGGGGTACAGGATCGAGTAGCGGACACTCTCCCGTACAGCCCTAATGAGCTTGTAACGTGCCCAGGCTTGTACAATTACTGGTTGGTATTCCCACGTTGGGCTAACAATGAGAAGATTGAAAAGCCTTCGCAGAGCATAGAAGAGTTGCCACAGATGGTCGTTGGCGTCCTCGAAAGCCTCGTGCCTAGTCATGCTCCAATAGTCCCAGGTACGGCACAGCGTTTGCTTGAGGTCCTGGAAAGCTCTGTCCCTAAGGATGTTGACTATCTCCAACCCTTTGTCAGGATCATAGGGTTCTCCTGGTGGCGGGGGTTCCATCTCGTAACCTTCATCCCATTCTGGATATTCTCCATATCTCTGGCCATAGTCCTGTTCGGGTGGTCCCTGGTCATCCCTCCTTATCTGCTCTGTAATCCTCTCTTCATATTCCAGAAGTGTCTCTTCTGCAAGACAATGGAAATGGGTATAGAGCATTTCATAACATTACTATACTCTAAATTTCAATAATTAAAAGACACATCATGGAGAAGAACAAAAGGGGTTTAGTATATTATAAAATGGCTAAAATGTTCCCAGTCAAAATTTTACAATATCTTAAATGCAAGAAGCACAATACAATCATTCAGGAACTAGGTCCTCCTTCTTCATCTGTAGACCTAGGAGGTGGTGGTAGCGGTCGGTGTCGAAGCAGGGTCACCCCAGGATCTACTGTGGCAGCCGCAATAGATGCAACCTCTGGTGGATAGGCAACGGCCAATGGGGCTGCCGTAAGAAGCTTCATGCTCATCCAGGGCGCGATGTCCTGACCTAAGGCCGTCATGGCGAGATCCCGTCGCACGAGTACATAAGTAAACGTACGGTAGGGGAGCTTCTTGTGCCCGGCCAGTGTAGAGAGAGCACGGAGGGCCCACCATGAAGCTTCAGCCTCCGGACCCAAATCCCGGGCCACAAAAAGGACTTGCCCATGTCGAAAGGCTGACAAAAAGAAACGGGTGAGGTGGTTGCCCGATACCTTCCCTTGCGGGTCTCTAATGTGGCCACCTCTTTATCCAAATCCATGAAAACCTCCTCTTCCTTAAGTTCTTGTTGCTCCTCCTTCTCATGAGCAGGATTATGATATAAATCCTCTCCCTCGTCATCTGAACCCGAGGGAACCTCAACCATATTGATGTTTGGGACGTGAGGTCCCATAGCCGTGAAGGCATCTGGTGAGGGCTGAGAGGCCGGCTCCTGCATCACGAAGTCCCGAAGCCGTAGCAATGTCTCGGCGGGTTCGATAGTCTCCTGGCGGAACTGGAGCAGCTGCTGCACCTCCGAAGGCAACTCAATAGAAGTGAAGTCGATGAAATCATCCATGCAATACTCTGCAAGCTCATAAAGCACGTGGTCTTTACGTTTGCGCCTAAATCCAGCCACCATGTGATAAGTCCAGATAATATCATCCAAGAGGAGATATTCTTGCCCTTGGTGATAAATAACTGGAAGGGCATCCAGCCCTGACAAGCCTACGGCTTGCTCACGGCACGGAGGCAGCTCTTCCGCTAATTGCCTCCAACGGGCGAAGTCGCCCATGCCTATGTGTTCGTCTTCCCCCTCCTCGGAAGACTCAGGTAGTTTGCCTTTCTCCACAGGCAAGGTTTGATCCTCGACATATTGATCCATGAGGATGGCTAGGGCAAAGGCAACCTCAAGGTATTGCCGACCCTGATGCTGCACAACGGGTAGATGTTTGCCCCATCGGAGCTTCCCCTTCAGCACATCATATGCATGGGTGTCCCCTCCTAACATCTCCCGGACTACCTCCCGCTCCAGATATAGTTGGGGAGGATCCCCAAGAGGAATACACAGAGGGAGCATCTCCTCCCTGTAGAAATCTAGAAATCCGGCATAATCCGGATGCCTCTGCATGTTGGCAAGGAGATCTAGGCGCTGGCATAGCAAAGGCCGCAGCAGGTCGAACGGGACTTGCGGATCCCATTGCTCTCCGTCATGGTACCAGGCGGTAAGGTCGGCGGCTGCCATGGTGCTGAAAGGGAGGTGAGAGGAAGAGAAACAATCCTAACAATTGAAATGGACTTTTTAAAGTCCTTTTAACTCCTTTTATTTAGGCTGACGTCAGCATTTTTTTTTTTCATTTTTAATACAAAATAAATAAGTTTTTAATACAAATAAAAAGTTTTTATTAAATACCAAAAAAAAAATATTTACAATGTGGAGGCCAGCAAAATTATGCTAAGGATGCTCCCCCCGAATCCTGCGGGCGAGGGCTAAATCCTTAGGCATTATGGTTACCCTCTTTGCGTGGATCGCGCAAAGATTGGCGTCACCAAAAAGTGCCACCAAATAGGCTTCAGCAGCCTCTTGGAGTGCCAAAATAGCAAAAGTCTGGAAACGGAGGTCGGTCTTGAACTCCTGTGCAATCTCCCGGACCAACCTCTGGAAGGGGAGCTTCCGTATCAGAAGTTGAGTTGACTTCTGAAACTTACGGATCTCCCGTAAGGCCACGGTACCGGGTTTATATCGGTGGGGCTTCCTCTGGGGAGCAGGGTTTGGAGGCGGCCCTCTTGGTGTAGGCACGGTCTTGGCCCCAACAGTCGGTCGGGACGAATCCACCCGCTGCTGCCTTCGATTGGAGCTCACATTCTTACCAAAAGCACCGACAGTCCGTAACTTCTCCTTGTATTGACTGCCAGTCTTCCGGGCTAAACCCTTCCTCCGGTGCTTAACGGTCACATGCTCCGTGTGGGTTGGGCCCGACCCGCTTCCAGATCCCCCGTCCCCCTGTGGGTTCGTCTGGTCTTGCTGAGCCTTCTTCTCCCTTTCGAGCCTCTCCTGTTCTTCCCGGAACTCCCGGGCTCTCCTCAGATCTTCTTGAATCTGAGCGAATTGTTGGGCGGCGCTTCGGCGAAGAAGTTCAGCATGGTATCCGTTGGATCGCTGGTTCATATCAATCTGGATCGTTGTCAGGTAATCCAGACTGATATCAGGGATCGGGGCTCCCCACATGAAGCTCTGAGAGCCTTCATGCCATTGGTACGGGGGAACCTCAATTTCCCTGCCATCTATGACGCCAAAGCCGTCCCCTAAATACCGGTACTCCCTGCCACGAGTAGCTGTATCTGCTCGCTCTACCTCCCGGTGGTCATCTTCCCTGGCGAAGGCCCTAATGCGATCAGCTTCTGCCCTGATATCCTCCTCCTCGGTATGGCCCTCTTGCTCGGGAGGATAGAACTTAATCAGCATCATAACCATGTCAGGTTGCTCAACAAGAGTGTAAGAAAGCTGACGAAGGTTCAGCCGGATCAGGAATGGCTCCGAGAAGTGATAGATAGGATAGGGAATCCTATCATTATTCTCAAAACGGTTCACCAACTCATCCAGAAGGATGTCGATGAAGGCCGGGTCGGTAGCCATGTGCCGGGCAATCAAGGCATGAATCTGCACTATGCTTAGGGTCTTTGGGTCGATGGTGCTCTTGGTATTGGCCATAACTGTGGTACTAAGGTCTACGGAGTCGGGCAGTGAGGCGCTTGTGACGAAAGAGGCGGCAAAGAGGGCGCTAGGGTTCGCAAGGCACAAGGGCGAAAGAGGAGGATCAGGTCTGGTGGCGATGGCGGCCGTCGGCTCTGGCGGTCGAAGGCGCTGAAGACAAGGCGAAATAAGACAACTAAAAGAAATTCGAACGGCCAATTAACTTTTGAAATTTTAAAATTTTCCTTATTAACTTTTAATTTCATTATTATTAATTAATTATATGGCGAAAATATGCAGCGCATACGGTCGGGCGCCGGCTGCATTATACGTGCTCCCGCCTCGACCAGGGGTCGTCGAAAAGCAAGCGGCACCGAAAGTTGACTGGCGGGGCGCGTTGACTCCTGTCGATACGGTCGGGCGCCGACCGCATTTTCGCTCTTCCACCATGACCGCAAGACGATAAAAAGCAAGCGGGCGCGGCCGGATTGGTTTCGGCCCGCGCCCTTGACCGTTTTAAGCACCGGAGGCGACTATTCTAGGGTAATTTGAGTGCGCCCGATCCAATGGAACCACTTCCTCCGTCATCTGAGCTACCCACTGACATTTACAACTCCTCCAATCTTGGGCCCTCCGGTCGCCCTATCTTCTTTAAAACTATAACTTCTTAATTTAACCTAACACCGAACCAAACATCAAAGAGGACTGACAACACATCAACTTAGCCTCTTCCTAACTACCGCATTTCACGCGTTAGTGTTTGGCGGTGCTATGATTTCGAGCACCAAATCACGGCTCGATACCATCGCGGACGCTCCTAAAATATATACGACCCCCGACCGTATACATACGGGGACTTTCCCCTCCCATGGCGACCATCGCGCCAGGAGCAGGGCCCTCCATCTAACCCGGGCCGTCTACGTAGAGACGCTCAGGTGAAGGATACGGAGGGGTCATTCGGCCCACGCCGATGGAAGCCTACGTCAAGGAAGCATGAATACAAGGGTTAGCACACAGCATATAAATCACATATAAATAACCACCTCGAAGGGTGGCACATCCATCCAAATACCAACGGCAAGAATATGCATCTAAGACTAAGAAAACACCCAAAACCCAGGTTCTACCCCGGCTCAGACTCTAGTGGGGGAGCGACTGACTGCTGGGTCTCAGGAGATCGGCAGACCGAATCTTGGCATGGCGTTGGCTGGCATAGAACATCGGCTAGGGTTGTCCACTCCATCCGCCCCTCCTGTGCACACTTTGCAGATAGGTCGAGTCACGCTATGGCTTCGCTATAGCCTTCCGGAGACGTAGAGTCTAGGGATCACCCTTTGAGTCTACTCTCCGATGAGGCAGGTCGGGGAGGCGTCCCCTTCCAGGATCACAGTGGTGTCGTGGGTGAGCTAGAGAATATGTGCCGCATCAGCGACCCCCGCATCCGTACCCGATTTACTCACCCTAATTCTACTCAAAGTGCATGGTGCCCCATACGGGTCACACCACTACACCCAGGGAGTGTCAGACCCATACCCGGCCCTCCACGTGACCGGCTATCAGGCCTAGCCCACTGTAGGAGTCTCAGGAGCCTTTTATGCTCGTGCAAGACCCCACCCCCTACTTCACCACTGCGTCCCTTGTCTGGTGCTAAGCCAGACCATAGCGTCTATGACCCGGTGGGCTCTTGTGCACAGGCCGAAACTAGTAGGGCATTTAAGGAAGTACTAGGAGCATTCTACACTTGAGCTCAGAGGCCTCTACCCCCCTTTTAATCCCCTGTTTACTGGAAATTACTGAACTAACTTATAGAGACATCGACCATTCCATAACAGAGCATCATTCATAATTGAACAATATTCCTAGTTACCAAAGAAGGGTTAATCTGAACCAAAGCTAGTCAGACAAGAACACCAAAGTATTATTCTACAAATTGCAAATTAAACTACCACTGACCAGTGTTTCGGCTAGAGCCGTTGTCAAGGGGTGCCTCCATAGTGCTGTACTGGGGTGGCAGCAACGGTTAAAGGGTGTCTGGGCGATTGGGCGAGGTTCAGCAGCTGGGCCCTGAGCGCTTAGCTGCTTCCTGGTGCTGGTTGGGTCGAAATTGGGGTGAGATGGGGGTGGCGCTGTCACTTGGTGGCTTGGTTTAGAAACCCCCATGCTAGCCACCCAGGTTATGCCAAATGGCGCCTTCCCACCATTAGGTGTCTTAATAGCAAGTATTTAGGTAATTATCCTTTATATTTAAATTAGCATAGCTAATTAAATCCATTGTGGCCAACCCCCTAGGTCAACATGCCCCATAGCGGTGTATCTATACTGGGTGACGTGTCAATATATTTATACGTATACCGTATAAATACTTGGAACGTCACATTTGAGGCAGCAACAGTGAATTAGTTTGGAACTGTAGAAGACCATCTGGATCAACAACTGGCTTAAAAGTTATTCAGGTTATGCAAGACAGTTTTGAATTACATGCTGCATGACTTCACAAGGCACTTACATTGAACTTGCTGCATAAGCATTACATTGTTTGAGGCAGCAACAGTGAATTAGTTTGGAATTATAGAAGACCATCTGGATCAACAACTAGCAAACAACAGGCACAATACATTTTTCGAGCAAAAAGTAGTAGTTTAAAGAGCAATTGTCATGTCTCTGGAGTTTTCAAATTTATCTAATTGTTAAACTATATACTATGTTGTTTGAATAGGTTTAGAGTTTATTAAGATATTTGCCATTGTCACGTGAATAGCATAGATTAACACCAAAAAAACCATTAGGCTTCATTCTGCTTTCCCATCCAATGAGGTTATAACATGTGGCAAATATTATTTGTTTGAAAGTCAAGCAAGAATAACGACAGATTTTTACTTTCCTTTCGTCGATCTTACCTTGCATTTCATCGATCTTACCCTGCATTCAGGTGCAGAATGAAGCCCAATGGATATTTTCCGTTATGCCAAAGGCCCGCTGGGCTGTTTTTTGGCCGGTCAAGCTGGCCTTCGAGCTTCGCGCGTTGGCCATCTTTCCTGGCCAGGAACAGCCCAACGGGCCCTTTCCTTATATATCTATGTCCTATCTATGATAAACATATGGTGTTCTCAGGTTACCGTTTGGGGTTAACATATACACGATAGGTTGTCAATACACGTCCATGGCAACATAAGGGCAAAAGTATGCTGGTGGGGTGCAAAAGCAGGCGTCCGGACACATGCTGACAGCACTCATATAGCACCCCATATGGCAGCTTGTTTAAGGTGTTACTGGTACTAGCACACGGTAATTAGGTAATCAATAGAAATATGTAACAACTCCAATTAATAACAAGTGGAATACTATGATAGAATAGTACATCCAGGGTGCTGATCTAAGTGTTGGGGCCGCGTTTTTTTGATACCCACTAGCATACTTTTGCCCATAATTATACATCCCTTCTTAAGTTGATCAAGTCGCCTTTACGACAATTGTGTTGATGAAATATGGATGGACATATCTTATAATGTTGTACATGTTTTGCTATTACAACGATAACAATTCCAGAAAACAATTGTAACACTACAATTAGTCTAATATCCCAAATCAAAGACAAAACAAAAGGAAATAAAAAATACTGCTTTGCAACAAACAACATAAAGGTATATTCTAACTTCTATCACTAACCAATATGCAATATGAGAAAAATGATCTAAAGCTCGATGCACTATGATGTACATTTGGTAAAACAACATTGTCCACATTTGACCATAGCTCTTATGTACAAACGCTCTCTCTCACACTCGAATGGAGATCTATTAAGTTGCATTGGTTAATTCCTAAGTTTGATGTCCATTTAAGAGGCAATCTTCGCTAGGAATGGGTTGCACATTGGAACTCGACTGATTGTGTAGAAACATGAAAGATGGCACTTTGATGCAGATAGAGATAGCGAGTGGGAAAAATATTTGAGATCGTGTTTTTATATCATGTATTCCAATCATCCCAAGCAACTCAAAATTGCTATTTCAATTAAAACAAGTGTAGTCTCCACAGGGCCAAACAATATGAAAGCTTGGGATCTACCTACATAAACATGTCTTCACTCACGAGCATTCGATATGCGATTTTCCAAAAGCCATAAACTACCACAAGGAGGGATCAATACCTAACTCTATACATTCCATTATGTCTACCTATTCTATTCAACATTATGTTAATGCCCATTCATGTGCATACAGCTAATGCAATGCATCCATTAAACCCTTTACACTTGGCACTACATTACGTCTATAAACACGACTAAATTTATAGCTTATTATTCCATCTACAAACTCCCTCACATCTACTCATTCCACACATCCATGACTAATGCCCGGCATCGCCGGGCACACGTTTCTAGTGAGATTTATTTTCACATCTCTATCCATTACTAAAATCTATTTGGTGCTGGGTTTATGGATGTCATGATAGGCATCTTCATAGCATACGTTGTATATTATCTCTATGATAAGAGTCCATGTTTGTTATGTTAAGAGTTCATGTTCTCTATGCTAGACATTGCTAAAATCTTACAAGTTATCCTATGATACGACGTAGAGGTTGAGAAGTTAAAAATATTACACTTTATATGCTATAAAAATGTAATTAGTTCTTTGTAATATGTAAAGGATTATGCACTATAAAACTGATTATCAAGTAACCAGCTAGATTTGGGTTCAGGAAATTGGTTCTCATCTAACGTTATAGCTTGATATTGGTATTGATTAATTATATACTTTTACGTGAAAATTCAGATGAAGTTATTATTCCATTTCCTTTCTTGTTAATGTCTTCTCCTCAGGGCAAAAAGATATAATTGGTGATCAGTAATTGAGAGACCCAATGTACCTTTTGGCCCTTGCACATTTACCATTACTATGCTAATTGTGTATTGATTGGATGCAGGTACAGGTTCTCTCCTCCAATTCTGTCTATTATGCTTCTAGGATGTCATTAACGTAGAAGAGGATGGAGTACTTTCAAATGGAACCGTGAAATACAGGAATGTAATTGAAAATTCTAGGTTTTATATTTTATGCTTTACACTTTCTACTGTATACTTTAGAATTTACACATTACAAGTTACATGTTACACTTCATACTTCATACTTCATACTTTGTATATTAACCAATTTTATAAATATACCTTATATATTTTTCAAATTTAGAAAAGTATATGGCAATGGTTTGGAGAGTGCCTAATGTGGCCTGGTGTAAAAACCCATGGTGGATATTTGGGGATCGTTTGCATCCTGAATGGAGCTGTTTTTTTGTTTTTGTACATTAGATAGTGTAAATGTGGATGTAAATCTGAAGAAGGAGAAGGAGAAGGATGCTTATGATTTTGACTTGTTATGAATCTTATATTTAGTTGAAAAAGGTTGTTAAATAGCTATTTGGAGAATAGAGAATTTACTCATAGAAGAAATACATAGCATATGTTACAAAGGTACACGTTTTCAAATATAAGGTAAGAAAATTATTATAGATATGCATTTATTTCCTACATAGTGTCTTTCAAAAGGGAGAAAAAGAAAATATAGGATATGATCCAACTAGAGGCATGAAGGACTATGGTGTTCATTGATGAAAAAAGTAGTAAGGAAAAAGTAGATGTTTGGTATTGTACTATACTACATTGCTTCGTTTCATAATGGACCTGATGACCCATGCAGAAGCCAAATGAAACACACTCTTTGCCAAATTTTTTCAACCATTTGGGTAGACTACTAATAACACCTGCTGGCTATTCAAAAGTCTTGCTTGTTCAGATGCACAGGTCCTTCTCGATGCCCAACAATGAATTGTCAAATCATTAAAGAGCCGTATTTGGGAGCACTATCTTCAGATTCACACTTACTCATGAGATTTTGCTTGCTCTTCATACTGTTTAGATGTTGTATTTGAGTGGGGTGGATTTGCTCTGCTGGACATTCTCTCCACTGAGTTTTTAGTCTCCATTGTACTTTGTAACTTTCTCTGGATAATAAAGGCTCAAGTCCTTCAAAAAAAAGAAAAACATTGCTTCGTTTCATGCAAAATAGTGAATACGCTTTTACAAGGAGATGCTCCTTCCCTTATTACTTGCAACACTTAAAACCTTATGGTTGGTGTATTGGATAAAGAAAGGTGCCATATCCAAGATATTGTACAAAAAACCTTGACTCTTGTGATTCCATAGCTTTTATTCTAGCAGAGCCGGAATCGTTTAATATAGATAAGGTTTTGGAGGCAAAATTTTATACCCTTCTAAAAATACAAACAGAAATGAAGATTTGCATGAAGCTTCAGTCCTACAGGTCGCCGATTCGGCATAATTATGCATACATGCTCCGGGCATTAGTCATGTGTTTCACTAAAAAACTGGCAAAGATAGCTTGAAATAAAGAAGAAGAAAAAGAAGAAGCAATTTTTACGTCATGCCACTTGGTAGCATCCTTTAGGACATATGATGCACACACCACTCTAACATTGCTTGTGTAATTTACAAAGTCATATTGATTTGTTGGTCTAGAAGGCATTTTATACTCATATTGTTGAGCATAGTAGTATTGGAATACAAGCTTCGTGGACATAGAAAGAGTAACAAGTGGGTTTGGCATTATATCCCGAATTATTTGGATCATATGTCTTACTAGGTCATATATGGTATGGAGTAAACAAACAACACAAACAATTTCAAGCATCTTTTGTGGCATAGGAATATTTCTAAAGCATATAGATTTCTTTGCGATGATACTCAAGAGTGCTTTAGGCTAGTTGTTTTTCTTATTTGGAGGAAATTAGTCACTCAATCAAAATATAATCAATTAGGAAAATTGTTTAGACTAAAACCCCATTCTACTACTGTGATACCGCCACTTACAAAAGGTTATTTCACATTTAGCTCACCTCTTTACACCTACTATACTTTTGCGCACCAAAGTACTTTCGCTATGTTAGTTAACATTTGGTGGAGTCTATTGATGGACCACACATGGCTATGATGAACCTAATATAGTGGACCCCACGTTTTGAAGACTGTCAATTGGGGGACAACACAGTATCATAGTAGACCGGTGTAAGATTATTCACCCTATATGAAAATGAGGCCAAAAAAGGGAGCTATCAACTTATGCTCTATTTTGCCATAAAGATCTTCCCATGTCCCACATGCCTTTACTACTAGTGCCCACAAGTGTCATAAGATGTCTCATATCATATAACTAGTACGTCAGAGGTTATGTGGTTACAAAAAGAGAATGGACTAGAACATCCTTATCTCGTTTGTTAAGTGGTCCACAAAGATCTTGACCTCTACTTGTGAAGTTATGACTTGTCGGTCTAGGACACTCTTTTGGTTAACATGATACATTTTCTGCTCTTTCTCTACCTTTAACCGGAAGCATTTTTGATCCAGTCCCAAGCAGGTCAAGGAAAGGCTAGGCAACATAATCTAGATGTGGTGGGGGCTTCAAAGAATTCTAGACTCAGCATGCCATTTTTACAACCACTCAAGCTCTGGTGCGCTAGCTAAATTGTGAAGATGATATGAGGCAGCTGTCGACACTTGTGCGATACTTGTGGAGCAGCAAGATCCAGAGTGATTTTTCTGGTCAAGAGCACATGTGTTGTAAATATTGTGGGACACCTATAGAGCATGTAGTGATAGCTATATTTTGGCAATATTATTACATTTTGAGTAGCAATGTTACGGATAGGACGGCATAAATACCCCAACGTATCTCATTTGTTGGTAGAAGAGGGGAAGAAGTTGTGGATAGTAGGCTATGGCTCCTAAACTCAAGATATGGAAATTGTTTCAAAAGATGGGGAGCATGGGGCAGAGGCGACAGGGGGAGGGGCTGTGGAGGAGCTCGTTATCTTGGAGCAGGTCTAGTGATGATGGTTCGAGTGATGAAGATGATGGAGAGTATGCAGTTCCACCTGATGTGCCAAAAGGCTACTTGGCTGTTTATGTGGGGAAGCATAGGCGTCGTTTTATTGTGGAGGCTTCTAGCCTTAACCACCCTCTCTTCAAAACCTTGCTCGACCTATCTGCAGAGGAGTTTGGCTTCCAGCATTCTGCTGGACTCTATATAGCTTGCGAGGAAGTCTTATTCAGCCATTTTCTTTGGTTGCTCCAAAATGAAGAGCAATCTATCTGTGACTTTCAAATCCATGAACTCCTCGCATTTTACGATTCTTAGTCATTTGCCTTTCCTCTTCCATTCTTTGTCACCCTTGTATAGCCAGCAACATATCCCGTAATGTTTGAAGCTGACAATCCGGAGAAAACTTGCAATGCTAGCCTTGGTTGAAAATTTTCTCCTTTACTATGTGACACCCACCCCCCAATATTTTTCTCACTCACTAATGCCATTCATTTGTTAGAGTTTATCTCCATGCTCAGCTGTTCTGATTCTCATTCATTAAAATAATTGGTTACATGGTACTATAGCATAGTAGACAATGAAGATGTAAGCTTCTAGTTTGTGCCCGGGGGGTTCACCTCTATGATGGATGTATATAGCATCTGCGTTCCTCAAGTTAAAAAAAAAAACCCTTTATAAGGTTGCGTGCCAATAAAAACACCCTATATACGATTTTATATTTTCTTAATATTTAGAACCCCTACCTTAAGGTTTCTTAGCGCCTGAGGGTGCCTGGGCGCCTGCCTGAGCCTCTCCTGGCAGTGATGGATGGCGCCTAGGCCCTGGCAGTGATGGATGGCGCCCGGAGGCGGACCTCGGTGCTGCTCGAGCACCGGTGCATGCTCGAGCGAGGCGCTGCGAAGCATGCTTGTGGCTTTGGAGCACACGATGGAGCGAGGGTCTTTGGCGCCTTGGCGAAGTGGTGGAGGATGCACCTCCTCCGGCGACTTCTCTCGGCGTTTTCCCCGAAGCCGCCTTCCCCTGGCGCTGGACGGGACGGCGCTTGGGCTTATTGGATGCGTTGGTTTTTTCAACCGGCCGGTGCCCTCACAGGCCACCGCCTTCTGCAGATCGTTGCTATGGGGTTTTGGGACTCTACCGTTTTACGGGGCGGCTCTTATGGTCTAGTGGTTTGATCGAGTTACTCTGTGGGTCGGCACGGGATCTCTGCATCGACATCTATTTGCCCCGGTTTCGTGAGAGGATGGAGGTTGGAGGTTTAGCGTCCATGAGTCGCACCCGATTACTCGGCACCCTAGGCGTGAAGAGGTTACGGTTTGGGCGTTTGTTGAAGTTATGTTTGTTGGAGGTATGCTTGTTGCTTTTTGCAGCAACATAGCTTTTTGGATCTGTGGTCATCATGGCAACGGTTTTTCCCCAGTGAGGTTTTTTAATCCGGGCCATGGTGCTCACGGGCTTCGGCCCATGCAATGTATTTTTGTTTTCTTTGTACTTGTGGTCGCATGTCCTTCGTGACGCTGCCTTTGTGGTGCGACGTAAAAATATACTTCCTTCCTTCCTTCCTTCCTTATCATATCCTTAAATTAGTATACCTTCCTTAAAATACATGGAATTGTTTCTACCAAGTAAGTTCTATGCAAATTATATTTTCAAACAATGCTCACACACAAGGATTGCATCTATTACAAGCATTCTTAAATAGTCTCTAGGGCTTTGGGCATATGCCTTTTCGTGTGGTGGATGTGTCAAACTTTTCTTCTCTGGTGGTGAACTTCTTAGCTAATCAGAAACTCCTTTACGTGTGATAGGTGCGTCAAACTTTTTATTGCTTTTGATGAATTTCTTAACTAATCTAAGACTTCAACTCATTTAAGAATTGTTTGTTATGGCTTATCGAAATGTGGCAAATACAATGTATAAATTGAGTTTCCAAAAAATACACTACACATAAAATATGCTTTGAAGCTAGACCACTGAAGCTAGACCACTATCAACACATCCTTCAAGTTCGTAGATTGAAAGTCTTTATTGTACATTGGTTTTAAAGGTGAGGCTAGGGTAAAATAAAAATTCAATAGTACATTCTATTTCATGGGTACTTTTGGACGAACAGTGTTTCGTGCATAAACCCAGAAGTCCATCTTTGGATTTGGAACAGGAAGCATGATCGTCTACAAAATCGATCGATTCTAGCATAGAAATACTTGTTTTTCATGTATAATCTTAGCTCTAAATTATCTGCCTCAGAGATTACCTGTGCATGTTAGAATAGCTCAGTGTAGAAACCACCTGATCGCTTCTATTGTTCACATATGTTTCACTATTATTTTATTCTATACTTCAATGACTTCAGGTTCTCAAACTTCATAAATAAACAGAACTACACAGAACATTTTTATATATAATAAGCCAAGACTACCGAGCTCGTTGATTTGCATTTCCAGAAGATAGTCTTGGGATGCGGAATTAATGATAAAACCTACCAGAGCAACACTACACATCAGACAAATGAGCAGAAAATTTGGAACCTTTTGATGTCACAACACACATAGTTGCAAATACAATCTGCAAACCTGCGATTATAAGGCTTACTTGGTCTTGTAGGAATTGAGTGCAGACATACGCAGGTTAAGACTCCGCTATAGCAATGACCACATGACAACAAAAACTAAACATGTCTGGAAACTAAAGTTAAAGCACTTCATAATTCTACAAACAAGCCTACAGCAAAATGTAAACTAAAGCACTGAAACAATGGCAATAACACATGCATGCAGCAACCTATATCTATCCATTATTTGCCTACAAACAAAGACAGCTTCTCAGCTACCATGCAACACTATAAGGCCATATCTAGCTATAAAACATGCAGTGCAAGAGATGGCCGGTGGAGAAAACATAGGGGCTGACATAGGAACCTGAGATGGCCATGAAGCATGAGAAGTGGAGGGGCCTTCCGTAACAGCAGTGGGAGGCATCATTGAACATTCTAGAGGGACCATCATCGTCGTGGCGGCTTTACTGTCAGGGGTGGAGATGACTGGGCATCCATCTTGATCAAGTGTAAGATCTCCAATATTGTAAATATTCACAGGAGGTTGAAGGGTTGGTGAGGATGGGAACTCGTTGACATAAGTGGGACCAAAGGAGACTTGAGAATAGGCCATTCCATATTGTAGTAAAATTGGTTAGGAAGGAAGGAAGGAAGGAAGTTACTTTTATCGTCCACGGAGACCAATCGGTCTATGGGACCCAATACAAAAACGCAGCAAGCGGATTACTGCCCGGATTAAAAAACCCCCGCCCCGAAGGGTTTTCGAGGGAAAAACCGTGGCAGCAATCAGCCTGCTGACAAACTGTGCTAATCATATAAAATGCAGAAACATCCCAATATATACAGTCATGCACCGAGGGTGCAGGAGTTGTCATGGGAGGAATGTGAACATAACTGCTTTTAGGGGTCTGAAAATATGGTGGAGTATGATGAACAAGAGTTGGATGAGGCGAATGGGGTTGAGAGCAATTTTGACAATGGTTGGGTGACCCTGGACGTGAAGAGGTCCGCGGGGTGGATGGGGTTGAATGAGCATGGGATCATGGACGCCCACCTTCAATATCATAATAGTAGGAGTTATGGATTGTATCTCGCTATTGCTGACGAGCGAGGCAGGCGGCAATTTGCCTGAGTAGCTCTTCTTGAGTGAAAATGGGAAAAGACATTAGGCAAAAGAAAGAGGACTAGGACCCGGCAATCGACGACAGTGTTTAGGGTCAGATTTGGAAGAGTTTGAGGACAGTCCTCTGTGAACCCTTGTATCCTACAAACAGCTCCTCAACAGAGAACAAATGTCACGGGGGTTTTGCAATGTCAAACAGTAAAATAAAACAATGCAACACAACTATGAAAAATAAGGATCTTGAAAGATCAATGAGAATACATGAAAAGCTTCCCAAAGGAGTTGAGACAACAAAAATGCCTGAACTTATCTAGTGATCTCAGTTTAATCTTCTAATATATATATAGTACAATGGCTTCTGCCCAAAATAGCAAGGATCTGCCATTTCTGGATCTTCCGTTACCTAATCCCGTGATCTCTGTCATGACTCGTGGAATCATTATTGCCATAATGAGTGGCACTAAAAATTGGCGGACCGTGGATTCCTTTATGTCGTTGGAACTCGTGGTCTGTTCTTCTTGATTGATGGCCTTAATTGCTGACGTGGACGCTTGACCTTTGCCCTTTGGCTATTTTCTGTACCTTAAGAATAGTCATGTGCTTTGGGACACGGGACTAAACAAGGAAGTTCCTTGATCTCATCTGGGGATAAATCGTGAAACTCTTTGCTTGCTTGGGGCCACTTGCTTGGGTAGCTTACTTAAGGTTTTGTTGTCCTTATTTTCTTGTGCCTCCTCATCCGAGAGTTCCAATTTAAAGATGCATGCTGCTTCTGTTTCTTGATGCATTTAACTAATTTCTTAATAGACATGCATTGCATGATTGGGGTGACTTCTTTACCTATTATCTCTATGATCTTGTTGTTTGGTGCCATCAGGGTTACTTTCAGTTTCCCGCAATCGACCACTGTTTTTACTGGGATGCGGTATTCTATGCCTATAATGAGGTCACATTTTCCTACATCCATTACCTCGACTCCCATTTCAATGTCGATGCTTGGCAAATCTATGTTGAAATTCACCATCTTGCCTGTTGTATGGCTGATTATCCCACTTGCCAATACCACTGGTTTGGGTTTTGATTTTAGTGTTTTCAACTTAAGCATTTCGACCATTCTTGGCGAAGTAAAGTTATGGGTGCTTCCTATATCTATGAGGACTGTGAATGACCTGGCGGGGATATCACCTAATACTAACTTTCCGCATTTTTCATATCAATGGCTGCAAGTATGACATTCACCCTGGATATAGTCGTGGGCTTCCTCGTCATCGTCCTTGGGTGGAGTCGCCATCCTCCTATCTCTGCAAGAGCTGCATTCATCATGACTGTACAATTGTGAGTTTTATGCCCAGGCTGGAAGCACCTGAAATGGAACTAGTTATCTATGTATTCTTATCTCTTTTCCTTCAGAATGGAATTCAGGAACCGCTGCACAGTTTGGGAATAATCGGATCATGCTACCTGACCTTTGTCCTTGAAGCTTACGTGCTTTTTATCTTGTTGTTTCCTGTAGTTTGCATTGTAAGGGTTTCTACAGGTGTTTGGCTTGTTGCTCTTGGACTATAGGCCCCTAGGCTTCTCCCTTTTCATATGTGTTCTGCCTCTGCCTGCCGTCCTAGGGACCTATTCTCTGTAAGCTTAGTGCCTTCAATTTTGTTTTCGATATTGTTGGCAAGTTTATAGCTCTCATGAGCTTTCCAATTTCTTCATTAAGGCTCAATTTAGCCTTCCACTACGTGCCTTTCACTCAACTTTGGCACATATAGCCTCAGCCTCATGAATTCTTCCATGTATTTTTGAGCAGATTTGTTATCTTGTTCCAGCCTATAGAAGGCCTGCATCATGTGGCATTTTTCTAGGAATATAATGGCATTTGAATGCATTGGAAAACTTTGAGAATATGCATCTTTCTTTGCCCAGCTCGTGGGCCTTAGCATAATCCTTCCACCATATTCTTGCCGCACCCTTCAGGTTTGCTATTCCGGCTCTGCCCTTGTCCTTATCCCTCATGCGTTTTCATATTCCCGCATCTCATCCAACTAGGCTTTTGCCTCCATTCCAGATCTGTTGTTACCTAAAAATTGCTCAAGTTTTCAGGCCTTCGAGACATTACTCATCCACCTTCTTCGGATAATCTGACCTTTTTTTCCACTGTATCCCTATTACGACCCTCCCGGCTGTCATGTTTACTCTCCACTCCTTTGATTCAAAGGCCGAGCTTTCTAAGGTTGAGTCAGAACTCGAAGATCTACATCTGTTTCTCTTTTTTCCATTCCCCTTGTGTTGTACAAGTGCTTGAAGTAGCGAGACATTCTGGCCTTGACCATTCCCTGCTCTTTCTGCTAGCAAAGGCTTTATCTCTTGAATGTTCGATCGCATTTGGGACATCTCCTCTTTCGGGATTAACATTCCAAATTCCTCATCGAGGTTTCTAAGTTGGTACTTCCTAGGCAAAGTTTCTAGATTGGTACTGCCTAAGAAAACGTCACAATGGTAAAGTTGCAAGAGATGAATTGACAGGGCAAAACTTGAATGGATTTCCGACATGCCTAAGATTGCAAAAAACTCCCTAATCCCCTGCTCTAGTTGTCGCACACATAGCACAATATATCGAAGACAAATTTCCAAAGAAGTTTTAATTTCCTTAGCAGTACGATTGAAAAATAAGAAATTCAATGATAGAGATATATTTTGCATGACATGGCAGACATGTATATAGGCTAGAACTGCAGCAATTCTTGTACCTCAAAGAAGGACAAACAAAGAATATATATGTATTATATATTGATATTAATGAAAAAAATCTATATCTATTAATGTTACTCTAAAAAAAAGAAGTCGGTTGGTCGACGCCTATTAGGTTCGGCAGTCCTTGGTGTTCTTGCTGCACACATTTCACATTGTCACATATATTATTACTTCCTTGGTTCTTGTACCTGTGATATGTTGTTACATTTGACAAGACAAGGAAAATAATAGAACAAATAAAATATGCAAAAAATGTATATATTTATATATATCTGGAGTTGAATATCAAATATAACCTTTTCCAATAGAAATAGTCGGTGTTGTCTTGTAAGTACTTTTGTACTTCTTCTGGCCTAAGTCCTGTACCTAAGCTACGGAGGGTGTTTTCTACTGCTCCTCCTTGAATGTCACTTGCTACTTCCTCAAGATCTCTTCTTGCTGTGTGCGCAGCCGTTACTGCTAGTGATCTCGATCGCGGTTGGGGTATTGCGAAGTCGAAGACATGGAGTGCAATAGCCCTCTTTACCGAAATAATGTGGTCGATTTCAGCTAATCTGGTATGCCTTCCAAAACTTGATAATGCAATGAGCAGATACACTGCTTCTACTCACCTTGAGCACAATTTCATAAAATTTGGACTTTTCGTAGGTACATATATATCTTAAATCGTAGCGCCGGTGTATAATTCAAGTTTCTAAGTAGTAAACAATTGAATATATTATCTGGCACACCTTTTGAGGCATGCGTGAGTACACTGGGGTCCATGCACAATTTGCACCCCCAGGTGATGTGAAGAGAAGGGCAGGAAACATGCAAGGGGTTTGTCAAATTGGGCGCCCGCCCAATTTGCATCCCCAGGTGATGTCTGGGCATTTTCTCGCATGTGGTTTGGGTGGGTGGGGATGGGAGTTTGGGGGGGGGAGGGTGGACGCCATATTGGGCCTTGAACCCCCATATGATGTGAAGAGAAGGGCAGGAAACATGCAGGGGGAGGGGGGGTGCCAAATTGGACGCCCGCCCAATTTGCAACCCCAGGTGATGTCTGAGCAGGCCATCTGCATGTAAGGGAGGGTGCCAAGTTGGGCGCCTGCCCAATTTGAACCCCCATGTGATGTGAAGAGAAGAGCAGGCAACATGCAAGGGTGGTGCCAAATTGGGCGCCCGCCCAATTTGCACTCCCAAATGATGTCTGGACAGGCCATCTGCGTAAAGGGGGGTGCCAAATTGGGCGCCCGCCCAATTTGAACCCCCCTGTGATGTGAAGAGAAGGGTAGGAAACATGGGGGGGGGTGCCAAATTGGGCATCCCCCCAATTTGCACCCCCGTGTGATGTCTTGGGAAGCCACACTGCATGAAGGGAGGGGCTTAAATTGGGCCCCCTCCAATTTGAACCCACATGTGATGTGAAGAGAAGGGCATGAACATGGAGGGGGATGCCAAATTGGGCGCCCAATTTGCAACCCTGTGTGATGTCCGGGCATGCCATCCGCATGTGGGAGGGGGGGGGGCCAAATTGGGCGCCTGCCCAATTTGAACCCCAATGTGATGTGAAGAGAAAGGCAAGAAACAGGCAAGGGGTGTGCCAAATTGGGTGTCCGCCCAATTTGAACCCCCATGTGATGTGAAGAGAAGGGCAGGAAATATGCAAGGGGGGTGCCAAATTAGGTGCCCGGCCTGATTTGCATCCCCCTGTGATGTCTGGGCGGGACATATGCATGTAAGGGGAAAAGGAAATTTGCTAACCTTAGGCGTTGTAGGACATGTAGAAACACCTCAAAATTTCCTACGATGAATGGGTACTTTTCTTGGACATGCAAAACCACCTCATAAAAATCCTTCCGGGAGGATGGGCACCTTCGGGAGGAGGAGCAGGGGCAAGAGGAGTGCATGATGGAACAATCAGCATGTCCAAAATGAAATGTTCAAAGCGTACTTGGTGGGCCCATAATGCGTGAAAGTCTCTTCAAGACCATTTAAAATTTAAAATAAAGTAGCCACATGGATCTTTCACGTGGTTATTCAAATTCAAATTGATTTTCCCTTCGAGTCAATATTCCCAAGCAGGCTTCTATCCCATTCTATATTCCACGCATTTCACCACCGTCATTGCATCATTCTTTGCTCGCGCCACCGTCATTCCGTGCACTTGAGAATGTTCTTGGCATCGAGGGCCAGCTCTCTGAAGGTCCTTGGGTGCGGAGGAGTAGCTGATCACTTTGGATCTAGCAGATATTATACAAATAAGATATTTGGATGTTGATTACAAGAGGACATTTGTATGCCATTGCAAGAATGTTTGTTACAGGAGTGTTGCAGCATGATTGGCACAATGATGCTGAGGGGATGAGACACACCTTAGATTCAAGATGAGGTAGGAGATTTTATTATTGAAATTATAAAGCTAGATGTGGTAGGATTCCAATAAAAAATTTGCTAATAATGTTGTCGTCAATAATTTGTTTTGCTACTAACTTGGCTCAACTATGGTGCTTGTAAGTGAATAGATAGAGCTTAGCATGCCTAAGACCAAATGTGATGGACACTCATTTTGGTGACCCAAATTTGTCGAGCAAGTTTGCGGGGAGCCAATCTCATGCACTGAAAGCCTAATTTGGTCAGCTCAAATTGGGGGCCTGCCCAATTTAAAAGCAATTTTATTTTTATTTGTTTTTGCCCCTCAAATTGGGCGGGCGCCCAATTTGGTGATCCAAAATAGGGCGGGCGCCCAATTTGGCTTCATATATTTTACAGATTTTTGCCTTCATATATTTTACAAATTTGGTTTGTGTTGGAAATGAGGCGTGCACCTAATTTGTAATATTACGTCTCTCATTGTTTTGCGTGCATTTTCACGACGAAATTCATGCAACACCTGGGGAGAAGATAATGTGGGTACATTCTTCAAATCAGAGCATATACTTCTTCAAAAAGAGCTTGAAAATTATGAACATATTAAATACTCAGACAAATACGCCAAGTTGTTATACCAACTTAGGATCCCATCCTTACTCGATATAGGGCCAAGTGGTGCCATTAATGCTGTAGAGAAGATCACAGAGTCCTAAATTCTATTCCAAGTATCTTAAATCTATTCTTTGGTTGATACTTGCCCAAGGAAGATCCAAATCTCATATGGCCAAGTCAGAGGGCAAATTGAATATTTTGTACATCAATGACTAAGAATGTATAATAAGGGAAAATAGGCGATCTATAGTACAAGCACAAACAAATAAATTGTGTTGATCAATGATCCACTATTGGTGCTCCTCCCATAGCCCATTGAAAAAATATAGTACAAGCACAAAGAAATAATTTTGTGTTTGATTCATGGTCCACTATTTGTGACCCTCCCATAGCCCATTGAAAAACATGGTGTTTTATTAAATTCTAGTCGTAGCTATGATTGTGCAAATGAAGCTCCAAGATCATGTTTCGTGCTCACAAACCTAGAAACATCCCACTCCACTCCAAATAATCTCTACATTGCAAAAGACATTAAAAGGCATTGTAGTACTATTATGGCCTATTATTCCCTCGTTTTGAGATCACAATTGGTTTTAGGGGCAACCCATAGTGTGAAAGCACCATGTTTTATAAGTATACCATGACGAAGTGTTACAAGTGAGTGATGGTTTTAGTAAATAAATCTTCCATAGTACAAAATCTTCCAGACTCGACTTACAATCTCAATGATTAAATATCCTTCATCTTATCCATTGCTTGGTCTTTCCAATATCTGAGAAGAGTTTCCATACTATGAAGCAATGCCTGCAATGTGGACATAACATTGGCTAGCATATCCGATACTCATTTGTGTGAATATGGTAAATGGCCAAAATAATATTGAACGTGTCGAAGCATTTAGATTTGCAAAATACATGCATGGTTTTTCATTCGGTGGCGATCCGACTTTCAATTGCCCCAAATCAACGCATGAATGAGAACTTCATGCTACCGGGAATTGCATCTCGTATCTTGCAAAAGCACAATATTAGGAATTCTCCTTTGAAACCTAGCCTTGCCACCTCTTATAAATTCTGCGTTGTACAGCACTGTTCCTATTCAAAGGACTGGTTTGATAAGCATTGTCAAGAAAATGTGGCCAGCCCAAGAGATTCTGGCTTTGCTGAAAGTTCTGATTCTGATATAAATACCCATTACTTAGACCAGCAAATCCAGATGTTTGAAATACCCCGTTCTCTGGAAGCAACTCTACGTTCCTCCTGTTTATCCCCAAAAAAAATTAACTTCAAATGTTTCATATACAAAAAGGAAGCACCTAAAAGAAAATGGATCGGGCCAAATATTGTTAGTTTTATTTGCTGTTGATACACCAAAAAACAAATGAGAGAAATACAGACAATCGAGTGCAGTCTTTTTCTCTTTGAGTTCCTCTTTCAGGAATCCTATTTCACAGTGTGGGAGAAATAAAACCGGTAATGGAATATCTGTAATGTTTCCTTGCATGTTTCCTTGCCATATCCATGTTGGGCATGTGCTACAATAATTGTCGTCCATGAAACCACATCATTTTCAATAATTCTGTCAAATACTGCAATAGCACCACGTAAACTGCCACATCTAGCATACATAATACTAATGGTACTTTGTGTAACAATATCTGACGTAAATCTGCAGCCTAGCAACAAGGTGTGCAATCTTTTACCCTCGGGTAAAGCTCCCATCTTACTGCAGGCTTCAAAAATACTACAATGGCATCCAAGATACAATATTTTTCCTTGGGCATTTTTTGGAAAGGAAGGATAGCTTGCCGTCCATGAAACCACATCATTTTCAATAACTTGTCAAATACTGCAATAGCAGCATACATAATAATTGTGGTACTTTGTGTAACAATATCTGATGTAAATCTGTAGCCCAACAACAAGGGTAAAGCTCCCTTCTCACTGCAGGCTTCAAAAATACTAACATGGCATTCCAAGATACAGCATTTTTCCTGGGCATTATTTGAAAAAAAGGATAGCTTGCCGGAAATGAACATTCTGAACAAAGGTTGTAATTATGATAGTCCACAAGGCTACATCATAATGGGGCATGTGTTTAAAAAGACCTATTGCTTCCTTCAATTGTCCCTTCTGAACATAACTTGACATGGCAAAATTCCAGCATACTATATCATGATCGTGCGATTTCAGTGTGTATTTCCTGACCTCTCTCTGTGGCTTGCCACAAGCTTTCAAGCTGCAGATGAATGTGACAGCATCTGGACAAACTCCTTCCCTTTGCATGTGTTCAAAGCATTCTAAAGCTTCTTGACCACACCCATGCTCAACATATCCTGCAATCATTGAATTCTAAGACACAACATTTCGAAGAGGCAATTTGTTGAAGGCTTTGCGAGCCTCTGCAAGTGAGGTACATTTGACATACATGTCCACCAAAGCACTGCCAATATATGCATTCCCTTCATAACCCTTATCTGCAATCTCCTTATGAACTTTTCGACGGCTTCCAAAATACCACAAGCTTTTAAAATACAAACATATGTTATGGAAGATGGAAGCACACCCTTCAGCCGCATCTTTTCAAAACACTTAAGGGCTTCCAACACTTGGCCATCCTCAATATATCCTCCAATTAAAGTATTCCAGGAAACAACATCCTGAGTTTGAAGTTTCTCAAAGGCATTTCGCGCCTCTGCAAGTAAACCACATTTGGCATACATGTCAACCAGAGTATGTCCAACATACGGATCATTTCCAAATCCCCATAGTTCAATTTCAATGTGCATTGCTAAATCTTTGTCTATGGCCCCTACACTGCCACAAGCCTTCAATCCGCAGACAAAGCTAACAGCATTTCGAGGCACTCCCTCCATTTGCATATGTTCATAACATTTTAGTGCTTCTTGATAAAGTCCATTGTCAACATACCATACCCAAAGAACTAATGCATTCCATTCACTAACAAGATCATCAAGTAATATACATAGTTCGGATACTATTATAGGCGTTTAATGTCTTTGATTTACCCGAGCAAAATTCCAAACCCTAACAAAATCAAGCCTACCCGCCCAATTTGAACCCCCGTGATGTGAAGAGAAGGGTGGGAAACATGCAAGGGGGTGCCAAATTGGGCATCCCCAATTTGCACCCCAAGTGTGATGTCTTGGGAAGCCACCCGCATGAAGGGAGGGCGCTTAAATTGGGGCCCCTCCAATTTGAACCCCACATGTGATGTGAAGAGAAGGGCATGAAACATGAGAGGGGGGATGCCAAATTGGGCGCCCGCCCAATTTGCAACCCCAGGTGATGTGATGGGCATGCCTGCCCGCATGTGGGGGGGGGCCAAATTGGGCGCCTGCCCAATTTGAACCCCAATGTGATGTGAAGAGAAAGGCAAGAACAGTAGCAAGGGTGTGCCAAATTGGGTGTCCGCCCAATTTGAACCCCCATGTGATGTGAAGAGAAGGGCAGAAATATGCAAGGGGTGCCAAATTAGGTGCCCACTTTGATTTGCCCTGTGTGATGTGCAGGCGGGACATATGCATGTAAGGGTCCGAAGGAAATTTGCTAACCTTAGGCAGTGTAGGACATGTAGAAACACCTCAAAATTTCCTCTGATGAATGGGTACTTTTCTTGGACATGCAAAACCACCTCATAAAAATCCTTCAGGAGGATGGGCACCTTCGGGGGAGGAGCACGGGCGGCCGGGGGCTAGAGGAGTGCATGATGGAACAATCAGCATGTCCAAAATGAAATGTTCAAAGCGTACTTGGTGGGCCCATAATGCGTGAAAGTCTCTTCAAGACCATTTAAAATTTAAAATAAAATCGCCACATGGATCTTTCACGTGGTTATTCAAATTCAAATTCATATTTTCCCGCTCGAGTCAATATTCCCAAGCAGCTTCTATCCCATTCTATATTCCACGCATTTCACCACCGTCATTGCATCATTGCTGCTCTCGCCACCGTCATTCCAGGCACGCAGGAATGTTCTTGGCATCGAGGGCCAGCTCTCTGAAGGTCCTTGGGTGCGGAGGAGTAGCTGATCACTTTGGATCTAGCAGATATTATACAAATAAGATATTTGGATGTTGATTACAAGAGGACATTTGTATGCCATTGCAAGAATGTTTGTTACAGGAGTGTTGCAGCATGATTGGCACAGTGATGCTGAGGGGATGAGACACACCTTAGATTCAAGATGAGGTAGGAGATTTTATTATTGAAATTATAAAGCTAGATGTGGTAGGATTCCAATAAAAAATTTGCTAATAATCTTGTCGTCAATAATTTGTTTTGCTACTAACTTGGCTCAACTATGGTGCTTGTAAGTGAATAGATAGAGCTTAGCATGCCTAAGACCAAATGTGATGGACGCTCATTTTGGTGACCCAAATTTGTCGAGCAAGTTTGCGGGGAGCCAATCTCATGCACTAAAAGCCTAATTTGGTCAGCCCAAATTGGGCGCCTACCCAATTTAAAAGCAATTTTATTTTTATTTGTTTTTGCCCCTCAAATTGGGCGGGCGCCCAATTTGGTGATCCAAAATAGGGCGGGCGCCCAATTTGGCTTCATATATTTTACAGATTTTTGCCTTCATATATTTTACAAATTTGGTTTGTGTTGGAAATGAGGCGTGCACCTAATTTGTAATATTACGTCTCTCATTGTTTTGCGTGCAGTCGAACCAGCATCATCGAACTCCAAATGAAGGCCAGTAGAATATAAGAACTTGGAAACACCTTAACTAGGTATATTTTGATTTCTTTAGAATGTGAAATCTGGCACTTTGATGCCATACTTGGGGAAATGAATTTCGCTATATATGGACTCTCTTGTTATATATGGACTTTGGCACTATCAAAGCCATACGTGCCATCTTGGGCTACCTGCACTTTGCGACAAGAAGGCAGTTTCCTCATTTGGCATTATCTATTGTCAAGATGCCAATGGAGTCAATGGTAAACCCACAAGGACCCGCATGGATGGCCCATCTAATGGGTCATTCATGAAGGCCTTACTACAAAATTCCTTTTGCAACTGGACAATGCATTTGTACAGAACAAAAATAGGTATGTATTTCCGTATCTTCCATATCTTTCAATAAACATGTGCATTACCTCATTGTTAAGGTTATTGATTGGAAGATATTCATGAAGGGGGTACATCTCTAATGGCGGTGAGAGGTTGATCGGGCTCACTGGACCTCTAGTTTTCAAGTTCGTGAGAATGGAGATGGAGATGGTGTTTGTGATGAGTGGAGATTGAGGCAAACAATTACTAAATGACCTTATTGAAGAGTATTGCCTGGACTTCGTCAATCAAGAAGAAGCTTCCAAATAATGTCAAAATTCTTATGCACGTCGCTAAAACATATTCAAAGACTAAGAGGGGATGGCAACTAGTTTATCAAATGGTATCGACGCATGGAGTGCTTAATTTTTGGAGTTTTTTTTTTTTGAAAGGTTAAGGGTTTTTACTTATGAAGAATGTTTATACAAAAGTTTGATTGGTTTAGGGTAGTTATATTTCATAAAGTAGACGAAAAACATCACATTTACGATTAAAAAGTCAAGTCATCATCATCATACTAAAGGTTACACAAATTTGGCACAACATAAGAAGTGTCAATTAAGTTGGGTTAGAATTGAAACTAAAGTTACATAGCCAGTTGTATAAATGTAATAGTCATCGCAAGTTACATAAAAAGGTCGTCTGCTTTTTATTTTGAGCATCTTGAAAATTGTTCAACATTGTTTCCAATGTGTAGGTGCCTGCAACAGGAGCATGGGAGAATATTTCACGCATGCTATTTCTTGTTTCATACCATTTTGTAATAGTTGTTGGTGTGGTTTGTGCACTACTATGATTGTATACTTTGAATGTGCTCACTTTATGAATGCATTTTGCTCTATATTAAAAAACTAGAAAAAGTGCCCAGCGTTGCTGGGCTTTCTGTTGGGATTAAAGCAAAAAATTATGAAAGATATAGAAGAGAACATCTAGTTATGATCATTGGGAAATATGGCCATTCAATTTGAAGTTTGAAATAGCTAAGGAAAAGGCCCAAAGAAGCCGAGGGCTAAGATTGAGTCTTGGTGACGTTTTGAAATATATAGAGCAATCGTTATTTTGTTGCATCAAGTGAACTTATTTTTGACACTATGTGTCCTATGAGAGATATGCCTTGATCAGTACCTTACCCTAGCAGAGTCCCTTCTCTGCAGGATCCTGGTATTATGTCTGGAGGTCTTCACATTCCCATGTGAATCCTTCACTAATGCAACACCTGGAGAGAAGATAATGTGGGTACATTCTTCAAATCAGAGCATATTCTTCTTCAAAAAGAGCTTGAAAATTATGAACATATTAAATACTCAGACAAATACGCCAAGTTGTTATACCAACTTAGGATCCCATCCTTACTCGATATAGGGCCAAGTGGTGCCATTAATGCTGTAGAGAAGATCACAGAGTCCTAAATTCTATTCCAAGTATCTTAAATCTATTGCTGGTTGATACTGCCCAAGGAATCATATGGCCAAGTCAGAGGGCAAATTGAATATTTTGTACATCAATGACTAAGAATGTATAATAAGGGAAAATAGGCGATCTATAGTACAAGCACAAACAAATAAATTGTGTTGATCAATGATCCACTATTGGTGCTCCTCCCATAGCCCATTGGAAAAAATATAGTACAAGCACAAAGAAATAATTTTGTGTTTGATTCATGATCCACTATTTGTGACCCTCCCATAGCCCATTGAAAAAACTACAGTGTTTTATTAGATTCTAGTCGTAGCTATGATTGTGCAAATGAAGCTCCAAGATCATGTTTCGTGCTCACAAACCTAGAAACATCCCGCACTCCACTCCAAATAATCTCTACATTGCAAAGACATTAAAAGGCATTGTAGTACTATTATGGCCTATTATTCCCTCGTTTTGAGATCACAATTGGTTTTAGGGGCAACCCATAGTGTGAAAGCACCATGTTTTATAAGTATACCATGACGAAGTGTTACAAGTGAGTGATGGTTTTAGTAAATAAATCTTCCATAGTACAAAATCTTCCAGACTCGACTTACAATCTCAATGATTAAATATCCTTCATCTTATCCATTGCTTGGTCTTTCCAATATCTGAGAAGAGTTTCCATACTATGAAGCAATGCCTGCAATGTGGACATAACATTGGCTAGCATATCCGATACTCATTTGTGTGAATATGGTAAATGGCCAAAATAATATTGAACGTGTCGAAGCATTTAGATTTGCAAAATACATGCATCAGTTTTCATTCTGGTGGCAGTCCTGACTTTCGAATTGCCCCAAATCAACGCAAACGAGAACTTCATACCGCAGTAATTGCATCTCGTATCTTGCAAAAGCACAATATTAGGAATTCTCCTTTGAAACCTAGCCTTGCCACCTCTTATAAATTCTGCGCTGTACAGCACTGTTCCTATTCAAAGGACTGGTTTGATAAGCATTGTCAAGAAAATGTGGCTGACCAAAAGAGATTCCGGGCTTTGGTTGAAAGTTTCGATTCGATATAAATACCCATTACTTAGACCAGCAAATCCAGATGTTTGAAATACCCCGTTCTCTGGAAGCAACTCTACGTTCCTCCTGTTTATCCCCAAAAAAAATTAACTTCAAATGTTTCATATACAAAAAGGAAGCACCTAAAAGAAAATGGATCGGGCCAAATATTGTTAGTTTTATTTGTTGTTGATACACCAAAAAAAAAAATGAGAGAAATACAGACAATCGAGTGCAGTCTTTTTCTCTTTGAGTTCCTCTTTCAGGAATCCTATTTCACAAAGCAGGGAGAAATAAAACCGGTAATGGAATATCTGTAATGTTTCCTTGCATGTTTCCTTGCCATATCCATGTTGGGCATGTGCTACAATAATTGTCGTCCATGAAACCACATCATTTTCAATAATTCTGTCAAATACTGCAATAGCACCACGTAAACTGCCACATCTAGCATACATAATACTAATGGTACTTTGTGTAACAATATCTGACGTAAATCTGCAGCCTAGCAACAAGGTGTGCAATCTTTTACCCTCGGGTAAAGCTCCCATCTTACTGCAGGCTTCAAAAATACTACAATGGCATCCAAGATACAACATTTTTCCTTGGGCATTTTTGGGAAAGGAAGAATAGCTTGCCGCCATGAAACCACATCATTTTCAATAATTTGTCAAACATCGCAATAGCAAAGATACATAATAATTGTGGTACTTTGTGTAACAATATCTAATGTAAATCTGTAGCCCAACAACAAGGGTAAAGCTCCCTTCTCACCGCAGCTTCAAAAAATACTAACATGGCATTCCAAGATACAAAGATTTTTCCCGGCATTATTTGAAAAAAAGGATAGCTTGCCGAAAATGAACATTCTGAACAAAGGTTGTAATTATGATAGTCCACAAGGCTACATCATAATGGGGCATGTGTTTAAAAAGACCTATTGCTTCCTTCAATTGTCCCTTCTGAACATAACTTGACATGGCAAAATTCCAGCATACTATATCATGATCGTGCGATTTCAGTGTGTATTTCCTGACCTCTCTCTGTGGCTTGCCACAAGCTTTCAAGCTGCAGATGAATGTGACAGCACCTGGACAAACTCCTTCCCTTTGCATGTGATCAAAGCATTCTAAAGCTTCTTAACCACACCCATGCTCAACATATCCTGCAATCATTGAATTCTAAGACACAACATTTCGAAGAGGCAATTTGTTGAAGGCTTTACGAGCCTCTGCAAGTGAGGTACATTTGACATACATGTCCACCAAAGCACTGCCAATATACGCATTCCCTTCATAACCCTTATCTGCAATCTCCTTATGAACTTTTCGACGGCTTCCAAAATACCACAAGCTTTTAAAATACAAACATATGTTATGGAAGATGGAAGCACACCCTCCAGCCGCATCTTTTCAAAACACTTAAGGGCTTCCAACCCTTGGCCATCCTCAATATATCCTCCAATTAAAGTATTCCAGGAAACAACATCCTGAGTTTGAAGTTTCTCAAAGGCATTTCGCGCCTCTGCAAGTAAACCACATTTGGCATACATGTCAACCAGAGTATGTCCAACATACGGATCATTTCCAAATCCCCATAGTTCAATTTCAATGTGCATTGCTAAATCTTTGTCTATGGCCCCTATACTGCCACAAGCCTTCAATCTGCAGACAAAGCTAACAGCATTTCGAGGCACTCCCTCCATTTGCATATGTTCATAACATTTCAGTGCTTCTTGATAAAGTCCATTGTCAACATACCCAGCAACTAATGCATTCCAGTTACGCAACAAGATCATCAAGTAATATACATAGTTCAGATACTATTATAGACGTTTAATGTCTTTGATTTACCCCGAGCAAAATTCCAAACCCTAACAAAATCAAGCCTACCTCGCCCAATTTGAACCCCCCTGTGATGTGAAGAGAAGGGTAGGAAACATGCAAGGGGGGTGCCAAATTGGGCATCCCCCAATTTGCACCCCCAGGTGATGTCTTGGGAAGCCACCTGCATGAAGGGGAGGGCGCTAAATTGGGCGCCCCCTCCAATTTGAACCCCACATGTGATGTGAAGAGAAGGGCATGAAACATGCAGGGGGGATGCCAAATTGGGCGCCCGCCCAATTTGCAACCCCAGGTGATGTCTGGACATGCATGTGGGAGGGGGGGAAATTGGGCCCGCCGTGTGGTCTGTCTTGGCGGGGATGAGTTGTTCGATCGACCTCAGGCCCCGCATGCATCGTAACTGTTCGGTCTCATGCGTGTAGCGACAACAAGCATTCTTTGAACCCCAATGTGATGTGAAGAGAAAGGCAAGAAACAGGCAAGGGGTGTGCCAAATTGGGTGTCCGCCCAATTTGAACCCCCATGTGATGTGAAGAGAAGGGCAGGAAATATGCAAGGGGGGTGCCAAATTAGGTGCCCGCCCGATTTGCATCCCCAGGTGATGTCTGGGCAGGACATATGCATGTAAGGGCCAGAAAGGAAATTTGCTAACCTTAGGCAGTGTAGGACATGTAGAAACACCTCAAAATTTCCTCTGATGAATGGGTACTTTTCTTGGACATGCAAAACCACCTCATAAAAATCCTTCAGGAGGATGGGCACCTTCAGGAGGAGCACGGGGGGGGGGGGCAAGAGGAGTGCATGATGGAACAATCAGCATGTCCAAAATGAAATGTTCAAAGCGTACTTGGTGGGCCCATAATGCGTGAAAGTCTCTTCAAGACCATTTAAAATTTAAAATAAAGTCGCCACATGGATCTTTCACGTGGTTATTCAAATTCAAATTCAGATTTTCCCGCTCGAGTCAATATTCCCAAGCAGCTTCTATCCCATTCTATATTCCACGCATTTCACCACCGTCATTGCATCATTGCTGCTCTCGCCACCGTCATTCCAGGCACGCAGGAATGTTCTTGGCATCGAGGGCCAGCTCTCTGAAGGTCCTTGGGTGCGGAGGAGTAGCTGATCACTTTGGATCTAGCAGATATTATACAAATAAGATATTTGGATGTTGATTACAAGAGGACATTTGTATGCCATTGCAAGAATGTTTGTTACGGTGAGAGTGTTAAAAGATGATTGGCACAAGTTGATGCTGAGGGGATGAGACACACCTTAGATTCAAGATGAGGTAGGAGATTTTATTATTGAAATTATAAAGCTAGATGTGGTAGGATTCCAATAAAAAATTTGCTAATAATCTTGTCGTCAATAATTTGTTTTGCTACTAACTTGGCTCAACTATGGTGCTTGTAAGTGAATAGATAGAGCTTAGCATGCCTAAGACCAAATGTGATGGACGCTCATTTTGGTGACCCAAATTTGTCGAGCAAGTTTTATGGGGAGCCAATCTCATGCAATCGAAAAGCCTAATTTGGTCACTCAAATTGGGGGCCCCGCCCAATTTAAAAGCAATTTTATTTTTATTTGCTTTTGCCCCTCAAATTATGCCTAATTTGGTGATCCAAAAAAATAGGCTGCCCAATTTGGCTTCATATATTTTACAGATTTTTGCCTTCATATATTTTACAAATTTGGTTTGTGTTGGAAATGAGGCGTGCACCTAATTTGTAATATTACGTCTCTCATTGTTTTGCGTGCAGTCGAACCAGCATCATCGAACTCCAAATGAAGGCCAGTAGAATATAAGAACTTGGAAACACCTTAACTAGGTATATTTTGATTGCTTTAGAATGTGAAATCTGGCACTTTGATGCCATACTTGGGGAAATGAATTTCGTTATATATGGACTCTCTTGTTATATATGGACTTTGGCACTATCAAAGCCATACGTGCCATCTTGGGCTACCTGCACTTTGCGACAAGAAGGCAGTTTCCTCATTTGGCATTATCTATTGTCAGTATGCCAATGGAGTCACGGTAAACCCACAAGGACCCGCATGGATGGCCCATCTAATGGGTCATCCATGAAGGCCTTACTACAAAATTCCTTTTGCAACTGGACAATGCATTTGTACAGAACAAAAATAGGTATGTATTTCCGTATCTTCCATATCTTTCAATAAACATGTGCATTACCTCATTGTTAAGGTTATTGATTGGAAGATATTCATGAAGGGGGTACATCTCTAATGGCGGTGAGAGGTTGATCGGGCTCACTGGACCTCTAGTTTTCAAGTTCGTGAGAATGGAGATGGAGATGGTGTTTGTGATGAGTGGAGATTGAGGCAAACAGTTACTAAATGACCTTATTGAAGAGTATTGCCTGGACTTCGTCAATCAAGAAGAAGCTTCCAAATAATGTCAAAATTCTTATGCATGTCGCTAAAACATATTCAACACTCGTAGGGGATGGCAACTAGTTTATCAAATGGTATCGACGCATGGAGTGCGAATTTTTGGAGGGTTTTTTTTTTGAAAGGTTAAGAGGGTTTTTACTTATGAAGAATGTTTATACAAAAGTTTGATTGGTTTAGGGTAGTTATATTTCATAAAGTAGACGAAAAACATCACATTTACGATTAAAAAGTCAAGTCATCATCATCATACTAAAGGTTACACAAATTTGGCACAACATAAGAAGTGTCAATTAAGTTGGGTTAGAATTGAAACTAAAGTTACATAGCCAGTTGTATAAATGTAATAGTCATCGCAAGTTACATAAAAAGGTCGTCTGCTTTTTATTTTGAGCATCTTGAAAATTGTTCAACATTGTTTCCAATGTGTAGGTGCCTGCAACAGGAGCATGGGAGAATATTTCACGCATGCTATTTCTTGTTTCATACCATTTTGTAATAGTTGTTGGTGTGGTTTGTGCACTACTATGATTGTATACTTTGAATGTGCTCACTTTATGAATGCATTTTGCTCTATATTAAAAAACTAGAAAAAGTGCCCAGCGTTGCTGGGCTTTCTGTTGGGATTAAAGCAAAAAATTATGAAAGATATAGAAGAGAACATCTAGTTATGATCATTGGGAAATATGGCCATTCAATTTGAAGTTTGAAATAGCTAAGGAAAAGGCCCAAAGAAGCCGAGGGCTAAGATTGAGTCTTAGTGACGTTTTGAAATATATAGAGCAATCGTTATTTTGTTGCATCAAGTGAACTTATTTTTCACACTATGTGTCCTATGAGAGATATGCCTTGATCAGTACCTTACCCTAGCAGAGTCCCTTCTCTGCAGGATCCTGGTATTATGTCTGGAGGTCTTCACATTCCCATGTGAATCCTTCACTAATGCAACACCTGGAGAGAAGATAATGTGGGTACATTCTTCAAATCAGAGCATATTCTTCTTCAAAAAGAGCTTGAAAATTATGAACATATTAAATACTCAGACAAATACGCCAAGTTGTTATACCAACTTAGGATCCCATCCTTACTCGATATAGGGCCAAGTGGTGCCATTAATGCTGTAGAGAAGATCACAGAGTCCTAAATTCTATTCCAAGTATCTTAAATCTATTGCTGGTTGATACTGCCCAAGGAAGATCCAAATCTCATATGGCCAAGTCAGAGGGCAAATTGAATATTTTGTACATCAATGACTAAGAATGTATAATAAGGGAAAATAGGCGATCTATAGTACAAGCACAAACAAATAAATTGTGTTGATCAATGATCCACTATTGGTGCTCCTCCCATAGCCCATTGGAAAAAATATAGTACAAGCACAAAGAAATAATTTTGTGTTTGATTCATGATCCACTATTTGTGACCCTCCCATAGCCCATTGAAAAAACTACAGTGTTTTATTAGATTCTAGTCGTAGCTATGATTGTGCAAATGAAGCTCCAAGATCATGTTTCGTGCTCACAAACCTAGAAACATCCCGCACTCCACTCCAAACAATCTCTACATTGCAAAGACATTAAAAGGCATTGTAGTACTATTATGGCCTATTATTCCCTCGTTTTGAGATCACAATTGGTTTTAGGGGCAACCCATAGTGTGAAAGCACCATGTTTTATAAGTATACCATGACGAAGTGTTACAAGTGAGTGATGGTTTTAGTAAATAAATCTTCCATAGTACAAAATCTTCCAGACTCGACTTACAATCTCAATGATTAAATATCCTTCATCTTATCCATTGCTTGGTCTTTCCAATATCTGAGAAGAGTTTCCATACTATGAAGCAATGCCTGCAATGTGGACATAACATTGGCTAGCATATCCGATACTCATTTGTGTGAATATGGTAAATGGCCAAAATAATATTGAACGTGTCGAAGCATTTAGATTTGCAAAATACATGCATCAGTTTTCATTCTGGTGGCAGTCCTGACTTTCGAATTGCCCCAAATCAACGCAACTGAGAACTTCATGCGCTGCAGAATTGCATCTCGTATCTTGCAAAAGCACAATATTAGGAATTCTCCTTTGAAACCTAGCCTTGCCACCTCTTATAAATTCTCAACAGACAAAGATTGTTCCTATTCAAAGGACCGGTTTGATAAGCATTGTCAAGAAAATGTGGCCAGCCCAAGAGATTTCGGCTTTCTTTGAAAGTTCGATTTCGATATAAATACCCATTACTTAGACCAGCAAATCCGGATGTTTGAAAAACCCCCGTTCTCTGAAGCAACAACTCACGTTCCCCCTGTTTATCCCAAAAAAATTTAACTTCAAATGTTTCATATACAAAAAGGAAGCACCTAAAAGAAAATGGATCGGGCCAAATATTGTTAGTTTTATTTGTCGTTGATACATTAAAAAACAAATGAGAGAAATACGTGACAATCGAAAGTGCGTCTTTTTCTCTTTGAGTTCCTCTTTCAGGAATCCTATTTCACAGTGTGGGCGAAATAAAACCGGTAATGGAATATCTGTAATGTTTCCTTGCATGTTTCCTTGCCATATCCATGTTGGGCATGTGCTACAATAATTGTCGTCCATGAAACCACATCATTTTCAATAATTACGTCAAAAACATCGCAATAGCACCACGTAAACTGCCACATCTAGCATACATAATACTAATGGTACTTTGTGTAACAATATCTGACGTAAATCTACAGTCTAGCAACAAGGTGTGCAATCTTTTACCCTCGGGTAAAGCTCCCATCTTACTGCAGGCTTCAAAAATACTACAATGGCATCCAAGATACAATATTTTTCCTTGGGCATTTTTGGAAAGGAAGGATAGCTTGTCAGTCCATGAAACCACATCATTTTCAATAATTCATCCAAATATCGCAATAGCAAAGATACATAATAATTGTGGTACTTTGTGTAACAATATCGATGTAAATCAGAGCCCAACAACAAGGGTAAAGCTCCCTTCTCACTGCAGGCTTCAAAAATACTAACATGGCATTCCAAGATACAAAGATTTTTCTGGGCATTATTTGAAAAAAGGATAGCTTCTTGGGAAATGAACATTCTGAACAAAGGTTGTAATTATGATAGTCCACAAGGCTACATCATAATGGGGCATGTGTTTAAAAAGACCTATTGCTTCCTTCAATTGTCCCTTCTGAACATAACTTGACATGGCAAAATTCCAGCATACTATATCATGATCGTGCAATTTCAGTGCGTATTTCGACCTCTCTCGTGGCTTTTGCCACAAGCTTTCAAGCTGCAGATGAATGTGACAGCATCTGGACAAACTCCTTCCCTTTGCATGTGATCAAAGCATTCTAAAGCTTCTTGACCACACCCATGCTCAACATATCCTGCAATCATTGAATTCTAAGACACAACATTTCGAAGAGGCAATTTGTTGAAGGCTTTGCGAGCCTCTGCAAGTGAGGTACATTTGACATACATGTCCACCAAAGCACTGCCAATATACGCATTCCCTTCATAACCCTTATCTGCAATCTCCTTATGAACTTTTCGACGGCTTTCAAAATACCACAAGCTTTTAAAATACAAACATATGTTATGGAAGATGGAAGCACACCCTCCAGCCGCATCTTTTCAAAACACTTAAGGGCTTCCAACCCTTGGCCATCCTCAATATATCCTCCAATTAAAGTATTCCAGAAACAACATCCCGAGTTTGAAGTTTCTCAAAGGCATTTTCGCCACCGCAAGTAAACCACATTTGGCATACATGTCAACCAGAGTATGTCCAACATACGGATCATTTCCAAATCCCCATAGTTCAATTTCAATGTGCATTGCTAAATCTTTGTCTATGGCCCCTACACTGCCACAAGCCTTCAATCTGCAGACAAAGCTAACAGCATTTCGAGGCACTCCCTCCATTTGCATATGTTCATAACATTTCAGTGCTTCTTGATAAAGTCCATTGTCAACATACCCAGCAACTAATGCATTCCAGTTACGCAACAAGATCATCAAGTAATATACATAGTTCAGATACTATTATAGACGTTTAATGTCTTTGATTTACCCGAGCAACATTCCAAACCCTAACAAAATCAAGCCTACCTTAATCTCTGAATTCAAAAGGTTCCTAAAAACAAAGGTGAAGAAGAAAATTGAAAAGGAATCTAACCTCATTTGTCAAATTCAAGAACGTCAGGTAGATAGACAGGGACACAAGAGCCAATGCGTTTGACATATTTGCCTTGCTTCAAGTACCTTCCCAATCAACCCACAGAAAACTGAAGCCTGCTTCTGATAGTCTTGAACACGGCTTTTGCTTTGCCTTAGATCTACTGCCAGACATGATGAAGAAATGAGATATTGAAGGGAAACTCTTGGCACATTAAGCAAACTGCTGGAGCAACGGCCTTCTGATGAAAGACGGTTCATTCAAATCGGTGGAAGCACATAATGAAAAAAAAACGCTTTGCAAGAAACGGTCTGCTCTGAACAAACAACACGAAGAACTCTGAATCTTCGGCAACAAATATCACGAAGAATTGAATCTCCTCTGGAAGGAGCGATGGTAAACCGTAAAAGGGTTGCAAAAGAGGAAAAGAAAACTACCTAAAATCTAACGGCCTATAATAAAAAAATATCAGGACAACAAATCAAGGGCCGAGATGCTCTGCACACACTACATTTTGCCTTTATTACTAGATATATAGATAGATACTAATGTAGTTTACATCCTACCACATCAAAGTATTCATAAGAATATTCGTCTAAGAAACTCTCTAACAAGGGGGGTTCACAGTTTTGGGCGTATAACCCATCTGCATGCACGGGAAGGGGGTTTTTTGGACCCATTTTCGTACATATACGGTCGGCAGGGGGTCCTTTTTCTGGTATTTTTTGCACTATCCTAGGTAATTTTTATTCGAAAGGGGTCAAAATTTGCTTTTAAAGATCCGTATACAGGGGGGTTTTTGGCCACCCCATGCACGCAGATGGCATATCCCCCTTATACATGAGTGAATCCCCCTTGCTCTCTAAGCCCTTTTCAAAAAAAACCCTTCAAATAAAATCCCCCCGACGCAAGGATTTCAAAGAAAGTCCACAAATTCAGGTATTGTCCAAAAATAATGAAACTGTTGAGCTAAAGTTCTTATAAAAGACTAGAATTATGTCATCAGGGAGGAATGTCAGATAATATCGCAAAGCGGTTGCCATCTGTACTTCTGCAGGCCTCCCCCCTCTCGCCGGCAGTGTCATGATGCAAAGTCATCTACGTGTGTTGCCCAGAGGTCGTCATAGTCTGCTTTATAAGGAACTGAAGGTGTCGAGTTGAGTTCCTCTACGTTCTCTTCGTTCGCCGATGGCTGTTGAGCTACTTGGCCAATATATTGGTGGTTCTACCCCATATGCCGAGTCTACCCTGAATAGCACAGAATTCTTCGTCTGTTGACAGGTCGGCTTCATTCATCCTTTCTCTTATTCAAAGAAAGGCTTCTCGGTCCATCATACTAGTTCTATGGTAGGCCTCTATCTCCTTCCCCTCTATGGTGAAGTCCTATGTTTCATGGTCGATGAAGTTGTCGAGTTCTTCATCTTGACAGAGCAAGATGAGCAGCTCATCTATTCGGTACCCCTGTGCCTGACATTGGGGCAGATCTTTGATGTCTTTGAGGAGAAGATATTCTTCTTCTTGGACAATTATTAAGGACATGCCAGTAATGCCGGCTTCCACTTGTTCTACTCCAATGTTATGTTGTTGTTGTTGCAGTTGTGCTTTTTGTTCTTCGTCGAATTCTAATTGGATTGCATCCTTAACTTCTTCTGGAAGAGCATCTGTCGCTTCCCGCTCTTCAGATACTATAGCCTCATACGAGAGTAGCATTTGTACGTCCTGCCTGGAGTCTAGGGATGATGGGTCTAGGGGTTGTATTGATGGCTAACCTATGGTATTCTCAGATTTGTATGCTAAGAAGATGGCAAGGGCAGCATTTATTGAGAAATACCTAACATTTCTATGACTCATGGACATATAATCTGGCATGCGAGAAGCCTTACTCTGTATTGCCTTCATAACATTGTCCACTACTGCTAAGGTTTGTGATAAGATAGTCTTGGGGACCCAGAGTCCCTCACATGGAGGTACTTGCCTAGCTTGTGACTCTATTGTGCTTGCAGATTCAGCCATAACGTTATGGTAATAGGGAATAGCAGTCAAAGTGGCTTGGAGCTCAAAAGTGTATTGGAAAGCTTCATAAATTTGGTTGACATCTACTTCTTTGACATGTATAGTGGCAATGTACCATCGCCTGAATGCTGAAGTTGCCATGGTATCTATGGAGCTGATTGTACTAAACGAGAGTAGAAGCACCCTAATATGCTGGAAGATCACCTCTTTTGCAGGAGCTAAGGACTTATGTTTGATTTGTACAAATGAGAGAAAGCTTAGTCTAGAAATTTTAAGGTTCTAAGAAAGCTTGTCAGATTAGAATAAGGTTGGGCAAATCCGTGTCGGGAAGTTGGATCACTAACTATCACATAAGCTAATTCCGTAATTAGATTGGGGTAGGGATATCTAGGTTCAAGTCATCCTAACTTTATTTGGCTTAGTATCGAGGAAGACCCTCATCATATACCAAATGAGGTTGTGCGAATCTCATAGGTGCAATTTGCGCACCATGAGAGTCGTCGGTCATTATCAGGATCTAGACTTGGTTAAATGAGGAAATGGTTAGTATAATCGAGCTCTACATTCAATTTTAAGTGGACTATGTCCTTTTATTTTTCTTAACTCTTATCAATTCAGTGCATAACAAGGGGTCAGGGTTCTCACCGTGTGCCAAAGGGCCCTGTAAAAATCTCACAAGTGCCATTCACACGCCGTGAGAGTTGTTGGGTCTTTTGCCCAATTTTTACACCTTAATGTTCAATTTTAACTGCTAAGATTTCTTTATCCTTGACTAATTATCTAATTACCACTACTTTTAGGTAGCATCTAGCCCCAATCATGGGAAAAAAAATTCCCATTATTCGTGGTTCTTGCTCCGGTTTACTGCAAAACTGATTTTTTCTCTTGGTCAGTTAGCTACTACAGGGTAGATGGCCGGTGCTTGATCTTGGTCAACCAAAATCATTGTTTTGATACCGTTGTGACGCCCACTGCTTGTATACGATACCGAATCATATAAAACATGAGATCTCCTCCTGCCAGCACAATTCATCAATACGAGGCCGTCTATCTGACGCCAAACTCTTGGTGGTGAGCAAGAGTCTGACGTGGGACGAACAAACGTGTGATTTATCCCATCTCCTTCGAGACCGTCCTAGCTATGAAAGCGCATATAAATAAGCATATCACATCACAGAAATGCATAACAACCAACACATAACTACCATTGACATTAACAACCAACACATAACAACCATTGACATTAACAACCAACACATAACTACCATTGACATTAATTAACACAACCATTGGGTCCAACACATTTAAATTAAAATCCCCCTTAAACCCCCTTTGGTTTGGGTGCATATTCACACGGGGGGTGACTAGGGCAACAGAGCTGTTGGATAGGCATATTCACCCCTTATTCCTTAATCTACACCGTACGTAAAGTTCCTCGTTTGTGGGTATGCAAGTACAAAATTTGCTATACTGTATAACAAGATTCGCAAAATACTATAAGATTTCAAGCGGAATACTATATGGTGTTGATTTTGTACGTGCGAAATACAATTATGAGGGCTCTCGTTGCCCTACGTCACCCCCCGTGTGAATATGCACCCAAACCAAAGGGGGTTTAAGGGGGATTTTAATTTAAATGTGTTGGACCCAATGGTTGTGTTAATTAATGTCAATGGTAGTTATGTGTTGGTTGTTAATGTCAATGGTTGTTATGTGTTGGTTATTATGTTGTTGGTTTTTATATGTTGGATGTTAATGGTTTGTGTTGCAAAAAAATTTTTATTGCCGGGGGCCTTAGGGATTAGGTGTGACAAAAATTTTAAAATTCAAACCAGAAAAAAACTAGAATTCATTTGAGGCTTTCATCACCTGTAGCTTTTGAATTTCGTCACAATAAAACAAATAGAACATAAGTAAAAGTTACCATAAAGATAGAGCGGATTGATCCCATTATTCTGAAAGTCATAAAGTTTGCAACACCCATACACAAACATTTTTCAACTGGAATTCAACAACAACCTTTGGCCTCCATGGATTCTTGTGGTGAGAAACCAAAGTGGGAAACTTTTCTGCTTGTTAGCACAAGGATCTAGAAGCCTTGGAATTTGCTTAATAACTGCCTCAAAATCTAAAAATGCATGGTAATTGTTTGCAACCTTCATTCGGAATGAGCCATAAAACGATATCCAATAGTGCAATCCTATATTAATCAGCTGGTAGGATGTGAAAGCCTACCAAACCCGGCCGATAAATTGCTATTTTAGCATAGAGAACTTAACCAAATATATCCATATCATACACTATCACAAAAATCTCGGAGAGAGCTTTCCAACGCAATAAAAATCATCTCAAACAGAGCTCTGGATCAAAAGTTATGATAAGAAATGTGTTGCTGGCGGGGAAACTGCACTACATGCGCCCTTCAAGCCCTTCATGTGCCCATTATGCACCACACACACAAAAAGAGGGCTTTTGTTGTGAGCCATTGGTTGTTGACCATCATGCACCACACGCACAAAAAGAGGGCTTTTGTTGTGAGCCATTGGTTGTTGACCATTATGCATTACACAAAAAAGGGCTTTTGTTGTGAGCCATTGGTTGTTGACCATTGGAAAAAAAAAGGCTAAAATCAATGGCTCAGAAATGGTGCACTCTAGATGTACGTATTAGTACATCCATTTGAATACATCACGAAATCATAGGAAAACCTTAGTGAAAAGCGTACAAAAACACAAAGAAAACCCCCTGTTATTATGCTACATATCCATCTTGAAGGGTGGAATCACCATGACAATATCACATCAAGATACAAATAATATCACAACAACAAAGGGAGTCCTACCCAAGCTCAGACTCATGGGGATAGACTGATGGCTTGGGTCTCCAGAGTTTATTGTAGACAGAATTCATGGCAATTGTATTTGACTGACAAAAGAACATGGCCATTGGGTAGTCCACTCCATCTGCCCCTCTGTGCATACTTTGCAGATAGGCTGATAAGTTTTGAAACTTGACCATAGCCTATCGGGGGCATAGCCAAGAGGGCTACACCTGGGTTGCATTTTCCCAGTCCCGATGAGGCAGGAGAGGTTCACTCCCCTCCATGCTCGTACACGAATTGAAACTCAGGCAGCGCACCACGCAGGGGATGTCGAGCTCGTACCTTACCCGCACTCAGTGGCAAGGTATTAGACCTAGCCCACAACGTTCCCTTAGTAGACGCTACATACGTGGAGATAGACTGATGCCTTGGATCTCCAGAGTTTATTGCAAAATAGAATTCATGGCAACTGAATTTGGCTGGCAACGGAACATGGCCATTGGATAGTCCACTCCATCTGCCTTTCCTGTGCATACTTTGCAGATAGGCTGATCAGTCTTGGGACTTGATAGTAGCCTGCTGGAGGCAAAGCCGGGGGGCGACTCTTGGGTTGCTTTTCCCAATCCCAATGAGACAGGAGGGAATCACTCGCATCGAGAAGGTTCATGCCAACTACAACTGAACTAGAGAGCCATGGTTTCCCATGCTCGTACACGACTTGAACCCCACTGAGGCAGCGCACCATCCAAGAGGTGTCGAGCCGATCTAGCCCCGCCACCCACAGGGCTCCTATACGCAGACTGCATTAACTAGAAATTAATGAGGTTAATCTAGGATCATCAACTAAGAAGGCTCTGGGTCTCTATCCTCCCTTTCCAATACACAAGAGGTGCGCACAGAATTTAATACAACATCTTCATCCAAATGAATCGAAATACAGAAACATAGTCTAATCTATCTACTCTAATCAGACATGATTAGGGTTCTTTAGTCAGTTTGGATACTAGATGAGGTTCTTAGGCTCTAGAGGTCATCTAGGGCCAAAGATCAGACACAAATTCAGCCTGCTAATAGTTGAAAAGCATGCATTGATAGCGAGAAAAATATTAGAGGTGGGTGTCACATGATGGAGGGTAAAATTTTAGCCCAAGGCTAGCAAATGTAAGTTTTCTCCTAATTGTTTAGCGTTGAACATTATTCGATATGTTGCTGGCTATACAAGGGTGACAAAGAATGGAAGAGGAAGGGCGAATACTAAGACTCCTAGAATGCAAGGAGCTCATGGATTTGGAAGTGAAGGATAGATTGCTTCATTTTGGAGCAACCAAAGAAAATGGCCGAATAAGACCTCTTCGCATGCTATATGAAGCCCATCAGAATGCTGGAAGCCAAACTCCTCTGCAGATTGGTCAAGCAGGGCCTTGAAGAGGGGATGGTTAAGGCTACAAGCCTCCACAACAAAACGACACGTATGCTTCCCCACATAAACGTCCAAGTATCCTTTTGGCACATCAGTTGGAACTTCGTACTCTCCATCATCTTCATCACTCAAGCCATCATTGTTGGACCCACTCAAAGATAACGAGCTCCTGCCCTTTGCCTCTGCCCCATGCTCCCCTTTCTTTGAAACAACTTCCATACCTTGAGCTCAAAAGCCATAGCTTGCTATCCACAACTTCCTCTTCTACCAATAAATGAGATGCGTTGGAGTATGCATGTTGTCCTATCCGTAACATTGCAACTCAAAATATGGTAATGTTGCCAAAATATAGCTATCACCATATGCTCTATATGTGTCCCACAATATTTACATCACATGCGCTCTTGACCAAACAAATCACTCTGGATCTTGCTGCTCCACAAGTATCGAACAAGTGTCAACGACCGCCTCATATCATCCTCACAATTTAGCTGGTGCTCCAGAGCTTGAATGGTTGTAAAACTGACATGCTGAGCACCTAGAATTCTTTGAAGCCCCCACCACGTCTAGATTATGTTGCCTAGTCTTTGCTTGACCTGCTTGGCCATAATTTCAGACCGATCATATCAACAAGCTCTATTTTCATGTTACATCTTGGCAACCATTGTCCCCTATACAAATATCAGATGTTTCACCAAAAAAGTTGGTGACGAGGTGACATGGTGCAAGTAGGGTATGACTATGGTAATTGTTATGGGTTTATCCCCTCACTTTAGTAGATTATACTAGCAAATTCTTATAAACTTGCAAGTGGAATTTGACGCTTATCTTATTTTCGCTGCATGCCCTTGTACCACCATAGGCCTCAATGGTTAATATTTCTTCTTCCTACATTGTAAAAAGTCTTAAACGCTATTCAAATTCAAGTTGCTACATAGGCATGTAGTTTAGATTTGACATCAAATGGATTGATTGTTAACTCAATAAAAGCAGACTATGAATTTGTAAATGTTTGTGGATTTTGTATGGAGGAATGTAATGAGAATTCCATTATCCAAACAACAGCTGGCAGCCGGGAGCGGGTCCTCTCACTGTTGCAGAATGTGAGACCCACATCCACTCTTCCACAAAAATGGAGTTGTTGTTGATCTGCTATTTCCAACTTTTTATTTGCTATAGCTAATCTTTTAGTGTCAGTCAGAATCAGACCCACTTTCCGTTCCACACTATTGTCTAGAATGCACTTTCACCCTTCTAGCAACCTACTTTCCGTTTGGTGACTTTTGAGCTGCTTGTATCATTTTTTGACCAAAACCATGGTGCTAATACTAATTTTGGACCAAAGTCATTGACCCACTTCTCTTCGACATTATTGGGAAAGGATACTTGGCATCGCTAGAATGTGCTTCGACCCTACTTTCCATTGAGGATTTGATCATTGGAAAATGATTTAGTGAATGACACATAAATTATGATGTACTATATTGTCTTTTACTTTTGGTCTATAGGATGCTACACATAAGATAAATAGACATATGCCTAAAACGTAAATGTAGGTTAGGATCAATTCAGGCGCGTCAGCCAATCACGCCGTGCCACGTGGCATCATTTCTTTTAAGGAATGCTAAGAGATTGTTATGTCGTCGTTGTCCCCTGTTTTTACTCAACATTCCTCCATTCTACGCAACATTCTTGAGTTTTACCTGCGATTCCGGCGATTTCACTCCACATTCTTGATTTTTTTACTGCCAGAATTGATCCTAACCTCCATTCACGTTGCAGGAATGCTCTTCTTGTGTTGATTCTGGGGAGTCAACAGGGGCCTCCGCCTAACGGCGTCGTCCCCTGTTTCCTCCCCAGAATCAACACAAGAAGAGCATTCCTGTATACAACTAACTCCACTTTTGGACAACTTACGTGAGATGGAGATTTTTCACCCCAACACTAGGCCTTTTTACTTTCTTTATAGCTGATCGGATCAATAGAAGTGTTAATAATGTTTAGATCATATTGACTTTTCCTAGTGTAGCCGATAATAAGCATAATGCTTATAGGTGAGGGGGTTCACTTCCCTTGAGAGCCCATTACCTCAGATAAATGGGCAAGGCTGGAGAGGCGAGCCCATTTATCTGAGATAATGGGCGAACATGGAAAGTAAAACCCCTTAACTAGCAAGAGCTTAACTCACACACCATAGCTCGATTATCCCACCCTTACCTGCACCCAGAACAAGATTCTCAGCACCCATAGTTGAAACCAAAGCAAGTCTCGTTGAATAGGAACTAGGATTGGGCTGGAGTGGATGCTGGCCTGTCACAGAGTTGGAACCAATGGTGGAGATGGACTGGATCGAAAAATCTTGCCGTAGAGAAAGGGCAAAAAAACCATCATGTTAACGAAAATGAGTTTTAGTACATTGACCCCAAAGAACATTTTTGGTGCTAAGACTAGGACAGGCCATAACTTCACAAGTAGAGGCCAAGATCTTTGGGGACCACTTAATAAACAAGATGAGGATGTTCCAGTCCATTCTATTTTTGTAACCACATAACCTCTGACATACTGGTTAGGAGATGGTTATGATATGAGACATGTTATGACACTTGTGGGCACTAGTAGTAAAGGCCTAGGGGTCATGGGAAGATCTTATATGGCAAAATAGAGCATAAGTTGATAGCTCCATTTTTTTGTAACCGACATCTGATTAGGGTTGGAGCTTTTTGCGAGCTGTATGGCTATGGTTTCTGGCCGGAAGGGCTGGAAGCTTATGCCACGGCTTCCAAAATTCGTCAGGAGCCGGAGCTTGGATCAGATGCGCCGGAGCTCGATTTCTTCATCGGATTCGAGCGATTATGTTTGCTCTGATGAAGATGACCAGCTGAATGAGGAAAATATCCCCCTGGATGTGCCAAAGGGCTACCTTGCTGTTTATGTCGGAAAACAAAAACGCCGTTTTGTTTTGGAAGCAACCAGGTTAAATCATCCTCTTTTTAAGGCTTTGCTTGATATATCTGCACAGGAATTTGGTTTTAACCATATAGGGGGCGTTTGTATTGCATGTGAGGAGGTTTTATTTGGACATTTTTTGTGGTTGCTTCAAAATGATCAGCAGTCTCTGGCTGAGCTTGAAATCCAAGAGCTCCTTGCATTTTATAATCATGATTCTTAGAAATCCAAGGAGCTACTTGCATTTTATAATCATGATTCTTAGATACTTTGTTTTTGCCTTTTCATCAGATTTCATGGGAACATGAACTGAATTATGATCACAAAAGACCCTGTTCGTGGTCTGCACAGATAAAATATGAGTCATAAAAAAACCATGTTAGTGACATATGGTATGACAATCATTCAAAGTTTTTGGTTTCTCTGTCGCATCTGGTTGGTTTATGTAGCCGATTTCATATTTTTATTAGGTTTCTTTTCTTCAGATGCAGCGTTTTGAAAATTTATGTTTGTCCAAATTTCTGGATTTGTTTTCTTGCTGGAGCAATTGGGTAGTTGGACGCTTCTAATACTTAATCAAATGGAATGCTTTTATGCTTTTTGAAGTGGGCTATAGGCGCTGTAGCCATAGTCTCGATGACTATGCCTGGCTGCTTTGTTGTATGAAGGCTTTTGAATGGTTCACAGCCCTGTATTTGTTTAATGTATATGACAACAATGTCTTTGTTAAAAAACAAAGGACATGAAAATTAGGGGAAGTGTTCACAGCACTGCGATGGAGGTCTGTCACACTGCTGAGCATGGCGTTCATCATCGCCCATAAAATGCCTCCTTCGCTTCATGAAATTCTTGGTATTCTTCGGTTAAGGAAATTAAGATTTAACCCTGCAATATCGATCCCTAATCTAATCCATGTTTGCTTTATTCTAATCCTAAGGTGATGTCGCACTATGGTTGCCTCACAATCTCTGGAATTGTAGGTTCACAATGCAAGCGTGAATATGCATACAGCACTTTGCTTCTATGATAACTTCAAGTTTTTAAAGTTCTACAATAACTTCAAGTTTAATCAAATCACTTGCATACTTATAGAAAGAAAAGTAGGAATTTGCAAGCTGCAAAATAACTTTGCAATTCTAGAAAAAAAGAGGGGTCTTACAAATCTGCATTAGAACTCAAGGAGACCACATGTAAGCCAACATTGGAAAAAGCATGCTAAGAAGAACATTGCAAGTAAAAAATATAAAATATGGCCTGCAAACAAAGATTAAATTGCTACTCAAATTGTCTGCTTTAGAATATGACTTTCTAGCAACCTTGAGATCCAATCTAAATGGCTAGTGAGCCAAAACCATATTCAATGTCAGAAACCAAAAAAATATATTTAAAACATGTGTATTTGCAAGGTAGATGATATACATTCATCAATGTCAAAGGTTTAAACAACTGCAGGTACAATCTTTTAAGAAAATAAGGCACTGCCAAAGACCTTTCAAAGATCCAAATTTCCTTTCTTACACTTCTGAAGTCAAATGTCACCACAAATACAACCTAGTCACATTTCAAAGGACTAGTGTCAGTAGGATCATTAGTAATAATTCTAGCATGGTTTTCACAATAATGCATTATTGAAGAATTGAGAGATGCCCAAGTTTCATTGACGAGGGCATTTTCTTTGAGAGCCCATAATCTAGAAACCAAATCTAAGCCCTACCGTTTCCTAAGGTGAAAAATAGTATTTGTAGGAGGAGCACTATATATATCGGACGCCATCATGTTATAGCCATGGGCATATCCGGGTCTTTGACATGTTATAGCCACGCCAAAAAGAAAATACACGGGGTTTTTGTGGATTTAGCGGATTTTTTGCCATTTAAGGCTGGCTATAACGGCTGTTTAGTTTTGGTGCATGTGGTTGAAGCTTGAAGATTCGGCCACACCTGTCTATTTTGCTTTTACCGTGTTTGTGCTTGAAGATGCCAGTTCCACTTTCGAGTATGCTGTTATGCAGCTCCATTATCTTACAAATATGGTCTTCTTGTTTTTTGTTTCCAGATTCATTATAGAGCTTCATTCCAGCATATGCTTTGTGGTGGAACTGCCGTATTTAGAGTCCGGGATGTGGTATTTTCGGACTTTTTTTGTGGTGTTTCCGGCCACTCATTATCAACCACTATGCACTTTGCAGTTTCAAGCCCAGAACCAACTGTTTTGGGTCATTTTTTGCTCGATCCGGTTCTATCTGAGCTCAAATCACTTTCTCTCTTCATCAAACTAGTATAAAAGAGGAAGACAAAGCGATTGGAAGGGTTTTTGAAGCATTTCAAGCCGTCTAGGGAGTTGCAAGAAGGATTCGACCAAAGATTTCGGCACTGCCGCGTAGTTTCATGCTTGGGTTTTGGCCAGAAATACCACTCTTTTTGGCAAAAAACACTACTTTTTTGACCGGAAATACCACTTGGCTGATATGGGGCGGGTGGAAATACCACAAAAAAAGGCCGGAAATACCACATCCCGGACTCTATATATGGGCGTCCCTTTGTGGTTTTTATTTCCATGGCTTGCTACTTACAGATAGGTTCCTGAGGACCAGAGCACAGAAGCAAGTGATGTGGTGGAAATCTCGAGGCCTGAAAATCCCTTTGGTGCTAGGATCATTCCTAGTTATGTTGTGCCTTCCCCTGATCCCCATGACTTAGCTCTCTAAATCAGAACCCACCACTTCCCTGTGCATATAAGCCCTGTGCCAGATGATCGTATGCTGGAAATTGAAGAGCTCTTAAATGTGGGGGGTGGCTTATGTGGCAAGTTATTTGCATTTATAGGACAACCATCAGACATCATGAGCAACATTAATTGTTACATCGAGCTATGGCTGACCTGCATGGACGTTGGAGGTCAAGGACCATCCATAAGCCAAGCCATCATAATCAGAGCCGCTCTTAGCAAGGCAAGGGCTCTTATGCATAGGAATATGTGTCATTATGACATGCTTTAGCGATCACGAATGAATGATCATTTGAATTACTAATCTAGAAATGTAAACTCTCTACTTTTTGTGTTTTTATGTTTAAATTTTATGTTGTATCTTTTTTCTTGTGTTTATGTTATATGATTGATGCCATCACCATCAGGTGATGCCTTGTAAAGTGTGATGGCGAGATGATTACATCATCACACATCTACTATGTCTGTTGTGATCTAAGAGAACTTATGAGGTTTCTTTTAATCATGATGAAGTGATATAATGCTTGTGCGCAACCACTTCCTCATGTATGATTTCAATTTTCTAGCTCATTGGATGTAGTTGGGTTCGATTCCCAAGGAGCAAAGGTTATGTGTGTTTTATATTCTTGTATATTTTTGTATTTCAATGGAATCCTCTTGATTTATGCAACTATTATGTACTAGGTGTTTTAAATTCTAGGTTTTTTATTGTACTTTATACAATTGGTATTTGAATTTAGGGCACTAATTGCCTTCATTAAAAAAAAAACGGGGGGAGAGAACTTATGGCATGCAAAGGAATTGTGAAGTAGATTATCTCATTTATGTTTTGAAAGGTTTTGGAAAGTTCATGCATAAGAACTGTGAGCATTTTGGTTATTTCTATGGTAAAAGACTTTGTCTTGTTGCACGTCTCACATTTGATGAACTATATAAAGAGAGCTACCGTCTTTTTACATATGAAGATGAATGGCATTTTTTATGGATATCTGCAACCTTGTCATTAAATCTCAATAAGGGTAAGATTTCACTCAAGCTTTTACTTCTAGACTCGAATGTTCTCTAATGATTTTTGTGATTTCATGTAGCGCTTTGTCAGCAGAACTATATTATCCTTTTTTTTTGCTCTGATCCTCTTTCTCTTTGTTTGCCACGAAGAACCTCCATAAATGCAAAATAGAGAAAGCAAGTTACATTTGCCACCAGAGTTTACTCTTCCTTTTGAAGTAAACTTATTGCCTCAAGTCTTAAGGATATGAATTCTGAATTAGATGCATATTCTGAATATCAAAATGTATAGTTTAGGAAGGTATTTGTCAAAGAACAAACTATCCAAAGTACTACCTCTATATTGAAGATATGTTATATCATTTGCAGGAGATAAAGTATTTTATATAAAGTCAAATGTGAGGTGACCTTATGTCTTCCAGGCGGGTAATCTTTATTTGGCTTGTAAGCTGATTATGGAACAATAGATATTCAAATCAATGAAAAAATTTATAAACTTGTATTCTTTTCTCCTAGTGCCATTGTACTTCAAACCATTTTCCTCCTTATGGGTGGGTGAGTGGGTGGCCGATAAGTGGGAGGTTCAATTCCTGATGTTGTAAGAATTCTTTTAGGGTGAGGCTAGAATGGACGATGAGAAGCTTGGAAAAATGGAAAACTTGGGCTTATTCTCATCTCTTTTCCAAATTTCCATTCCATGAAGAGTCTCCAACAATCATTTGAAGGTCTCATCTTCCATTTCATGAGTGGAATCCCTTCTTGGACACACAATGTGTATTTTAGATGTCTAGAATAACCCTCAAGATCTATTGCATCACCTTCTACATAATCCTTCTAATGGAAAAATTCTTGTATGAGCAACCCTATAGGAGATAGAGTATTACATTGCGAAAAAAGTCTCATTGTGGTACTCCCCCTTTCCAAACTAAATGAAATGGTTTGAGGATGCAAGACATCCACACAAAATACATGAGGATTATTAAATCGTCCCTTATTAAACTATGATAATGCAACGTTTAAACATGTTATGGCCTCAAGTTCATAAGTGCATTCGAGATGATTGATAATTGCTTGTTGTAGTATGACATATTCTATAAAGACGAGATCCTCAACATCCTCTTCCATATCCTCAACCTAGAAGCTAGAGCAATACTATAGCAATGTTTGCTTGGACGCTTAGATGCCAAATCATAGGGATTACTTGGGTTAGCAGTTTTTACATTAAAGTAGCTTGGCAGAAGCTCCAAACCACTCTTTAGCTAGAAAGTCCAACTTACCAACAAATAGTATGGCGAAGGTTATCTAAAAACCAAATGATAGACAAAAGAAAATATACTCACAATTCCGAAATACAATTGATAATGGAATTTGGAAACATGGCACTTATAGGCAAAATATAGTAATATTGTTTATCATTTTGACAATTGCATCTATTTATATAGGGTCTTGACTTCTGACCTGAACCTTTTTAAAATTATGACTGTACTGGATTTGTCTAAGTTATGAAAACCAGTGCCAGAAACATAAAACCATGCATAGATCCCATTGCCCTTCCAAAATTTTGATGATATGATGTTGCTGAGCTAATGTGGCTTATGAAGCATTGACCTGCAGAAATTTTAGATAACTATAAGCTTTGACAATCGCTTGACTTCATCAGATGAAGATGCACATGAAGGGCAAGAAAAGATTCAATATCAATGGATGCCTCCTCCTGTATGTGTTTAGCTACTGGAACCCTGGTCTGCTTTAAGTAGTGCCACATAAAGAACTTGCATGAACAAAATTTACAGCTTGGATTTAAAACAAGTTCAATTGCACAGTAGGAACTGTTGTGGGTTCAACTGCTCTGTTAGAATGCAATTAAACCCTTTATTCCTTGCCACTCAATTATCCCTTATTTGGATGAGATTTTGAGTTGAATGCCATAATGCAAATGTTGGCATATACCTTAAGATAGATCCATCTAAAATATAGGCATATTTCTCCATTCAGAGAAACTAATACTGGTTATAGTAGTTGCAACTTGTTTGTCGCTTCTTTCTTGCAGTAGTCCATTTTTCTTCATGCTTAAGCTTATTCCCCATGTGCCACATAATACGTGTTGTACGATGCCATGTCCCTGACAACCTATCAATGAATTAAAATTTGAAGAGAACACTGCAGACCATAAAAATCAATATGCATCTAGAAATACCTACAATCTAAATAGGTACAATATGTAGACCATTGTCAAAATGGGTAATGCAAAGGACTATATCTATTTCTAACTTCCAATGATGTATGATTCTCTGCTCTAAAATATGTACTAACCTTCATCAACGGTCAATGGTTTGGTCATAATAAAGGAAGATCAAACGCTTCTTTTTGTACAGATTGCAAGCACATATTCATGACATTCATAACAAAGAATGAGGAAAACATAAGTAATAGACATAAAACTTTGAATACTAATGTTGTAGTTATTTAGATATCATTTCGAACTTTCATGCCATAAAAAGGTACTATTAGTTTTACATCCTTCTTTCCCTCTTAAGAAATAAGTGATTAAGCACCAACTTCATAACATTTAACCATAGATCATATCTTCATGTCACGACCTTGATAGAGGACAAAAGAAATAAACGCCAAGCTGTATTGCAGCTTTGTAGATTTTCTACGGGCTTTTGACACATTCCATAGAGAGAAGTTGTGGAAAAGACTAATGCAGTTAGAGGTCCCCTAAGAGTTGAAAAATGCAGTTTACAGACTATATGAAACAAGCTTAGCTCAAATGCCACCATCAAGCCATCTTATCAGCAATAGTATTGGAGTTCACCAAGGTTGCCCACTTCCTTCCGTGCTATTTGTACTATACATTGATCGGCCTAAGGATTGACTTGCTCAGCATTGAGGTAAAGGGATCCGATTGGTTTACTATATGATCCAACATCTGATAATGTGGTCCCGATCAAGAATGTTATTTTTGTTACATATGATTTCCTAAGGTGAGGGGAGGTATTCGTATGCAAAAACGTATTTTTGTGATGCTGGCATCTGGGATGCGTTTTGGAAACCTAGCTGGCAGTACAGTCCTGAGATCCGGATGGGGTCGGGTTTGGAGGGGGCTGCATGTGTCGGTAACAGAGGAGAGTGCTATTTCGAGGGAGATTATGTGTTGTATCAAGTGTCTATCCGGTTGATCCGGTTGCATGAGGTGTCGCCAGCATAGGCTTGGCTGTTTTTGGGGAGGACGTCCTCTGACTGGTGTTCTCAGATATAAGGTTTGGTTGGGCGGCCAGGGTAGAGCGATCTGCATAGACCAGAGGTTAGCATCTTGGCCAAATCCTTTGTTTGGTCTGTTTTCATCCTTTGTTCATCATGTCTTCTATGAGGAGAGCTGCCAGAAAGGCCAAATCCAGTGGACGTCTGTCTTCTTGTAACCCAATTGAATCAGAGTCTGCATAGACTCAAAATTCGGCCCAGAATTATGCCATGCCCTCTCATGCCATTTTGATGTTGCACAGGGCTGGGATGCAATAGATGCCTCTGTCACGTTGGCCTTGTCTGGTCAAGACGTGCCCCGCAGCTTCTTTGATGCCATGTCTTCGTTCTGCAACAGGAAATGCATTGCTGGTGCAGTTGCCTTGGAGAGGGGATCCTCTGCTGATCACCTCCATGTGCAGGCTGTCCTTAGAGCCCGTTACAAGAGTCCTAAGGCCTTGAATGATGCTATCAAAAGGGAGTTTAATTGACCTTCTAAGCCTACGGGTGTTATCTTAGTATGTAAGGCCCTTTGCATTGTTTCAAGGGTATGTTAGGGTACTGCATGAAGGATATAGGGAAACTACATTACGTGTGTCACTTGCACAATATATCTGAGAGTATGATTGAGAAAGGAAAAGATTTGTCGTGAGATGGGGAGCTGGGGACACGAAGAATCTTTGTGTGTTGGATAATAGAAACCTTCTGAACAAGGCTGCCCACTTTGTGTTCTACCATGGTGGGCACAGATTGACCCCCAGTTTGACGTTCACAATTTGCAGGATGCTAAAAAATGGAAAATATACTCTGAGCAACAGTTGGATAATCCCATTTAATACTGCTCATGTGAACGAACACGGGGTCCGTGCCGCTTGGAGGGTCTTGTTGAATCCCAGTCGTTGTATGCCGTCTGATGTGAGAACAATTCTATTTGGTCTCCCTGCAGTTTATGTGCCCGTTGAACGAAATGGGCCAGGCCGCCGCCGATATTGGGATGACTCAATCCCCCCCGATGAGATGGACTGCTCCATGATCCATCGTTCAGCCCTGATATTGAAGTCCCTGACCATGGTGTTGATTATATCCCCATCCACACCGGGGATCATATGATGGCAGTTGGCTAACCTATTGTTTTTGTTGTTGCATGTACAGCTTTATTTCTGTCCGTGTTTTGGTTTGTTTCAGCATGTGTTTGTATTGGTAACAAGTTGTTGCAGGATAGGGATGGAGACTGATGGCAATCCTCCTAGGGAGACCAGTCATCCTGCTGTGACCATAGATCCATCTTTCATAATCACTGTGATTGAGGATTTCCATCTAAATCCTAAGGTTTATGCTCCTGAGAGGGAGCAGATGTTTATTGCGGAGGAATTTTTGACCAGTATCATCTAGGTTGGAACGGAGGCTCATCGAATAGCTGCCTCCCTCAGGATCCTGAGGAGGCAGCTGACTAGCTTTTATGTGGCGAATGATTCTGCGATGTCCAGTGTGGCCTGGGAGCAGCTTGGTGCCCCGTTATCTGAACTGCAGGCTTTGAGGTCTCACATGAGCTTGGCCAGGTGCTTGTTAACACAGGAAATTCGACAGCTTGATGTTGTGATCAGGGGGGCTACATCTGGATAGCCCAGGAACTAGGCATTGTTCTTTCTATTGTGTTTGTAGTGTTTTTGTTTATGTAGTTTGATATGCATGGCCCCAGGCCACATGTACATTCTCTGAGCCTGTGAATATATGAAGTCCCGTTGCTTCATGCTATGTCTTGTACATGCTTTGTGCTTTCCATTTGGTTACTAACATCTGCAGGGTTGAAGAGGGCTTTGGCCCCTGGGCATAAGGGAGACCCGCTGCACCGGGATCTCCCTTATGCTCGGATGAGCATTGGCATTGCGTTAGGGTTCAATTCCCCAAGCTCACTAACGAATCGCGTTTGCTGGTTTCCAGGAAACGAAGATACAGTCATGTATAGGATCATAGAATGCATGCCATTGACAACTGGATCTTGGAGTCGTAGTCAATGGCATGTGTTCGATGGCTCTTATGTATGGGCCGAACGTGGAACACAGGTAAGGCATGGGCATTGAATATCTGGGATTCGATTCCCCAGGCTCTACTTATTGTTTTCCTACTATACTGTATTGCATTGTTCTTTTCCTACTAGACTGTATTGCATTGAAAATACCCTTTTATGTAATGGTCTTTGCCTTAATAATGTCCCTCTCATGGCCGAGTCAACAGAGGGCGAGATAGTTCATGACCAGATTTATCAAGGTGAAGAGCTAGGTTAAACGTGAAGATGGGATATTGTTTTCCCCTAGGCTAAGTTTAGATCACTAATACTAGATGCCCTAATATTAATATGCCAATGGTTGAAGATCGAAATTGGCTGGAGCCAAAATTAGCACAAAACATCGATCGAACACTTCCACAACAAGTGGACTTTTGAAACCATGTGAAGATATAAAACCGACTCCGGCCAATCAAGATTGTAGCATAAAAACAATGAGAATGATCTGTGTATTTATCTTGTGATTTACAAGGTTAAGTTTGATTGATTCTAAAATCACATTAATAGATCATATGTAAGTTTGTGTTTTGGGAGAATGACTTAACAATGCATTTATCCGATTTCAGGAAATATTTAATTCAATATTTATTGAATGTATCTGTGTGTATGCATCGTGTTAAATGCAAATAATAAAGTTGGTTGCCATATAAATAAGCTGGTGCATTGAAGTTTTATCTAGATACAAATTCTTTAGCTAGCTTGTTTTGATATTGAAGCTCCAATTTCTTGTGTTATAGCTTTCTCACATTGGTACCAGAGCAAGCAATGGCAACAGACTTGGATCACCCTTGTCAAATGGTGTTGAAACATTTCAAGGATAGGTTGGCTTCCAAGCTTAGAAGGAAAGAATGAAGGATGTTTTGCAGGATAAAGACCTTTTGATATTGTTGCAGGAGAAGATCTTGATGAAGGTGAAAGTATTTTGGAAAAAATGTTGCTAGTGAAGGATCGGTTAATGCGGAACTAGGGAAAAGTATTACAAAGAGGGTAAAGGTTTGTCCCAAAAAAATTGGCGGTAGGCGGCAGAGCAGAGCGCTTATGATGAGCAACCAGCAGCTTCCTCCAGAATTCAGACCGAATTCTTTTCAATCTCATCGGCCTACCATTGCTATGAAATTGGCCAAGGAACACCAAACTCACATCGGCCAGGGAATTCCCAAGGAATCGGCCATGAATCGGCAGGGAATTGGTCGTGAAATCAGCCATGAAATCGGCTAGGGGACCCTAGCTTGCATCGATTTAGATTCAAGAGCCATCATGGGCTTACTCCTCGGCAAACAACTATGGGGTTTTTGGGCTCATACTACAACCTATACTTGGGCTCTCTGATATGGGCTGTTGCACCGAGATTTTTGAAGCCACATGAAATTTTAATTCAGATCCACGGAATATTTAAGGACAAACAACAGATTTCTAAGACCACTACTTCACAAACCCGCAGACTCATACTTGGGCTTATGCTCCACCATTATTGGGCTCATATTAAAGCTTACACTTGGGCTCTCTGATTGTTTTGCACCAAGACTTTTGAAACAACTTCTACAACCCACTTCATCTATTCATCCATGGAGCAAGAGGGAGGGAGGGAGGGAGGGAGGAAGGAAGTTATCGTCCACTGAGACCAATCGGCCTATGGGACCTAGAAAGAGCGCAGCAAACTTATTACTGTCCGGGTTAAAAAACCCCCACCCCGAAGGGTTTTCGAGGGAAAAATCGTGGCAGTAATAAGAATATTGTCAAACTGTACAAGTATACATCATCATGAAATAAATGTATATATACATGTCAAGTGTGTGCCTGAGAACATAGCTGATCTCGCATGTCCATAACCTCCTGAAGGTATGATCCCAGCACCTGTACGGAAGCCGTGCTTAATGTCACATGTATCGGATGGCCAAGCCTGACCAACTCAGTATAGCGCGTCCGGATTTGATCATATGTCGGGGTAGCTTTGAAGGGTATGATATTCATCCTCAATGACTCCCATTTGGCAGCATTGACAGAGCCTGTCCTGGCGTGGCTCACCAATCCATCTGCCCATCTCAATTCGAAGATGGTGTGCCCCTGTGCGAATGGAGGCAATGAGTCTGCGCCTTTTCATAGGCACGTGGGTACGCAGGTAGCATTGCGGGCCTCGTTCCAATGTGGGATTTATGCGGGGCTGGTAGTGTGTTATCTTGACCTGTTCAAGGGCACTGGCATCCCAAAGCTTGTTGAGGAAGCAAACATCAAGATATTGCCTCAAACTAAATCTGCCTCTGTTTGCACATGTATGCACCTGTGCTCCATCTAGACAACCATTGAGCTCTTTTTTTCCTCTAGCAGGCCTTGAGGCGCTGCGGCCCCATTGCCATAATATAAGCTAAGTTAGGGAGACGAGCATCGTCCATATTGACCACCTTCTGAAAATAGACAATGTGGCGATCAAGGGCCGCCCTCTGAAGAGGCAAGAATCCCATCTCCTGCAATAGAATTTGATATGGGACTGTGGACTTCACCCCTAGTGCTCATACCAAGAAGGCTTTCTTTCTGCACGGGATACTGCTGGGCCCCATACTTCAAACCCATATAAAAGGACAGGCTCCACTAAGACCTTGAACACGTGTGACTGATGGGCCCAATCATACAACTCTGCACTATGACTATTATTTTGCATTGTATATAGTGCCTTCTAGCCCGCCCTCACTTGTAGCCGTATGGATGTGTCCTTGTGCATAGTAGAAGGAAACTCCACTCCCAAATATTTGTATGTGGATGCCACTTCCACATTCTGCCCTCGGTAACTGAAGAAGGGGATCCCCGACTGACGTGAGGATGATATGAGAACCACCATGTCTTGGCCAAGTTGATGCGCATATCAGTCGCTTGGCAGAATGTGTCCAGGGCGTCGAGATCTCATTGCATGTTTGCTGGTGTGTGATCCACATCATCAGCATATATAAACTGCCTGATGATCTGGTGCAGAAGGTGAGCTCCGTCGCCCCCATTATCAGCAAGCCAGCTCTCCAATTGATCAATATAAAGCCCAAACAATGTTGGGGAGGGAGGGCATCCCTGATGAACCTCTATACTACTATCAAATGGTTGGCTTGTCAGCTGCAACCGACTCGAGCATCTTTCATATAGCCTGTACACTGCATTCTGCAAATCTACAGGAACCCCCAGCTATCGTAATCGTGCCCATAGTTTTTCCCGAGGCACAATGTCAAACGTATTCACAAAATCCACGAAGCAACAATAGAATATATAGAATAGAATAGAATATACATTATTGTCCCTTGTTCCCTGAGGCCCCTGGACTTGTGTAGCATGGGCGAGCTCCCTGAAAGGGCGCTACTAGCACATCACGCTGTTCTAATGTAGCCTTTTCTGAAGGCTGACTTTTTTCTATTATTACCAGCACCCCGCTTTACATCGGCTTCGTGGCCGTGCGGTAATGCATCGTTATCAATCAGCTTTTAACTGAACAATTTGTGTGGGGTTTATGAGCTGCCTCTTGTGCGGTTCACATTACAAACCCTCTTTCCCTGTCTATGACCTGGGCTACATTAGTGACGCTCATTATTAAAAAACCCCGCCCGAAGGGTTTTCGAGGAAAAACCTTAATAGTAATGGGCTCACTGATGCACAATATTATTTTCAGATCCTTTTCCCGTCATTCTGGATTTTAGATTTTTCCCACGCCATTATTGTTAGGCTGCAAAAACCCTAAACTAAACTGATTAGTACTGATTAGAGCTCCAATCTGGAGCTATGAATATGTAGTAATTAGTGTCAACATAACATCACACATCTAAAGGTCTGTGTTTATAACCAATCTTGAGATATTCTAACTACACTATGTTAGCACAATCCCCAGCTTATGTATTCACTGCCTAATATTTCAGATTTATACTAATATAAAGCGTCTAAAGAACCTTCCTAATTTCATACATAGCATGCATATACTATGCTCATAAAACTGATGCATTATGCAGTGAATCCGTCCAATTTCATAGCTTACAATAGCAGATCTATATCTATAGCTAATGATGATAAAGAATGAAAAGATCAAACATCCAGATTATGCAGATAATGGTATAATCCTTCCCTTGTTTTGTGTGTCACTAGATATTCAATTCAAATGCAAAAAAAACCTGATTAGATGAACGTCCTCATCTTCGAGTTTCTGAAGGCCTGCAGCATAATTGATTGTGCTATTCCCCGCTCCACTTTGTTGAACATTCTGCAGTTTGCAAAACTTCTTGTAGAGCCCCAAACAGGGTTTTTGATTACTCTATGGATGTCTTCACATAAGCTGCAACACATCCTCAAGCACTTGATGTAAGAGCACTTGTAAGCTATTATTCATTTTCAGTCATTTTGGTGATCTGGGAACCAGTTGGAGGGTCGTGCCCTCGCTATCCGGCTGGGGGGTTAGACCCCTCAAACCAGAAGCGTATCCGATCTCCTTTTGACTACAAATACCACACTTATATACATATGCATTATGTCTTTTCATGCTGACTGTTATTCTATGGTGGACAAAATTTTGTTGTTCTCGTGATGGTTTCGAGTTTATAGTAGTCCAGATTACCAGTTGGTGGGTCCAGTCCTCGCTATCCTGGTGTACGGCGGAGGCTGAGCCTCTCTGTCCCGTAACGTATTCCGTCTACTTTTTACTCAAATGAATTTGCCTTGCCTGTGCAGCCCCTGGCCTCTGCTGTATTCCCTGATTTGTTGCTTTTCCAAAATCTGCCATAGTTTGGCCACTTGTAGAAGCAGAACTGCCATGCCATCTGATGGCAGTTCCTGATGGCAGTTCCTGCTGTCTTCAACTAGAGTTCGTCACCTGAAGATTATTTGCTCTATATTATTGTGATTTCTTGCTTTTTCTTACTCCTTGCATTTCCATAGTTTTCAAAATTTTATTATCGCAGTGGCTTCTTTAAGCTATAAAAAAAATAAGGAAGAAATTCTCTAATAGCACATTTGCAAGCTCAGGTTGTCAAATGCAGTAGCAGCCCGACATAGTTCTTGAGGAGATAGAAATTATAGAAATTCTGTCATTTGGAATCTTTGTCTTGCATTTGAAAGGTTAAAATTAAAAGACTTCTTGTCACCCAAAAGGCATGAATTTTTTTTGTTTGTCACGAGAAAATTAGGGGTAGCCTTCAAATTTGAGCACTGCTTGTGCCTGGGGTGGTTGGCTCTCGTGCCAAGTGGATGGCCCTCGTGCATATTATAGTTGGACCTCATGCAAAGTGGATGGCCCTCGTGCAATAATGGATGGTCTAGCCTTATGGGCATTGTGGTTGCTTTGTGGAGATGAAGAAGCATTCTTGAAGTCCATTTCGAACTTTTTGGTAGCTTCTACCTTTATAAACTCAAGAAGGCTGGTTGGCATGAGGGATTGTCATGTTTTCTGAGACATTGTAGCCTGTCTGGGCTAGAACTTATAGGTTTTCTATGTGAGAACCCCTGGGCATTTTCTAACAGAGAAGACATTCCGAGTGTCTCAACATGGCTTTTCTTTGTTCTCTAGTAATATCTAGAAAGGAAAGGTGATTTATGAAAAAATCAAAGTCTATGGTTGTGCTGCTTTTCTGCATGTTTCTAAGGAACTAATAAAACAAAAAAATATAATAGAGCAGTAATGTGCTTGTTGGTGGGATATGATGAGGTCTCCAAGGCCTACAGGTTATATGATCATAAAAGAAAAAAAATAATCATCAGCAGAGATGTGACCTTTGATGAAAACATTTTGTACAAGAACAGGATTGTTCTAAACTGTAAATGAAGAAAAGAGTGAAGGAATGAAGACAAACTAAAAGACAAACATGTTATAATAGATCTAGATGATGAGGATTTCAGTGACATGGGAGAAAGAACAAGTGAGGGAGAAAATAATAATGCAGCCTGAACAACCTGAAATTGCAAAAGGAGCAATAGACATTAGAAAAAGAACAGTTACAGAAATTACACAACCAAAGAAAGGGATAAACTTTGATACAACTAAATTTAGTAGACAAGAAGGGGGCAAAAGCAAGAGGCTAGAAGAACAAGACTTGAGGATGCTTTGAAATATAAAAATGCAGAACATTGGAAGAATGCTATGGTGGAAGAGCTTCACTCCTTTGAGAGGACAAACACATATGAATTAGCAAACAAACCTGAAGGGAAAAACATTGTAGGCATCAAATGGATATTTAAGTTAAAGAAGGGAAGTGATAGTTCGAAAAGATACAAGGCTCGATCAATGGCGCAAGGATTAACACAAAAAAAGGAGGCATTGATTATGAAAATACCTTCTCATCCATGAAGTAGAAGGAGATAAAGTTTGGAAGCTCAAATGAGTTGTGTATTTTTTTTCCCTTTTTTTTTTAAGGAAAGGATATGTTTTATTTCAAAGAAATAATACATAAGGTACAACCATTCCCAATCGGATCAAATAAGAAGTATTTCTGCCCTGATGCATCTATCCAATAAAGAGATTACTACAGGAGATTTTCAACTTTATCTCTCCATTGGTAATGCAAAGTAGCCTTCTTATGACTTGAAAATTAAGTAAAGAAGCTTTCACTTTTTTTTTTAGCACACCAGCCCAAACAGCCTTTTTTGCAATTCTACCCTATCCACCTAGTAGTTCCGCCTAAGTCAAATCTTGAGTGGCATCTGCTTTCACCGTTAGATCTCCATTTTTCTAAATCAATGGCGAGCGAAATTAGAAATGGCCCGAATATTCACACGGGGATACCAAACGACGTCCCACTAGCATTCTTCCTTCTAATCCTTGTTTTATGCATCTCTTGGATTTGCACCTTCTCTGCACCCTCAACGTCGACGCCTTTCTAATGTAGATACTACAAATGAAAGGTCTAAGATTGAAAAAATTTAGACCGTTATTGTTTGCTTTCCCATGGTCCATCTTTCCCGCTCGCCCTCCTGATCTTCATTTTTGTCTTCGGTCGTTTCTTCACCACATTCTGTGTTCTGCCCTAAGGATTGGGCGCGTATGAAAGTCTAAGTTTCCTTTTTGTCAGCAGAACCCTGTTCTGTGTTTTGCGCCCAACCAGATTCAGAGGTTTCTGTAGTTGGTTTTTTTGTGGCTGCCCCAAACCGGCCTGCACCATTTTTCTAGAGCCACATGCTTGTGGCTGCCTATATTTGGCTTTTCATTTTCATGGTTTTTTGTGTTCTTACAGGTTTTATTCTTTGCAAATTGGCCGCTCAGGTGGTTGAAGTGTTCTATTTTCGGCAAATCATCTGCACTTTGACATTGTTATAGTGGAGTCGTTTTATGCATCTCTCCTGGGGTTGAATCCATAAAATCCGAGCTTTTCTCTACCTCGAGTACTCTTTAAAACTATGTATGAGGAGATAATCCTTGGCTTTAGCAGCAGGTTCTGGATTTCTCCGCAATGGCAACATTTGCATCATATTCTTTCTAGACTTTGAGAAATAGAGTATGATTCAGTATACGCAAAGTACTAAGACATTTTGAAACCATCTCTTGTATTAAGCCGTTGGTGCAAGTATTGGTGGGCAACCATGTCTTATCTGCTCCTATGGAAAATTCCTAGCATGTCAACCATCTATTGTTCCCCTTTTATAGAATTCCTTCTGAATATTCAGAGTTATGCAGCAGAAGATCTGAGCATTTTCATGTTTGAGCATTTTTGAAGGTCTGTAACATGAACTACACAACGTGGTAGACTAATGCATAATCAGATAGTTATCCATGGCTATTAACGGATCTAAAGCATCCAGTATGGAGAATATAGAAGCATTTGAATAAAGCATAAGACCGCAGGATTTGGTCGGCTAGTAGCATATAAAGAGTGCTTGTTGTTGCGCCTTTTTCTTACTATGCAAGAAGAATGTGCTCAAAGATATGAAAACATTTATCTAGGTCTACACTCTTATTTGGACAACACTTCTAGGGGACTTAAGGTTGTTGAGTACATATCTACATAAGGCCTATATGCTACATCAATACTATCTACAAATGAGGTGCAAAGGGATTAATTCTCAAATCTATTAAGACTGCAAATCCAGTATTTATGTATGCCAATCATACTAACTTATTGCAGTGGTTTTCGAGATATATTTGGCAAATACATAACATATGAATTTAGTAGAGTTGTTATACACTCTATATTCAGAGTTAATTATTTGTCTAGGTGGTGCATTACAAGGTTAATGTGTTGTCATTATTCACATATTGTTTTGAACAAATATGAATTCATCCTTCACATTTTTTTCCTTGCAATGGTAATGTGCTTTGATGTTTCTTTTGCTTAGATGGCCCCTGATTAAATTGACAAGCATAAGAACTTCATTGGCATATGCAAATGCTCATGATTTGGAGATACATCATATGGATGTAAAAACAACCTTTTTAAGTGCAAGATTGGAAGACTAAATATATATGCAACAAGCAAAGGACTTTGAAGTAGAAGGAGATAAAGTTTGGAAGCTCAAATGAGTTGTGTTTTTTTTTTCGAAGGAAAGGATATGTTTTATTTCAAAGAAATAACACATACAGTACAACCGATCCCAATCGAATCAAATAGGAAGTATTTCTGCCCTGATACATTTATCCAATGAAGAGAGTACTAGAGGAGATGTTCAACTTTATCTCTCCATTGATAATGCAAAGTAGCCTTCTTATGACTTGAAAATTAAGTAAAGAAGCTCCCAGATATCTTGTGGTATTTTGCAGACTACCGGTGACGATATTACTTCCCTTATTCTCATCTATTTTTCAATCACGTGCATCCTCAACTTTGAACCGCTATGCTTCAGCTTGGGGATGTTTTCGCCATTGGTGTTCCAACTTTAGCATTCCTCCACTTCTCGCTAAGTCTGGCCACGTGGCCTCTTTCTTGGCCACTTTGATGAGCTCTCGTCAGTCTGCTTCATCAGTTTCTGTTGCCTCTGCCTCTATTTCGTTTTTCCATAACCTTGCAGGTTTGCCTTCACCTTGTTCATCATCACTTCCTACTCTGGTCCGTCAAGCTGCTCCGCGTGTTACTGACTCTTCACATAACCGTCTTCCACATCGAACCATGTGCAGAGCTTGATGGTTCTTCTGGCTTTCCCTTCTGCTAATTGGCTGAGCATTATGAAGGTGTCTTTAATCTCATTATGTTTTGTGGGTTTTTTACGGATCTATGAGGCCTTGGATTTAAATTGGCATGACTTATCTTTCTTCCCAACTCATGCTTCTGTATTTATTCGCAAGTCCAAATGTGACCAGCAAAGTGCAGGTAAGGAGGTCTTGATTGCTTGCACGCTTACCCCTTTCTGCCCAGTACATCTGTTTCAACACCTTCTTTACTCTTGTGCTTTTCGAACATCCGATCCTTAATCTGGAGGCCCTCTCTTTCGTTCTTCTCTTGATTCTCTTCGTCCTCTTTCTTATTCTTTAGCCAGAAAATGGTGATTATGAGTGTCTGAACATGCTGGGACTTGATCCTCGTCTGTATGGCACTCACTGTACATGACGGGGAGGTGCATCTGCAGCTTCATCGGCCTCGATTTCTACTGACAATATACGATCCCATGGGCGATGGCGTTCAGAGTCATCTCGTATTTCGGCCATATGTTTGTTTGATATATAGAGTCTCCCAAGAATGCAATGGTTCTATGCCACCATAGAACCATCGATCTTGGGAAGACGGCGTACCATTGGCCTATTTTTAACAGATTTTTTTCTTTGTCTCCATATATTGTCATTACCTTTCCAGTTCTTTCCCATCGGCCTTCTCTTTGAGCGTTCCTTTCCTTCTTCTTTTTTGTTTCTAGTTTTCCCTCCCACCCTACCCTTTCTTATATCTCCACTCTTCTGCTTCTTTACTTGTTGAATTTTTTGACTTGTGTTCTTGTCTTTCATTCTCTAATTTCCTTTTTTCATGGGCGGATGATCTTTCTCGTGCTAGTTTGTAGTGTTTATCCTGGCTAGGCGGAGGCCTTCCTCGCCTTATTGTTCTGGATCTGTTGGATGGATGTTCTTCCCCGCTATAGCTGACAATAGTTTTTTCTGGCTGAGCGGATGTTCTTGTTTGAACTTTCTCCGTATTTTGTCTCTACATTTTATGTTTGGATCATGTTCTTGTCTTGTGCATGTTGATTTAATGTAGAACTTTTCTTTTTTCTTCACTAACAATTTGACGCAGGTTTTCTTGTGAGCTTTCAATTTGCTTACGGGTCCTTTTTATTCTTGACACTTTTTGGAGTTGGCAGTTCTTGGAGCAGGGGAAATTGATATTTGATGCATCGAATCTGATGGCATTGGGAGACGTTTCATCATTTTGCTTATTATGGCGGATCTTATCATGTTCAGTTATATTCAGAGTCCTATATTGCTGCTAGTTCAGAATTCATCTCCATCGGTTATTTCACTTAGTCCATTTTTTATCTTCATGATTTTTCCCGAAAATCCGAAAGGGCGGGGTTTTTAGTCCAGATGATAAGATTTCAATCTTTGAGTTTGTGTGGTTTTATAACACCTTCGGTAACTGTATAATTCCGAGGTTTTTAATTATGTTTGGCTCGGATTTGTTTATGGTCATTCATTGTTACTATTCTGCTGTTGTACTTGTTTTTTGGAACGCTCAATAAGAAAGCCACTTCATTTTGGCCATATGTTTGTTTTGATATATAGAGTCTCCCAAGAATCACTGCATACCTTGTTCAAAAGCATTGTATTGCAAATCTACATGTTTGTATAATATCAGCATTCCTTTCTTTTTTGGGAACGATCTGTCGGATTAAAAGATGCTTAAATGCAGCCGACCATTTTAGGCGCCAAACAAATTACAGAGAAAAGCCCCAAATGCTTATATTTCCAAACGTATATGGACCCTAAATTCTTATTGTCCAATATACTTTGTTTGCTCAAAGTGAGAAGAAAGTAGGCCCTTTCATGGCACTAGCCGCGGTGATTACTAAGCCACAAAGTCCCTAAGAGGCAAGCGGCTACTTCATCAACAAATCCATTTATGAATAAATAAATTTATGCCTTACGAGTTATCGTAGGAGCCCAGTAAATATCGGACACTGACATGTTATACCCATGGGCATATCCGTGGTATATCCGTGTGTTTGACATGTTATAGCCACGCCAAAAAAAAATACACGGCGTTTTTGTGGACTTAGCCGATTTTTTGCCATTTAAGGCTGGGTATAACATGTCAGTGTCCGACATTTACCGCGATGGGTTATCGTAAGGCAAATGCGCCTTCCAAAGTTTGCTATATTAGATTTTGCCACAAAGACACCGTAGATAGTACAATATTTTTGAAAGCTTTAAAAAAGCATCTAATGTGCAATAACTTTGTATGTACGTTTAAAGATAGTTACCTAAGTTGAATAATTGCCTTTTTACATGGTTCCACCGTAGCATTAATTAGCGTGGTGTACCATTGAAGGGAGCCATCGCTTCCCATAAGCACCTAGCACTAAGGTCATAACCATAATAATAGTCCAACATTTTTAAATGTTGGAAACTAACTTGCACACTTTCTCGATTACTTTTCATGTAAAGTTGATTCCATCATTTGTCCAAATAGTCATAATCATATAACATCCCTTCTTAATGTGTGGCCACATGGCTACAGATTCCATTCCCAAAAATAATTCTTCCCAAAGAGCCATATTCAAAACAAACCCAATATGCAATATCCACATGATGAACATGGCATAATTTTCTTAGGAAGGAAGGAAGGAAGGAAGGTATTTTTATCGTCCACGGAGACCAATCGGTCATTTAGGAGAAAATCCTAAAGGAAGGAAGGAAGGAAGGAAGGTTCTTTTATCGTCCGCGGAGGCCAATCGACCTATGGGACCCAAATTACATGGGTGCAGCAAGCCCATTGCTACCCGGATTAAAGGGAAATTTGGCCCCAAATTTCACCAAACATCATGTCTTAATATCATCAATTCTAACATAATTCATGTACCTGCATAGCATATCACACTAAAAACGATGTCCACATCCTCCTTAAAATACTCCCTTTTGGAAATGGGGGATTGATGAGCAAAGGATAATTTCTTGAGGAGAAGGGGATTCTAGTTCTATGTTAGGGGTATTGAGGGAGTAACAGGGGGATTGCAATTTAGAACATAGGGATTTTCTGTAAAAAGGAAGAATGGGGGATGAGGAGAAATGGGGTAGTCATGGGTACTAGGGGTAATGAGGGAGTAATAAGGGGATTGCAATTTAGAACATGGGGATTTCTACCAAAAAATGAAGAATAGGGGATGCGAGAAATGGGGTAGTCTGTGTTAGTAGGGGTAATGAGAAAATAATGAGGGATTGCAATTTGGAACACGGGGATGTTTTATAAAAAAAATGAAGAATGGGGGACGAGGAGAAATGGGGTAGTCGGGGGTACTAGGGGTAATAAGGGAGTAATAGGAGAATTACATTTAGAACATGGAGATTTCTACTAAAAAAATGAAGAATGGGGGATGACGAGAAATGGGGTAGTTAATTTAGTAGGGGTAATGAGGGAGTAATAGGGTATTGTCTATTACAACGAGGGATTTCAATTTAGAATGAAGGCTGAGTAGAAATGGGGTGGTAGGTTCGGTAGGAGTAATGAGGGCATAATGGGGGATGAGGAGAAATGGGGTAATCAGAGTTAGACAAGGGGATTTGAGTTTGAAAGAGGGAATTCACATGAAAAGACTATGGAGGAAAAGGAGGAATGAGGATTGTATTTGGAGGATTACACATTAAAATGGGGATGCCCATGAATTAAGGGGTTTGCAATTTTTTTTGTTGAAGGACGTCAGACTTTATTCAATCAAAGAGTCAAATACAAGTATAAATGCAGAGACAGGAATAAAATCTCAGCGGATAAGCGGAGACCCACCGAGTGAAGCAACCTGCCTAAGCATAAGAGTGCACATCCAAAAACTCCTCAAAAATCAATCGCCTCTTGTGAGGGGCAAGTGAAGAACAATGATACGACTTTACAATGTAACCTTGAGCTTCTTGGAGAACACGATTATCTGCCACATCCAGACCTTTGAAGATTACCAATCTTCGTCTTTTCCAGATAGTCCAAAGCAACCATCCTGCTGCTAGATGAAAAGCCTGGCCTTGTAACTCTGTCCAGGTACTTGGGTAAATTGCCAAAAGCAGTTGTTGACTTGTTAGGGGTTTGCAATTCAAAAAGGAAACTGAAATAACCAAGGAATCGGAGGAACCAATTGTCCTTCCTATAGTAAAGCAGTTTCATTTTTCTGTTCGAGTGTAATTTCTTCCTTAAAAATTACCATAGAATGACACGTTGCATTCATCGCATTTATGGCAGATTTGTGCACTTTGCATTTATTGCGGCCATTAATACACTTTGCATTTATTGCGGCCATTGATACGCTTTGAATTTATTGCGAATTATCAAAGCACGACATGTGTGCAATTTGCATTTATTGCAGCCATTAATACCTTTTGCATTTATTGCGGCCATTAATACGCTTTGCATTTATTGCGACCATTAATACGCTTTGCATTTATTGCGAATTATCAAAGCACGACATGTGTGCACTTTGCATTTATTGCAGCTATTAATACCCTTTGCATTTATTGCGGCCATTAATACGCTTTGCATTTATTGCGAATTATCAATGCACGACATGTGTGCACTTTGCATTTATTGCGGCCATTAATACGCTTTGCATTTATTGCGAATTATCAAAGCACGACATGTGTGCACTTTGCATTTATTGCGGCCATTGGCAAATTTGTTAGAAGATATCAATCCCAATATATATAGAATCTTAATGATATCCATTTTAGGATAATTATGGATATGAAATATATATCGAATGATATTAATACTTCCATGCGAGTTGTAATATAGGCACTTGGCATAAATATAGCCCTAGATTAGTCATGTGTGTCGATCACCCAACAAAACTCCATCTTATAAATAGAAGGCCTTCTTATTGTCTCGACGCATTGAGAGCACTTGAAGAGCTATTGTGAGCGCTTCTCTTCTGCCTCACTAATTGCATGCAAGGTAAATATTCTCCCATTTTGTTACATTGCTAAAGCTTGGATTGTTTAATATGAGACTAGCATTTTTCGTTCATCCTTAATCATGGCGCAATGCGTATGTGGATTCTATCATTGTGTGAAATTGTAGCGAACGTTTGAGTTGATTTGCAATTATATTTTGATTTGCAGAGATGGCACAGATGAAAAAAGACTACATTATTGAGCTAAATCTAGATGATTTTTATTGAGCTAAATCTAGATGATTTTTATGGATGATGGATGAGCGCCTTTGGTAACTCACCAGCCTTTGTGTCGAGAGATGCTGTATTGGAGTTCCTTTTGGATTTATTTCGTAATTTATATTATTCGCAAAAATATCATTCTAGTGATGATGAGGCATCTTCAGTTCTGCAAATTGATAATTCTACTTGATGTTTGATGTCTGTGAACACATGAACCTTCAATAACAAAAAGTATTGACCAACTTTTTAAAAGACTAAACTAAATATTGTACTTTGTAATTTCGAAATTAGAGTTAGAATGTAAGATCTTACGAAGTTGCTTCACATCAATCTAGAATCACTTGGCCAATGCAGAAGAGAATGTTGGACGTTAACTGGGGTCCAACTGCATAGTTTTGAAAAAGAGAAATGTTCGCGGCGGCCTTGGCCGCCGCGATAAATTTCTTGTACTTGTAATTGGGTTTGAAAATAATGTCACTTGAGTTTGAGTGTTAGAGAAAGTATAGCTTGTTTGTGCATCTCCAATAAGGGGTGTGAACCATAGCTTGCAAATCTAGAAGAAAATAAGTTAATATTTCAACGTGTGTGAACGTGAAAACATCTATATATAGTAATAAAGGCAAAATGTAGTGTGTGCAGAGCATCTCGGCCCTTGATTTGTTGTCCTGATATTTTTTTATTATAGGCCGTTAGATTTTAGGTAGTTTCCTTTTCCTCATTTGCAACCCTTTTACGGTTTACCATCGGTTTACCATCGCTCCTTCCAGAGGAGATTCAATTCTTCGTGATATTTGTTGCCGAAGATTCAGAGTTCTTCGTGTTGTTTGTTCAGAGCAGACCGTTTCTTGCAAAGCGTTTTTTTTTTCATTATGTGCTTCCACCGATTTGAATGAACCGTCTTTCATCAGAAGGCCGTTGCTCCAGCAGTTTGCTTAATGTGCCAAGAGTTTCCCTTCAATATCTCATTTCTTCATCATGTCTGGCAGTAGATCTAAGGCAAAGCAAAAGCCGTGTTCAAGACTATCAGAAGCAGGCTTCAGTTTTCTGTGGGTTGATTGGGAAGGTACTTGAAGCAAGGCAAATATGTCAAATGCATTGGCTCTTGTGTCCCTGTCTATCTAGCTGACGTTCTTGAATTTGACAAATGAGGTTAGATTCCTTTTCAATTTTCTTCTTCACCTTTGTTTTTAGGAACCTTTTGAATTCAGAGATTAAGGTAGGCTTGATTTTGTTAGGGTTTGGAATGTTGCTCGGGGTAAATCAAAGACATTAAACGTCTATAATAGTATCTGAACTATGTATATTACTTGATGATCTTGTTGCGTGAATCGGAATGCATTAGTTCTTCGGGTATGTTGACAATGGACTTTATCAAGAAGCATCGAAATGTTATGAACATATGCAAATGGAGGGAGTGCCTCCGAAATGTTTGTTAGCTTTGTCTCATGGATTGAAGGCTTGTGGGTGTAGGGGCCATAGACAAAGATTTAGCAATGCACATTGAAATTGAACTATGGGGATTTGGAAATGATCCGTATGTTGGACATACTGGTTGACATGTATGCCAAATGTGGTTTATTTGCAGAGAGGCTGAAATGCCTTTGAGAAACTTCAAACTCAGGATGTTGTTTCCTGGAATACTTTAATTGGAGGATATATTGAGGATGTCCAAGGGTTGGAAGCCCTTAAGTGTTTTGAAAAGATGCGGCTGGAGGGTTTGCTTCCATCTTCCATAACATATGTTTGTATTTTAAAAGCGTGTGGTATTTTGGAAGCCGTCGAAAAGTTCATAAGGAGATTGCAGATAAGGGTTATGAAGGGAATGCGTATATTGGCAGTGCTTTGGTGGACATGTATGTCAAATGTACCTCACTTGCAGAGGCTCGCAAAGCCTTCAACAAATTGCCTCTTCGAAATGTTGTGTCTTAGAATTCAATGATTGCAGGATATGTTGAGCATGGGTGTGGTCAAGAAGCTTTAGAACAAAGGGAAGGAGTTTGTCCAGATGCTGTCACATTCATCTGCAGCTTGAAAGCTTGTGGCAAGCCACAGAGAGAGGTCAGGAAATACACACTGAAATCGCACGATCATGATATAGTATGCTGGAATTTTGCCATGTCAAGTTATGTTCAGAAGGGACAATTGAAGGAAGCAATAGGTCTTTTTAAACACATGCCCATAATTACAACCTTTGTTCAGAATGTTCATTTCCGGCAAGCTATCCTTTTTTTCAAATAATGCCCAGGAAAAATGCTGTATCTTGGAATGCCATGTTAGTATTTTTGAAGCCTGCAGTGAGAAGGGAGCTTTACCCTTGTTGTTGGGCTACAGATTTACATCAGATATTGTTACACAAAGTACCACAATTATTATGTATGCTGCTATTGCAGTATTTGACAGAATTATTGAAAATGATGTGGTTTCATGGACGGCAATTATTGTAGCACATGCCCAATGGATATGGCAAGGAAACATGCAAGGAAACATTACAGATATTCCATTACCGGTTTTATTTCGTCCACACTGTGAAATAGGATTCCTGAAAGAGGAACTCAAAGAGAAAAAGACTGCACTCGATTGTCTGTATTTCTCTCATTTTTTTTTTGGTGTATCAACATCAAATAAAACTAACAATATTTGGCCCGATCCATTTTCTTTTAGGTGCTTCCTTTTTGTATATGAAACATTTGAAGTTAATTTTTTTTGGGGATAAACAGGAGGAACGTAGAGTTGCTTCCAGAGAACGGGGTATTTTAAACATCTGGATTTGCTGGTCTAAGTAATGGGTATTTATATCAGAATCAGAACTTTCAGCAAAGCCAGAATCTCTTGGGCTGGCCACATTTTCTTGACAATGCTTATCAAACTAGTCCTTTGAATAGGAACAGTGCTGTACAGCGCAGAATTTATAAGAGGTGGCAAGGCTAGGTTTCAAAGGAGAATTCCTAATATTGTGCTTTTCCAAGATACGAGATGCAATTCTGCAGCGCATGAAGTTCTCAGTTGCGTTGATTTGGGGCAATTCGAAAGTCAGGACTGCCACCAGAATGAAAACTGATGCATGTATTTTGCAAATCTAAATGCTTCGACACGTTCAATATTATTTTGGCCATTTACCATATTCACACAAATGAGTATCGGATATGCTAGCCAATGTTATGTCCACATTGCAGGCATTGCTTCATAGTATGGAATGTTAGAAAATCTTCTAATGTTTACCTTGCTCTACAACACCTAGGTTGCTCTACAACACCTAGGTATTACCAATGTCACACACTCAATATGCACAACTCGATTAAATACTTAACTTTCAATGGAACAAGAGATAAACAAAAAAATATTCAATGACAAAGCTTATAACTTCGATCAATCACTGCATTCAAAAACGTAAACTATACAATCCGAGTTTCTCCTTAAATTATCTGTGGGATCACCGCATTCTGGCAATCCCGTTATCGTGTCCTTTGGTTCAGCAAATCGGCCCCTAGATCTCTGCTGTAGAAACCACCTGGCCGGGAACACTGTTCACCGAGCTAGGTTTCTGGATTTTCTATATTAAACTTCGATGTCATCTTAGACCATTAGATAAATAACCTATCTCACGAATTCAATGAACCCCCATGATCAAGGGTAAATCACACTATTATATTCTTCACTTCCCCTTCATTGAATTCACCTGTATGAATTCTTCAAGACTGTTCCATTGTGTTGTTGCTCACAGGACTGTGAATTCTCATCAAATCTTTTAACATATTAAACCTTGGCTCTCTGAGTGCTTTAGTTAGTATATCAGCTATTTGGTTTTCTGTTGGAATATATCTGACTGAAATAAGCTTCTTCTGAACCATCTCCCTAATAAAGTGCTGTTTCATTTCAATATGCTTTGCCCTCTCATGAAGAACAGGGTTTTGAGTCATAGCAATCCCACTAGCACTGTCAGACCATAGTACAGTTGCCTCATGATCTTTGACTCCAATTTCCTCTAGCATTCTTCTTAACCAGATTATTTCTTTGGATCCTAGAGTTATTGCAGTATACTCAGCTTCTGCGCTTGACAATGCTACTGTGCTTTGTTTTTTACATTTCCAACTTATTGGATTTCCACCTAGCATCATGACATAGCCTGATGTAGAATGCCTTTGGTCTGCATCCCCTCCCCAATCTGCATCTACAAAAGCTTCAAGCTTGCATCCTTTATCACTGAAATTAATTCCATGATTCAATGTCCCTTTTAAATACCTTAAAACTCGTTTTGCAGCAGTCCAATGTTGTCTCCCAGGGTTGCTAATATATCTACTTAATAGATTTACAGCAAAGGATATATCTGGCCTTGTAGCTCCTGCCAAATGCATCAAACAACCTATTAGTCTCCTGTAAGGAACTCTTTTCATTTCCTCTGTCTCTTCTTCTGTAGCAGGACACATTTTGCTGCTTATTTTGTGCCCTGGTACCAAAGGAGTATTTGCCATTTTGCATTCTGTCATGTTAAATTTTTCAAGTACACCTTGTATATAATCTGCTTGATTCAGACTCATAATTTTCTGCTTTCTATTTCTGATCACTCGGATTCCTAAGAATCTTTTTAGCTCACCTAGGTCAGTCATCTTAAATCTGGACCTTAGCAACCCTTTGCAAGTCTTCAAGCATTCTAAACTATTTGAGAACATTACACAATCGTCGACATACAAAGCAATGAGGCAAAATGATTATCTTTGTTTGTACATATACAAATTCCCATCACCATTAAATTTCATAAATCCTTGGTGGGTTAAATACTTATCCATGCATGAATACCGTGCCCCGGGTGATTGTTTCAGCCCATATACCGCTCTCTTAAGCTTCCAAATTGTCTCCCTTTTCTTCAAACCCCAAAGGAGGTCTCATGTATATCTCCTCTTTCTAATTCTCGTGATTTAAAATGCAAGATCGACATCCATATGGTGGACTTCCCAATTCATTGTGTTTGCTAATACTAGCATCATTCTTATGCTGGACATCTTCACAATGGGAGAATAAGTGTCATTATAGTCAATGCCCTTTTGCTGAGTAAAACCCTGAGCTACTAGCCTGGCTTTGTACTTTTTTCCTCCATCAGGGAGTTCCTTGATCTTATAAATCCATTTGTTCCCAACAATATTCTTATTTTCAGGCCTGTTTACTACTTCAAAAGTTTCAGTCCTATTGAATGTTGCCATTTCTTCATCCATTGCATCTTGCCAAAATTTATGATCTTCACTTGCCATAGCTTCTTCAAATGTTTGTGGCAGATTACTTTCCATGGCTGCCATCAAGTGGGGAATCATTTCTTCTTCTATATTTTCTAATCTCTTACTTTTTCCATCAATCTCTCTGCCATGTTCATTGATATCGATTCCCTTATCTTCCAACTCTTTTCTTAGTTTTTCTGCTTCTGTCATTCTTTTCCTTTGCTTGGGAAGAGCAATGTTTTCTTGTTCCTCCTCATGGTTTAGATTATTAGTTCCAATATTATCCTGTACTATTCCATCAGAACTCTCATCATCATTGCTGAATGCATTTTTCCTACTTCAATTGACTTGTCATTTCCCTGTATGTTCAAGTTCCTGGCATCTTTGTATAACTGCTCTTCCGAGAATGCAACGTCTCTGCTCACAAGTATTTTTCTCTTGCTTGGAGCATACAATCTGTATGCTTTTGATTCTTCGTCATATCCAATTAAAAAAGCAACCACAGCCCTGTCGTCCAACTTGTTTCTCAATTCTTCAGGAATATGCACATAGGCCAAGCAGCCATAAGCCCTAAACTTATCATATGTTGGCATTCTTTTTGTCCATAAGAATTCTGGAATTTCCCCATCTATACTTGTACTTGGAACCCTGTTTTGCACATAAATTGCAGTTTTTAAAGCCTCTTCCCAAAGCATATTTGGCAATCCTGCATGCTTCAACATAGCTCGACCGCAAGATTCAGGGCAAGTTCTATTTTTTCCTCGCTACTCCATCTCACTGAGGAGAGTACCTGCATGTTAATTGCCTCCTAATTCCTTTTTCAATGCAAAAAGCTTTAAATTTTTTTGATATGTACTCATCACCCCGGTCTGATCGTAAGCATTTTATTTTATAACCTGTTTCACGTTCTGCTTCAGCCAAGAAATCTTTAAATGCTCTTAAGGCTTCATATTTTTTTGACAAGCAATAGCATTTGGCTTTTCTAGTATAATCATCTATGAAGGTGATGAAATACCTTTTCCCAGAGTAGCTTTTCACATTAAGAGGACCACAGATGTCTGTGTGTATCAGCTCCAATGGAGTTTCAGCTCGCTTTGATCTTCTGCAAAATGGAAGTCTTGTGCTTTTGCCTATCATGCAACCTCTGCAAACAAAATTCCTTTGATCCTCATCAGCTGCATTAATGTATCCAAGTTTGCTCAAAGCTTTTACATTGTTCATGTTTGTATGCCCTAATCGTTCATGCCAAATCTTAAAATTAGGGATTGATATATTATTTATTGCTGGAATATTCTCAAAAGTGTCTAGCTCAAATAGATCTCCAACTCTTTGACCCAAAAAACACACTTTATTATCTTTAACAATTCTGCATACAACTTTGTCAAATGTGACCTGATAATCCAGATCCACTAACTGACTTACAGAAATCAAATTTTTTACAATAGAGGGCACATACCCCCTTTGGTGCCATCAGCAGCGACCATACAACATCTTCATTTGGAAATACCCAACTCCCCAATCTAGTAGCTTTAAATGCTGGCAATCTGTGTTCTTGTACCAGAATTATATCAGTTTTCATATCCCTGGAGGCTATTATAGCTCTTTTTCTTTTGAGGGGACCTTTTATTCCCCTCATATTCCAGGTAGTACATCATTATGCAGGGTATGACTTCCTAGCCTGAACTCTCAAATTTAGAGTCGGGCTACTGTCAGAGAAATATACTTTCTTACTTCTTTTTTTGGTTGTTAGAGGAGTATAAAAAACCTCCTTGTTAACTGTTGTTGGAGCAGTAACAAGCTCCTCTTCCATGTTGCTAAATTTCAGTTCCTCAGTTCCTGCAAATGTATCATCAATTCCCTCCGAGCACAGATCTTCCGTAGGTGACCTGGTGAAGAACCTAAAGTCATTTTTCTTCTCTTCTTGTTTGATTGAGCATGGAACAATTTCATCTAATTCCTTCTGATCTTCATTGGTTTTTTGAGCTTCCTCCTTTTCAACTAGATCCATAAGTTCTTGATGTAGATCAGTCTCTTCGTCAAGGTTTCCATTATTGTGTGTAGAATTCCAGTTAGGAATTATGGGAGAGGTATTGGATCTTGAATTTACTTATTTTTAAGCCACCCATGCAAATATAAGTATGTAAAGAAATTTTATTTAATAAATTTTTGGTTGGTTGGCGTAGTAGTGGTGGTGACGCTTTGAGAGAAGGCACATTTTTAGTAGGAACCATTATTGAATGCGAAATTATTTTATATTTTGAAGCAAAGGTTTCAAGAATGAACATGGGACGTATTGGAAAGCAAAAAATTATTCTCTATCAATGATGATACTATTGGTAGTGTCGAAATAGAGCAGCAAACTGAAAAACGGACAGCTTGTGCAAGAACTTAAAAAGGGAGGTATGCATTTGTTGATATTGAAAATGAAAAGTGCAAAGGACAGGCATTTGCATTTGTTGTAAAAAAAAATGTGCAGTATGGCGGTAAAAAAATGAGAGCAGCATGAGATGCTGGCAGACAACAACGGTTTAACTATGATGTTTATGATGGAGTAATGAAACTATGGCAGGCCACTCTTGTTCTTCCAGCAAGTTCTATAGAGTGTGCACGTGGTTCTTCAAGACATAATTTGATAAACATTTGAGACATTTGATGTTTTTGTCATTATCATCACCTAATTATATTGTTGACCACATTTGAGACCACATTTGTCGATCACATTTGAGACCTTGATGTTTTTGTCATTATCATCACCTAATTATATAGATGCTGGTTATGAATTGATTTTTTCCAATTGGATGGACCAAAAGCAACGTCTTGCTTTGCCTTGTAACTTTTTTATTATGATTATGAAGTTATTGCGTATTTACTCGATAAGGCAAATTTGTGATTTTGTTATTGAAGTTATCTGGTTAAGTTGTAAATTTATTGTATTGAATGGCAATCAAAAGATTTACCATGGAGCAGAACGGCAATGTCCAAAACTGCCATTGAAAGCGAAAGGTAAGTTTAGGAAGTGCCCTTCAAAAGAATGGAAGGGCCAAAAGAAGAAGATAATATTCTCTTTCATTCTCCATTCTTTTCGAATCTTCAAATCATTGAAACACGAATAATTTGAATGCTACTAAAATATTTTGCATTATATTGGCTCATACACATCAAAGATGATGCCCATATCCTCCTTAAAATTCCCCATAAAAAATGTCTCAAAATCCCCTTTTTCCTGGAATGGACATGATTTTAAGAAACGGGGTATTTGGCCACAATCTCCCCTTTGTGTTTTTGTAGATTAATATCCCTTATTTGAAGTTCTTTTATATCCCCCATTGCATATACAATTTTCATACCCCTTTTCTCACAACTTTGATCATACCCCTTTCTAGCAACAATCCCCCCTTTGTGATTTTTGTAGTCTAATATCATCTACTTGAAAATTTTCTTCATTTGTATCCCATTTCGACATATGCGATATTCGTACCCCATTTCTTATAATCAATGTTCATACCCTTTTTCTCAACAACCCCCCCTTTGTGATTTGTAGTTTAATATCCCCTTACTCAGTTCATACCCCTCTTTTCAACCATCCTTCTTTGTGATTTTGTAGTTTAATATCCCCGTACTCAGTTCATACCCCTCTTCTCAACCATCCCTCTTTTGTGATCTTGTAGTTTAATATCCCCTTATTCAAGTAAAACCCCTCTTCTCAACAATCCCCCTTTTGTGATTTTCTAATTTAATATCCCCTTACTCAGAGATCTCTTCATTTGTACCCCCTTTCCATATGCAATGTTCATACTCCCTCACAACCAGTGTTCACACCCCTTTCTACCAATATTCTCCCATTTATATGATTTATAAATAATATCCTCCTCACTGTTCAAAGATTACATATTAAAGAAAAAGACAAAGATAAAATGAAGTCATAACACAAATTTTGGGCAAGATTCAATAAAATGTGAGCTTAAAATACAACATATGACCTTAGTTATGGTACAACACATGCGGGTTGTGTTATATACAAATCTAATTACTACATTTGTTCAAGTCTAGTGGCTACAATCGTTCAAGTCTCTGACCATGATCAGACAGTCAAGTTCAGAATCCTTCAAGGGTGCAACAAGGCTTTGTGCAGTTCTCTATTGCATATTATGAGTTCATTGGGCAGTAATGCACCATCTTTTGATGTTATCCAAATCCCAAGTTCATGTTGGATATATCTAATAATGCCCGCATAACATCAATTGCATTCAATCTGAGTTTTTTGTTCTTATTGTTGTTGGAAAATACAGCTTACTACAAATCTACACATGTCCATGTTGATACAAAATATATCAATAAACTTCCCTGCCAGTATTCTATGAGAACGTTTGCAAGTCCCTTGCTTAATATTCATTGCAAACCAAATGTATTGCATGAGAGGCTTTAAAATGAAGTCGGACTTACATTAGCAGCCAGCTTTGCCAAAATGGCCGCATTAGCAAGGCTCTATGCACAACATGCAAGTAAGCAACCAAAAATCAACCATGTTGCCTCTTCAACAAGAAGTTAAAGACAAAACTCTGGCTTTCTTGTCTGGTCTTCAATAGGGCCCATGCTGAGATAGCCTGTGTAGAAAACCGTGGGTTCCTATTATAATAACGAATCATAATGAAGAGTGGCCAGAACTTGAACTCAGAAACCTTGTCAAATCTAATAGATCTATAGACCAATAGGCTTACCTCTACTAAATGATCACATTGTGCTGATGTAATAAGAAGCGAGTTCTCCAGAGAAAACAGAAAGCTCCCAAGGGCCACGAATGCTATATTTACATGATTTTGTTTACAACACATGCAAATGCATCCAGGAACCACCTTTCCTGCATTTGACAACAAATAAGTTGCTAAAGATGTTGCAAAATGCCATAAACAAAAATAGAATTATTCCAAAAGGACTCAATATAGACATTCGGCTTATAGTTCTAGGAGAAACATCAACAACCAGCTTGAAATCTAACATGAAAATGCTTGTTTACCCTTTTGCAAAACACTGGCAGCTTACAGACCAAGACATCATTAAGGTGCCACACTAGAATGCATAACCTTGCATCACAACTTAAGACTCAGTTCCTCCAATTGATTGGAACGTTTTATTAGCTAAAAAACCATCTTCGATTCCAAGCATGACACCTTGCCAATGATCTATCTGAAGTATGTTCATGCATAAAATCTGGTGAAGCAGTTCATAAGCAGAAGGCTTTGGTACCCTGGCAAAGATACACAGGGTGCACTCTTGGACACAATCTCCACTTGCAAAATATGGATTCTACTATCTCTAATTGTATTCAACAACAAAATACCATATGTTCTCCATACTCTGTGCTAGCCATTAAAGATGTCATGCAAAAAGCATGATGCTATGCCACAATTATAAGATACATACCTCTAATTGACCTCCAAACATGATGGCTACTACATCCACTATTTGATGACTCCCTATATATATCATGCACCTTTCGGCTTGAAATGTCCATGCACGCAAACAAAAAAATGTCATGTGTCCAAGCAAGATTCAAGCAAACAAACAGAAACAAAAAGCTAGTCAGCATTGTATAAACAATCTCCAACATAAGCTTGCACTTGCATTTAAAAACCATACTTAAACACTGGAAGATAAGTTAAACATGTCCCGAAGTGAGAGGTCCACCTGGGATTAACATCTGATCTTTGCTATTACCCCCATCTTCTTCCCATACTTACTCCTGGTCAAACAAAAGGAAAGGAGAAGATAGAGTTTTCTGTCTGTTAGATAGATTCTATCTAAAAAATCAGGCCATTCAGTCTTTGGACAATGTAACTATTACTAGTCACACAGGGAACTCTATTTCTGACCATTTCCCCCAGATGATGGCAAGTCCAATAGAGGGAAGAAAGGGAGGTGTCAATGTTCCCTTTAAGTTTAATACTGAGCTACTCAAGATTAGAAGGTTCTGTATTGAATTTAAAGAGTTTTATAGTTCACTTCCTAAGGTGGAGAAAACAGCTTATATCCAAAACAGCACAAAAAAAGCCCTGAAGATTAAGGGAAAAAGATAAGAAACTGTTCTCAGAATATACAGTAAATGAAAAAAGTAGAGTACTCATCATGGAGTTATTCAACATCTTCTTTGGGTCAACTTACTATAGGGAACAACCTTCTTCTGTTAAACCAAATACTATAGGACCTTCTCCATAAATTTTCACTACTAATATACTTACTTGCTCAACTGTAACAGCTTTTGTTCTGGATAAAAAAGAAGGACATATAGACAAGTAATTGCCCAAACCTTATGCCTGAAGAGAACGCATTCCCATCGTAGAGGTAGCAGAGCTCCTAGCTCCCCATGCTTTTGAATCCATTGAAATCCAACTAGACCTCAGCCCAACCCTAAATGATGATCCAAAATATGGTGCATTGTTGGAGAAACTTCCAGGTCATCATGCTTCCATATGGGCAAAAATTCAAGAACTAGCAGTCCACATAACCCTTCATCAGAAAGTGAAATCCAAGGTCTCCCCAAACTTGAATTTCAAGACTTTTAATCCAATAACCTGACCACATCTGCAAAGATACGTAGAAATTTCCATATATACATAAAACATTAAAAGGAAAGCAACAATAAATGGAATAGGCTGCCACACTATTCCTGAAGCTGCCACCTATTTTTATGAATCTGATTCTCTGCCTCCAAGCAGCTTAACCAATCAAGAATCTAGATAATAGCAGAAGGTTAATGAGGCTCAAACAGTTACCTTCAAGCTAGTTAGGCTTAGAACAAGCCCAACCCACCAGACTATTCTTAGAGCCCAGTCTTAAAATATCAGCTGTAATAAGACACCTAAACATTTCGCCATAATTTTCAAAACCTGACTAATCACACTGCCATGGCTACAGAAAGAAACAAATCTTGCTGCTTCCATCTGCTTGCTCTATGTACTTCTGCCAACAAGAAATGGGAAAAAAGAAAGAACTTTTCTGCCAGATTATATTTCGAAAGATTTAAATACGGACACCTGGGTGGAAGCCATGGATCCTTGCCTGTGAATCAAAGCAGAAGACATCCCTTCGCCTGGACACAAATTAAAATCCTTGCCCTTAGCCAATCCCTTCTCCATCTAGAAAAACCACAAAAAATACGTTGCAGGATCTCCAGAACAATCCAAATGACCCCACAGAATATGTTGCAGCCTTCTATAGGAGGCCGATGGGCAGGCTAGGGCGTGTGAGCATAAATGGCCGGCCCAGGGCAAAGCCCTAGGCGACCAAGCGGCGCCGTCCCATATCCGACTTCCCTCATCGAGAAGAACTATTCAAGGATAAAAATAATCTGGAATCACAGATTCAGGAGGAGGATCTGGAAAGGAAGGTTAAAAGCATTGAGAAAAATGAAGCCAGAACCTTGGGAGTGAAGAGTAGATGTAGATATATCAATGATATGGATAAGAGCAGCTCTCTTTTTTTTTTTTTTTTTAAACTGCTAAGAGCAGACTATTGAACAATGGGATTGTGAAAGTTAAAACACACTCATGTAATACCATTGACAAACAGGAAGAATTAAAGTCATACTTCAGAAATACATATGCAAACCTCTTTGCTGAACTAAGGGAAGAGAGACACACTTTTAATCTATCCCCTATTATTTATACCCTGGAGATTTTAGGTTATTCAATTAATCTTCTTATCCATTAATATCTATACTTCCCTACCACCTTCCTAGCCTGGATGGTGGATTTCCTTGGGCTAATCCTGCGGTGTCCTGAGTAGAATTTCTTCTTACCTCTATCCTTCTTTCTATCAACCAAACTCCAACATTTTTCTTCAGTGTCTAAGAGGTCTTCAATTTTTTGCTCGAGATCAGTTACCTCCCATTGCTGACTAACGTCTGGAAGCTTGGGCAAAGAGAGAATGATATCTCCTGTATCAATTTTAACAGAGAGATTAATATTCTCAATCATAACCACCATGACTTTGTCGATGTTAACTCTCGTCTGATCGACCTGATCGACCTGGAAGTGAGAGTTGATGGTTGTAGTATTATTCAACTCAGGCTCGTTCAGCACCTGATTTCCTGAGTCGGTGATGGTGCTGCATTCACCTTTCTTCTCCTTGTTATGCTTTGGGATCCATAGCTGCTTACATCCATGCTGGTTTACAGGCTCCTTGCCTTTAAGATCATGACCAGGAATAGGGATCTTAGTGTAATTGACTTTGAGGTCCATAAAGCTCTCCTCCCTGACTCTGATCTTGAAAATCTTCTTCCAGGCAGAATGGATTGGTTTAGAAATGCACACCGAGGGGTAGTTAGTTTGAGGAATGTTAACCTCAATGATTTCCCCCAAGGTGCTAGAAATAGTAATCAGGTGAGTCCGAGTCCAAAAGGCTGGGGATATTGGGAAAAGAGATCGAAGTAGTAATTCGAATCGCATCTTCCTTCCCCGGGATGAAATGGGGGGTCCATCTCATAATGTAGAAAGGGGAGTTATTGATCAAATCTAGTTTCCTTTTGAGGATGTAGTTAACACAAGCCTCATCCCTGCAAACCACCTAGAAGGTCTTGCTATCAAGCTTCAAAATAGAGAGGATGGGGATGTGCTGAGACTTGGTAATCCATAATTTGACCTCACCCTGAGAAGGACATTTATACGAGAAGTGAATAAGAATAGCCCTCCTGGAAAAGATGTCAGTAGTAGAAGAATCCAAGATGCTATAAAGATCAATGAAGTCACCATTAACACCATTCTTTCTATCAGTGCCAATCGGAGAATAATCCAAAGTATTACTTTTCAGGGAGTTCAGACCTTTTGCCTTGTCGCTTTTGCCTATTACGGGAATTGTGTTGCAAATTCTGTCATCTCCAACTTTAGTTTTCGTTATCTTAAGCCCAGAGTTTCACATCATTGCAGTTCTCACAGTCACAGGTGTCTACCTCCACTGGGTTGAAAAAACTATTACTATCCCTGATTTTGCAATTCTTGGCATTTTTTTTAAGTCTCATCTGGTAGACCTCCAGCAAAGTAGGGATATCTTTCAGGTGCTCGTCAGCTTTTAATCCCGCCTTGAAGGCTTTCCTATGCCTCTCAATAACATGGTCCTTCGCCCCTTCCCATCTCCTAATAAGCTTGATGCTAGCTTTGGATGTTTCCTTCAGCCCATCCCATTGAATGATCAAGCATTTCACCTTTGCCAGCATCTCATCCATGGAAGACCAGACGATACTGTTTTTTAGACTACAATAATCAGACTCTGTGGAGGAGAAAGTTTTAGAGGGGAAATGAATATTGAGCGCCTTGTGTTCAGCGTCTGGCTTTGGGGAGAACTCCCCAACCCCGATGGATGAGGCTTTACTTGAAGCTGTTCTCCAGAGGTTGGGAATCACCAACATCCCCCTGGAATTTCAGGACTCCTTAGTTACCATAGATAATTTGATTACTAATGCAGTTGATTCTCAGTCTAGAATAGGTTTCTGTAGGTTCGGGCTCAATTCATTTTTCCTGTGCATTCTTTGTTTTGACAGATCAGGTTCTTTAAGAGTAGCGACTCATAATTCTCAGCCTTTCCTGGGCTTGGGGAATAGTTTTGATCGAAATCTCTTCACGATGAGCGCTCCTTTGGAATTCGGGATAGAACCAATCTTTCACTGGGCTGCTTTCTTCGACCTCCAGCCATCCCAACACATCAGAGACCTTGACGTGGTGGTCTGGAGGTTTCTTGTCTCCAATTAGTTTGGTTCTTCGACCCCGTGCCAGATCTAAGGGGCTGTCAGGGTAGGGTCAAGTTAGAGTTCTTAGGATTGGTTTTTTACGGTTCTCAGGTACGGTCTGTCATCTCTGGGGATTTTTCTCGGGGGAAAGAGGATATCATCATTGGCAGTTAACTCTTGCTCTGGAGGGAAAAAGGGTTGGGAAAAGACCCGTTGTTCTTTTTATAACGGTTGCTCTTTCGTCTTGCTCTGTTGCCCCATCTCTAGTTTGCGTCCGGCGATACTCTGATCAGAATGAGAACCAAGGCAAGTTCTTCTACCAAGCAAAGCAGTAAAGAAGAGGACGATGAATGGACACAAATTTTTTGGTTGGAAAGTAAGAGGGACAAAGCTTGGGGGACTCTGAAGGAAATCTACACCGGCCTAGAAATTATAAGAGACCAGCAGAAAGCAGTAGCATTCTGTATGGGAGTGCATGAGGTCGGGATCTTAGCATGCAGAGAAAAGATGGCTTCTATTGACAAGGACTATTCGGATGGGAGAGCCAATGACAGAGATTGGGTGTGGAATACTTTTGGTTTCGTGCAGGAGCTAGATAATACATTGTATAAACTAATAACAGTCAAACAAGGGCATACATAGACGGACTGCTGTAGCTTTAAGAACAGTGTCTTCAGGGCATTCATGGACGAACTGTTAGCAAAGGTCAAAAACCTGATTGTCCAGTGGAATGGGCTTAGAGAAAACTCCAACGCAAGTATCAGACTGATTAAAAGATGGGAGGAAGCAGAAGATCACGTTATTGAAAGACACAGAAAATCCTTCAAGTCCGGGCTTGCTTTGAATGAATCTTTGGAAGGAATCTCCACATCCCTAGAGGTGTACCAGTTGAGGGGTAAGAAGACGGCAAAGAAATGCAAGATCAAAGATTCAAATGGTTTCTTCAACCCAGAGGAGGTAAATTCTTGTGATTGCAGGAATTGCGAGGAGGTCAAGCTCTCTGCGTTGAATATCACGAAGATGAAAATTGGAGAGAGCAAAACCAGCAACTCCATCCCGATAATCGGCAAGAATGATAAAGCAAAAGGTTCTCTCTCTACGCGTTCTTGCTCATATCTGGAGATCCAGAAGTCTGTTTCAGCTGAAATTTGTTGCGATGGAGAGCCCTCTCAGCGATCTTTGAGTAGCTATGTGATTTGCCATTGATTGTGGCTTATATCTTTGTCAAAATCGCAGATTTCCGGACTGCACATCTGGCCCCCAGAATCCCTAAAGCGCTCCGGTCCTGGTCGCACATTTCTGATCATATCTGGAGATCCAGAGCTCCGTTTCACCTGAAATTTGTTGCGTTGGAAATCCCTCTCAAAGATCTTTCAGTAGATATCTGACTTGCATGTGGTTGAGTCATATTTCCAAAGCCAGATTTGGCCAGATTTGGATTAAGCACGAGTAATAATTCCCAGTATCCTCTGCAAACTAGTAGAATAAATTGAACCAAAACCTGGATAAAAAAGAAGGACATATAGACAAGTAATTGCCCAAACCTTATGCCTGAAGAGAACGCATTCCCATCGTAGAGGTAGCAGAGCTCCTAGCTCCCCATGCTTTTGAATCCATTGAAATCCAACTAGACCTCAGCCCAACCCTAAATGATGATCCAAAATATGGTGCATTGTTGGAGAAACTTCCAGGTCATCATGCTTCCATATGGGCAAAAATTCAAGAACTAGCAGTCCACATAACCCTTCATCAGAAAGTGAAATCCAAGGTCTCCCCAAACTTGAATTTCAAGACTTTTAATCCAATAACCTGACCACATCTGCAAAGATACGTAGAAATTTCCATATATACATAAAACATTAAAAGGAAAGCAACAATAAATGGAATAGGCTGCCACACTATTCCTGAAGCTGCCACCTATTTTTATGAATCTGATTCTCTGCCTCCAAGCAGCTTAACCAATCAAGAATCTAGATAATAGCAGAAGGTTAATGAGGCTCAAACAGTTACCTTCAAGCTAGTTAGGCTTAGAACAAGCCCAACCCACCAGACTATTCTTAGAGCCCAGTCTTAAAATATCAGCTGTAATAAGACACCTAAACATTTCGCCATAATTTTCAAAACCTGACTAATCACACTGCCATGGCTACAGAAAGAAACAAATCTTGCTGCTTCCATCTGCTTGCTCTATGTACTTCTGCCAACAAGAAATGGGAAAAAAGAAAGAAAGACCCGTTGTTTTTTTTATAACGGTTGCTCTTTCGTCTTGCTCTGTTGCCCCATCTCTAGTTTGTGTCCGGCGATACTCTGATCAGAATGAGAACCAAGGCAAATTCTTCTACCAAGCAAAGCAGTAAAGAAGAGGACGATGAATGGACACAAATTTTTTGGTTGGAAAGTAAGAGGGACAAAGCTTGGGGGACTCTGAAGGAAATCTACACCGGCCTAGAAATTATAAGAGACCGGGTAAAGCAAAGAGCATTCTCAGATGGGAGTGCATGAGGTCGGGATCTTAGCATGCAGAGAAAAGATGGCTTCTATTGACAAGGACTATTCGGATGGGAGAGCCAATGACAGAGATTGGATGTGGAATACTTTTGGTTTCGTGCAGGAGCTAGATAATACATTGTATAAACTAATAACAGTCAAACAAGGGCATACAGAGACGGACTGCTGTAGCTTTAAGAACAGTGTCTTCAGCCACCGTGCTATTTATTAGAAAATTGTCGGCGGGACCGAGACTCAAATGACCGTGCCTCCTCCGTTCGACATTCACCGCCCGGTCTTTTTTTGCAACCGTGCATGCAACAACATGGGCGAGATAGGAATCGAAAGCCACAAGCTCTGCCAAAACATGTCGCAATCAAAAGATCAATAATTTAGAGCTTTGCTTCAATCTATGTAAATAAGTTGCATGTTAATCATGCCCAGATGCTATATTTTGGTTATTCACGCAATGAGAAGATGGGAGGAAGCAGAAGATCACGTTATTGAAAGACACAGAAAATCCTTCAAGTCCGGGCTTGCTTTGAATGAATCTTTGGAAGGAATCTCCACATCCCTAGAGGTGTACCAGTTGAGGGGTAAGAAGACGGCAAAGAAATGCAAGATCAAAGATTCAAATGGTTTCTTCAACCCAGAGGAGGTAAATTCTTGTGATTGCAGGAGTTGCGAGGAGGTCAAGCTCTCTGCGTTGAATATCACGAAGATGAAAATTGGAGAGAGCAAAACCAGCAACTCCATCCCGATAATCGGCAAGAATGATAAAGCAAAAGGTTCTCTCTCTACGCGTTCTTGCTCATATCTGGAGATCCAGAAGTCTGTTTCAGCTGAAATTTGTTGCGATGGAGAGCCCTCTCAGCGATCTTTGAGTAGCTATGTGATTTGCCATTGATTGTGGCTTATATCTTTGTCAAAATCGCAGATTTCCGGACTGCACATCTGGCCCCCAGAATCCCTAAAGCGCTCCGGTCCTGGTCGCACATTTCTGATCATATCTGGAGATCCAGAGCTCCGTTTCACCTGAAATTTGTTGCGTTGGAAATCCCTCTCAAAGACCTTTCAGTAGATATCTGATTTGCATGTGGTTGAGTCATATTTCCAAAGCAAAATTGTAGATTTCCGGGCTGCCAATAAACCGCTCTGAAAACCCTGAAGCGCTCGTGGTGCTGGCCACACATTTCTGATCATATCTGGAGCTTGGGGAGCTTTGGTTTCAGAATCAGGGACTTCACAATAGACTTGGTCTCAGGTTAAGACTTGCAGTAGCGAGACTCTAAATGACCTAGGACGTGACTCTCAGGCAGCAGACAATGGAAGAAAAGCTGCATGCACTAAAGAAGCGAGCACGGAACGGTGAGGGCTCCTCTCCCTCAGAGCATGTCATGCGGTCAGAGAATATCTGAGCCTTGAAGGCAAAGTTGATGTGAAGCGGGATAGGTTGGCAAGTATGGAGGCACAAAGAGACACCCACCAACAAGAGCCATCCTCAAGAAACAGCTTGGTGAAGGAGAGAGAACGGATCTCCACATTAGAAGAGCAGTCGCGCCTTGAATGACCGCTTTGGGCTGGCCGACTTGGCCTTGATCAAGCCAATGTGGTATTGTCGCCGGTTAAGAAGTGAATTCATGGCAACATCTCAAGCTAATCGAATGAGGTTACCCAACCGGATTGATAGGATCCATCAAGAGGGTGATGATGAGATATCACTGGCAGAGAGAGCTTCGTGCAAGCAAAGGGAACAGATTACACAGTTGGCTACTGCAAGCGTCCGTCTTGCGGACCATGAAGCTAGAATGCATCAGATGCAAGCGAGGTTGGACACCCTGGAAAAGAGACAACTAGAAGGACAGGAAGCAGCACCCAGGCTCTCGGCCCTAGAGAAGAGGATGGCCGAGTTTCGCCGAGAGATGTATGATCTCCGCTCGGAGATGAAACGAACAGGTACTCACAAGGCCCCCAAAAAATTTTCGTTATTAGTTTCTTATAATAGTTTTTACCCGAAACCATTATAATATATTAATATTACTTTGTGGGTTAATATGTTGAAAAACTATGACTAGTTACTTACCACAGTTCACCATCACAGTTCTTTATGCTAGTTAATTTATTTAGTTTAGCACTATGTTTTATGTCTATGTTTTAAGTATCTGGTTTAACAAGTAATGTAGGCAGTGAACCACCCCATGTTTTTGGCCTAAAATGTTCATGTGACTTAGAGTGGTTTATAATTAAGTTGTTTATTCATTTTTCACATGAGCCAATGTTGTTTCATACAATAAAACTTTTCAATTTCTTATCAAAAGACATATGTCAACTACTAATGTTCTTTTCATCAAGATAGTGGTAGCTTTTGTGTCAAGTTGCTAATGGTTTTTTGTCAACATAATGGGAGCTTTGGGGTCAAGTTGCTAGTGGTTTTTCGTGAAGATAGTGATAGCTTTTGGGACAAGCTGATAATATTTTAGACAATAAATTTGGTGTTGGTTTAATAAATGTAGTCACACATACTCATGCCCGAAAACCATTGCCATTTTGCAAACATAAATGGTAATCAAAATTGTTAAGAAGAAAAGAAAAGTAATGCAAGCTTTTACATAAAACATCACACTTTCACATTGAAAAAGCATGTGTGATCATTAAAGTAACTATGGTATATTGTGATGTTAAATAAGCCAGTTCAACGGCCAGGGATTTGAACCCTGATATTTCCATTTGTACTTGGACATGCATACAACGAGCAAGATCACTGATGATGTGATCTGCACCATTCCAGATAGCAAATTCAATGCCCTGTCTTTTAGTAAACTTTTAGCTGTCTTAACAGCTATGTCATCCACTACCATATGAAAGTTCAACCACATCTCGTCTACAACATGTCAGATTTAAAAAATGCTTAACAAAAATCCTAATTCAAATCTCTGAAACAAAGAAACATACCTAATATTTTTTTCTAATCCAACAAATACTTCTTGGTTTCTCCACAAAAGCAGCGATGGTTTATCTGATGCATTACAACCTTGGAACCCTCTAAGCACAAATCATGATAACGGGCGCCGGTTCTCCAAGCATGACTTATTATTCAAATTGATCAACATAGTGCGGGGAAGCTCTCTCTGGGAAACAACTTCTCAATGTTCAATTCTGTCATTGAATTGAACCTAGTGCCTGCAGAAAAAAAAAAGCTTTCCAAACTGCATAGTGCAGGTTCTCAAGTAATGCATTATTCGCATGCTACAAGCTTAATGCATTTTTCACATGCTACAAGATTTCCGCCTATACACTTGGGCAACCACAAGCTAGAAACGTCAAATACATCTGCTGCTTGAAGACTTTGCAGCAAGCAAGCTGAAGGGCAACCTTTCTAAAAACCAGAATTTAAGAGCAGAAGACACCAATATAAAAGAGCCTCAATGAGAAAGATGCCACCATGCTGCAAGCAGTCAGTGCCCTTTCTCAGCACCATAATATCATGTTTGCTGCAGTAAAAAAGTCTAGCATGATCTTACTAAAAGTCTAGCAGTAACCTTTGGATATGGTTTGGGCCTTATCGCATCTGGCAGAACTAGTACAAAGGGATCGGCCTGCTGCGAAGCAGAGGAAGAGGTCTTACTCATTTGAAGGCCAGCTCATTACATCCCATTTTATGGTACTGTTTCCTAATGGGTCAAAAGCCTCTGCCTGCAAATGCTCAGTCATAAACTTAAGAAACCATATGCAATTAAACAGGAAAAATATGCTATTTCAACTAGACAATAAGATCCTGTTCTCACTATCAGTGTCGGGCTGAAACAATGTCCTAACTGCTTAGGAAAAGTGTACATAATGTGGCAATGACATTGCTTACCACTAGTATATTGAGGAATAGCAGTGCTGAAGCTGAGAAAATGTAAAGTGCCTGCATGATAATCCAGCAGATAAATCCGGAAACAAACAAGAATCGAGCCCCAAAACACAGAAGTGTACTGATATAACAATTCTGGTGGCGCCGCTTATGTTCCGCCACCAACAGAAGTTTCCAGACTGTAAACAAAAACTGGAATCCAGGAGGAAAAAAGCCCCTCCCGTTGTTTACGAGCTTTTTAACCCCCGCCTGATTCCCAAAGATCTGTGTTCTCGAAATTGGAAGGGGCTTTGCTTGTAATCTATACGCACACGAATAACACATGTTAAGCTGAGGGAAAACGATACCCTCTTGCATATTTGCTCTACAAAATATCTTGGCTCTGGCATTCAATAAGATTAATGGAACAACCATCTCAATCTCATGCTCCTCCGAAATGGATAAACAGTAAAGAGAACCCCTGGGTTTGGTGCCCTAAAATACAAGATGTCTATATCTGTATGCAAGTTCTAAAAATACAACGGACCTGTTGTTCTTGCAGGAAATATTGCCTTGGATAACCTGCAGCAATGCAAAGAAACAGTAAGTACACGTTTGGAACTATATTTGAAGATATGTTTCCAACCTAAAGCGAGGATCTTACCTTTTAACTTTTCAATGGGCATCTAGAAACATCTGAAAAATCACTTTTACTCTTGACTTACCCATTTTCCACAATGGAGAGATGCCTAGAGTTTCCTGCACAACGCAAACAGACAATAAAATACAAATTTTAAAAGCATCAAAATGAATAAGGAATTGCTTTCATCAAACCTTGCACTATATTCTGTGGGGGATCAATTGCTGATGTTTCAAAGAATAGATTTCTTGTCATTACTCTAGAAAAGGAGTGTCCTCAGGTCTAAGTTCCTCTGCAATTACCTTTGGGGCAATGTCCTACAACTCCCTAACATTATCAGTAATGATTCTGCATAATAATGTGCTTGAATCAGAAGGAAATACAACATCCACATCCCAGGTTCCCATTCTCCAGCATGCATCAGCAACAATTGTGCCATCTGGTATTGTTAGTACTTTTGTGAACATCATTAGCTTTTTCACTGTGCACTCTCCAATCGAGCTGTGACAATACATAACCATTATGCAATATCAAATACACTTAATAGAGAAGGCCATATGTTCCAATATTGACTGGAAAGTTTTGATAACAAAATACAAGGAAGAATAAAAACATAGCATGATAAACAAAACTGGCAGTTAGAAATACCTAAGGAAAAGTGTCGGGCAGTTCCAGACAATTAATGGGGCTGCTTTCTCCCTGGCTAGACTTTAACAAGGTGATATATGACCTAAAACTCCTCATGCTTAGGATGCCGATTGATCTGCGTCATAAAGGAGAGAATCGGCAAAGTAAGATGCTTTAGAGAGAAAAGAAGAGAGACGATATTGCTTACCGGGGTAGAGGAATAAAACCACTGTGCTGCTATGGCTTAAAATTGTCTGCTCCTCCTTACTATTTCCTCACAAGAAACCGGAGCTGGCAGAGAAGAAGTATGTGTAGAAGCGGAGCCAACTGGCCATGCGAAGGCAAACCTAAACGTGATATGAAAATATGGTGGGAATTTTGAATTTTTTAAATTCTTTTAGAAGATGACATTTTGAAATAAGTCCAATCTTATTTAGCAAAATAAAATGATTAAAAAAAAATGTGGCAATCATCTTTTCCTCCAGTACATAGCGATAGGTGCGTTCGAGCCTGTCAGAGGATTAGCGCTACGAACCACGGTGTTGGGTTTCGAATCCCTCCTTGCCCATAACGGTTCTCTACCTAGTAGATAGGGAAGCAGGCAGCGGTTGTGATTGGGGGAGCAGACGCAGAGCTATGGAAGTTACTAGTATTTTAATATGGGACCAACTTAGACATGGACCATTTAATCTAGAGAAATGCAAAGGAAAGTTGTGATACACGGTCCCAAGCAGTTTTGGCATAGCTACTGGGAATGTCATTCTGAACGTTGTTCCGATTTCGAATACGTTCCGAGAGGTGGCACATTCCGGAAATATTTGTTCCTATTTTGAAACTGTTATCTACCGGGAACGGTGTTCCGAACATTTTTAGACGTTTCAAACACTGTTTCTGACATCGTTCTTAATAGCAAAAATTAAAAAAACATTTTAGTCTAAAATGAAACAGGAATGTGGTCCTTTTCTTCCCATCCCTCTCTTCACAGCAGGGGCATATTGCTTGAATTCTATCCGAGCAGGTTGAAGAGAGCTATAACAGGCCTTCGAGGACCGAACCCACGTATGTAGCAGAATACGGGGACGACTCGTGGCTAGGGGTGAAAGGCCAACCAAGATCGGATATAGTTGGTTTTCCGCGAAACTGCACAATATCATAATTTACAGATTTGATTAGACCAATATTATTCATTGCCCTTTATACTTTTAAGCTAGCAAAGTAGTTCAATGTGTTCCCCAAATCCATAGTCAATTTTTTTTCTTTTTCTTTTTTTTTTGTGAAAGTTGGATGTTCTGGTTCCAAATTTCAAGGTGTCGTTCCAGTTCAGGTTCCGGGTAGCTATGAGTTTTGGTCAATTTGTTGCATGACATCGAGAATCATTTGGGCGCCAGTGGTAAGTCTTCATGGGATAGAATATGGAACTTTTAATTGTTTTTTTTTGTCTTCTTCTTTTTGTGAGATGCAGCAACCACTGGCACATGAAGAAGCATATCTACAAGGACTCCTTACCAAGACATTGGGCTTCCAAAAAATATGGTGATAGGATTTTCTACTTCTCTCCTCCCCCTCCCCCCTCCTTCCCCTCCCCCTTCTTCCATAGCTATAGTTGCATGCCAGGCCAACAAAGGGCATAGCAATTGAAGTATAGACATTTCTATGGAAGATTGCATTAGCCATTAAGCATCAGATATTGTGTTAACCATTTGCAACTATCCGCTTCAAAGATCTGGGATATTATTTTTTGCTATTATATCCATCATGCATCACATTCGCATACTAGCATGCATTTCTAATAGGAATTGAATGATGTAAACAAATGTGAAAGGACGCGGGGTAAAAGCATGTTAGGGTGTCCCTTAAAAAGTATTATTTAGTGACCAAAAAAGTACCTAAAAAGGTACCCAGGACTGGGTACTGGGTACTTGTGTAATATCTCAATAAAAGGTACATTCTAGAACTTTTATATATATTTTGGTCTCCGGTAGCATTATCTTTATTTTAACTTTGAATATTAATGCATCCTTGACTTTTATTTTGGACTTTTGTACTAGTTTTAATGAAAATAAAAATGAGAAAGTACCCAGTTCTGAAGTACCTAGTGTATGTACTTTTGCAGGTTCCAAAAGTGGTACACCCTAACATGCTTTTACCCCGCGTGAAGGGGCAAAGAACCTACGCGGGTTCGAGAGAGCAACTAGGTTTACCAACTCATGGATGGTTGTTCTGCGTTGATACAATCATTGCTTATATTTGTGCTTGAGAAGACATATAGTGATCTAATTTGGTTGATCAACTTACCATTATTTTATATGACATATATTTCTATTTGAGGTGGCATGTGTGGTCTAATTGGTTAACTATTGAAAAATGCTTCTTGGCGCTGTTGCCTCCGCCTGCGGCTAGGGCGGCAAGGGGAGAGGACGCCGCCCTCCTCTTCCCTGATTCCGGCACTGCCTCAGAACTCCTTGCAGATTAGAGATAGAACCGGATACTAGCGGGGTTTTGCCATCAAATTCAGGTGGATCTTTCTTATCTTTTAAAGAATGTTCAGGATTGCTTGCCTGAAACTGCTTCAAGGCGGTTCTAATGTTTTTGCCTGATGCCACTAACGTGGCCCGATTTGCTAAAGCAGATGAGCAAGATCATGTAAGTTTTCTGGAATTTACCATTTTCTTGTTTATCAAGATCCGAAAAGGCATACAGCCTATAAGGTAGCAGATTTTAGCAGAAACATAAAGAGAGCAGTTCTCATGTAAATATATTCTGGGCAGTCTAATCTATGGTGGATCTTCTGAATGCTGGCTTTTTCCCCTTCCTCTTGCTCTTTCTTTCTAGTGGAAAGATCTAAGAATGTTGTTCTGGAAGGAGTCAGGGTAAATTCTTGATTTCGATTTTACAGTTTAGGAACAGGATGCTTAATTTTTCTGAGATTGCCGAGCTAGGGAGATAACTGTGTCCAGGAAGACGCTTCCATATCGATCCAGATATCATGAACCAAAATTTAGGGAGGTTTTGGTGCTGGGCTGTGTGTCTAGCTTTACAGGTTGGCTGACTGGCACATCCCGACAATGCAGCATCTCCTTTCAATTTTGCATTCTGTAGAAAAATTGCAGAATCAGATCATAGTTTGAAGCGGTTGGGCTTCTCTGAGCAGTGCGGGAGAATTGGTCAAATTACTCTTCAGCTCTTTTCTCTTCATTTTTAGTTTTGCAAGAAGGTTTTTGGAGCATTCACGACTTATTTGCAGTTTCTGGAAAGCTTGTGCTAAGCTCCTATAGTATTTTATCCAAACAGGAAGATTGGTTTCAATCATGTAGTACTGGATAGATAGAAGAAGATGTTGAGAAAGGCAGATTAGTACAGAAATTATGGATATGAAATCTGATCTACATGAGATCTTTGTGCCTAAAGTTTATCTGGTCTATGTGAGACCTATGTTGTAATTCTTCCTATCTTTTAATAAAAAATTTCTTTCCTTCAAAAAAAAAAAAAAAAAAAAAAAAAATGGTTAACTAACTCGTGGTCATTCTTTATAAACTTCGAGAATGCTTTGAAGCTGCTTCTTGGAAAAATTACAAGGATCCAAAATAGTCTTGTTAATAGGTACATATTTTTTTCCCATTGTTCTTAGAATATATGTCATTTCCTTCTATCTACACCAATAATAGTTCATGTATGCTTTGACTACACTTTTAGATGTTAGTTCCAACTAAAACAAAGATTTTTGTATCTAGATTGTACTTTGAGTAGGAAGCTAACGTAGATCCTACTTTGTCTATGTCAAATTAAACAGAATGCAACATTTTCTTCAGTCACTTGATTTGTGCTTCTCTCCATACTTTGCTATTTGTAATAATATTGAAGATAGTTTTGCATTTTTCCATTAGTCCATACTATATCTTCTTTGTTTGTTTGTCTCGGTCCCATACGTCATTTCGTCTTCATGGTGGTAAAAGACAATTCAATTCAATTCAATTCAATTCTTAATGACTTGTTTAAACTGGAGTTTCGTGTTCTAATGTTATAGTGGCTAATATTTATAAGCTCCAAATCTACCTCAAGTTCTTGACTCTTTTAAAATCAAGGAATGCCTTTACTATCTATCGAGATGCCTAACATGATATTTTAGCTTTCTAATCTTCTAATATTTTCACATGTGCCATCTTAATCGAGTTTTTCTAAGGAATCTAGATTTATTCCCATGTGACAAGTGAGAAATGGGTAATATTTAGGAGAGATTTTTTATATTGATATTGATGTCAATGGTAAAGGTCCAATAGTGGGGCCGCACGTTGGTTACTGGTGCATCATTCAAATAATTTGTACCTCGATATATTGTTGCAGGCCCTGCAATTAGTTGCAATGCTTAGGTTCTAAAGATATAAGATATAAACGAAGCAGTATTTTGCTATGTTGATTATAAAGGCAATGATTTTACTTTGAAGTAAGGCGAGCACATGATATGATTATAATTGAGGTGGTAGTAGACGTTACCAAACAACAATGGCTGCTAATTATGACACTTGGTCAGTTATAAATTCTCCAGTCTGGTTTTCATGTTATGCTTTATCAGTATGCATGTTGTATAGGTATTAATGCCCTCTTATCTTTATCATGCCCTCTTACCTTTATCAAATGTCGGGTTTAGCATGCACTTTTCTTCTCATCCCCCTCCCTCCTTGTTATACGCCCTTTTTGGGCAAGGATGGATACTGAACCATATCCATAGAGCAATTCGAGCCATCCAGTAGCAAGGACACATGTGCATGTAGTGCATATTTCTTTTTAAGTAAGAAATTAAATATGCAGTGAAATATTTATTTATAATCTTGATCACCATCGTAGGATCAAAATTGAACATTTTCGTGCTGCGACTCGCAAGATACAACAACAATAGATAGGCTTTTCATTCATCTCAGTTTTTCTACAATGATATAGAATGGAGCTGCATATTATAAGGTACCCATAAAATTTAAAAAACCTAGAGAATATCTAGTTATATCGCCTGGACCCCAAAAATAAAATTGTTTGCTACAAATGTTGGCTAATGTACCTGTCGAGAGCTTATCATCAAGATTAATAAACCTTGCCCTTTCGGGTTTTCAAGGAAAAACCCTAGTGATAAGCTGGCAAGGGGCTTAAACAAATGCAAGGTTGCTAAAACGCTCCCATAAAAATCCCACGCTTCAAGGAGGAACGTAGTCGCGCATCACCTGCACATCACCACCACTAAAACACAATAATAAGAAAATAAAAATGTCGAAAAGCCAGAGGCTGGTCACGCATGCCACGAGAGAATTTTGATAAACAACATTTACCTAAATAACAAAATTAAGGGATCGAGGGTGAGAAACAAGGAAACTGCTGAGAGATGAGAAAGCACCAATGATAGGTTAAAGAAGAACTCCGCAATAAATAGCGATCTCCTCACCGAATGAGCTGGCTCAAAAATGCATGTGATATATGCATGCGACGCATGCAATGCATGGATGTTGTCCGAGAATCCCGATCGGCTACTCAGATCGATTGCATAACAATACCCTTTTGGTAAATTTAAATATACACACACGTATCCCTTCCTTGTGTAAATCCTCATCATGTGATCTTGTATCATACATGTTCTTTATACGTGAGGATTTCATATGTCCATATGTGAGTTTCCACATTAGATTAAGTGGCCTTTGGAAAAGAAAAAAAAAATAAAAAAAAATCAATAGAGACGGGAAGGTAATTGTGAATGTCAAAAGATTAGCTAAAGGTAGCCAGCAGTTGCTGCTTCATGTGTATCCTGGTGCTTGGCCGCTCTTGCGGCAGCAAGCCTTGCATCTGTGCGTGGGTTGGTTGGTGTGGCTGATTTGGAAGCGGCGGCGGTTGTGGATCTTCGAGGGGATTGGCGGCGGCCCTCTCGATTCCTCGACTCGGTACAAGCTATTTCAAAGCTTTACGGTGTTCCGGGAGTAGTGGAAGTTTGCCATTTGGCGGGACTTCTTGGGTGTTGTAGATGGTGATGGTCAGTTTGTACAGCAGTAGAGTTGCAGTTTTTCTGTGAGTTTGTTGTGGAGTGTCGAGGTATCGCTGTCTCTTTGGGGCAGTTCTCCTTCCTCCTCACTTGCTTTGTAACATTACCATTCTTTTAATATATTGATGACACAGTTCTTCAAAAAAAAAAAAAATTGTGGAGATGGTCTAATAACCATTTATATAGTATGCAAAAGCTATCTCACAAAACCACAACGAGTTTTAATAAACCACTATAGCATCACAATCAACATTAATAACCATATCATAAACCATAATCAGTTTAGACAAATCACTATAGCATGTAGTTTTCTTCTATCGAATTAATTCATGCATAAGAAACCACGTATACCATGGTTTTTTTATGATATGATATTGGTTAAATATAGTAGTTCATTTTTGGGCTCCTTGTGTACTGCCCCGGAGGCAGCATCAACAGTGCGCCCAATGCCAGAGGCAGAGGTGGCCCAGGGAATCAGGCAGGTCCTTCGCGAGGAGCAGGATCGCCAATCCCGTCGGCTGAACCTCATTGTCCGGGGCTTGCCCGAAGAGCATGGGGAAGATCTCACGGGCTAAGCTTAATGCCCCAGTCGACACTACAACCGCAAAGATTTGGGGGTGAGAAACCGACTAGAGTCGGGGGGCCAAATATGAGACCCCGACTGTTCAAATTCACAGTGTTGGACCAGGCATCGAAGACTCTATTGCTGCAACGCGCTAGCCGGTTGAAGGGGACATCAATATACTTGGACACAGATCTTACTCCAGTGCAACAAAAGGAGAGACGAGAGGATTTCACAAAAATCAGACAAGTCAGACAGGCAGGGGGATCGGTGGTTAATGGCAAGATGAAGGTGTTTGTACCTCCGCCAACAAGATGCTTGAGAGGCAAGTGGCGATGGGGCCGGGGACATCTAGACCTTTCACCTCGAGGCGGCAAAAACGGATGCAACAGCCGGGGACCCGGTGCTGGGCACCACTGAACGGCCCCCGCAACCTCCCTAAGCCGGTGCGGGACAACCGCCACAGGCAGCATAGGGACAGTGTCTCCGACTTGTATCATGGAACTGTAGGGGATTCCCCTAGAAGAAGGGCAGCGCCTTGTTGGGATCGCTATGTGTATGGACATCATCTTCTTGCAAGAGACATGGGAATATCGTGGGCATCGCCTACCCGGACATCCCGGGATACCAGTGCTTTTGCTTGCTAATGCGCCGCCATGGCAGTTTTAGGGTATGGAGGGGTGGCATGCTATTTCAAAGATGCTATAGCAGCCACGGTCTCGCTCCACAAGGCCGACGGCACTTAACCGCTACTGTGGGTGAGAGTATCGAGCCTCAAAGATCGCCCATTGTTTATTGCATCTTCGTTATATACCCCATGCACCTCTAAGTTCTACCAGTCCGGAGGCGCATACGGATGTACAAATGCCTTATAGAGATCTCGTATGATGACATAAAGCAATATCGCCAAAGAAGGGCATGTGCTCTTGTTAGAGATTTCAATGCCCGCGACCGCACAACCGGGCAGGTCGGTTACCTTCCAGGAGAGGCCGATTCTCGACCCACTCGTCTTTGAAACGGCTGCACCCCAACATGCCGGGCAGTCTCAAGATCTGATCCACCAACGCCTTTGGAAGGGAGTTGGTTCAACTCTGTCAGGTCTTTGACATGGTAGTGTGCAATGGTATGATCAGATGGCCGCAATCAGGGGGTTTTACTTGCAAGAGCGATAGACATGATGGTGGAGCTAGCGTGGTAGACTATCACCTTGCTCCAGTGGTAGGACTTGACATGATCAGCAAGCTCTCAATTGGCACACCTAACGAGGAGATGAGGAGGCTTTGTGGGACCACTATCCACTTTATGTCACTTTGGATTGGGAGCACTCAGTAGCGCAATCACAGAGTAGAAACCATCAGGGATTGAGATACACCCCCGACTACCGAAAGAAAGCAGAATATGAGTCTGTGTTGGAACGTGAACTGCAGGGGATTGATGCCCTTTGCACGTTACATGATCGGTGGGAGTGGCTTGTAAACGCGCTTTACTCACGCCAGCCTAGCGAGGATCGCCGCGAATGGACACCGCTAGATTCCTCGTAATCCCTGGTTTGACGCTGAGTGCAAGGCTCTAAAGACCCAATTGCGCCTCGTCTCAGATCCACAGCCATGCGCAAAGAGGCCATTCAGACTATAGAGCATTCTTGAAATCCAAAAAGCATGCGCATACATGCGCACCATCGGCAGCCGCATGTTTGATTTGTTGATGACCGAGCGAAAGCCTTTCTCGGGCGTAGGGTGTTGTACAAGAGGCATCAACCACCCACAATATTACCATAGACCGGTGGATGCATCGCTTGGAGGAGTTGTATGATCCCCAGAGCACCGGCTTTGGGGTTCCAGATCGTAGGAGAAATGTTTGCAGCTCACCTGAGGAAGACATCCAACAGGGCCTTAGACACATGGCTAATGGCAAAGCCGAAGGACTTGCGGGGACTTCAAGCCGAGTTATTGAAATGGGGTGGGCCAGCTTTGCTAGGGCCTCTGACAGTGATCATTAACCAGGCCATAAGGGAGAGCCTCCCGGGGGAGTGGATGGTTAGCAAGGTCACCCCAATTCATAAGACAGTAATAGGGATGATTCGCTTAACTACCGCATGATCATGGTGAGCCCATTACCGCAAAGCTTTTAGCAGGTGTAGTGGAGAAGAAGGTAACTCAGTGGGCTGAGGAAGCTGGAGTGCGTGCAGTTGGCCAGGCGGGGTTTCGCACGCCCACTCCACAATCGACCATATATTTCTCTCGAGAATCCTTATGGAAGCTACGCAATGCACGCGCGGCGGACTGCATCTTCTTTGTTTAGAGATTTCAAGATCAAGATATGATACGGTCCCTCGAGACCTGTTGTGGCAAAGATTTGCAAAGGCCGCATGCCCCACATGACTTACAAAATTCATCTATAGACTCTATGATGGGATATATGCTACATTGCCTGCATCAGATCAGCGAGTTGCTAGCACCATAGGGGTTAAACAGGGATGTCCATTATCTCCAACGCTCTTTGGTCTCTACATTGACAAGTTGGAGACCTGGATGCAAGAACATGGGGGCGGTGGCCCGCAGCTACCAAAGGCATACAGTATAAGGCAATTGCTCTATGCAGACGATGTAGACTTGCTATCCCATACAGCCAGGAGTATGCAAGAGCATTTGGACGCTCTTAGTGGGTTCCTGCGGACACAACAGAATGACGGTGAAACCTGCAAAAACTAAGCTCCGGCGGTCCTCTCTCCTCGCAAAGATGATATCCCAGATCTCTATTACAGAGGACAGAAGGTGGATGTTGTAAGAACCTTCAAGTATCTTGGAATCGACTTTTGCGCTAGCATGTTATGGGATGATTGTGTGGAAAGACGGGTTAGCGCGGGATGGAAAGCCCTGTATGCTATGCAGAATAGCTGCTACAGAATAGACCTATGTGATCGGGCACGAGCACACTGCTCGCAGCAGCACTCGTTGAACCAAGATTGTTGTATGGGGTAGAGGTCTGGGGTCCAGCAATTAGCAAGAACACCTGGGATAAGCTAGAGAGGGTGCAAAAGGCCTTCTTAACATACAGCCTAGGTATCAAGGACATGGTGCCTTATCAGATTTTGCTATATGAGACTGGGTTCTGGCCCCTGCAACATTCCGCTATGCGCAGACATCTTGCATATTTCCACAAGGTCACCAGCATGGATACACAATATCTTCCCCCGAGTGCTTTGTTATTGGCACACGAGCCACAACGACTGAAGAGGGTATGGCAGGAGCACTGTAAGGGGTGGTTCGCAACGTGGTCTATAGACTACCAGCAGATTGTGGCTATGCTTGATGCTCAGGGACAGGCTGCACACCTGAATGAGCGCTTTGCCACCACTGTGTGGGATGCGACCACGTGCAAAGCCTAAAAAGCGAGCACTACCACACAAAGTTAATCCAACACCTGGAACATGGCCCACACCAAGACTTGAAAGCATATATCTATGAAGAAACGAAGAGCTATTGCCTCCGTGAGGATGGGGCCCCATCATCTCAGAATTGAAACAGGTCGTTGGACTACAGATGGAGGGCAGAGAATCCCCCGGCATGAGAGAATATGCCAATGTTGCCACATGCGGACAGAGAGGATGAGCACCATGCTCGCAAGAGTGTCCCAAGCATATACGCATATCCGAAAGCAACACATGCCGATCTTAGATGCTCTGCGGCACCGGCCAGATCAATTTTTGGCATCGCCAATGGTTGCACGTCTTGCATCCTACATTTTGCAAGTATCTACCGTCAGAGAATCCCTTACAGGACAAGGGATCTGAGAGCCTACTACCAGGGTTTTTCCTCCCATGTGGGGGTTTTTTCATCCCAGTAGTAGGGACACATTGTATAGTAGCATTTGTCTTTTTGGTGTAGTTTTATCTGCTTTATGTACTGCATGTACCGTCTCATAGATCAAGTTTGGTCTCCGCGGACGTTAAAATATACTTCCTTCCTTCCTTCATCTTTCTTATAAAAATGTTCTTATGAATGATGATTCCCCTGCTCAAGCAACTAACTCAGGGAGTCAGAAGGTGATCACTAGGGATTTTATTGATCTGTTTGGAGTTTCTGATGCATCTGCTACTGACATGTTCTCTAAAAATGCTATTCTTATACATTTCCCGCGGAATTGCCCATCTCAAGGTGAAGTTAAGAGTTGGATCACCAAATCCCAGCATATTTCGATTCTGTCCATCCTCAAGCTTGATAGAAGCACCTTTCAAATAGTATGCAGAGATGAGCTATGTGTTAAGCAGATTCTCAGGAGAAAGCTCGATCTCATCAGCAATGCCCCCTTTTATATTATGAGGTGGTCCCCAAATTTCATTCTGGGTATGGTAGGAAAAATTCAAACAACCACATGGTTATCATTCCCTAACCTACCTCTGGCTTTCTGGACACGATCCCACTTAATAGCCCTCTCGGAATCCCTGGGGGAAGTCATAGAGGTTAATTTACCTCAAACTAACTTTCCTTATATCTGCATTTCTAAGAGGATCAAGTCTGATTGGAAAAAGAAGATAAAAATAAGGGTTAAAGCTGATGAGTTTTTGGATCTTAGTATTAGCTATTCCAAATGTCCTGTCCCGGAACCAATGGCTGCCTCAATTCAAACTCAGCAGAAACAGGTATGGCTACCAAAGGTCACAAACAAGGATGTTAAAGTGGACAACAGCAATACTGAGGTTCCTGCTCAACAAAATGAACAGTACCACACCAACCAGATTATCCCATCTGTTATGGAGAAAACAATGATAACAACTCAAAGGTGGAGATTCTTGATGACATGGTGGTCCTCATTAAAAATATTAATCTCTCGGTTAGGATAGATACAGGTGATTTCATATTTACTTTACCCAAGAATCTTGAATCCTATCAGCAAGATGATGAGTTACATACCTAGCAAAGTATTGAAGATCTTTTGGATATAGAGGACAGAGGATGGAATCTGGTAGAAAGGAAGAAGGGCAGAGGAAAAAAGAAGCTCTACTTTGGCCCGAGCAGATCAAGTTCGAGAAAATAGACCATTCAAGCTGGGAGGGCTTTGGGTAAATACAGGTATTAATGGATAGGGAAATTAGCTGTGTCACCTGGAATCTCCAGGGAATTAATAGTAATATTAAAAGGGATAGATTAAACGTTTGTCTTTCTTCCCTTAATCCTGACATTCTGTTTCTTCAAGAGCATAAGATTCACGACTTGGACCATGAAGTTATCATCAGTAGAACTCTTCCTCCCAATTATAGTATTTGGTCGATTCCTGCTAATGATTCTTCTGCAGGTATAGCGAGAAGAACAATTTTAATATCTCTGACACCCACATGATTAATGGTAGAGATGGCAGGTGGCAGATCCTTCTATGTACATTCCTCAGGATCAAGCTTGCTTTGGTAAACATTTATGCTTATAATAATCCTGTAGAAAGGGTAGAGGTTTAGAAAAAAAGTTAAGAGCAGCCTAGATAACATAGAATTTGATGAGTGCATTCTGGGGGGAGATCTGAATATGGTGACCAACAGCTTTATGAAGAACAAGAATTTTAGACCTCTCGCGAAGCAAGAAAAAGATGCCTGGCTCAACCTCACTAGGTGCCACAATTTAAATTTAGCAAGGACTAAGCATGATACGTATAGTTGGACTGACAAAAGGGTAGACCCCACCCAATGCCTCCACGACAGATTCTATCTATCAGAGAATCTTTGGAATGATAGTTGCAGAGTCAATAATTTGGAAGGACACGCTCTTTCAGATCACTATCCCCAACAGCTGAGGATTATGGCGAGCAATTCTGTCAAGAAAAAAAGAAAAACATACTTCAAGCTTAACAGTAGTCTCCTCGAGCATGAGGAGTTTATAGACAGACTGCAGGGTCTACTAGCTAAATTCCCCAAACCAAATGGAAGATCTGGATGGATGTATTGGTGGATCCAAGTGGCTAGAGCAATCAAGAAGTGGCTTAAAGACTGGGGTAAAACAATCCACTACAATAAGCTATCCTTCCTTCAGAATCTGAGGGATAAGCTTCCCAATGCCTCGGTAGAGGAGAAAGATGACATTAGAACAGAAATTGAAAAGGAAGAGATCAGGATTGCTGAAGGCTGGAGACTTAAAGCAAAAATAAGGGAGGCTCCAAATTCTTCTTTGCTAAAGCTAAATGCAGAACGAAGAAGAACCATATTTTTGAAATTAAAGTGGGGGACGAAGAGATCTCGGATGAGGACCAGATCAAGTTAGCTGCTGCTACCCATTTTACTAGCATCATGGGTACTAATCAGGATAGTTCCCAGGCCATTATCGATGGCTTCATCAACCTCCAAGCAAAGGTAAGTATTGAAGAGAACATAAGTATTGCGAAGCCTTTCTCCAATGAGGAGCTTTTTAAGATAGCTATGGATATGAAAAAGGTAAAAGCTTTGGCCCTGACGGGCTCCCAGTAGAATTCTTCATCGTTCAAGAATGCACCAAGTTAGGAGACCTGGAATCTGGTAAACATTATAGTTTTTGATAGGACTAGGTGGGCTTGCTTCAAATGCATGTCTCTCTGATCACTTTATTCGTCTGTTTACTTCTTGCGAAAGTTTGGATCAAGCAATTCAAGCCTTCATCAAGGTTTTACGACTAAGTCAGTGTACATGGAATGCAATTATTGACGCGTATGCCAAACTTGGAGATTGTGGAACAGTATTCCATTTATATGAACGGATGGAGGAATCAGGTAAGAAAGCAGATAAATTTACGTTTCCAGGCATTTTAAAAGCGTGTTCCAGCATTGGACTATGTAGAACAGGGTAGGAGAATTCATGAGCAGATTATTCAAAGTGGTCTTCAATCTGACATTGTGGTGGGAAGTACAATTGTTCATATGTATGCCAAATGTGGGAGCTTGAAGGAAGCTCAAAGTGTATTTGACAAACTCCAGAATCTAGATGTGGTAGCTTGGGGTGCAATGATTGCAGCATACGTGCAATATAATGAAGGCCACCTTGCCTTGAAATGTTTTTAGAGTATGCAATGCAAGAGCATAATGCCAGATAAGTTCACATTTTTAAGTATCTTGAAAGCATGTGGTAGTATTGGGTCCTTAGATTAAGGTAAGGACATCCGTAAGCAGATTCTTGAAAATAAACTCGAATCTGACATTGTTGTTGGAAGTGCTCTCGTTGAAATGTATGCCAAATTTGGCAGTTTGGAGGAAGCATGGAGCGTTTTCATAACATTGCCTTGTAGAAATGTCATAACATGGAATTCTATGATTTTGGGATATGCTGAGCTTGGAGAAGGTTATCTTGCTTTCCAATTTTTGAAAATATGCGGATGGAGAACATAACGCCTATTAAGGTTACATTGTTGAGTGTTCTAAAAGCATGTGGTAACGAGGTGCCACAGAACAAGGAAGGAGTATCCATGAACAAATTACTGATGATAAATTCCAACATGATAGTGGGGTGGACATGAAGGGTCAAGTCAGTATCACTGGTATCTTCATGAGGTATATATCACAGATTTACTCCGCAAAAACTTTAGAACGTGTTTCAATGGATGCTTTTACACTGCAGGATGAACGTGACCCTGGTACACCAATTCCAGGAAGTGCAGGGCAACTTCAGTATCAAGTAACAAAGGAAGCCGTAAACAGATTCATATCATTTAAATGCGTACCGATCCGAGATGATGGAGTAGTTGGTGAAGGAAGGAACACCATGACCCAAGAACCTATAAAGCCAGGCAGGTTTTCTTAGAACACGCTTCAAGGTTGTCATTCCTATAATAAGACGTCCCATCTGCAGGTTCACCAAAATTACTCGCTTTGCATATATTTGGGGATCCAAGAGAGGGGTCCGATCTTAAAGTTGAGAAGACCTATTGGGGTGGTAATGAAGGTGCCTCAAAACTGCAGTGGTTCTTGGTGGGTAATAACTAGAAATGAAGTATTTGATGAAACATGAAAATAGGGTCATCATATGCTGATCCGACCTAAGTTTCTTTTGCCAGACAAGTGCGGATGGCACACAACGGGAGATTAGGGGAGCTGTTGATAATGTTTATACTGTCCGTTGTGAGGACATAGATGGCTTGATATGTTGCTCATGTGAACCCATCCGAGAAGATGGTGCAAAGGGCCCTATTTCAGTATCACAACTTTTAGGTCCAGTGGTACCAGGTACTTGTTACCTTGATTTTGTAATTATTCATATTCAAATTTCCTTCGAAGCATGCTCATTTTTCTATGGCATATAAGCACCACCAAGTTGCGAGCATCTTGAAATTTGTGGCCCACTAGTTGAAGGTTGTCTCACGTTCAAAGCAACTTATAAGGGAGGGTATGTTATCTCCCAGTGTTGTGTTCTTGTCAAAGGCTTGTTAAGGTGTATTTAATCTTACAACAAAAACTAAGATTGCAACTGCAGGTTTAGAGGGCCTTGTAGATATGAGTGGCCTGGAAAGTGGGCAAAGAAGAGGTCCACCTCAGTGATAATGGTAAAATATGTCTATATGTTAATCATTTTTAAAAGTATGGTTTGAAGAGGATATGAAAAGAATTCAAGCACAAGACAATAAGAATCATATCATAGAGATTTTTTTCCTGCAGTTTAGACATATGTTTTTCTACATGCTGAATCCTTGTGCCTAACTTGCAGGTTCTTTCTGCAAATGATGTAGAATGTGATGATTTGGGATCTGTCTGTCTGTTTTAATGATACCTTACTATTGAGCAATTGTAAGTTTGCCGTTTGTGGTTCAGCATTTATATGTGTTTGGAGATACAAGATTGATTCATTTTGTGATGGTTGTAAACCATGGTCTTCTCGCAGATATTGAAGAGATTGTAGTTTCTGCTATTTCACATCACCTAATGAACAGTGAAAAGCTAGATTATCGCTGTGGACGCCTTATAATTTCTGCTAAGAGGTAGTTTTGATTTTCTTTTTCTTATGTTAAATCAGAATATGTGCTGCTAATGCATCATAATACTATACATTACATCCGGCTTTTTCAGTTTATCCTTTGGCCTGGAGTTGTTCCAATCTGGTCAGTTAGATAACCAACTACATGCTGAGTCTAATCCAGAACCTAAGGTACATATATTCTTGACTGCATCTTCCGGATTTGATTTATTACCTACGTTGCTTTGTGAGTTCAGGAGGTTCAAGGTGCTACACGCAGTGTTAGACGTGAATTGAGAATAGAAACTCCAGTTACGGAGATGAAATGTGATGTAAAGCCAGGAACTCCAAGGGGGGAAATTGAAAAGAAAGTGCCAGCAACTCCAAGGGTGGAGATCGAAAAAAGGGCACCATCTGAGAAGACTGGCACAGCTCTACCCAGCCCACGCACAAAACCTGGGGTGCTTACTGACCTAACTTTACTGTTGTTTATTTCTTCGTGGAGCTTCCCTCACTCTCCATGCTCTAGCAGGAAGGGGCTCCAGATAATGCGTTTGAGAAGCGCATAAGGCCGGAAGTCATTCCAGCCGGTGAAGTTGGCGTAAGTTTTGATGACATTGGCGCTCTTGACAATGTTAAAGAATCATTGCAAGAGCTTGTTATGCTTCCTCTTCGTCGTCCAGATATATTTAATAAGGGAGGCCTCATTAAGGTGAATGTTTGTACTCTATTGGTAAACTATGTCAGTAGATTTCTCACGACTACATTGTTTTTGCAGTCAGGCAGGGGTATTCTTCTCTTTGGTCCTCCTGGTACTGGGAAAACTATGCTTGCAAAAGCTGTTGCTACTGAAGCTGGGCCAGTTTTATAAATGTTTCCATGTCATCAATAACATCTAAGGTATCCTTGTATCCGGTTGTCTATTGTCTATGTAATTTTTGCTATCCTAAAACATTTTGCCCGACCTGAGCTATTGCCCAACCAGCAATGTTCTTGTAAACTTAGACATAGTTCAATTCATGTTTCGTAAATTTTCGAAGAAAAACCATTAACAAGACTTTTGATCACGTATTTCGTATTGCTTTGTTAAAGAACTATCTAGTTTTATTGGTTTCTTCTAGTAACATCCCTGGATATGGGTGCTCAATGGTTCACTGTGGTGGTGCTCCTGATGGTCAATTGATTTTATTCTTCAAACGATTTTTGTTCCAGTAGTGAATAGGTTCGTGTGGTATCCACAAGTTCAAATTACAAGGTTGTGCTCATTTCTTGCTAGATGTTGAGGCCCATTTGAGATGGTTGCTTTACATCTAAGAGAGACCATTCCCTTATGCGGAAGCTTTAAAAGCGTTCTTTATTATGGCACACATCGGTAATTTAGTTCTGATGAGAAATGGAGTGCATCCAGCCACAATTTCAATTTGCTGTAAAGAGGTTGATAGCTTCTAAGGAGATCTACAATGTTGTGCTTTCTAGCTCCACGGTATAAGCCTGATGTCCTTGTTGTAGAATTTGTTCTCCAATTTCATAGTGCTATAGGAATTGCAGCTTGCATGCCTTGATGTGGCAGGACATAAGGTGCAGGACATAATGTGCAGATGTAAGATTATAAGCATTATAAGTTGCTGGGACAATTTTATCTGCAAAATGCAAGGCTTTGCCAATATTTGGTAGAATTAGAAGACACATCCAAGAGATACAACTCTAATCAAGAATGACGAATCCATTTTATTATAAATCACACTAGTTCATACATTTACATTTCACGGTTAAATGGACTTTACTTCACAGGCTCGCTTATACTCCACTTCTAATGAGTAGGCATCCAGGAACTGGTCTTGCAGTATGTTTGCTAAGCTATAGGAATGTCAAGACTAGATGTTCCTGAAGTCTCTGTAGAGAAATTCTGAAAAACCAGATAGCAACTGCAGCTCTACGTCATCCCAAGCACAATGCATATCTTGATTTCACCTATTATATAAAGAGTGCTTTAGCAAAGCCTTAGCATGCTAGCAAACTCATCTCTTAAAGCAAATCTAGGGGCAGATATAACCCTACTAGTTAATTTTATGGATGAAGGCCACAGAGGGCATAGAATAGGTATGAAAAAACACCAACTGCCTTTGTCATGGTTCATCAGGTGGATTCAAGATTAAGATACCTTTTCCATCAGTCAACATGCAAAGGTACCCTGTCAACTTAATAAGCCACGTTTTGCTTATGCTCATGAACTGTATCATATCAAGCTGTATCTACAACGTGCCAATGCAAGGCATTACAACGAACTAAACCAGCGCCTTACCTAGCTTACAACCATTGCATCTCTGGGCAAAAACCAGCCTATTAGATTCTGATATCTGAGATACAAAAGAGTTTAAGCACAACTTTCAAGATGGGACGGATCATGGTGTGTACTGCCTGAGTATAAAAGGAGCAGATAACTAGTATAAACAGTTCAACTCATGATACCATCCTACTTTTCGTTAAGTAGAGTTGTATTCCTAATAACTTTACTTATATCAGATGACAAATAGCCTTCAAAGGTTTATGAAATATTCTAGTTTTCAAATTTAAAGGTATTATCGAGAATCGACTCACATGGGTAAGAAGAGGGTTGTTGCAATAATAACTAAAAAGAACATGACAAGCGAACATGTTTGTAATATACATGTATCAACTGTTGAGCACTCTGTACTTGCTGAGCGCTTCCATGTATTTCAACAGTCATCTTCCCTGGCACATTTGGTGTTTCCTGAATTGTAATTGTGGCACCAGTGATTCTATGCATGTAACTTATATTTGCACCACCAGTTCCAATAATAGCATCTGCATATGACAACGCAACTTGCACATGCTGCGTAACCTGCACATAAAGCATCCATGACCATCTGCAATAAGGATTAATACAAATCAAGCCAGAAAACAATACCTGTGTGATAACCGGAGCTGGTGGCAAAGGAGCCAAAGAACTCTGCATTACTCCTCCACTTGGGTCTCTCCATGGTGAAGATTTGCATCATGAGCTCCAATGGATCTGGATGTGGTCATCAGGAAGCATTAATCAACGGGGAGAGCAACTAGGAAATGATGAAGGTTTACAAGACTCAGTGAGGCATACCATGTTTGACAAAGGCCAAAGCAAGAGAATATGGTGAGAGCTTTATAAAGTGATCGATTCATCAGATTCATCAGATGTTGTTGTTCGGGTTTGTTTGAAGTTGTTCTCTTACCTTTACTATGCAAGCAATCTAGAACTTTCACTTTCATCTAAATTTAATCCTGGAAATATGATCGTATTGGCTGAGCAATGAAAGAAAAATATTCAGGGGCAGGATGCCATTTTCTTAGCCTTTGTTTTCTTGATTCTGCCTAATTATCCTAGAGCTACTCAGTTTCAGCTGGTCAAACCACCGAATCTTGGTTGCACCGAAACAAAGCAACGCAACGAAACTCAATGCAACACCAAACGGAATGAAAAAGCTAGATTTTGTCCGAAACATCATCCAAAACGACTTTTTTTTTTTCCAAAAAAATAGATCTGCCAGCTTTCCTTCTCACACTTTTGCCATCGTTTGGTCTCTGAAACAAAACCCCATACTAGATAGGAGCGTCGGGAGGAAGATAACATTCTGCAGGAAGATGCCATGCGATTTAGTCCATTTCTTGGCGAGGCTGTTGTGCTCCAATGCTAACGAGCTCCATCTATCTTCAGCAAAAATTATAACGGTCTACTATGTAATATGTATAGTCTCTGATATCTTGCATGTATGCTACCATAGGCACTTAGTATTAGTGACTACTGATATACCATTTTGGCTTGCTATGTACATGAGCTAGCTCAGCTCCTCCTTATAAAATATTGTAGTTAGTTATCATTATGTTAGTGAATTTTTGTTTCAGAAGATGTTTCTATACTCGTTTCGTTTCGTGGTTTATTTCGTGGTTTATTTCGTTCATTGCAAAAGCTTAGCAACACGTTGCATGGATACCTTCAATAGCATATCAGGCCCCAAGTGACTCAGAGAACCAGGCTCTAAAGAGTAGCATCAGCTGTTTTCTGTTCATTTGGATTTATCTTGATTGGAAGTAGAATTTGTCCGAACGCTGGTGAACAACCAAAGGGAATCAAGGGAATTGTTATGTTGGGGATCTGCACAACCTTGCTTCCATAAAGTTATCAGGTGAAAGCAGTTGATCTGACTCTAGCAAGAACAATGTGGCTTCTCAGGAGAGCCATTATGACGATCAAAGGCAGGCTTATATGGATCTTGGCAGTTGTCAACCATATAAGCAAGACAAGGCGTCAACAATGCTTTGTCACTACATGTACAAGTGTTCACGTGGATATTAAGTTGAGTTTGTTAACCTTATTATTACTCTTATTTCTGTGGAATTGTCTGTTGCAGGTGAAAGCTACTCAGTGGATAAAAATACAGATGCAAGTTTTGCAGCTAAAGTAGTGTACCAAGACAAGACATTCTGTTTACTGTATGATTTAATGCCATGTTATATGCCTCCAAGTCAAACACATCAAGTCAAATGATACTGCAGATGTTTTCTTCACCCAGGCATTAAAATCTTTCTTTCATTTATATTTGGAAGAGAGAATGCAAACTGATTGACAATGTTTGATTTTGTTGTGCTGTTGCTGCTAACCACTGTGTTTCTTTATTCTGCAGATCCAGTGATTGTGGTTGCAGGAATGCACATGAACAATCCTATCTACACCTTCAGTTACACGTGTTTTACTGCAGGCGTTGGGCGACTTGCCTTCTGTGGAGTCTATATCCTTGTGAGTATTCCATCTTTTTTTTTAAAAACAATGTTAAGCGGATCCACAATGCAAATTTAGGCTGCCTCCCTTAAACAGCAATTGCTTGATGCATTTGTGGCACATTTATCGCAAAAGTTATGAGATGTCCGCCGAAGCCGCGGATATGCAAATAGCATGGCGATCCAGCAGCCATTGGGGGACTTATCTTCTATGGAGTCTATATCCTTGTGAGTATATCAATCTATTGGATGATAATCGGCACAAGCCCAATGATGATAGGAGAGACATCAGCAATAAGGGCAGGGATAGGGGAGATAGTAGAGGTGCTAGCACAAGTGGAGCCCCTCCCCTAGACCTTCAAAACCCAAGTCTCAAGCTACCCCCAAGCCCCTCCTCCGTACCTAGCCCTCAGAACTCCCCGGCCAAGAGGAGCTCCAGCATTTGCATGAGCAGAGTGAGCTTATCCATGATCACATTGAGCTTATCCATGAGTTCTATAGAAAGGAGCTCCAAAAGAAGCGTAAGTCCTATGAAAAGGAGCTTCAAGAGGAGCATAAGTCCCATCAGCATTTGCTTGAGCAGAATGAGCATCTTCAAGCAAGCATCTGATCGCCCTTTCTCAAATTTCAATTGGTTGGTTTGAAATTTCTTGCTCTTGTGTGAATTATAGTGTCTTTTGTAAGATGCCAAGATCGAAATGTTAGATATTTATAGCTCCAGTGCAGATCAAGACAGTGGCATAACTTGTTACATGCTTTTTAGCTAATTTGCAATGTTATCTCTGTTAGTGGTGAATAAAGATTTTATAATATGAGAAATGTGTTAATAATTATAATACAGACTAGAAACGTGTGCCCGGCGATGCCGGGCATTAGTCGTGGACGTGCGGAATGGGTGACTAATATGGTTTATGGGTGGAATAAAAAGGTTTAAATATAATCGTTTTTGTAGATGTACGGGGCTGCCAAGTGTGAAGGTTTGGGGTTTAGGCATTGGTTATTGTGGAACACAATATGGACGGATGTAATGGAATATATAGTTTAGCACTAGTAAGGGTGCCCAGCGTTGCTGGGCATAAGTTCGAAGTCTATAAATGTTTTGATTGCAATGAGGAAAGTGTGCAGTAACCTTTTTTTTTAACAAAAATATCCAAACATAGTAACAGGGCACAGCGTTGCTCAGGATTAGTTTGAACCTCGTAAAGTTATAAGAAGAATGAGAAGAGAGTGTAGTATAAACTCGAGAGTGTAGTATAAACTCTACAGTTGAACTCTTATTCTTGACATCTTTTATTGTTGACATGGCAATATGTGAGCGAGCTTAGATAGGGGAGAGCATTGCTAGATTGCGTTCTTCGTGTTTGCATTCAAGAAATTGATTTCTTAACTTGTTGCAAAATTGAGCCATTTAAACGGATTCACTTCAACCATTGCTTCTAACACATAAACTTCAATGCATATGTTTATCTTGCATAGAACTTCTTCTATGAAGAGATTGAGGTTCACGGCTTCTCATACATTTTGTTGAAGGCTTGTAATATATTCTCTGCCTCCTTAAAATAATAGGCATGGCCCTGGGATGAATCATGCAATTGTTCTGATCCGTGGTTGGCTCAAAACCATGCCACTTGATTTGTGCGAAATACCAGATACCAAGAGGCCTGATCCACTAAGTCAACGTGCTTACATGCGAGAACACAGAGGAATGTGACATTGTTTAGTTTCACACCCTCAATTTGCGTTTCCTTGAAACAAAGGAATGTGACATTGTACATTGTTTGGTTTCCCACCCTCAACTTGCATTTTCTTGGACCGGTTTAATGCAAGTGCACCTTTGCCATAGTGCAAGTGCACCTTTGCCATCCTCTCGCATAACTTCCTACCATTGCGCCCAAGATATAACATCTCGTTTAGACATCTTCTTGCTTTCAAGATGACTGATAATGTGAAATAATTTTGCATGGAGTCCCCTTGGCTCATGCTATTGTAAAGTCAGAGACTCAAATTCTCATTGCCATGTTTGTTATGAGCCTCGAAAATTGCATTCCAATTAACATGGTTCTACCAGATTAGCTTAAGGCAACATTTGCTTCCACTAAGTGACCAATACTCGAATAAGGTGGTTTGCTAGCACCCCAATGCAATTAAGGCCACTTTATACAATAAGAGAATAGAGATTCTTTTTCAAATGTAAAATCTTTTCGAGGATTTGTACACACATGGATGATGTGGTAGGCAAGATTTCTAGATATGGAAATTCTTTTGTTCCCGTGTAAAAACTTCAGACATCAAAGTTTTAACCATCTCTCGTTGACTTGGTGATTGGAAATGCCTATCATAGCACATGCATCAAGAACTCCAATAACTAAATTCATCCGAAGGATATACTCGTGATTTTACAAAAACCTTGCTTTCATGTCCCCGGGTGCATATATGCTACTGATCATGCGGTGGTTTAGATGAATTTTCCGAGGCTTTTCGACATTAAACAGTTGCACATCCTCGCCGGCATTTGCAACAAATATTAAGGCAACCAAATGCGGGGACCTCATATTTATACAGAGTAAAACAGTAAGGCGAGAAAGACGGTGCAGTAAGGATTGAAGGTAAATGCCACACTCGCATTTCCCGATGCATCAAAACAATTCCATATGAATGTCCGTAATCGATGATTCCCTTGAATCTAACGACGCCGAATCGACCCCATTATATTACAAAACCCAGAGCCAACCCGGTAGGGATTTTTACCACAAAACAATTGAATTCAAAGAAAATTGGATAAATCCATGGAAATGAAGCATCCATTTAAGGAGAAGGAAAGCCCGGATTGAAGAAGACGTGATTATGTAAGAAGAGGGATAGACTCTATAGATGGTCAGCCCTTGCATCTTTTTTTTTTTCCCCGCTCGAAAGCAACCATGTCCCTTCCAATCCGGGCATGTATAAATCATACACCTAATCATCGGCTTTTAGAGAAATCTATCTTGTGATCAACCCCGCCTCTACCATATATGGATAACCTAGTTCAGAGTTTTCCCTGTTGATATCCATGGCAATAACCCGCAGCAGACTCCAGATTTAAGCTTCTACTCAAAGCAACTTAAGCCCGAAAGTGTTTCAAGACAAACCTTACCATCTTCCGGCAGAGCAAGCGCTGCTAAGCTAAGTAGAATAACCAAGATAAACCCCAATCTCAAGACTATTTTTGCATTGATGATCTTAAGAAGCAATCCTAAAAATTGTCCCTCATCCAGAAGTTGTCATCAAATTCCCGCGACAAATCTTGCATCAATTAACATCTACAAAGCATCTAAATATCAAGAAAGGCAAGCTTCTCAAGGAAGGGAAATTACTGTGGATGTTTGGCGGTCATTTTCGAAGCCCTTTGAGAGCAGGATGCTCATGAGGATAGACACATATTCAAGATATACTATAGAATCGAAAAGCCATATAATGAGGCGAAGTAAAGAAAATGCAAGAAACCATGATCTAGGGCAAACCCGTAAAGATCGCCACTTTTGAGCAAGGTTTTGTGGCGAGATTATTGATCCGGTCCTCTGTTCGGATAACACACCGCAAGCCCTTTGAGAGATGTTGCCGATGTAAACTATACGCTCCAAGACTCCACAAAACATACTCATCTATGAATAAAACCCCGATCCAGATAAATTTCTATGTATTTGGTCGCCGGATCTTTCTCGTTTTCTCTTAGCCTTAAGTTATTTCCCTTTGCTCCTTTCATTGTCGAAATAATACAACCCATTGAAACTTAAATCCCTTTGCCATAAATGTTTTCTCCCGAGGTATCTTACCTCATGTCCACTCATGCGGCGTTTATTTTGTGCCTTCATTGAAGAACTAAGATCGCCAAAACCTTCCAAGAAGGGAACAATGACAAATACAATAGCCCAGCCTACGCCACGATCATCCCTATGATTGTGGCAATGCTTTGCAAAAAGAAGAAGAGAGAAGGAAATACTCGTTATAGTTCCGGCCCCTCGGATCCTAACTTAACATCCCAACTCTCGGACCAAAGACATCCTTACTGGCCGCTTTGAAGACATGTTTTCACTTCTCCAATGTGAGCCGCGATCAAAGGGAGCTCCAGATTCAGAGATCTACAACTAAAGCATTCACCATAGTCGCCGTAATGCTTTAGTTAGTTGCGACGTCAAAACCCTTTCTTTTTTTGCTTTTTTTTTAACCTAAAAAAAGCGTTTAACATGGCATCATCTGCACCGTTGGGTAGATACGTTCAAATTAGGGCTAAGCTAAAAAGGGCTTTTAACGTGGCATCATCTGCACCGTTGGCTTGATCAAATCTGGGCCGTCCAAATTAGGGCTGGGTCCAACACTTACACAATAACATTATACAACACTTACACAATAACATTATAATATAAGATATTGCTTTAGAATTTGTCATAATTTAGGCTGTTGTGGATGCATTTTTTCACTGTCATATATTTTATGCAATGTGTATCCGGCAATGCTGGGCATGAGTCGTAACTTATGAAATTGATCTACGGTCTTAGCTGTGGCAGGTGCAATAGAATCTTATACATATGTGGATTGAATGGAATGCCAAAAAGTGAGGGGTGCTCGACGCTAGTGTCCTTGAGCATATGAAATGAGTGGATTTAATGCAGTAGGTCGGTGTTCCACTAAACAAACTAAATATAATGGATAGTCACTGAGCTTGATAGTAATTAAAGTGTTTTTAGAAACATGTCCATTTTGCTTCCGTTGTAGAATCTCCTTTTTTATTCTTAATGCTCTATTGTAGAAATAGCAAATAAAGTACACAATCCATTCCAATTATATTCCCACATGTCAATATAACATAAAAAAGACATACTATGTGAAACATGCACACGTCCTTTGAAAGTTAAGATGGCTCCACCGTGTCCATGGCGATGGAAAGACTGTAAGAAACTCTAGCACCAGTAGATGAGGTTCCTATATCTCCATTTATGCCATTCAAGTTTTAGTTCAGTCAAATAATAGTTCGAATGGCATCCAAACATTGTTCTTTACTACCCATCCTTATCAATGTGCCTCAATAGAATGTCATTTAGAATCTGCTTCTGCATTCAATCACTTACCTATGTGAAGGCATTTCATTTCAAGTAGCAAAAAAGTGTAGCGATTCTTGTGCTTGTAGACATACATTTCTCCAATAGATCGAAACAGGGAAGATGCTTCTAGTGGTGCATCTCTGGACCATACAATTTGGAAAGAACCAGCCCTACCACATTAACCATCTGGATGCACAGACATGGTGCACATTATACAGCTTCCCATAGTACATGTTCCATAGCAGCACATTTAAAGACTTTTGCCTGTGCTATCTCAAATACATAACCAATTTGTGACATTCCAAATAGCCCGAGCTCTATCGCAAAAGCAAATTTTATCAATGCATTTTATTGAACACTTAATACGAAGATACAAAATGCACATGAATATCAGTCATTAGATACTCAAAATGAGGGGAGTACATAAAACAGATTATGTTCTCTTACTTGTTCTCACCTTGAGCTGATCAACAAACTTGTTCTAAGAGAGTGCACCAATCTTACATTTTAACGGTTGCATCCTTATGCATCATTTTTATTGTCTCAGTGCATTCGAATATAGATGTTGATAAGGTTTATAAATCCATTGGCTAATCACAGTCATCATGAATTTTTTCTGCCGCTCTATACTGTGTAGATATACAACACTGTCCAGACTGATATGTAGGTGTAACTTGCATAAGCAAAAAATTTTACAGAACTAAAAGACCAACCAGATTGTTATAACAGGCTTGGTGTCCCATGGTCCAGCTGAAAGTACTTAACCTCGTCAAAGAAAATACAAAAAACACTGTTTTGAAGCTCATACAGACTGAAATTCTGAGTGTTGTGCATGTTGCATGTCAGGTTGCATCAATTTACAAATTTGGTGGCTTTGTCATCTGGTTACTAACTTGGCGTTTAGTCGTGTGCAATGGCATGTGCAATAAACACTGGGGAATAATAGTTGTATCTATTAAAATGACATAAGTCTTACAAACAATCACATCCAAGGAAATTGCATGAATTTGCATACGCTAAACTTAAGGGCACATATGACTAAATTGAACTTACGTAACGGGAGGTCTTTCTTGATATCGATAGGTTGTGGATGGTCCTTCCTCTTTGGAAAGAAATAATATTTGGCACCTCTCCGAATATCTGATTATAAAACCGGCTGCAAGAAAAAGCACAAAATTGAATTAGAAGGGAGAATAAAGCATGCACTGTTCATCATAAATTTGTCAACAATTGACACAGATGCAAGCAAAAATGCAACTACAACCTGCAAACTGCACCCTATTGATTAAGAACAACCTGCTAAGCAAAATGCAACTGCATGTCTGAATGAGAAATAACCCAAACAATTTTATGGAAACATGCGAATACAATAGAAAGTAAATGCTCCTAAGTGTGCAAGTCTATCAAACTATCTAATAAAAGCACATAAGTGTTCACGACTTTGACTTCCAACAAAACTTTAACATCATTTCCTCCCTAACATCATTTGGAACCTAAAACCACAAAGCTCAAAGGACAATGAAGGAGAGAAGCAATCAGGCATCTGAGTTATTAGTAGAAGTTTGTTTCCTCTTTACAATAAACTGATTTCATACCTGCATTGCCTTCAAAAGATTAACATCATAGTTTGAAATGTCGTCCTCTATTTCATGCATCTCTCCTCCTATAGAGCTGGTGGCTTCACATAAGCAGTCTAGCTCAACCTGAAACGAATAAAAGAAATTAACTCGTCATCATAGAGCAGATTTAGACATGGATATTCAATGGTAGGAATGCACCTTGCTTAAACTTTAGGTTGAACCATCATTGTGCCTATAAACATGTCAAGACATTGTAGAAGCGTGGAAACCAAAGTCAATAAGTCGTTCGGCCACATCTTCAGCCTACTGTACAAAATATGGCAGAATAGCCTTTTCCATTTGCATCTTTTTTGTTAACAATCTTATATGCATAAAATCATTACATTCATTTCATTTTAAAATATTCTTACCACTCTCGGTGCAAACATCGGTAGCATGGCTAGATTTCAAAAACCATTATAGTTATTGTAGTAGAAAAATGGTTTCTAGTGATGCTTTGCCTGAAATTTCTGAAAGTTCTACATTACTTTATTTCTGTGCTTCATAGCTCTTTCAGAGCCTGCAACCATATTTTCTTCATGGATATGAAAGCCATAGCTAAACCCAAATAGAAATTGTTAGCATTCTGAATCTTGGAAATGTATTTTAAACTGTTCCTTTCTCTGAAGAAGCCATATGAGACAAACGTGCAATAATCTAATGCCTGATCATAGTTTAATGCTCATACATGTGCCTAAGCAAACAAAGACATCTAGCATACATATACCCAGCTATGGAGGCCGACGCTTACCATGTTACCATCTCTCAACATGACAAAAATAAGAAGAAAGCATTAGAGGAGATGACCTACAAAACTATTGCCCGATTTGTTTCATGATTGAGCAGAAGCGCGTCAACGTCCAAATCGCTCAAATATATAAAGCGTTAAAGACTGACCTTATATTTTATGCAGGAATTCCAGATGGCTTTCCATTGATGCAATGAGTCATGGCAACCTCCTCTTCTGCTATGGAGCTCCAATGACGCCAAAGCTTCTTGTTGGAAAAAATGGGGCTCTAAGCCGAAAGACATAGATGAAGCTGTTCAAACCACCGCTGCAGCACTCAAACAAATCCCCCCTTTGGTTCCAATTTATAGCCATTGTTATATTCCTTCTTCCCCAAATCTGGCAGGAAACCCTGTTTTTTTGTGTACCAGAAGGATGTTTTCTACTGTGGATTTGATGTAGCAGGTTTTTTTCAAAGGGAAGCATTCCTACCAAAGGAACATCCATGTTCTAGGCCCGATCTGGACGATTTGGGACGTGGAAATATGAATCAGGATGATGTTTCAAAGGGTTTAGAATCTGTGAAAAGGAGATTGAAGAACTTAAAAGCAAGTATGATCAAAGGAAAAAATTTCGAATCCCTGTTTAGAAGCTCAGAATCGTATAGCAGATCTGCTGCGGGAAAAAAAGGAGGATTAAGGCTTGAATCTGCGATCAGAAGCGCAGAAGCTTCGCCCAGAATAAAGATCCAAGTTGAATGCATATGGAGACGAAAAAAAGTGCGATCAGAAGCACAGAAGCTTCGCCTAGAATAAAGATCCGAGTTGAATGCAGATGGAGACGAAAAAAAGCTTCCTCTAATGGGGAGAAAGGGAAAAATAATGGCTCACCAACGTAAAGAGAAGCACGAACCAGGCCATCACCGCCCGCCCTATCCCGCTCCCTTCCCTCTGGAATTTGAAATACGGAAAGGGAGACCAGACACAGAGTGGAAAAGGTCCCGCAGGGGGGAAGGGAACGCCGCATGCGGCGTTACATGCGGCGTTCCTGGCACGAAAACCAACACGATCTCAAAATAAAAAAGAAGATTGTATGAAATGCCAAGATTATATGCTTGTGATCTTACATTTAAAACCTGTTGCAGTTACACCGATAAAACCTGTGGTAGATTAAATTGCTGACTCATCATTTCATTACCATTACCATTCTAAGGAGTATATGATTTATTTCCTTTATTTTTTTTATTCACAGGTAACCCCAGATAATGAATTTGACCTGAAGTTATTCCAGCTATTACTTTGTTTAAGGTCCATACTAGACTAATCTTGTACAGACTAGCTAGTTTATCCCACTACCTTGCGGCAGCCAAAGTGGAGGACACGTATAGGCTTTTAAGTTCTACCACATCGGGGATCATCATCGTATACTCCCAATAACCAACTCCCAAAGATAAACTGTCCGAACGCTGGTGAACAACCAAAGGGAATCAAGGGAATTGTTATGTTGGGGATCTGCACAACCTTGCTTCCATAAAGTTATCAGGTGAAAGCAGTTGATCTGACTCTAGCAAGAACAATGTGGCTTCTCAGGAGAGCCATTATGACGATCAAAGGCAGGCTTATATGGATCTTGGCAGTTGTCAACCATATAAGCAAGACAAGGCGTCAACAATGCTTTGTCACTACATGTACAAGTGTTCACGTGGATATTAAGCTGAGTTTGTTAACCTTATTATTACTCTTATTTCTGTGGAATTGTCTGTTGCAGGTGAAAGCTACTCAGTGGATAAAAATACAGATGCAAGTTTTGCAGCTAAAGTAGTGTACCAAGACAAGACATTCTGTTTATTGTATGATTTAATGCCATGTTATATGCATCCAAGTCAAACACATCAAGTCAAATGATACTACAGATGTTTTCTTCACCCAGGCATTAAAATCTTTCTTTCATTTATATTTGGAAGAGAGAATGCAAACTGATTGACAATGTTTGATTTTGTTGTGCTGTTGCTGCTAACCACTGTGTTTCTTTATTCTGCAGATCCAGTGATTGTGGTTGGAGGAATGCACATGAACAATCCTATCTACACCTTCAGTTACACGTGTTTTACTGCAGGCATTGGGGGACTTGCCTTCTGTGGAGTCTATATCCTTGTGAGTATTCCATCTTTTTTTTTTTAAACAATGTTAAGCGGATCCACAATGCAAATTTAGGCTGCCTCCCTTAAACAGCAATTGCTTGATGCATTTGTGGCACATTTACTGCAAGCTATGAGATGTCTGCCGCAAGCCGTGATATGCAAATAGCATGGCGATCCAGCAGCCATTGGGGGACTTATCTTCTATGGAGTCTATATCCTTGTGAGTATATCAATCTATTGGATGATAATCGGCACAAGCCCAATGATGATAGGAGAGACATCAGCAATAAGGGCAGGGATAGGGGAGATAGTAGAGGTGCTAGCACAAGTGGAGCCCCTCCCCCTAGACCTTCAAAACCCAAGTCTGCTACCCCCAAGCCCCTCCGTACCTAGCCCCTCAGAATCCCGCCAAGAGGAGCTCCAGCATTTGCATGAGCAGATTGAGCTTATCCATGATCACATTGAGCTTATCCATGAGTTATATAGAAAGGAGCTCCAAAAGAAGCGTAAGTCCTATGAAAAGGAGCTTCAAGAGGAGCATAAGTCCCATCAGCATTTGCTTGAGCAGAATGAGCATCTTCAAGCAAGCATCTGATCGCCCTTTCTCAAATTTCAAATGGTTGGTTTGAAATTTCTTGCTCTTGTGTGAATTATCATTTCCTTCAGTTACAGTGTCTTTTGTAAGATGTCAAGATCGAAATGTTAGATATTTATAGCTCCAGTGCAGATCAAGACAGTGGCATAACTTGCTACATGCTTTTTAGCTAATTTGCAATGTTATCTCTGTTAGTGGTGAATAAAGATTTTATAATATGAGAAATGTGTTAATAATTATAATACAGACTAGAAACGTGTGCCCGGCGATGCCGGGCATTAGTCGTGGACGTGCGGAATGGGTGACTAATATGGTTTGTGGGTGGAATAAAAAGGTTTAAATATAATCGTTTTTGTAGATGTACGGGACTGCCAAGTGTGAAGGTTTGGGGTTTAGGCATTGGTTATTGTGGAACACAATATGGACGAGTTTAACATATTGCTTTAGAATTTGTCATAATTTAGGCTGTTGTGGATGCATTTTTTCACTGTCATATATTTTTTGCCTTAAATTTCTAACATTTCATGCAATGTGTATCCGGCAATGCTGGGCATGAGTCGTAACTTATGAAATTGATCTACGGTCTTAGCTGTGGCAGGTGCAATAGAATCTTATACGGAATGCCAAAAAGTGAGGGGTGCTCGACGCTAGTGTCCTTGAGCATATGAAATGAGTGGATTTAATGCAGTAGGTCGGTGTTCCACTAAACAAACTAAATATAATGGATAGTCACTGAGCTTGATAGTAATTAAAGTGTTTTTAGAAACATGTCCATTTTGCTTCCGTTGTAGAATCTCCTTTTTTATTCTTAATGCTCTATTGTAGAAATAGCAAATAAAGTACACAATCCATTCCAATTATATTCCCACATGTCAATATAACATAAAAAAGACATACTATGTGAAACATGCACACGTCCTTTGAAAGTTAAGATGGCTCCACCGTGTCCATGGCGATGGAAAGACTGTAAGAAACTCTAGCACCAGTAGATGAGGTAAGTTTTAGTTCAGTCAAATAATAGTTCGAATGGCATCCAAACATTGTTCTTTACTACCTCCCCATCCTTATCAATGTGCCTCAATAGAATGTCATTTAGAATCATACGATTCAATCACTTACCTTTGTGAAGGCATTTCATTTCAAGTAGCAAAAAAGTGTAGCGATTCTTATGCTTGTAGACATACATTTCTCCAATAGATCAAAACAGGGAAGATGCTTCTAGTGGTGCATCTCTGGACCATACAATTTGGAAAGAACCAGCCCTGTCACATTAACCATCTGGATGCACAGACATGGTGCACATTATACAGCTTCCCATAGTACATGTTCCATAGCAGCACATTTAAAGACTTTTGCCTGTGCTATCTCAAATACATAACCAATTTGTGACATTCCAAATAGCCCGAGCTCTATCGCAAAAGCAAATTTTATCAATGCATTTTATTGAACACTTAATAGGAAGATACAAAATGCACATGAATATCAGTCATTAGATACTCAAAATGAGGGGAGTACATAAAACAGATTATGTTCTCATATTTGTTCTCAACTTGAGCTGATCAACAAACTTGTTCTAAGAGAGTGCACCAATCTTACATTTTAACGGTTGCATCCTTATGCATCATTTTTATTGTCTCAGTGCATTCGAATATAGATGTTGATAAGGTTTATAAATCCATTGGCTAATCACAGTCATCATGAATTTTTTCTGCCGCTCTATACTGTGTAGATATACAACACTATCCAGACTGATATGTAGGTGTAACTTGCATAAGCAAAAAATTTTACAGAACTAAAAGACCAACCAGATTGTTATAACAGGCTTGGTGTCCCATGGTCCAGCTGAAAGTACTTAACCTCGTCAAAGAAAATACAAAAAACACTGTTTTGAAGCTCATACAGACTGAAATTCTGAGTGTTGTGCATGTTGCATGTCAGGTTGCATCAATTTACAAACATGGTGGCTTTGTCATCTGGTTACTAACTTGGCAGTTAGCCGTGCAATGGCACAGGCAATAATACCTGGGGAATAATAGTTGTATCTATTCTTACAAACAATCACATCCAAGGAAATTGCATGAATTTGCATACGCGCTAAACTTAAGGGCACATTTGACTAAATTGAACTTACAGAATCTGGGAGGTCTTTATTGATATACTGATAGGTTGTGGATGGTCCTTCCTCTTTGGAAAGAAATAATATTTGGCACCTCTCCGAATATCTGATTATAAAACCGGCTGCAAGAAAAAGCACAAAATTGAATTAGAAGGGAGAATAAAGCATGCACTGTTCATCATAAATTTGTCAACAATTGACACAGATGCAAGCAAAAATGCAACTACAACCTGCAAACTGCACCCTATTGATTAAGAACAACCTGCTAAGCAAAATGCAACTGCACGTCTGAATGAGAAATAACCCAAACAATTTTATGGAAGCATGCAAATACAATAGAAAGTAAATGCTCCTAAGTGTGCAAGTCATCAAACTATCTAATAAAAGTACATAAGTGTTCACGACTTTGACTTCCAACAAAACTTTAACATCATTTCCTCCCTAACATCATTTGGAACCTAAAACCACAAAGCTCAAAGGACAATGAGGGAGAGAAGCAATCAGGCATCTGAGTTATTAATAGAAGTTTGTTTCCTCTTTACAATAAACTGATTTCATACCTGCATTGCCTTCAAAAGATTAACGTCATAGTTTGAAATGTCGTCCTCTATTTCATGCATCTCTCCTCCTATAGAGCTAGTGGCTTCACATAAGCAGTCTAGCTCAACCTGAAACGAATAAAAGAAATTAACTCGTCATCATAGAGCAGATTTAGACATGGATATTCAATGGTAGGAATGCACCTTGCTTAAACTTTAGGCTGAACCATCATTGTGCCTAGAACATGTCAAGACATTGTAGAAGCGTGGAAACCAAAGTCAATAAGTCGTTCGGCCACATCTTCAGCCTACTGTACAAAATATGGCAGAATAGCCTTTTCCATTTGCATCTTTTTTGTTAACAATCTTATATGCATAAAATCATTACATTCATTTCATTTTAAAATATTCTTACCACTCTCGGTGCAAACATCGGCAGCATGGCTAGATTTCAAAAACCATTATAGTTATTGTAGTAGAAAAATGGTTTCTAGTGATGCTTTGCCTGAAATTTCTGAAAGTTCTACATTACTTTATTTCTGTGCTTCATGGCTCTTTCAGAGCCTGCAACCATATTTTCTTCATGGATATGAAAGCCATAGCTAAACCCAAATAGAAATTGTTAGCATTCTGAATCTTGGAAATGTATTTTAAACTGTTCCTTTCTCGAAGAAGCCATATGAGACAAACATGCAATAATCTAATGCCTGATCATAGTTTAATGCTCATACATGTGCCTAAGCAAACAAAGACATCTAGCATACATATACCCAGCTATGGAGGCCGACGCTTACCATGTTACCATCTCTCAACATGACAAAAATAAGAAGAAAGCATTAGAGGAGATGACCTACAAAACTATTGCCCGATTGGTTTCATGATTGAGCAGAAGCGCGTCAACGTCCAAATCGCTCAAATATATAAAGCGTTAAAGACTGACCTTATAATTTATGCAGGAATTCCAGATGGCTTTCCATTGATGCAATGAGTCATGGCAACCTCCTCTTCTGCTATGGAGCTCCAATGACGCCAAAGCTTCTTGTTGGAAAAAATGGGGCTCTAAGCCGAAAGACATAGATGAAGCTGTTCAAACCGCCGCTGCAGCACTCAAACAAATCCCCCCTTTGGTTCCAATTTATAGCCATTGTTATATTCCTTCCTCCCCAAATCTGGCAGGAAACCCTATTTTTTTTTTTGTGTACCAGAAGGATGTTTTCTACTGTGGATTTGATGTAGCAGTTTTTTTTCAAAGGGAAGCATTCCTATCAAAGGAACATCCATGTTCTAGGCCCGATCTGGACGATTTGGGACGTGGAAATATGAATCAGGATGATGTTTCAAAGGGTTTAGAATCTGTGAAAAGGAGATTGAAGAACTTAAAAGCAAGTATGATCAAAGGAAAAAATTTGAAACAGGTGTTTAGAAGCTCGAATCGTGATAGCAGATCCGGCTTGGGGAAAAAAGGAGGATTAAGGCTTGAATCTGCGATGAAGCTGCCAGAAGCTTCGCACCGAATAAAGATCCGAAGTTGAATGCGATGGAGACGAAAAAAGTGCGATCGATCGAAGTTGAAGCTTCGCCTAGAATAAAGATCCGAGTTGAATGCAGATGGAGACGAAAAAAAGCTTCCTCTAATGGGGAGAAAGGGAAAAATAATGGCTCACCAACGTAAAGAGAAGCACGAACCAGGCCATCACCGCCCGCCCTATCCCGCTCCCTTCCCTCTGGAATTTGAAATACGGAAAGGGAGACCAGACGCAGAGTGGAAAAGGTCCCGCAGGGGGGAAGGGAACGCCGCATGCGGCGTTACATGCGGCGTTACATGCGGCGTTCCTGGCACGAAAACCAACACCATCTCAAAATAAAAAAGAAGATTGTATGAAATGCCAAGATTATATGCTTGTGATCTTACATTTAAAACCTGTTGCAGTTACACCGATAAAACCTGTGGTAGATTAAATTGCTGACTCATCATTTCATTACCATTACCATTCTAAGGAGTATATGATTTATTTCCTTTATTTTTTTTATTCACAGGTAACCCCAGATAATGAATTTGACCTGAAGTTATTCCAGCTATTACTTTGTTTAAGGTCCATACTAGACTAATCTTGTACAGACTAGCTAGTTTATCCCACTACCTTGCGGCAGCCAAAGTGGAGGACACGTATAGGCTTTTAAGTTCTACCACATCGGGGATCATCATCGTATACCCCCAATAACCAACTCCCAAAGATAAACTGTCCGAACGCTGGTGAACAACCAAAGGGAATCAAGGGAATTGTTATGTTGGGGATCTGCACAACCTTGCTTCCATAAAGTTATCAGGTGAAAGCAGTTGATCTGACTCTAGCAAGAACAATGTGGCTTCTCAGGAGAGCCATTATGACGATCAAAGGCAGGCTTATATGGATCTTGGCAGTTGTCAACCATATAAGCAAGACAAGACGTCAACAATGCTTTGTCACTACATGTACAAGTGTTCACGTGGATATTAAGCTGAGTTTGTTAACCTTATTATTACTCCTATTTCTGTGGAATTGTCTGTTGCAGGTGAAAGCTACTCAGTGGATAAAAATACAGATGCAAGTTTTGCAGCTAAAGTAGTGTACCAAGACAAGACATTCTGTTTACTGTATGATTTAATGCCATGTTATATGCATCCAAGTCAAACACATCAAGTCAAATGATACTGCAGATGTTTTCTTCACCCAGGCATTAAAATCTTTCTTTCATTTATATTTGGAAGAGAGAATGCAAACTGATTGACAATGTTTGATTTTGTTGTGCTGTTGCTGCTAACCACTGTGTTTCTTTATTCTGCAGATCCAGTGATTGTGGTTGCAGGAATGCACATGAACAATCCTATCTACACCTTCAGTTACACGTGTTTTACTGCAGGCGTTGGGGGACTTGCCTTCTGTGGAGTCTATATCCTTGTGAGTATTCCATCTTTTTTTTAAAAAACAATGTTAAGCGGATCCACAATGCAAATTTAGGCTGCCTCCCTTAAACAGCAATTGCTTGATGCATTTGTGGCACATTTACTGCAAGCTATGAGATGTCTGCCGCAAGCCGTGATATGCAAATAGCATGGCGATCCAGCAGCCATTGGGGGACTTATCTTCTATGGAGTCTATATCCTTGTGAGTATATCAATCTATTGGATGATAATCGGCACAAGCCCAATGATGATAGGAGAGACATCAGCAATAAGGGCAGGGATAGGGGAGATAGTAGAGGTGCTAGCTCGGTGCAAACATCGGCAGCATGGCTAGATTTCAAAAACCATTATAGTTACTGTAGTAGAAAAATGGTTTCTAGTGATGCTTTGCCTGAAATTTCTGAAAGTTCTACATTACTTTATTTCTGTGCTTCATGGCTCTTTCAGAGCCTGCAACCATATTTTCTTCATGGATATGAAAGCCATAGCTAAACCCAAATAGAAATTGTTAGCATTCTGAATCTTGGAAATGTATTTTATTTTGTTCCTTTCTCTGAAGAAGCCATATAAGACAAACGTGCAATAATCTAATGCCTGATCATAGTTTAATGCTCATACATGTGCCTAAGCAAACAAAGACATCTAGCATACATATACCCAGCTATGGAGGCCGACGCTTACCATGTTACCATCTCTCAACATGACAAAAATAAGAAGAAAGCATTAGAGGAGATGACCTACAAAACTATTGCCCGATTGGTTTCATGATTGAGCAGAAGCGCGTCAACGTCCAAATCGCTCAAATATATAAAGCGTTAAAGACTGACCTTATATTTTATGCAGGAATTCCAGATGGCTTTCCATTGATGCAATGAGTCATGGCAACCTCCTCTTACGCTATGGAGCTCCAATGACGCCAAAGCTTCTTGTTGAAAAAATGGGGCTCTAAGCCGAGAAAGACATAGATGAAGTGATTTCAAAACCGCAAAGACTCAAACAAATCCCCCCTTTGGTTCCAATTTATAACCATTGTTATATTCCTTCCTCCCCCAAATGGCAGAAACCCCTTTTTTTTGTGTACCGGAAGGATGTTTTTCATCGTGGATTTGATGTAGCAGATTTTTTTCAAAGGGAAGCATTCCTACCAAAGGAACATCCATGTTCTAGGCCCGATCTGGACGATTTGGGACGTGGAAATATGAATCAGGATGATGTTTCAAAGGGTTTAGAATCTGTGAAAAGGAGATTGAAGAACTTAAAAGCAAGTATGATCAAAGGAAAAAAATTTCGAATCCCTGTTTAGAAGCTCAGAATCGTATAGGAGGATTAAGGCTTGAATCTGCGATCAGAAGGCAGAAGCTTCGCCCAGAATAAAGATCCGAGTTGAATGCAGATGGAGACGAAAAAAAGTGCGATCAGAAGCGCAGAAGCTTCGCCTAGAATAAAGATCCGAGTTGAATGCAGATGGAGACGAAAAAAAGCTTCCTCTAATGGGGAGAAAGGAAAAAATAATGGCTCACCAACGTAAAGAGAAGCACGAACCAGGCCATCACCGCCCGCCCTATCCCGCTCCCTTCCCTCTGGAATTTACGGAAAGGGAGACCAGACGCAGAGTGGAAAAGGTCCCGCAGGGGGGAAGGGAATGCCGCATGCGGCGTTACATGCGGCGTTCCTGGCACGAAAACCAACACCATCTCAAAATAAAAAAGAAGATTGTATGAAATGCCAAGATTATATGCTTGTGATCTTACATTTAAAACCTGTTGCAGTTACACCGATAAAACCTGTGGTAGATTAAATTGCTGACTCATCATTTCATTACCATTACCATTCTAAGGAGTATATGATTTATTTCCTTTATTTTTTTTATTCACAGGTAACCCCAGATAATGAATTTGAGAAACATATAAGACCTGAAGTTATTCCAGCTATTACTTTGTTTAAGGTCCATACTAGACTAATCTTGTACAGACTAGCTAGTTTATCCCACTACCTTGCGGCAGCCAAAGTGGAGGACACGTATAGGCTTTTAAGTTCTACCACGTCGGGGATCATCATCGTATACCCCCAATAACCAACTCCCAAAGATAAACTGTCCGAACGCTGGTGAACAACCAAAGGGAATCAAGGGAATTGTTATGTTGGGGATCTGCACAACCTTGCTTCCATAAAGTTATCAGGTGAAAGCAGTTGATCTGACTCTAGCAAGAACAATGTGGCTTCTCAGGAGAGCCATTATGACGATCAAAGGCAGGCTTATATGGATCTTGGCAGTTGTCAACCATATAAGCAAGACAAGGCGTCAACAATGCTTTGTCACTACATGTACAAGTGTTCACGTGGATATTAAGCTGAGTTTGTTAACCTTATTATTACTCTTATTTCTGTGGAATTGTCTGTTGCAGGTGAAAGCTACTCAGTGGATAAAAATACAGATGCAAGTTTTGCAGCTAAAGTAGTGTACCAAGACAAGACATTCTGTTTACTGTATGATTTAATGCCATGTTATATGCATCCAAGTCAAACACATCAAGTCAAATGATACTACAGATGTTTTCTTCACCCAGGCATTAAAATCTTTCTTTCATTTATATTTGGAAGAGAGAATGCAAACTGATTGACAATGTTTGATTTTGTTGTCTTCATTCTTTGCTAACCACTGTGTTTCTTTATTCTGCAGATCCAGTGATTGTGGTTGCAGGAATGCACATGAACAATCCTATCTACACCTTCAGTTACACGTGTTTTACTGCAGGCGTTGGGGGACTTGCCTTCTGTGGAGTCTATATCCTTGTGAGTATTCCATCTTTTTTTTTAAAAACAATGTTAAGCGGATCCACAATGCAAATTTAGGCTGCCTCCCTTAAACAGCAATTGCTTGATGCATTTGTGGCACATTTATTGCAAGCTATGAGATGTCTGCCGCAAGCCGTGATATGCAAATAGCATGGCGATCCAGCAGCCATTGGGGGACTTATCTTCTATGGAGTCTATATCCTTGTGAGTATATCAATCTATTGGATGATAATCGGCACAAGCCCAATGATGATAGGAGAGACATCAGCAATAAGGGCAGGGATAGGGGAGATAGTAGAGGTGCTAGCACAAGTGGAGCCCCTCCCCATAGACCTTCAAAACCCAAGTTTGCTACCCCCAAGCCCCTCCGTACCTAGCCCTGTAACTCCCGTCAAGAGGAGCTCCAGCATTTGCATGAGCAGATTGAGCTTATCCATGATCACATTGAGCTTATCCATGAGTTATATAGAAAGGAGCTCCAAAAGAAGCGTAAGTCCTATGAAAAGGAGCTTCAAGAGGAGCATAAGTCCCATCAGCATTTGCTTGAGCAGAATGAGCATCTTCAAGCAAGCATCTGATCGCCCTTTCTCAAATTTCAAATGGTTGGTTTGAAATTTCTTGCTCTTGTGTGAATTATCATTTCCTTCAGTTACAGTGTCTTTTGTAAGATGTCAAGATCGAAATGTTAGATATTTATAGCTCCAGTGCAGATCAAGACAGTGGCATAACTTGCTACATGCTTTTTAGCTAATTTGCAATGCTATCTCTGTTAGTGGTGAATAAAGATTTTATAATATGAGAAATGTGTTAATAATTATAATACAGACTAGAAACGTGTGCCCGGCGATGCCGGGCATTAGTCGTGGACGTGCGGAATGGGTGACTAATATGGTTTGTGGGTGGAATAAAAAGGTTTAAATATAATCGTTTTTGTAGATGTACGGGACTGCCAAGTGTGAAGGTTTGGGGTTTAGGCATTGGTTATTGTGGAACACAATATGGACGGATGTAATGGAATATATAGTTTAACATATTGCTTTAGAATTTGTCATAATTTAGGCTGTTGTGGATGCATTTTTTCACTGTCATATATTTTTTGCCTTAAATTTCTAACATTTCATGCAATGTGTATCCGGCAATGCTGGGCATGAGTCGTAACTTATGAAATTGATCTATGGTCTTAGCTGTGGCAGGTGCAATAGAATCTTATACGGAATGCCAAAAAGTGAGGGGTGCTCGACGCTAGTGTCCTTGAGCATATGAAATGAGTGGATTTAATGCAGTAGGTCGGTGTTCCACTAAACAAACTAAATATAATGGATAGTCACTGAGCTTGATAGTAATTAAAGTGTTTTTAGAAACATGTCCATTTTGCTTCCGTTGTAGAATCTCCTTTTTTATTCTTAATGCTCTATTGTAGAAATAGCAAATAAAGTACACAATCCATTCCAATTATATTCCCACATGTCAATATAACATAAAAAAGACATACTGTGTGAAACATGCACACGTCCTTTGAAAGTTAAGATGGCTCCACCGTGTCCATGGCGATGGAAAGACTATAAGAAACTCTAGCACCAGTAGATGAGGTTCCTATATCTCCATTTATGCCATTCAAGTTTTAGTTCAGTCAAATAATAGTTCGAATGGCATCCAAACATTGTTCTTTACTACCTCCCCATCCTTATCAATGTGCCTCAATAGAATGTCATTTAGAAGAATCATACGCATTCAATCACTTACCTTTGTGAAGGCATTTCATTTCAAGTAGCAAAAAAGTGTAGCGATTCTTATGCTTGTAGACATACATTTCTCCAATAGATCAAAACAGGGAAGATGCTTCTAGTGGTGCATCTCTGGACCATACAATTTGGAAAGAACCCATTACTGTCACATTAACCATCTGGATGCACAGACATGGTGCACATTATACAGCTTCCCATAGTACATGTTCCATAGCAGCACATTTAAAGACTTTTGCCTGTGCTATCTCAAATACATAACCAATTTGTGACATTCCAAATAGCCCGAGCTCTATCGCAAAAGCAAATTTTATCAATGCATTTTATTGAACACTTAATACGAAGATACAAAATGCACATGAATATCAGTCATTAGATACTCAAAATGAGGGGAGTACATAAAACAGATTATGTTCTCATATTTGTTCTCACCTTGAGCTGATCAACAAACTTGTTCTAAGAGAGTGCACCAATCTTACATTTTAACGGTTGCATCCTTATGCATCATTTTTATTGTCTCAGTGCATTCGAATATAGATGTTGATAAGGTTTATAAATCCATTGGCTAATCATAGTCATCATGAATTTTTTCTGCCGCTCTATACTGTGTAGATATACAACACTATCCAGACTGATATGTAGGTGTAACTTGCATAAGCAAAAAATTTTACAGAACTAAAAGACCAACCAGATTGTTATAACAGGCTTGGTGTCCCATGGTCCAGCTGAAAGTACTTAACCTCGTCAAAGAAAATACAAAAAACACTGTTTTGAAGCTCATACAGACTGAAATTCTGAGTGTTGTGCATGTTGCATGTCAGGTTGCATCAATTTACAAACATGGTGGCTTTGTCATCTGGTTACTAACTTGGCAGTTAGCCGTGCAATGGCACAGGCAATAATACCTGGGGAATAATAGTTGTATCTATTAAAAATGACATAAGTCTTACAAACAATCACATCCAAGGAAATTGCATGAATTTGCATACGTGCTAAACTTAAGGGCACATATGACTAAATTGAACTTACAGAATCTGGGAGGTCTTTATTGATATACTGATAGGTTGTGGATGGTCCTTCCTCTTTGGAAAGAAATAATATTTGGCACCTCTCCGAATATCTGATTATAAAACCGGCTGCAAGAAAAAGCACAAAATTGAATTAGAAGGGAGAATAAAGCATGCACTGTTCATCATAAATTTGTCAACAATTGACACAGATGCAAGCAAAAATGCAACTACAACCTGCAAACTGCACCCTATTGATTAAGAACAACCTGCTAAGCAAAATGCAACTGCATGTCTGAATGAGAAATAACCCAAACAATTTTATGGAAGCATGCAAATACAATAGAAAGTAAATGCTCCTAAGTGTGCAAGTCATCAAACTATCTAATAAAAGTACATAAGTGTTCACGACTTTGACTTCCAACAAAACTTTAACATCATTTCCTCCCTAACATCATTTAGAACCTAAAACCACAAAGCTCAAAGGACAATGAAGGAGAGAAGCAATCAGGCATCTGAGTTATTAGTAGAAGTTTGTTTCCTCTTTACAATAAACTGATTTCATACCTGCATTGCCTTCAAAAGATTAACGTCATAGTTTGAAATGTCGATCCCTCTATTTCATGCATCTCTCCTCCTATAGAGCTGGTGGCTTCACATAGCAGGTCTAGCTCAACCTGAAACGAATAAAAGAAATTAACTCGTCATCATAGAGCAGATTTAGACATGGATATTCAATGGTAGGAATGCACCTTGCTTAAACTTTAGGCTGAACCATCATTGTGCCTAGAACATGTCAAGACATTGTAGAAGCGTGGAAACCAAAGTCAATAAGTCGTTCGGCCACATCTTCAGCCTACTGTACAAAATATGGCAGAATAGCCTTTTCCATTTGCATCTTTTTTGTTAACAATCTTATATGCATAAAATCATTACATTCATTTCATTTTAAAATATTCTTACCACTCTCGGTGCAAACATCGGCAAAGATGGCTAGATTTCAAAACCATTATAGTTCTTGTAGTAGAAAAATGGTTTCTAGTGATGCTTTTGCCTGAAATTTCTGAAAGTTCTACATTACTTTATTTCTGTGCTTCATAGCTCTTTCAGAGCCTGCAACCATATTTTCTTCATGGATATGAAAGCCATAGCTAAACCCAAATAGAAATTGTTAGCATTCGGAAGCTTGGAAATGTATTTTAAACTGTTCCTTTCTCTGAAGAAGCCATATGAAACAAACGTGCAATAATCTAATGCCTGATCATAGTTTAATGCTCATACATGTGCCTAAGCAAACAAAGACATCTAGCATACATATACCCAGCTATGGAGGCCGACGCTTACCATGTTACCATCTCTCAACATGACAAAAATAAGAAGAAAGCATTAGAGGAGATGACCTACAAAACTATTGCCCGATTGGTTTCATGATTGAGCAGAAGCGCGTCAACGTCCAAATCGCTCAAATATATAAAGCGTAAAGAGGCCGACCTTATATTTTATGCGTGAATTCGGATGGCTTTCCATTGATGCAATGAGTCATGGCAACCTCCTCTTCTGCTATGGAGCTCCAATGACGCCAAAGCTTCTTGTTGGAAAAAATGGGGCTCTAAGCCGAAAGACATAGATGAAGTTGTTCAAACCGCCGCTGCAGCACTCAAACAAATCCCCCCTTTGGTTCCAATTTATAGCCATTGTTATATTCCTTCCTCCCCAAATCTGGCAGGAAACCCTGTTTTTTTTTGTGTACCAGAAGGATGTTTTCTACTGTGGATTTGATGTAGCAGATTTTTTTCAAAGGGAAGCATTCCTACCAAAGGAACATCCATGTTCTAGGCCCGATCTGGACGATTTGGGACGTGGAAATATGAATCAGGATGATGTTTCAAAGGGTTTAGAATCTGTGAAAAGGAGATTGAAGAACTTAAAAGCAAGTATGATCAAAGGAAAAAATTTCGAATCCCTGTTTAGAAGCTCAGATCTGCTGCGGGAAAAAAAGGAGGATTAAGGCTTGAATCTGCGATCAGAAGCGCAGAAGCTTCGCCCAGAATAAAGATCCGAGTTGAATGCAGATGGAGACGAAAAAAAGTGCGATCAGAACGAGTTGAATGCAGATGGAGACGAAAAAAAGCTTCCTCTAATGGGGAGAAAGGGAAAAATAATGGCTCACCAACGTAAAGAGAAGCACGAACCAGGCCATCACTGCCCGCCCTATCCCGTTCCCTTCCCTCTGAAATTTACGGAAAGGGAGACCAGACGCAGAGTGGAAAAGGTCTCGCAGGGGGGAAGGGAATGCCGCATGCGGCGTTATATGCGGCGTTCCTGGCACGAAAACCAACACCATGTCAAAATAAAAAAAGAAGATTGTATGAAATGCCAAGATTATATGCTTGTGATCTTACATTTAAAACCTGTTGCAGTTACACCGATAAAACCTGTGGTAGATTAAATTGCTGACTCATCATTTCATTACCATTACCATTCTAAGGAGTATATGATTTATTTCCTTTATTTTTTTTATTCACAGGTAACCCCAGATAATGAATTTGAGAAATGTATAAGACCTAAAGTTATTCCCGCTGGTGAGGTCGGGGTCAGTTTTGAAGACATTGGAGCTCTTGACAATGTTAAAGAGACCATGCAAGAGCTTGCTATGCGTCCTCTACGCGCCCAGATATATTTAGCAAGGGAGGTCTCCTGAAGGTATATATTCCACCTTCCATCTTCGGTCAGAAATACTGATTGTCTGCTAAGGCTTAAAGAAAGGTGTTTTTTTTTTTAATAGGTTCAAAATCCCAAGCTTTTAAAGTTACTGCAATTCTAGTCTATCCATAAGGTTCGCAAAAGATCTTTTTCCGCCCGGTTTTGAAGGTGGAGGGGGATTTTTTAATTGATAAGGTTTTTTTTTTTTTTGGGACGAAGGTCCCAATTTAGGGTCTCCGGTGGGATAGGGCGGCGGATGGAGTGGTCTCCGGTGGGATAGGGCGGCAGATGGACATATCCGGACTGATGGCAAACCCTGCTGCTTCAGATGCTTGCTTCAGATGCTTGCAGACTGGTTTGGGTTCGCCGGGATTCAACTCTCCGCCCAGTTCTTCACACATTTTTGCGTTCAGAGAGGGTTTCTTTTCCTTGGTTCTTCGATTTCTTGTTCTTCCACCAGTTTCGAATTTTCTTCCAGATTCGTTTGTATCTGATTTTGTTCTTTCTTGTGGTTCCGGATTTCGCAGTCTTGTGTGCTTGTTCATGTTGATTGATTCTTATTGTATTGCGATTTTGCATCTTGAACTGATTCCAGGGGATTGATTACTTGGTTCGTCTATATCAGTTTGAACAGTCTGATCTGCGTTGGAGGTCTACATGTATTTATGCATGTACATGTATTCATTATTTAAACTTGCCAATCTAATGGTTTAAAACCCAATAGTTCAGTTAAAAAAAAAAGGTATAGTTAGACATAATAATAAGGTATGGGTTAGACATAATATAAGGTACTTATGGGTTAGGTTAGACCCCAAAACGACGAATTCCCCCACACTTCTTAATTGGCCAGAAAAATGAAAAACTGCAATGCAAAGCATTTTTTGTTTTTTATAAACAAACGGCGGGCCGGGTCGGATAAGCCAAACTAGTTGAAAATTAGAAACCCCTTTTTACATGGGGCATAGCTCGGCTATGGCGAGCGACGCTAGGTGCACCAGTTTTTTGTTCCAAAATTTTCTTATGCGAACTTCGCAACTGTTGTGACTCTGTTTTCTGTGCCTGGAGCTTGGTGGGATAGGATTCAGATCATGTAGGTTTAGGTCGGTTGCACCACTTTTTGTTTCGTTTTGTCCTTGGCCAAACTTACAATCACTGTGATCATCATGTTTTCTGGAGAATCTTACCTGGAGTTTGGTGGGTGGTTGTGAGCAGAGTTATGGGGGCCGAACTATGTCGGCCTTTGCAGGTGCATTTGGCCCGTCCTTCGCCGGAACTACCAATGTCATTTTAGTTCTGCATGCGCTTCTGATGGTCTGACGGGGAGCTTCATGCAATCTATATGTGGGCATGCTCGTTTATTTCTTGCTGGATTATTAAATTTGGGCTTTCCTCTCCAAATCGACGATGATGGAGGTTTGCATATCTAAAGTTTCTCTTACTGTTCCCTACTATTGCCTTGGGTTTGGTTTTCGGTCTGTGCATTGTTGGATGTCTTGGATTTGTGCTTGTGCAGCATTGTTTCATTCAGACCTCTATTCCAGTCGATCAAGTTTGCATAAAATGTTCTAGCATTTGTAGTGTATCGATAAAGATTTGCATTTTGTTGATCTTTTTATAATTTGTTTCATTACTCTGATAAGAACCTACTATGAACTACGTATAAGTTTTCTTTTAGATAGTGAAACCTCTTTAATCTTATAGTTAGGTATTCCTTCTGTATATACATGCTTAGGGGTTACATGAAGCCTTTGTAGAATTTGCAGGAGCCAAAGATATTGATTTTTTTGCTTCTCGATCTACCTTAAAATGTTTCTCTTATTGTCTTCTACTGCCTTGGTTTTGGATATGTGCTTTCTTGGATGTCTTAGTGTGCTCTGTGCTGCGAGTATTCGTAGTAAGGATTATTCATCATAACCAGGCTTGAGGATGTATTAAGGATTTTGTTGCAACAGAACATGTGATCTAGCCTTATTTGCCTTGTGCTATTAGAGTCTTCACACAATGTGTTGGGTAGGAACATAAACTGTCTCCGCATTTTCTGGATGCTTTCAGCCAGGAGGCCATTCCTGCACTTGTAGTAAGGATTATTCATCATAACCAGACTTGAAGATTGTTGCAACGAAACATGTGATCTAGCCGTATTTGCCACGTGTTACTAGTCTTCACAGAATGTCTTCATCTACAAGAATGACATGTCTATATGCAGTGCAAACAAATTTAGAATTCCTTTCTGCACATCTTGTAAAATTGGTTGTAGGTTGTCTTTGTGTTTGATTTGCGTGGGACTGTAAGCATGATTTCTGCACTTATAAGTGGCAACTAGTTGAACCCATCAAATTGAAGGCGTTTGACCCGGAGGCCATTTCCACAATTGTATTACTAAGGTTTGAAGACGTTTGGAATTTTGATTTTAATGATGACTAGTTATGGTGCCCGGCGTTGCCGGACCTAGTAACAATTTGAAAGGTGGTTGTTTAAAGCTCAAAAACATGTTGAGGCATGAAAATCTGCATTTGAAGATTGTAGGAGCAACAATGGAGTACAAAGTTTGCATTCTTGCCACCTGTATTTCATATACAACAATTTGGGCATTTTCACTACAACTATTGGCGTAAATAAGATGCAAATTTAGTGGTGAACTGTTCGACCATGAATTTATGGGTTTCTATGTGCCCAACATTTGAGAATGAAGGATTAGGGCAGACAACAGAGTATTCAGCGTGGCCAATGGCGAGAGAAGCATGGTTTAGATCCCTGTATTTATGCAGGAGAGCCCCATTTCCTTAGTTGCATGAAAAAACATCCATGCACGATAAATGATCCAGCATGTTCTATATTTTAGATGTAATGAGAATCTTGTGGGTTCAGTGTACAGCGAGACATATTGTGCAACAGTCTTGCCTGTTAAAGGCGCAACTAAGCCATTGAATAAAATAACATAATTACAACAAATTTAGTATAAGTGGACCATAGCCATGAAGTAACGTTGTAGCTTGTTTGGGTTAGCAATGATTAAACATTTTTGCTAATGTTCTATTGAAATACAAATGGAGGATATATAGTCAGATTGCCTGGTCTATTTTTTGTGCAAGGATTAAGAGTCATTGCTAATACCAAATCATATCAACTACAATCTACACATACCAGGCTGTATAGGCAGTACCAAACACTTATCAGAAACATAAGTAAACAGACTACTGAAATAAAATGCAATATCATATGCAACTTTGGGTTTTCCAAATCTGGCCGAAGATGTTGGCATCTTATAAATAAATAGGCTCGTTCAAAGGAAATAATCAGAATATTTAAGGACACTTGGTTCATATTTGTTAATCTGTTATAGCAATTTTCTCCTTGTCATTAGTTTACAGCAAAATGTGTAGCATCTTACATGATGGTGTCGCTTTATTTGCCGCCTTGCCTTCCTTGGCTGTGCAAGGGATTTGGTCCCTAGTTCATATATATTAATCTGACCTAGCACCTTACATGATGCAGTGCCTTTATTTGCCGCCTTCCCTTCCCTGACTGTGCATGTTGGTGGAGCACTATGACCACTTCTGAAACGTAGTAACCTGCCCTCACCATCAGATGAATCAAATATCCACATCTAAACAGCATTGCATAGGTTAGTAATGTAACATGACCCCAATAAACATGCCTTAATCCCACCTTAAGGGAGTTATCTTTTGCATTACTGAGGAGAACAGGCTCATTTGAAAAAAAATTGCAAAGAGGTAATCTCCATATCATATGCATCTTCTATCACTGTCTTCAGCTTACGATCTTTTAAGTTCCAGACAGTTATGATTCCAGATGCATCTCCTGCTGCTAAAAGTGGTTGCCCATCTGCCAAATTACATATAAAAGGTATAAAAGGCATTGGCAAATCCTACATCATTGTGCTGAAATAAAGTCTTCCTCCCCTCAAGCTATAATAGAATTGCCTTGTTGTCTGAAGAGCGTAATACTGTCCTAAAAGAAAGCGCAGTTACAAGCCCTCTGTTTGTGTGAGTAAAAGTTACAATCGT